>OY728159.1:2055399342-2056731835 GCA_963277665.1 Viscum album | reverse complement strand
TATATCATGATTAACATTTTTTAGATTATATAACTAATATCTAAGTATAAATTCAAGAATAATAAAACCAAAATTCTCATAAAAAATGAAACACTTAACACCCAGAAATGATGATTTTCATAATTAATTATTAATAAATGGTTATTGAAATGTTATAAATGGATCATATAAGATATTATATGTATTTAAATTATTATATTATTTAATTATAATAAATTTAAATTTATAGTACAGTATGTTATAGTTCTTACCAAGAAACTCAAGCATGAGGAAATGGGTTTTTGTTTCAATCTCATTTTGAAAAGGATTTTTTCTATTTAAATTTCTATAAAAGGTAATTATTTAATACTTTTATGATAATCCCATTTAATTTTATTACACTAGATTTATTTCTATATAATTAATATTTTCCCTTCATTTTCCTCACTTTAAGAACTGAAAAGTCCGAAATAATGTTTTTAAGGAAAATCAAATTTAATTATCTATTTAGTTAGAAAACCTTTTTATTCCATATCTTTGTTTTTATAAAAAAAATTCAAGAATATATTTAAAAATATCAAACAAAAATTAATTTTTACACACATTTTAATTTCTATAAAAATGTTTCAAATTAATATTCATATCTTTTTCTAAATAATATACTTATGACTTTTTAATAAAAATGTGAAAATAAACTTTGTTTTAACTTTCATAAAATGAATGGAATTTTCCACCATCATGATCATTGAATGATTTGAATCTCTCTTTACAAGTTTCATGGTTATTTTCAAATAAAATCATTCCATTAATATTTTATAAATTTTTAGTTTTTAAAAATATTATTTAAAAATGAAAATTGTATCTTCCTCAAAAAATATTCCAACGATATTTTAAAGTAATTTTTCATCTATGATAACATCCTTTAATTTTAGTTATGTTATTGGGGATATGATCCAATGATACCATATTTATCCATTATCTATATGGTTTATTCTTATAATGATGAAATATTTATGAAACCCATTTTCTTTTCTAGGGTTTAATTTATTTTGAATGTTTTTATGATCTTGTAGCATACATATAAATGTATTTATTATTATGTGATGGGTGGGCCCAAAATTATATATATATATATATATATATATATATATATATATATATTCAATTTATTGGATAAATATTAATGTTGTATAAGATCAAAGGGTACATGGAAGATTATCCTAAACCCAAAAGAGGGTACATATGAGGTTATCCCAAGCCTGAAAGTGGGTACATATGAGGTTATCCCAAGCCTGAAGTTGGTACAATAGAATTTAATGAAAGCCTAACTTTTAATTAATTTCTTAGGGAGTGCCCTTTAAATAATATTTCTATTATTATGATTATTCCACACTTATTCCAAAAACTTATAACATGTTCTTATACCAATATTATGTTCTAATAGATCATCTCCTTTGATTTGTTTATTATTGATATCTTATAAACTACCAATATATATGCCATGACTCATATTTATGATCTAATAATTTCTTGGTATGACTTTAAAATGTTAACATCAGGTTCCCTTACCCTTTATTCCCATTTTATGTTTAAATTTTGATTAATATAACTGTTTTTTACCCTTATTAATCATATGATATCAAACTTTTTTATGTTTCCTTTCCCCAGGTTATGAAGAACGTTTTTCAGTTTGATATATCTAGGAATGGTGCTAGTTTTGAAGAAAATAGTGGGAAATGATGTAGTTCTCCTGTAAATAAGATTTTTATGTATCTAAGATTACAAAGACACTAAACCAATATGATTCTAAAATAGATTTTAATTTTAGGTTTTTAATATTATTCTAATAAGATGTAATATTTATGTATGAAAATTATGGGTAAATATATGTAGGGAATTTCCTAATAAGAATATTTGAGTAAATCCCACCTGAAGAAGTATTCACCCTTACTCGGTTCATGTGGAAGTAATCATAGAAGATAGAGCTAGGAACTAAATTTGATGATTGGTTTGAAGATGTTGAAATCATTGGAATAAGAATAGGATTATTTGACTCATGTGGTATATGAATATGTTGAACTATGGGAGGAACCCTAGATCATATCTATAATAGGGAGACTTTTCACTCAAGGGAGGGGCCACTATTCGACTGAGTTGAGTTGTCATGATTTATTTTCATTCCATTTTGTTGCAAAGTATCCAGGGATGGAACACTATCCCATTAGTGGTCAATACTAGGATAATGTATTCAATTACTATTGTAGAATTTTTTTTGTTAATGAAAAATATCACTTTTCTCGATTTCTTTGGATTATATTTTGATCATTTTAGATAGTATGAGGTTTTGATTATCTTTTCATTCGAATACTTGTTCCATTCTTCTCTAATTCAAATATAGGATACCTAGGAAGTCATTAATATATGTTATAAAGTGAAGTGGGATAATCCTGGGGTGATTAAAGATATATGATCACTAGGATATGGTAGAATTTTTTATACATTAATCAATATATTAACTTATTCAAGCTGAAATAACTATGTGAGTGTATTTGGTGAGGTTTAATTTGATTTTAAGGAAAGATATTGGGAAATAATTTGAATAATTATTCAACAATAGAGTGAAGGGATTATCCAAGGTGATACCACTATCTTTAAAACCTGTTTTTAATACCAACCCAATTTCTATATCTAAAAAATGTGTCTATTACTTCTTTTAGTACACACTAGACCCGCATCAAAAAGGAAAAACACACCCATAACACTCTCATAACAAGAGACATCCTAAGTCCCATTATCACCTCATTAAACAAGGGTTAAAAAATATTTTGATAAGATTCCCATAATAGGCCACCCATAAACCATTTTGGGACACCCCAACCATGATATTTAGGTCTTATATATAAGGGTACATAACCCCATGTGCACCTCCCCATATGAAATTGGACATCAAATAGTGGTGAGAACATGGTCGGCACCTTGGGGAGATTATGCCTTCGGTATCAGATAACCACCAGAGTAATGTAACAGTGGAAGCAATAATATGAGGTAAGTAGAAAAGGAACACATAGACAAAACAATAATAATTTCTAATAGTTATAAACAAGAATAAACAATAATAACCACATCCCATGAAATGTTATAATGGAATACAATAACAAGTATACATTCAAAAGAGATTCCCATATTTTGTAGACCAATAAATATATACAATGAACAGAATAACTAAAAAAAATGAGAAATCACTATAATATATCCTAGATCATGTCTAGGTATTTCCAAAATCCATGTCTATTGACATCTACTCAGAATTATGCCATACGGACCTTTCCCTTAGTTATATACCTAGTCATGAATTCTTCATGCACATCAAAATGTCTATGAATCCGGTAAGAATAAACCTAGTAAGACACCACTAAAAGGCCCTTATCTTATGTTTAGTAGTTTTAAAAATGTGCATTCATTGAAAAAACTAATAAAATTAATGGACAAGAAACAGCGTCGGGCCATCGTGCACTAACCAGCTACCATGAAATCCAAGTAATTCTTGTTTCTACACCATGCTATAAGGAAGTTTCTATAAAAATATAAATAAAAATATAAACATGGATCATTCCATATAACTCAAGGCTTTAACACTTTTCTCATACATAATCCATTCCTTCTCACTAAAGTTAGGTCACATAAAACACACTTGACTCATATTTTCTCACTCAAGGGAGGTCATATCATGACCCAAGTCACCCCTTATCACTCAAGGTACACATGAACATTATAAAACATGTAGCAATAAATTTTCTTGATCACATATAAAAATTCAGTAAAATTAAAGGGGCTTATCACTTAATCCCCTATAGTATTTTACCTAGTCATTCTAGCCTCAAAAAAACCTAAAGGTATCCCTCAACGCCCATCCTTAGGGAATAAATCCCCAAATGTCACCCATAAATCAAAGTGGCATCTCCACTTTAGTTAATCCATACATCATCATTCCCCATCTAAGGGGTAATCCACACCCTAAAAGGCATACTCAGTCACTTTGATACCACATGAAGAATTCTCATAGGGCTACACACACACCCATGTGAAATTGAGTTATACTACTTTATAAAAAATCCATAAATTGGTAAGGACTTCCTACCTCAATCCTAATGGAGAATACTCTACAAGACACCCCTTATGATTTAATCCTAAACTGCTGAAACCCATATTCTTCCCCTAAATACCCACATTTATGGTTTAGATGATGAAATGAAATAAACTAAAGAATAAAAGAACCAATTTGGGTTATATGGAATTAAACTCAAAAAAAATATCCATTTTAATGAATAAAACTTAAAATATATCATAGATAATGTTGGAGTATAATAATCAAGGAGTATCCTCTTATATATCTAAGGTTAATCAAATGTTTGACGAGAAGAGTGGAGGACGAAATGTGGGGATCCGGGATAAACTACAAGGATTAACCTAAAAAACCACCTTACCGCATATTTTTGGTGTGTTCTAGGGATTTCATGGAATGAACTAGTATATATAGAGGGTTATCCCCTCTGTTAAATTAGTTATAGCATAGCCTTAAGTGTCACACACAAAAAACACATGCAATAAAATTCTAACTGCAGGGCCGATTGGGTTCTCTAAAACCCACTTCCAATCCATCCTAGACACCTAAAACAGATAAAACCCAACAAGATATAATATAAAAAAATGTAATGTAACTTGAAATTAAAGGGTTGTTTTATCTAGTATGGTGTATTTATTGATAAATTTTTATAATTAGGTGATATAAGTTTTTTATATAGTTCATCTCCAAAGAAAATAAACCTTCGGTCCTTAGGGCAATGATATTAATTGTGAGATTTAATGTTTAAACTCAAAAAATAATGTGTAATATGTGCAAGTTTATCTTTGGTCATATCAATTGTTAGAAAAGATAGTGTGTAAATTATGTGTTTTTAGCATTATACTTGGGAGTGAATGTTTGGGGCATCTGAGTTGGTATCAAGGTGGGATTTATAAATTTTTTATTAGGACTAGAAATAATTAGTGAAAACCTTAAGTATAAGCCTAAATATAGGAAAACATCTTACTATTTTAGTAAAACATATAGTTTTTGGTTTATTTTCAATAAAATCCTCATCTGTATAAAAAAAAGTTGAAGCAAACATTAGCACAGGCACACTTGGGGGTAATAACCCTAAAAAGGGACAGTTTAGTAGTAACTCGATCTTCACTTTGTGCACAATATACTAACTACACAATTTTTTTGACACTCCCACGGGTTATGATTTTGTTGATTATCATAATCATTATGAATCATTCTAAAATATTTAAATGGACATTAATGATACAGTATATTACTAGTTAGGTTAGAGAATAAAATAGGAAGTTGATCATGGATAACCTGGATTTGAACCTTATTATTCATTATTTAGAGTATAAATATAATTTATGATTTAAATATTCCATGTTCATGGTGTTTTTTTACACATTTATTAATTTTTTCATACCATAAATTTCCTTAATTTAAATAAATGGCTGGAGGACAAAGAAACCATGTAAAAAATGGGCATGATGGATAATTCAAAGATTTTCCCATAAGAATCAAAATAGGATAGAATATTTAGTGAAAAATAATGTATTTATTCCTAAACATCTAACTCAGGGTATGATTAACAACTTGAATTTGGATGAATTTCCAAACACAAAAAAGAATATAAATATAGATTTTCATGGAAGTTTGGGACGTGGGGACAATGGAGGAAAAAAGATTAAATTTCCTACATGATAAAAATATGGGAAAAACACCAAGTAAAGTTTCTAAAAGGAATGATAAAATATATAAAGTATGTAAGGATTGACCATCAAGCTCGTGATTATCGACAAGAGATAAAGAGGTCATCAAATATAGTGGATGGTATAAATGTCCCAAATAATACATCACCCACAATTCAATGTTTCAAATGTAAGGAAATTAGAAATTATGTAAATGGATTCCCTAAACTAAGGTATAAAACGGATAATATACCCCCACTAACCTCCAAGTCCATGGGAAAAATGGAAAAACCTATATAATGACTACTGCTGAAGTGGGTCAAGATAGTTAAGGTAAACATATCCTCCACTCTAGATTTGTGAATTTATTATTGGATTATGGTTTTACCCACTCTAGTATATCTATACAGTTTTCTAACAATATAAAATCAACAACATAATGATTTTCTATTGAATTATCAATGAAAATTTTTAGTTGGAATATTATTGTATCCCAAGTTGAGGATTGTGATAATGTGCTACATATAAATACTGTTATTCTTCCTTTGGATGAATTTGATGTAAATTTTGTAATCTATTTCCTATCTCTAAATATACTCCATGTTAATTTCTAAAATAGGGTAATAACATTTCATATCTTAGATCAACCTTAGTATGATCAGCGCATAGCTCACTATCAGTCCTCTAAGGAAATTAATCTCATTATATGGGTTATAATACCCAATCTTGAGGGGTGTTTGGCACAAAGGATTGAAAATAAATTCAATATTTAGGATATGAAAATTATGAGGGAAAATATTTTATTCATAGTATTACCTAATTTATTATGGTAGATATCTCATTAGAAATTATATTTTGAGCCTAATATATCTTATAAATACTCTTAGTTTCTTTTATTAAGGAGGGATAATTAAAATTTCAAGGTCACAATTTATTTAAGGGAGTATAAAGTAACAACCTGAGATGTTAGTATTAATTTTTCATTAAATAAATAATATTTGAATTTCTTGTTTCTCACACAACATGGTAATAAAAAATTGTGATACAATCTATAAAATATTAAAGTGAAATATAAACACTAATACATTATGATAATGCACTATAGAATATCACTATGAAAATTATAATATTAATAAATTTATAAGTAAATAAAAATACCATGAACATAAAATATTTATCCTAATAGTTTTCCATAGATATCATCACATTAATTTTAACTATATAATTACTGATAAGAATTAAAAATATAATTTACATGTTAAAAAATAATAAAATGGGATGAATGACTTTTGGAATGAAATATGACCATTATATATGGTCATTCGGTTTATAAATCCATTGGGATTATATGATCACTGAAACATAACCATTGATTTAGTAGGTATAAAGACAAGTAATCACATTATGAAATCTATAAAGAAAAGGTAAAATAATTATCATCAAGTAGTAAAATTATTCTTTATGAATATCATTTGTCTGATCTTGTAAGGGAGGTAATATCACTTGGGTTTTCCCTATACCACTCAAAATCTAAAAATCAACAATTGTGTCTTAAGGGAAAATATTTATGGGATAAGTTTAATATCATGGAAATTTATACAAAATCTATTCAAGCTAAATCAACACTCGAGACAACAACCACTAAATATCTTACCTTTAGATCTTATTCAGAAGTTTTGAGGGGAGTTGTAAGTAGATATTAGGATCATATAACCCAGTAATTATTAATAAATTTAATATTCTCATTATAATGAGTATTTTAAACATTTTTAATTTCTATTAAATTTACTTTAAAATAATAAAAAAGGTTTTATTTAACATAAATGTATTGATAAAATTTAATGATTATTAAACAATCAATCAATATTTAATAATTAAGAATAAAATCATTTAGTTAATAAAAACTTTTTTCAAAGAATCATAAATTTTCTAAATATTGTGTATTTTAAACACATGATAACTATTGAATAATGTAAAATATATTTATAATATATATGTGCATATAAATTAATTTTTAATATAAACATTTTCACTTGGAATGGAATATGAATAAATTATTTTTATGCTTTAAAAATACATTTTTAAAAGTTTTTTTAAGGTTTATGTGGGATTTTATTAAAATTAATTCTTAAAAATATAGCAATGGTTATTAATAAAATATTTTTAATATTTTTAGTTAACATATTTAAATTTGGTAATAAGACCATTTTTATTTAGAATATAAAAATAAGTAACCAAAGTAAATATTAGTTACCATGGTAAAATTATTATTTTTCAAAGAATTATTTTTATAAATGTTGTGTAATTTTTATATAAATAAATAATATTATATTATTTAATATTAAATTTAATAATATGTTTTAATTTCTATAAAATATATTAACACTCATTTAAATATTAATTTATAAAAAATAATAATAAAAATACTTAATGTATAAAATGACATTTTTCTACAAAAAAATAAATTTTTTTCTATATCACATGTATTAATTTAAGAGTTAAATTTATAACATTTTAAAAATTAAATTCAATTAAAATAGAAACTAAATTTCTAATCACCACATATAATGTTTTTTTAGTAAAAAAATTACCATGGTAAAAATTTGATCGAGGTTAGTAATGTTAAAAATGTTAACTTAAAGTGGCTCAAATTTTTCTAAATCAAATAGAAACTTAAAACTTGTATAAAAAAATTTTAGGTTTCAAATTAAAAACCATATGTCTCACAAACCTTTTATCACCTAAATCCCATGTGATTTCATCTTTACCCTTTACATTACTTTTATTTCTAAGGAAAAGTCTCTCTTTATCGCTTATAAAAGGATCTCGCTTCCACCCACTACAAGCCAAACTCACCATATGAATTCCTATTTAACTAATACCATTTGTAAGTATAATATAGTTATTTTAAAAAAAAATCCCTTGTTTATTGGAATGTTTTCCAATTTCTCTATTTTTAATAAGTCTTTCGAGAAAATACTTAAGTCCTTAATGTGGGTATTATCAACTCCCTAACCTTGTCTCCTTTATCGTTATCATAAACCCTCCTAAAAATATATTATAAACATAATAATATAATAAAATATGTTTAATTATTATACTAAAATGTTATTATATTTATGTGACAACCATTATCTATCTTCCTCTCATCTATTTAAAAATGAGAATGTTTCTCGTGTTGCATACGAACTGCCCCCAACATGAACGAAGTATTTTATTTTTCACCACCTTTAATTGATGGTTCTAAAAATTTATTTAATGAATTAAAATTATACTTATTAAATTATTAATATTATATAAATATAAACTAGGTATTATATTAATTATATTTATAATAAGTTGCTGTTGTAAATTTAACGTCCTAAAACGAGCATACCAATAAGAAAAATGATTTATTCTTCATAATTAAAAGTTTCATATCTTAATTTATTCATAAACCTGTTTTAAATTATCATTTTTATATTTAATAACAACTAAATAATATCATTATACTTACAAAACTATGATATTATAATAAAGTCACCTTTATACTCATTTATTAGTTATAATAGGTTCTTGTTTGGGTCGGTTTAACCAACTACATGAATGATGCTATAAATTTTTATACTGGATGGTTATGGAAACATAATTACTGGTATAAAATAATATTAATATATAAAATATGTTTTTATATAATTTTAAAATTATAATTTATCTCACTATTAAGATACTACCTTTCATTTATTAAAAATTATCGAACAAGATCGTCTCTTGTTTTATCTCCACAAATCATAACAAAAATATCATGTAAGGAAATTATAATTTTATAAATAATAATTAAAAATATATTATTTTTCATTAAATAATATAATAATGATAAAATTTATATCAAATCATGCGTATCGATAATGACATTACAAAGTGTGTGCAAAAAAACAAAAACACTAACATCTATTGATCAAAATAAAAAATAAATGAATAAGATATGTATAATAAATGATAATAATTAAATATTTCAAAAGGTTCTAAATTTCAATAAGTTTATAAAATTTTTTATTAATATGTTTATGTTTATTATACATGATGTTAAAATATTTTCATCGAAGTCGAGAGTAAAGGTAAGGGTTTCTTGTCTCAAAATTTTCTTCTTTGAGACATGTTTCATATTATGCACCAATTTTATTTTATATTTCTTATATAATACTCTTATGAAATATTATTTCATTATTTTATTTATATTCATGGAATTTAATGTTTTATTTCAAGTTTGGTATTTCAATGGATCCTGATTCAAAAGTTACCCCGGTATTTTGTAAACTCAATTCCCTTTCATTGGGTTGTAGTATTTCTTCTCAAAAAACATTATTATAAAAAGGATTTATTACATCCCATTATAGTGTTATATTACATTTTCTTCTTCTTTCCTATGGAATTTAAATTTTCACATCAAATGCTTCTTCTCTAGTAAATCTATTTCTTCATAAAATTGAAATATTGTTAAGAATCATATTAATCCTCTTTAATAGTTGTTTCTCCTCCATGTTAATATTATTTATTTCCATAAATGTTTTAATTTATTGTTTTTGAACATAAATATTTATTATCTCATGTGATATTCATATTTATCTTTACCGGTTTTCAAAATAATGTTTTATTATCCTTTTTTCATTGTGGGTTTCAATACATGCATTTTAAAATATTAAAAAGGATTTTTCTTTCATGATAATATATTTTATCCTCTACTATATATTTCCTCTAGATAACCTTTATTTTTTTAAAGATACATTGTTAGTATTTATTTTAAAGTGGTGTTTTAGAAATGTGTTCATGTTAACTTCTTGAAAATTATCTCTTTTAAAGTGACTCATAACTTTTTATTTTACAAAAATTGTAATAAATAATTTATAATAACTTTTATTCTATTCTATTTTCCACTTTATCTCTAAGAAATATATCTCCTATAGAGTTATATTTCATGAATCACACTCTAAATTCCCATAAGAAATACTAGTCTGTGTGATTAAATATTTTTAGTCCACTTTATGTGACTTGTATTTTTTATTAATGGTTTTCAATGAATAAATAGTTTGATTGATTCAAATATGTTGTCAAATAAGTGAATTAAACGTATCTTGGAAGTGTGTTTATAGAACCCAATCTTAAATATGTAGGATATCCTAAGATAGTTTCATCTTTATTAAGTACATAAAGGATACTCCATTTTTATGTTAGCTATATAAAGGTATGGAGTATTTCAATGGAAATATAGTAATCTAGTTAAGAGATATGTAATGGTATCTCTATTTAACTCATAAAGTTAATCTAGAAAATCTATTAAATACTTAAAAGTCATAAGTAATTTACATAGCACACATAATGGTAACCCAAACATCATGGGAACTTCATAAGTTTATTCTTGTTGCTATATAAAAGTTATCTATGGATAATTAATGGTATACCCAAGACATATGAAGTTAATTAAAATATCATTACCTATTCATAAAGATGATTGAAGGCTAAATAAGGGTTTTTAATCTCTTTGTAAAGTTGAATATATCGATGCAATGTAATCTTGGAATTCATGATTCCAAATATTATGATCTATCTATCATTATATTTATTAACGTTTGAACAATGAAGGACAATAATTCATTCATTTATTGATGAAGTTCTCTTTAATGATATACCTCTAATGGCCTGAAGGCCTCCATTTTTTATGGATTTTGGATAATCCACCTTTCAAGGGGTGAGGTGGAACCCTTACAAGGCCCGTAGGCGTAAGAATTACATGGATCGTAGGCCTTAGAGGAATTCCTTTCCCGTAGGCTTCAAACATTACATACAACCCAGACTAACTACTTGGAACTGCTCCCCCCCCCCCGGTATCTTTATCGTGAAATCAGCTCTCCACCTTCGCATGGCTGTTCGGCGAGGCTTTCCCGTGCATGCACAGTCTTGTCCCGATGGCAGGTGTCATACCCTCTCATTCTTGCAATCCGTTTAACTTCTTCTATGGTAAAATCTCCTTGATCCTTTTCCTTCTGAAGCTTGTTCCTTCTAGGTTGTCTAGTTTGCATCTGTACTTTAAGGTGGCCCGAAGGCCTTGAGGTGGCCCGAAGGCCTTACTGACCCAAAGGCCTGGGCGGCCCGAAGGCCTTAAAGGACTCGGGGACCAAATCGATGGCCCGAGGGCCCAAATGGGGCCATATTCCCGGCTGCTACAATGCCAAACAGTGCCTGGTACAGTGCCTGCTGCAGTTATACACAGTTCCTGCTACAGTTCTGCACAGTTCCTGCTACAGTTCCCGAAAATTATCCCTCACTTAGATTTGATCCCAGGTCTCTTGGATGCACTTAAGTAATACTCACCAACTAGGCTGAGGCTCATGTTCTCTTTAATGATATACACATCATGATACTGCCTATCATGATTTTTGTAGATAAGAGAGAACAAGAATTTATTCTATGGTCGTTATGAGAAGAATATACAACTAGGTAGTTGTATGAAGCTTTAAATGTGGACTAATATGTCATGGTGAATCCATGGTGATAATCTAAAGAAAAATTAGAAGGTGAAATAAAATACAAGGAGAAAGAAATCATATTATATTTTAAGTGGCCTTTTTGGATAGAATGTCATCCTATGGGAAACAATAATCTTCAATATGTCATGGTTAACCTTTACTAGGTTATTTGTAAAGTACTCAAATAAGTGTATATGGTTTTACATGTAGATAATCATCTCATGGTGACTAGATAGAAATTAATGGTTAATAGAATTTAATTTATAATATGCAATGTAATAATTTTTTTAGTGAAAAAAATACATGATGCTCTATTTTTATTATGATTTGGGTAGGTTATTATGGAAGAATATATTTGTGGGATGATTTGTGTGGAAAAGGAATATAATAACTCATTTTTTTCATACATCCATATATTAATATTAATCCTTAATAAAAAACAATTATCATGGATATAAATATTAATAATGAAAAGGTTTTTGAAGTAAGATAAAAACAGTTACTACCATTGATCCATTCATAATTTTATGAAGTTATCAGGTGATTATGAATATAGGGAAGTGGAAATTCAATATATATTATTTTAATTGTTTTTAAATACCTCAATATGTGGAGATTTTGATTCAAGTATTAATTTGGTAATTTGAAAATAGACAATGAGAAATGAGGAATAAATAATAATCAAAGTTTTTGGACATTATCGTATATATATATTATTGTAGGTCAGATTTTGGGTATTTTTCACCATTATTATTTGAGTGTAAAGAATTATTTATACTAAAAATATGAATATTAATCTGATATTAAAACTTGAAGATAAATATATTCTTGAACTGTCTATGATTTTATAGAAGAAACCACTCTCTATTCATCGCATACATCCTAGTTGTTATAGAGAAATTGAAGATAAATTAAAGTATTAATGTGAACAGAAGTAGAAGAATAAGAAAAGGAAAGAAAGAAAAAAATAGGAGAGGTTGTGCATTCTAGTTTTAATGGGAAGAATATAAAAGAGGAATTATAGGAATTATGATTTTTTTAGAAGAATAAGTCTTGATTCTAAGTAATAAAGATTATCCATCACTTGTTGTTGTATAAAAGAGATACTTGTATACTTTTTTGCAAGTAATAAAAGTAAAGAAGACCGAGGAATCACATCAACAACTAAAAGAGTTATAATTTGTGATATGTTTTTTATTTGTTACACCTAAATTTCATTTTAAAAGTGTGGGGGCACTTGTGTCTAGGAAGTACTAAATTATATTCATGAGACATGTAAATACTTGTTTCAATGTTATACCCTGATCATTTTCACCTACAAGGTGATTCTATTGTACAGAATATTCTTGGAGGAATTAATTTCACACCAACTACTATACATATCACATTGAGTAGTGAACCTTGTAAATATAACATCTTTCTTGTGTGTGTGTGTGTTTGATTGTTCTGCAAGAAAAGAATTAAGAAGTGGAGAGAACAATAGAGAACAAGAGTGATCTACTCACCTTAACCATTTATATAGGTAATAGAAGTAAATAGATAAATATTATAAATTAGTTTTAAAGTCATTGATATTGATTCATCAACCCCCCCCCCCCCCCCAACCCAGTGTTTAGTTTATCCCTAATCATTCCCCTAAATTATCATCAGTTCTTGGTTCCCCATTGATTGAGTTATAAACATTTTAAATTTTTTAATATTGAATATTTGAGTTTCTTTACTTATTTATAATGAAGTTTAGTTTTTAATAATATTTATTGATCTATAATCAGAAGTTCATCTCTTCTATGATTATAATGCATAAATGAAATAAATAGAACAAGAAGATAATGAATTTTTCTTCCTTATCAAAAGAATAATTAACATTATTTTATGAATGCAATATTTTGTTAAAGAGATATTTATTCTAAAATAAGATGAATATTTAGTTAATTCAACCTCCAAGGAAGTGGATAGTCCTTTTACCTCAAGAGGATCAATTAATTCAAGTGATCATGAGGTGTGTGATAATTCTTATAAAATTTATCCTAAAGAAGAGTGAAGCACCAATGGGAGAAATTTGATGTCGTTGGGTTTATTTATTGAAGCATTAAAGAATTTATTGAATTCATTTCCAAAATAAATGGTTTATTTTATTTCTAGTATTTTTTAATATTATAAATATTAAATCACTCAAATTGAAGGGGAATTATAGAATTTATAAATGGCATTGTGAGAAATGGTTATGTCTTGCATAAATATCTCTAAATATATTCAAGAAACAAAATCTAGGAATATGTAGCTTATAGAGAGATGATCTAAGTTTTAATAATGGTGGATAAATATAATATAATAAAAGGATGATTCCATTGAATAATTTGAGAATAATTTCCACACATCTGAAGTAGATTTAAAAAAAATCATTTATGTCAATAATGTAAAATTGGATTCTAAATTCAATAAGATAAGTTAGTTTAACATATTGTTATAAGAAAAAGTAAAAATTTATGAGTTTGAAGTTAAAAGATTTAATGAGTTTGAAGAAAAATTTAAGGTGTTTGAAATTTATAATTACATTCTCAGCCTGAATTTTCTTAAACTGAAGATTAAAGTGAAAAATATGGAGACTACTCAAGACAAGTCTTCATAATTCAAGGAGGAAGGAACTAATGCCATGAAATATTATAGGGAGGATTTATATTTTAAAATCCCTATATTTAGTGTAAATTATAGTAAAAAATAATTTTATAGTATTTATCAATCATCCTTGACAAAAGTAGTCCAATCCATTAAAAAATATAGTGTTTTTACTAAATATGAATCTATAAAAAGTAAAGATTTGAACAAAAAATATATACATATATGGATGAGAAAAAGTGATAATAATATTTCCACTATTTATATGGTGGATATAAGAAATAGTATGGGTACTAAATCCCAAATAAGTACTCAAACAATAGTGCAGAATGCCGAAAATATCATACTCCAAAATCTATAAATTCCAGGCATCAAACAGTTAAGAAAATAAAATCACATTTTGTTGAGAAATGTTTTTCATGTAAAGAATTTTGGTAATTGTGCATTGGATTTTTGGTATGATCCATTTATATTAGAAGCACAGATAAATCCCATTTCTAGGGAGATAAATCTATATTACAAGAAACACATACATATTAATATATATCTATCTACCTAAAATAGATTTGGGAAAATAGTTTAAATATGTGATGATTGTAATGGGTGTGGTCACATAAATAGTTCATGTATATCTCAGCATGTATCAAAATTAAATGGAAAAAGGAAGACCATAGAAATTGGTGAACAAATAAGAATCCTAGGGAATTTTGCATAAGAAATTTTTAAACCATAATTATCCCAAGTAGATACCAAATGCTACATGTGAGGGATCCTTAGGTGACATACCTAATAAGTTATAGTAAAATTTAAAATCTATAAGAGATAATATGTTAAGTATAAATCATAAGGATCCATATAGAAATTAAAAACAAGCTTCCAATGTACGCAAATATATTTTAGTCATTTGGTTAAAATATTTTAAAAGAGAAAGGAAGATTTATGAAGCAAAATAGAAATTCAGTGCAAAAGGAAGAGAATAATTTATTCATAAATAAGTAAAATCTCATGAGAATATATTAAAAAGAAGGAAAATATTATGCTAAATAAGATTTGTGTAGGATATGGAACAAAATAGGACATAATATAAAAATTTGATTAACTATTTTTTGATCATAATAAGAATCCTTAAAAATGATTAAATCTACTTTTATCATAAATGATGATGAAAAAGAAAAGATCTGTATAGAAAGAATATTAATATTTTAAGAGTATCATCCTTTTAAAAAAATATCAGTTTTGAAAAAAAAGATATGGAGGCATTAATATAGGATAAACTTTTTAGAGAAAAGACTCTCAACCTTATAGTTCACATTGAGGAGAAATATGATTGACCATATTCTCTTACAATAGTGTGATGTATTTGTGGTTAAAATTTAGTGAATTGAATTTGAGGCATGGTACCAAGGGGAGAACCTATGAAAGTGTATTTTCTATCAACACTAGAAAAAATGTGAAGAAATAATCCATCCTGGTTGGATCACACATTTTTTATTCTAAATAATATATATTAAAGATAACCATTCTTGGTCGAGATGTAGAATTTTTAAAAACTAGAGGACTATATGGATTGATCCATTTTAGTGAACTCTATACATGGATAAATTTTCAAACTATTTATTTTGGATAGAGTTTCCATTATAAATATTTAGTAGATTGTCTCTTTGATGGGGGACAAGTAAATACTGAAGAAAAATATTGAAGAATTATCATTTCTATCAAATCAGAATATTATGGAAAGTTATTAAGGAATATTTAATCGAAGAGTTATGTATTCTTTATATATCATTATAGGATAAATAAAATCAGGTCTTAAAATTGTGGGGGAGAAACAATTTTAATCAATAAAAAAAGTTTAAGAAAATTTTAAGATATATTATGAAGTAAAGTTATTGTAGTGCACTTGAATGATTTTAATCTTTATGTTGAAGTGAGTGCAGTAAATTATAACTTATATATTTCATGAGAAATTTTTATCTCAGTTGGTATTGATCAATTGTCTCAACTTGAAATTATTGAACAGCTTCTAATAAAGGTAATGATTTTATCATTTTATTTTATATCGTATTCAATTGATTATGGAAAACTTTATAGTCTAAATCAGAACCACCTATTTTATACACCGAGCATTCATCAAGTCGACTTAGAGTAGAATATTTTATTGAAATTCATTTAATTAAAAATTGATAAAAAAATTCCTTAGTAATTTTTATTTCATTTTATTATGGAATAGAAAAAGTAAAATAAAAAAATGATGAAAATGGGGGAGGGAAGTAATGATATACATATTAACATATCAGTTGAAGGTATTTCCATTTAATATAAAAAGATATGTCATTGAACCCACTTTGAGTGTGTTGTATTTTTTATCAATGGTTTTAAATTATAAGGTGTTTTCATTGATTCAAAACTACTGAAGTAAAAGAAGCATGTAATTTTGTTTAAATTACCTAATATTAGAAAAGTAATAGATCCCAAGATAGTTTCATTTTTAAGTAAATAAAGGTTACTCTATTTATATAATAGATATATAAAGGCATATAGCTAGTTTAGATATTTGTAAAGGTAACTTTAATTTACTTATAAAAGAAATATGGAAACTTGATTCAGTATGTAAAGGTCATTTGGACTTTACATAGCACATGTAAATGTAACCCAAAAATCATTATAGTTGCATAAGGGTATTCTTGGCACTACATAAAGGTCATACAAATCTATATAAGAGTATACCCAAGCGATGTAAATGTAATTCCAAGATCCTCCCCATTTCATAAAGTTGATTTGAGGATATGTAATGTGTTAATCCCAATTATTTCATTTGTTATCAATGAGGTTTCAATATGTGTTTAGTGATTTTAGATTAAGTAGTGATGTTTAGAGGATTGTCATGGATCCATTTAATAGAATTATATGACATGATTAATAAATTATCCATGCAAATGTGTTGGTATCTGAACTATTATTTAATGCCTAATGAATTTGAAAATGGAATTTGAAGAAGTTCACAATGTTTGAAACAAGTGAATCCATTCCTTAATTTGGTGAATATTTGTTTTCAAGGACATGTTTGATGATTGGTTGAGAATATCATTTGACTGAAGATGGTAGGCCTTGGGATTGAGACTAAGGTGTTTGAGAAGGCGGTATATTTTTTTAGTTGTAGTAGATACCTTCATAAAGGTAATTTTGGAAATATCATCACTTGTTTAAAGGTAAAGACTACCTTGTACAGTTTACATTATGGTATAATTTCCAAAATAAGGGAAAACCAAGGTGAACTAAGCATAGTGTAATGGTCATACTGAAGTTCAGAAGGCTATGTAAAGGTAAATTTTGTATTTAATAAGGGTATATAAGAGGTTACATATGGGTAAACTATTAATATCCCATCTCACATAAGGGTAACCAGGTGCTTTATAAAGATTCAAGAAATATACATAAGGGTACCAATTGATTTATGAAGATCGTTGTAAGGGTATATGGTTTTGTGTAAAGTTATTCCTATATTTACATTACCAATGTAAGGGTAACCAAGTGTTTATTAAAGGTTATATTGTCTACAAAAGTATATTAGGGTGACCTATGTAAGGGTATCTCATAAGTTCTTAAATCCATAAAAATTTAGGATGCTACTCATGTAAGGGTATTCAATGCCTTAAAACCACCAGTTATCAAGTGGTACCACCTAGCCTTGAGTGCTACCACCAAGAAATGCCTTGAGACTACTGGTTTTCAGGTTCTACCAAAAGTAATTAACTTTTACCGCTAGTAAATGCATTTTTACCACCATTTATCAAGTGATACTACTAGGAATTGAGTGTTACCACAAGGTATTGCTTTTTATTGTCGGTCATCAAGTGCTACCATGAGAAGAGTAGTGATACTGTGAGAAGAGAATTCATAATTATAGAAGTTTATTGCTACCATGAGAAGAGAAATTCTAGTGATAGATAAGATCATGTGATGAAAAATAGATCATATATTCTTTCATAAGATAAGGTATGAGTGAGTTCATATAATCAAGGCATGTTTGTAGATTCTCTTTCAAGCATGAGAATCTAGTGATGATTTAAAGACATGAATTTAAAAATATGATGTCGGTAATGTGAGTTGTGTTCTCATTGAATAAGGGTAGATCTATGTTTTCTTATATACCATGCGTATGTGCATAACACATGAAGAAATAATTTTCACTTGAATCTTGTGGATATTTAATAATCCAAGAATTGAGGGAATAATGGGATCGTATTGTATCAACAAATTCAGTGGATGTGTATGGTTATTCTAAGATATATGGTTAACTATACTTGACAAAGAATTTATGATCATGGTCCAAGAAGAGTAAAAAAATGAATCCCATGATCATTGTGGGTGAATAATCTTATGTGGTTATTAT
The DNA here is from genome assembly GCA_963277665.1 of Viscum album. Lineage (NCBI taxonomy): Eukaryota > Viridiplantae > Streptophyta > Magnoliopsida > Santalales > Viscaceae > Viscum > Viscum album. The sequence continues at coordinate 2,056,712,569 of OY728159.1, read as the reverse complement.
TTAAAGGAATGAAAATTCCTATGTGGTTATTTTTAGATTCAAAAAACCCAATACTTGAGTATAAGATAGATTTTCTTGGGAAAGTGATAAAAATACATTATCACCTATTTGAATTCTTGAATAAGAGATCATGTGATATTTATATTATATTTAAGGCTCCAAATTATTATCTATATCAATTATTATAAGAGAAACCACTATAAAAATATTATATTTTAGGTGTCATTTTTAATCATTTTTTATTAGGTAGTGTGAAACTATTGTTTTATTGGGACTCTAATAAACCATAGTGTGACACTATGACATTGAATATTTATATAGTGTAACTTATTATTATTATAGTGTAGAATCTATGATTTTTGGGTATAACCAATCACAGTAAGAAGTAGAAAAACATTGAGACTGATCCTTGTAAAAATATTATGTTCATGTGTTATTTACCTTCACTTCATTCCGTAAAGACCAAGTAATCACAATAATGAATCATATCCAAATAGTTAAATGTATTTTTATTTCAATAGAAAGAAAAAATTGAAACAATAAACACTGGTTCCACCCCCTCCCCCCCCCCATGGTGAAACTCCTCACTAGGACATTAAATTGGTATTAGAGTTTTGGATCCTTTGTCAAGAACCTCAAAGTGATGTACATAGAAAATATGGATTTTTACAATAGCAGGGGTGTCCCTATATTCAATAAAAATAACCATCATAGTTGGAAGAATAATATGTTTCCCTATATCCTTTCTCATAGACTTAAAGTTAAATATGTAGTAATAGTGGGATTCCCACCTATTACTGAAAATGATCTTATGAAATTTGATAACAATTTATATAAGAAATTTTATAGTAATGGTTAAAATTCAATTTGATATCTCTTTTATATATATTTTACATAAATGATATGGGACTCATAAATTCTAAGGAAAATTGGTATAAATTGGAATGCATCTATGAAGGTAATGTGAATGTCAAGGATGCCAAATTATAAATTATGTGAAGAATATTTAAAGATATCACAAAGGATGAAGGAGAAAATCTGGATGACTACTTAATAAGAGTCAATGAAATTGTTAGTAATATTTGAGGTTTGGGAGAAAATCTGGATGATTTAACAATTTTTAGAAAATTTATGAGAAATGTTTCTGAGAGGTTAGATCCTAAAGTTTCATTTTTATAAGATAGAGAAGATATTACTCTCTGTTAATTGCATAACATTCTCATTGCTTATGAAATTAGAAAGATCCTAGCTTCCAATAAAAATATAAAAGATGATATGCATTTTGAGGCCATTAGACAGTTCAAAATATGAAATGATGAAATTCAAGAATCAAGTGAATCTGACGATGAAGATCTAGAAGAGGATTATAATAAAATCATTTCTATTTTATCAAATAAATTCAAGAATGTAAGGTTTAAGGGTAAATTAAACAACCGCCAATATATAATAATTGTAATGACAATGGACACTTCACCATAAATTGTCCAAAAAATAAGTCTATTAAACCTGTGACAAATAATGAAAACCTTAAAATAAGTAATGGGGTAAAATATAAAAATATTAAACGAAATTAGTGGAGGAAAGCAGAATTTATTTAAAATTAAAAAAATACTCTTTGTGACTAAATAAGAAGAAGCTGGAACTATATCATGCATTTAATCAGAAGATAAAACTAATTCCATGGCTCATGTGGAAAAAGGGTTTGATACCTCAAATAGTGAAGATGATTGAAGTGAATAAATAGAGATATAAAATCTGTTGAGAAATTAATGAAAATATTTTATTGATAAAACACAAACCATACTAAGGATAAGAGACTACTATTGAAAGGAAAGGAAGAATATAAAATAATAATGTTGTTTACAAAGATGTGATTAAGATATACAGACTTAACGTATCTAAAATGGAAAATATGGTAAAATACCTTGAAGAAAATATTTCTCTAAAAGAAGAATAATAGTCTAAGATGTAATTATAATGTATTAATTCTCAGAATTATTTAAACAATATCATATAATATTTTGACAAATTTCTTGAGATCAATGCTGAATCATCCCAATTTAATGAAAAGAGGAATCCAAAGAAGAAGGCTAATTTAGATCCATGCGAATTTTAAAACAAAACTATTATCTATAACAATACAAGTTCTAAAATCAATTCTAGACTTTTATAGGACATGAATATTGGTGATAAATTCTCTTCTAAATAAAATTAATAAAGGTATTATTCAAAAATATCATCTCCCTCACATCAGATACATTCACAATATATGGAAACACAATTTCAATAATCATCATGATAGAATTATTACCAGTACGTAAGAACAAGGTTTAAAGGATACTACTCGTATTGTGGAGTGTTTGGGTAAAAATCCTACTCATGTAGGTATAACATGTCTCTACTATAAATGATATATTAAACAAGGTGGATATTCTAATAAAATGAGAGAAAATTTTCAAAAAAAATCACGTAGTAACCAGAAATTCATTATATCTTTCAACACGTAACAAATTTTATTTCCTATATTAATTCTATAGAAGAAGTAATAATTAGCGTAATATTTATGAAACTTTCTTCACTTTCATACCTAAAAAATATATCTTTAAAAATTAAAGGAAATTTAAAAGGCTAAGGAAGAAGAAACATGTTTTGCAGAAGTCACTTTGAAGGAAAGCAGGAAACCAGGTCATTGATACATGATAGTTTTTTTCTCCAAACATGTCTAGTGACACAAAAATTCTAAAAATTATTGAGAATCATGAATGAGGAGTGGTGAAATTTTGAAAATATTGTACTCTTAAAACCAAAGAAGTTATCTCAATTGAGATAGAATCCCAGAATCTTAAGTCTAATAATTTATTATTTATTCAAGGGATGAAGCACAATTTACTTAGTGTCATGTGACATTTTATTGATGGAAATGAGGGTTTATTCAAAAATAATACATGTATCATCAAAATAATAAGGTATTGAAGGATTATTACTCAAGGTATAAGATCTACTAGAAATCTATTCCAAATTAGTGATCCTGCCAATTTATGTTTCCTTTGTGCCAAAGATAAAAACATATTGCGGCATAAAAGGATTGGTCATCTTAGAATAATAAGTATGAGTGAAATTTTGAAGCCTAATATATTGAGATATCTCCCTATGATGAAGTGTGATGGGGATAAAATCTGTGAATCCTATCAAAATGGGAAGATGGAATAATGGTCACATAAAGGAGTGGACAAATTATCTTCCAATATACTTGAGCTTATTCATACAGACTTATGTATACTAATGATAAAAAAATATATACCATATGTGATAATTATTTAATTATATTTATTTATTATTATGTTTTATTGAATAATTTCATGTTTATCAAAGATAATTTAGAGGCAATGAAAATGTTCAAAACATTCAAAAGGCATGCAGATAATGAGATGAGTCTCTACATCAATCAACTGATATCAAATAATATAAAAGAGTTTACAGGCGATGATTTTGAAAATATAATTATAAAAATGGAATTATGAATCATTATTAACCATTATATATTCCAAAAAAATGGATTATAATAAAATGAATAACATTAGAATAGTTGATATGGGAAGAACAATGCTGGATGAAAACAATATATCAAATTATCTTGGGAGAGAAGCTATATGTACTACCATACACATATAGAATAGGTTTCTACTATAACCAAAAACACAAAAGAAACTGTATGAAATTTGGTTCAATAAAAATCCAACTATTAAATATTTCATAGTTTTTTAAATTCATTACAATATAAAAATCAATAAAAACAGTCTGGGAAATTTTAAAGAGAGTGTTGAGGAATACATTTTTATGGGCTACCTATCAAATAATAGTGGATAAATATATTAGACTAAATTGATGCACAAACTATACTTTAGTGATATATATATTATTGAAAAAAATAAAAATTTATAAATAACAATTGATTTTTAAATAGAAAATTTAGTAGAAAATTTCCAATAGATGGTAGAATAAAATAATGATAAAGTTACTAAGAAGGATCCAATCATTATGGATAATGATTCTAAAAACCCAATGATGATTATAAACTATTAAAATTCAGATAAAATGGCACAAAAAATTGATAAACATTCAATAGTAACCAATTAAAACAATAATAATATTGAGAATTGAATATTAATGTGCACCTACTTATCAAATTGAACATTATACAGTGGTAGAAGTAATTGAGAATAAGGAGTGGATATAATCTATGAATGAAAAACTTAGAAAATTGAGAAGAAATCCACGTATGATCATGGTAAAAACCAAAAAAAAAATTAATTCGAACTAAGTGTGTATTCATAAATAAACTAAATGATAATGGAGAGGTGTCAAGGAAAAAAGATAGAATTATGTGCAAAGGATATTCACAAATGGAAGGTATTGAATTTGAAGAAACTTATTCACTAGTAGAAATAATTGATACTAAAAAAATGTTCTTAGCAATAATATCACACAAATATTACACATTTTATCAAATGTATCTTAAATCTTACTTCATAAATGATGATATTGAGAAAGAATTCTATATTGAACAACCTGATGGTTTTATCATAGAAAATGATGGTAGCATGGTATTTAGATTAAAGAAATATTTTTATGGTTTTAAGAAGGACCCTAAAGATTGGTATTCTAAATTTGGTTACTATTTATAGAATATAAATTTTAAAAAAAAAATTTGATAGTTATTTCTATGTAAAAGAGATGTCCATTGGTAATATCATTATAATTTTCTATATAGATGAAATCATATTTGTTGGAGACAAGGAGTGTATCTGTGAAGAGTTTTTTTCAGAAAATGAAAATTAATTTTGAGATGAATATGATAGGTGTTATGACATTATTTCTAGTATTTTTTATTGAATATAAATTTAATTATAACTTTCTATATCAATAAAATTATACTGAGGAATTGATAAAAATTCTTAGAATGGAAAATGAAAAATATTTTTCAAATTCCATTTCAGTTGGAACCAAATTGTTTAAGGATGAAGTTGGAGGTATTGTTAACTATAAAGAATTAAAAATAATCATTGGAATCCTGATTTATCTAATAGTATTAGGGACATATATAACTTATGTAGTGACTTTATGTGTAATATTTCAGAGTGATCTTAAAGAGTGTCACTTTTTTAACTCTAAGATAATACTAATTTAAGTAAAAGGAACTCTAAACTATATTCTTCTATATATAAATTGTATAGATTTGATCTTTTTTGGATTTAAATATGAGGATTGGGTAGAATCTTATATAGATAGAATATCCACATCATATGGAAATTTCATCCTCTGAGAGGGTTTTGTAAGCTGGTATAGAAAGAAGTAGAATTCATTGACATTGGGAATATATGGGGAATAAAATATAGTGGCTACACATTATTGTAAAAAATGACATGGATACAAGTTTAGTTAGTAGGTTTGAATATTGAGACTGAGATGCCACTAAAATTTTCTGATTATAATAAAAGTACTATTGTATTATCCAAAAAAATAGAATGAATTTAAAGATCCAAGCACATTGATATTAGATGTAATTTCATAAAAGAAAAGGTGGCAGATAGAGATATCAAATTGGAATATATTTCTGTCGGAGATCTGGTTGAAAATATTTTCACCAAAGGTATTCTATGAGAGGGTTTTGTGGAATTAAATATGAAACTTAATTTTTAGACTTTTCCTCTCATTTAAATATTTATATGTAGTATCCTTAAACTATCTTTAGATTATTTTTCCATTCATTATGTTTTTGTGAATATGAAGTTGTGGTTAATTTGAAAAGGGTGAGAAAAGCAAATGATATGAAGGGAGAGATATTTTTTTGCATGATATCACATGAATGGTAGTTTATATACAATATAGACAGTATTGGTTGTATATATCATGTTTCTACACTAGTTTTACTTATTTAGACTAAGAGTAAACTAACTAAAGCCTCTTTCATAAAGAGAACCATGTGGTATCATCTTATTTATGAAAAATAGGGAAGGTAATGAGATCTCCTTGAAAGTTATAAGAAGAGATGTGACCCCCCCCCCCCAATGATCCTTTACATTTGATTCTCATAAGATGGAAAAAGTTTTGAGAACACATATTGACATTAAAAATGTGAAGAGATATTGAAAAAAACAAAAATGTGGGATTATTGAGCCCAAGTGTTTCATTTGTTTTAAATGATGTGTCAATATGTGTTTGGTGAGTTTAGACGAAGTTTTGATACTTAGAGAATTATTAAGGATTCATGTAATGGAATTGGATGCCATCCTTCAGAAATTCTCCATGTAAATGTAATGTTTTTTGCACTATTCTTCAATTCCTAATACATGTGAAATTATAATTAGAATAAACTAATAATTTTGGAAACAAGCGAATCCATTCTTTAATTGGGTGAATAATTGTTTTCATAAAGGCCATGCATGATTATTAATTGATAATATCTTTTGATAAAATATGAAAGGACATGGGATTGAGCCTAATGTGTTTGAGAAGGCCCATTATGTTTTTGAGTTACATTTCATACCTATGTAAAGGTAATTTGGAAAATTTTATTACCAACATAAAGGTAAAAACTACCCTATATAGGCGGTGTAAAGGTATAATTAACTATGTAAGGTAAAACCAAGGTGAACCATGTGCTGTATAAATGTCATGATGAATCATATAAAGGTGAATAAAGGTGAACTTGTAACTATGTAAGGTTATCTATGAGTTTATGTAAGGGTAACCTATGAATATCCTAACTCATTTAAGGGTATATAGGTGTTGTATAAAGGTACATGAAATCTACTTAATGGCACCGAACAATTTTTAAAGACATGTGTAATTGTATCTGGTAGTGAGAAAGGTATGAAAAGATTTCTATTACCCGTATTAGAGTAACCATGAGGTTATGTAAGGGTATAGAGGCTATGTAAGGGTATTAGGGAGACCTATGTAAGGGTATCCCATGAGTTACTAAAGCTTCATAAAGGTAGAATTCTACCCACATAATGGTATATAATTCCACACTTCTACTAGTTATCAAGTTATACTACTAAAAAATAAGTGTTTCCTCTAAGAAATACCTATATAATAATAGTTATCAAGTTCCACCACTATAAATTGAGTTCTACAGAAATGTAATTCCTTACTACCTCCAGTTATCAAGTGATACCAACAAGCATTGAGTGTTACCTATTGGTATCACTTTCTACTGCTAGTTATCGAGTGATACCATGATAAGTAGAGTGATATCATTAAAAGAATATTTCTACCATTATAAGAGTAGTGATACCATGATATTAGTAGTGCTACTGTGAGACAGGATCACACAATGAAAAATAGATAATTTGTTATTTAATCAGATAAGGGGTGAATGAGTTCATATATTCGAGGCATGCATGAAAATGCTCTCTCATGCATGATAATCAAATAATGATACAAATGCCTGGATTTCAGAAGATTATTTCACTGATATGATTCATGTGATACTTGAATAAGGGGAGGTTTATATTTCAATCATATTGTAGGTATGTGAATAACAAGTGAAGAAATAAGTTTGACCCATAGATTGTGGGTATTTAAAAATCCATGGGTATAAGGTATAATGATATAGCACCATATATATAAATTTATTGAATGTCTGTAGTAATTATTGGATAGAGGTTTAACTTAAATTGATGAATATTTTATGATCATGGGATATGAAGAGTTAAAAACTAAAGTCCATGATCATTGTGGATGTACATTCTTAGGAAGTTATTATTTATAGGTATGAAAATCTTCTATGTGGTTTTTTTTAAATACAAAAAAACTCGATACTTGAGTAGAAGATGGATGTTATTAGTAAAGTGATAAAGACTTACATTTTCTCTTTTCTAGAATCTCTAAGAAGTCATATTTGGTATGTATATTATCCTGAAGTCTCTAAATAAATATCTATATCAATTGTTTCAAGATAAACCACCATTCAAATTGATATTTATGGTGTCATTTGTAATCATTTTGTATTAGGTAGTGTGAAACAGTTGTTCAAGTGGGACTCTGGATATCATTGTGTGACTCTATGCTATTGAATAAATTTATGGTGTAGCCAATTGTGATTATAGTGGAGAATATTTTATCATGGGTTCTAACCAAAAATGGTAAGTAATAGAATCACATTAAGACTGAACCATGTAAAAATATTATGTTCCTATTCTATTTTCTTTCACTACATTTGGTAAAAACCGAGTAATCATAATAGTGGATTAGATCCTAACAAGAAAACATGGGATTATTTCAAAAGAAATAAAAATTCTAAAAACCACTATTGAACCCCCCCCCCCCCCCTCGCATTCTCAGTTGTGTAACTACTCACTATGAAATTCACAAGGGTATTTGAGATTTGCATGTTGGTTTTTAAAACTCCTTGTAAAGGTTGATCTATCGATGCGGTATAAGTTAGTTATTTAAGATTATAAATATCATGATCTATTTATAATGATTCTGGTTATTTTTTAAATAATGGATAAATGAGAATAATTAATTCAATGCTTAATGAAGTTTTTTTCAATTACAAATAGATCATGATACTACCTATCATGATTCTAATATATAGTAAATAAAAAGAATTTCATTGATGGTAATTTTGAGAAGAAGATTCGACTGGATAGTTTTTTGGAGGTTGAAATAGTGATCTTTATGATTTGGTGTATCCATGATGATCATTTTCAGAATAAGTCAAAGGTTTAGTATAACCTAGGGAGAAAAACATTGTATTATATTTTTTATGGATTTTTTTCCTTGAATGTTGTCTCATGGGAAATGGTGAGCTTCAATGCATCGTGGTTCACCTTTGGTACTCATTTTGTGAACTCCTCGATGTAGTTTCTATGTTTAGACCCAGGGATTAGCATACTATTATTTTATGTGTAATTAAATTTTGAAATATAAGGATAATTGAATTCAAGTATTTGTGTTGTATTTTGAATGAAAACACTGAAAAATGAGGTAGAAAGAATAACTGATGTTGTGTAACATTATCGTTTATATATATATATATATATATATATTGTTGCTGATGGAAGTGTAGGTGTAGTGAAAAGCTTTTATTTTTTTGTGAAGAATTTCATATGCCAAAAAATGAAGGGTAATACAATATATAACTTACAAATAAATATATTCTTTAAGTATCAAAGAATATATAGAATAAATAATTCTTTAATCATCTTATACATCCTGATAGTTGAAGATAATAAGAAGATTCAGTGCATTATTGTTATGAACTAAAGTATAAAATGAATATGAAACTAAAATAAAAAATAGGGTGAGATTCTATGTACTCTAGTTTTCATAAGAAGAAGAGTAAATTTGAATTTCATGTGTTGTTCTTATAGTGGGAAGAATATGTATCACTTATAAAAAAATAAAGACCATCCACCATCTGTTACTATTTAGAATAAGTGGTTGTGTGTTGTGGTGAAAGTAAGAGAAATTAGGAATACCTAATAAATTATTTATCCTTGTATGTTGTGGGTAGTGTGATCCTGGAGGAATATATTTCACACTAATGACCATTTATATAACATTAGTTGGTGAACCTTGTAAATTTTTTATCCTTATTATGTGTGTATATGTTTGATTTTGTTTTCAAAAAAGAAAAAAGGTGAGGGGATAGATAAATAATAAGAGTGATCTATTCACCTTAACTGGTGGCAGAGGTTAAGGTGGCATATTCTAAATAAACACACTTATTCTATTATTTCACATGAATTGTCATTTCATTTCACACATAGTCACAAAACCCTGAGAATAAAATGTTTAGTGTATTTGAATTTTAGCTACATAAACAAGTTATTTTTACAATACTTTTAAAAAAAATCAGAATCTAACTACATTATACCCCCTTCCAGACTCCCTATAGGTTATACTCATATTCATAACCCATGGAATATAGATATAAAAAAGGGGTGCTCTCAAATGATTAGTAAGAAAAACATATCAATATATCATAAAGGGTTAGATCATAATAATGTGAGAAAACATGAGCATAGGAGAAATATAATATTAAAAAGAATATGAAATAATAATATTTTTCCATAATTCATGATATCAGAACATGTAATCTCAAATGAACAAATATTTACCATGGAATAAGAGTGTGAGATTATAAACATGATCCATAGAGCATAATCATGGGTATATAACTTAGAAATATAGAATTTATTGAAAAATATAATTTCAATGAATCATAAAACAAAACATAAGCACATGAAAACACTATATTGTGAGAAAACCTAATCATTCTCACCCTTTAAGTTGTATAAAAATTCAATAATTTCCACCCTTTAAGTTGAAAAAAATAAAATCATGTATGTGGTTCATTGTAACATGAGATATAAAACCATAATCAATTCATTTGAAGAAAATATATGGGCCCAACTATCATCATCCATATGTATGCGTTCCATAATAAGTCAATCATATATCATATCATAAAAAAACCGTGAAATTAATATTGGTTTCAAAACATTTTCCAAATGGTATCACATAGAAAGACTTCAAGAATTAGATAATTTGATACTAAAATCTAAATAAACCAAAATAAGTATTTAAATATATAATTTTTAGGCTGATTAAAAAAAATAACTCTAAAGGAGATAGATCTTTTAGATATTAAGATGAAAAAGGAATCCAAATCATAAAAATGGATTTTATAAAACCTTTTTAATCATATTGTAAAAAGATGAAGTTATGAGTCACATCCAAAATTCATTTTTGAAAAGATGACATGAAAAACGTTTTAAAACACCACTTTAACATAATCTCAATAATGGATCCTCAAAAAATACCAAAATTTTATCCGTAGAAAATATCAAGTGAAAGATAAAAAATTTGAACATAAAATCGAGATCCTTTTTAATATTTTTGAAATACTATTAATAAAACTCACATCGTAAAAAGAGTGATACAACGTAAATTTTAAAATGGGTAAAATGAAATTTAAAAATATCCAAAAAAATGGATTTCAAAAAAGGATAGGATAACATTGGTGGGAAAAGTGAATATGTATATAGAAGAGAAAGATCTTATTTAGAGAAAATGGGAATTATTCTTATCATCATCAAATTTTTTAAGAATGAAATCCATAAAACAATATGTTTTTTATGTGAAAATGTAACTCTCTGAAAAAGAAATAAATTCAATATATTACAATTATGTTTTATAATAAAACAATCCCATAAATATATAGTCAAAGTGAAATAATTATGACTCAATAAAAGAAGTTATGTTAAGAAAGCCCCTTACCTTTTTTACTTTGAATTCCAAGAAAACACTTTAACGTCCAATATAGTAAAAATAACCATATTAATAAACTATTTTATAACATTATTCTTATCTCTTACCCCATATAATATTTAGTTAAAATAAATTATTATACTTTAATTTGTTAGTTATACTTGATTTTCGTCATTGAATGTTAGCAATTTTGATTGTTTCTCACATTCTTTGAAGTGACAACATAGATCTCCGTTATTTGATACAAATTTTATTAACCATATATTTTATAATTTATTAGATTATATTATATATAATTATTTATAATGTTAAAATTTCATTCCATGAGATATTTAGTTTTGATTCAGGAATATGGAATCAGTGATGAACTTTTTTTTATATTTTTTCTAAACAGATGTTGATATGTTAATAAAAAGTTAAATATTAATGTAAACTTTTATAAAAAATAATAATATCATATAAAAAAATTTAAATCATCAAAAAAATTAGTACATTCATCCAATTTTTATTGTGTTGAAAAACTAATTATGTTGTTCCATAGAGGCAGTAATTCTCATGTACACATAGACGAAGTTTTCATTTTTATAAGGAGAAGGGAGGAAGGTAGATAATGATTATTCCAAAAAAATAATAACACTTTAAAATGATATTGATATGTTTTTTATTATTTTTTGATGGTATAATATACATTTGGGTGGAAGAATAAGATCTAAAAAAATATAAATTAAAAGGTGTGATTTGTGGATTTTTATATTACTCCTTGGAATAACTCAATTGAAAATATGATTAAGCCTTTGTAAGATGGTACATTGAGGATATTAGAACCTATATAAAATATTTAAGAGTTTTGGGGATGTATTTATGTATATTTTAGTAAAATTAAATTTATTTTGGAATGAGGAGAATAACAGTGGTGAATATATGATTTTATAAGTGAGAGGAGTGCCATTTTTGTAATAAGATATGCACTATTCAAGGAAAGTGTCTTCAAAAGTGGAAAATAATGGAGATTTAAAGTGTTTTGGTTGAAAAACCATAATATAGTATTTTTTTAGATATTTTTTAAGTGATTTATGAATTTTACACTTAGAGTTTACTCTTTTATCATTTTAACTTTTATTGGGGTAACTAGATTTTACCTAAGAAATTTATTTTTAGGTCTAAAAATAATAGGAAATTTATTACATAATTTGGAAATTCTAATTATAATTGAAAAATAAATTTTATTATATAAAATTTATAAAATTGATAAAAATTAATTCTAAAATAATAAATGTATAACACATTAATAAAAAATTTAGAGAAAAATATAAGTTAACTTCTAAAATGTCAAATATTGGATTTTAAATTAAAATTAAGATTTTTAATTATATAATTTTAATTAAAAAATAAATATTTGATCAATAAAAAGGTTTCATGAAATTTTAATTTGTACTTATATCCTAGTGATGTCATTAATATCATGGTATTTGTAAAAATGATAGTTTTCACTATTCACCTAAAAATCATTTTTTTCAGAAAAATTCCAAACAATCATCTTAAGTTAAAATTACTAGAAATAATATAAAAATGAAGTTATTTTTTTCAAATTGAAATTCTAAAATATAGAAATTTAACTTTTAAATGGAGACATAAAATACAATGAAAGCTTCTTTTATAAGAAAATAAATGTTTCAAATATTAATTGTTCTTATTCTTATTTCTTATAAATTACTAATTTAAATTAATTTTAGTCTATTTTTCATGTAAAAATTATATTTTAAACATAATATATATTTTTCTTAAAATAAAGTTTCTATAATTGCATTTTTAATAAAAAATACATTTTAAATCATAAAATGATCTTATTAGTTTTTTGGACACACTAGTTAAATTTTATCAATGAATTAGTAATAAAATGTAATTTATATATACATATATATTTCATAATGTGTTTACCTCTATTTATACCTTCCAATTCAATGGATACTTTAAAATGGTTATATTTATCTTAATAAAAATGTGTTGTGGTACATTTTTTTTCAATATTCCATGTGAAACAAGCTATTCAAACATGTTTATTTTAAGGAGGAATATTCACTAAAATCATTCTACATTAAATTCTAACCCCATTAAAAAGAATTTCTCCCTTGAAATTTTATTACTAGGATGGAAAAAATTGAGGATATTTTGGTCTCATTGCATCCTAAGTTTCCCACATAGCTTCTTAAAACTTATGATTCTACCCTAGACCTTTTACCGGATGAGTAGACTTATTATATAGAACTGTGTGTATTTGATATAAGATCTATACTATTTAATCCTTATATAAGAGATCGTGTTCTAATATCCAAGCTTTCGAGTTAAGTACATGTGAAGGGTTTGGCATGTACTTCATCAAAAGTGATACATAGAACACATTATATACCTGGGAGTGATTTTTAAGGATTTCTAATAAATAATCAATAGCCCCAACATGATTAAAGATCTCAAAGGGACCAATAATCAGGGGGATCAAATTCTTTTTCTTTCAAAATCCCATAACACGCTTCTATTAATATATCCAAAGGAAAATCTTTTCACCAAATTCAAACTCTAGATATCATCGATAATTATCTTTATAAATATTTTAACCACTCTATGACATGAATGGTTTGAACTTTCCCATAATTTCTTGAAATGGTCAAGTCCTACAAAATTTCTCTATCCAACTTTATACCAGCATGTTGGAGACTTATATCTCATACAATACATAGACTCATACAGTGTCATATGAATGTTAAAATGAAAATTATTGTTATACAATAACTCTACCATGGGATATATTAATCCCAAAATCCTTGTAAATTTAATTTATTGGATCTCAAAATATCCTCAAGATTTTCAAATGTTGTTTTGGACAGACCATTTATCTAAGCGTGATAAGCATTGGTGGAGATCATCATTATCTCTATTCTTTGCCGAAGACTTATCTGGAACATTGAGGTAAACTTGGATCTCAATTCTATAAAATGAAGAGTTTAACGCCATGAAAACCTACCACTTATCTTATATATATATATATATTGGTAAGTTTTTCAAGTGATAAATCTTCTTTGATGGAAATAAAATGTGCTAACTTCGTAACGTGATTGACTACAACCCAAATGAAATTATGGCTTTTAGATTCCCTGTGGATTCTTGTGACAAAATCCATGGTGTAATTTTTCCATTTTCATATTTATATGGGTAATTTTTATATCATCCCCTTACACTTAAATCATTTAGCGTTAACTTTCCAGCATACCAAGCATCAAGATACTTGTTCTTCATTCTCTCACTACATGTTATCCCACCAAATTTTTTTTTTAAATCTCTTTACATATTCATGCTTCTAAGATTAATAGAGAAGTATGACACATATAAAACAACCAAAATTTCTCAATTTGGTTCTAGTTTTAATAGAACTCTTAACTAGGTTCCAAACATTATGACTTCACTTTTATCAAAGTTGAACTACAGAATATTCACTACCTTTTTCTATTGCTTCAAATCATCATTTAGGGCTTCTATGATCTTTATGTGGATGTAAGGTTGATCAATAATTTAGTCAAGATAGGATGCATCCCCTTAACTTATCACTTAAAGATTAATCCTTTTAAAATCCATGATTATTGGTTTTTTTACCCTTAACATGGATTAGATAACACGATTTGTCCTACTTAGAGCTTCAACCACCTTGTATTCTTCCATTGAGTGGTAATATATTAAGCGGTCAGAGTGTCTGATCAATTACAACTATCACATTTAACATATATTTACATCTTTCTTTGTGAATATATATTTCAAATTATTGTGGATAGTATAGATATCTCACTTCTCACTGTAGAGATAATGTCCTCAAATATTTAATGGAAAGATCATTATCACCAACTCTAAATCATTTTTCAGGTAATTTTGTTAATGTGTTTTCAATTATCGTGAGGAATAAGAAACTTTACAATAATTATGTATATTGATTCATCCAAATCACTTTTTCAAAGCATAATTGTATTTAACAAACCCTTCCCCACTATAGGGTAATAAAAGTATAGGTGTAATGACCTGCTTTTTTTTAGTTCTATGAAACTTTATTCACATTCCTTTGTCCAAAGGAAATTAAATCCCTTATATATTAACTTGGTTAGTTAATTTTATAGAAATGATAAATTTCTCACAAAGCATCGATAGAATAAAGTTAACTTAAAAAAATAAAGATCCTTGTTACTTTGGTCAGTCGAGGAAATTATTCAATAACATTCATCCTTAAAGGATTCCATAGATACTCCCTTGCATACATTACCCAAAAATGATACTTTATGCAACTATAATTTACATTTGTAAAATTTGGTATACAATTTCACCTTTCTAATATATAAATACCCTAACCCAGTACCCTGGAGTCGGTGACTTACATTATTACATTGGTACTATGGAAAATTGTTCTCATCGCAAAGGACCAAATGGTTTAGTATCTTTGGAAAACTAGATACAACATAAGTATTACATTATAACATGAAATGATATAAAACATAGAAACTCCATTGGAAACACCCATAAACTCCTATATTATCCCAACAAGTCATTCATAATATACATTTTCACATCCTGGGGAAAAATAAAACATAATAAAGGGGTGTGCTCAAATTCTCAGTAAGGGTAAGTAATATAATAAAAGCTAACATAAATAAACATAAACTATAATTCAATGTGAGTATCTAAAAACAAATTCCATTAAAACATAATCTTGAGCATAATATGGCTGAAATAATAGATGAATAAATAATTCCATATAAATAATCACATGGGAATGAAACATAACCATGGATATTCTACTAGTCGAATAATCAAATGGATTTTCAATTAATAATATCATAATTATGTAATGAAAAATGTAGAACATCATAAACATACCATCAAGGCTTCATCTAATCTAACATATATAACTGGGTAAAAACCCATTAAAGTTCATCGCATGAGACCCACCAATACATTGAGGCACTATAGTGGGTCCCAACCATCACTTACTAAGTAAAATTCATTTCTCATATAAAATGGGGTGGAACATAATCAATATAAACATACCTATTGAAAAAATATCATACTAAATGTGAATACTTTAACCATAAACCATGAATAGTATCAAAAAAGCACATCCATTGTTAAACTGATCACAAAACCTTTATCAACATTTTTTAGATGGTATCGTAAGAGATAAACCTCAATGAAGTAAAAGATTCAACAAATTATGTTGACATAGATATAGATACTTTTAAATGATACCAAAAAAATTCTTGAGGAAAATAATATTTAGACATTCTTAAGTGTCTCGTACCACTTTGAAACATTTAAATCATAATCCATATAAAGGAATAAAATTTAATGAAACTAATGATATCATTATAATAAGGTGGCTCATGATATGAAATATCAAAAGGCAGTTCATACACCATAAAGAAGGAATAATTGGTGAACAATTAATATATCTCACAAAAGTAAAAGTGAGATGATAAAAACCCTTTTTACTTTGAAAAGAAAAATTATTTTGGAAAATAATTTATATTTTACATAAAATTAGATTGTAAACATGTATATCCTAGAAAATAAAATGTAAGAACAATATATTTGAGGCATAGATGATGTCCAAAATGTAAAAAAAAAATAAGATACTTTATAAATGATCCAGTTTGGTGTTATTTATAGGAAAATATAAATGATCCATATAAAAAATGTATATTTGTTTTCATAAAACCAAAAATGAAATAATTTATTTTTTTATGATAAAATGAGTGATTTTAAAAAATATTGGTTTCTTAAAATATATTATGGAGTGTACTTGAAAATGGCTAAGAAATTGGGAGGTTCCCATTAATCGGACTTGCTTATTAGGAGAAATTAAAAACCATATAAAACATGGATTTCCCATCAAAGAAAAAAGATTTGATAAAGGTAAATATTTTTGGAAAATACATACATAATTTCAGAGGAGTATATAATAATAATTAAGAATTACAATGGGGTAAAGGGAGAGAAAGTGTAACCCAAAGAAAAAAATGGAGGTTTGAGAAGAAACAATAACCACTGTACAAATAGTTGAACCATATACCCCATAAAAATATTAATAATCTGGTAAAAAATTTAATAACATAAAGATAAAAAGATGTATGATTTGATACATCCAATAAATTTATAAAAACACCATAGACAAGAAATAGTTTTGAATACAGCATATCACATGGAAATAAAAGTGAGATGAGAAAACTCTTACCTTATGTCTGAAAGTGTTCTTCACTTGAATTTATTTTATTGGAAAATGAAATTAGATTCATTAATAATTTAATTAATAAAGTCTTAAACTTGTATTTGATTCATTATAATTTTATTAAGTTTATTTATGGTATTTTTTATGAGTTGTAAGATTAAATTTCATCTTTTGAGAGTGTTTGTTTCCTTGGTTTTCATGATTGATTCACTTATATACATTTACGAAAGATCATGTGAAATGGGAATTGTTATCCAAAATTGAAATTATTTTTTATTGATTAAATTATATAATATTTAATAGCCTTATAAATTATTTTTTAGATATGAGGATGATTAATTAGATAAAATTTTAATGATAACTATTTAGATTATTTGGGCATTTTTTCGATCATTACACACAAGTTTTATTTTACTAATTAATAGTTCTTATATATACTAGTTCCATAACATTAAAAAATATTTAATACATATATTATAATCTTTTTTAACCATAAAATTGGTTTTATGACCAGCCATTAACGCAGAATTGAAAAATGAGAACACGTCATCCATAAAGTGAAGGTTCCGGGCATAGCGGAAGCATGGTTGGGACGGCACAAAATTTTGATTTTTACCAAGATCAATTATTATTCTGGGATCAATACAATGATGAAATCTAGTCTCTGTGGAATGTAATCAAAGATTTAGATAAAGAACAAAGAGGTCTGAAACGTTTAAAAGGGATCTTGCACATCATGTTTATAATTAATATAATTAATTTTATAAAGAAAAATAATACTTGTGTCTTTGGTATTTTTCTTCATTGATGATGTTGATCGTCTGGATTGACCCTTCTAGATTATCTATTTGTGCTTGTAAGAATCCAAACTAGAATCCCTCTAGAGATGATCTACATGTGCTCCGATGGCCTCCAATCAACATCGCTCATTCTTTGGGTGCTAGCGCGGCGAAGTGAGTGTCTTGTGTCGCTTGTTCTTGATCGCTTGTTCTTCAGTCTTGAATAACGTCTCTCGGTCTTGAGAGGGGAGATAAGAGGATTCGAGAGTGAAATTGTTTGGCTAAAAAATTCTCAATTCACCAGGCATGTGGTGTGGTGTATGGCACAATGGGGGTACTTTCCTATTTATATACATGGAATTTCACTTAAAATATTTAATTTCATAGCAACAATTAAATACATTCATGAACTTAGATAAAATCCATTCATTTAATAATAGTTTTGTGTCATTATTTAAAGTGCGCCAACTTGTGTAAAATATAATTATAAATAAAATTCTTGCGTCGCAAAATAATAGCAGTGTTATTTTAATTTGTGCCAACTAGTTAAATAATTATTTACCATTTTAAAAATAATTATTTTACTATCAGACCAACCTTTGTCCGCTCGAACTCCACTTCCATTTATTGAACACACGAATATATAAATAAATAATTTATTCTCTTAAATAAATATTTTATTTACAAACTAGTAAATAAATATTTATTAAATATTCAATAAAATAAATAATTATATTTTATTTAATTTATGAGATCATTTTAACTTGAATAAAATTATTCCACAATCTTGAGAATAATATTTATTTCATTAATTAAATTCAAATAGAATTTAACCGAGACCACCAAAAATACTTAGTGCGTGACCCTCTAGGATTCCTTCTCATTGGCATTAGGTAGCATTGCCTAAAGTCCAAGAGTACTCTCTAGCAACGGGTCAAGGCACCCAAGAGAAAGAACGTGAAGTCTCAACAACGACATCCACATACGAATGCTCACTGTGTAATATAATCCCTTCATCACAATATCTCATCACGCAGGTTTCATGATTGTGTCATCAACTTTTATGCTTGATATGTTGTTCTTTGACTACCTGAAATAAACTCATCATTACACCATGGCCATGGAATTTCACGTGACGGTTCTATTTCAATCAAAGGGTTGAGATATCAACTTTCATAAATATAAGGGAAAAATCCTTCCAAAACTTATCCATTAATAACATGCCACTTGTGACGCACCCAACGTACCCTACTTCCCGCCAACTGTCTGTGTGATGGTTTTCATCAGTAAATCAATGTGCGTAAGTCATGACATGTATTAATGAAGATATTAAATTCTAAGTATCATTACACACGCTCGCAGATAGAAGTATATGATGACACCAAAGCATGAAAAATCCCTACTAGCGGGTATGTTCTCATAATATCCTATCTTGGAGATTAAAAAGTGAGAACTTCATGAGAGGAAGTCTCACCAACTTACGAGTAATCGCACTTGATGATATGCATGCTTTGTGTCCCATCATAGCATGTCATCCAACCATAGAACTATATTTAAGAATATTTTTATAGCATTACAAGGTTCTCACCATAGCTGGGAACTGTCATGACCTTATCAATGCAACAAATACTCTAGGACATTATTACATCATAGTCATGTAGAACAATGAACAATATGTAATAATACATTAAATATCCATGTAATCAAAGTTAAACTCATTGGTTCTAGGACACCAACATTTACAACTCCCACTTGGACTAGAGCCAAATGCCTATGAATTTTAGTCCGCTAGACCTCACATGATGATCATGTTTATTCTGAATCAAGGCTTTAATCAAGGGTTTCACCATGTTGTCTTCTGTGGAAATACTTCTCATTGCAAATTAACCTCTCTGAAAAAAAATCCCTCCAAATATGATACTTCCAAAATATGTTCTTCGTCCACTAATGTGACCTTGTCTCTTTTGCAAGATCCACAGCTGTAGTATTATCATAATATAGTGTGATGGGATCTTTACTCCAAGGTATCACATCTAGCTTCTAAACAAATCTTTGTACCCAAACTGCTTTTTTAGCTGCCTCATAAGTTGAGATATACTTAGACTCTACTGTAGAATCTACGACCACACTCTACTTTGAGTTCTTCCAGCTCACTGCACCTCCATTCAAAGTGAAGATGTAACCCGTTTGTGACTTCATGTCATCTTGATGAGTCTGGAAACTAAAATCTATATATCCTCTGATTACTAGTTCCTCATCTCCTCTATAAATCAGGAACATATTCTTAGTACACTTCAGATACTTAGGATAGTCTTGACTACCATCCAATGGTGGTCACTAGGGTCATCTTGATATCTGCCTACCACACTCAATGTGTTGGTGACATCCAGCCTAGTACATAGGATGGCATACATGACAAACCCAATCGCTGGTGCGTATGGAGTCCCTTCCATTATATTTCTTTCCTCATGTGTTAGAGGACACATTTTCATAGAAAGATGAATGCCATGTGATGCTGGCAACAATCCCATCTTGGAGTCTTCCATACTGAATATCTTCAGTGTATTATCAATGTATGCACTTTGACTTAGGCCTAGAAATCTCTTGGATCTATCACAATGTATCTTGATCCCAATAATATATGTTTCCTTGCCCAAGTATTTCATGTAGAAGCATTAATTCAACCATGCCTTAACAGACTGTAAGGCTGGTATCTCGTTTCCAATTACTAATATGTCATCAACATATACTATTACGAAAATGACTGCACTCCCACTAAACCATTTGTAGACACAAGGCTCACATTCATTTATGATAAAACCAAATTATTTTACGGAATCATCAAAAATAATGTTCCATGACATGGATGCTTTCTTTAATCCATAAATGGATTTCTGTAACTTTCATACCTTATTGGAATCCTTTGGAGTCACAAACCCTTCAGGTTGTGTCATGTAGACATCTTCCTGAATGTTCCCATTAAGTAATGTTGTTTTGAAATCCATTTTAAAAATCTCATAGGCATGTTAATATGCAATATCAAGTAGAATTATGATGGATTTCAGCATTGAAACTAGTGAGAAGGTTTCATTATAATCAATTCCTTGACACTATTTAAAACCTTTTGTAACCAGTCGTGCCTTATAGGTACTGACTTGTCCTTCCATGTCCATTTTCTTCTTGAATACCCATTTTAAACCAATAGGATTTACATCAACTGGAGGATCTACCAAAATCCATACTTGGTTTTTGTACATGGAATCCATTTCAGAATTCATGGATTCTTGCCACTTGGCAATGTCTATGACACTTACTACTTCCTTGTAGGTTAGAGGGTCAATATTGTCAACTAATAATGAGTTACCATCCCTAGTAACTAGAAAACCATACCATTCTAGTTCTATAACCTCTCTTGTACTCATACTCAGTACTTGTGTCTCTGGAAAAGATTCTTCTTCCACAAGGCTTTGGGGAATCTGTTCTTGTACCAACTCTTGTGTACCTTGAGCCTCGACTTCATCAAAGTCTATCTCGATCCCACTATCTCTTTTGGATATTTTATCCCTCTCAAGGAATATGTCATTTCATTCAACTATAAACTTTTTTCTAAAGGGTTATATAGGTAATATCCCCTTGTTTCCTTGGGGTATCCTATAAAGGTACTCTTTGTGCCTCGAGGTGCGATTTTGTTACCTGAAGAGGCCTTAACAAATGCTTCACTACCCCACAGATGTAAATTTGATGACATGGATTTTCTTCCACTCCAAAACTCATATGGGATACCATATATAGATTTATTTAGTACTTGGTTTAGTATGTGTGTCATTTTTTTGTAATGCATATCCCCAAAAAGGATAATGGAAGTCTTGCATTATAACGACCCATACTTTACATACATTGTTATTACTTCAAAATTGAAGCACACTTATTACAACATATAACAAAACCATGAAAGGACTATATAGGTATAGTGGCTTTAGAAACTGGGAAACATAAACAACTGGTTCATAAATCATCTACGTTGTCTCCCATTTATTTCATCATATCTAGACTCCCTTTTTGGAATATCCTACTTAATACCCTTATTCCTGACATGGGGAAAAGAAAACATACAAAAGGGTGAGCTCAAATGCTCAGTAAGGGTAAAAAAAAGAAATATCAATCATATCATATTCATAAGAACATAACATTTTGAATATCTTAACCTGCAAAAGAGATCATAATATCATAACATGGGATAAATCATAGTGGTGAAATGTAATCCCAATAATCATAACTTAAAACATGAAAATTTGTGGCATACACACATAATCATAGAAAATCATTTCATTTTAGTCAAGACTCATTTCCAAGACTATCATAGCGGACAAACTCTATTACTAAACCGAGTTCACTCCTTGTTCCAGTCCTATATCACTGAACCAGATTAACTTGTCATTCCATCCATGTCTATCTAATGAGATATAAATCTTTACCCAATTCATTGGAGGGAGATATAGGTCCCACCCATCTCATAATGAAACCATTCTTATGTGTGCCACAAAATCATAAATCATACATCATAACATAACCCATGTAATAAAAAAATGGGATTCTTAAACCTCATTCCATCATAACATAATCCATATAAGATAAAATGACATCATAAAATTAATTCCATCATAACATAATCAAATCAATATAAAAATAGGGATATAAATAGAACCCTATATTATCTTAGATGGAAAATAATTTTGATAAAACACTTGGACTCAATTCTTGAGAAAAATATCCTTTCTACTTCAAAAACATCTTTCCTTTCTTAACATGTCTTACAATTTTAATTTAAAATAAGTTGATTAAAAATAAACTTGAAAACTTGTAAAATAATATTCATTGAAATAATTGTCTATTAAATCATAAAAATCCATTCATGCCGTATAAGTTAAAAAAACATTCTTCTCGTACTTTGTCTGGATAAGTCAAAAAAGTACCTCGTACTAAAAACGACAAAAGATTCCTTTCATATATTTTAATAAAAACGTACCAATGGGTAAAATTGGATTTAAACAATTTTAGGTGGATATAAATAATATTACATACTGAGGAAACGTGGATGTGGATGATAAATATTCCCCAGTAAATTCTGAAGTATAAACAATCTCGGATAAAAATTGAGATTGCGAGATTTTCCCTTACCTTAGGTCTGATATGATTTGTATGTGTCCAAAACTCCTATATAATGATTTAAATAATGTCATTGACTTATTCCAGAATCATACTCATTTTTATTATATCATATATGGTCATATTATTAGCTTCTTATTAGAAATATTTCATTGCTACTTGTTATTCGGGTGTTTATTGCTTTATGTTCTTATGTGTCTTTTGTCGAATAAATTCTTATTATTCTTTTTAGGTTATAGATAAATCATTTCCAGAATAGTATTAGTGTAATATATATCATATTTACTCATTAAATTCATTTATATAATCATTATTCAATGAAGATCAGGTAAAACGAGTCGCATCACATCGTGGAGACGGTAGGTCGTACGTACGCACGAGCGATGATATCGTTCCCATGATCACGGAATTGTATTGAAGTGTATGTATACTATTTCAGAACCAATATCACTTTACCATAATCATATATAGGTATTCAATACACCATTATATCCATACAAGTAAGGTGGTGGTGGAAAACAGATTACACCACGGCGTGGAGATGGTATTCTGTACATATGCACGCGTAGTGATTTCATTTTCTGTAGGATGGATAGAAGGTGAAATAGGGTTGTTTCATATTTATAATAACATATCATTATATGAGTGATACTGATGTTATTACTTCATAATGAAACAACTAGAAATGAATAAGTAGAAGAGGAAATAAATTTGAAATGATTGGTAACAGATATTACCTCTTCTTCAACACGCCTCTTTGAAATCTCCTCTTAGGGCACTAAGATTGGTCTTTGAAGAAGACCAGGACATCTAGGATGTTTCTAGTGAAGTGTATAAGAGAAATTGGCATGGTTTGGCCGAGATTTAAGGCTCAAAGTGGTGTGAGGAGGAGAGGGAGGAGGTGCCCTTTTATAAGGGAGGAGAGGGGCACCTTTGGAATTATAAGAAATATTAATTTATAATAAATTCCAACCCCACTAAAAAACCTCAAAAAATGGCTCAAATCCAAAGATTATATGAGATAGTTTTGTAATCCCATTATCCAATAAAATTTAGACAAGTTGGGAATTTATTTTAAACATTATCAACATGATTTATCCTTATATAATCTATTTAATTTTATTTGTGGTAATAATATTATAAATTTTAAATCATTATAAATAATTACTTATATGTTTTAAATTGTCCATAATTGTATACTTTATTAAATTTTATACCATATATATTTTAATTTACAATTTTTAAATATTTTTGTGATTTCTAAACAATTTTATAATATGTAATTTCTATAAATTAACAATAGTGTCAATTTTGACACTATTCATTTATTTGAGTTTAAATAAAATATATACAGAAGATATGTTCTAATAGATTCATAACATGTCATTTTTATCTATAAAATTAGTGGAGCACATTAAATAGTTCATATAATATTTATTTTAATAATTTTAAAATCATTTATTTGATATTTCAATCAATAAAATAATTTCAACATCACTATTGTGTCATAATTAATGATAATTATTTAATACCTAAAAATTATAAATAAATTCATATGATGTAGGTAATTTTATTATATTTCTGGAGACTATTCAAGTTTTAAGTTTCATGAAGTTTATCACTAAATTAAAATTATTATACTTATAAGATTTAAGAGAGTAACATGTTGTCACTTTCTTTGGTTTTAATAATAACTATATTATTTCATGGTCAAAAGTCCATGAAATGAATCTAGTCCATCCCTTAGGTGATATGGGTAGACTTTTATTCATCCAATAGGATTTTAGAAAGTTCTAGGGTAACTGTATAATCTTATATTTACCCGTAATTACCCGATTTACCATTAACTGCAGTAAATAAAAATTGGCGTAGTTACTATTCATAATCTCAAAAAAATAAAAGTAACCTTTTAACATAATTTGGATCCACTAAATCCAAATATGAAATCCATGTTTTAAAATTCAAAACACAGAAGTTTCAGTAATTAATTTAAAATTAATCTCATTGTTAAGAAAACGGGTTTTTAAAAGTTAAAACATTGTCAAAGATTGAAATGTTTTTACTTATGAATTCAATGTAAAATTAATGCTAATGAAATAAATTATATTAAATGGTAAAAATATATTATATTTATACTTTAAAACCATTCAATATTAAAATTTAACCATATAAATTATTGCGATGAAAAAAAGTAGTTTTTAAGTAAAATATATCGTGTTTTTACTATTCATTAAAATATGAAAGTTATCAGAATAATATGAAAAAAATTTCCAAAGTAAATTTTTATATCCTGATTCCAAATAAGAATTTTATTTTGTCAAATTGAACTTATAAATATGTCAAAAACAAGATTTAAAGTGGGTGCACCATCAAAAGGAGGCAAAACTGCATTTTTTGAAAAATATTTATTTTAACCGAAAGATTTATTTTGTTCTAATAACATGTTCTAGAAAATATGTAAGATGAATAATTATGTTATAAAATTTAAAATTAAGTTAATAATATTAATAACGGGTAGTTTATAATATTATAATAATATATCGTTGTTTAGTGGAACTCGGTATTGCGTACTACACACGCTATCGAGGAAGGTCGTGATTGCGTGTAACGCAAGCCAAGCTAGTGTTGTGTGCTGTGAATATTTATTTAATGTTGCATATAACATAAGACATAAAAAAAATATACTTCTCATAAAATATCAAGTTGTTACATGCATGACTCATCAATGGTCTCACCATGTCTAACAAGGTTTGGTTCCCCCTTTCGCTTACACCATTACATTGAGGTGTGTAAGGAGGAGTGAGTTGGGATAGTATCCCAAAATCTTGTAAGTAATCAATGAAGTCCTGATTAAGATATTCCATGCCACGGTCTGAGCGGAGTTTCTTAATCGTCTTACCAAGCTGGTTTTCAACTTCATTCTTGTATTCCTTGAACTTATAAAAGGAATCGGACTTATACCTCATTAAGTAGATATATGCATATCTACTAAAATCATCAGTAAATTTTATGAAGTATGAGTACCCACCACTTGATTCAACTAGAAATAGTCTACACACATCGGTATGAACCAATTCAAGAATCTCTTTAGCCCTTTCACCTTTCCCACCAAATGGGGCTTTGGTCATTTTTCCTTGTAAACATGAATGACATACACCAAGTTGTTTTAGTTCAAAAGAATCTAAATATCAATCTTGATGTAAATTTATCAAGAATTTCTCATTTACATGACTTATCCTGTGATGCCAAATTTGGGTGTGGTATGGGTCATGTGAAGTATCTTTGTCATCTATTGTCATTACTTGGTTTGTGTAATCCAACACATAAAGACCATTGTATAAATGTGCCCTACCAAAACAAATTCTATATTTATAAAAGAAGCAACATTCATTTCCAAACTTGAAAAAAACCCTTCTACATAGAGTATGGATACATAAATTATATTTTTTGTTACAGAAGGCACATAAAAACAACCCTTTAACCCCAAGATCATCCTAGTTGGCAACGTGAGGTGGTAGTCCCTGACAGCTATAGTATCAAGTTTGGCTCCATTGGATTCTTTTATATCTACCTCCCATCGATAAATCTTCCTAAACCTACTTGGATCTTGTATTTGGATACATATTTGAGCACCATAAGCTGTATCAAATACCCAATTTGTAGAAACAAATAGATTTCATTCGATAATAAATGCACCTGAAGTTTCCCCTTGCTTCTTAGATTGGGTGCAGTTCTTCTTTCAGTTCCCCTTCTTTCCACATGTGAAACAAATAGCCTCATATTCCCTTTCCTCCCCTTTGATATTCTTTTTCTTGGAAGGTCATGAAGAAGCTTTAGGCTTAAATCTCTTCACCTTCTCTTTCCTCTTATTCACTATAAGGACAGAAGGCTTTTCGCGCTTCATATCTTTTTCCACTTGGAGAATGAGGATAAGAATATCAGATAGAGTCTTCTCAATGTTTTTCATATTGAAATTGGCAACAAAGTTAGACAAGGTCTGAGGGAGTGATGTAAGAATGAGATCAGTGCCCAGTTCTTTAGGGAGTTTAAACCCTATAACCTCCAGGAGATCAATGTAGCCAATGATCTTGACTACATGAGGATCATCTGGGGAACCTTCTCCAATCTTACTCTGAAAAAGTGTTTTAGAGATCTCAAACATTTCATGTCTTTCTCTCTCCTGGTAAAGACCACGGAGGTGCTCGAGCATGCTATAAGCATCTATGTTTTCATGATACTTCATGAGCTCACTAGACATTGATGATAACATAAAACATTTAACATTGACTGTGTCGTTCATATGTTTCTCATAGACCAGTAAATCCTCATCAGTCGACTCCATGGCAGGTGGATCAGGTAATGCTTAGTCCAGCACATAAGACTTCCATTCATGGCATAGGATAACCCGAAGGCGTCTAAACCATTCTTGGAAGGTACCGCCACTGTGGATGTTGTCTTTATCCAGAATTGGTCACAGGGATAGTGTGGTTGATGAGCTTGTCATTTTTATTCTATAATTAAAAGAGCAGATCAGTTGTACTTTCTTGATTACATTTTATGAGAAATAATAAATTTTATTAAGTCTCCCACTATTTTATCAAGTCCCAATGTCCCTCACCATTGAACTCGGAATGTCAAATTTTCATGACATTCTAGTGTCAAGGATCCATATTCCCCTTCACATAACCCCAACAAGGGTTGGTCAAACAACTATAAGGTATTTAGGTAGGTACATCTTTTCCAATTGTATTCTTGTAGCTCCTTGATATGTTGAGTGGACTCCCCAATCCCTAAATCATGACTTTGGATTTCTTCAACTCTTGCCTCCAATATTTCTCCAAGTCTAGCAAGGGATACCCCTCTTGATTTAATATGGTTAAGTCAACCCAAAACCTTTCATAAGGGCTTCCTGTATAAAATTAAGTGTCCCGACAATAGTTGGTCGAACACATAGTTTTATTGATTTTTTCCCTTTAATCAATTAACAGAAGGCTTGTTATGACATACTATTTTACTTGAGGGATTTTTATCTATTATGTGTGAATTGCTTATTATCATTATCCCATGATTGTAAATATTAAGTGGAACTTACTTAAGTGATTAACCATGTCATGATAATATTTATGCATAAGTCTGGTTTATTTTAGTTTCATCTTGCATGCTTGTTTAATTCATTAATTATGTGATAGTGACAACACATTCATAATGATAAAACATGCAATGGACAGAAATAAAATAAATTAAATGGAATGGTCATGAGTTTTTACAATGGTTAGATTATCTAGAAGTTGATAAACTAACCCTGACCTAGGGGAGAAACAACTTGAACCTTTTGGGTTCATGTTTACAGCTTCCACTTTTCCACCTCTGTATCTCCTGGGATTGGTTTCATCTGGGCTCCAGCTTGAACCACCTCTACTGTCTTGGGAGTTCCATCCATTACATATGAATTTTTTAACTCACATGTAGGTGAGGGTTAAAAAGGGGTTTTACATAAAAGAAACCTTAGGCATGTAGGCCCAATATATTAATGAGGACAAGGCTTGCTGGACAACAAAATTTATTTTAAATAAATAATTTAAAATAAACCATCCACATATAAAGGTCTTGGCCCAGCTCATGATGATCCATACATGCAATGATATTTATGCATAAATAAAACTAGCATTCAATTCATTAATCATTATTTTTTAAGATAAATCACACTCAAATCCCTTAATTATCAAATTTAATTAATCAATACTTATATCTTAAATCATTTTCTTAATTTCCTTGAGATTCTCATCCATAATAATTTTAAACAAATAAATTCATTTAAAATTATCATCGTATGTAACTTGTATCTTGGAGGCAACCTGTGAATTCCTATTCATAACTTCCCAATGAGTAGAAATGAACATTACGCAGATGTTAATTTAAACACATATATATAAAACACCTATCACGTTTTGTGCCTCATCTTTACGCTCGCACGATGGTACATGTCTCAAGGGTTTGTATAATATAATAATAAATTTTAATAAATCTGTATAATTTGGATGAGTACACGACGTGTAGTTCCAAGTACATGGCGTGTACTATTTTTCACGATCTATCCAAAGTACATGCCCAGGGAAATGGCATGTGAGTGTACTTCATAAATCTTCAGAGTACACAACATGTCTAGTGGGCCACACGCCATGTAGTTCCTCGTTACACGGTCTCTAGCCTAGTAAGGCGTGTACGGGGTACACGGTCCAACCCTAACCTGAAGGGACTACACGATGTGTCCATTGGGCCACACAACATGTAATCCAGAAACCGTGTTCCGCCTATTTCTAGTCAACACACAGAGTCATTTAAGACTTAGAAGGACTCCAACACATGTCTTGGTTTGGCGGACCGGTCTGATGCATTGAATCTTGACTACACGGAATGTGATGTCGAATACACGCCAGGTGTTCTAGTGTTGTACATCCAGGAAGCTTTGGAACCTCCTGATAAGATCTTCTATTTTATTTTAATCAAAATTTAAAGAAAAGATAGTTTCTGAAAGCTGAACGAGAAATTAAAGAGGAGGAATAGATCTTCATATTCAGGTTTGCATAATGATTAACTTTATTTGAAACAACTAAATTATTAAATCTGTAATTCATCAAGGAAATATATAAAAATTTATCAACTATGATGTAAACCCTCTAATACCACTTGAAGGTTCTAGGAACAGTGGAAGTGTGGTTGGGATGACCCCCAATTTTGATTTTTACCTTGATCAAAGATTATTTTGGGCTCAATACGACGACGAACGCCAGTCTCCACAGAATATAATCAAAAATTTAGATAAAGAATAAAGAGGCCAGAAACCTTTACAGAGGATCTTTCACAACATGTTTATAATTAATTTAATTAATTTCATAAAAAAATAATACTTGTGTCTTTGGTATTTTTCTTCATTGATGATTTTGATTGTTCGGATTTACCCTTCTGGATTATCTCGTTATGCTTGTAAGGATAAAAACTAGAATCACTCTAGTGGTGATCCAGATGTCCTCTAATGGCCTTTGATCGACACTGATATTTATTCGAGTGCTAGCACGGCGAAGCGAGTGTCTTATATCGTACATTCTTGATCTCTTGTTCTTTGTCCTTAAAGAACGTCTCTCGTTCTTAAGAGGGGAGAGAAGAGGATTTGATAAAGAAATTTTTTGGCTCAAAAAATCTCAATTCACCAGGCGTGTGGTGTTTTCTATGGTACAATAGGGGTACATGCCTATTTATATACATGGAATTTCACTTACAATATTTAATTTCATAGGAACATTTAAATACATTCATGAACTTAGAGAAAAACTCATGCATTTAATAATAATACCATGTCATTATTTATTGTCCTCCAACTTGTAAAAAAAATTATAAATAAAATTCAATGTCCCAAAATAATAGCATCATTATTTAAATTTTTGTAAACTAGTTAAATAATCATTTCCAATCTCGAAAATATTTATTTTACTACCAGACCGACCTTGGTCTGCTTGAACTCCACTTCCATTTATTGAACACCTAAATAAATAAATAAAAAATTTATTCTATTAATTAAATATTTTATTTACAAAATAGTAAATAAATATTTATTAAATGTTCAATAAAATAAATAAATATATTTTATTTTATTTATGTGATCATTTTAACATGAAAAAAATTATTTCACGGTCTTGAGAATAATATTTATTTCAATAATAAGATTCAAATAGAATTTAACCGTGACAACCAAAAACACTTAGTGTGTCACCCTCTAGGATTCTTTCTTGTTGGCATTAGGCGGGCTTACCTAAATTCCAAGAGTACTATATAGCAACGGGTCAAGGCACCCAAGAGAAATAATTTAAAGTCGCAACAACGACATGCACATACGAACGCTCACTGTGTAATATAATACCTTTGTCTCAATATCTCATCAAGCAGGTTTCCTGATTATGTCATCAACTTTTGTGCTTGATACATCGTTATTTCACTATCTGAAATAAACTCTTAGTTACACTATGGAAATGGAATTTCGCGCAACGGTTTTATTCCAATCAAAAGGCCAATATTTCAACTTCGATAAATAGAAGGTACAAATCCTTCTGCGACTTATCCATTAATAAAATGCCACTAGTGACGCACCCAACGTACTCTACTTCCCACCAACTGTCTGCATGACGTTTTTCATCATTAAATCAAAGTACCTAAGTCATGACACCTATTAATGATAATATTAAAGTCTAAGGATCATTACACATGCTCGTAGATAGAAATGTCTAATGACACCAAAACATGAGGAATTCCTATTAGCGGGTACATTCTCATAATATCCTCTCTTGGAGATTACCAAGTACAAACTTCATGAGAGGAAGTCTCATATACTTACGAGTACTCACACCTAAAAGTATGCATGCTATGTGTCCCATCATAGCATGTCATCCAACCGTAGAACTATATTTAAGAATATTGTTATAGCATTTCAAGGTTCTGATCATAGTGAGGAAATACTATGACCTTATAAATGCAACAAATACTCTATGGAATTATTACATCATAGTCATGAAGAACAATGAATAATATGTAATAATAAATTAAATATCCATGTAATAAAAGTAAAAATATTTGGTTCTAGGGCACCAACTCTTACATAAAGGTGGTAAATCAGCACCTCATGGATGATGTTTTCATTTTTTAGCATAAAAGTAAGAAGAGATGATATTTGAGGGTGTATTTTCCATTGAAGCAATAAAGTTATAGTATATGTAAGATAATTGAGTTATAATTCATGTTTGGAAACAGGAGGCAAGGATCATATAATAAAATAAAATAAGGTGAAAATAAAATAAATAAAGCTAAAGTGGATTTTACCTCTTGAATTCTTCTCCTTGAGAACCTCTTTAGGGGAATTGGTTTTGGTATTTTGTTGAGACCAGAACCTCAAAGGCATGGAGGAGAGCCTTGGAAAGAGTATTGGGTATAATTTGGATAATTTTCAAGGATTGAGAGGTGTGAGGTGAAGATGAGGTGAGGGGTAGTATTTATAGTGGAGGAGATGAGTGTTTTTTTATTATTTTATTCATTAGTTTATTATTTTGGATCAAGATAAGAAATAGTGATGATTACATGACTAAATAAAGTAAAATTAGAATAATAGTTAGATATTATTATTCTTACATTATTTATGACTCAAGTAATGGTGTTTTTAACTTATAATGCACATATACCATAAATTATTGAATTTCACCATTCACCAAAAATTCAACTATTTTATAAAAATCCCAAAAAAATCACCAAAACAAGTTTTTTACGTGTAGAACTTAGAAATGGAATCCATTCTATGAAAATAATTTTCTAATTATGTAAAATCTATTTTTTAAATAAAATCATCATTTACTCGAAAAATACTGATTTTAATATTATAACTATTTTTATGATACTTTGAAAACTTAATTAAGTTCTCATAAAAAATCTGATAATCATAATAAAATAAATTTTCTATTAAATAATTATATAAATTAAAAAAAATTAAATAAAAATTTATGTTTCACAAAAATACCAACACTTAATTTATCATTTTTAAAACATTTATTTACTTATTCCATGATATAAATATACCAAATTTTTATTTATAGGATACATATGTTTTATTTATAATTTAATAGGTTATGATACTATTCAAATCATAAATATACTATTAATATAATGAAAATGAAAGTTTTATAGAAATCAGAATTTTTTACTATTAATTATAAAATGAATATTTTAAAAAATACCAAAATTACATCCTAAACAAATTTTGACATTAAATTTTTTAAAATAAACTGTATTTTATTAAATATAATTTATAAAAGTATCAAAATTTAATTTTAAATCAAGTGTTCTATTAAAAGGTGATAAAACTGTCTTTAAAAAAATATAGTCTTTTATATGTAAAATTACAATTATTATTATATTAATCCTACCAAACTTATTAGTTGAATTTAAAAACATTATATTGAAAATGTGACATATAAGTTTCATTAATAGTGATTAACTCAATTTATAAATATAAAATACCATTCTGGTCAAAAAAGTAGTTTTTTATAAAAACACTTCTTTTGTGTTTGATTGATTTTAATTTTATTTCTTAGTTAATTGGTAACCAAAGAATACATTTTATAAATATGTGTAAAATATATTTTCATAATTTACAAAATCACTTTCATTCCCTCCATTCCAATTTTTAGGTGATGACTATCACAATAATATTTAATCATTTTTTAAGCTTAGTGTTTTGTGTAATGTACACTATTGAAGAAGATAAATTTAAAAGATGACATACCATAAAATCTTGGGGTGTTAAAATAAGGACATAAACACAATGAGAAAATGATCTTAATTCTCTTCCTTTCTCTTATAATTTATGAAAATATGATATATGAATATAACTAAAAATTGTTCAAGGAAGTATCAAAAGACTATTCAATAGATCCATGAAGATAGTGAGAGAGTTTTTAAGTTTGAATGGAATATCTATAAATTCATAGTGCACATACCTAGAATAAAAAAAATCTTGGATATATACTCACTTTTTACCCTTAATTGATGATATCCATATTGAAGGTCAGTCTTTGAGAAGTATTGAACTCCTTTGAGTTGATAGAAAATATCACTGTTGTAGGGTAGTGGATACTTGTTCTTGATTTTAATTTTATTAAGATCATTATAATCAATGAAAATATGCATTGATCCATCCTTATTTTTGAAAAAGATGATTGTTTCACCCCATTGTGAAGAACTAGAGAATATAAAACACTTACCTAGATTCTCTTAAACCTACTTCTTTAATTCATAAAATTCAATGAGAAACATTCTATACAGAATCTTTGAGATATGCATGGATCTTGGTATTATTTCAATAAAAAACTAAAACTCACACTCTGGGGTAAGACCAGGTAGTTCATTTTGGAAATATATCAATATATTCCTTTACAATAGGTATGTCTCCAATTTTGACTTCCTCCATGATTATTTGAGATATAAATACCTCCTTTATAGGAATTATCACTTATATTATATAGTTTACTTCCAAATAGAGTTTATGATCATACTTATATTGACATTTAATAACATTGTGATTTAATATATAAAATTATATTTCATTATCCTAAAAATATATGTGTTAACTATGCAATTAAATCCAATACATACCAAATATTATGTCAAATTCAACCATGTGAAAAACAACTCGATCTGTAGAAAGTATATTCCCACAAATTTTGATCGGATAAGATTTATATATCTTATACATGATTATCTAACCACCATATAGTTTAATAGATAGTTCAGTATCCAATTCATGAGGTATGAGAAATTTAGTAAATTAATTAAGGTAAACTATAAGATTTGTAGAAGTAACTCATAAATGGAGTGCATAACCTAACTTATAAGTTTCTATGTTTTAATTTGGGTTATCCATGGTCATTTCCCATTAGGTTGTCTAGCCTAAATATAATCCAATACATCATGGTGGTTCATAAATATCATGTAAAATAATAAAATTATATCCTCCAAGAGTTTCAAACCAGGTGTGTAGTTGGGCCTCTTTTTCATGCACTAGGTGAATATCAGGTTAATAACTTACCATCCCTTTCAGGGATATTACACCTAAGTGAAACTATGCCAAAGGTTACATCCACTTGTTTATATCTAGATGTGTATTTCATTGTCAGGAAACCACACAATCTATAATTTACCAAAATTTATCAATTTTATACATAGACTTTTCCCTAAGGTTTCACAAAAGTTGTTAAATCATAATCCACAAAAATAATTAAATTAATCATTAAAAATAACTAACCTTACTCTGATATAAACTAAGGTGACCCAAGCTACATAAACACATATATTCCATTATTTCACGAAACTTGTAATTTCATTTAATACATAGTATCACAACCCCAAGAACCAAAGGATTAATATCTTTAAAGATTATAAGCATAAACAACTTATTTATTAATACTTGTGAACATTTCTCCATAATCGAACTACTCTAAACCCCTTTATACACTCTTTAGAGTAAATATCGCCTTCATAACGTGGGGAAAGGAAATATAAGAATGGATTGATCTTAAATTTTTAGTAAGGGGAAACTTATCTATGTTTCATCAGGATTTATATCATAATCATATAAGAAAAAATTAGTTTGTGAGAAATATCTTATTAAAAAGAATATGGAATTAAAATAGTTTTTCATAAGTCATGATAGAAAAATGTGTAATCTCAAATGAACAAATATATACCATTACATAATATTGTGATACAACTAACATGATACATGGAGCGTAATCATAGGTATATGACATAGAAGTAAGATATGTCATTGAAACATTTACTAATAAGGAATTATGTCACAAAACATAACCACATAAAAAGACCATATTGTGAGCAAAAATAATCATGACCACCATTTCATTTGTGAAAAAATACAAGATTGTACACCCTTTAATTTTTTAAAAAATTTAAGCATGTAACACTCTAATATTTTAAAAAAAATAACATTATGTTTGCTAGCATATACGACACGCAACACAGAACTCAAACTGACCATGAAATATTATTATTTAAATATGACTATTATAACCTATTCATTGAATTGGAAGGTATGAATATGAATGAAAAAATTATTAAATATATAAAAAATTCCTAATTAATAAAAAAAAATGATTTCACTTACGAAATAATCACTCAATGTTTAGTAAAGTCATTTAATTCTTTAGAAATGGTTTTATTACTTCTCTAAGAAAATAACATAATTAACTTTTACCAATTTTAAAAAATTTATTTGAAAAAATTAACTTATCTTTGGAAATCAAAAGTTAAAAACTATCTTAGTGTGAAATTTTTATAATTTTCCAAAATGTTTTATTTTTTAATGAATATTGAAAAAAATGATTTTTATGGAAAATTATATTTTTTAATAAAGAATTTACAAACTATAATTTTATTTTAAAATGTTTTACTATTAAAATGAGTTATATTATATTAAAAATATTTCAATTAATTTCATTAGAGTTAATTTCATGTTAAACTTTGTATAAAAAATATACTTAAAATCGATTTTTCTAAAAAACTATTTTTTCATTACGTTATGTAGTTTTCTATTGAATTAATTTATGTCACTTATATGAATTGAATATTGAAAAAAGGATTAAATATTTTTAATTAGTTTTTAAAAAAATTTAAATATGTCTCTTTTATTTTTTATCAATATGAATGGTAACCATAAAAAAAAATTATCACCTCAGTAAGGGTAGAATGGGTAAAATATGGTTAAAAATTTGGGATAAGGCTTTATCATTTCTCTAAAACATTCCTTTATTCCACTTTATGGGTAGAATTTGTCTATTTCTATCCAAGTTTCTAATATATGCACACTTGGTGTGATATTTCTTTGATTATAACCTTTATATTAATTTAAGTAAAAGATAAAGTAAACAAAATGACACACTCCTGAATTTAATATCTCTAATATTTTATCATAAGGGGAAAATTAGGTTATGTTCAGTCATAAATATTTAATTTAAATATAAATTTGTTTTATTTATCATAGTAATTTATTTTAAATTTTTAGTGATTGAATAATTACCCCAAATGATTATGCAATGCTGATATAGTATTTATTCAATTAATAGAAAAATAAAATAAATGATTTTAAAAATATTAAAAGTAAAAAAAATTTGATGAATAATTATGTTACAAATTTTGTTTTCACAAATATGAA
The DNA here is from genome assembly GCA_963277665.1 of Viscum album. NCBI lineage: Eukaryota > Viridiplantae > Streptophyta > Magnoliopsida > Santalales > Viscaceae > Viscum > Viscum album. Next base: position 2,056,675,317 of record OY728159.1, on the reverse strand, counting down.
ATATTCGGGATGTTTTAAATTATTATATTTGAATTATATTATTTTATTATTATCTTTAAAGTCAAATTAAATAAATGTTGTTAGAAATGACCTTAATGATATTTTATGAAAATAATATTTTAATAAATTATTTATAAATCATAAAAAAATTAAAATAGGAAAATTTGTAAAATATATGGTCTAAAATGTCATTCCTTGGATATTTACAAGCCAAATGTCACCTTATAATTAAAATTATTAACTAATAATAATGAAAAAGTTGTTACCATGGTTAAGGTTAAAATAGGTTAACTAAGGAGTTAATAATATAAGGTTTAAATACCATTTAAGAGTAAAAAAATTTATTTTTGGATGATATTTAAACCATTACCTACCTTTTATTTTAATATTTTTCCATTTGTAATCATTTTTATTTATATTTACTTTATTATATTTTAATCATTTAATAAATTCCAAGAGTTCTACTCCCCTCACTTATAAAATTACACTCATCATTTCTCTTCTTTACACCACATTGATCCTTCTAGATAGACCAAATCATACCAAATTCCATTCTCTAATTAACTATATATAAATTTTAGGTGTTTATCTTCTTAAAATATCTTTCCAAGGGTCCTTAAGAAGGGATCTAAAGGAATCCTACCAAAGAAGAGGTGATCGTCTGAACCGGCCTCTTCCAATTTTTTTCTTTATATACTTACTCTAAGTATTTGATATTTTTCATAAAATACAAAATTAAGTACCCTAAATATAATTAAATTTTATTAATTTTATGAAACCACTTTTATTCACCTTATTTTTTCATTAAATGGGAAATTAAATTAGTGTTTGTGAAAACGTATGACTTACAATCTCCACATAGAGATACAATTCATTTTCCATCACCACCATTAAAGGTCCATACTAATGATGGGTTTAATTTTTATATATTATAATTATAACATAATTTTTATTCTTTAATTATTAAATCATATCTACCTTGTTAACTTTCAACTCGTTATAAAACAATAGTGTTGCTAGTGCGTATGTGTGGACTACCACCTCCATAAAGCATTGTGATTCATTTTTCATTACAGATTTATATGGAAATAAATACTGATATATTTAATAAATGTATAAGATTTATATGATATAAAAATAATCCTATCAAGGTGAGTTATTATTTTTATTTGTTTCATTCTATCCATCAAAAAATGAAAAACATGTTCATGCATACGTATGGACTACTGTCTCTATAAATAGTGTAATTAACTTTTATACCTATACATTTTATGAATGATTATAAATATATAAAAACATATTAAATATATATTATAATTATATCATCATTAATATTCTGGAGGAGATGGAACCCCGATCAAAGTACAAGGACTGGGATTGTCGAAGCGAAACAGGAATGAAAAATGAAGTAGTTGTCACCAAAAATGGTGATTTAATAACAAATTACTAATAAACAGGTGATGACACATCATAACTATATCATATATTTTATTATGTATATGATTATTTTTTTAATATGTGTGTTATATATCAATATTTATTATATAGGATTTTGTAATGCATACTAAGAGAGACAAGACTTGAGATAAGAAATTTCTCGTCTCACTTTTATTTTTGTGGGGCATATACCATATTCACCACTTGTTTCCATGGTGTGTTATATGTACTTAACATGAATGTATTTTATGATAAATTTCATGAAAATTATAGTTATTTTCAATTACCTAAAATTTTATTCATTTAATGAGGTTTTTATTTAGAGATTACCAAAGTGGTAAGGGTTCATCATCTTAAATTCTCTTCTTTAGAACACATGTAATGTTATACATCTATATTCTTTTAGAGGTATATATACATCCCATTTAAAATTTTATATAATTAATATCCTTATTTTCATGATATTTAATGTTTCATTTGAATTTATACTTTTATGGGTGTCACAATACAAAATTTACCAAAGAGGTGTGGGTTTTATGTCAAAATCTCATTTTTTATCAGGATTATTTATGATTAAGTTCAAATGATTAAATATTTTTGTTTTTCTCTAAATAAAATAATAAATTTTAGAATCCTAAATTTATTTCTGAATATTTCATGATTTTATTTAATTTTCCTCTCTTTAAGAACTCAAAATACCAAAACCATGATTTTAAGGAAAATTGACTTTATCTCTCTCTCTCTCTCTTCGTTTGAAATTCATTTCTCTTTAATGTCTGTGTTTTCTAAAAAGGTTTTCAATAATATTTTTATTATTATACAATGATTTTTTAAATTTTTTTTACCCATATTTTATTTTTTTAAAAATGATTAAAAATAAATATTCTTGTAGTTTTTCGAAATAGGTACTTTTTTACATTTTACAAAAGTGTAAAAGGAATGTTTTCTTTTAACTTATATGGCATGAATAGAATTTCAGTCATCCTGAACACTTAATTATTTGAAGTTTACATTAAAAATTTCTAATATTCTTATAAAATAAAAAATTTCTCTAATATTTGGTAAACTTTTAGATTTTAAATAAGTTATTTAAAATTGAAAAGGGTATTTTTATCAATACATGCATCAAGTGATATTTTAAGAAAAAAATTTATCTATGACAGAATACATTAATGTTGCTCAAATTTATATTGGGGATATGCTCCAATTATACCATCCTAGTTAATTCCCTGTATTTTTTATTATTATAATGAAAAAAATATGAAAATCATTTATTTTCTATGGGTTATGAAGTGATGAAGTAATTAAATGTTTATGAAACCTATTTCTTTTCCACGAGTTAAACTATGATGAAATGTTTATGAAACCTATTTCCTTTTTGATGATTTATGATATGATTAATATTTTATAATATTTTGGAAAAAATATTTATGATTTTTGTTATGTGATGGGTAGTCTTGGAATTATATATCCCTCAAATGCATTGGGTAAAGATACATATCACATGAGATAAACACAACTGGAATGGGGATCGAACCCATTTTAGTAAGGGACTATGTCCACTTATTTGGTCTTGTGATTGAACCATAAATAAGGAATTGGGATTAAACCCAATCCAATTTGATATTATTGGGAGTGAAATTCGATTACGTATTGGGTACTGAGCCCAATCCACTATGATAGTTTTGGGAGTGAACATTGACTACATAATGGAGAGTGAACCCAATCCACTATGATAGTCTTGGAAATGGGACTTGACTACTAATAAAATTATATTATATGATTATATGTTTTCCAAAAATCTATGTATTAAGTAAATGTTAAGCTCACATGGTTCATGTTCTTTTATTCTTCTTTGACTCATGTCTTATGAACTACGAAGATTTATTCCATGACTCAAGATTATGATGTATGACATGAAGGGTATAGTTTTCAAATGTTAATCTCATGTTATCATACATTTATGCTCAGGTTAAGATTATGTGATCATTGATATCTCCCTAATTTACCCTTTCAGAGCATCTAAACTCACCCATCCTTATGTTTATATTTCTTAGGATATGAAGGATGTTTTTAAGTATGATATGTATAATAAGGGTTATAGTTGTGAATAATTAAGTGGGAGATGATGTAGATCTTTTATGAATTATGTATCCATATTCCCAATGGAACTATACTGATATGGTTATAGTTTATATTATTATGTTATGTAATAAATATTCATCTAATTAGATGTAATATATTGTATAAAAAGTTTGGATCACTTTTTTTGGTATCATAGTAAGGTTAAGTTAACCTTTGGAAACTAATATGATAAAATTTTAGTGAATACCTTTAAAATAATCCTATGTATAAGTGAAAGTGATAAGTTATGGTAAATAAAAGAGTGCGGTTTTCCTAGAAGAACATTCATATTTGTATACTACAATTGGATGTGATTTTGGCGTAGACGCATATAGGGGTAATAACCCCAAAAAGAGTTGAGTGAGTATATCTCAACCATTATTCTAGTCTATGGTGTGTCTGGACCTATTTTGTACCCATTTTGACACTCCTAAAAGATATCATTGGGTGAACTTACATTTTCTTTATATACTATTTTTAAGGTTTTTAATAGATGATAACCATGCATGGCCTAGGTTAAACCAAATGTGTCATAGATTGAAAAGAATGGGTCTTGATTAAGACGTCCAATAAATTATTTTTCAATATTATGTGGTTCCCCACTATGATTATTATTGCTCACATAGTGAAATGATTATCCTTATAGGAAACCAAGTGAAATTATATCTGGAATATGAAGCCTTGTGATTATACCTAATTGGTTATCACCTTAGATAATTAAAATTGTCAACTTTGGTGAGTTTTCTAACACATCAAATAAGAGAAAAATGGAGTTTCATCAAGACCATAGACGGAAGAAGATTTAGTTTAATATATGTTAATTATGTTAGAAGTAGAACCTATAGAATGTCTCAAAGGAATGAGAAGATGTTTTGGGTGTTGAAAATAAGGACATATAGCAAGTATTTGTCATGGAAAAATTAAAATTTTGGTTAACTAAATGGATGAGAATAATAGTTTCCCTAAGGTATAATCAATGGTTCAAATTTTTAAATGGGGAAAATCTGGTCATTAGGAAAATAAATTTTCTAAGGAGAATGTTCAAAATGAGGATTAGAAATGTTTTATGAGTAAATTTTTTAATATTAATAATGCAGTGAGTAAAAATGGAATGTAAAAGGAAACTGGTATTAAGAAATAAGATAATGAATCCTAGTTAATGGTTTATGAAGTAGGGGAAATTATTGAAGTGTTTATGTATTGGAATTCAATAATTCTATTGTATATATAGTTTTATCAGTAGTATTATATATATAATAATCATATGACATTTAAGGATTGTTCTATAGTAATTTTTTTAGGATTTTTCAGATTTTATTGAATTGTACTAAAGACCTAAAAAAGCAATTTAATGGAAATGTTATATTTTAGGGGAAACACATGATTAAGGGAAATAAAACCCAAAATATATAATAGTAATGTTTATTTGATATAAATAGATTATTGATAAAGTATATGTGATAGTATTTATTACCTTGGAATTGATTATAGATTTGATGAAAAATTGGTTTATTTTATCTTTGATAGAGTTTACAACATTTTTGGATATATAGAATGTATTCAATAATATGTGATTTTATTTAAGGAATGAGGAGAGAGTTATTTTTTGAATAATTTCTATTTTCATTATAGATTTATGTAAATTCATTTTATTACCATATTTTAGTATAATATATTATCAAGGTATTCACATATTTGGTATGAGACATTTATAGCTACTCTATATGGCTTTGGGGATTAATGTTAAGTTAATTTTGAAAATTTAGTGACCATGTTTCTAAATTATTGTACTTTAAATTTTTTAAGGCATATTTTGGAAGGGTTTTAAGGTTAACAAATTAATAAGTTGAATTTTGCGCATTATTGTTTGTGGTTAAAGTGTGGATTATCTCATTAAATAACTCATGCTAATAATTTTTATTTTGAAAAATATTTATAAAGAGGATGAAGGAATTTTTATTATTATATGAATTTTATAACCCCTTAAAATTTAATTTAATTTCTTCAAGTATGAAAAATTCATCTTGAAAATTTATTTCTTGTAGTAAGGAATGCAGTAGAAATTGATTAAAGCACAACCAAGGGATGAAATTATGCTTATGATATGGAAAGAAATCAAGTAAATACCTGTTCTCATGTTCTCTATCATGATATTAAAATAAAACCTCAAATATAGGAAAAGTTTCTAGAAATAAAATTTTATACTTTTACTATCATTTCGGATGAATCAATGGCCTTTTCACCGATCACATATTTATGTTTTTTTGGTCATTAACTTTCTCATAACCAATGATCTGTATCACTCTATATTAGTCCAACAGTGTTATTGTTCTCCTCCATATCCACATTTTCACTTCCCACTATTTTTACCCCATTTGGAAGCCATGTTTTTTATTATTCCAAATGACTTTCATATTTCATTTTTTCTAATTTTTAAGTGGAATTTTTATTAACCCTATTTAGGATGTGGGTTTTCCACAAAGGAGTTTTTAAATATCAAACCCTTGATTATAGATCATAAATTAAATTGTGAGAAAAAAATTATTAAGGTGGTATAATGTAACAAAACAAGATTTTAAAAGAACAAAATTATGTTCAATAGTGTATAAGACATGCAACATCGAGCTTAAACGAACAACGAAATATTATTATTCAAATATGATAGTTATAACCTATTCATTGAATTAGTGGGTATGAATAGAAATAACCACATTATAAAATATACATAAATCTACTTCTTAATAAAAAAATTGATTAAATCATAGGAAATAAGGACACAATTTTTAGTAAAGTCATTTTATTCTTAAAAAATAAATTTTCTTCAAAAATTATTTTTATTGATTTTATGAAAAATAATAAAATAAAATATTCTAATTTTAAAAAAATTATATGAAAAAATTAACTTCATTTCTGAAATAAAATTTTCAAAATTTTCTTATAGTGACATTTTGATAAGTTTTTTGAAAAGTTTATGTTTTTAATGAATAGTGAAAAATACTAATTTTTTTATCGAAAACTGTATTTTTAATTCAAGAATTTACAAGGTACACTTTTTTTAAAGTGTTTTCAAAATAAAATTAGTTCTATTATATTATGAATAATCTAATTAAGTTCTTTTAAAAAAAATTATGGTTGAATTTGGTATAAAACAATTTTTATACTTAAAAAGGCATTTTTATAAAAAAAAACTATCTCTTTCGTTGTGTTATGCAGTTTTCTCTTAAATTAATTTCTACCACTTATGTGAAATTAATTTTAAAAAATGGGTTTCATATTTTCAATCATGAAGTTTAAATTTTAAAAATATTCCCATTATATTTTTGTTTAATATGAATTATAACAATAGTAAATTTTTGTCACTTTGGTAAGGGTAAATGAGTAAAATAGGGTTAAAACTTTGGAATAATGCATTAAAATTTATCTAACAATGTCTTTATACTATTATATGGGTGTATATAGGCCATGTCTATCAAATTATTTAATATATGGCCACTTGGTTCTATATTTATTTTATTCTGGCCTTTATATTAATATAATTAACAAATAAAGTCAAAAATGTCACACTCTTGAATATAATATATCTAATATTTTATCATAAGTGTAAAAATAAGTTACGTTCGGTTATAAAAGTTTTCCTGAAATATAAATTAATTTTATTTTTCATATTAATTTATTTTTAAATTTTAATGATTGAATAGTTACCCTAAATGCTTACACAACTTCAACATAGTATTTATTCAATAAATATAAAAATGAAATAAATTTATTAAAAAAATATTAAAATTAATACAATTTGGATGAATTATTTTATTAAATTAATTTTTTAGATAAATATGACATAGTAATAATATTTTAAAATTATTATATAGGAATTCCATCTTTTTCTTGTTGTCTTTAAAGTCAAATTAAATAAATAGTGTTAAAAGAACATTAATAATATTTTCAAAAATAATATTTTAATAAATTATTTAAAAAATTAAGATTGTAAAATGTGGATAATATATTGTTTAAAATTTCATATATTATCTATTTGTGAGCCAATTCTCTCCTTATAAGTAAAATTATAACACTTTAAGAGTTAAAAATACATTATTGTGGTCGAGGTTAAAATTGGTTAACTAAGGGGTCAAGCCAAAAGATAAGGATTAAAATACCACTTAAACATTTCTCAATTTTATTAGTTGGTGATATTTCAACCATATCATACTTTATCTTTGAATATATATCCACTTGAAATTTTTATTGATAATATTTTTATTATATTTTAATCTTTTAGGAAATTCAAAGAGTGCCCCTCCCGTCAGTTATAGAAGGGAAATCATACTTTCTTTTATTAACACCACATTGAGCCATTTATATTGAAAAAACCCTGAAAAATATCTTCTAAAATTCCTTATACATTTATTATTGGTTTTTTTATTCTTAAAATGACATTCTATGTGTCCTTAAGAATGGATTTAAAGGAGGCCTGCCGAAGAAGTGGTAATCATCTTTTCTAACTTCTTTCAATTTGTTTCTTCTTCTAATTTATATAAATTTATGATATTTTAAAAAAAATAACATCATTATAATAAATATACTAAAATATTATTATTATTATTATTATTATTATGAAACTGCCTTTATTCACCCTCTTTTTCCATCTAATGGGAAATGAAAGTATCATTGTGCGTATATACAACTTACCGTCTCCACGTAGCAATGCAATTAATTTTCCATCACCATATTTCAAGTATGGTTAGTATGATGGGTTTAATATTTATATATTATATTTATATAATAATTATTCTACTGTAATTATAATATCTCATATATATTCTTACCTTCTGACCCATTAGAAAATGATAATGTTGCTCGTGCGTACATGTGGACTACCACTTCCACGAAGAGATGTGATTAATTTTTCATTTATGATTTTCATGGATGAAAATAATGATTTATTTAATGAATATATGAGATATATATGATATAAAATGATATTTTAAAGTTTAATTATTATTTACCTTTCTTTCTTTACATCTATTGAAAAGTGAAAACAATATTCATGCGTACGTACAACCTATTATCTCTGTGAATGGTGTATTTTATTTTATATCTCTACATTTTGAAAATGATAATATATATATATATATATATATATTGAATATATATGATATCTATATCATTATTAAAATAATTTATATGATGGAACCATGATCAAAGTATATGGACCAGGACTGTCGAACTGAAACATAAATGAAAAACAAAGTAGATATCACCCACAATATTGACTTTAATAACAAATTGTTAATAAAAATGTGATGAGATGAAATAATAAAATCATTTATGGTATTATAGATATTATTATGGTTCTATAATACTTGTATTATAAATATATATTTTTTATACAAGATTTTTGAATGCATACAAAGAAATACAAGACTTGTGGTAAGGTATTTCTTGACTCACTTTTATTTTTTTCAGACATATAACATATTTACGACTTGTTTACTTGGTTTGTTTTATGTGATAATAATTAATTTATTTTATTATTACTTTCATGAAAATTATTTTTATTTAAGAATCTATATAAGGTTCTATCTTTCGTGAGTTTTTTATTTAGAGAATACCAAAGTGGTGAGGGTTTATCATCTCAAATTTTCTTCTTTGGGAAATGTGTTATGTTATGCACTATTCATATTTTATGAGGTGTATATAAAAACCATTTTAATTGTTTTATAATTAATCTAATTAAATTCATGATATCTATATTTTCAATTGAAGTCAACCTTCATGGGTCTTACGATTCAAAAGGTGCCAAATCTATAAGGGTTTTATGTTGTAATATCATTGTTTATCGAGATTGTTTATGATTAAGTTTCGATGATGAAATATTATGATATAAATATTAATAAACTCTTGAATTTTATTATCCTCTGTTTATTTCTTGATATTTCATGTTTTTTATTTTACTCTCTTTAAGAACTCAAAATATTTAAATAATGTATTTATGGAAAACTTAATTTACCTCTCTCTTTGTTCAAAAATACTTTCTCTTCCATGTATATATTTTCTATAAATGATTTTATTATTATCCAATGATTTTAAAAGACTTTTTTATTTATGTTTAACTTTTAAAAAAATATTAAAAGGAAATATCTTGTCATTTTCTAAATGAGGTACATTTTTACTTTTTACAAAAGTGTGAAATTAATGTTTTATTTTAACTTGTACGGCATGAATAGAATTTCCCACCATAATAAACACTAAATAAATTGAATAATACATTAAAATTTTCCAAAATTATATTCAAATATTATTTTTTCTTTAAAATTTGGAAATTTATTATATTTAAAATAAGTGACTTTAAATTGAAAATGGTAGTTTCCAAAAGAAATGCCTCAAGTGATATTTTAAAATAATTTTTAATCTATAATGACATACTTTTATGTTACTTAAATTTATACTAGGTATACAATCCAATGATACTATCCTTATTATTTATTTTTATGGTTTATATTATGATGAAAATATTTATATGAAACCTCTTTCTTTTCCACAAGTTATGTTATTATGAAATGATGAAATGTTAATGAAACCCATTTTTTCGTGGGTTATGTAATGATGAAATGTTTATGAAAATCATTTTATTTTCATGGGTTATGATATGATTAATGTTTTATGATATTTTGAAATACATATATATGGTTTTCATTATGTGATGGGTGGTCCCAGAATTATATATCCCTCCAATGCTTTACATAAGGATAGATATCTCATGAGATAAGTAGGACTGAAATATTGAGTGGACCTAGTTCAATAAGAGAATTTTTCCACTATTATAGTATTGAGAATGAAATTTGAATATGAAATATAGAGTGAACTCAATCCACTATGATATTCAAGGGATTAAATCTTAACTATGGAATGGTGAGTGAACCCAGTCTATTATGATAGTCTTCTGACTGAACCTTGACTATGGAATGGGTAGTGAACCCAATATACAATGACAGGATTAGTAGTGAGCCATTAATACTAAGTAAATTATTTTATATACATATGTTTTTTTCTATAAATCTATTTCTTATTCCAATTTATACTCTGATGGATCTTATTCTTTGATTACTTTGTGATTCAAGTCTTATAAACTATCAAGATTTATTCCATGACTCAATATTATGAACTATGATATGAATGGTATAGTTTTAAAATGTTAATATTATGTTATTATACCCTTATTCTCATCATAGGATTATTTGATCATTGATATCTCCCTTTTTTCCCTTACTGATAATCTTAGATCACTCTTCCTTATGTTTTCCTACCCGGGGATAAGAAGAATATTTTTTAAGTATGATATGTATAAGAAGGGTGAATGTTGTGAAGAATTATATGGGAGATGATATAAATATTTTATGGATAATTTTTTATGTATATAATTTTCCGAATACACTATAACTATATGATTCTGGAATTGATATTTATGTTATGAAATAAATATTCATCTAATAAGATGTAATATTTTGTATGAAAAGTATAGGTCACTATAAATCATGTCCACGCTTCCTTTTTATGAGATATAAAACCTTAACCAATGCATTATATGGTGATATATAACCCCAAATTTTATAATCCATACATACTTCCCATAAAAATCAATCATATATCATATCATGAAAAACCCATGAAAATTATATGGGTTTTATAACATCTTCTAATTGGTATCACATAGAAAGACTTCCAAAATCGGATCAGTTGATACCAAAATTAAAATCACCCAAAAGAGTTGTTTTATAAGATAATTTTGAGGGTGATTCATAAAAATAAATCAAACAAATATAGATATTTTAGATATAAAGAGGAAAATGAAATCCAAATCATAAAAATATATTTCATAAAACATTTTAAACCTTGTTGTAAAAAGATGAAGTTATGAGTCACTTCCAAAATTTATTTATGAAAAGGAAACATGGAAACCTTTTTAAATAACCACTTTAAAATAATATCAATAATGTATTATTGAAAAATACATAAATTTTATCGAGAGTAAATTGGGAGTGAAAGATAAAAATATGAACTTGAAAGTGAAATACTTTTATATATTTTGAAAATAATTTTATTAAAATCCAAATAATAAAAAGAGTGATATATCTACCATATGAAAAGGGATGAAGATAAATTTTTAGATATAAATATAAATAAAAAATATTTTTATTTAAAAATAATATAGGAGAACATTGGTGGAAATAATGAGTATGGACAAGGATGAGAAACAGCACATTAGGAGAGGATGAGAATTATTCTTAACATCATCAAATTATATGAAAAAATGAAATTCATAAAAGAAGATATATTTTATGTGAAAATATAATTACAAAAAAATATGGAGGAAATTAAATTTATTATCATTATAGGATAAAATAAGACAATCATTTAAATCCATAGTCAAATTGGAATAATTATGACTCAACAAAATAAGGTGAATTAAGAAAACCCCTTACCATTTTACTTTCACATACAGAAAAGATCTTAAACATTATGAATAGTAAACATAACAATATTAATTACCTATTTTATAACCATATTCATATCTATTTCACTATATAATCTTAAATTATAATAATTTCTTAGTTAGTTATAGTTAATTTTCATCATCAAATGTTAGAAATTTTAATTGTTTCGCACATGCCTTAAAATGTAGGTGACGTTCCACATTATTTTATACCAAGTTCATTGTTAATATATTTTTTAAAATACTGGAATATATTTCTTATAATTATTTATAAAGTTCTAATTTCATTCCATGATAATTTTAACCAGGAATCATGAAGATTGAATCTGTGATGAGCTTGTTTCAGTACTTTTTGGTGAACAAATGTTGATATGTTAATAACAGTTTACATATTAATATAAAATTTATATAACCCATAGAATGTAATAGAAATAATTTTAATTAATTAAATAAATTCTTTGAAATAACTAAGTAGGATAGTGATGAAAAAATAATTACATCATTCCCTAGAGGCGGTAGTCCGCACGTACACATAGACAACGTGTTAATTTTTCCAATGGGAATAGAGGAAGGTAGATAATGATTCTTAAATAAATATAATAAAATGTAAGTATAATAATTATACCAAATTTATTATTTTAGGATGGTATTATATAATTTTAGTTAGAATAATAATACTTAAATAAATATAAATAAAAGGGAGTGATTTGGTAATTTTTACCATACTCCTTAAAATAACTCCTTTGGAAATTAGATTGAGACTTTAAGAAGTGGTATTTTGAGAATAATGGAACCTATAATATGTGTATAAGAGTTTTATATAAGTATTTGGGTAGATTTTGGTTAAACTAAATGGCATGTGGTGTGAAGAGAAGTGGGGTGGTGATGAGCTCCTTTTACAAGTGAGAATAGTTGTTTTTTTAATAAGTGGTTCAATATTCATGGAAAGTGGATCCAAAAGTATATAATGATGGAAATGGGTGATAATTTTTCTATAATACCCTCAAAAACTCATTTATAGACATTTTCTTTATATTATTTAGGTATTTTACCCCTTGTATTTAATCATTTTGACTTTTATCATGACAACTAATTTTCATCAAAGTAATTTATTTCTCATGCCTAAAAATAAAATAGACCATATTAAATAATTTGTATGTTTTTATTCTAATAAAGAGATCAATTTTATTATATAAAATTTCTGAAAGTTATAAAAAATAATTCTAAAATGATAAATGTCTAAGAATTAAAAACAATTTTAGGGAAAAATATAACTTATGCTCTAAAATGTCCAATATAGGATTATAAATTAAAATTAACATTCTTAAATTTATAATTTTACATATAAAATAAAAAAAATTAATAAAAATTTTTCCTAAAATTTTAATTCATAGTTATATCCTAGTGATGTCATAAAATTCATTGTTTTTGTTAAAATGGTATTTTTCAATATTCACTTAAAAACAATCTTTGTAGAAAAATCCAAAAAAAATCATTATAAGAGAATATTATTATGGTAAATCCAAAAATTAGTTTCATTTTCTAAAATTCAAATTCTAAAGTTTATGAATTTAACTTTTAAATGGAAACATAAAATGTAATCAGGATTGTTTTTATATGAAAATGTTTTTTCAAATATTAAAGATTCTTATTATTATTTTATATAAATTAATAATTTAAATTAATGTTAGTATATTATTAATTTCAAAAAAATATTTTAACCATAATATATTTTTTAATAAAATAAATCAAATAAAAATACTTTTTTTGAAGAAAAAAACATTATAAAGCATAAAATATCTTAATAGTTATTTAATCAAGCTAGTTGAATTTTCCCGATGCATTAGTATTAGAAATATACCTTATTTTTTTATTTATATAAGTATTTCATAATTTTTTAACATCTATTTATACAAAATAATTCAAAAAAAATTACAATGGTAATATTTATCTTAATAAAAACTTATAGCAGTTCATTTTTCTTCAGTATTGCATGTGAAAAAATCTATTTAACACATGTTTATTTTAAGGAGGAATATTCACTAAACTAATGAATCATTAAAAATGTAAAATAATTAATGGAATAAAAATTATAAATTATTTTTCAAGTCACCAACATTGTCACCCACCCCTCTGAGTGTTCATTTCTTCCCTAACCGGCCACCTAAATTTCAGTATCGACCAATTTACTCTTGATTTCATGTTATGTGATATCATTTGTAAATGATATGAAACCCATTTTATTTCTGTGCATTTTTCATTAATGTAATATGATTAATTTAATATGATAATAATATGTTTGTATGTTGATGGTTGAAGTCCTATATCCCCTCCCCCCCCCCCCAAATGCATTTGTTAAGGTTTTATATCACATGAGATTACATGATTTGAGGAATAGGAGTAGACCAAATTCCCTATGAGACACTTTCCACAATGTTTCTAGGAATTTAGGTGACCTTAATTCCATTTGGGACTCTATTAACTAAGTTATTGGAAATTTCTATGAACCTAATCCCCTATGAGACTTTTTCCACTATATTTTTGGAAATATGAGTGAACTTGATCCCCTATGGGACACTGTCCACTATTTGATGATAATATTAGTATTAATATTTAACATTTAAAATGATTTTTTATATTTTTTATATGTTTAATACTTCTATACCACACTCTTATACTATATTCCCATGCTTATGACACATTTCTACATTATATTAATATGTTATGCGTCATGGATCATGATTATTATCTCATGATTACACACTCTAATATCATGGAATATATTTGACCATTTGAGATTACATAACCTTATATCATTCTTTATGGATCATTGATAATTTTTCTATTACCAATCATTTGATCTCAGCCCTTTTTCTATTTTCCATTCCCGGGGTTATGTAGATGATAATAACATATGAGATATCTATAAAAAGTCTAGTATGGTGTAGTTATGGAAAAATGTTCACAATTACATGAAATAATATTTTTATGTAGTTAATATTCAAAGAAACTAAACATTCAGTTATTGGGGTTGTGAAAAAAAATTTGAAAGGTAATGTTTAAAGTTTTCAAATAATGCATAATATATGAATGTTTAGTTTGGGCCATCTCACTTAGTAACAAAACTAATAAGTAAAGTATATGTTTTTAGAATGAGACCCAAGAGTGAGAGTATATGGAACTTCATTGGAGTTTTGAATATGGAATTTAAAGTCTAACTATTTTATTTATTACTATGTAATAAAATGAAATTATGAGGGATTTTACTATTTTATATTCACTTTCATTTTAGTTGGTATTTATATTTAGTATGAATGATTTTAGGTGGAGTTATCTTGTTTAAATTTTCTAAAAGTATGTTTAATTTTCCTAAACATTTTAATTTACTAATTATCATAATGAAACAAAACTGTTTCTAAATTAGTTTATAGATTTATTGAACAAAAATTGGAAAATTAAACTAAATCTTTAATATGTTTCTTAAATTATAAAAAGGGGGAGAATTCCTCTCATTATGTTCGGTTTTATAATTACTAGAAAGGGGAATTTTGTTGAAATGGTTCACTTCCAATTTATTTGTTATTATTTTTTATGATTAAAAAACATCATTCTATTTCCTCCAACATGTGTGAAGAAATTTTTTTGAAACTTACACTTATTGTAGATGAAAAGAATGGTGAATAATATTTATGTATTTATTTTTAATTTTTTTATTATATTCTGTTAAATTGTTTATTTTTCCTGAATCTTATTCAAAAATTATTCTAATTCTTGAGCCTTATGAAAAAATTTTAGTGTACCTAATTAAGTTTAGTTCTTGTACCCTATTTAGTTTGATTCTTGGTAAAGTATTGCACCTTACAAATATTAGGTGGAACCCTATGAAGGTTATTTTTTGGAAACGTTTTGTACCCTTTGAACCTGTACCTTATGATGTTTTAAACACAATGAAGTTATAATTTTTTCTTAGTATTAAACCTTATTAATAACTTATACCCTACAAACTTTGAATCATATGAAGATATTCCCAATTAAATTGATTCTTCTGGAAAAAATATTCTTACACATGTTATAAAATTAAGTTTATATATATTTTTTAAAATTATACTTATGAAAATTGTAAATCATCCTTATGAAAAAAATGATTCTTACACAAATATATTCCATTCTTATGTAAATTTATATCTTATAAAACTCCTTGAACCTTACAGTTCATCTTTATATGAATCTTGAACCTTAAAAAAAATTCTATATTATTAGATTTCTAAAAGTATTATGAAATCAAAATATGTCTAAGTGTAAATTTCTACATGTATATGAATCTCTTGTAATATTTAGGGGGTAATTCATAAAAAATGTTAAGAATTACAAGAAATATTCCTATGATAAATCAAGTATTATGCGATTTAAAGTATTTTTAATAAATGAATCTTTGAAAAATGAATATAAAAGTCTTAAAAAATAATGAATTCTTATGGAATATAAAATTCCAAAAATATTTAAAGTCTTGTGATTTAAAAAGTATCACAAAATAGAGGTTGTTTTTCAGAAACATATAATGTACTCAATTTTGATTATTTTTTGTATTTTGATTCACTTAATGTTTATGTTAATATTTTTCAAAATTTATTTTTTCCATATTTACTTATTAATTATTTTTATTCTATGTTAAATAATTTTTAGTGCTTTATGAGAAATTAAATTACAAACATGATGGATAAAGCATGATTAATAATAAGATTTTATATTTGTATAAGTAAATTAAAAATTCAAAATTTATTAGTAATTATGTAAAGTTTGTAAACATGATTATCTTGGAACTATAAAAAGTATTTATAATTGATTAAATTGATTAAATATCATGTTTCAGGGGGATATTTATAATTAGTTCATTTATTTTAATGAGTATATATGTACTATTGTTTTATTTTTACAAATAATGAAAGTTTCTTCAAACTCAAAAGTAGTTTATTATCAATGAAAGAGAAAATTTTGTCTCGTGTTTGGGAAAATAAAAACTGTAATAGTTAATATTTTGAAAAAGTTGTTCATGTATATATAATGTTTTAAAAGTTTTTTCTCATAAAGAAACATAATAAAAAAGAGTTCAGTAGAACCAATACAAGTAACCTTCTTGAACGTTGATTATTGTAAATGTGATCTTTTTTCTCTTATTGTGTGATTTATTTGGATGAAATTAGTCATGGAAGTCTATACTACAAGGAGAATAAATCTACCTTTTCTTTTCTGTTCAAAACTTCATTATTTGAACTTGTTTTTTTGGTATCCAATGTTCCAATTATATTTAGTGTGAATTTGTGTTATGTGTGATTTTTCATTTAAAATTAGGATTATTGGGTTATACTACCCCTTGAAAAAGGAACATGAGTTTATGACACTATATGTTAAAAAGGAAGATTTGGGGTGTTCCTCTAGTGTATAAAGGGTGGGATTTGTAATGGGTGGTAACTTCCCATTAAAAGTCAAGTATGTTGGTTGTTCCTCCACTAGAAAAAATAATAGAAATTAGGTTGTTACACTCTATTAAAAATTAATTATTTTAGTAGGAATCACTTCTTTTAATGATTTATAGAAGTGATATAGTGACTCAATCCTTTTAATGAAACTATTATATTATTTTAAGCATAATTCTCCATAAAATAGAAACCAAGGATCTAAAAGACTAGTGTATTTGTGAGATAAGTTATATAATTATAAAACATGAAACTAGAATAAAAAATCATTTTATTAATCTTTATAATGATCTCCTAACTCTATTTGAGCTCTTATAACAACATATGATAACCTAGGGAATACATAGGCAAAAGGGACGAGCTAAAAACCCAATAAGGGAATAAACATGGAAGTGAAGCATATCACATGAGTTAGAAAGTATATCATGATGAAATAAAATGTATGGATCATGAATAAACATATGGAAACATAACATATAATTGTGGAATCATATGATCAGGGAAATTTATGAAAGTGGTAGCAACACAAAACATGACAGAAACATGATTAAATGATAACTTCCAAGTCAGTATCACATTATGGACAAAGTACCATAATGGATTAGGTTTACTCCCCAATACCATAAATAATGTCACGTGAGACTAAAACATTACCCAATGAATTTTAGATCCATATGGTTGCACCCATCAGATCATGTTCATCCATATGTATTCCATATAAATAATCAAACATAAGTAATAAATATAATGGTTACCCATAGAAATAAATGGGTTTCATAATCATGTCATAAGAAATAACCAAAGGGTGATTAAAAGAAATATCCATGAAATAAGGAATTTAAATCGTTATTTTTCATTCATAAATTAAAAATAATAATAGATAGAGAATAATGACATCCAACTGAATTGAAAACAAGAAAAAGAGTGGTTATGTAACATTTGAAATGTTCCACTTAAGTTCAGTTTTAAGGAAAAGAACAAAGATTATTTAAAGAGGATAAAGGAATAATTATTTCCATAAAACTACAAATGAACTAAAATATTTTTTAATTATAAATTGAGTGATTTTATATAAGTATTGGAGTATTAAAACATTTTATGGAGTGTATTTGAAAATGGCTAAGAAATAAAGAAGTTGTCTTTAATCTTGTTTTCTTATCGAGAGGAATTGAAAAGGAAACCTTATAAAATTTGTAAATACCCATAAAATAAACATTAATTGAGATACATAAATATGTTTGGTACACATAAAAAATATAATAATAATGAAGAGATGTATTTATGCAAAGATAGAGAAAGCATAACCCAAAAAAATATAAAGGTTCGAAGAGATCCCTTACCTTATGTTTGAATGCATTCTTTACTTAAAATTAGTGTCTTGGATAATAAAATTAGATTCATTAATTTATTAATTAATAACGTCTTATACATTTATTTGATTTATCATAATTTTATTAAGTCTATTTCAATGAGTTATAAGGTTTAATTTCATTATTCTGGGAGTGTTTGTTTCATGGTTCCATGGTTGTTTCACTTGTAAAAAATTATGGAGGTTATTCTTAATTAGAAATACTATTATAGAAATGAAATTAAATGGTATTTATACAATTACATAAGTTTAAATGGTTTCACTTATCATTTTTTTAACATGGGGATGACTTATTTGATAAAACATTAATGATAAATGTTTAGTTTATTTTGGAAGTTTTTCAATCCATCATAAACTAGTTTTGTTATATTTAATATTATTTATATATATTCATTCTATAAAATGAAATAATTTATAATATACTTATTAAAATATTATTTTTAAATAATAATAGTTTTATGAAAATCATTAAAGGTGGTACTAAAAAATGAAAACTCATTATCCACAAAGACGGTTAATCATTATAGTTTGGATAATGGTTTCCTTTCTTTAAATAGGAGGAGATAAGAAAAGGATTGGATATAAAATATTCCATTATTAATATAAAATTAAAATATATAAATTATATTCTTGTTGTTATTATTTGATGTATGAATTATTTTATGAGAGGTTATAAGAATAAAATAAATTAAGATATATGGTTAAATAAAGTTACCTCTTGAATACCACCTCCTTGAAGGATCCTTTTAGGAACTTGAAATTTGTCTTTTTGTGAGACTAGAAGCACTTAGACGTAAGGAGAGTGGGGAGGAGATATTTTTTCATATATTTTTAAAGATTCAATTATTTTATGGTCTGAGTAAAACGGATTGTGAGGGGTGGAATTTATAAGAGAGGAGAGGGGTGTTTTTAAAATTTCTGAAAATATTAAATTATAATAAATAAATTTTCTATCTAAATACCAAAAAATGGACATGAATTTTAAAATAAGATAAGATAATATTGAAATATAATTAAAAAATAAAATTTAGATTTAATTTTGTTTTATTTTTAACCTAATCATTTTTATTAACTCTTAGTTAACATATTTTAATTTTAACTATGGTAACAACATTTTCAACATTAAAAGGATGTAATTTTAAATTATATGGTATAAATTGGAACATATATTTCCAATTTATAAAATTTTATGTAATATATTAATTATAGCTATTGTAACAATATTTTAATCTATAAAATTATTAGATAACCTTAAATATCTAAAATTATATTACTTTTAATATTTTTATTATCATTTATTTTATTTTTTTGTTAATTGAATTATTACTACATCAGTTTTGTATAAGAATTTACGGTAATTATTTAATTCCTAAAAAAATTAAATAAATTTAAATTATTAAGATAGATATTATATCTTTAACAATAATATTTATATTTGAGTATGGCTTCTATTTAACTCCATTTTAAAAATATTTTACTTATAAAAAATAACAATGTGACATTTAGTCAAATTCTTTGATTTTAATAATGTCTAAATAATTTTCATGGAAAAGTGTCCATTAAATAACTCAATTTTGAACCATAGGTGTTAACGGTAGTATTTAATTAATCCAATAATAATTTTTATGAAAAATTATAGCCTTAAAACTTATTTTAATCAATATTAACTTGATTTACCCTTTACTGAGATGATATATTTTACCACGGTTACTATTCATATTGACCAAAAATAAAAGTGGTATACTCATTAAATTTGGACCTCATAATTCCAAATATATACTCCATTTTTCAAAATTCAAAACAAATGAGGGGAAGAATTTAATTTAAAATTAAACATGCAAAATGGAAAGGGAAAAAATTTCTAAAAAATTCCATTTTTATGTATAAAATGTTTCTATACTAAATTAATTTATAAAAAAAAATTTAAAACACACAAATTAGATTATTTATAATAAAAAAGGAAATAATAAAATTTCAAAACTAATCCAAAATATAATTTTACTTTGTAAATATTTTATAATAATATAAAAGTTTCAATGTAAATCAGTATTTTCCATTATTCATAAAAATTTCAAACATTTTCAAATTTTACAAAAATTCAACCTAAGAAAATTTCGAAATGATGAATTAAAAAATCAAGTTTTTTTTTAAATAAATTTTATAAAATTGTCAAAGTAAAATATATTTATTTTCTCATCGAAAGAAATAAAATAATTTTTGAAGAAAACATATTTTTGAAGAATAAAATGGATTTACTAAAAATTAAGTGTTTATTTCCTTAGAATTAATAAATAAATACCATTATATGGTTATTACGATTCATACCTGACAATTAAATGGATATTCTATAATGGTTTTGTTAATAATAATAATATTTTAATAGTATATCAGGGTTCTTTTAAACTCAGTGTCGCATGAAATATAAGATACCGAAGAAATTTAATTATATAAAGAGGACTATTTATTAAACATATTGGGGTATTACATTATTCCCCCCTTATAAAATTTCATCCTTAAATTTTTGTTTTATACACTATGGTGAAGATATGTGAGGGTACATCTCATATTTAAAACCATTAACTAGAAAATAAAAATAAAATTAGGAGGGATTGAATACTTAACAAATTGGAATATAAAAAGTAAACTATGAACATAGAATAATAAACCTATAAATGAAAATTATATCATAAATTTTTATTCCCTAGGTTTAAATATAAGTTATCCATGGTGATATGATTATCCATAGGGTTCTTACTAAAGTTTTATATTCCTAATCCCTAAATTTAACTAGACAATGCTCTGATATCAATTATATTAACCCAAGCCTTTTACATATATTATTTCATGATTTTAATCATAATTATCCATAAAATAAAAACCATGGATAAAAAGCCTAGTGTATTTGTGATATTAGGTAAATAATTAGAAAATATGAAACTAGAATAAAATATATTTTTATTAATCTTCATAATGAGATCCTTACTCCTTTTTAGCTCTTACAACTATATAGGATGACCTTGGTAATACATAAGAAAGAGGGATGAGCTAAAAAACCCTGTATGGGAATAAACATGGAAATGAATCAAATCACATGTGTTAGAGGTCATATCATGATGACATAAAATTTATGGCTTTTGAATAAACATATATAAGCATAACATATAGAACATGTAATCATATAGTCATGGAAATGTAGGAAAGTGGAAAAAAACATAACATGACATAAACATGAGTCAAGGATAACTTCCAAGATGATATTACATGGTGGAAAAAGTTCCATAACAGATTAGGTTTACTCCCTAATTCCATACATAACATCTCATGAGATTAAAACACTACTCAATGCATTGGAGCACTATCTAGGTCCACCCATTATAACTTGTTCATGTATATGTGTGATATATAAAGAATCAAACATAAGGAATAAACATAAGGGTTACCTATGGAAATAAATGGGTATCATGATAATGTCATAAGTAATAACCAAAGGTAGTATAAAAATTGTTTCCATGAAATAAGGGATTCAAATAATTATTTTTCATTCATAAAGGAAAAATAAGAATAGATCAATAATAATGTTTTCCAACTAAATTAAAAACATGAAAATCGGTGTTTTGTATCATTAGAAATGTGCCAATTAAGTGCAGTTTTAGGGAAAAGAATACAGAGACTTTAAAGAGGACAAAGGAATAATTATTTTCATAAAACCATATGTAACAACACGGACCTGAACAGCCACCCAAACAGTGCTAAACAGGTCGGGTGTTACTACCTTAGGTGCAACTCCCCAAATTCTAATGGTTGCTGACTAGCAGCGAGGGTCTTATAGGTATAGTGGGGAGGATATACCCTCTCGAAGGATAATAATGGTACTGGTCCAAGTATAATAATAAAGATGGAGCAGAATAAATGACTCAGTAGACTCGAACCAGACCCACAGAGCGGAAGTACATTCAATATCGATAAACAGCAGAAGTAATGAATATAAACAACAGCAGCGGAAAGTAAACACAATAGTATGATAATCACTTGTAACTACTAATGAACAATAAACATGCATCCAAATAAGGTCATACATATCCATACATAAAGGTGCCAAAGGCTAACCAACTGTAGCTACAAAATATGTAAGCATGCTGATAAAGGAAGGAAGCAAACCAAAGTAAACTCTAGCAAGGCAAGACCTCAAGGTCCATACCATCTCCATGCAATAGCTAATGCAACCCAGATCCTGAAGCTGACCTCTTTCATGCACATAAATCCATAAATTCTACACGCATATTGAAGGTTCCATGCAGGGTGTGAGACGAATCTCAGTAGGATACCACCCAATGATGCGTACCTAATATAAGTGTTTAAGAAGGCGTGCATGTATAAGAGAAAAGGTAAATAGTACGCTGCACACAACCAAACACAAACTCCACTGGTGTTCAACAGCCACCATGGAGTTTCACCTGCTTCAGCCAACGCTGGAATCTCAATCATGTAACCCGGAACTATGTGACCCCTGACATCGCGTGTCTCAAGTACCGATGTCCCGAAGGCACACCCAAAAAATAGTAACCCAGAGGAATAGTGATTTCTTTCCTCAAATAAGTAACCGGAGTCACAATGATATCTACCATCAAATAAAGTAATCTGAGGAGCAGTGATTTCTAACCTCAAATAACAGTGATCCACTTCCCCCAACCCGATAGTCTCAACGTTATCCCCTGAATGTTCCTCACCTTCCATGTGGCTTCCTGTGGAAAGCACCCCCAAACCAATAGTACCTAAACTGCAACTAATGGGGGCCTCTACCCACACTATTGGTCAAAACCAAATCATCATTGATTCTCTATTTGCACACTACTCAAAGGTCTACGTGAGAGGTAATCACCAAAATAGTTCCCAAGCCACAACGTCTCTAACACTTTGTGTCCCTATGACTATGTCGCTCAAGTCTGATGGTCTGCCATCCTAGTAACTCAGGCCATGCCCAACCTGACAGTCACCCTACCTCAAGCTGATGTCCATGATGCCCAATCCCATGGTCAAAACAGCCCAATGTAAACTAGGCCAAGGCCCAACTTGTGATCAGCATCACTCAAGAATATCTGGGCCACGCCCAACACAAGTATAAGGGCTCCAGCATATGCAATTCCGCAATTACATATAAAATCAAAAAAATCACTTTTAAACAGGAAAAAAAAACTAAACAGTTGAAGTGCACTAACCAAGTGTTATCCCATACCAGCACTGAGGTCCCTAAGGTCTCCAACAATTCATATCAAGGTTCAATAAATTAAACTCAATAGTTTAAAACAATACAATTCAATTATAACCATTTTGGCATCCCCTAGCCAAAATTCCCTGATGAGAAACGGCCACTCACCCAACCCCAATCAAGAAAAATAGGTAACAAAAAATACCCAAAGTATTCCCATATGTCAAATACCAATTAAATGGGCAATAAAAGGTAAAACATGGTCACACTCAAAATACCTGAAAAGGCGCCAAAGGTCGTGCCAACCAACATTTGAAAAAACACAAAAAAGAGGTATGCACCACCTACCTTAGACTCGTAGATGTAAGAACGTCCATTATCGAGCACCAATTCGAATCTGATCTTCATATATCTATGTTTCTGTCAAATCCCGGCAATTCCACTCGGATAGAAACTATGACTTGTGAGCCAAAGGATCAAGAACGGAACAGGGTGCATGGTTTTAGCCTCGATGTTGTGATCCCATAGCCACCGACGGATTGAAGAATAGACTCTGGATTAAGATTCTAGTGCAAGGGATGTTATTAGGGTTTTTGAAGTGGAACTGTCCCAATGTTGGGGAAGAAGAAGAGGATTTCTGAAATAAGACGCAACGCTCTTTCATTTAAGAGAATAAAAATAAAAATACACAGCTTGTATAAAGGACTACATGTCGTGTAGTTGTCTTGTCCGTAATCCCAATTAAGTGGAGGTAGCCACATGGATTGGGTGCTCCACACGGGTAGATACATGGATTGAACTCAGCTGGTATGCAGAAAGGAGGATACACAGCGTGTCGAATAATACAACACGCCATGTAGTAGGAAATTCCAACACATTCATCACACATCATGTACTCGGTGAGCACATGGCTGGTACTCGCCTAACCCATACACGGCATGTACTTCAGAGTACATGGCGGGTAGTCTACAAATATCTAGAACTTCTAAGATTTTCCTAGTTTTCTCAGGAACAATTCAAAAATTCAAACATGGTCGGGATTTTTGACTCGTTCTAAAAACCTGGGTTCTTATAATATCCCCACCTTAACATAGCTCATCCCCGAGCTATCAAACAAAACCCGGATATGGAACTGAACATACCACCCAATTAAAGTAACCCAAACTCCCCCGGTATTAAATTTTCTACCTAAATTCCTCAAGGGGATCCCCACCTTAGGAAATTCCTAACTCAGTCTCAACCCGAAAAAACTCAACAAAGAAAGGGTTCACTAACCTGTTTCCAGACTCATGGTCCTCTCATGGAGCATTATCACCCATGCACCTCATTCATGCTTATGTGTTGTTTCATACACCCAAACGTATCCCACACAGCATCAGTGTCCACCTCCATGAGGTCCTACATTCCATAGACACTCAACATTAATCTTGATGTCAGGAATCTTAGGTAACTCGCATCCTTGATTCCCCGATGCCCAATCCACCTCAAGTAACCCGCATCCTCGATTCCCCTGATTCCATGCATATCATACATATATATATAAATATATATCATGCACCCGATATAGAACCAATCCCACTGACCAGTATCTAGTCATTCCACATGAATCATGTGCACCTCGTGCACTCAAAACGGACATTCCCCAATAGGTCATGCCAAAATAAAATAAGAAAGTCACAGCCACACTCACAGTGTACCTCTAACCATCATCGGCTCACTATTCTGTTAATCCCTTGGTAGCTCCACAGTGTGCACCTGGCCTAATGTACAGCTTCCTGATGCCTGACCTCCCTACAGTGCTGCTCCAGTCATCGGCCACTAACCCCTCAGCTGGGTCTCATTGTCTCTGTCACGTCCTTCGCGTGCAGCTGAACCTTGGCTACCCTCTCCTAGTACCGAACTTGAACCAACTCCAGATGCCACCGTCTATCCTGGTCCCAGTCTACCAGCTATCTGAGAAGGCTGCTTGTAGAACCTCTCTAGATTCCCGACCTATCCACATGCCTGACCTATCCACATGCCTGACCTATCCACATGCCCGGTACTCCTTTGGAGGCCTATCACACTGAGTTTGAACATGTCCTGGCTGCCCACACTGAAATAAAACCACTTTTAAACTACTACAAGGTGGTCTAGTTGATTCCTTGACCTTAATTCCCTACTGTAACTCATCTCATCCTCACTTCCTACTATCTGAACCATCACCTGAAGCCATTGCCCAGCCAACACGGAGCTTATCCCTCTGGTTACCCTCTGCTATGAGTGCCTGATTCACGGCCTATGATAATGATCTCATCTTGAAGATATTCACCTAGATCTGAATGGTGTGTCGTAAGACATCCTCAAAGTGCCTCACCCTTTCTGCATAATCTCTTACCATACTAAGGGAAAAATGAGACAGCTCGATGAAAGTGGTTGCATAGTCCATGACGGACATGTCTCCCTACTGAAGACTCAAGAACTCATGAGCTCTCTCTGCCCTCAGTGTCTCTGGGTAAAAGTGCTCGAAAAAACTATCCTTGAATTCCTTCCATGATGGTCTCTTGTGCCTGAAAGCCTGAACCTACACATCCCATGAACGCTTCACCGGTCCTCTCATCATGTGCGTCACCAGCCTGACCCTCCACCCTGGAGGCGTCTCGAGCTGCTCAAAGATCATCTGCATGCACTCTATCTAGTTCTCAATTTCCTGCGGACCACCCTCACCCTAAAAAAGTATTGGGTGTTGTGACTGGAACCCCTACATCAGATATTCCATAGATGGATCTGTACCCTGCGCATGTCTATTAATCCCCTATAAGACACGTACTAGGCTAGCTCGGAGCTGCTCGTTGAGCCATGGTCTGAATGCTGCGAAACCCGGCTATTGTCATGTCTGCATTGGATCCTAAACATGATCATATCTCTAAGCTTGTACCTGCGGCTCATGATCTGCCTACACTGGATCTGGAACCTTATCCTACTCTTGTGGTACTGTACTATCTCCCGCCTGACGCTCCATCTGAGTCATCTAAAAGGAACCTGCTGAATAACATAAATTTTCAGACATCCCATATATATATACAACAATATATATTCAACATAGATAAGTAAAGTATCAAAGAGGTAGCATAAAACAACTACCCTTACTCTCCCCTATCGAACCCATGTCCACAGTATCCCGGCCTCATGGCCTCTTTACCCGCCCTCAATAGATCCAAGTATCAAAAGTACCTTGGGCCATGCCCATCCGGACAACCAACATTACCTCAAACCGATGACCGAGTCACCCTATCTGGATGATCAAAATCACCTCAACCAATAGAACTGATCTTATCATGCAAGATCCAGGCCCAAATACCCTGCCACATTAAATTCTACAAATATATAAAGCAAGGCATAACACATTACAATCAACAAGTAATTTTATCAGGAATTTCACCTATTCACATTTCAAAAGAATGAAAATCAATGAAATTGACATTATTCACATGGTATTATCACTTCAAAAATCATACATGCAGTTATGAAATCGAAATACCCTAAAAATGTGCCTATCAAAATCCAAACAATCTCGTCTTACCATACTGGGCCAAGGTCCAATTCTCCCTTACCGCACTGGGTCAAGGGTTACATATCACAATCAATAACATAACACACCAAGTGAGCCATGTGTTGGAAATCACATAAACTGTAATCTGAGGAAAATTAAAACAGCAATTCCCACCCATGGAAACTCGGTCCATCCCTCGTACCTGGGGCTGCAGGCACCCAAGCACAAGCTAGAAACCTGATTCCACTAACATCCTATCTCCAATATACCATATCCCAAATAGTAAAACCATTAGAAATAAAAATATAAGTCATAATCGCATTAGTATCCAGCAAGAAACTACTACATAATCCTTGTCAAGAACCCCTTTGATGCCACTTTGTAATGACCCAGACCTGAACAGCCACCTGAATAGTGCTAAATGGGTTGAGTGTTACTACCTTAGGCACACCTCCACGAACACCAAAGGTTGCTGACTAGCATCAAGGGTCTTATAGGTATAGCGGGGAGTCCATACCCTCTTGGTAGATAATAATGATACTGGTATGAGTATAATAAAAAAGATGGAGTGGAATAAACAACTCAGCAGACTCGAACCAGACCCGCAAAGCGGAAGCACATTCAATATCGATAAATAGCGGAAGCAATAAATATAAAAAACAGAATCGGAAAGTAAAAATAACATCATGATGATCACTTGTAATTACTACTGAACAACAAACATGCATCCAAAGTAGGTCATACATATACATATGTAAAGGCGCCAATGGCTAACCAAATATAGCTACAAAACAAGTAAGCATGCTGATACAGGAAGGAAGAAAAACAAAGTAAACTCCAAATAGGAAAGACCTCAAGGTCCATACCATCTCCATGAAACAGCTAAAGAATCCCAGCTCCTGAAGCTGGCCTCTTTCCTACACGTGAATCCATAAAGTCTAAAGGCATCCCGAAGGGCCCGTGCAGGGTTTGAGACAAATCTCAGAAGGATACCACCCAACGTTGTGTACTTAATATAATTGTCTAAGTAGGCATGCATTTATAAGGAAAAAAGTAAACAGTACGATGCACACAACCAAAGACAAACTCCACTGGTGCTCAGCGGCCACCATGGAGTGTCACCTTCTTCGGTCAATGCTGGAATCTCTTTCATGTAACCCGGCACCATGTGCCCCCTGACACTGTGTGTCTCAAGTACCGATGTCCCGAAGGCATTCCCAAGAAATATTAACCCAGAAGAACAGTGATTCCTATACTCAAATAAGTAACCGGAGGGATAGTGATGTCTACCCTCAAATAAATTAATCTGAGGAACATTGATGTCTTCCCTCAAATAATGTAGAGCCTCTCCCCCAACCCGATAATCTCAACGCTATCCCCAGAAGGCTTCTCACCTTCCACGTGGATTCCTACGGTAAGAACCCCTAAACCAATAGTACCTAAAAAGAAACTAAGGGGGGCCTCTACCCACAAGAGTGGCCAAAACCAACTCATCACAGAGTCTCTTTGTGTGAACACTACTCAAAGTTCTAGGTGGGTGGTAATCACCAAAATAGTACCCAATCCACAACGTCTCTAACACCTCATGTCCCTACGACCATGTCTCTCAAGTCTGATTGTCTTTCCATCCCAATAACCCAGGATTTTCCCAACCTGACAGTCACCTAGTCTCAATCCGACGTCCATGACGCCCAATCCCGTGGTTAAATCCACCCAATGTAACCCAGGCCAAGGCCCAACTTGTGATCAGCATCACTCAAGAATATTCGTTCCATTCCCAACACAACCGCAAGGGTTCCAGTATATGCAATTTATCAATTACATATAATATCAAAAGAAATGCTTTATACAATAAAAACAAACTAAACTGTTAAAGTGCACTAACAAAGTGTTTTTCCATACCAGCACTAAGGTCCCTAAGGTATCCAAAAATTCGTGTCATGGTTTAATAAACCAAACTCAATAGTTTATAACAATAAAATTAAATTATAACCATTTTAGCATCCCCCGCCCAAAATTTCCTGATGAGAAACGGCCACTCGCCCGACCCTACTCAATAAAAACATGTAATAGGGCATACCTAAAGGCATCCTCAGGTTAAATAACAATTAAACAGGCAATAACAGGTAAAACAGGGTCATGCTCAAAATACATAAAAATGAACCAAAGCTCACGCCACCCAAAAGTCTGCGAAAACAAAAAAAAAGAGGTATGTACCACCTACATGAGACTCGTAGATATAGTCATGTCTGGTATTGATCTCTAATTCGAATTTGATCTTTGTAAATCTAAGTTTCTGTCAAATCCTAGAAATTCTACTCTGATGGAAACTACGACGTGTGAGGCAAGGGATTAAGAACGGAAAAGGGTGTGTGAGTTTAGCCTCGCTGTTGTGATCCTGCAGCCACAGATGGATTGAAGAACGGAATCTGGATAAAGATTCTAGGGAAAGGGATGTTCTTCAGGTTTTCAGAGCGGAACTGTTTCAAAGTTGGGGAAGAAAAAGAGTATTTTTGAAATAAGACGCGACGCTCTTTCATTTAAGAGAATAAAAATAAAAATATACAGTGTGTATAAAGGACTACACACCATGTAGTTTCCTTGTCCATACTCCGACTACAGCAGAGGTAGCCACGTGAATTGGTTGCTCCACACGGGTCGACACACGGCTTGAGCACAGTTGGTACGCAAAAAGGTAGATACACAGCGTGTCAAGCAACACAACACGCCGTGTAGTAGGAAATTCCTAAACAGTCATCACACGGAAAGTACATGGTGCGAACAAGGTTGGTACTTTCCAAACCTATACACGTCATGTACTTCAGAGTACATGGCATGTAGTCTGGAAATTTCCAGAACTTCCCAGATTTTCCCAATTTTCTTAGGAACAAGTCAAAAATTCAAACAGGGATGGGATTTTTGACCCGTTCTAAAAAACTAGAGTTCTTACACCATAACTGAAAAAAAATAATTAAAACTTGAGTGATTTTATGAAAATATTTGATGCTTAAAACATTTCATTGATTGTACTTGAAAATGCATAATAAATGGAGAAGTTATCTTTAATCGACTTTTCTTATCCAGAGGAATTGAGAAGGGAACCTTATAAAATAATTAAATTCCTATAAAATAAAGATAAATTGATCTATATACATATTTTTGGTACATATACATATAATATATCCGTTTTATATAATAATAATGAAGATATGAATTGATAAAAAGAGAGAGAAATTGTAACCCAAAGTAAATATAGAGGTTCGAAGAGATCCATTAACATATATATGAATGTGTTCTACACTTGCACTTAATGTACTAGATAATAAAATCAGATTCATTAATTTATTAATTAATTACCTATTCTATGTGTATTTCATTTATCATAATTTTATTAAGGCCATTTTGATAAGTTATAAGGTTTGATTTAAACGTTCTGGGATTGTTTGTTTTATGGGTTCATGGTCATTTCACCTGTATATAATTATGGAATTTATTGTCAAATGGTAATATTATTCTAGAGAAAAAAATAAATGGTATTCATACACTTTAATATGTTTAAATGGTTTCATATATCATTATATTTTCTGAAATGAGCATGATTCATGATAAATGTTTAGTTTATTTTGCGGTTTTTCCATTCATAACAAACTATTTTTGTTTTATTTAATATTATGTCTATATATTAGTTACCAAACATGAAATAAGTTATAATATATTTATTAAAATCTTATTTAACCATAATAATACTTTTATGACCATCCTTGAATGTGGTAATGAAAAATGAAAACTCATTATGCATGAAGACGGTTAATCCCCATAATTTGGATAATGGTTTCCTTTCTTTGAATAAGAGCAGATGAGAAAAAGCGATAGATAAGAAATATTACATTATAAATATAAAATTCTAGTATATACATGATAATGTGGTTATTATGATTTAATAGATTAATTAGGTGAGGAGAGGGTAGAAGATGAAAAAAAAAACTATGAGAGGTGGTTAAAGAGAGTTGCCTCTTGAATATCACCTACTTAAAGGATCCCTTTAGAAACATAGAATTGGTCTTTTACTGAGACCAAATTAACTTAGAAATGAGGATAGTAGGGATTATATTATTTGGTATATATTTATAAAGATTCAAGGATTTGATGGTGTTAGGAAAATGGGTTGTGAGGGGTAATATTTATAAGGTAGTAGAGGGGTGTTTCTAAAGTTTCTCAAAAGATTAAATTATAATAAATTCAATTTCAATCCATATAACACCAAATGGTCATGGATTCAAAGATAAGATAAGATAAGGTTTTAATATCATCATCCAATATAATTTAGACATGTTTTGGATTTATTTTAAACCATATCATTTCTATTAACCCTTAATTATCCTTTTCTAAATTTTAACTTCAATAACAACTTTTTCAATATTAAAATGTTGTAATTTTTAATTATATGGTTTCAATTATACAATAAAGTTTCAATTTATGAAATTTTAGATATTATAATAATGAATTTTTGAAAATATTTTTATTATTTTAAAATAATTTAAAAAATTGTAGTCCCATAAAATATCATTATTCTCAATTTTGACACTATTCGCTACTTTGAAATTTAAAAACATCAATAAAACAAGTAAAATTTGAACCATCTATTTTATTATATCCTAAAAATGACATGGTAATCTACAAAATTTATATATGAACTTAAATATCTCAAATTATGTTATTTTTAATATTTTTATTATCATTTAATTGATTTTTATATTAATTTAATAATTACTACTTCGGTATTGCGTAAGCAATTAGGGTAATTATTGAATTAAAAATAAATAAATTAATTATCATGATGGATATAAATATTTTATCTTTATAATAATATTTATATTCGAGTATATATTTTTTTTAACGTCATATTACAAATATTATACTTTTTAAAAATAAGTGTGTGATATTTTTCCACCTTCTTTAGTTTTGATAATGTCTAATTGATTTTCATGGAAAAGCATCCATTGACTAACTCAATTTAGAACCTTAGGTATTAATGGCTGACTTTAATTCATATAATAAGAATTTTGATGAAAATTTACAGCCTTATCGCTTACTTTTTAATCTATATTTACCCGATTTACCCTTGACTGATATAATAAATTTTAACATGGTTTCTGTTCATATTGAACAAAAATAAAAGGGGTATATTTACAAAATTTAACTACTAATAAATTTTTCTTTAAGAGTGCTAAAAGTGAACTTTTTCAACGAAAAAAAAAAAGAAATGACTACTGGAGTGTGATTAAAATCCTTGGGCAATTATTAGTGCTTGAACTATAAGAACCTGGTTTTTGTTCAAGGTATGGATCCTTCAAATTTCAATATAATTATTTATTTCCCACCTAATATGGATTCCTAAAGAGTTCAAAGTTATTTAGGGGGTGTTTGGGGTTTTTTAGGAGCTCAGAACTTGACCTAGTGGAGAAAAGGACTGGTCTACACAATTAGGAGAAATCATACAAGCCAATCCTCACCGTTTACCTAACCGTGTGAGGGCTAGACAGTGGTCTATAGAAGTTTTCACAGTTTGAGGAAAACATGCAGCAATGGGTGCATCCCCGTGTAGTTGGTTTTCAGTTTTTAGAGGAGCCACCAGTATGGTTGGTGCATAGTTTCTCAAACCATGTGGGCCTAACCATACAGGGTCTCCCTTAAGGTAGTACCATGCACATGGTTAGCGCACGGTTTGGACGACCGTGTTTCCAGACCATGCGATGTAACGACCCAAAATTTTATCAATGAAAATTTATTTCTTATAATTATGTTATATTTTATAAATCACAAAAAAATCACAAATATAATGCAATGAAAGAATTATAAATGAATAATTAATGGAATAAGAAATATTTATAGAAACTAAGGAACCTAAATCGATGGAATAGAAACTTGACCTATGGAATAATAACATGGCCACTAGGAATTGTAATATGGCCTACAGAATAGTGACCTCACCCAAAAAAGTATAACTAAAATATTGGAATCTTATAAATGGTAATATGATATAATTATATCATAGTATAAGAAAAATAAATTTTTTAGAAATTATTAATTATGTTTTGATATTTTTTATAAAACATAAATATTTATTTTCAATTTTATAATTAATATAATGATTTAAAAGAAATTTTATTTTCAAAAAATAAATTCACAAATTTATTTTTTTCTTATGATTTTAAGGTAATTTTAGGAGACCTTAATTAATTTTTCAATTTGTTATAAAATAAATTATAATTTTAAAATCGGTATTCGCAAAGTAAAATATTATTTTAATTAAAAATTAAATTTTGTATAGTTATAAAATTATTTTCATAAAATGGAGTTCCTTTTTTGATTCTACAAGTCTAAAAATTATTAGGGTGAATTTTTGTGATTTTTCTAAAATACTTGAATTTTTTGTTAATAGTAAAATATGATAATTTAGATAAAAAC
Organism: Viscum album; assembly: GCA_963277665.1. NCBI lineage: Eukaryota > Viridiplantae > Streptophyta > Magnoliopsida > Santalales > Viscaceae > Viscum > Viscum album. Next base: position 2,056,641,216 of record OY728159.1, on the reverse strand, counting down.
TAAATACATGAATTTTTGTTTCATAGATTATGTATGGATGATTTCATACTATAATCTCAAACTCTCAGTAATTATTTTAATATATTTAGTGATAATTCTCAAACTATTCATATCCTTGAGATAAAATAATAAACTAATGAATAAAATAATGGGAAAGCACTCCTCTCCTCCCCTATAAATACCACCCCTCACCACCTCTTCTCCTAACACCTTTCAAGAATTCAGACTTATCCAAATTCTAACCAAGAATCCTCCCCACATCTAATATCCCTTGGCCTCAGCAAAATACCAAACCATTTTCCCTAATGTGGTTCTCAAGGAGGAGTATTCAAGAGGTAAAAAGATATTTCCTTTTCTTTTTAATTTATTTTCTCTTCTTATTCTCTCCTCACCTCCCCTTATCCAAGTGACATTATAACTATAGTGCCTTTTAAATACTATAATTTTTTTTTAATTTAACAGCACATAATCATTTCTTTTCACCTTTCTCTTTCAAACCAAAATGAAATCATTATCCGTTATGTGTTGATTTATCACATTCAAGGACTATGTGATTTATATTTTTATTACCACCTTCAAGGAAATTCATAAAACAATTTATATGGTTAAAAAAATTAATATATGTATTCAAGATTATTTAATGTGGTGGAACTATTTTTTAAGCATCATATTAATTAATAAAACAAAAGTAGTTCGTAATGACCAAAAATTCACCGAAATAAACTGACGTTTATCAATAACATTTTATCTAATTATTCATCCTCATAACATATAACCATAATAAAATATAAGACCATTTAATATTAAATAAGTTAAATAATAACATATAATTTCAATTTTATACAAAATTACACATTTTACATGATTTTCCATACATATATACAAGTAAACTTATCATGAAAACCAAGGAAACGAACGCTCCTGAATGATAAAATTGTATCTTATAACTCATAAAAAAGGCCATAAATGAAATTAGAAAAATTATACTAAATAAAATACATATATAAATTTTTTAATTAATTAATTAATTAATGGATCTAATTTTATTATTCATTACATTAATATCAAGTGAAGAACACTTTTGGATATAAAGAAAGGGATTCCACCCAAACATCAATTTTTCCTTTGGGTTAATATTTGTTTCTCTTTACCCCAATGTAAGGCTTATTTATTTGTGTTTACTTCTTCTAAATTTTATGTACATTTTCCAAAATCATGTATCTAGATAATATCATCCTTCTTGGATAGGGAAATACATGTTTTATAATGGTACCCTTCTCGAATCCTCCCGATAAGCAAGCCCGATTGAAGGGAACTTTCCGATTTCTTACCCATTTTCATGTACCATAAATAATATATTTTAAGCCACCATTATTTCTATAAAATCACTAATTTTATCATGAAAAACCATCTTGGTTCATTTCTAGTTTTATTAAAACAAATATTCATTATCCTCTTTAAATTCAATTTAATATTTTCCTTAAACCGCACTAAAATGTTTCATTTCTTAAGTTTCTGAAACACTTTTTTTACATGTTTCTAATTCAATTTGACATAATTTATCATTATATATGCTTATTTTACCTTATTAATGTTCATGTATAATTTAATTCCATTCTTTCAAGGACACCATCATGATATTACCTTTTGTTATGACTTACAACATGATTAGGATACCCAATCCTTTCCATTAGTAACCCTTAGGCTTGATTCTTCATGTGGAACACATATGCATCAACATGTTATGATGGGTTTTCCAATATATCATTCAAATGCATTGGGTGATATTTATTCTCATGAAACATCATGTTGGGACATGGAGTGAACTATATTCCTTTATGGGACTTCGTCCGCCATGTCCAATGGTCTTAGCAGTGAGCCTTGACTCATGCTTATGTCGTGTTGTGTGTTTTTTCCATATTCCTTTAATTCCATAATTATATATCCTCATCATATAAATGTTATGATTTATTATTTTTATTCATGTTTCATTCCTTTTTATGTCATCATGTTATTCCTTCTAACCCATGTGCTTTGCTTTATTCCTATATTTGTACCCTAACTAGGATTTTTAGCTCATCCCTTTTATTCATGTATTCACCAGGTTATCCTTTTCATATATAGGAGGTAAATGTAAGTTAGTATCACTTTTTGGATGATTAAAATAAATATGTTTTATTCTATTTCCATGTTTTCAGTTTTATGTACCTAATCATCCAAAATACTAGACTTTATGGTCCTTTGTTTGTATTTGAAGGCTAATTATGCTTAAAATCATGTAATAATATGTGTAAGTGGCTAGGTTTATTATATGTGACCACTAATTTTTGGGGTAAAATTACGAAAAGGCCCTTAAAATATTATAAACTTAATCTTTTTCCTCCTTTTCACATTCCAGTGGATAGTGGATCTTATTCTATCCCATTTTGAGCTCCCAAATACCTCTTCAATAGTTTATACTCCTGGTCATTTATCTGAACTCTTATTTTATTATCGATCATCTTATTGGATCGGCATTGGTACGTTATTCATTCATATTTATATGTTCATCATTTTCCTTTTCCCCTATGAAATTATCTTATTGCAGGATCATGTGCCCTATTTTCAGGGCATTGATCTATTCTTCCACTTTCTCTAAATCTAGACCAAATCAAAGATCGATACTAGATGAGTACTCTACTATGATATTAAGGTTCTTTATCTAGTATTTATTCATTAAATTATTTTTATTTCATAATATATGTTATGTGTGGGAGACCAATTTTACCATGTGTTTCACCTAAATTGAATTCATCTTAAATTAGTTTCCTTCCATGGAACCTAATTACTTATTAGAACACAATTCATATCGATATCGTCCACCTTAGAGTGATCTATCCATTTGGTTCATCCCTCTTACATGCCTAGAAGTATTTCATGATTTTATATCCAAATCACCTATTAGAGTGTTTGGTCTCATTTCTTTTTGGTGATATCATAGATTTTAATGGATGGATGTAGTGTTGTAGCATGGATAACACTCTTAACTTAAATTGTAATGAAATAAAGAGAGGTTAGTGATATGACCATGTCACCCTAATAAATGTAAAAATGGTTATGAAAATGTTATAATTTAATATTAATGACTTATTAATGAACAATTGGAATATATTAAAGGAAATTCTTATTTATCACTATAGATGTATGGTAGTGAAGACCCTTGTTAGTTATAGTAAATGGGTATAGAGACCCTTGTGATTATTATATATATATATATGGTAATGGAGACCCTTCTTTTGTTACTATGTACAAGCATTGATTTTCTTTATAAATGTGATATGGGCATGGCATCCCTTTATAAATGTGATACGAGCATGGAATCCAAATAATGTTACACAAGTAAGGCATCCCTATATGTTATACTAGGCATGGAATCCCTATTGTGTGATACTGGGCATGGAGTCCTTATTCTGTGATATTGGCCATGGCATTCCTTTTTTTTATATTTGGAATGGCATCCCTATACTCTGATATTGGTCATGATGAACCTTACTGTGATATTGGGCATGGTGTCCCCTATACTAGTTAGAGGTAGGAGAGGCAGTGCTACTGTATCCTCATCTCATTCAAGAGACTTCAGATCAAGTTAAAATAATTAAGAAGTGGATTTTTACTGATCAGTATATACATAAAGATTATGTCAAATTCCATCGATGACCTCTGGATTTTGAGGTCAGGGATTTTTTTTTCTTACGGGTATCACCCAGACTTGGACATAGGAATATATGTAGGCAATAGAAGTTATCGCTGCACATTTTTGGGCTGTTTGAGATTTTGGAGAGAGTTGGGTCGGTAGCCTATTAGTTTCTATTACCTTAGAGGTACCATTCCATGCAATACTTCTTCCGTGTTTCACATATTCGCTAGTATCGGGTCTTCTTATCTCATACTTATGAGCCCAAGGATGTTGAGCTTGATGGTGAATCTTCTTTTGAATAGTATCCTATACATATTATTGATCTAATAATGGAGTCTCTCTGAGTCTAGTATATCCCTTTAATATGGGTGATATGGAATAACAACTGGGTACAGTATGATACTTGGGATAAAGAGTCCTACGTGCATGCTCAATGGCTAGAATTATTCCCAGACTGTGTTTTTTCACCCTTCGAAGGTGAACTCAGGGTTGAGTTCCTTTAAGGGGGGAAGACTGTAAGAACCTGACTTTCAATAGAGGTATGGATCCTTTGAATTTCTATATAATTTTTTATTTTGGACCTAATATAAATGCCTAATGAGTTCATAGTTTTTTGGGGGGGTTTGGGGCTTGTTGAAGGATCAGAACCCAGTCTAGTGGAGAAAAGGACTAGGCCACACGGTTAGTAGAATTTGTGCGAGCATGTCTACACGGTTTCCCTAACCATGAAAGGGATGGATAGTGGGCCTTAAGAGGTTGCATGGTTTGAGGAAGCTATGTGGAAAGGTGCACAAGCTGGTGTAGTTGGTCTTTAGTTTTTAGTAGAGCCACCAGCATGGTTGGTTCAAAGTTTCTCAAATTGTTTAGGCATAACCATGTGGGGTCCCGCTTGAGATAGTTCTATGTACATGGTTGGTGCACAGTTTCTCTAACCATGTGAACCCTAATTTTTGGGGAAAATTACCAAAATTTCCTTTAATTAATTATAAAAATAACTTTTTTCCTCCATTGAACATTCCAGTGGATAGGGGAGCTCTTCCTCTCCCATTTTGAGCTCTCAATGCCCTCTTCCATATTTTTGTCTCCCGGTCATTCCTTTGAACTCATTTTTGATCACCAATCTTCTCACTGGATATCCACCAATATGTTATTCATTCATATTGAGATGTTCATCATTTTCCTTTCCCTCGACGATATTATCTTGATGCAAGCTCATATGCCATATTTTCAGGGTGTTGATCTATTATTTTATTTTCTCTTGATCTGGACCAAATCAAAGGTCGATATTGGATGTATACTCCACCACGATCTTAAGGTAGATAGTAAATTATTTATCCCTTGAAGTCATATTATTTCATAATATGTGATATGTTATGCATGCTGGTTTCACCATGTGTTTCCCCTAAATTGAATTATTCTTAAATTGGTTACCTTACTTAGAACCTAATCACTTTTTAGAACTAAATTCATATCAAGATCGTCCACCATATAGTGACCCAACCCTTTAGGTGTGCCCTCTTACCTACCTAATTAGATTTCATGTGTGCATAAACAAATCACCAATTGGAGTGTTTGGTCTCATTTTTAAATGGGGATATCATAACTATTAATGGATGGATGTAGGGTTGTAGAATGAATGACACTCTTAACTTAAATTGTAATGAAATGAATGGAGGTGAGTGGTACGACCAATGGTTACTCCCTTATTATAATTGAATATTAATGAATTATGAATGACCAATTGTCTCATATTAAATCCAATGATTATTAATCATTATTGATGTATGGAAATGACGCCCCTTGTTAATTATGGTAAATGGGCATGGTAACCCTTATACTTATTATATATATTTATGGCCATGGATTCCCTTATGTTGTTACTATGTACAAGCATGGAGTCCCTTTATAAAAGTGATATGGGAATCGTGTCCCTTTATAAATGTGATATGGTCATATAGTCCCTATACTGTGACATGGGAATGGTCCCCCTATATCTGATTTTGGGTATGTCATCCATATTATGTGATACTGATCATATTCTGTGATATTAATCATGGTGTACCTATTATATGATACTATGCATGGCACCCATATACTGTGATACTAGAAATGATGACTCTTACTTTGATATTGGGCATAAAGTCCCATATACTACTATGTTGCTAAGAATCGCATCCCCTTCTCTTATGATACTGGGCATTGTGTCCATTGATACTTGATTAGAAATATTTCAGCATTCCCTGAAGCAGGTACTGTCATCCTGGTTTTTATTCAGGAACCAAAGATGGCCCTTTTATAGATTAATTACTACTTATCATATTACCTTCACACTGCCATATTATATGAACTGACTTGATATTTATAGACATTATTCGTGCTAGCCTACTGAGTTTATCTCACACCCTATCCAGGCCGCTGATGGTACCCAGGAAGACTATATGATTACAGGAGTAAATAAGGGGAAACATCCACTTATGGATGCTTAACTTAGGATGCGATCTTGGTAGAAGATTCCCAAGATAGAGCTTGGGATGCTTGGATAGACTTTTGGTATTTTTGTACCTTCTGTATATCATGTATTGCATTGACTCTATGCTTCCATGTATGCATGTTTTCCCTATTTTATAGAGACATGACATCATCATCCTTTTTGTATGATTCAGGTTACTATATTTTATTATTATTCAATGTTTGGATATTTTTTCTCACTTCCGTTGTATTTTCCATTGTTGAATGATTCTTCTGTTTATTTACCTATTGTTTATACCATTTTTCTAATCTGAACAGAGGTAATCGTCTCCCCACAGACACAATCTAGGACCTCACTACTAGTCAGAAGCCTCTGGAATATGGAGGGTCATGCTTGAGTCCATGTGGAATACCAGTTCAGGGAATCTATGATTGGAACCTAGATCTATATGTCACAAGAAAAGCACTAATAAGGTGATCCACTATTAACACTTCTAAAAGCGCTCAGTAAGGGTCCCCTTATCAGTGCTATTACATGCACTGATAAAGGGGGGATACTTTAAGGTGATATTAAATTTATAGCACACTAGAGTAGCAGAAATAGAATAAAAAATAGGTTCAAATATAGATTTTAAATTAAAAAAAAATCAACACAAATAGAAGGAAAAAATAATATATTATATACATTTAAAAAATTGGTTTTTACAATTACATGATTAAGTAAAAAGTATCATACCAATCATACCATGCATCAGATTTAGGTGTAGTTAATTCCTAAATATCACATATGAATTATTGATCATTTTCCTAAAGTATAAAAAAAATTGAATAAGTTTTATTCATTTTGATTATGTCACTTTTCATTATACTAAAGTGTGGTTATAAACTAGAAACACTCACCTTATGTCATACCAGTCACATCATGTGTCAGTTTGATATGAGACTAATTTGTACACATCAAAAATGACTTATAAATCATTTTTCTAAATTATAAATACAATCTACGTGTGTTTTCTCAGTTTTTAGTGAGTGACACTTTTTGAATTAAAATGAAAATTGTAATTTGATAATGGAAACTTTGAGTCATAATGAGCACATAATGTATCATATTGAGTTAAATATAATTCATACATGACAAAAATGACTTCTATATCATTTTACTAAAGTATAAAAAAATATGAATTCATTTTAATGGATTTGACCGTGTCTTTTGTCTTTTTTACTAAAATCAAGGTCAATTTTAAATAATAATACACAATTGAAGTCATATCGATCACACCATGTATCAGATTGAGGTTTGGATGATTCCTACACATTAAAAATTACTTATGGATCATTTTCCCAAAGTATCAAAAAATACAAATAAGTTTTCCTAATTTTGAATATGTCACTTGCCTTTTTTACTAAAATATCATTTTAAACTGGAAACATGTACTTTGAGTCATACCTCTCACATCATGTGTCAGTCTAATGTGATACTAATTCTTGTATGTAAAAATTAATTATGAATCATTTTTATAAATTATCAAGATAATATGATTTTGTTTCTCAATTTTCAATTCGTGACACACTTCTTGAACTAAAATGTCAATTTTAAATTGATAACGAACACTTTGAGTTTTATCAGGCACACTATGTGTCAAATTTATGTGAAGGTGGTTAATACATGTCACAAATGAATTATGGATAATTTTCCTATAGTATCAAAACAATATGAATATTTTTTCTCAGTTTTTGGTATGTCACTTGTGTTATTTACTAAAATTAATGTCAATTTTAAATAAAAAGACACACTTCAAGTGATAGCAAGAACATTGTGCATTGGATTGAGGTGAGGCCAATTCATACACATTAAAAATGGCTTATGGATGGTTTTCCTAAAGTATAAAAACAATATGAATTCATTTTATACGTTTTTAGTGTGTTACTAGTGTTTTTTACTAAAATAAATTTCAATTTAAACTAAAATACATACATTGAGTCATACCACTCATACTGTGCGCCAGATTGATTTCTAGATGATTCCTACATTTAAAAAATGACATATGGATCATTTTCCTAAAGTATTAAAAAAATATGAATCTTTTTTATTGGTTTTTAGTATGTAAGTTTTCTTTTCTAGTAAAATTAATGTCAATTTTAAATGAAAAAGACACTTGGAGTCATAATGATCACATTGTGCATCCTATTGATTTTAGGATGATTTCTACCCATAAAAAATGACTTATGAATCTTTTTACTAAAGTATAACAATAATTTTAATGTGTTTCTTGGTTTTGAGTATGTCACTTTTCTTTCTTAATAAAATGTCATTTTAAAGTGGTAATATTCACTTTGAGAGTCTTAATGGTCACATCATGTGTCAATTTAATGTGAGACTAATTCATATATGTCAAAAATGACTTATGAATTATTTCCCTAAATTATCAAGATAATTCAACTATTTTTTCTAAGTTTTCAGTGCATGACACACTTTTTCAACTAAAATATTAATTTTAAACTAATGACACGCTTTGATTATACTGGACACACTATGCATCGTATTGAGGTGTGGCTGATTCCTAAAAATCAAAAATTACTTATGGATCATTTTCCTATATTATTAAAATAATTTTAATTTTTTTCTTAGTTTTGAGTATGTCACTTCTATTTTTTACTAAGATTAATGTCAATTTTAAATAAAAAGACACATGTGGGGTGATATCGGGCACACTTTGTGTTGGATTGAGGTGAGTCAAAAACTTACATGTCAAAAATAACTTATGGATCATTTTCCTAAATTATGAGAACAATCTTAATGCATTTTACAATATTTGAGTATGTCACTTGTGTTTTTTACTAAAATTAATTTCATTTTCATATAAAAAGACACACTTAGAGTCATACCAGTCACAATGCACATTGAATTAAGGTGAGGCTGATTCATACATCTCAAAATTTTCTTATGGGTCATTTAACTAAAATATAAAAACAATAAGAATGTTTTTTATCAATTTTGAGTATGTCACTTCTATTTTTTACAAAAATTAATGTCAACTTTATATAAAATGACACACTTGGAGTCATACTTGTAACATTGTGTGTCGTATTGAGGTGTGGTTGATTCCTACATGTCATGAATGAATTACGGATCAATTTCATAGAGTATCAAAAGAATCTGAATATTTTTTTGGTTTTGAGTTTGTCACTTCCCTTTTATACTAAAATGTCTTTTTAAACATGGAGCAATAAATTTGAGTCATATCATCCACATTATGTGTTAGTTTGATGTCATACTAATTTCTATATTTCATAGATAACTTATGAATCATTTCCCTACATTATTGAGACAATTGGGGTGTGTTTCTTCAGTTTTTAGTATGTGGCACAGTTTTTGAACTAAAATGTCAATTTTAAACTGATAACAAACACTTTAAGTTATATTTGTCACACCATGCATTTTATTGAGGTGTGGGTGATTCCTACACATTAAAAATAACTTATGGATCATTTTCCTAAATTATAAAAAAATATGAATGCATTTTATCTATTTTTAGCATGTCACTTTTCTTTTTTATGAAAATTTATGTCAATTTTAAATAAAAATACACTCTTTGAGTCATATCAGGAACACCTTGCATCGGATTGAGGGGAAGATTATTCCTATATTTCAAAATTACTTATGTATTATTTTCCAAAATTATCAAAACAATATGAATTCATTTGCTCAATTTTGAGTATGTCAGTAGTCTTTTTTATTATAATTAATGTCAATTTTAAATAAAAAGATGCACTTGGATTCATACCGGTAACACCATGCATCAGACTGAGGATTGGTTGATTCCTACACATCAAAAATGACATATATATTGTTTTTATAAATTATAAAAAACAATATAAATTTTTTTCTCAATTTTGAGTATGTGATGTGTGTTTTGAACTAAAATGTAAGTTATAAACTAAAAGCATATAGTTCGAGTTATACTCATCACACTATGTATCGGATTGAGGTGTGGTTAATTGACTCATTTCCTTGTTTTTTTATCTTAGTTTCATCCATGAATGCCAATCTCTCACGAGCATGATAAACTTTGAACAAACCACCCCAACTCAAGAAAAATAATCTATCTATATAAGAAAATAATTCTTATATTAATAATACTATAAAGAAATAATATAAACATAAATATGAAACAATACGTTAACAAAATGTTCTTTTTAAATAGAAACCATACAATTTCATTCATACAAGGTAAACCGAGTATTGATTTGAGGAGTGTTTGCTTCCACTGTGTCTTTTTATCCAACAGTACATTCAACATTTTGGGTCATCTAACAATATTTCAATTTGATAATCCAGAATTTTGAATGCATTAAAGAATAACAAAAATTGCATCATCATGAGTGCATTATCCTTGTTGAGTTTATCATCATAGTATAGGAGTGGATAATCCTTGTTGACAAAGTCATTTCTTCATGACCTCTGTAAAAATTCAAAAAATAATTATTAGATAAAATGATGAGAAAATTAACTAAAAAGTAGCGAAATAATGGTATAATAAACTAAAAGGAAATTTTTTATAATTATATGTCATTAAAATATAATATATTTATTCTTGATCATATTAAACTTAAATAAAAAGAATTTTTTCAATCTTACATGACCCTAAAATAAAATACATTGGACCATCTAATATGAAATTAAACTTCCTTCAGTGGTCCTTACCACATGACCTTAACCTGTATGAAATAACATCCTACATAGATGATGATTACCTACAAGATATTTATTTATTAAAGTATATAAACTATAAATCTCATCATAAAGGATTTTTTTTACACTATATTATCTACATTAAAATATATTTTTTCCCTTCATCACAACTTAAAATTATAACACTCATTTTTCAAAGATAATTTGAATTCCCAATCCCATTGTTTTAAACTATGATTCCAAACTATAAAATTTTTTATTCACCAACTATTGATACATATGATACATTTTATAATATCAATCCTAGGAATACGATATATTTAACCACTTTACAATAACATAACATTCACTTATTACAAATAATTACCATAAAAACTTTTATCCTTTTGGGTTGGTTAAAACTCATGTATAAACATTTTCCTTATTATCTGCTACAAAAACTAGCAAAACACTTTATATATTCCAAGATTATACTAAACATTAGTGTATACATTTATTTATTCCTAGAAAACATTAACCATTAGTGTAAACCTATTAGTTTTCATTGATTGAACTAAAATAAATATTTACATTTGTGTTTTTATAGAACATAATAAAATCTATTGTTCCCTTTCACCTTCACAGAGAGTATAAACTCCAAGATAAACCATTTACCTTATTTTATGGTAAAAACTTCAACATGACCCATTATGTATTTTTAGAATAAACTAAACTAAATTATAAATTATTTACCCATTTTGACAGTGTTAAACATCATTATAGTCTTTTATAACATCCAAATGACACTAAAATATAACGCATCAAATAATTACTCAAGGATTGATCTATAGATTAGTATATCCTTTTCAATATTATAGGTGATGATAAACTATAACATAACATCATCATTATTTTTTTCATCAAAATGGGAACATCTCTATTCTCATGTATTTTTTATTAAGAATGATGATGAGTTTTTTTAATGAGCTTATGAAAATGGATCATTTTACAAAATGAATGTGAACATGTATATTTTTTATGAACCAATAATGATGATGTTATTAATTGGTTAATGAATGTGCACATGTATATTTAATGAACCAAAATGAACCAAAATATACATGTATATTTAATGAATGTGCACATGTATATTTTTAATTAGTTAATGAATGTGCACTTGTATATTTAATGAATGTGCACATGTATATTTAATGAATGTGAACATGTATATTTTTAATGAATGTTCACATGTACATTTAATGAATGTGCACATGTATATTTTTTTTAATTGGTTAATGAATGTGCACATGTATATTTAATGAATGTGCACATGTATATTTTTGTTTTATGAACCAAAATGAATGTGCACATGTATTTTTTTAATATGCACATGTATATTTTTTTTATGAAGCAGTGGACACATTTTTAATGGAAAGATAGTGAAAACGTATCAATATTAATAAAAATAATTGGTTAAATAACTCTACTCATGTAATGACTATGAGATTCTATCTGATATAATGCTAGGATGATTTAATTTCACATTATATGCATTCAGAAGAATCCGTTTTAGTCAATTAATTTCACTAATATAAACTTGTTGTGTAACCTATATGTATTTCACAAGCATTTGTGATATTATATCATACATCTAATTGATGATCGAATAGCCCAAATAATTCCACCGCCCACCAAAGTGAAACCATTATATTTTTCTTTTCTTCTATAATTTTCCACAACCTATGATGGAACCCTAGAGAGGGAATTAGTATAATTTTATTCTAAAAATAAAAAGTAAATTAACTAAAAAATATATATAATTATAATAAAATTAACTAAATAAACGTTAGGAAGTCACCTCTTCTCGATGCATGTATATATTCTGATGCTATGTTTTCTGATCATTTATAAAAAAAATTATTTCATCTATTATACTTTTTCTTGAGAAAAAAAATCAAAAATAATATATAAGCATTTTGATACTAATTATTCACACCACAAATATATTTATATGGTCATGTCCTATACTAGATCATAAACATAGTAGGTAATCACCTAAATTTTATGTCAAAAATCATTCTAACACCATGTACATAGCCCACTCATCTTTAAACAAATTTACACTTATTTTGAGTACAAAGGTTGTCAGTAATATTGGTAGTAGTAATAAAATATAAACAAACAAATGATTAAGAAATATTTTAAATGAAATTGTAACTAACTCTGGAAATTACCTGTTCATGGGTGTTGGACATTTAATGGTGTATGATCTCTCGCATTAATTTTCAAACATAATTTCCACAATAATTTCCATTATCTTTCTTCATACACTAGAGAAACATTGACCAAAACAATAAATTATTTTGAAATATTTTTTGATAGTTAAATATTTCTATATATACCATAATTTGTTTCCATTTTAAGTAATCCAAAGGTTTTTTATGTTCAGTCACCAATTTCATGCCATTATTTTGTCTATATTAAGTGGTCACCCTTTCATAAAAAATCTTATTAAAATAGAGACAGAAACAAATAATTCAAATTTTATCTATAAAATATTGATTTTAGGGTATTAAAAATAACAATAAACATAATGTGTGGTTGGTTTATTGGATATCCATGTATTTGATCCAAAAAATAAATATTTGGGGTGTCTATATTCAGTGTGATCATCATATAGTGATTACTAAAAAACAAATAAGTAATGAAAAAATAAAAATATATTTTATGTGATTATATTATATATTTTTACCCCTACACTGTCGGCATCAAAAAAGTGTGTCGTCTATTCTTATTTCTTAAATGCATCATTTAGATATTTTTTTACCTATCAATGTCTTTCTTATCTAAAGAATTTTCTTGCGTGGAAATGTTACAAGTATTAATCAACAAAAATAATGATTCCTGTGGTTTTCCCTTTATATAGTAATAATATAAAATCTTTTAGAACAGTTTGAAAAATTATTAACTTTAATGAACATATTATATCATTTTTCAGACAGACGTAATATGGAAATGTACCTTATGAGTGTATTAAAAATTGAGAATCCCAGCCACTCAAACATGAGAATCTCATTTATACTCTCAAGACCAACTATTTATCTAATGAAAATTCCATATATTTATTATTCATATGGAATTTAATACATATTTTCATCTTTAAAGGTGGTATCTTTATGAAGTTTCGATGATAATAAATGTTAATTTAGAACAAGTTGGGAGAGGTTACTACCCTAAGGTCCTTTTGATTTCTTGGTCAATTCACTAGATTGTATTAATCTAACCTTCTATTTCCCCATTAATTTATCCATCTATAATACCATATATCACTTCATACCTTTTTTATCAACTATAATAGGTTTTCCATATAAAAAAATTGTTAAAGAGATACCTCATATATATTTATAAGACTGGATGGTCTTGCTATAAAATTTCCAATAGCATCATTGACCATTGTAATATCCAAATCATCAAGTGGAACATTTAACTAAAAAGTTAACTCTTGAGATACCTTAATCCCCACTCCCATGTGATCTTTTGGGATTTATTTATAATGTATCTTGTCTCCCAAGATATTATATACCATACCCCTCAAAAAAAGGTGTTTTGTGGGTGTTGATAGATTGAAATCACATAAAATTTTTCCCTCTATAATTTTAGTAATATAAAGTTATCAAAAAAATTATTCACATTTAAGAGAAAAATTAATGAAAATATTGATTAAATATGGTAAGTTATGTGTTTTAGGGGGATTTATAGACATAAAGTTAACAGGTTCATTTAGTTATTTATGTGTGGATATTTATTCCACTACCAGTTCACTTTGATCCTTTCTTATATATTGTTCTTCCAAACCAAACCGAACAATAATATATTGAAAATCATTTATTTGTGTCTATAATATTTTCATCATCTTATATGTATATTCTTGTGGTTTGGTATTCTCGAAATATGTTCTAGAAGACCCTCCAAAACCTACTCCTCTTACACAACTGTATTGCTTCAGCCACATCAAAGCTTCTAAAAGTAATTTTTCTTTAGGTATGGTCGTTAATGACTCTTGTTTCTAAGCCGTATGAAAAATATATGAACATGAATATATATTTTTATGTAATATTATTATAAATCATAAATGATTACTATTATTTAATATTTACACATGTCTCCCAAACTAATTTTTTATTTTCATCAACTATTTTATCCTTATTATTTATGTGAGCCTCCTTCTATAGAAAATTATGTGGCATTGAAGTGGATTCAGATTTGGATTCATCAATCTGCTATAAAACCTTCTGTATGAATTCAATTCTATAAATAACCTTTCAAAATATTCATATACCATTCAATGGGTAACATCCATCTATAATGGGTAGGACCACAGAGTTGAACCTCTCTAACGTTGTGAACCATTAGGTGGACTATTATATCAAAGAATGGTGGTAGGAAGAACATCTCTAATTCACATAATATGACTACAACCTCATTGTTCATGATTGGAAACTTCACTAGGTATATAAATTTTCTGCATATGTCTATGAAAAAGTAGTAGATTCTGGTTAATGTCTGCTATAAATTTTTAGGCAGAATGTAATGTAATGAAATCGACATCAAATCTTGCATCAAAACATGAATATTGTGTGATTTTAGTCCCTATAACTTCAAATTATATTTTGACACAACATTCTTGATATTTGATGAATACCCCTATGGAACTTTTACATCATTAAGGAAAATAAAAAATTGAAAATCTTTCTATCTGGATAGAGTGTAGTCTACTAGAGGAAGAAAAGTATTCTCTTTGCCCTTCTTTGGTGCAAACTATTCCCTAAACCCCATGTCAGTCAAGTCTATCCTATCTTTGATGCCATATTTTGTTTTTTTTCAGGAACATTTAGTACTATTCCAATAACACTATAAAATATTTTTTTTCATGCATGAAATTAAGAAAATGGTTGACTTGCAAACAATTTCATTATGGAAATTCAAAGAAAATTGACCTCTTTTTCCAATTTAATTTTTTTAATGTTTTTCAAAAATTGTTTATTGAAAACGGTTTCAAAATATTTTACAATATCAAATAGTTTATCACTCATTAGTGGAGATGTTATTTTACCTTTTCTAGTATTCCCAATAAATATTGTCATCCAGGATTGGAATTTTCATCATTGAGGTAAAAAATTCCAATGTTCTAAAAACATAGTCTATGAGGAATATTTCAATCGAACTAAGTGTGTGCATTATTAACAAATGGGAAACCCCAATATTCCATTAATGTTATGTCTTGAAAAATTTCCTAAAGAAGTAAATCCATTTATCATCCCATACAACATAGCCCTCAATGTGGATTCTTCACTTTTATGAGAATCATACATTGTAACACCTGTATCCCAAATCAATTTCAAATATTTGATCAATGGGTCCAAATAGACATTAATATAATTAATGGATTTATTTGGTCTAGATATAATCAGAGACAACATGATGTATTTATTCATCATGTATAACCATGGTGGAAAGTTATCATTTACCAACATAATGGGCCATGTACTATGAGTACTAATTTGTAAACCAAAAGGATTTATTCCATATTTAGATAATGCAAGATGAAATTTTCTCATCCCATTTGAACATTTAGGATACTCCTAATCAATTTTGTTTCATTGAGGGGAATCTTCTAGATGATGTAGATTCCTATATTTAATTCATGTATACGCATGCCATTCCAATTGTCTTGTGGTTTCCTAACATCTATATAATATTATAAACCATGGAATGATAGGAAAGTAACATTCATATTTCTAAGTACTTAACTCATTTTTCTTGTATCGATATGTTCCAAAATTAGGGAATTTTATGAGTGATTAATGATCCTTACAAAGAAATATAAAATATTTTGGAAAAGTATGTATTTTTTTAGAGATCATTCCCATTGAACATATCATTTGTTTAGCATAAAATGTTCAATATGTAAGTTCTTTTTCTTCTAATAGCATATCATTTAGGAGACCAAGTAGTTATATAAAGCTGGTATATGTCCATCTACTACCAAATTTCAAATTATATAACTTCAATACAACTGAAAATGTTATTTATATAGTATAACCGGTATACAATGGTCTCTTAGAATAGTTATTTAACTTCTCAAACAACATTTCACAATCTCAAAGGTCATCTTCATTTTTCATTTTCATTTCTTCCCAGTGATCTTCATCATCATTTACACTAGTATTCATATCAAATGATCAACAAATCGTAGTATCATCCCAATCAGTTTTCATGTTTAGTTTTTCCCTAATATTAATCCTACACTTATTTATATGATCTATTTTGTAAGAAATAAAATGTTCTTCCAACTCTTCTAGAATAATTTTTCTTTAATAACAACCTTGTAAATAGAGACAAAGGATTTCATAAGGGTTATATGCATGATCTTTTTCAAAATTGATGAACTCTTCTACTCCATCTTTATACTCTTTTGACATATGATTATTTTGAATCCATTTTCAATTTATATCCCTACTATACGGTTAATAAAATATTTGTTTTTTATAAAAATAAATAAATACACATGTGATATTCATTATCAAAGGTGAAAGTTATATATATTTCTAATAAGAGGATCCCAACATTTTATTAATTAAAATAACTTTAATATGATTTGAAGGAAATTTGAAATTGATTTTAAGTAAAGAATTACTCCATTATGTTGGGTTTTATCCTTCGAATCCATCCAAAATAATCACCCATACCTTGTATGGGATGACTACTACTTAGATAAGTTCATGAAACATAGTTTCTTGTCCAGAAGATATAGGGGATGATTCCCAAGAAAAAAATGAAATGATAAGTTTTCGAGAGATGAATATAAAGATGATGACATTTGTATCCTTAAATATAAATTTCCTTGAGCTGGGAGTTGGTGAAGCATCGGAAAACATTTTTTAGTTTGTTACCTAAAGCTGAAAATTTTCTCAGGGACCCAGTGGCTTGATAGATGAGATGACTATCAATATTCCCATGGGTTATTTCAAAATTCAATAAAGATACTATTAATTTATCAAAAACCAATTTCATAAAATATCATACAGGAATCCAAAAATTAATGATTTCACATTACATACAATTTATTTAAGAATCAACATCAAGAAGGTTTTACAAATATTCATAACATTGAAAACTATTTTACAAAAGATCTTGAGGTGTTAGACATAGTCTATATATGATATTGAGCTTAGGTTTGATTTAAATTTATCTGAGTGTGAGTCAAATTGGAGGTGCTCTAGTACCCGGGGTGATAGAACAATTGTGAATTTGGTTTTTGTTTGGAAAGGAACCAACCATAAAGTTACACTAAGTTTTGAGTTTGAAAATTATTTTGGGTGTTTAGAATATCATGGGATGATTTGGTTTGTTTAGGAATTGTGGCAGAGAAATGAGAGAGATATTCAATGGGTACAACTGATCATTTTCAATTAAAATTTATCCGAAGGATGATATAATAATATTTTTGCATGAGATTGGGTGTGGTCAAATGGAAACCACATCATGTGTATTATTCACATTATATTTATGCTTGG
Organism: Viscum album; assembly: GCA_963277665.1. Lineage (NCBI taxonomy): Eukaryota > Viridiplantae > Streptophyta > Magnoliopsida > Santalales > Viscaceae > Viscum > Viscum album. Next base: position 2,056,622,822 of record OY728159.1, on the reverse strand, counting down.
TTTTTTATGTAAATTTCATTAAACATGTTTAATTATTTTAAAATTATATAGTCTATGTAATTAAATTCTGGAATTGTGTTCTTTAATTATTTACATTCTTTAATTTATATAAGTTCATACATAGAAATTCTATAAACCTAAAATCATTTTAAGATCTATAAAGTTATCTAGCTAACCTATGTTTGGGTTATATTACCTCACTTTGTTTGATAAAGTAACATGAATATTCACATGTCTTAGACCTTTTTTCAAGAAATAAAATTATTATTCGGTAAATATTTATGTTCTAAACTATTGAGTACTTTTAGTGAACTTAAATTATTTTTTTAAATAATGTGTTTAAATGATATGAATATAATTATTTAGGAATTACCATTTATAAATTTTCATTTATTACAAAATGAATTATAAGTCAATTAAAACTACTAAAACTTGATTTAGTGATTGCATAAGTGATTAGATAATTGTTGGGTTGATTAACTGGGAAGGAAAAATATTTTATGATAACTTATTAAGTATCATCAACTTTTTTTATTTTTGAAACTAAACTAAAAACTTTTTTAAGTAACAAATATCTTAGTCCCACTCAATAATCCAGTCCTGCTCTATCTTGACACAAGCTAAAAAAATTACTCATCCAAGATACCATTTAGTTACCCAGAATTCCCATGACCAAAAAACCAATTGATGAGGTGACAGAGACATGGAATATAAACATACAGTATCAAAATCAATAACTTATACCTCAATTATAACAACCTTTAATAGAAAAAACCCTTTCATAGAACAAATACATTATAAATTGATAACATCCCCTAACAGGCACACCTAATACAAGGGGTGATCAATGAAGGTATCATGAGCTATAAACCCATTTTAATATGCCAAATCGGATATTAAACAAAATCTAACTCATGGTGCCAATATGGCCTAAGATTTAATTTTTCATAAAAAATAGACTTGAAACGCCTCATAATCATATGATCAAACACTTGGTAAGATAAAATATTTCATTCAAAATAATTCAATCAAAATCCATGAAAAACCCTTTATTCCAAGCATATAATTCAACCAAAATGTTTTCTAAATCCATTATAAACATTACAAAAAGTTATAAATTAAATAAAAATGAATTTAAAAATCCTCAATCATTCCATGATTTTTAAAATCAAGGATTATAAGATAAAGACATACCTCAAGAAATCAGAATGCATGAAGGATACACCAAAATTAGAAGGAAGAAAGAGCGTATTTACATTGGAAAACGTGTGAAATTTGAGAGATAAGACACCTAAATCAAAGTAGAAGGATCTAAAAACCCTCTTAGGGATCCAAGGAGGTTAGACTGAGTATGAGGGAGAAGAGAGGATATGTTCTAATAAAACCCCACAATAACGCAAATCGTGGAACCCAAATAAGAAATCAAAGAGATATGAGGAGAAAAAAATAAAAAACCATGGATTCGAGGCTTTATTTGTCAGAGAGAAATTAGAGGAGTACCAGTAGTAGTGGCAGTCTATGAAATCTTGATAATCAAGACTAAATTCAGTGTGGTTGGGTTTCTTTTAAATAAATCGAGGAGGGTTTTATCAGCACTTCCAAAAATGTACTGATAAAGATACATTTTATCAGTGCTAAATTAATAAGCCTTGATAAAAGATATATTTATCAGTGCTAATTAAGAACTGATAAAAGGTATATTTACCAGTGCTAAAGTTTGATCACTAATAAAGGATTTATAAATATAATGATAAATAAAAGTATTTTAAAATATTTTTATAAATATTTTTATATGATTATAAAGGTATTTATAACATTATATATATTTATATAATTATATATATATATATTAAATATATTCATTGTTTAAATATATTTATTATCATTCTATAAATATTTAAATATATAATTATTTATTTATAATTATATAAATACTTTTTAAAAAATATTTTTTAAAATTTATAATTATAAATATATTTATAAATAAATATATTAGTAAATATATTTATAAGTAAATATATTTTTAAATATGTTTATAACTATTTATTTATAATTACAAATATACTTATATCATTATATATATTTATATATTTATATATATGTTTAATAAATATACTAGGAAGGTTCAGGACCCAAATGAGCTCGGTCCTAAAATTTATTAAATAAAATAAAAGTATAGACAAGCAACAACACAATACATGTGGCACATGAACCACCACCAAGAAACAAATCAGCAAACCCGCCCATCAACCCATGAAAGCATATGAAGCCCCCTATGAGTTAGACCAAGGCCCCACTACAGACAAATCCACATCACCAAAACACAGCACCATTACCATTATGTCAACGCCGACAGGTGAATGAAAAAATTACCCAATAGACCAAAAAACATATATGGACCAAAACAGATCCCAATAAAAACATCCGCTCCACAATAGATATACAAATTATCTCCCAAAATTCACGACATAACCCGAGTCGGCTAGCTTACAATATGTAATCCAAAATAATTTTCCCCACATACCAAGTACAGTCAACATCACTAGTTCCCAAGGTCCTCGAATTCATCCCGCCCGAGATCCTCACATTTTCACAGGGTTCACTCCATCACCTGCCAATGATCAAAATACATCCCCACAAATAGTGAGGCTCCTTGAAAGGTCCACATACTTGTTACCAAACATGCAAGGCATAGCTATTCAGCAAAGGTCCCTAGAGGAAATAGATCCATCACCACTGCTGATATCCAACTGAGACTCCGGTCGACCATTGCCAATACCCCATGAAAAAGATATCTAAATGTCCAAATTGACCTATTTTAGCACCTTGAGGATGTAGATCTCCATGACCATCACCTTCTTCTTCCTCTTGATGTTGGATGTCATGCCCTTGACGAACCGCTTCATGGAACAAGGTATCTACTCACCAACAAATTTCTCTGTAGTTAGCTTCTTCTCAGTAGAACTCTTCCTGCCAAAGGGTTTCTCCGCAGTTGGCATCTTCTAAGAAAGCCTCTTCCCCTTAGTGGATTCCTCTGTAGGAGGCATCTTCTTAGCAAGATTCTTCTCCACCTTCAGTGCACGATCCATCCCTGCACACCCTAGAAATTCCATCATCGACCAAAGATCAACACAAATCTCACCCCCTTATAGGATACCAAAATTTGGTACAACCCCGCGGGTCGCCAATATCGACCTCGTCATGCCTCTGTTGGGACCGAGATCCCCATCAACCTCACCATGCCTTGTACGTTGTAGCCATGCGATTGAACTAAAAATATATTTTTAACATTATTAATGAATATATAATCTTAAATTCATGCATGTTAAAAATGAATAAAATTGACTAATTAAAAAATATTACAATTTAAAAATATTGAAAAAATAGATAAGTTTTATTAATTAAATATAAATAATTAAAAAAATAAGGATATATATTGATATAAATATGAATACATATTAAAAATATTAAAACATAGTAGATAAATAAATAAATATATATATATATATTAAAAATTAATTAAATTCCTAAAAAATAACAAATAAAAAATAAAAAATATTAGAAAAGAATAAATAATACCAAAATTTAATAATATTTCAAAATAATAATTATTAAAATCAAAATATAATGAGTGTATCATGTTACTAAATGAAATTGTAAAATAAAGACTAAAATTTGAATAAATTACATAGATATTAAGAGTATGTGTTTCTATATAAGATTTCATTAATTATGTAAATATTTGTGTGTGTGGGTTGTATGTAAATATGTATTAATTACGTATATGTATGTGTGAAATCAATGTAACACATGTTAGATTTATGTTCAATTGAAAAATAAAATGACATTCCAAGGCCTTCGTGTAACGACCCAAACTTATATCAAAGAAATTTCTCCCTTCTTGTAGTAATGTCATGTAGTATAATAACATAAAATCACATTCAAAAATATAATTCCACCTCATTATTAAATGAACTACTAAATTATATTTTTCCTTTAAACATGATTTTTCCACTTCTATGATTTGAATTTTGAAAATCTAACATACACAGTTATGATCAGTAAGATTTTTGAAGTCTGATAGGACAAACTTAATTTTTGGTGAATAGTAACATACCCTTATGAATAGTAATATTACCCTTATGAATAGTAATATTACCCTTATGAATATTAAATCATTCAAGTAAATAAGAACCTTACTAATGGTAGTATAAATAAAATTTATCCATCCTATAAGTGAAAATATGATATAATTATATTATAGTGTTGGTTTTTTTTAATATTTTATAATTAATTTAATAATTTATAAGAAATTTTATTTTCATAAAATTTATTCATAAACTATAATTTTTATTTCTTATGATTATAATATAATTTTATGAGACCTTAATTAATTTTTAAAACTGTTAGAAAAGAAATTTTAATTTTAAAATTTGTATTTTTCATCTAAATTATGATATTAATTAAAAATTAAATTAATCATATTTATAAAATTATTTTCAAAAAAAAATTAGTTCATTTTTGAATTCTTCAAGTCGAAAAATGTTTAGGGAAACTTTTGGATATTTTTCTGAAATACTTTAATTTTTTATGAATAGTGAAATTCGATAATTTACAAAATATGCTAAAAAAAGAATTTATGCATCACGCTAGAGTCATGGATGATGTAAATGTCCATTTATTATAACTCAAATTCCATAATGGAATCATTACTATTTCTTATCTTGTGTATAAATAATAAATTAATGATTATAATATTGAGAAAACCCCTCTCCCATGCACTATAAATACCACCCCTCACAACCTCATTTCCTGACACCTCTAAATCCTTGTTCCTACTCCAAATTCTGCTAAAATTTCTTCCCAATCTCCTCCCCATGTCCATCATCCCTTGGTTTCATAAAAATACCAAAATATCTCCCATAAAGAGGCTCTCAAAAAAGATATATTCAAGATGTAATTTCTCTCTCTTTTCTTTCAATTTCCTTTCAACTTTCATTACTTTCCTTCTCTTATCCTAAAATTCCCTTGTCCAAATTTCATGATAACTCTAGTATGATTTATGTAATGGTATTATATCATGTTAATGTAATATTAATCATTATAATCTTCCATCTATCCCTTTGTTTATAAAAATGAAATTATCACCCCTGATGTGTTAATTTACCTACACTGCGGGCGATGCACTTCTTTTTTCCTTAAACTCCTTGAAATATGTCAATAAAATTATTAAATGGTTTAAAAAAATTTAATATTTATTTTTAAACCCCTTTTATGTTCCCTAAAAAAGTTTTATACATAATACTAAATGATAAAACAAAACATGTTCGTTGTAATCTAAAAACCGCCCAAATTAACCCAAAACGATCATAATTGAATTTTATCTAATGATTCATCCTCATGGTATATAACCAAATTCATTATAATATCATTTAAAATACTGGGAGATAATTAAAAAATTAAATATAAATTATTTAGTTTTATCCGTGTTCTACATGAAATTACATTCATGTGCACAAGTGAACTGTTCATGAAAACAAAGAAAAAGAACACTACTGAACAATGAATTTAAACTCTATAACTCATAAAAAGAGACATAAAAGAACTTAATGAAACCATAATGAACCATATTAATATATAAAAGGTTATTTAATTATTAATTAATTAATCTAATGTCATCATATAGGACATTAAAGTGAAGAAAGCATTCGGATACAAGGTAAGGGGAATTCTTGAACCCTACTTTCTTTCTTCGAGGTTTCCCTCTTTCACTCCATTTTTAGTAGGGTTATTCCTTAAAAATAATTTATTAATCATTATCTTACCTTTTCTGGGATACACATCTTCTCTACTAGAGTTTATTTCAAACACAATATTTTTCAAAAGAACTCTTCTTTTACTTCTCACTCAAGGTTGATGGTTCTTGTATCAAGTATGTTATTCCCTCCTTCATTTGGGAACTCAAAGTTAATGAATGTATGCCTTGTGAAATTAAACCCATTCCTTTAAATGGTTTATTTATGACCAAGATTTATGTTTTTTCTATGTGTCATGCATGATAATGTTAACGTTATGATATGATGGGTGAGCCTGGAATTATATAGCTCCATGTTGATGTTATGATGTGATAGGCATGCCCAGAATTAAACAGCACTCCAATGCATTGGTTAATGTGAAGAACTACATGAGTAAAGTGAAATATGTGGAAACATGATACTATATTTTTTCACAACTATGTTTGGTATTTAACCACTAAGGCATAAGGTTTCATTTTTATGCATTAAAACTTTTCGATCCTTTTATGAATTCTTCTTATCATGTTTATGATCTTATACCTATGTTATGATGATAATGTTTATTCTCACCCCATGTTGTATTATCTCATGTTCATATCCTCTTACTGGGATTTTATCTCACCCATTTTTCATGTATATCCTCAGGTGACTACTTGTACTAAGGAGAAGTCAAGAGCCAATAATAAGCTACAGAAGAAGGAATTATATAAATGTTTTGTGTTGTAAATGTTTTGAATGGTCCTAGTTTTCCCAAGACACTAAATATTTGTATCTTCGATGTGTAATGTTTCTATGTTTTTTATCATTAAAATGATGTAAAATTAATTTAATAAAATAAGGGTCTCTATAGTTGGTATTAGAGGCACTGTTTAGTTAATTTGAGAATTAGGATTAGAGAACCTTATTGAAAAACCTAGTATGAGACTAAGTATATGAAAGCACACAAGAATCTTTGCTAAACATAGGGATCCTATAAGATATTATTTTAGTATTAATTTTACAAAGGAATAATTTATTCATGACTTGTTGACTTATGTTTTCTTATAACCTTTTATATTTTAGAAAATGGTGGGAACTATGAGAAACAAGGCCAATAATCCGTGCAAGGGACAATGCAGTGATTGCCCAAATTACAACCCCAATTCATTGGGAGGTGGAGTTAAAAACTTCATGTTAATGCTTACCCAGTTTTCTTAGGTTATGAATAATAACCTGAATAATTTGGAACGTCTTCCTTTACCTAATAGGGAGCAACTGGATAATGGGTGTTTTATGCAGTAACGACCACCAATGTTTAGTGGATATTCTAATAAACTAGTTGTCAAACAGTGGGTCAACTAGATGGGTAATATATTTTATTTACTTCACTGTTCTGATATTGAGAATGTGAATCTTTCTGTTTATCAAATATATGGAGAGGCCGACCAATTTTGGGATTTGATTAAGAACACAAAGTAGGGAGACAAAATTGAAGAGATGGAGTGGGAATACTTTAAGATAATGTTTCTTAAAAAGTTTTTCCCATGAACTCTTCACACGAATATGGAGAGATAATTTATAGAGATAAAGAAAAAGTACGGATAATATTTCATGGCCTACGAAGAAAATTTTACAAGGCTTTCCAGGTATGCTTTAGGATTTGTTATCAATGATTATAGAAAATTTGATAGATTCTTTAGTGCATTAAAATGAAACCTTTGAAAGGATCTTTCAATTTTATAATTTGGGATTTATGAAAAAATCATTTGATGTGATATCAAAGTGAAGATAGAGTTTAGAGAATGGTCCCATATCTATGGTGATAAAAAAGGTGGAGTTTCAAGTAGGAGGATCTAATGAAAAAGGTGGAAAGAAAACTCAACCACCCACATGTCAAAAATGTGTGAAGAAGAAACATGGGAATTCCCTCAAATGGAATGGGAAATGATTCAAGTGTGGGAGATAATTCCACCAATATAAAGAGTTTTGAAAAGACAAGAGAATGCAGAAGAATGTGGTGGAGGAAAGGAGAGCACCACCCATGGTCCAATTCTACAACTATAGAAATAAAGGGAACTATGAAATCTAGTGCACTAAACCTCAAGTCCTTGAGGTTAATCAGCATCAACAGCCACCAAAGACAAAGGAGCATGGGAATACTTATGCCCTCACTACTGCATAAGTTGAGCAAGAAAATGAAGTCATGCAAGGTACACTTCCTATTCACTCACGAATGGAAAAAGTCTTATTTGATTCTGGTTCTACACATTATTTTATATCTTGAAAGTTTTCTAGAATTATAGAATCGAATCATTAAAACCTTGAAGTAGAGATATTTTTAAAAACACCAAGTGGTGCAATAATTTCAACCCAAGTGTTGGAATCTTCTCTTATTGGAGTATGTGGGAAGATTCTTCCAGCGAATCTCATCCTACTATGGTGGAATTTGATACTATAATGGGAATGGATTGGCTCTCGTTATATAGATCACATATTAACTATCGGGAAAAGGAAATATCTTTTCATATTCTTAACCATCCCATGATTCATTAAAAATGTAAGGAATGTTAGGAATATCCTTTATAAAATCATTCAACGGTGTGGGTATTGGTTCCCTCTGAAAAAGCATACCTATCTCAAATGGTTGAGTCAAAGTAAAGTGTCAACCTAGAATAAATTTCCATTGGGAGGTAATATGGTGATGTATTTACCGAAGAGTTGCCTGGATTTACCCCAGATCATGAGATAGATTTATCCATAGAACTCATACTTGGATCTACTAATATTTAGAATCTTACCTATAGGATGGATCATATTGAACTGGTGGAGTTAAACAAGAGATACAAGAGCATTTGGAAAAAGGGATCATACACCCTAGTGAATCACCTTGGGGTGTGACAGTGATATTTTTGAAGAAGAAGGATGGATCAATGTGGATTTGTATCAATTATCGGGAACTCAACAAGATCGCCATAAATAACAAGTGTCCACTCTCAACGATTGATGAATTGTTCGATCAACTACGAGGAGCTCAGTACTTCTCAAAGGTGGATCTTCATTATGGATATCATCAGGTAAAGGTGAAGAAGGAATATATTCATAAGACTTCCTTCCATATAAGGTATGGGAACTATGAGTTTCCATGATGCCCTTCAGACTTACTAATTCCCCTGCAATCTTAAAGTATTTTAGGAATAGAGTCTTTATATATTACCTCGAAAAAAATTTGGTAGTGTTTATCGATGATATTCTCATATACTACAAGATCAAGGAGGAACATTAATAATATCTAAGGATTCGGTTAGCGACATTGATAAAGCAAAGTTGTACTCCAAGTTTAGTAAGTGTGACTTTTGGATGAAGTAAGTCATTTTTTTGGGACATTTGATCACAAGTGAGGGAATTTATATGGACCCTTAAAAAAAGTGATTGAGGAATGGCCGAGACCCTCTAGTGTCACAAAATCCCATAGTTTTATTGGATTAGTTGGGTACTACCAATGTTTTTTGATAAATTTCTAATGATATTAATGATCGCTATCTAAGTTAACAAGGAATGGGGTAAAGTATGCCTAGATGGAAGAATGTGAGGAAAGCTTCAAGGAGCTAAAGAGAAGGCTGATCACTACACTTGTACTCACATTACTGAAAAGTGGAGAAAGATTTGTGATATGCAGTGATTATTCAAAGAAAGACTTGGTTTGCGTACTCATGAAAAATGATAATGTGATGGACTATACTTCACGGCAGTTGAAGATCCATGAGTAGAACTACCTGACGCATGACCTGGATCTAGCAGCTTTGATTTTTTCCTTGAAAACCTGGATACAGTGCCTCTATGGTGAGAAGGGTGAAATATATACCAATCACAACACCCTAAAATATATATTCACACAAAATGAGCTCAATATGCATAAAAAGAGATAGTTAGAGCTAATCAAAGACTACAATTTCTTAATTTACTATCATCTTGGAATGGTGAATAAGGTAGCTAATGCTCATAGTAGAAAATAACCTGCTACTCTATCCAAGATGTGGATTGAGAAATACTATATATTCATGGATATGCAAAGGATTTATTTTTAAATAATAATAGTATGGAATACATCGTACCTTTCCCAAATGATTTCCCAACCATCTATCCAATATAAGATTAAGGAGGCACAAAGGCATGATCCAGAGTTGAAAAATAGGGTGAATGATGTAAAGCAAGGGATGCTGCCAGAGTTCCATATTGATGATGATGGTGTGATTCAGTTTGTAACACAGCTTTGTGTTCCTTCATCACTGAAGATAAAGAAGGAGATATTGGAAAATTCACATACCTCAACTTTCTCTATCCATTCTGGGAGTACCAAGATGTACTAAGATCTCTGAGAACACTTTTGGTGGGATAACATGAAGAATGAGATTGCAGAATATATCTCAAGGTGCTTGATATGTTGGAACGCTAAAGAAAAGTGAAAAAAGTCCAAATTTATGATGAAACCATTCCCTATACCCATGTGGAAATGGGAGAATTTCACTATGGACTTTTTCATGGGTCTCCCAAAGACATACAAAGGAAATAATGTGATATGGGTTGTGGTGGACCGTATCACCAAGACTGCCCACTATATCACTATTCGGGAAGATCTCTCTCTTGAATAACTTGAAAAGATATATGTGAAGGAAGTAGTGAGAGTACATGGGGTTCCACTCTCGATTTTCCCTAATCGTGATCCAAGGTTCACATCTAAATTCTGGAGGAGTCTCCAACATGCCTTGAGTACTGAATTAAATTTCAGCATGGCTTATCACCCACAAACTGATGGCCAATCTGAAAGGACTATTTAGATGCTCAAAGATATGATAAGAAACTTATCTTTGGAATTAAATGGTGGATGGGATCACCATCACCCATCATTTGAGTTATCATATAATAATAGCTTCCACTCTCAAGTATTCATATGGCTCCATATGAAGCCCTATATGGAAAGTGATGTAGAACTCCAACCTGTTGGGATGAAGTTGGAGAAAAAAATCTACTTAGACCTAATCTTTTGCAAGAGATGATAGAAAACGTTCAAGTCATCCAGAAATATATCAAAGCTACTTAGAGTCAGAAAACGTGTTATACTGACAACCATCAAAGGGACTTAGATTTTGATGTTTGAGATAAAGTCTTCCTTTTAATATCACCATGGAAGAGATTCATGTGGTTCGGAAAGAAATGGAAGCTAATCCCAAGGTACATTGACCCCTTTGAGATCCATGACCGTATATGATTTATGGCCTATCAGCTTGCACTTTTACTGAATATGGATCATTTTTATGATGTGTTTCATGTATCACTCCTGATAAAGTACATACCAAATCCCTCACATGTACTGAACTCAGAGGTGGTAGAGCTAGAAGATGCTATCTCTTATGAGGAGCATCTAGTAAAGATTATAGAACAAAGAGATAAGCTTCTACACAACATGAAAACCCACATTGTCAAAGTGTTATGGAGGAACCATCAGTATGAAGAAGAAACTTGGGAACTGGAGGATGCGATGAAGGATATGTATCCTCACCTATTTATGTAAAACCAATTTTTTGAGGGTGAAATCTCAAAAGGAAGGAAGAATGTAATGACCCAAACCTTTATCAATGTAATTTATCCCTTCTTGTAGTAATGTCATATAGTATAATCACATAAAATCACATTAGGAAATATAATTCCACATCATGCTTAAATGAACTACTAAATTATATATGTCCTTTAAACATAATTTTTCCACTTTTGTGATTTGAATTTCAAAAATATAACATACACGGGTTTGATCGGTAAGATGGTTGGAGTCTGATAGGACAAACATAATTATTTGTGAATAGTAACATACACTTATGAATAGTAATTTCACCCTTATGAAAATTAATATGATCCTTATAAATAGTAAATCATCCGAGTAAATAGAAACCTTACCAATGGTAGTATAAATAAAATTTATCCATCCTATAAGTGATAATATGATATAATTATATTATAGTGTTTGTATTTTTAAATATTTAATGATTAATTTAATAATTAAAAAGAGATTTTATTTTCATAAAATTTAATCATAAACTATTATTTTCATTCTTTTTGATTATAAGATAATTTTATGATACCTTAATTAATTTTTCAAACTGTTAGAAAATGAGTTTTAATTTTAAAATTTGTATTTTTTATATAATTTATGATTTTAATTAAAAATTAAATTAATCACATTTATAAAATTATTTTCATAAAATTGAGATCATTTTTCAATTCTTCACATCAAAAAATGGTTAGGTTGAATTTTTTAGTTTTTTCTAAAATACATTAATTTTTTGGGGAAAAGTGAAATTCGATAATTTACAAAATATGCTAAATAGATGAATTTCTGCATCATTCTTGAGTAATGGATGATGTAAATGGTCATTATTTTGAACTGACATACCCTCACTACTATATTTAGTCATGTAATCATCAATACTTCTTTTCTTGTGAAAAAATAATAAATTAATGATTATAATATAGAGAAAACCCCTCTCCCCTCCACTATAAATACCACCCCTCAGAACCACATTTCCTCACACCTCTCAAGTCTCGTTCCTACACTAAATTCTACTCAGATCTCTTTCCAAGGTCCTACCCCATGTCTAATAGCCCTTTTTTCATAAAAATTCCAAAACCTCTCCCCTAAAGAGGCTCTCAAAAAATATATATTCAAGAGGTAATTTCTCTCTCTTCTTTCAATTTCCATTCAAATTTCATTTATTTTCTTCTCTTATCCCAATTTCATGATAAATATAGTATTATTTATATATTGTTATTATATCATGTTAATAGAATATTATTCATTATACTCCTCCCTCTATCTCTTTTTCTATAAAAATGAAATTGTCGTCTGTGATGTGTTAATTTACCTACATCGTGGGCGATGCACTTCCTTTATCCTCCAATTACTTCAATAGTGTCAATAAAACCATTAAATGGTTGAAAAAATATTTTAATAATTATTTTTTAAACCCTTTTATGCTCAGAAAACATGTTTTATACATAATACTAAATGATAAAACAAAACATGTTCTTTGTAATCCAAAAATAGCCCAAATTAACCCAAAACGATCATCATTAAATTTTATCTAATGATTCATCCACATGGTATATAACCAAATTCATTATAATATCATTTAAACTCCTATAATATAATTAATAACATGAAATATAAATTCAATATTTTTATCCATGTTCAACATGAACTTCTATTTATTTTCACAAGTGAACCGTTCATGAAAACTAAGAAAAAGAACACTCCAAAATAATGAATTTAAACTCTATAAATCATCCAAAGGCCCATAAAAGAACTTAATGAAACTATAATAACCATATTAATGTATAAAATGTTATTTAATTGTTAATTAATGAATATAATGTCATTATATAGGACATTAAAGTGAAGAAATTGTTCGGATACAATGAAAGGGGAATTCTTGAACCCTACTTTCTTTCTCTGGGGTTTCCCTCTTTCACTCCATTTTCAATATGGTTATTCCTTAAAAATAATTTATTCATCATTATCTGACCTTTTATAGGATAAAAATGTTTTCCACTAGAGTTTATTTCAAACACAATGTTTTCCAAAAAAAACTCTTCTTTTATTTCTCAGTCAAGGTTGATGGTACTTGTATCAAATATGTTATTCCCTCCTTCATTTGGGAACCCAAAGTTTATGAATGTATGGTTTATGAAATGAAATCCATTCCTTTCCATGGGTTATTTATGACCAATATTGATGTAAATTCTATATGGAATGCATGATAATGTTAACTTTATGATGTGAGAGGTGCGTCCAGAATTATATAGCGTAATGTTGATGTTATGATGTGATAGGTGCACCCAGAATTATACAGTGCTCCAATGCACTGAGTAATATAAATAACTTCATGACTAAATTGAAACATGTGTAAAAATGATGCTATATTTTTTCACAATTATATGTGTTAGTTAACCACTAAGACATAATGTTTCATTTTAATGCATGGACACTTTTGGAGCCTTTTATGAATTCTTCCTATCATGTTTATGATCATATGCCTATTTTATGATGATAATTTTTATGATCGCCATATGTTGTGTTGTATAAAGTTCTTATCCTCTTACTGGGATTTTTTCTCACCCATTTTTTGATGCATCTCCTCAGGTGACTACTTTTACTAAGGAGAAGTCAAGATCTAATAAGAATCTAGAGAAGAAGGAATTAAATAAATGTTTTGTGTTGTAAATTTTATGTATGGTCATAGTTTTCCCAAGACACTAAACCATTAGATCCTTGATGTGTAATTTTTTTATGTTTTTTATCATTGAAATGATGTAAAAGTAATTTAAGTAAAACAGGTTCGCTATATTCGGGCCACAAGTTTGGGCCTACGGGTCTCACGAACTTCGGGGCACCAAAGGCCTTCAGGCCACAGGGCCTTCATGCCACCAAGGGAAATTGGAACACAAGGCTTTCTGGACACTAATGGCCTTTGAGAAATAGGGACTTTAGGCCACAAAGACCAAGAAGCATCTTGAGCAGACCACACAAGAGTAGGCCCAGAAGAGGATTCAGATCTAGTAGAAACCACCAGAGTAGAGCTAACCAGATTAAAATAATGAGAGGGTATGGAAAGTTCCATCGGTACTAGGCACCATGAAGCTCTGAACGGGACAATGCTAGATGATCAACAATGTGATATGGGGATCTCGAAACCTTCATATATGCAGCTACTGAGGAGGGGTAGTTCTAGTGTAGTTTGGTTTGTCCTTCAGGTCATGTATTAGGTATTGGGCCTCTGAACCTTCGGGTCATGTACTAGGCCTTTTGTCATTGGGCCTACAAGTCATATATTGATTCCCTTTCAACCTAATTATTAAGGGGATTGTCCAAATTAAACAAAAATCAAGGTCTTCAGGCCATTTAGGAATGTATTAATGAATAATTATGTATAAAAACCATTAAAAATGTATAATACATTAATATGTTTTTAATTATTACATTTTATTCATTTTCAATATTTATATTTAATATATATTATTTATTACTATTTATAATTAATATATATATATTAAAATTATTCATTTTTATGAATAATTGATTCATTAATAAATTTTTTAATGATTTTTAAATTTGTTCATTTTTAATTCTTTTGTTTAATTATTAAAATTTATTCATTTTTAATTTTTTTGTTTAATTATTATAGTTTATTCATTTTATATATCTGTATTTAATATATACTATTTATTAATATTTATAATCTATATATATGTATTTTAAATTTATTCATTTTTATCAATAACTATTTAATTAATAAAATGTTTAATATTTCTCTTAATTTACTCATTATTAATTCTTATTTGTTTAATTATTTTATTTTATTCATTTTATATATATATACATAATATAATATTTATTAATATTTATAATTTATAAATATTTATATTAAATTTATAAATTTTTATCAATAATTAGCTAATTAATAATTTATTAATATTTTTAAAATTTAATCATTTCTAATTTTTATTTATTTAATTATTTTATTTTATTCATTTTATATACCTATATTTAATATATAATATTTATTAACATTTATAATTTATATATAAATATATTAAATTAATAAATAAGTATTTAATAAAAAAATATTATTTTTAAATTTATTCATTTTTAATTTTTATTTGTTTAATTATGTCAGTTTTGTTATTATGTTTAACACTTATTATTTTTATTGGTTTCTTTAAAAAAATTGAATATGAACAGGGCAGGGACTTTTAGGACCAAAATATGAAGGTGAGAAGAGGGTCGGGTTAAGTATAGGCTCGGTCAAGGCACGCATAGGCCTGTGGTAGGTCCATATAGGTGTGTTCATTGTATACGAGAGCTCATCCCTATAGTAGGATTCTGAAAAATGGTTGTGGCATAATGATATATAAAGTACTGACCTTTCATGAACTATTTTGATGAGGGATTATTCTAGTTATCAGGACCTTTATCAGTGCTAAAAATAAATCACAGATAAAGGGAACCATTTATCAGCGCTAAAAAACACTCATAAAGGTAATACTTTATAAGTGCTAAAAAAAGAACTGATAAAGGTCAAAACTGTTAAACTCGTATATTTTAGTAATTTATAGACCTCCTGACTCAAAATATGGAATCTATTTTTCAAAATTCATAACACCTAATTAGAAGGATTTAATTCAAAATTAAACTGGAAAAACGCAAGAAAAAACAATTTTTCTAAAAATGCCCTTTTTAAGTATAAATATTTTTACCCTAAATTCATGTATAAAATTTATTTCAAAGAACAAAATTAGATTATTTATATTCACAAGAAACTAAATACAATTTAAAAATAATCCAAAATATAATTTGACTTTTAAATGTTTTAGAAGAATATACAGTTTTCAATGTAAATAAGTATTTTTCACTATTCATTAAAATTTCAAACTTTTTTAGAAAATTCTCAAAAAATTATCCTAATATAATTTTGATAAGATGAATTGAAAAATAAAGATTATTTTGTAAAATATATTTTCTAAAAGTGTCAAAATTAATTATATATATTTTCTCATAAAAAGCAATAAAACCGTTTTTAAAGAATATTTTTTAAAAAATAAAATGACTTTACTAAAAATTCAGTGTTAATTACCTAGGAATTAATAAATAAATTTCATAATATTTTTATTACTATTCATACCCACCAATTAAATTTCTAGGCAATAATGGTTTTGTTAATAATAATAATACTTTAATAGTATATCATGGTTCTTTTAAACTCGGCGTTGCGTGCAACACAATATACTAAAGAAATAAAATTATTTAAAGAGAAATATTTCATAAAAATATTATGGCGTTACATGTGAATAGTAGACATAAGATCAATTTGATTAGAACTACTATAAAAATACTTTTATTCATATTTTGTATTTTCTAATGCTTAATTATATTAACTCTAATATAATCTTAAAATTTTACAAAGAGGTCAATTAACCCTACCCCTCCCAAGAATTCATCCATCTAACCTTCTTGGAAAATGTATACTTATTTTTTATGTACTCATTTAGATGTACAATTGTAAATAATTACATTAATATATTTGTATGAATATATGTGTGCATGGTTAAACTTATATTTGTATGTAATTATATTTATAAAAAATTTCAAATTTTATATTTTTATATTCCAATACATATTTATATATGCATCTACATATTTATTTGTGTGCGTAATTATATATAGATGTACAATAGTACATAATTACATTAATATATTTGTATGTATGCAAATAATTACATTAATATATTTGTACATATTTCTATATATGTATGAACATATGAATGTTTATACTTATATTTGTATGTAATTATATTTATATATATTTGTAAATAATTACATTAATATATATATGCGTGTACGTATAAATTTATGTAATTATATTTACATGTGTATGTATGTGTATGTATGTGTATGTATGTGTATGTATGTGTATGTATGTGTATGTATGTGCATATAATGATATTTTGATGCATATATGTACATGTATTGAAATATAATTATAAATATTAATATTTTTATATACCTATATATATATATATGCATGTATGAAATTTTACTTTTTTAATTTAATTAAATTTGGTTAGGGATTTTTCCCCTCACTAGTTATTTCTAATGTATGTGCATATGTATGTATATACATATATTTGTATATACTTATGTAGTATGCTTATAAAAATACTATATATAGTATAAAAAACTTAATTAATATGTCCAGCATATATAAAATAGTACACTATAAATTTGAGTTGTAAATCAGTATGTCTATATGAAAAAATTATAATTAAAAATAATATGTGGACTAGAATTTCGTATCGATGTCATAGTACTATTGTTGGTGACAGATAGAATTGACGGCAGGGGTGTGGAAAATTTAGATTAAATTTATAATTATTATATTAGACAGTAGGTGAGATGAAATCATTCTAAGGTGTACTAGATCCTCCTCATATCTATTTAAGAAGTGGGTGGAGGGCACCTGGCCATACGAGAAGGGGGTTCTTATTTCAGAATTTTCATGTTTTTTATTTCACAAAATTAATGATAAATACTTATTAATTTTAAAAAATATATAAGACATTGAATATAGGAGTGGAATGAAACATGTTTGACACTACTGTGACTATAAATAATAGTCTCACTAGCGCACCAATAATCACGAGATAAAATAATGTATAAAATGTGGAAATAAATGGACACCAGATGTAATTTGAAAACCACCCAAAATGAAAGGGTTAAAAACCTACAGGCAAATAGAAGGATCTCACTATGGTTCAAAGTGGTTACAAACCCAATCGCTATTAAAAGGAGAAAACCCTTGCAAAATCTCTCATGAATAATGGGTAAATAAACCTCCCAAAAATAGCATACATATAATAACACTCAAATGGGATTTGATGGTGTTGTTGAAGCAGATTCTAGAAGTGTTGGGGAAGCCCTCCATTTACAGGCTGCCTCCCCCCCACCCTCCTTCTCTTCTCTGTTGGTGGGTTTGGTGGGGTTGGACACCCACCTCATCCTCCACCACCAACCCCCCTTTGACAAATTAGGGGTGACACCATCCATGGAAAATAACTGCCGACACATCTCCCACTTTGAGATTTAATTGAGAACCACTGGCATCTCCACACATCCTTTATATTTGTCAAACCATGTTGTTCATGTCTCTGTGAGTCATCTTGAGGATCTAGACCATCTAAACTTATCAGAGTCAATTGCCTTCATCATGAAATCTTCCATTTTTTCTTTGGTGTGAATTTTCTACATTTCCACAATCCCTTCCTCCACCACATCTTAGACAAAGTGATATCTTACCCCAATATGATTAATCTTAGAATGAAAAGATAGATTCTTTACAATGTGAAAGGCACTTTGACTATCCCCAAAAAAAGGAATCTTCTCTTGTTTATGCCTGAGCTCATCCAACAACATTCTCATCCCAATCGCCTCTTTTCAAGCCTATGTAGCTTCCATGTACTCCACCTCCATCATGGATAAAGACAGAACTAGTTATAACTTTTAAATTGTGTTCACATCTCCTCCTATAAGAGTAATCACATAACCAGTAGTGTATTTCCTCTGATTATAATCACCTACAAAATCTGAATCAACATAGTCTCTATTAGTCAAATATGATCCACCATAACATAATGCAGCATCTAAGATCACCTTGATGTATCTCAGGATCCTCTAAATTGTACTCCACTAATCCTGTCCTGGACTTACCATGTACTGAGTAACTTCTCCCACTGCATGTGAAATGTCTATTCTAATACCAACTATAGAAAACACCATACTTCCCACTATTGATTCATACAATACTTGAGACATCTCTATCCTCTCTGATTCACTCCTATGACTCATCATAGAGGATAACTTGAAATTAAATAGAAGTGGGGTAGATATTGGCTTACAATCTTGTATGTTGAATAATTTCAAGACTCTCCATAAGTAGTACTTTTATGATAACCAATATTCTAATTATTTCTATCTTGGAAAATTTTCATCCCAAGAATCTTTGTTTTTGTCTCGAGTCCTTCATGTCAAAATCCCTATTCAATTTTGCATTCATATCCTGGATCTGATCACTTTTTGGGTCTAAGACCAACATGCCATCCACATAAAATAGAATAATGATGAAATCATTACCATATAAACCCTTGAAATATGCAGAAGGATCGTAATGAATTCTATTTTATCTAAGTAATATGATATATGAATCAAATCTCTTTTACCAAAACCTCAGTGCATAATTGAGACCATAGAGATACTTTTTCAACCTACAAACCAAGTTCTCTTTTCTTTCTCTTAAAAAATCTTCTAATTAGAGCATCTCGTGTAGGGCTTCAAGTTCCTTATCAATCACCACCATCCATGAGGATACATCTAGGCTCTGGTTCACCACTACAAAAGAAGATGGATCTCCATCCTCTATCAACAAGAAGTATGTAATATTTCTCTCACTGACATCATCTGAGTTCCATATTAGTTTTATTTTCTTCCAAGTTGACCATTGTGGTTCAGACTCAATCGGTGGATGATCTTCATGATCTGGCAATTCCTTAGAGGAAACTAGTTCTTCCTTATATTTTTCATCCACCTCAACTATTGTAGTTTTTGTATTTTATGTATCCTTGTCTTCATTAATTCCCATTTTCACCTTGTATTATGAAAAATTGACATCTTTGTTGATGATAAGTTTGCAGGCAGTGGGTTTCCACAAATGATACCCCATCACACATCATCATCATACCCCAAGAAGAAACATTTCCTAGACCTTGAATCCAACATTGATCTTTCCTGTTCATTAAAAAATGCATATATAGGACTTACAAAAGTATGTAACTGAGAATAGTTATAAGGTTTACCAATCCACATTTCCATCAGTGTCTTCAAATAAAATTACATTTAAGTATATCGGTTGATCAAAAAACAAGAGGTATTCAATTCTTCTACCCAAAATATTTTTTTAATTCCTATAGTCTTTAATATCACCCTTGTTCTAACAAATAGGGTTCTATTCATCTTCTCTACCACTCCATTCTATTGAGGAGTGTATTCCACCATGAACTATCTCTTGATTTCTTATTGTTGAAAAAAAGTATCAAAATACGCACTTGTATATTCTTCACCACTATTATTCCTTAAAATATTGATATTCATTCCATATTAAAGATCCTTCCTCGCTTTGAATGTTTTGAAGGATTAAAAATCATCCACTTTCCACTTGATTGGGTACACCCAACATATTCTATAATAATCATCAATGAATGATACAAAGTACCTTGATCCTCCCATGGATATAATCGATGATTTCCAAACATCAGAATAGATAAAATATAAGATCTCCTTGCTTCTTATTATTGACATCCCGAACTTTAACCTTGGTTGCATGATCAAAGAAAAATGCTAAAAAATGTTAAGGATACATTTGTTAGCCTGGGAAACAACTTCTGTTCCATAGGAATATTCAAGTCTCATTCAGACAAATGACCAAGTTTTCAACATCATAACATCGTCAACACCTCCATTTATATAGTTGATGTGACAACAATCTCTACCTCTTTGTATGTTAGAACCATAAACATGTATAGTTTATTCGAGATCTTCTTTTCCTTCATCACTACAAGTGCACCCTTCACAATTCTCATCACTCATTTCTCAGTGTGAGTCTTTCATATGATATCTTCAAATTTTTCCAAAGACAATATATTCTTCTTCATACCCTTCACATTGAGTACTCTTTGGATGGTTCAAACAATACTATCATACATCTTCAATTTAATGGTACCGACTCCAACGATCTTCAAGGTGTAATCATCCCCCATATACACAAGTCCTTATTGGATGATTTTATACTGATTAAACCATTCCTATAGAGACTTCATGTGACATGTTGATCCCGGGTTGATTATTCATTCATCTTTGAGATACTTCCTACTTCTATCACTCATTGTTTCTTCACTGACAAGAATGTATCTATTTTTAGAGGTATTTTTCACATTATATTGAGATCTCTTTTCACTACTATTCTTATTCCAACAATCCTTCTTGATGTTCCCCTTCTTAAAAAAATTGTAACATGTGACATTATTCTTCTTACCCCTCTATTTGAACTTTCCATGATTTTGGCTCCCACTGGAACCACACTCCATCATCCTTCCTCTCTCCATTGAGAGAGCCTCTACTTTGTGAAAAGTTGTTTATATGTACTCTTTGTTCTTGATCCAAATTTTTCTTCAAGAATCTCAGTTTCAAAATCATTATAGGGTATCATATCTATTGGGATATTTTTGGTAAGGTTAATGATGAGTTGGTTATTCAAATCTAGAAAAATCAGGAGCAGAATCTACGTATATTTAGTATCCGCAATTTTATAGCCCAACATCAAAAGCTGAGAAAATAAGGTATTGAGGGTGTTTATGTATTCGATCATCGATAGTGAATATTCCATTCAATGAGTGTTTAATTTTCTCTTCAATAAATTTTTACTGTGAAATTACTTGGCCTCGTATAGCTTCGTTAGAGTATCTCATATTTCCTTCACCACTTTTTCTCTACAATATTTGATTGGACCCCATCTACCAAAGCCAAATGGTTTTAAGCAATAACATTCCCAAACATGTCATTCCATTTTTCCTCTATCAAACCCATCATTTTTTCAAAAAAAATCCAGTAATTAATTATCCTTCTGCAACACTGCCTCTATCTTCATTTTCCAGAACTAAAAATTATTCCCATTGAATTTTTCAATCTCAAAATTTACTATCATCTTGAAAAACTATCAATACAGAATATCCTCTATTTCACAACGGTGTATTTAATAATCTCAATAAATTTTTTGATGTGAAATAACAACTAAATTCATAATCACTGTACATAGTCAAATTAATGAGAATTATTAATACCAAAAAAATGAACAGAACTGGGCCAGAACCTTACTCTGATACCCCTTATTGGGACTGTAAATTATTGATCCATCAGTGCAATGATAATCAAGAAATAAAATAAAGTGAAAAATACAGAAATAAATGGACACCATATATAACATGGAACCCCCCCCCCAATGAAAGGGGTAAAAAATCATGGTTAAATAGAAGGATCTCACTATGGGTCAAAGTGGGTACACACTCCCTCAATATTACTAGGAGAAAACCCTCTCAATATCTCTATTGAATAATGGATAAATAAACCTACCAAAATACCACACATATAAGACCACTTAAATGGGATTCTATGCTGAAACTAATGTTGGAAACACAGAAATATCTCTCCATTTATAGGTTGTCTTCCCCCCTCCTAAACTTCTTCAATGGTGGGTTTGGTGGGGTTGGTAACCCACCACCAGCCCCCCATTGGAAGATTGAGGGGGCACTGTCTGTGGAAAACAACTGTTGAAAGACACCTCATATTTTTCATATTTTGATATTTTATGAAAATATTAAATGATTTATGGACATTTAACTAATAAGGGTCTGTTAATTCTATTTTACACCTCATGTGCCTCCATTCTCATTCTTATTCTGCATCTCCAGTGTCTGGATGATGATTACCATGATTCCTTCTCCCAACTACTCAATTCAGATACAGAGTTTAAGGTGTCGACTTTTTCCAACATAGTAAATCTAGGGAAGTTGTCATCCCCATTCACAAACCCAAAATAACTCCCTCACCTCACAGATCTCCACAGAAGGTACATGGGTCCCAAAGGCATACTGGTCAATACCTTACAAGATCTTGAACCTCATTCCAGGAAATTTCTCTTGCATGGGAGTCCAAACACCCCACCCATCTGTCACTACCTTTTCCACACAAGGGACCGAAGAACAAAATTTGTGTTCTATAATATAGACATCACTATCTGAATTGATATATCTTCAATACTCACATCCCATAAAATTTCATCTGATATAAAGATTTACTCAATAATTGGATGAGATATATTAGACTCACCCATAACAAGATGATAAACCATAAATATATTTGGCACATGAAATAAATTATTCATCAAAGGTTAGTTGAACTATGAAAACAAAATTAGTTGCATAATTTTATTCTATTTGAACACGTAGAGTAAATGTCCCCATTTTATTAAAGGAATGTAGTCCTCTTTTTAAATATGGTTTAGTGGTAACCCTTACATGACCTGAAGGCCTAGTGGATAAAGTCCAATTTTGGATGGCCCAAATTCCCTATAACTTGAAATCCCAAGCTAACTAGCAAAACTTTTCATATCTATACTAGTATTCTCACTATGATGCCCCCTTACCATCAGTCATTTCATTGCACTACCCCACCATGAATACCCGGCAGAGCACCCCCTCTTTAAAACCACATCTGGTTAGAGAGTCTAATGTATAGGTGACAATGCACCCAAATATTTTTAAAGCTACCCACCCAGTAATGCCTGCAAGTTTTCATGTCACGCTATCTTTAAATGTGACGTTTTTCCTCTAGTCGTCACCATTCACATTATGTGTCTCCCCATCTACCAAGAACCATCACGTTGTTCATCCCATTTCAATACCATGGAAGATAATCCCTCTATCCTAAGAAATAAGAGGGCCATATGATAGGTGTCAATGCACCTATCACCCTTTTGAGTTTCCCACCCGATGATGATAATTGAAGCTAGGTTGCACTGCTTACCTGATGTGCTGCACTGATCGACTGGTCATTTTTGTGTCACTTGTTTCGCTATGGTGGCCCAGAGGCCCTATGATCTGAAGTTCATTTAGTGGCCTGAAGGCTCTATGGCCAGTACACCCAAGTCAGGTGAGTAGATCCACTACTTCAGTAATTGCTACAATACCCGCTCTGGAGGGTGATACATGAACCATAACTTTAAAAAAAATAGATCATTTAGATATAGAGTGTAAAATTGAAGTGAATTCATAAAAATAAATTTTAAAACGTTTTTACTGTTTTCATAAAAATGAAGTTATATGTCATTGTCAAAATCATCTTCAAAAGGTGAAAATAAGAATTTTTAAAAAATAATTTAAAATAAGTCCCAATGATGTAACCCTAAAAAACACTATGTTAAATGTAGAATAAATTTGGATTGTAAGATACAAAGTTTATAGAGAAATAATTAAAATTTATTTTAAAACCTTTTCAACCATTCAATGAAACCCACACCAAATTAAGGAATTATAAATTTTTCATTTGAAAAGAGATAAAGAAACATAAAATGGGTAAAATTTGAATAAAAATTTAGATTTGAAAATAATAAAGGAAAAAATTTGTGGAGAGAAATAATATAGTCAAGAAAAATAAATATCAATATAGAATATAATAATTATATCTCACAACATTTTATTTTTATAAAGTAAGATGTTTATCATGGAATAAAATATTGAAATGAAAATGTGATTTAATCAAGGAAAAGAAAAAATGTTATATAAAATTGATAAATGAAATAATATCATAATCTTAGAAGAACATATTCACGGAAGAAAGTTTATAACCCAATGAAATGGTAATTGAGACAACAAAACTCTTACAACATTGGTATTGTATGAATAAAAATAACTTGAAAAAAGAGATTATGAAATTGACTTATAAATCAAATGAATGAAGTTTTATTTATGATAAAAGAAGTTAATGTGACAGTATAAAAAATATATAAAGGAAAACATGTGCATAATAAGAATCATTCCTAAATAGAGCTAAATTGAGATGAAAACTCTTACTTTGGATTCCGGCATAGTCAGATATGATCTAACCACTTGTATAATAAATTTAGATTTATTATTCATCTATATCAGAACCTTAATTCAATTTTTTTATACCATTATTTTAGAATTTCTTATTACACTTCTATTAATCAGTCATTGTTAAAATTAATATTTCGGTGTTGATCATCCTGTTTGTTCTATGTGAGCTTTGGTATGGAGATTTTAGTCCTTGACCATTAATCATGTGTTAATCACCTCTATAATTTTTATGGAAATTTAATTGGTGTTTTTGATATATTTATAAAGTCCATTTCTCATTTGAGGAATTATTCATGATGGTTTATAAATAATGTTTAAAAATCACTTATTTACACATTTTTTATTCATTAAGTAGAATTGATTTTTATTAATGAGAATACTAATATATATATATATATATTAACATTCTAAAATTGGAAACATTTCTTAAATTCATCATAAAACAATATATTGCAATAATTTACGTTATTTGAATTATTTTGGATTTTAATGTTATAACATCGTTAATGTAAGTGGTAAAACTACAAAAAAAAGGTCTTAGCGGCAGTTCTAATAACTCTAACTAAACAAATTTTATTAAATATATTTTATATTATAGCATTGTTTTTATAAAACAGTTTCTATATTTTTTTATTTCGACATTTAGCATAGGTTTTGTTTAAACCGCTGCTAAACCCTAAAATATCCAAATATCCTTCCCCCAACCCGATCCCCTCCCTGATCCTTCGGCCCCTCTCCCCAATCGACCGCCCCTCCCCTGATCACTCACCCCCCCCCCACTCCTTGACTGATAGTGGATTCCCCCCCCCCTCTCCAAGATGGCCATCCCTAACGGCAACCTCCTCGATCCACCCTCTCCCTGTAGGCATTCTCCCCGATGACAAATGGCCTTGATCCCCCTCTCCCCAATAGAATTCTCCCTGACGGTGACCGACCCTTGACCCTCCCTCACCTTCAATCCCTATAACCTGACACCCCTACTCTCGGATTTGACACCACAGTGCTTCACTACCCCTCGACGGTGATCCCCAATGGTGGCCCCTCTTCCCCTTTTCCTGGATCCTCTTAGCTCAGTTTAATTGAATGTATATGATTCATGTTGTATTTTTATAATGGTTTTAATTAAATTATATAATGATGTGTAATTGAGTTTTGTTTTTTTTTATGCCTTAAATTTTAAATATTATTCTGGATCAAGATAATCTTTATTTTTTGCTATCATTTGAGAGATAAAATCAATTTTTAGGAAAACAAATACACTGGAATGTGGACCTGGATTAACCATTGATTGTTAATCTAGTTTTTTCACTACTTTAATGATTAAAAGTTTAATTTTTTTAAGTATTGAAAGTTATC
The DNA here is from genome assembly GCA_963277665.1 of Viscum album. Classification (NCBI taxonomy): domain Eukaryota; kingdom Viridiplantae; phylum Streptophyta; class Magnoliopsida; order Santalales; family Viscaceae; genus Viscum; species Viscum album. The sequence goes on along the minus strand of OY728159.1, from coordinate 2,056,596,387 downwards.
TTTAGTATTACTTTCTTAGTTTAATTTTTTTCATGAAACCTTTCTATAATTCCATGAAATACATAATTTATCATTGTCTCGTTAATTTAAAATTTTAAGTTTGAAAATTTTGGAATGTTTTAAAAATGATGTTCAGAAATATTTACAATGGCCAGTTATCGTGTTGTAAATTTTTTGAAATAATTTTATTTTAATTTACCCATATAATAAATTCCAAGTGTGGATAAATAAAAAACTTGATTTTATTATATATTTTATTTGAAATTCACTTTTCAAATACCCATAATTTATGTTAAAATTTTACAATTTTCATATTCTGTTGTTTTGATGTGTTATAAGTATATAATTAAAATATTTATTATTTTGTCTATTTTAATCAGAAAAACATACATTTGGAATTTTAATTTCAAGATTTAATATAGTTTTAGTTTGATTTTTTTTATGAGAAATTTATTTGTTTCATATATGGAATGGTTGAAGTAATTTTATAGTGTGGTTTTAAATAAATTTACATTTACCATGAATATATTTTATATTTTAAGAATGTAAGAATTTTTAATATAGACTAAAAGAGACTATGTCACGAGATATCATAGTGCCAAATTCTTGTTTTGAGATACAACAAATATTGATTTTCATATTTATCAAAGTAAGAGCTAGCTATAGAGACAGTCCTATTTCTGCAATATAAAATAAAAATTGATATTATGAAAATTTCAAAATTTAGAGATCTTTTAATGTTGTATTGAATCATTTTTATGTTGAATTTGTGTTATGTCAAATCAAGAACCCACCCTGGTCAATGACGATAATGGGTGATGTTTAATTTTTATTTCACTTGTTTGATTAAACATTTATATCTTTATAAAAAAATATAGAGAGAGAACAGTGAAAATTCAATACCTATGGATAATGTTTGGATTAATTTACCTTGAAACATACCTTGGTATGCCAATAGTTTGGAAGAATGTTTAGATTAGGCAATTGAAAACTGATCAGTGGATGGTAGAATAAAATGTTTATGTCTTGATTATAAATACAAGAAATGGTTGGATAGAAACGAACTATATGATCATTTGATATTGAAATAGTTTCCTTCTTGGTATGAATATTGGATTTAGCATATTTAATCAAATGTTATGGAATGTTCAAATAACGAAAATCTTTCCAATGAAACACAAAGTGAGTAACCAGAGAAGAATTTAGATCAAAATTTGATAAATGGTGTGTTTAGATTTGTAGGATAAAATATTCAAGATTTTAATCGATCAATAGAACCTTCAGTTGATTCTGATTAGGTTAATATTCCTTAGAACATTAGTGACCAAAAAATGAGTTTTATGAATTAGTTAAAGATGGGCAACAAGAACTGTATGAAGGGTGTACTATATATTCAAAGTTTTCTTTTTTATTTAAGTTGTATCATATCAATTGTATCTATGGAATTAATTAAAAAACAATTTCCATGATTTTAGAGTAACATCATGATGCATTTAGTGAAGCTAATATTCCTTCATCACTCCATGAGATAAAGAAAGACATCAAAAAAACTTGGGCTTGATTATACAAAGACACATGCATGCTCTAAGGATTTCATGATTTACTGTGGAGAAGAGTTTGATAAAAAAGAATACATAATATTTTATACAAGAAGATGGAAGTCAAATAACAAAAATGAGAGTATAAATCAATGCAACCCCAGTAAGAAATATAATAAGAAAACCCAAACAAAGGGATTGTGTTACTTTCCTATGAAACCATGATTGAAAAGATTATTCATTCCATCTAAGACTTCATGTGACTTAACGTGGAATTCTTAGGATAGTAAGGATGGATTTGTGAGACATCCAAAATATTCAACATCATGGAAAATGTTTGATTCATTATATCCAAATTTCTCTTCATGTCCTCGGAATGTATGTTTGAGATTAGATTCCGATGGGTTTAACCCATTTGGTACTTAAAGTAATAATTATAGAATTTAACCATTTGTTTTGATCAACTATAATCTACCAACATGGATGTTTATGAAGAATAATTTCTTCATTAAATTGATGATTATTCCTAGAATGAAAATTCCTCAAAATTACATTTATGTATACCTTCAACCTATCATCAAAAAATTGTGACAATTATGGGATGATAGTGTATAAAAATATAATTTTTCAATGAGAAAACTATCCAAAATGCATGTCACTTTAAAGTGAAAAATTAATGACTTTCCTGGACTAGGAAGTTTATCTGGTTAGAACACTCATACTGGTTTGTATTTTCTAGTTGGTAATTTTTATTTTGAACCTCAACGATTACCTTATATTATAAAATGGTGTTTTATATGTCATAGTTGATTTCTTTATTCTTCTCATAAATTCAAGTTTAAAAAGACATGATTTAATAGAGGTATTGAATTGAGAAATCTGCCAAAGGTGTTATCTAGTTTATATATCTTAGTAAAATTAATGAATTTTGCATAATAATTTGGAAAATGTAATCATTTTAAAGAAGGGTGGGGGAAAGGGTACAAGTTATAGTATTTGAACAAACTGGGACACAAAAATAGAATAAAATAGTATATTTTTCAAACTTCATTATTGGGGGTTTAATTTGGTACATCATAATATTTATGCACTACATATTGAGAATAATTTATGTGATAATGTAACTTTAACATTTCTTAATTAGTAGGGTAAATCGAGGGATCAATTTAATGCTCATAAGGATTCGGAGTCAATGAATATAAGACATGGTTTGTGGGAAAATGTGAACAGAAAGTATCCTTCCGCTATTTTTACAATGAAAAATCATGAGAAATACATATTCCTTCAAAATTTGAAGAATGTTTTAGTTCAATATGGATATTCATGTAACATATCAAGTTGTGTTGAATTAGAACATTGAAAGTTATATGGATTTAAAATTCATGACTCACCTATTCTGATAGAGTAGTTGTTACCATTTGGATTATGTCATACAATACATGAAAAAGTAATTATAGTTATAGTTGAGTTTTGTAACTTTTTAAGAAAGATTTTTGGAAAAACTCTAAATCTAACTGATCTTGAAAAAAATAAAGAAATAATCATTTTAACACTTTTCAGTTACAGATGTTATTTAACCCTTAATTATTCATCATGATGATTCATTTAACTATTCATTTGGTTGAAGATGATAAACTTGGTGGACCAGTACACTATCTATGGATGTATCCAGTTGAGAGGTATTTTGATATTATTATTTTTTATTGGGGAATTAAATTTTATCAAAATAATTGTGTAATTTTTCTTAATATGTTTCTTATTTTTTTCATCAGGTACTTAGGTCATTTAAAATCATATTTGAGGAATAAATCTCAGCCAAAAGGCTCTATTACTGAAGTTTATATAGTCGAAGAGTTCTTGATCTTTTTTTATAGGTATTTGGATAGTATTGAGACTATATTCAAACATGTTGGACATATTAATAAAATATCCACTAATTATCATTATGGAAACCATTCATCAGTATTTCCAACAATTGGATAACCAAATGAAAAGGGATCAAATTTTACACTGATAAAATTGGAGTTTCTAAAATCACATAGATATGTGCTACTTAATAGTCTTATTTTAGATCCATTTATTGAAGAATTTTGATTTTAAACAAACATGTGACTAAGGGTTTGAGCTCGAAATGAGATGGAATTAACAAAATTTGTTAATAAGGAGGTTTTTTAATGGTTCTCTCATCGTGTAAGTTGTTGAGCCCTCTGGAAGATTGTTGATTTCATGTCTATGATTGATGTTTTAATAATCACAAATCATCACATACCATTAATGCTTAATCTGGTGATTTCTCATAAACTTAATTACAATATGTGAATGAGATTTCTCATAAACTTAATTACAATCTGTGAATGAATCTGTTATCATGTTTTTGTCTATGCTTATTGACTTACAAAGTATTTTGGAAGTCTTCTGGATACAGACATCGGAAGCACCGATCCAATATCAACAGACATCGGAAGCACCGATCCAATATCAACAGACATCGGAAGCACCGATCCAATATCAAAGGACAAATGACTCATCGATCAGATGACAGACCGATGCTGATCAAACTGACTCACCGATCAGATGACAGACCGATGCTGATCAAACTGACTCACCGATCAGATGGCAGACCGATGCTGATCAAACTGACTCACCGATCAGATGATAGACCGATGCTGATCAAACTGACTCACTGATCAGATGACAGACCGATGCTGATCAAACTGACTCACCAATCAGATGACAGACTGATGCTGATCAAACTGACTCACCGATGCAAAATGACTCACTAATGCAAATGACCCACCGATGCTGATCTATCTGAGTCACCGATCATTACTCACTAATGCTGGTGACCTACCGATCACTTGATTCTTCAATAGTCATAAACAACTGTTTGAATTTCTTTATCTTTATCTTTATTTAATCTAACCAACGGTCATATTAGGTATATTTTAATGCTCTGTCAATTAATTAATAAAGGTTGTCGGATGTCAGGAAACCGTACCTCGTACCTGCGGAAAGGAAACTTTTTCTGCCTTCCTAAGCACATGACATAAATACAAGAAGACTATGTTGTAGAAAAGTTGTGTGGACGGAAGAACACAATAAGAATATATAGAGGAAAGAAAGAAGAGGAAGAAAAAAAAGCAAGACAGAACCTCATACACAATCAAGCCTACTCAAGAAGATTTTTGTGCATACAAAAGAACATTGAAGAACTTCATCGACTACATCTCACTGCCTTTGAACCAGAAGCATACGACACTCTTCTTCTAAAACAAAAACGAGAAGAGGACTCAGAATAAATTCTGACCAATGAAATCACTAGATCCATTTCTAAACTCTACATCTCTGCTCTGTGATACATTTGTTTTACATATTGAGCTGTGTGTGTTATCTGCTGTATTAAACACACACACTGACTCCTGTACTTTCACTAGAGGATCTGTAAATCCTCAGCAAACCTTTTTACACTTCATTTCCCACTGTGGATAGTGGTAGAGGTCGTGTGAGACCTGGACATCTCTAAGCTATTGTTTGTTTCCCCACGCAGAACTGTGGTAGAGGTCTTGCAACCTGGACAGTGTGTTCACTGTTGTTAACCCCGATCCAGGGTGTGGATCATTTTTATATAAACTTTTGAGAGGACTAAGTCTCGGATTGAGACTGAACCTCTTGGTTAATTCTCTGTGTTTGTAGCTACATACTATATCCATACTACATATTTATTTCATATTCCACTGCTATTACTTTGAAATATAATTTTTCTTCAAAGCTACTTTAATAGTTAAACTCGCAAGTGTTTATATTTATTATAAACCAGTAAGTTAGTTTCAAAAGTTAATTTAATCATATGATTAAGTTAACTAAGAAATAATCAATCTTTGAGAAACTAATTGAACCTTTATAATCTGTATAAATTCACTACAGTTTAATCTGTTTTTAAAATAGGGGGATTTTGATAAACATTGTTTTTAACAAAAAAATTTAATTGGAACTCAATTCACCCCCCTCTTGAGTATCCACTCCGACCAACATTTGGTATCAGAGGATGGAAAATATTTTCTAAAAGTACTCTGTTTTTCAACTGTGATTTTAGTTGTATTTTAAAGTTCTTAAAATTTCTGTTATTTCTAAATTTTTATCTCTTTAAAATTATTTTTGTGATATCATGGATAATAGACTTGAGGGTGCTGCTACTAACCGTCCACCTTTCTTTAATGGAAACAACTATGCTCAGTGGAAGCTTAAAATAAAAATTCATCTAGAAAGCATTAGTTTTGATATTTGGACTGCTATTGAATCTGAATACAAAATTCCCACTACTGATAGATCTCTTTGGGATGAACCTACAAAGACTGCTTACAATAATAATTGTAAATATATGAATGCCTTGTACTGTTCTCTAGGAGATGAGGAATTTAATAGAATTTCTGCATGTAAAACTGCTTTTGAAATTTGGGATACCTTGGCTATTTCTCACGAAGGAACAACTAATGTTAAAGAAATGAGATTAAACACTTATACTATTAAATATGATAATTTCAAAATGAAGCCTGATGAACCTATTTCTGACATGTATCTCAGGTTCAATGAGATAGTGAACACAATGAGCTCACTCGGAAAGATTGTTCCTGCAAAAGAACAAATTATGAGAATATTGAGATGTTTGCCAGATAGATGGAGAGGTACATCCGTTTCAATTAGAGAATCATGTGACATTGGAATACTGCCTGTCAAGGAGTTAATTGGTAAGCTGATGATGTATGAAGAAGATCTTAAAGTAAATAAAGAAGAATATGAGGAACCCAAAAGAAAATATGTAGCGTTTAAAACTACTGCCTTTAAGAGTAAAGACAAGGATAAACTACAAATGGAGACTGAGAGTTCAATGAGTGAAAATTCAGAATCTGACAGTGATGCCGAGATGGCTCAAATAGCCAGGAGATTCAAAAAGTTTTATAGGAAAAAAAATTCTTTAAGAAATCAAATTACAAAGGAAAGTATGATCAACAAGGCAAATGGAAAAAGGATTGGAAAAAGGCTGACAGGACTGATGAAGTTGTCTGCTATGAATGCAAGCGAAAAGGACATATCAAAGCAGACTTTCCAAAGTTAAAATTCAAAAAGAAATATAATTACAAAGACAAGAAGTACAAGAAAGCCATGAAGGCTACCTAGAGTGCTTCAGAAGACAGCACTAGTGAAGCTGAATCTTCAGACTCTGAAAGGAATCGAGCCAACATGTGTTTCATGACAAACACTTCTGAGGTAATATCAGAAACTCCTACTTTAAATTCATATTATTCTGGAGATGATTCTGAATGTGATAACATGTCTAAATATAAACTGTTTGAATATTGTGATATGCTTGAAGAAACCTGTAATGAGCTTAAAGATAAATATAAAGGTTTAAAGAAACAGTATGCTTTAAGTGTTAAGCATAAATCTGATCTGGATATAGAAGTAGAAAAGAATGCTCAGTTGCTTAAAGAGAATACTAAACTAAAATTGTCTAATGATCAACTCAGAAAAGACTTAGAGAATTTCACAAATGGCAAGAATACTCTAACCCAAATGTTAGGAAAGCAATTTGCACCTAGATATACTACTGGTATAGGATACCAACCTGGACAAAGAAAAGTTGCCAAAACTAGATTCATTCCTAAATCTGGACAGAAGACAGTTAATTCTGGAACTTCATATGCCTCAACCAGTTATATTCATAGTTATGGATCTAATAAGGTTTATCTTTCAAAGGATGTTAATTCTACAAATTATATGAGACCCATTAGACAAATATGGATACCTAAAGTATCATTGGCTAACATGTCTGGACCCAAGAAGATCTGGGTACCAAAATCATCTTCCATATAAATCTGTTTTGTAGGAGACCTGCTTGAAGAGCTGTCACAAGAAGATATAGTACTTAGACAGTGGATGTTCAAGACATATGTCAGGATACTTTTCATGTTTTAAGAGCTTAGTAAAAGTTGATGGAGGATTTTTCACTTTTGGTGATAATTCAAAAGGAAAAATCATCAGCTTAGGCCAGATTGGTAACATTGATTAAATCTTGGTTTCTGAAGTTTTATTTGTCAATGGACTTAAATATAACTTGTTAAGCATTTCTCAGTTGTGTGATGATAGTTTTTATGTGAAATTTAAAAATGATTCTTGAAATGTTTTTAACTCAAAAAATGTTTTAGTATTTTCTGCTTTAAGAAATGAAAATGTTTATGTTGTTGATTTAGATTCTTTAGCTAAGCAGAATATTTCTTGTTTAAATGCTTTTTATAAAGAGTCTTGGCTTTGGCACAGAAGATTAGGACACTGCAATGTACACTCACTTAGAAAACTTTCTAGGAAGAACTTAGTTAGAGACTTACCCAAACTTGAATTTCCAACAGACAAAGTTTGTAATCCCTATCAAAAAGGAAAGCAACATAAAGTTTCTTTTAAATCAAAGAAAGAAGTGTCAACTTCTCAACCTCTTGAGTTGGTTCACATGGATTTATTTGGACCTTATAGAGTTTCTAGTTTGAATGGGAAGCACTATGTCTATGTTCTTGTAGATGACTTTTCTAGATATACTTGGGTATATTTTCTAGCTCACAAAAGTGAAGCTTGTTCTTACTTTGTTAAATACTCCAAGTCTGTAGAAAATCTTAGTGGACTCAAGATTAAGACCCTGAGAAGTGATCATGGTCGTGAGTTTGAAAATCATGAGTTTGATTCCTACTGCTCACATAATGGCTATAGTCACAATTTCTCTGCCCCTAGGACACCCCAACAAAATGGTGTAGTAGAGAGAAGGAATAGAACCCTGTAAGAAATAGCTAGAACTATTCTCAATGAATATGAACTGCCTATTTACTTTTGGGCTGAAGCTGTAAATACAGCTTTTTATGTCATTAATAGAGTCTTGATCAGACCAGTTCTTAAGAGGACCCCTTATGAGTTGTGGAACCATAGGAAACCTAAGGTTAACTACTTCAAAGTTTTTGGCTGCAAAGTATTCATTCTCAATACTAAAGACAATCTTGACAAATTTGCATCCAAGAGTGATGAAGGAATTTTCCTAGGTTACTCTATCTCTAGTAAAGCCTATAGAGTTTTCAATAAAAGAACCAAATGTGTGGAAGAATCTGTTCACATCAAATTTGATGAAACTGATCCATATGAACCTAAAATCTATCTAGAAGATGATCTCTCTGGTTTGAATTTCAATGATAAAGACAATGGACCTATAGTTAAAACATTCAGCTCTGGAAATTCTCCAGAACCTGCTTCTGTTGAACCTCAATCTGTAGATGAATCTGAAATCTCTAGCCCTATCTTTTCAAGACCATCTAGGACTCTAAAGAACCATCCTTTAGATGCTGTTGTTGGAAATCTAGATAGAGGAACACAGACTAGAGCTTCTCTAAGAAATCAGGTTGAACATCAAGCTTTTCTTTCACAGTTAGAACCAAAAAATATCAATGATGCTATCAATGATGAATTTTGGGTAATGGCTATGCAAGAAGAACTAAATCAATTTAAAAGAAACAAAGTCTGGAAATTAGTAGAAAGATCTAAGGACTTTTTGACCATAGGCACAAAATGGGTGTTTAGAAACAAAGTTGATGAATCTGGAAACATCATTAGAAATAAAGCTAGGCTAGTTGCACAAGGTTACAATCAAGAAGAAGGAATTGACTATGAGGAAACCTTTTCACCTGTAGCTAGATTAGAGGCTATTAGGATCTTACTTGCCTATGCATCACATATGAATTTCAAGCTATATCAATTGGATGTCAAAAGTTCATTTCTAAATGGTTTTATTGTTGAAGATGTTTTTGTAGAACAACCACCTGGTTTTTTAAATCCACATTTTCCAAATCATGTTTTTAAACTTTCTAAAGCTTTATATGGTTTAAAACAAGCTCCAAGAGCTTGGTATGAAAGGCTTTCAAACTTTCTTATCTCAAAAGGATTTACAAAAGGAGTAGCTGATCCCACTCTTTTTATAAAAAGGATTTCAAAAGATGTATTAATAGTACAAATCTATGTTGATGATATTATTTTTGGATCTTCTAAAAATTCCTTATGTACTGATTTTTCAAAGATTATGCAAAATGAATTTGAAATGAGCTTAATGGGAGAGCTTAAGTATTTTCTTGGTTTTCAAATTTTTCAAACTAAAGATGGAATTATTTTAAATCAAAGTAAATATACAAAGGATCTTTTAAAACGTTTTGGATTGGATAGTATTAAGGAAAGTGATACACCTATGAGTTCTACCTGTAAATTGGATACAGATGAAGCTGGGAAACCAGTGGATCAAACCAATTACAGAGGTATGATTGGGAGCTTACTTTATCTTACTGCTAGTCGACCAGACATTATGTTCAGTGTATGTATGTGTGATAGATTTCAAGCTAATACTAAAGAATCACACTTACTGGCTGTTAAAATGATTTTTAAGTATCTTAAGTATACTGTAAATTTAGGTTTGTTTTATCCAAAAGGACAATCATTTAACCTAACTAGCTATTCAGATGCTGACTTTGCTGGATGTAAGTTAGATAGGAAGAGCACATCTGGAACATGTCATTTGATTGGAAAATCCCTAGTATCATGGTGTAGTAAGAAACAGAACTCAGTTGCATTGTCTACTGCCGAGGTAGAATACATAGCTGCTGGTAGTTGCTGTGCACAAATTCTGTGGATGAAACACACTTTATTGGATTATGGATTTGATCTTAAACATGTTTCAATTAACTGTGACAATACTAGTGCAATCAATATATCTAATAACCCTGTGTATCACTCTAGAACTAAGCACATTGATGTCAGACATCACTTTCTAAGAGATCATTATCAAATAGGTGATATTTCTTTAAAATTTATTAGTTCTGAACATCAATTAGCTGATATCTTCACAAAGTCTTTATGCTCTGAAGGAATGAAATTTATTAAACAAGAGTTGGGTATGATTGATCTGTGAAACTGATCTGTGAAACTGATCTGTGAAACTGATCTGTGAAACTGATCTGTGAAACTGATCTGTGAAACTGATCTGTGAAACTGATCTGTGCAACCGATCTGTCATACCGATCTTTTTTTTTATTGTAATTAATTAGTAAATTTCTTTTATACTTTTTATGGGAACCCTAAATGATAAAATAAATGATACGTGGCTATTTATCTTCCCTAAACCTTTGACCTTTCATTTCCCGCCGAACCTTTCAACCTCTCTTCCCTTCTACTTCGAACCTTCGAACTCCTGTCTTCCCAAAATCCTCAAATGGCTAAGCAAAAGAGACCGAGCAAAGGACCGGATAGCCATATACCTTCAAAGCGTGCTCGAGGCGAGTCGAGTAGTACCTCTCAACGATCAGTAAATCCGAACCTGGAAACTCGGATTGTTGCTGTAGAAAGAGAAGTCAACTCTGCGTGGCTTTTGTCAAGTAAGTCACTGTTGCTGCAAGTTCTTGAATCGCAAGGATGGATAGACTGGTTTTCTGACAACTCTCGAATAGACTACCCGAAGCTGGTACATGAGTTCTATATGAATCTGGAAATCACTTTAGATGGTGTGGAGGCTGCCAGGATGTCGTCTGTGGTAAAAGGAAAGAAAATATCCTTTTCATCCAAGCAGTGGGCTGAGTGCTTGAATGTACCTCATGAAGGTCGGTATGAGGATTATGCTGGGAATATTCCTCCAACATCCGATTACTTCTCTTACGAATTAGATCTAGAGCTTCTGACTGGAAACAGAGAGTCACGAAGAATCACAACTTCAGAATTACATGGTGAATGTATACTTCTTTTCAAGTTTATTCAGCACCAACTTTGCCCTAAGAGAGGAGATTTTGCTGCTGTAAAGTACCAGGATGTTTTCCTGTTGTTTCTTCTGAAAACACATGAGAAGATCAATTTGTGTAGATATGTGATGGTGCACATAGCTGGAATGGTAAAACCATCCAAGAAAGACACTGCCTTGTTTTATTCAAAGATGATATCTACCATGCTCAAGAATCTAGAATTAATTGATGAAGATGATGAAGTTGATGAAACAGATCATACCTTCTGTATCAACAAAGAGATCTTCAAGAGGATGAAAATCAATTGGAATCCATGGAAGAAGTGTTGGGTTGCATATGAAGTTAAATTGTATAAAGCCTACAATCCCATAGATCATGGAAAGAGGCCAAAGGATTTGAGAGACCCTGGCTTGAAACCAAATGAGGAACCAGTTTATTCTGATGATGATGAGAAAGAAGTAGGAAAGGATGAGGCCACCGAAGCCCAAGAGCAAGAAGAAGATGCGACTGAGGAAGGAAGTATGTCATCTCCTGATGATAGGAGTGATCCTAACACTGCTAGTCCCAAGAGAAGAATAGAATTTGGACCTGCTAGTCCACCCTTAGCCCTACCAGAATCAGAACCCACTCTTGGTGATGAAGAAGATTCTGATACTGAAGAATATCACAGTGAAGCTTCTAAGAAGAGTGATGATGGACGTGCTGATGATGCTGAGGTTGATGTTGATGGTGATAACAGACCAGTGGATGGTCTTTCTGAAGATCAAATAGAATCACCTCAGTCTGAACAAGAAATACATATCAGTGGCAAGGTTGATTCACCAAAAATCAGTGGAACAACAAGCTATGAGAAACCAAAATACACCTTGTGTGCTGCTGTTTGGGATGACTACCCTGGTTATGCTGTGTTGGGCTTAGAATATTCTAAAGAAGAAGAAGCAATGCCAGAATCTCCTGTAGCTGTGAAGAGGAACCTCCCAAGAGAAGCAAGGTATGTTCCTGCTGTTGATCCTACAAATGTTAATTTACCTGGTTCTGGAATCTCTCAAGCTGATCTTAATAAGTTTAAGATTGAATTGCTAACCGCTGTGAGAACCACAGTTAGAGAAGAAATTTCTAATGCTCTTACTCAAGTGTCTCTACAAGTTTCTGAAAATTCATTGGAAGCCTTCTCACAAAGAGTATCTAATGTTGTGAAGCCAGACCTGGCCAATACTGGTGAACTTATTGGCAGGCACATAGCATTTTTGAATCAGACTATGAAGGATCTTCACACCGGCTTGGTATCTCTATCCAGCGAATTCCGATCAACCATCTCTGGTATGATGGAAGTTTTGAGAAATTTGATTGACCATCTCAACAAGTCTGACCTGAGGAAGTTGAAAGCTGAGTTAACTCACATAGTTGGCTAAGCCAGTACAGGCAAGGTAACCAAGATCACTACCCGTGAGCTAGAATCTCTCAGAGAAGTTGTGCATGATGAGTTAGCTACTGTTAGACAAATTCTTGATTTAGAATCCTTGAGGAAGATGAAAGAGCTTTGTGATAACAGTCATAAGATGGCATTGGTGTATTCAGCAGATTCTAAGAAAGCTCTGCAAGAGATCAAAGAGAAAGTTGATAATTACTTTTCCAAGATTTATACAAAGCATGAAATGAATGCAAACTTCAAGGTGTTGGCAGAGAATCTGAAATTACCTCCAGTCACTCAGGCCTTCAAAACTCAAGTCCATCAGTTGCAAGATTTTACCCCTTCCTTGGCCCAGTTCATGGAGAATAAAGATGATTTTGAAAAATCTATGAAGTATGGAGCAGAAGTCATTCAGGACTTCATTCATCTTTTGAAGCCCTATTTGGATGCACAGGCCACTGTAATAGTAGTTCCTACTTATGAACCTCTCAGTGACTCTGATGTAGCTCCAAATCAGCTATCTGTTTCTCAAGCTCTATCTCAGTTAAGACCAGTCCCTCCGCAAGCTTCTCAACCAGCTCCTGTTTCTCCACCACAACTCTCTGTGGCACCTGCTCCTACTCCTGCCCGAGTTGTCCTACCACCACTTCAGATTCGCCAAGTCCAGCCTGCCGCAAAGCCTTCAAACTTACCCACTATTGATCCCAAAGACAAAGTCAAATCCCCTTTATATCCCACCAAATAGTTGTGTATTGTTTTTTGATAGGGTGAACAATGTGCTGCTTGTAATATTTTGTACTTTATCAAAAAAAAATTCTCCTCTTTCCTCTCTCCTCTATGCTGACTGCTTTTACTTTAAATTTCACTTATATGTTTTCCCTCCTTCTTGATTATCCCAAAGGGGGAGAAGAACAAGAATGATATATGGGAGAAGAAAGATGTATGGGAGAGATATATGGGGGAGAAAAGATGTCTCTCTCAGGGGGAGAAATCTGTATAATATATATGGGAAATTTAAATTAAGGGGGAGATTTATATATCTCTTTATATTTATTCTCTTTATGGTTTAATTCTCACTATGTTTTTATTATGATATATCATATTATTTATATTTTTTGATAAAGATTTGTGATTATCAAAAAGGGGGAGATTGTTGAGCCCTTTGGAAGATTGTTGATTTCATGTCTATGATTGATGTTTTAATAATCACAAATCATCGCGTACCATTAATGCTTAATCTGGTGATTTCTCATAAACTTAATTACAATCTGTGAATGAGATTTCTCATAAACTTAATTACAATCTGTGAATGAATCTGTTATCATGTTTTTGTCTATGCTTATTGACTTACAAAGTATTTTGGAAGTCTTCTGGATACAGACAACGGAAGCACCGATCCAATTTCAACAGACATCGGAAGCACCAATCCAATATCAACAGACATCGGAAGCACCGATCCAATATCAACAGACATTGGAAGCACCGATCCAATATCAACAGACATCGGAAGCACCGATCCAATATCAAAGGACAAATGACTCACCGATCAGATGACAGACCGATGCTGATCAAACTGACTCACCGATCAGATGACAGACCGATGCTGATCAAACTGACTCACCGATCAGATGACAGACCGATGCTGATCAAACTGACTCACCGATCAGATGACAGACCGATGCTGATCAAACTGACTCACCGATCAGATGACAGACCGATGCTGATCAAACTGACTCACCGATCAGATGACAGACCGATGCTGATCAAACTGACTCACCGATGCAAAATGACTCACTGATGCAAATGACTCACCGATGCTGATCTATCTGAGTCACCGATCATTACTCACTAATGCTGATGACCTACCGATCACTTGATTCTTCAATAGTCATAAACAACTGTTTGAATTTCTTTATCTTTATCTTTATTTAATCTAACCAACGGTCATATTAGGTATATTTTAATGCTCTGTCAATTAATTAATAAAGGTTGTCGGATGTCAGGAAACTGTACCTCGTACCTGCGGAAAGGAAACTTTTTCTGCCTTCCGAAGCACATGACATAAATACAAGAAGACTCTGCTGTAGAAAAGGTGTGTGGACGGAAGAACACAATAAGAATATATAGAGTAAAGAAAGAAGAGGAAGAAAAAAAAGCAAGACAGAACCTCATACACAATCAAGCCTACTCAACAAGAGTTCTGTGCATACAAAAGAACATTGAAGAACTTCATCGACTACATCTCACTGCCTTTGAACCTGAATCATACGACACTCTTCTTCTAAAACAAAAACGAGAAAAGGACTCAGAATAAATTCTGAACAAATACAAAGGAGTCCAGAGCTACACTGAAATCACTAGAACCATTTCTAAACTCTACATATCTGCTCTGTGATACATTTGTTTTACATCTTGAGCAGTGTGTGTTATCTTCTGTATTAAACACACACACTGACTCCTGTACTTTCACTGGAGGATCTGTAAATCCTCAGAAAACCTTTTTACACTTCATTTCCCACTGTGGATAGTGGTAGAGGTCGAGTGAGACCTGGACAGCTCTAAGCTGTTGTTTGTTTCCCCACGCAGAACTGTGGTAGAGGTCTTGTGACCTGGACAGTGTGTTCACTGTTGTTAACCCCGATCCAGGGTGTGGATCATTTTTATATAAACTTTTGAGAGGACTAAGTCTCGGCTTGAGACTGAACCTCTTGGTTAATTCTCTGTGTTTGTAGCTACATACTATATCCATACTACATATTTATTTCATATTCCGCTGCTATTACTTTGAAATATAATTTGTATTCAAAGCTACTTTGATAGTTAAACTCGCAAGTGTTTATATTTATTATAAACTAGTAAGTTAGTTTCAAAAGTTAATTTAATCATATGATTAAGTTAACTGAGAACTAATCAATCTTTGAGAAACTAATTGAACCTTTATAATCTGTATAAATTCACTACAGTTTAATCTGTTTTTGAAATAGGGGGATTTTGATAAACATTGTTTTTAACAGAAAATTTTAATTGGAACTCAATTCACCCCCCTCTTGAGTATCCACTCCGACCAACATAAGTATATACTCATATTCATATTATTGAACAGTAGTTATTTTTTCTATGTTAAAAGTAACACCTTATATCTTTTTTTCAACATAATGAATGTTGATAATTGAGTTGAAATACCAAATGATTTGAATTTTTTGGATTGAGGCCCTCTAAGTTAGGATAAGAGATTCGATGCCAATAATATTCATGGATTCAAGTTTCGTACAATTTCTCATGACCAAAACTTGAAAACTCAAAATAGTGGTGTATTTACACTTTTAGAGGTGGGATACTATTTAAATATGAATAATATAATTGAATTAAATCATGATGGTTAGTTTTTAGTTGTCTTATTCAAATGAAATTGGGTCAATATTGATAGGGGTATAATGACAAATTTGGTACATTTTACTTCTGTCAACTTCACTCGCTTGATCTATAATAGTGAGAATTCAGAGCATGATACATTTATCTATGTTTCATAAGAAAATATGTTTTATTATATAGATGATGAAATAAATTAAGGTTGGAGTGTTGTTTTACACTTAAAGAAGAGATACATATATGATATGGATGATAAAGATCAGTTGGTATTTTTTGACAATGAACCACATCAACCAAAAAACATTGACCAGTTTTTTCCTAAAAATATAAAAACAATAGAACTTGCAAGAGAGATTGAAAATGAAACACTTGTCACAATGGAGGTTGATAATAATAAATATAGTGAAGATGAAGATAATTGAATGTATAAATTGGTAATTAAAATATATTACAATTTCTTATTCATAAGTGTTTCATACATATATACATTGTTCTATTTTTCCTTTTTCTTTTTTAAAATATTTTAGATTTTCATTGTTTATACATTTAATATATCTGAACCATTTTAATTGAAGGAATTATGAGAACAAAAAAAAATTCAAGGCCGTAGTTGATCCGTATCTCAGAGCACACCACCAATACTACCAGCTACAGTGGATCTGAGTGATTCTGTTGTACCCAAGACAACAAGAAAGTCATCCATTTCCTCGGATGTTATTGGTATCCCGCAATCTGATTCAACTCTAGTTATGGATCAGTTGGTCACCCCTCTATCTATGGGATATTTCTAAGTTGATGTTATTGGTATGTATGTCATTGTATAAAAAAACTATATGTTTTATTAATTGTTTAATTCATTTTTCAAAAATATAAATATAATAATAGAAGGGATATAAATATGAACATGGTAGATGTATGGGACTTGAACGACCTCAAGATTATCTTTCGATTTGATGATTTTGGGCTGCCTACCGATGATGCTGCTAGAATCTATGGAAATATTCTTGGGCAGGTTTCTTTCGAGATGATGAGATTTCCCACTAATTATAAATATTGGAGGCATATTCCCACAGCTTGTAAAAATTGGGTCATTGATGATAAAGTAAAGGTAATATTAATTTAATATTCATTGATAACTAATTTAAAATAAAAGAGTAAAATATTTTAATGTACTTATAAAGTGTTATGTTTTTCATTTCTAGATTTTTTTTCCATTTTGATGTCCTTAACTTTGTTTCACACCCATGGACTATGAGAAATTTGTGCAAGAAATGGATATATTTTAATTGGGTATTATGGAATGAGTTCAATGACACATCTCTAAGGTCATGACATATGTTTGAAAAAGTTCCTGAAAGAATTTAGCATGAGAAATAGAATACATTTTTCAATATTAATATATATTCATCTCATGAGGTAATTGTATATTCTATAGTATATTAATAAAATATACACAATAAAATTATAATTTTTATTAATTTTGCTATTTTTTGTAGGAATTATCTAAAAAATAATTGTGAATCATGAGAAACAATTCATTCCTCATATTACTAGGTACCAAAGTTTTTTGAGAAAAAGAACAACTTTGGTTTGTATTTTATACATTATTATTTATATCATTTTATTAAAATTCAATATTTTTTCAACCTTGTTGATATTTTTTATAAAGGCTAATGAATTAGAACACTCTATTGATCAAACAAAGATGTGGTTTAAGGTTCATAGGAAACCCAATGGTAATTTTGTAAGTGACCCAATAAAAAATTTTGGAGTAAGTAATTTTCATTACTATTTCATGTTATTTCATTACTATAAAAACATAATAATGAAAAATATATTATAACAACAAACAAGCCTTAAACCCAATTAAATTGGGCTGACTACATGGATCAGATGATGCCAATTTGGCATCGTTTCATACATCTAGTAGGCCCCTATTAATTGGTTTATTTATTTTTTATTATTATAATTTATATTTTAATATAATGTTTTTATAGTAATGAAATAACAATAAATATTAATGAAAAAAATATTAATTAGATAATATTATGAAGTTCGTATATTTTTAAAAAAAACATTGTTAATATTTTTGTATTAACGGGTTAAAATTCATGAAAACTGGGGCAAACCATTCACAATCATCATCATTTCCCTCGAATGATATAGTTTCAATCGTTTTAGGGAAGGATCATCTGGAATGTGTATAGGGGATGGGTTCTAGGACTACTCTATTAGATTCATTTAGTATATTTTTTTCATCAGTTACTACTACACGCAGTGGGGGTTCTAGTAGGATCGTTAATTGGAAATCACAAATAGAAATTTCAATGTTGAAAAGAAGTGAAAGAACAATACTCGTATAGGAAAACATAGGATAAGTGGTGGTCGATAATGGAAAATTATTTAGTTTCTATATTTCAGCAGATGATCGATATGATCCCTGAGGAAATTTTCAACCTTATGGATAATCCTATTGAGGTAAAAAACTAAATTCCATAAACCATTCACACATTTTTAAAGAACACATACAACTTCCATAAAAAAATCTAAAATGACACTTTTATGTTGAAAACGTGAACTTCAAGTCATATAGCTACATATTATGTTGAATTTATATTTGGTTTATTCCTACAGATCAAAATGAGTTATAGATCATTATTATTAAGTTTGAAAACAATCCGAACTCATTTTCCTGCTTTTGACTTAGTAAATAGTTTTTAAGGAATGTAGGCCTTTAAAAACATGTTTGGGGGGTCAAAACATGAAAAGGAAATCTTATTTCCATGAAATCAGAGTGAAAAGACCATAAATTTATTTATGAAATGAAGGAACCGACATCACATCATTTTTAGTTGTGGTTTTCCTAGTATACTTGTAAAGACATTTTTAGTGTTTTAAAACACTAAAACATGTGTGTAATAGTCAAAAAGATCGAAAATGACTTAAGATTGATGTGAAATCATGGGGAAACCATTGTTAAGTTATTTATAACATGTAATCATAGGAAACATGTTAATTCAATGTGTAGTGTGGTTGAAAGGATTTAATAAATGGTTTTTAAAAGTACCAAAGACATTAAATATTTGTATCATGGGGTTAAAACCAAGAAAAAAACATTGGATTTCCATGAAATAATAGTAATATGACCATAGATTTATTTTTAGAATGTAGGAACTAATGGAGCATCATTCTAAGTTATGATTTTCTTGGTATTCTCATAAACATGTTTTTAGTGTTTTAAAAACACTAATATGTGTGTGTAATGGCCAAAACCATTAAAAACAACCTTATATTGAAATTAAATCATGATACAACAGATTTTTAGTTATTTTTGAAATGTAACCATAGAAAACACATCAATATGTTGTGAGGTGTTGTCAAAATGACTCAGTAAATTTTTTTTAAATATACCACAGCCTTTAAAAATACTTGTCAGGTTCAAACCCAAGAAAACAATTTCAAATTTCCATGAAACTAGAGAAAATGAACATATATTTATTTTCTAAATGTAAGAACCAATGACACACCATTCTAAGTTACAGTTTGTCTGGGATGCCTATAAATTCATTTTTAGTATTTTGAAACACTAAAATTTGAATGTAACGATCAAAACCATAGAAAATGACCTCAGATTGACATGAAATCATTGGGAAAACACCTTCGAGTTATGTTTGGCATGTATTCACAGAAAACCCATCAATTTGATGTGCAGTTGGTCGTAATAAATCATTTAACAGATTTTAAAGGTGCCAAAGACTTTAAAAACATGTATTGGGGGGTCAAAACCAGTCAAAAGATGTCGGATTTCCATAAAATTAAAGGAATATTCCCATAGATTTATTTTTAAAATGTAGGAATTGATGACACATCATTCTGAGTTATGGTTTTCCTGGGATGTTTGTAAACATGTTTTACTTTTTTAAAACACTAAAAAGTGTTTCTAAAGTTATAAAACATAGAAAATGGCATCATGCTAACATGAAATAATGGGAAAAACACCGTTGAGTTATTTTTTACGTGTACACACAAACAACATGTTAATCCAACATGTGGCATTTTTGGAATGACTTAGTAAAAAGATTTTAAAGGTACTGAAACCTTTAAAAACATGTTTCAAGGGGTTAAAACTATAAAAATGATGTTATATTGCAATGAAATCAAAGAAAAATGACCTCAGATTGATTTTTAAAATTTATGAACCAACGAAATTTCATTCAAAGTTAAGGTTTTTCAGGATGAAAATAAATGTGTTTTAGAGTTTTAAAACACTAAAACATGCATTTAATGGAAAAAATCATAAATAATGACCTCATATTCATGTAAAATCATGGTAAAACAACTTTTGATTTATTTTTGACATGAATATATAGACAAGACATCAATCAGGTGTGCAGTGTGGTCAAAATGACTTGGTAAATTGTTTTTAATGGAACCAAAGCCTTTAAAAATGTGTGTCAAAGGGGTAAAATCTAGGCAAAATGTATAATTTCTATAAAATAAATTTAAAATGAACTTAGATTTATTTTTGAAAAGTATTAACTGAAAGAAGTCATTCTAAGTTACTATTTTATAGGGATACCCGTTAACGTGTTTTTAGTGTTTTAAAACACAAAAATGTTAATGTAATGATCAAAACCATAGAAAAAAAAACCTCATATTGATGTGGAATCATGAAAAAACCACCATTAAAATATTTATGACATGTATGTGTATAAAACATGTCAATCCGACATGTTTTGTGGTTAGAATGACTTAGTAAATAGTTTTTAAAGGTACTTAAACTGGGTCTTATGGAATCTGGAAAAAAAATGGCATTACTTATGAAATAGGTACTTTAATCAAGATAGATTCTACTACTAATTTGGTTAATCATATTTAATATGTAAGGGTTTATTTGAAGTTGAATTAAGTTCATCCTTGATAGATAAATTAGTTCTCCCCACACCTGAGGATAAGATAAATCTTAGAATTGAATTTTAAAATAAGTTGTTGTTTTGTGAATCTTGTCAAATGATTGGGAACTCTAAAGCTAATTATAGGGGGTATTTATTTATCTAAATTAAATTCATCAATATCGAATGATGGATAGGAATGTGAAGATCCAAGATAATGAGAATAAGGAAAATGAACACTCTACAGAAGATGCTACTCCACCCTTTATCTCCAGGAATTTGGATCCTTCAAATGGACATCCCCATGAAAATATTGATGGTTCTGCTCAAAGAAATGAAGTGATTAGTTCAAAAAACATTCCTGTGAACAATGGATTCTCAAAATTAATAGTTATTCCTCTTTCTCCTATATGTAATGAAAATGGATTGGTCTCTTCTACTCAGATCATTGACAAGCTGAGGAAGTCTAAGGATGACATAGCAAAGGAAATTCCTTAGGCTTTTGTTGGGTTTTACTTCATTAATGCATTAACTAGGGATATAAAAGGTGTCCATAGTGATGTGGAATTTGAGGATATTCAAGAATACATGGATGCTTCTAAAAAGGCTAATTTGGATTATAATTAATAGCAGGAACAAAAATTGGTCTCTTCTAAAATTCATAAATGAAAGGATAGGGTTGATGTTATCTAATTCAATACCAAAAAGTGTCATTATCAAGAGAAAGGTATTTGTTCTCCCATTTTTCTTAATGAAAAGGTTCCTTATTCTCATAGAATGAATATTTCTCTTAAAGATTCAATATCCTTTACTTCTATTCCATTGGACTTTGGCCATACAATGAATAAGATAGGGGAGGGACAACCACCTTTGGGCATTCTAGCTAGGCAGAATCCTATAGATAGTGAGAATCCCCTATGATTCCTATATGCAATGATTTTATAACCCATCTGAGGACTAAGAGTTCATATGATTTGACTTATGGTAGGGATAAATCAAACAACATTGTTGTCACCTAATCTACTTCATGGTTAGAAGGTGTTTTATGGTTTAGAAATGACTGGACCCCTACTGGTGGTTTAAAATCCCCTACTGATCAAATTTTTAGAGTTTCAAAATATTCGTAGGTACTTGATAGGGCTCCACTACCTATCTAGGGAAGGATTTTTAGTGAAGATATTGTCTCATCAGTGGATAATGGAGATGAGATAGTAGATGTGGCCCCTCTTTGTTGTTTACATGCTGTTGTTGAATTTGGTGTTGACAATGCTGATTATATAGATTCTAATTTAGAGAATTTCAAGAAGAGTAAATCAAAATCTATTATGGTTTCTTATTTTTCTCATCTAGTAAAGGTTAAAACATTGTCGAAGGTTATTAATCACAACTCTTTTGAGTTTCTTGTATCGAGAAGTAGTGAGAAGGAAATCCAAAGCAATTATCATTTTTTGGGAGTAGAAGATACGACTGGTTTTTGGGTAGAATACATGATAGATTTTGTTGATATTGAATTTCTAGATGATAGATGTGGGCCATGGTTTCATTTCAAAACATGGATAAGATGTTGAAATCCTCATGGTCAGGGTAGATATGCCTCACTTCATAGAATGAGTACTTTCTCTCATCCTACTTAATTACTTATTCTTGGTCTATTTTTGTTATATATGTTTCTCCTTTGTACATGGTTTTTTTCAATAAAGGCGATTATGAGATGCTAGTAATGTGTCCGGTGTTTATAGGAGTGGCATCTATGGGTATACACGGGAATGGAATTTGGAGATGATGTTCTTTTGTGTGGTGGTAGATCATTTGAAGGATCCCCTAAGTTTTCCTTGAGGGTCTAGTTTCATGTGGGATTGTAGTTTCCTTATGTCTATGGATATTTTTCCATGTTTTATTTGGGACTTTGACACTTCTGGGCCTCTATTCCATGTGATTTATAATGAGTTTTGTAACAATGGGCTCCCAGACTATATAATTTTAAGCTTATGAGCCTTTGGGCTTCGGGTTTATAATGGTTCTCCTTAACCCATTTTAAAATGGGTTTCTCTTTTTCTCTTTTTTAATAAAGGGTATTCCCCCAACCTATTTTGCTATATATTTATATTGAGATACCATGGGTTGGAGAGTCTCTGTATGATGGTAAATCTGATGTTATGGAAGGCTAGGGTTACCTATTCATAGTGATGCCATATTATCGTGGATTTTTCCTTCTGGTTGAAGATGAGTACATTGGAAAAAATTATTGATCGATTGCGATGGTCAGCATAGAAATAAATAGATCTCACATATCTAGTTTTGTGGCTAGGGTGACTAAGGAAACCAGATCCAATGATATTAATGGATATTGGAGGAATGCGAAGATGTTACCTAAGGTGAATGTGGCTCAGCTATATGCGGTGGTGGCAGTTGAAATAAACGAAACTCGACAAATAGTGATGGATGAGGTGAACGACGCTCGTCAACCTTAAATTATTATTATCTCTTAGTTCAATATTGAAGGTACCTCAGTCTTAGGTAGGAAATTGGGGGGAATTATTGCCTGAAGCAATGTTTCTTATTAGTTTCTACGGACATCATTTAATGGTTCCTCTACTGGTAGGATCCATAAGAAATAATCATTGGCCTATGTGGATGATAATTGTAAATTCTTCTTGGAATGTATGGATTTGGGTAATAACTCTCTAATAACCATGGTTGTTCTCCCCAAATTTTAGAATCCATGGAAGTTTGATAATATTATTTGTATGACTTCTTTTTTATGAGGGTTTTCATATTGAAACTGTATTTTATTAGGTATAGGTTTCTTTCACTGTTTGTTTTAATCGGCTGAAGCCAGAATCCATGTGTGGTCCTCTGGTTCATCACTTTTGAATATGGAAACACTCCATATCCATGAATTGACATTGTATTTTAATGTTTCAAGGTTAAATAATTATTTTTCACAGGTATGGACCAGGACGCACGACCTCAATTAGATTTTATGACATCTAAAAATCTTGGATGATATTGTGGTTACCATTGGAATTCTGATTCTCTTGGATAAAGTGACAAACCATGTCAGGTATGACCACTTTTCAAGAATGTTGGATGAAATTTATTTGAGTTCCACTCTTATTGATAATGTTACTCTTACTACTCACACTGATGATATAAAAATTATCACTGAGTATGATAATTTTATAGAGTTCTATCAAAAGTGAAAATATATTGGTCATTTGTATGATAAATTAATAAGTAAATTTAGTGATTTCTATGGTTTTAAGGGGAATCGTTCAAAGTAATGTGATTGAAAAGTAAAAAAAATACATCTATTCCACATGGGCAGTGATTACCCAGTATCCTGGGAAACAGCTGGTGGAATTTTTGGATAAGAAACCTGAAAACCAAGGGTTTAGAGTATACGAGAATTAATCTCTGGAAGTGAATTAAGAGTAGGAAAGGACTTAAATGGCTGATACTAGCTCATTTTTCATTCCTAAATAGGACGATGGGAACATTAATGGGGATCAAATGGCCACCGTAGGTACTAGGGGTGACATTTCCTCTACTATCATGCTTAGGTATGTTACTCCTAGGGGTATGGCCTTGCAAGATATTGTGTCAGTATTGGTATAGATTAAATCCAAGTTGACAATATTATCAGTGAGCCTACTGTTAACAATGAGGAACCGGATTACAAGAGAAGTGATGGTATTTCTATGGGTGTTTGTTTTGATTTTACATGGAGTTACATATGAACATGTTCAGCAGGTTGACATCTCTAAGTCAATTGCCATGCAATTCATTGGTTGGGATGGGAGGCACACTGGTGAGGTGGGACAGTCTGCAGAGGATGTTGGCGTCATGACTAGATGTTATCCTTCACCAATTTATGAGAAAGGTTTCATTGTTCAGCCATAGGCCAGAGAATTTTCAGGGAATGTTCTATAGGATGATGGTTCTGGGTAATATGATGTTTAGTAGAGCATGGATTATCTTCAAGAGATTCATAATGTCTTCAAATATTCAGGAATGTATGGTAAATGGTGTAATGTTTTAGATGATGGAAGTAACAAGGAGAAGTAGATCATTTTGCTGGATACCACTCATCTATGATCTATAGCCAGTGGTGACCCTGTTTCTTTTAAGGATTTTTTTTTAATGGTAAAGTAAAGATGGTTAGTAGTAAAGGTGTTGCTCTGATTCCTCCAAAAAGAGGGTTGTGGTACGGGTTCATCTTCCAACGCATCAAAGATCCAGCTCAATTCAAAGTAGTAAAGGTCCACGGAAAGGATCCTTAGGATCCTCAATCAAGTAAATTCATATTCATATAGGGGAGCTACTAGTGATGATGATGATTGTGATAATTATTATGGAAATACCAACGGGGATACTGGCGTGATGCTTCTCCTATGTCAAACCTAATTTTTCTTACATGACTATTACATCATTTTAAAGATAAAAACATAATAGTGTTACAAATCCAAGATCAAGTGATTTAGTGTCTTGGGAAAATTAGGCTTATATATAACTTTTACAAAATAAAACATAAACATTATTTAATTATTTCTTCTCTAGATTCTTAGTGGCCATTTCATTCTCCTTAGTACAAGTAATCACCTGAGGATATACATCATGGAAAGGGGTGAGATAAAATAACAGTAAGAGGATAGATAAGAACATGAAACAATATAACATGGGTGAGCATAATCATCATCATAACTTTATAATCGTGATAGGAGACATTAGAAAAATGAAACATCATTTCTTAGTGGTCAAATACCACGCATAGTTATGAAAATAACTAGCATCATGTTCACGCATATTTCAATTTATCTCATGTGATACATTACATTACCCAATGCATTAAAGTGATATATAATTCTAGGAACACCCCTCACCTAATAAAATTTTCATGAACTATATAATTATGGGTGCACCCGTCACATCATAACATTTAAATTACCATGCATGCCACATAGAATGTATATCAATATTGAACATAAAATAACCCATTGAAAGAAATGGGTTTCATTTAAAAAAATCATACATTCATGAATAAACATTGGGGTTCTCAAATGAAATAGGTAATAACATACTTCGTATAAGAATCATCAATCTTGGGTGAAGAAGAAACAATTTCATGAGAAGTAAAAATGTATTTTTGGAAAGAAGAGTTCTTTTGGAAAAATGTTTGCATTGTCATAAAACCACATTGGAAACATGTATATCCTAGAAAAAAATGGAAATAAAAATAAATTATATCAAAGAAACATTAAATAAACATTCATACTGAAAGTGGAGTGAAAGAGGGAAGACCCAAGGAAGGAGAGTTGGGTTCGAGAATCCCCTTACCTTATGTCTGAATTATTTTTTGACTTTAATATCCTATATAATAAAATTAAATTAATTAATTAACAAATCCAGAATCTTTTATACATTTTATGGAGTCATTATAGATTTATTAATTTCATTTATTTACTTTTTGAGGAGTTATATAGTTTAATTTCATCATTCAAGAGTGTTCGTTTTCTAGGTTTTTCCATTGTCAGTTTTCTTGTATATGATAATATAAGTTCCTGTAAAATGATAATGGTTCTCAATAATTGTTATTAATGAACATGAAAAAATTTATTAGTCTTATATATGTTTTTTTTATATTTTATGAGGATGAATCATTAGATAAGACATTAGTGATAATCATTTATATTATTACAGTGGTTTTCGACCATCATTAACTAGTTTTGTTTCATTATTTATTATTGTGAAGATAAGTTAGTTCCATAAAATAAAAAGGGTTATAAAATAAATTTTAAAATACTTTTTCAAAAATTATAATTTTTTATGACCAGACTTGAATGTGGTGAAGGAAAATGAAAATGCATCGTCCACGGTGGTGGTAAATCGACACACCACAGAAAATATTTTCATTTTTAAAGTAAAAAAAAAGATAAAGGAAGAGACTTGAAGATGAATTATTAAATTAACATAATAAAATTATAGTATATAAAATATACTGGATTTATCATTCCTATTGGATAAGTTGGGGTGAGGAGATAATAATAAAATAAATTAAATTGAAAAGAAAATTGAAAGGAAAAGAATGAGGATTTTACCTCTTGAATTTCTCCTCCTTGAGAACCTTTGTAGGGAAAAGGTTTTTGTATTTTTATGAGACCAAGGGATCTTATACATTGGGTAAGGGATTGATAAGAGTATTGGGAAACATTTGGACAAGTAGTGAATCTTGGAAGGCGTGATGAGGAGAGGTGGTGAGAGGTGGTATTTATAGGGGAGGAGAGGGTTGTTTTCTCATTATTTTATTCATTAATTTGTTATTTTGGCTCAATAATATGAATAGTTTGAGAATTAAAACAAAATATATTAAAATAATGAGTTATAGTTCTATATTTTTGTCTTACGTCATCCATACATCATCTATGACTCAATAATTCATGTATTAAGTTTTTATCGTAAATTATTGTATTTACTATTCACCAAGAAATCAAGTATTTTAGAAAAATAAATAAAATCCAACCTAAAAATTTTTCAATGTATATAATTAAAAATTAAAATCCATTTTATTAAAATAATTTTATAAACATGAGAAATATAATTTTTAATTAAAATCATCATATACTCGAAAAATACAAATTATAAAATTATAACTGATTTTATAACAATTTGAAAAAATAATTAAGGATTCATAAAATTATCTTAAAATCATAAGAAAAAAATATTAATTTATGAATAGATTTTATAAAAATACATTTTCTTTTATTTTATTTTATTAATCATTAAATTATAATTCAACATTTATGAGTTACAAAATACCAACACTTAATTTTTAATTTTAAAAAAATTATTTACTTATGCCATGAAATAAATTCATCATATTTTCATTCATAATAAACCTAAATTTTATTTATACTTTTATAGGTGAGGTTACTATTCTATTGGTCAAATTACTATTCATAAGGGTCATATTACTATTCCAAATTTCACGTTACTATTTCATTGGTATAGGTTCCTTAACTTCCAGAAATGCCTCTCATTTAATTCAATCTTAATTTATAAAGTTTTATTATGTTATATTTTGATTTTATGTGACTTATACTATATAAAATGATTATAAGAAGGGAAATTTCATTAATAAAATTATGGGTTGTTATATTCTTCCCCCTTATAAAATTTAGCCCTTGAAATTTTATTTTACATTATATGGTGGAAACAAGTGAGGGTACTTATCCTTAATCATTTCCTCTGGTTCCCTTGTTTCCTCTTCATACTTATGGTTCTTGCACAGTACTTTGACCAGGTGAGTAGTCTTATTGCATAGTACTTTATATCTACACTCCAATATCTTCAATGGTTGTTCCTCATAATAGAGATCATTTTCCAACTGTACCGCATTTGGATTTAGGACATGTGAGGAATCAGATATGTACTTCCTCAAGAGGTATACGTGGAATATATCATGCACTTGAGACATGGTAGGTGGAAGTTCTAGTCGATAGTTCATTACTCCGACTCGATCAAGAATCTTGAATGGGTCAATGTACCTAGGACTCAAATTTCCTTTCTTCCAAAATCTCATGATCCTCTTCCATTGATATATATAGATTAATACCATATCCCCATCCTCAAACTCAATTTAACGTTGATAATTATCTATATATCTCTTCTATTAACTTTGGGTTACCTTGATGTGTTGTTGAATGGTTTTCCACTTTTCCACTTATTCAGGTCCTAGCAGCCTATGTTCACCGACTTTATCCCAGCACATCAATGTTCTATATATTTTCCTATAAAGGCATTTATATGAATCCATTTTTATGCTCAATTGGAAACTTATATGTAAGATAACTCAGACAGAGGTAGATATAGGTCACATCCTCTTTTGAATTCCATAGAACATGCACTCAATATGTCTTCTGATGTTTAAAAAGTTCATTCAGATTGGACATCATTTTTATGATGATAAGTCATGCTGAAGTTCATCTTAGTATTTAGATCATGTCGGAGTATTTTCTATAACTCTTAGGTGAATATCAGATCTCAATCGGATATAATCGATAGTGGTACTCCATATAGCCTTACTAATTCTATGATGTATATTCGTACAAGCTGATCCAATGAGAAGTCCTCTAGAATTGCAATAAGGTGATCTATCTTTGCAAGAAAATACACAATAACCGATATATCATTATTTCCTCTGGATTTCTTTGGAATTTCGGAGAAAAATTACAAGGTGATTTTTTTCCATTTCTATGTTTGTATGGTTAAAGGTTTCATGGCCTCAAGTGCATATCCCAAAATGCCAAAGGTTTCCAAATAGCAGTTATGTCCTAGATGAGTCAGTGGGGAGAATATTCCCTCATTACTATAGTATCACAAAAGAAGTCAAACGTACATTAAATAGTGGAAGATAAATAAATAGAAATCAATTGAAGTAAGAAAATATAGGATTACGTATCAATAACCAGGAAAGTCTCGTACAAAAAATGATGCAGATGATACATGTATCTAGAAAGCATCCAAAGTAGTACATGGAAATACAATACAATATAGATGTCCCAAAATAACAAAAGACCAAAAAGGTATCCTAGTAGCATCGCAAGCCTCAGCATGGTCATATGCTCCCCTGCTCCAAAGCCACAATCAAAAACCAGTACCGGGGCACTTTCCCATATCATCACATGCAACCATATAATCTGTATAGATCCCCAAGGAGTCCCAAACAGGGTGTGAGATAAACACCCCAGTATGCAACCACTTAGTTTTATACAGTTCTACCAGTAATTCTACAAGTTCTATCAAGTGTAAACAAAGTAGTAATGTGAAGTGAAAACCTATGGCATAGGTCTACTACAATAAAGAAACTAAACAATGCTCAAGGCAACATAAAAAAAGAGTATACTCTTAACAAGGCATTTATAGAAAATTAATCAAGTCACATAGCCATGTCATACATCCATTCATATCTAGCAACAAATAGCAATGTTGTATAAAGAAGTGAGAAATTCAACAGTCATGCCGTATAGTGAAATGTAGACCACAAAGGTCGGATCTGACGTTTCATGTACCGGGGAATCGACAATAAAATTCTAAACCAAGAAGGTACATATCCAAGGAGCTCATCCAAGGCATCCACATCAAGTCCCATGGGCATCCTTGGGGAAACTCGGTCTAGGCACTGGTTGGGGTCCTAGGAGCATGGCAACGGCATGTCCTATGTGAGCCCATGAAAGCTGGATCCACAAGGTAACAAGGCTTGATCCATCCCACGGAATCAAGACCCAAGGGGCAGATTCAACCCAAGGCATCCACTACCACGTTCTAAACCCATGGATATTAGTCCATGGCATCTAACAAACCATTCATTCATGCATTCAAAATTACACATTCAAATTCATGTTGGTATACCTACTCACATCAACAAGAAAAATCCATGAGTATACCCACTCATGAAATCCATTAATCATTTACCAACAATATGGGCCTACCCTGCCATATAATCCATTTTAACATGCCATTAATCGTCTATATAGGTATACCCACCCATATTATTCATTTAATAATCCCAGTTAAATTAAACAAGCATGGCATAGCAAGATAACACTAAGAAAGGAGGCAGTACATCTCCCAAGCAGATAAAAAACCCATTAAGGCGTCTAAGGTATTCCTATAACTAGGAAAGAACAAGGACACACCCCTTGTGTGGTTAAAACAGACATAAATAGGTTAATTCCTTAAGGCGCACCCCATGGGTGACCTTGAATTGAGAAGCGGGTTCCAACACACCTAAATGAAACCTATGTCTATTTTCACTAGGTCTGACTAAGCCTACTAAAATTATCTCACTCAAAAACAGGTTCATGTCATAAATTACGGTGGGAGACATATTGGTTGAATGCCCAAAAATCACCAAAAAATCTGAACAAAAGTATAGGCAACCTACCTCGGCTCGGTAGTAGAGGGATCATCCAATATTAATTCTTGATTTGTCTTGGTTTAGGAGAGATCTCAATAATGGATGAAGAATGGGATATTAGGGAATATGATCTAAAAATCAAATAGTCCAATCAATTTCTAGAAGAAACTAATATGGCTAAAAAGGAATGTAGGCCTTATCGATATGGATCTGATGAGACAAACCATGATCGAAATAGAGATTGGCCAAAGAGTTGGGATCAATTCCTAGGGTAGGCGCCAAAGGAGAGATCCACGGGAGTAGGGCTACTATGAAATACAAAATAAACTCAAATATGGTTTAAAAGAAACCTTAAATTTAATATTTAATATTTAAAAAAACTTACATAGCAGGGTTGCACTGTTTACCCATATGGTTTCCCAACCCATGCGGAAACTGTGTGCACCTCACTAACTAGAAGGGGCACTATGCATGGTTTATCTACATGGTCTGACTAACCGTGTGGTGACCATGAATAATTGTCTGCTAAAAACCTTCAAATTTTTCAGACTTTTTCATGGTTGTGTGGCCTCTACCACACAGTTTCTCAAAATGTGTGGAAGCTATTACCTACCCTCACACGGTTAGACTAATTGTGTGCAAAACATGCGCCATTCCATTTTTAGCCCAAAACTTGGTCCACAGCTCCAAAAAATCCCCAGACACCTCCAAAACACCCGTTATCACATGGGGAACAAATTTAAGGCCATAAAAAATAATTCAAACCAAAAGAAAAATGATATGTACCTCATAGAAAAACTCATGTTCTTACAATCTTCCCCCATTATAGAAATTCTTCCCTAAAGTGTTCACTGAAGGGTGGTTAAGATTCGTCTGAAAACAAATTTGGCCTTTGAGTGCATATGTCAACCTTCCTATCTCAAGTCTCATCTTATAAATGGTCATGCTTCCATAGCACCCAAACTAGAGGAAATGACCAGCCTCTGAGAACCTTTTTGCTTCTATCAATGATATAAATCAAATTCTCTTCAAAGGATGCATCAACCTGAATCTCAACCTCCTTAGGTTAAGAAACATGAGATGGTTCTGAGTGATAGTGGCATAGATGAGATATATAGTAGACTTAATGCATGGATCGGTGCCTCTGAGGTAACTAAAACTGATAGGCAATCGCCCCAACTCTCTCCAGAATCTCGATGACCTGACATATCATGGTGAAATCTTACCTTGTCTCTGGATCCTCCTATCTCCCAACTTCGGTGAAACATGAAAGAAAACCTGATTCCAAACCTCAAACTCTAGAGGTCATCTACGGTGATTGGTATAATACTTCTAACAAGACTGTGTTGTAATCATCTACTTCTGAATCAACTGGACCTGCTCATAAGTATCTTGCATGATATGTTGTCCCAGTAAATCTTCCTCACCTACCTCTAACCAGCATAGTGGAGAATGTCATGGCCTACCATATAAATCCACATAAGGCTCCATCTGTATCTTCTCCTAATAATTTTTGTTATTGGTGAACTTAACCAAGAGAATATGCCTCTACCAAGAGCCCCCAAAATCCAAGACGCATGCTCAAAACATGTCCTCTAGCACATGTATCATATGCTCTAACTGGCTATCAGTCTGAGGGTGGTATATTGGTCTTGGAAGAACCTATGTACCCAGTGCCCTCTGAAAACTCTACTAGAAATGAGATGAAAATAAGGAATTACTATCTAAAATAATAGTGTGTGGGACCCCATGTAGTCTTACCACCTCTCAGATATACCAAATTTCAAGCTCATAAAAAGTGAAGGTATCCTTGGTCAGAAAAAAAAGTGAGTGACCTTCATCATCCTATCAATAAAAACCCACATAGAATCATTTCCTTGAGGTGACCTCAGAAAACCATTCATGAAATACATTGTAACATCATCTCATTTCCACTTCAGAATAGGTAACTACTATAAAAGACCAGTCGTCTGCTGATGTTCCACCTTCACCTACTCATAGGTGGAATACATCATAACAAAACCAACTACTTCTTGATTCATACTCATCCACCAATACTAGCGATATAAGTCATGATACATCTTGGTGACTCTGGGATGCACTTCCCAAGATGAATCATTAAACTCCCACATAATCTCCTTACATATATCCACTGGAACCCAAACACATCCACGTATATATAGGATTTCATCATTGCCTATTGTCCAAACAGGAGAAGGTTCCTCACCTGCCACACACTCTTGTAGAACTGGGCCTTCTAAATCTGATAGACGCCTCATCATAACTCTATCCAGCAGGGTAGAGGTCATGGCTAAGGATAACAGAAAATTTTGTCCCAATATGGCATGCCCCTTCAGATGCATCTCAAAGAACAACACCATAAGTTGTCACTCGCTTCTCACATGCCGCAACGCATGTATTTGAGTCCTTTTTCTCAGTGAATCGGCCACTGTATTTCCCTTACCAGGCATTTAGGCAAGATATAAATCAAAGTACTATAGGTAATCTACCCACCTTCGCTGCCTCGGGTTCATATCACGCTGCTTAAAGATATACTTGAGACTTTTTTGGTCTATGTAGACCACAAAACGCTTTCCCAGTAAATATTTCCTCCAACAACACAAAGCATGAACAACTACAGCTAACTCTAGATTGTGCATAGGGTAATTCCTATCATGAGTCCTCAGCTGCCAAGACCCATACTCCATGACTCGAGCCCACTATATCAGCACTTCCCCCAACACAATACCTAAAGCATCATAGTACACCATGTAACTCATGCCCTGTTTTGGAACTATCAGGACTAGTGTTGATGTCAACCTTTCTTTCAGATCTTGAAAGGATGTATCGCAAGACTTTAACCATAAAAAATTCATTCCCTTTTTATTCAAGACCATCATCGGTGCTTCTAATCCTAATAAGACTTGTATAAAATTCATGTAGTAACCAACTATCCCCAATAAACTTCATATGTCAAAAACATTCTTGGTATGTTCCCAGGAAACTATTGATCTCACCTTCTCTAGGTCCACTGACACCCCTGTCTCCGAGATGATGTGACCCAATAAGTGAATCTGATCCATCAAATGGTGGCACTTTGAGAGCTTAGCATATAACCGATGCTCTCTCAGTGTATTTGAAATGATCTCAAGATGTTTGGAATGGTCATGTCAATTGTGAGTATACACCAAGATATCATCCACGAAAACCACCACAAAATAATCCAAGTAATGATGGAACACCCAATTCATTAATTCCAAGAAAACTTTTGGTGTGTTCGTGAGACCGAACTGTATAACCAGATACTTGTATAACTCATACCTACTATGAAAGTTTATACAATGTATGTCTATAGGTCAAACAAACTCCTAGTGATATCATAGCTGCAAGTCAATATTCAAGAACACTAGAGCTCCTTAAAGCTGATCAAACAGATCATCTATCCATGGTAAGGGATATCGGTTTTTTACCATCAGCTGGTTCAGTTTCCGATAATTCATATATAGCCTTATAGTTCCATCCTCCTATTTTTCAAAAAGGACTGGTGAACCCCATGGATAAGTACTGGGTCTGATAAACCCTTTTGCCTCTAAATCCTAAAACTACCTCTTGAGATCCTGCAACTCCATCGTATCCATCTTGTAAAGATGAATGGATACCGATGTAGCTCCAGCACTAGCTCTATGGAGAACTCTACCTCTCTCCTAGGAGTTAAACCAGAAAATTCATTGAAAAAGACATCCATGAAGCACTCAACACTGGAGGGAAGTCCGCCTAACTAACTCCCTAATCATCTAGAAACAAACTAAAAATTGTGGCTATCATCTCGCCTATCCCACGATGATTGATTCCATCTCGACTCACCTGAACATTCCATTCACCCTTGTAAATAAACACTTCACCCTCTAGTGATGTTAAAGTCACCCTCCAATGATAGCAGTCAATGTACGCTCGATAAGCTACTAGCTAGTGCATTCCGATAATGATATCAAACCCTATTATCTCAAGGACATACAGATCTAAAACGAAGTGACACCCTCCGACCTCAAGGGGACACCCCCATACACTAGCGCACATCACCCATTCTAACTCCCAATGGTGGGTCTAGCATCAAAATTCCCTCGGAAAGCAAAAAAAAATCTTGAGGATTTTAACCACTAATGTAGAAATAAAACTGTGATAGGAACCTGTATCAAAAAGAGAAGATGCAATAGTATAAGCTACTAAGATCATACCTCTCACTATAGACGGTCTGGGATCCTTCTCTTGTCGGGTCTATTGCACAGCATAAGTCTGGCATGTACTGTAGCCATGTGACACTGTCGGGATACCCTGAGCTGGTCCACCCTACTATCTATGATAACCTAAGTGTCTAGATACCAAATCCAGAACCATAACTACCTTTCCCTGACCAGCCTACACTACTCCAACTCCTAGCCTAACACGAAGCTGAAGAACCTACTCCTGATCTTAACATCAGAGCTAACCCCCTACCACTCACAGCTAGAGGGAAGGTCCTACAAAACCACTACATGTGCCACATTATAGCATCTCGAATTTCTATCACATAAACTTTCATTACATTATACAAAACCAAGGATCTTTAAGGTTTAGTGTCTTAGAAACCATGAACTTTTTACAAGAGAAAAAAACATTCTTCTTAAACACTTGAAAGGCTTCTTCATTTGTTCATCCTAAGTTCATTACAACATCTCATAACCTGGGAGAATACATCAAAGGAAAGGGTGAGAAAAATGCCCAGTAAGGGAAACAAGGGAAAAAATTACATGAGAACTTGAGATACATCAAAAGTCATGAAAAATAACTTTAAGGCATGAGAAAGAGATCATGAGGCATATCATAAAAAAATAACGTGTTTCATAAATTGAAGATTTGGCTACAACATTTAACATAAACAATCATGAACATATCACCAAGGTCCATCCCCAAGGTTTCATTTGAAATTACCAAGGTAAATCCCAAGGTATCATTAAAATTGTAATCTCTAGTGGTTACATCATTACCCAATGCAATGGGGAGCTATCAGGGCACACCCTTAAATTTGTAATCTCTAGTGGTTACATCATTACCCAATGCATTGGAGAGATATCAGGGTGCACCCTTAAATTTGTCTTTATTATAATGTTATCCACATATATCATCATCAAACATTTCATAAAAAACCCATATAGCATAAAAGAAATGGGTTTCATTTCATAGTCATCACATTTTAAAAACTGCTTTAAAGACATGATCTTTATGTCACTTTAAACCCACAGAAAAGGACAGAGGGTTTTATGTATGTAAGTCCCAGAATAAAAATAGAACATTTTGATATATATTTGAATAATCCTATAGAAGAAATATCTTTGAGTATTCACTTAATAAAATAAAATAATTTGAGGAAAAGAGAGACACATTTTTAGACGAAAATTCTGCAGCATAACGGCTATGTTACAGGGTTTTAGAAAACATTAAAAAGAGAGGGGACATGGGTCACCCACTCATAAATGACCCATAAAACAGTAGGGGGACAGAATATAAAGGTTTTAAGAACATGTTAATGAAATTTTAAGGACATACCATTTGAAATTGAAAACATGGAAGGAAGACAAAAATAAGATTTTTCTTATGAAAATTCGGCAGCCTACAGCGTCACTTAAACTTCAAAAAAATGAATTGACGAGATAAAATAGGGTCTCTCATCATATGAACATAAAATATAAGTATTATAGATATAGATATCATACCCCAAAATAATAAAAATTACCTTGAAATACTTGACAAGAAAATAGAACTTGAAAATGAGAATGGTGAAAAATCCGTTAAAAAACTTTCGACAGTCTAACGGCGCCACTTAAACATTCATAAAATGAAATGATGAGAGTAAGAGGGGATCTATCATCATATGAAAATGAAAAGGGAAGTAATAGGAATATAAAAGAACATCCTCCAAAATAATAACATAAAGAATAAAATAAATGACTTAAAAGAGAGTATTTGAAAAGAAAGAGAGAGGTTGGATCCCTTACCTTAAAACGTATCTCTTAAAACTCAAAGGTTGGGACCTTGAGGGCTTGGGGGAACCTTCGGAGGACTCCTTGAGAGGTAATGAGACCATATATTAGTTGGGGAGAGTTTTGAGTTAAAAATAAAGGAGTAAAGGGTGGGTATTTATAGGGAAAGTGAGGGGACAAGGCATTAATGGCCAAGGGACACCTCATTGGTGGTATTGGAAAAACCATGGGCTTTCCCATGGTATTGGCCACTTGGGACACCTCATACCTTATATTACTATTTATAAGTCGACCATATTTATTACATACTTAATACATCATTTAATGATGTCATTAAACACCCGTAACTTAAAAACTGTATTTTCACTATTCATCAAAAATTCAACTTTCTCAGAAAAATCCCCAAAAATTACCTTAACATAATATCGATGCTCTGAGTTCAAAAATGAAATCCATTTTATAAAAATAATTTTCTAAATATTTTTAATTTAATTTTTAATTAAAAAACACTATTCACCAAAATAAAATTAATACTTGACTAATAATTTCTGAAACAGTTATTTTCCTCTTTTATTGAATCACATTACTTAATCAAGGTGCCTAGATTATATTAATACTTTCTTTAAGTGAGATTACTAATCCATTTGGTCACATTATTAATCCTAAGCATAAAATCACTATTCATAATTTACTATTCATCAAAAATTAAGTTGATCTTATTAGACTCTAAATTTCTTACTGAACATAATTGTAGAAGACCATTTTTTGAAAAATCATTACACATTTTTAATTATTTAAGGTTTACATAAACATTTTTAAAATATCCTTTTCTAAAATTAATCAAAAATATGCATACTATATTTATCCGGACATTTGAAAATTCACAAACTTCACCATAAGAAGAGAACACAATTTTATTTAACAAAGTATTACACAACGTAGCTATGGTCTCCTTACATAGCCCCTTATAACCACAGAATAGGATCTAAGTGTAAGGTGTGCTAAGGTGAGAGAATCTGAGGGCGGCTTGGCCAACATCGTACACGTAGTAATTTCTATCAGTTTGAACTTCTCGCGAAGGCGATTCTATTCTAGCTTCACACGATGAAGTTTGGATTAGGTTTGGTCCAGAGAAAATCTCAGTGGTGCTACCTCCTTCCCAAGTTCTGTTAGATGGGCTTCGATTGGCCCGAGACTGCTGGATGAGGCCATCAAATCTTCTTTCTATATTAATTAACCAAGATCACTTGTATTTAGAGACAATAATCGAAACGTTTTGTTTCCAGCAGTCATATTGACCAACGGTCATGTAACAATCGGAACCCAACGGTCTCATTTTAATTATACTCATGTTATCAAATGAAACAGTTTTGTTGAGTATAAAATAAAATAACACACAAAATTAGGAAACAATATTTATTCAAAAATTCCAGGTCGTTACACACATCCTACTGCAAGTTTGGCATGCAACTGGGTTATGGTCACACAGATCCTTCATGTGGCCTTGCCTACCACATTGATGGAAATACAGCAAGTTGCCTGCACCTACATCCTGACTAGCACTAAAATCACAGGAAGCCTCAAAACGACACTTCCTCCCTGAAGATGTAGATTCAGCCGGGCGAGAAATAGCACACCCCTATTCTATACAACCATCTTCCCTCAGATTATACTCTATGATTAGTGCCAAATTTACAATCTCAATGATAGAATCCAACCTGAACACGTTCACTTGAGATTTGATAAAATGTATGAGACCTTTCTCAAAGTGTCTCTCCCTCGATATCTCATTAGAAATATACATCGGCACAAAACATTGTAGCTCTATAAATCATACCAAGTACCCCATAATCGTCATTGTGCCCTGCTCCAAAGGCATGAACTCACTAGCCTGCTCTCCTCACAGAGTCAGAGGGTAAAACTAATTATAGAAGAGGGTTTGGAAATCAGTCCAACCCCTATCTCACTTCCTGTCAGCCTGGTTCCAAACGTCACACCAGCACTTTGCGGCTCCACATAGCATATAAGTCATGAGCTTGACCCTCTGCTCAGGAGGCATCTTTAGATTATCAAAAATTGCTATCATGGTCTCTATCCACAACTTTTCAGCCTATGGACTGCCATCCTCTAAAAATGTAGGAGGATTCTACTACTCGAACATCTACGTCAGCTCATCCATAGACATGGAAGGCTTCAATACTCCCTGGAAGGTTTTCATATATCGAAAAAAGCCTTCATGGAACTGTGCCTCAACACCTGTGTCTTAAAAAACTAATGTTGCCTAAACTGGCACAAAAGGAGGATCAACCGGTAGCTTGTAGCCCACCATCTCTGAAGTATGGTCATCACCTCCCTCACAGCGTACCATTGGAGGTCATCCTGGTGCCATGTCTCTACAATTCCAAACACATTCCTCAGAAAATAAAAACATCAAAGCGCATAGCTCAAATAACCCGACAAGTCAAAACCCTCCTAGAAGCCAAGTCAAACCCATTGCCTGCTCGTAAATCTAGGACTGTATAAATAACATCCATCACACCACTAGAAATTATTCCTCTTACCCACTCAAAAGTAGGGTATAGGTCAAGTCTCTATCCATAATTTCTAGTTTCCATTCTCATTTCAAACTTAGTCATCCAGAAAATTCCACCAAGGGTTTCCAATTCTGAAACCATGAGGGCCCATAACACCACACAAACCCAAACTTTGTTCACATTCAACAATACATATATCAAGTTCATTTAGCATTTTCATTCCATTGGTGTGTAATTTTCCAATTCATAAGGGCCCATACTTCTTATGGATTGAAATATGACGCAACCCTTTATCTGCTACACCAAAACTAACACAACAGTAGGCACAACTATCACATCAACTATCACAATAGCATGCAATATCTAATGCATCCTAAATGGAATGAAAAAATGCATGGAATGTAATTATAAAATGTATCTATATTATGCATGATATGGAACACCCTCGTCTCATTAGGTTTCAACTCAAATATAATCCACAATTTCATTAATAGTAATAATAGAAATAATGTGTCTCACCTAATGGTCAAATTGAATAAACTCTAATAGTAAAAATCTATAAAATCATAAATCCATTTGAGGCCATTTGGTATTTCCCTATACACAGGGTCGCTACTCTCGGGCACAGTTTATTACCAAATCCCATTTCCTTCCTATCCATGTCTATTATCTCCAAATATTAAGTCAAACCAGAAAAGAAATTCTCTGATACCACTTTGTAACATTCCGGACTCAGATTCCACTCAACGGTGCCCCAAGCTGGGTTGGCTGTATGGCCCCAACTACATATCCTCAAATTCTAGAGGCTTCCAGCTAGCCACAATGTCCTAGGTGAGTCGGTTGGGAGACTATTCCCTCATTACCAGAGTATCACAATGGAATTCAAACATATATTAAATTAAAAAAGAAAAATAAATATCAATCAAATTAAGTAAGACAAGATAGTTTTATGTATCAATAACTAGAAAATTCTCATAAAAATGATGCAGATTATACATGTACCTAGAAAGAATCCAAAGTAGTACATGGAAATACAATACAATACATATGTCCCAAAAGAAAAAAAAAGACCAAAAAGGTATCCCAGTAGCATTGCAAGACTCATATTGGTCCTATTCTCCCCTACTCCAAATCCACAATCAATAACTTGTACTAGGGATCTTGCCCCTATCATCACCTGTAACCATATAATCTCTTTGGGTCCCCAAGGAGGACGAAATAGGGTGTGAGATAAATATCCTAGTATGAAACCACCCAGATCTATAAAGTTCTAATATCAATTATACAAGTTCTATCAAGTGTAAAAAAATAATTAATGTGAAGTGAAATCCCATGGAATAGGTCTACTACAATAAGTAAAACTAAACAGTCCTCAAGGAAACCTACAAAAAAGAGTCAGCTCCTAACAAGATAGCTATATCAAAGTAATCAAGTCTCATAGCCACTTCATACATCCATTCATATTAAGAAACCCACATACACACTGTATAAATAAGTACGAAATTCCATGGCCACGTTATATAGTGAAGTGTAAACCATGAAGGCTGAATCCAGGTGTCATGTACTGGGGCATTCATATGACAATTATATACCACGAAGGACTGGATCCAAGGAGCTTTTCCAAGGTATCCACATCGAGTATCAGGGGTATCCCAGTGGAAACTCAGTCTAGGTACTAGTTGGTTTCCTAAGAGCATGGTAATGGAATATCCTATACCAGCCCAAGAAAGATGGATCCACGGGGTAGTAAGGCCCGAGGCATCCCTTGGAATCAATACCCAAGGGGCAGAGTCAACCCAAGGAATCCACTACCACATTCAAGAACCATGGAGATTATTCCATGGAATCTAACAAACCATTCATTCAAGAATTCAAAATTAAACATTCAAATTCATGTGAGTTTACCCACTCACACCAACAAGCACAGTCCATGTGTATACCCACTCATGCAATCCATTAATAATTTACCAAGAATATGGACCTACCCTCCCATATAATCCATTTTAACAGGCCATTAACCATTTATATAGGTATACCCATCCATATTATCCATTTAAAAAACCTAGTTAAATTAAACAAGCATGGAATAGAAATATAACACTAAGAAAGGAGGTAATACATCTCCCAAGAAGATAAACAATCCCATTAAGGCATCTAAGGGCTTCCTCTAACGAGGAAAGCACAAGCACACACCCATTGGGTGGTTCAAACATACATAAATAGGTTAATTCCTTAAGGCACACCCCATGGCTGACATTGAAACAAGAAGCAGGTGCCAATGCACTTAAATGAAACATAGGGGCATCCTCACTAGGTCCGACTAGGCCTACCAAGAGTAGCTCACTCAAAAAAAGGGTCATCCCGAAAAGTCTGGTAGGTAGCATATCATCTGAATCCTCAAAAAGCACCTAAAAAGAAAAAATAAAGTATAGAACACCTACCTAAGCTCAGTAGTAGAGAGCTCATCCAGTATCAAGTCCTGATTCATCCTAGTTTAGGAGAGATCTGAACAACGGACGAAGAACGGGATATTAGGTCATATGAGCCTAAATAAAATAGTGCAATCAATTTCCAAAAGAATTGAATATGGATAAAAATAAATTTAGTAATTACCAATATAGATTTTATTATACAAAACACGATCAAAATGGAGATCAGATGGAGGATTGAGATTGATTCCTAGGTTAGGTGTCAAAGGAGAGCTCCATGGGAGGAGGGCTGATGTGCGATGGAAAATAAACCCAAATAGGGTTTAAAAGAAACCATAAATTTAAAATTTAAAATTTAAAAAA
Organism: Viscum album; assembly: GCA_963277665.1. NCBI lineage: Eukaryota > Viridiplantae > Streptophyta > Magnoliopsida > Santalales > Viscaceae > Viscum > Viscum album. The sequence goes on along the minus strand of OY728159.1, from coordinate 2,056,554,112 downwards.
ACTTACACAGTAGGGTTTCATGGTTTACCTGCATGGTTTCCCAAACTGTGCGCACCTCACTATCTAGAAGGGGCACTTGGCATGGTTTCTCCGCACGGTCTGACTAACTGTGTAGTAACCGTGTGAAACTGTCTACTAAAAACCTGATACTTTTTCAGACATTTGCACGGCCATGCAGCCTCTACCATGTGGTTTCTCAAACCTTGTAGAAGCAACTACCTCCCCTCGCATGGTTAGACTAACCATGCGCAAGCCATGTGCAAATCATGCGCCAAGCCATTTTCAGCCCAAAACTTGGTTTCGGGCTCTGAACAAGCCCTAGACACCTCCAAAACACTCGTGATCACATGGTGTACCTATGAAGGCCATAAAAATCATTAAAACTAAAATAAAAAGGATTTGTAACTCATACTAAAACCTGGTTTCTTATAAATTATGTGTAGGTTCCCACTCTACCCCTAAAAGTGGTTTTATAAAAATTTTAAAAAATATTTGGAGGGATAATGATTATGGAAATGATCTTGTGTTACTTGATCTATAGTTTTCTTTTCTAGATGAATTCATGTCTCTTTATATGACCCCGTATACTTTCTTGCATTCCTATTATCTTTTTCTTCCACCTTTAATAAATTCTCCATATTTTTGGCTTATGGATAGACCATTTTTGTATATTTATATTGATATTAAATAATTTAAAATAAATGTACATGTATAATTGCATATATGTATGTGTATGTGTGTATATACATGTGTGTATATATATGTGTGGTTGTGGTTGTGTGTGTGTACATATATATGTTTTTAATTCATGTAAATTTTATGAATTCACTTTTTATTATTTCTGTAATTTATTTAATTCAATTTATCTATTTATTATCACATATTCATTAATAATGTTAAAAATATAGTTAATCATTTTGTAATATTTATTTATATTTATATATTTATTTACTATACATTTAATAGTTTCAATATGTTTGTAATTTATATGAATAATATTTATTCGTTTTTATTTATAAAGTTGTAGCATTTAAAATATCTTTGAAATTTATATAATTAATCTATTTAAATGATTTTTTAATAATTTTGTAATTTAAATATTTAATTATAAAATTATAAATATATATAGTTTTTTTAAAATTATTTATGAAATTATAAATTAATAAATATATACTTAAATAATTATAAAATTATAATAAATATATTTATAATATTTAGAATTATATATTAATAAATATACATATATATTTATATAAATATACTTATAATTATATATAAATACTTTTTAAATGTATTTGTTTATAATTATAATTATAAATAAATAAATACATATTTAAATAATTATAAAAATATAATAAATATATTTAAATAAAAAATATATTTATTATATTTATAATTATATATTTATAATTATATATTTATAATTGTATATTTATATTTATAAATTTATAATTATATATATATATATAAACTTTTTAAATGTATTTATAATCAATTATAGTTATAAATAAATATATATTTAAATCATTATAAATTTATAATAAATTTATTTAAATAAAAAATATACCAAAGTGGTGCGGACCATGAGATATAATCATATAAATATATATAATTATATTATTATATAATTATATTTATAATTATATTAAAATATCTTTAAATATATATATTTATAAATATAATTAGAAATGAATAAATGTATAAACAATTATGAAATCATAATAAGTATATTTAAATATTAAATATATTTATCATAATTTTATAAATATATATATTTATATATTAATACATATATATATTTACATATTAATAAATATATATATATATATATTTATAATTATATACAAATATTTATAAAATTATAATAAATATATTTATTATATTTATAATTTTATAAATACATATAATTATATATAAATATATAAATATATAAATATATTTATAAAACTATAATAAACGTATTTATAAAACTATAATAAATATATTTAAATAATAAATATAGTTATTTATTTAGATCTTTATCATCACTAAGAAACACTGATAAAACCACTCTTTATCTGTGCTTTTTTGAAAGAGATGATAAAAACCTGACGTGTTCTTATAAAAATAACTCTAATAGATTAAACCTCTTACGTGCCTTCAAGCTCTCACAGAACTGTAGTTTCTTTTTTCACTGCCACTCTCTCTGTCATCTCTCCCTACCGTAGCTCCCTACCTTCACTGTTGTTGTCATCATCGTCGTCACTCCCTACTGTCATCACTCCCTCGCAGAACCAAACCCCCGACACTCCTCATCAAGGAATCGATCCTCTCAAGATCTAAGGTATGAAATTATTTCTTCTTCTATTTAATCACTTCTTCTATCTAGGTCATGTCCCCCTCCGACCTCCATGCATGTCGTTCGGACCGAATTCACCCCCTTGGTTATATACCCACACCATACATGTGTACTAATAGTGTATAGGTCGATTTATTAGTAATTTAAATTTCCTATATTGGAAGACTTTCATTTTGATAGGGGTTTGAAAATAGGATCATTAAGGATTTGGTGGAGTATGTGTCATGCACATATGTATTATGTGTTAAGTGGTGATAATTATATGTTTTAATTTTATTATTAGTGTCATGAATTTTATGGCCATGGTGTCCCTTTTATGGATTTTCTGTTTTCTTTTTCAATGATTATATTTTATCAAAATTATAATTAGACATAAATATGTTCATTTTATAGTGTATTATTTTAATTGGGTTTGTTGTGATATGGTTTTTTTCAAGATGTTTTAAATAATCATTTTTCCAATGTAATGATTCAATTTATTATGAATTTATTTTAGTTTTCTAGACGTTTATATTCAAAAATGTTCATGGTTTAAATCTTACAAATACCCAAGAATTATTTTTTTTTAAAGGTTGGGGCCGAAGCCTCAATTTATTATTTAAATCAAGACCCAAGAATTATTAATTAAATGATTTTTAAAGATTTTAAATTAAATGATTGAATATTATCATGTTGTAAATGGATTTGAAAGGTGTAAGGGTGAATTTTTATTGATTTGAATGAGTATATGGAATTTTTGGGGATTATTTGTAACACCCCAGAATGATAAAAGGTTAAATGACTAAATGATATGACTTGTGTCAACAAGGTGCACCTTCCCTTTTGGGAGCCTGTCTGATTAGAGCTTCATAGTTAAGCGTGCTTGACCTGGAGTAGTGATCAGGATGGGTGACCTTCTGGGATTTTTCTCAGGGTGTGTGTGTGAGTGAGGACAAAGCACACTGGAAAGGGCATGTGTTGGCCTGTGAGGACATTCATTAGTCAGATAACCCATTCAGGCATGTCGGTGGGCCCCAGGGTGGGGACCATGTGTCTGTGGGGAAACTGGTGGTACCTGACGGGCCAGGACCCGACGGTCGTGTTAAGGTGTGGTGTCTGTGCTATCACCGGGACCCAATTGTTACATTTGGCCTCAGAGGAGGAACTCAGCCTTAAGTGCGATGCACTTCTTGGGTTGAGATGTATGGACTACAACAGGGACATTGTGCTCTAAAGGGGGGGTGATTGTAATACCCCAGAATGTTGGCCTGTGAGGACATTCATTAGTCAGATAACCCATTCAGGCATGTCGGTGGGCCCCAGGATGGGGACCATGTGTCTGTGGGGAAACTGGTGGTACCTGACGGGCCAGGACCCGACGGTCATGTTAAGGTGGGGTGTCTGTGCTATCACCGGGACCCAATTGTTACATTTGGCCTCAGAGGAGGAACTCAGCCTTAAGTGTGATGCACTGCTTGGGTTGAGATGTATGGACCACAACAGGGACATTGTGCTCTAAAGGGGGGGTGACTGTAATACCCCAGAATGATAAAAGGTTAAATTACTAAATGATATGACACATGTTAATAAGGTGTACCTTTATTTTTTGGAGCCTGTCTGATTAGAACTTCACAGTTAAGCGTGTTTGACCTGGAGTAGTGATTTGGATGGGTGACCTTCTAAGAAGTTTCTCAAGGTGTGTGTGAGTGAGGACAAAACACACTGGAAAGGACATGTGTTGGCTTGTGGGGAAATTCATTAGTCACATGACCCATTCAGGCATGTGGGTGGGCCCAGGGTGGGGACCACATGTTTGCAAGGCAATTGGTGGTACCTGGCGAGCCAGGACCCAACAGCCATGTTAATTTGGGGTGTCTGTGTTGTCACTAATACCTAGTTGTTACATTAATTGTCACACCCATCATTTTTAAATTATTTATTTTATTATTTTTAATGGGCATCAGGTAGTCCGGGTCGAGTCCCGACTTAAGATTTCTGAGTTCTTATTTAAAAATGAATGTTTTTCCCTTAGCTGCATCCAGTGCCCTGCGGTGGAAGCCGTGCAGCATCGCCTGGGGAATTATTTATTTTATTATTTTTATTGGGCATTGGGTAGTCTGGGTCGAGTCCCGGCTTAAAATTTCTGAGTTCTTATTTAAAAATGAATGTTTTTTCCTTAGCTGCATCCAGCGCCCCGCGGTGGAAGCCATGCGGCATCGCCTGGGTCACTCTTCTACTTCACCTGGTTCACCGCATGACCTATCGGATGTTTAATTAATTAAATAGAATGAACTAATAATCAAGAAATAAAATTAAAGGAGTGAAAAAAATAAGAAAAGGGTGATAAAAATTTAAATGAATTATTTTAATGGTAATAATATTATTACTATTATTATTATTATTATTGTCAAGAATATAAATATTATTATTGGATTAAATAATATTAATATTATTATTATAACTATTAACTTTTTATTACTTTTTTTATTGTAATTATTTATTATAAAATTATTTTGAATTTTAATTGGGTTATAAAAAAAAGACCCCCCCCCCCTCTCTTCCCCAACAAAACGCAACCCCCATCCCCCTGGAACCTTACCCCATGCGCAGCTGGCCTCACCCTGCACCTTCCCCATAGCCATCTGTCAGCTTCCTCCCCCCCCCCCCTTCATCGTGCCCCTGTGTCTCCCCCAACCCCCACTCTTGGTCACACCGCTACCCTGCTCCCCGACCATCCCCCCAGCACGCCATGCCCCTGCCTCACTGCCATTCGAACAGTCCGCCGACCTCCCTTGGCTACTGCTTCTTTGCACCGCAACCCTCACAGCCCACCGCCCCCGTCGCAGTCGTCACCGCCGCAACCTCCCTCTGGCTATTCTAACTAGCACTTATCCTCCTCTTCCATGCTTTGCACAAATCCCTGTTGTATGAGGTTGTCCGGCCAACTTCTTTTTCCCCTGCCAATGCTCCTCTTTGTGGGTGAGACCCCTCTGAGTAATCCCTTCCTCCTCTTTGCTAGGGTTTTAGTCCTACTCATTTGGGGTTTTGGTGTTTCCATATTTTAGTGTGTTAATTATGGGGTTAATTAGGGTCTTAATTTTGCATATTTTTATTCTATTTCATGGATTAGGTTTCCCCTTTGGTTCCCTTGTGGTGCGTTTTTCACACAAATAAAATTCGCACCAAATTTTGAGGGTTTCTCCAACATAGGTAGTTGGTTCCATGCCTTTTCATCCTTTAGATAATTTATTTTGTTTTTTAGTTAAATTTAATATGTTCTATGTTTTAATTACATGTCACAAACTATGTTTTAAAATTTTTTTGCATACTTGTTGGATGAAATTAGATTCCCTGAATAAAATAGTCTTGTAATTCATATGTGTGTTGTTGTATAAATTCTTGGTAGTGTTTAATGAATTTTTTGGGGTGGGGTGAAATGTTTTCAGAAATATTTTTTATATGCACGTATGATGGAATTTGGGTCTCCTTTTAGAACGGACATTTTTTCTTGTGAGTCTTGATTTGAGAATTCTTGGAAATGTTCACTTAATTTTTTTTGGTGTGAAAAGGATGTTTTGGTATAAATTTAATGAGTCTCTGTTAGAAATTAATTTTTATTTAAAATAAATTTTTGTGTGTGTTAGGAAAAGTAATGTGTTGTTTTACAAAAACGTTTTATATGTTGTTTTTTAAGTGTGAAGTAGGTTATAGGGTAGTGATGTTGCGTGTTTTGTTTTAAAGCGGCATTATTTCTATGTGAAACTGGCTATGTTTTGGTGTAAACTCTGGTTGCGCCATTTTTTTATGTTTTACAAATTATTCAAATGGTTTATTACCTTAATCATGTGGTGTGTATGATGTTTTTAAAGTGATTTGTGAGTCTAAAGGTTGCAATTGGATTTTTAATATAGGGATTGGTGGTGTTTGGATGTGTGATTTCATGTGATGTTTCTAGAACGTGTTCCAAGGATTGTTTTGATAGTGTGAAGTGCGTTTTTAAGGTCTTTGAGGTGTCTGTAGATTTAAATGGAGTTTTTCAAAGGAAAATTAATCACCTTGGGTGGATTTTCTATGTTTTACACATTTGGAATTGAACTGCAAATTGTTGAATGATGGAAAACATATTTTGATATGGTTACTTTGTGTATTTGGTTTTAAAGTGACTTCTTTATATGAAATCAAGTGTTTTTCTTCAGTGTAAAGTATTCATGGTTTTTCTTGAAATGATTAAGTGACTAAAAATGTATTTTGGAAAGGTATTTGGGTGTGCGTTTTTTTATTTTAAAATAGTGTTTGGGTATGCAAGTGATGGCTTCTTTGTGCAATTTCTTGTTTGGTTTGTGATATTTGAAAGTGGTATACTATATGAATGTGAAACTTGATTGAGTAAAAGGGAAAACCCCGGGTATCTAGTTGGGCATACTAGAACTAGTGTGCTAGTGATCCAAAGGGGTATCATACCTATTTCACTTAGCTGGATTGACGATTGCAACACTAACTAAACATATGAATGACTAAGGGTTGTGGTTTTTAATCCATGTTTACTGAGGGTCGTGGTTTCTAAGCCATGTTTACTAAGGTTCGTGGTTTCTAAGCCACATTTAACTGAGACACGAGGTTCTAGGGTCCTACTCGAGCTAGATTAACCTTAGAGGATTCACCCATAGTTCTATAATATTCATGACATAGCGCCTTCCGTCAGTATATGGAAGACCACTTGTGTATGTGTGTGTTCTGGGTGAATTTTCTTTTCCTCTTTAAAATAGTGTTTGTGAAATGTTTTTTCTTAGAGTTTTCTTTTATTATTTATCTTGTAAATGTTTTCTTTAAAATTGTTTTGAAAGTATGATTTTGAATAAGCACATTAAATTACATCTTGGATGTCATGGCATGGAATCCTTTCTTTTTGTGGTATCCAACTGGGAATTTGTCTCACACCCTACATACACCTTTGTGTGTATGTAGACCTTTTTCATTGTGTATTCCAGGTTGGGGCATTGTGCTTAGTGATGGTGGTTCGAGTTATTGATGGTTTTCTTGTGTAGGTCTGACGATGGTGGTTTGAGGAGGTGACCCCTCATGTTACTTGAAGGTGCAGATCGATGTGTTAGTTTTATTTTCATTGTTGTCTTCTTAGAGTTTTGGTTGGAGTTAGAATATTTAAGTTTGGTCCAATGTTAAGGGTTTGTTTGGTTTTGTTTTTCAATGACTGTTTATTTATCTTGTTAGCTATTTTTCATTCTTTTATTTTGGGTAAACCGTTCCCACATGTTACTCTTCATACCCAGGCACTTGTACCATCCCGTGGGGATCAGGAATGCCCTTTGGTCCATGTCGCAGATCGGTTCCGGTTCCGGGTTGGATGATGACCCGACTTGGTTCGTGAACAAATGGTATCAGAGGAAGGTTTTCTCTCTTATGTCGTGTTCTTTTCGAATAAATTCAAGGTATACCAAATTTAAGGGTGTCAGAACTTGACATTGTGGCTACGAGTAAGATTCTTGGCCAGCACACCTCGTAGTGGGACTCGAGTTACCAGAGTAAGTTGAGGTTTGTCTGAGTCGTTGGTCCTAGTGATTAATCTTATTTAAGAGAAATGAAAAGGGGTTAGGTTCAGTGGTCCTAGTGATCTTTCAGGGTTTTGAAATCCATGTAGATCTAGGGATGTTTTCCTAGAATACTCTCTATCGTGGTGGCATGATTGGTGTACGGCTGCCAACCATATGTATCATTCACCCACCGACACTAGATTCCTCTTGCATCATTCCTTGTCTCTTTGTTTTGAATTCACAGAAATCTGGTTTTTAAGTAAAAAAGATTTGGTCTGGGAAATTTTTTTGAAATGAAGCACTTTAAAAATAAATTAATGTGTATGGTTTGAAAAGTGTGGGTTGAATGTTTTGGTTTTGAAAAATGGAAAGGTCTGCTTTCGATCCTTGGTGTTCTCCTGGAAAACCACATGAATCAGTGTATATGGAAAGATAAATGGTCAATGGAATGATTGGATGAATTCCTAGATGGACATGAGGTGGGTGTCGGTGTGGCATGGGAACATGCATGTGTGAGGCCCATGGGATACCATTGGTGTTTGGTAAACCCACTATATTTTCTTATTTTCAAAAAGTTTTGTCAAATGAGAATTTGTTGTTTTAGTAACCGGTGATTGCATGGTGTGTCCTTGTATTTTTGAAATGTTGGATGTGAGGCGTTTTGAGCCGAGAATCCTTTTTGAATGATTTTTTTCTTGAGTTTGAATTCTTATTTGTAAGTTGGTGTGAAAGTATGTGATTAGTGCTATCTTTTGAAAAGTGCTTTGGAAATCCCTTGTGGTGGTTTCCTTTGCACGTTTAGTGTTCACTTATGGTATGTCTTGGTCATTAAACCAATTTTAATGGGTCCATGGTTTTCTTTCTTAACTAGTGTACGCCTCCAAAAAGTGTTAATATGCGACTGAAGTGCGACCATGGGCAATTCACCATGGGTCGGCCCTCCAGTTGATCGAAGGATTCTCTTCTTGAATTCTAGAATTGAACCCCACCCATTTTTTTTACAAATAAGTGGATCTTATCGCAGTGGGATGAGATATGCGAGGGGAATTGTGGGAAGTTTTGGTATCTTTGAGTTTTATGAGTCATCGGGTATGAAGTTTGATGTTGTAGCGCCTGAAGGTCCCCCTGGAAATGGTGAAAACAATTATAGCGGGGAAGGGTGAAGAGAGTTCGGAATTATCGGTGTTGATCGATGTCTTGAAAGGATTGTGGAGCTTTCATTGGCCGTGAGGGTCATGTTTGGTAATGTAACGACCCAACTCTTTGGAAAAGGTACAGATCATTAGTTTTTCTTTCAAATATTTCATTTGAGATTGTTTAATGTGTGTAACAACCTAAGGAAGGTCCAGGGGGTGTCTGGGGTTGGTTTGGAGCCCGAGAGTTTTAGAAATGGGCTTGAAGACAGTGGTGCATGGCCTACACATGGCCTGCAAATGGTTTCAGAAAAACCGTGCGGCCTTTGGTCTGGAAGCAGGAAGATGCGCATGGGTTGCGGAAGGTTTGGGTAAACCGTTCGGCCCTTGGTCAGGGGGGCAGTGAGGTGCACAGAGTATGGTAAAAGTGTGCCTAAACTGTGCGGCCCTATTTTGGGTAAAAATTACCATTTTTCCCTTAAATTCTATTTAAGCCTAATCCTTTTCTTTCTTCCTCTGTCCCGCTGACAGAACAGAGGGGAGCCCTCTTTTGAGTTCCAAACCCTCTCCACTCTCTTTCTCTTGTGGATTCTTCGTCCGGAACCTGATTCTTGATCCGTCAGAAGCTTTGGAAAGGACAAGGTAAGGCTAACCACACCTAAGCTTCCTTCCTTGGTGAATCTTGGTATTCGTTTTGCTATTTTGATGCAGGCTAATATGTCCTATTTCCAGGGCATTGGACTGGAACTTAGATCTCTTCCAACCTACTATGAATCTGCAGTCGATATCAAGCTAGCCTATGCCTACAACTCTAAGGTAGGTGGTCACGTGGTTTCCATTTGGGTTTTTTTTCCTTTTTGAGTTATTATCGTCATGATGTGGTTTGTCTTCCTTCAAACACTATTTTTATATTGATTACTTCATGTCTAAATGACCCATGTTGTATGAGATTGATGAATCTAACCTGGATAGGGTGCTTAGATGAGACATGGACTGGGTAAGGTCAACAATGGGTGTTATGCCTTGAGATTTGGCCCTTTTTCACCTTTGGACCTTAACGATATTTCTTGAAAGGAATTTTCCAAGTTATTCAAATGAGATGACTTGGTTAGAGGTTGGCTAGGATGAGATATCCTGAACCCCTTGAATAAATTGAAATGCATGTTGCCTTGAGATGTGATTATGTGATAATGTGATTGGGGAATGACATGCCTTGTTGATATGATATGATATAAGATGGATTTCCTTATATATTGTGATGTGAATGGTTATGCCTTATTGTGTTGACATGCTTGTGATAACCCGTGTGTGGGCGGGAATCATTCTGACCTCGTGCCAGATGAATCTCCATGTGTGGGCGGGAGGAATTCTTACCCCCGTGCCAAATAAATCTCCGTGTGTGGGTGGGATGCATTCTTACCCCCGTTCCAGATGAATCTCCATGTGTGGGCGGGAGGCATTATTACCCCATGCCAGATAAATCTCTGTGTGTGGGTGGGAGTCATTCTTACCCCGTGCCAGCTACAGTGATTATGGATGAGAGGCATGCTTACCTCATGCCAGTGATAATATATATCTATGTACTCATACCCCCTGGTGTTTGTTCAGAATATAAGCCATGAGCTGAAGCAGGTAGACCCACCAGGTGTCCTTCCGGAACCTGAGCGGGAGGGTTGTTTATTACTTTTCTTTACTTACTTGCAGTTTACTACATACTGTTTATTTTGAGAACACCTATTTGGATTACACGTAGACCCCATTTGTGGTGGCCTACTGAGACTTGTCTCACACCCTACCTGGGCGGCCTCTTTGGCACCCGTGTAGACTTTACTGATGTAGTTACTAGTAGGGGAAAAGTCCCATCTTCAGGTTGTTGATACATGTATGTTCTAACTGGAGTTCTAGAGTAAAGGAACGAGCTTGGATAGGGATGATCATGGACTAATTTTGTTATCTTTTTGTATTACTGTATAGCATGTTTTCCATCTATTTCCATTGTATCATCATGCCATACATCCATTTTGTATCAGACACTGCCTATGTGGATTTTGTATATTTATTAGGGTTTTCCTTACTTCTGTTGATTGGTTTGTATGTTTCCCTTATTCTCCTGTTTAACATTGCTTATGCTTCCTCTATTTTTACTAGTTTGTTTCTATACTGTTGTATACTCTGACATGGGGGTACAGTCTCCCCACTGAATTACCATTACACCCCCACTGCTAGTCGGCAGCCCCTCGCCTATGGGGAGATGAGACATGGGTCATGTGGCCAACCGGGCTTGGGGCTCGGGTTTAGGGGCAGCCGGGTCCGGGACGTCACAAAGTGGTATCAGAGGTTTCTTTCTTTCTTTCTTTACTATTTGGTGATGATAAACTTGGAGACTGGGAACACTTAGGGACACTACTGGAAATATCACCTATACCCATGGTTTAAAACCATGGGTATAGCCCAAAAAACCGTGGGTATAGGCTATACCCACAGTTTTATGAACCGTGGGCTGCAGTGGCGTCAGCATAGCCCTATACCCATGGTTTTTTCAAAACCGTGGGGATATCCAATCGAAATTTTTTAATACCCACGGTTTGTTTTAAACTATGGGTATATTATCTATTCCCACGGTTTTTAGAACCGTGGGAATATTAGCTAGCTGGAAAACTAAAATACCCACGGTTCAATGAACCGTGGGTATAAATGATTCCTGTAAAACTCATATACCCACGGTTCAATGAACCGTGGGCATAGATTCTTCTCCCAGACCAGCAGCTGCTACCCGCAGCCTCCCTCCTGCTTCCAGTGCGCACCCAGCTGCTGCCTCCCTCCTGCTTCCAGTGCGCCCAGCTACTGCTAGCTGCCTCCCTCCTACTTCTAGAGCACCCAGCTTCCCACAGCCTTCCTGCTTCCTGCTTCTAGTGCACCCATTAAAAAAAATCAAAATATAATATCAGTTGGAATTGATACCATGAGGCATATCAACATGAATGAATAATTATTTAACAACATTAACCACTTCATTATGAATAATTTACCAACAAAACATATTGAATTTATTGGAGAACCCATTAGAACATTAAATACTATCAATGTTATGATAAAAAAGTGCTACCTGAACCTCCTCTTTAAATTTACATGTAAATCGATTCATCAGGATACAATGAAAAATAATATCCTAGGCTTCTGGAACAATTTCTCTACACACAAGGATTAAAATCAATCCATTATTGAACATGAAGGGAAGGGGTACAACCCTTCTGAGTAGGTGAATCCATGGAAGTGGATAACTCATGGTACATAAATTGTTGAAGGTATAGTCAATATCATGTTCAGTGAAGGCCTCCACTCACTGCAAGTAGTGGCCTATAAAAAAAAACATGAAATAGAAAATAACTGGAATGTTTAAGAACACCATCCATTTTCTAAGTTATCTAAACAAAAAATTCATCATTTCATGCAGTATAATGAAATATAGATAACATACTTACATTTCCAATGCAACAAACTGTCTATTATTATGAATTATATTAGGAGTTATCAGGAAAAAATATATATTTTTGGAATTCTACAAATCCTGAACAGTTGAAGAGAAATTAGTGCAACTTTAGACCACTTAAACAGGGATTTCAAACATCATCATAGTTTAATGAAATATAAACAAATCTATTATCGACCTAACCAAAAAAATTTAATGATAATTTGATCCATATAAGTAACATTGTAATTGAATAACTGATTAAAACTATGAAACACTATAAACCAAAGATTAATGTTGGAACCAAAATCATAGAAATAGGAAACACATACAGTGATTAAAACAGACTAACAGTGAAGATGATATACAAATAATGAATGTAAGTAGATATTGGTGAAATAAGCTGAATGGTAGTGAATATATTATCAAAATGATATGTGATACTGCTTATTAGGTAAATAATCATCCATGGGTACTCAACTTATCCTCCCCCTTTCCCAGCACCTCCCCCATCATCCTCCCCCCCTACCCAGCTCTTCCCCTACCCTCCCCCCAGCCCAGCTTGTCCTCCCACCCCTTCCAAGCACCTCCCCCTCCCGCCATCCCCCTCCCCCCTACCCAGCCCCATCCCCCCTGCCCAGCCCCATCCCCCCTGCCCAGCCCCATCCCCCACCAGCCCCTCCCACCTGCCTAGCCCTATCCCCCCTGCCCAGCCCCATCCCCCACCAGCCCCTCCCCCCTGCCCAGCCCCCCTCCCCCCTGCCCAGCCCCATCCCCCCTGCCCAGACCCATCCCCCACCATCCCCATCCCCCCTGCCCAGACCCATCCCCCACCAGACCCTCCCCCCTACCCAACCCCATCCCCCCTGCCCAGCCCCATCCCCCACCAGCCTCATCCCCCCTGCCTAGCCCCATCCCCCACCAGCCCCTCCCCCCTACCCAGCCCTATCCCTCCTACCCAGCCCCATCCCCCACCAGCCCCTCCCCCCTGCCCAGCCCTATCCCCCACCAGCCCCATCCCCCCTGCCCAGCCCCATCCCCCACCAGCCCCTCCCCCTACCCAGCCCCATCCCCCACTAGCCCCTCCCCCTACCCAGTTCTTCCCCTCTCATCCTCTCCCCCCCTGCCCAGCCCCTCCCCTCCCCTCCCCCCTACCTACTCGAGAATGTTAAACATGTATGTCAAAAAACACACTAATCGGGAGAAATGTTAACCATTTTTAGATGATAGTAACGTTAAACATGTTTGTCAAAAAATGTATAGATTACAGATAGAAAAAATCACACTAATCAGAAGATTACATGAAAAACTTGTTTGTCATCAAAACAAATTTAAGTATTGTAGGTTCTTAAGCAGATAGTACAAATACTAAAAAATTACATATTACATGATAAATAGGTTTGTCAACAATGGTTACCACAGAAGGTGTTAGTTCCATCTTTGTGGTTCATTGTCATGATAAAACAGATAGCAAAAATTGAAATATTTATGACAATGCTAATATTTAAATGTACACACTCTTGTAACTATAGACAATTACAAGATGGAAAGAGCAGTTTGTTTGAAATACTTAGAATACACTTTCTATATTGAATTAATACACATGTGTTTATGTTAATGGAATTAAATTAGTAGTCATTAAATATAACTATTGAATACCTGAGCAGTGGACATATTCAATTTTTTAGTATCAAATCGTGTGCCAATGCTTGAAGTCCCTGGAGAAGACCTAATATTTCGATGCTCCAATCATGAATTGTTAAAATTAACATAACAGTAATAATAATTTAAATTGTTAATAAAACAAATTAAAGACCAAAGAAATTTTACCTGGATATATTCGATTCCACTACTTATGAAGATGCATTGCTTTGATCTCCCTATTCAATAATGAGGAAAAAATTAGTATTTTGTGTATTTTGTTTTCTAATATAAATAGAAATTTTTATACACTACTACCTACCTGAATGTATTCAAAGAATTCAATAAATATGCTGATGTAGTTGTCATTATTGTTGATGAAAATTACTTTGTAGCTCTTATGTTTGAAAGAAGTATTCAGATTCACGTCACAGAAGATGAGTTCAAGTTCATATAGTAATCCACATGCTGATGTGTTGATGCTCTCCAACAATAGTAAAATGATACACACTAAATTAAATGTCCATTAAACTTCGATGTATCCTACTCCTGCATTGAAAATAATTAAACAAAAGTACTATAAATATAAATAGATGATATTGCGGGCATATTAAAAAATAATAATTTTTAAATCTAGTAGAATCTTAATGAGATCCCAAAAAGGAAATAGTGAAACTAATTAAAAAGGAAGAAGAAACATAAAAGAATCAAAATTTCAAAGATACTTGGACCCCTAACTTGAATAGTATGCATTGTGACCAGAAAACAGAAATCTATAGCAGTTGTTTCAAGGATGTTCATACTTCAATAACATGAAATGTTGATTTCCAGGCTTTACAAAATCCATCAATTGCTCAATGGACATGATTTTTTTTCAGAATGCAGTTCAATAAAACCGATGCATATAATAGATATGCGCATTCATAAAAAGTATTTCTATGTATGAATGTGATCATACAAAAAAGGAAACCCTAGACTGGGGAGGTGAAGGAAAACCTAGATTGGGGTTTCCGAAGGAGGTGAAGCCGGATTTAGCAGTTATTGTAGGCGACGATGCAGGAGTATGTTATCATCCATAATATAGATGCAGAGATAGAGGATGGAGGTGAAGGTGGTGAAGGAGGTGAAGGCGGTCAAACGGCGAAGGAGCAGTGGAAGGTGAGAATGAAGGAGTTGGAATCTAGATTGGGGAGACCGAATGGAGAAGATAGTTTGGGGAGACCGAATGGAGAAGCATAGAAAACTGTCGATTGGGGAGAATGAAATAGGTGAAGGTGGAGTATCAAGATGCAGCACAAAGCCTATTTTTTTAGACCAAAAAAGGTGAAGTCAGTGGACGTCAAGGAAGGAAAATCATGGGAGCAGCGCAAATAAGAGATTGGGGAGACGGAATTCGTGGAGGAGGCGCAGGATCCAGACACAGAGCAGATGGAGAAGGAGGCGTAGAAGCCGGAGGCTCCGAGGGTTGTTGTAGAGGCGTTGCACTTGGGAGAGCTTCGAGGAGATGATAATGTCCGGGAATTGTAGGAGAAAGTGATGAAAACCGTGAGCAGGATCAGTGTGGGCTGGGGGGTAATCGGGAAGGGGAGCGAGAGAGGGGAATCGAGGAGGGGATCGAGAAACCTACAGGATTTGTAGAGGGGATCGAGAACCAGAGAGCAGGATAGGGGTTCCGGGGAGGGGTTTCAGGGAGGAGAGTGTGGGTCGAAGAAAATTCCTGACTGGGGGATCGATAATGGGTTAGATTTTAGGGTATGGAGGAAGTAATATAGAATTAATGGTGACGTGGATGCATGGTGAGGTGACACGTAATCAAAGAGAAATCCTACTTTAGTATAGATAATAGATAATAGATACCCCCAGAAATTTGAATGTTAACAATGTTGCATTGAACAATACACATAGATAAATCATGAGAGGCCAATATATGAATATTAATTTTAGTCCTCTCTTCAGGTCACATAGAATCTTCCTCTATTTTACCCTTTTCATTTTATGTTTTCTCTCCCCCTCCATAGGGATCCTAAATCGTCTATATTTGAAACACTACCTCTATGAACAGGTTCCACTACAATATCCTAAAGTATACCACCTAAAGGAATATCCCTGGATGCAAGAGATACCACAGTAATCCTGTAATCTAGGTTAACTTCCCCCTTATTATCATTAACCACTATCATTGTTTAAGATTTTGGAGGCCTTCACGACATCTACATAGGATCTAGATTGTAGTCTTTAAAAAGTGGGTTAACAACCTCTTTACCAGAGGGGGAATTATCCAAGAAGGATTTACCCAATATCTGAGAAGATGACCACCCCCAATATGATTCTTTATTAGATGGAGACAAGCTAGGGAATCCACTGGTACCTCTATGTCCCAATTGAAATATACAATAAGAGAAGGAAGGGTCAAAACTATATTGATATGTATATGTGAGAATATACAGAATACACATATCATACCTGAAACTATCTCAAGCAGTACCTGATCATGTCCTTGTTCATGTTCTGTTCGGTTAATTCTATATCATAGTTGTTCTTGTACAGGGAGGCCTGCAAGAAAATTATCACACATCAAATTTCACCCTAGAAAACAAATGAACTCAAATTGGGTTGACATTCAAAAAACATCTGATTTGTGATCGTTCAGGATCATTTTCATACAAGGGAAATATTTGGGGAGATTTCCCCATGGAAACCATATCCAATCCAGTGGTCATTGCACTACTGTAGAAGAAAATAACAGACTTACTCAATGAGGGTGCCAATGCCCACATAAAAATTCCGATGACTAAAAATGCAATGCGATGCATGTGAAATTCTGAACAAATAAAACAACAGCATAAAAAAACAACCAGTTTAATAATGATTAAAAGATCATCAACACTTCATACATTAATTTTACCCTCTTCAGTGGGCATGTAAATGTTTTTAATAGAAGAACCCAACCCTTGTAAGGCACATTGTAATGCCATTGTCAATACTATTTGTAATGATGCTTGACCCCGAAATCATAAATCACAATAATGAAATGATAACAATATCATGTGTTCATTAATTACAAGAGTAGACATATAAATTTTAATCTTGAAAATAAGATGATATCACAATTTTACCCTTTTCAATGCCATTGATGTTGGAAGATGAATCAGCATCACCTAAACTGGAGATTTCACCCATACATTGAAAAAATTAAACAACAAAACCTGAAACTTCATCATATTATGAAAATATGAGTCTGGGGTTAAATTGCATATTTGAGGATGCAGTTGAGTAAAAATAAAACTTGTCATGATGTAAAAAATGGTGTGGTAAAACTATACCTTTAGCGACGGTGGACAAGTCGACACTGTGTCCAGCTCCTCCCCCATCCCCTCCCCACCTCCCCCTCCCCCTCCTTCACCATTGCCCAGTCCCCCCCCTCCCTCCCCATTTCAAAGATCCTCCCCCTCCCCCTCCCTCCCCATTGCCCAACACCCCCTGCCCAACCCCTCCCCCTCCCTCCCCACTGCCCAGCCCCCAGCCCCCCCTGCCCAACCCCTCCCCCTCCCTCCCCACTGCCTAGCCCCCCTGCCCAACCCCTCCCCCTCCCTCCCCACTGCCCAGCCCCTCCCCCTCCCTCCCCACTACCCAGCCCCTTCCCATCCCTCCCCACTGCCAAGCTCTTACCCCTCCCCCTCCCTCCCCATTGCCCAGCCCCCCCTACCCATCCCCTCCCCCCTCCCTCCCCACTGCCCAGCCCCACCTGCCTAGCCCCTCCCCCTCCCTCCCCACTGCCCAGCCCCCCTGGCCAGCCCCTCCACACTACCCATCCCCCCTTCCCAACCCCTCCCCCTCCCTCCCCACTGCCCAGCCCCTCCACCTCCCCACCTACCCAGCCCCTCCCCCTCCCTCCCCACTAAACAGGATTTTTCTTTTGTGTTTGGAGTCTTCCTAAAACACACAAAACCACATTAAAAAAATAGATAAAGGAAAGCTGAAAACCACAAACAGCATATGCAACATCTAAATCAGTTAGTCAACTCCGAATATTCATATAACTATCATATCACATACCAATCAATGCCTTTATTTTTAAAGCAAAAGATCAAAAGCAACTAAACCTTCTCAACGCCTTTAATAGATGATCTCTTCTGATTCAAAGTGGAGGACACGGTCATACTCGCCTGATGAACATCCTCTGCATGTCGAGTATATGAAAAAGAGATCAAGTGAATGTAGCCCCCTCCCCTCCCAGCCCTCCACTGCACCCCCCCCCCCCCCCTCCCAACCTTCCCCTCCCAGCCCCCCCCCCCCCTCCCAATCTTCCCCTACCAACCCTCCACTGCATCCCCCCCCATCCCAAGCCTCCCCTCTACTGTTAAGGCCAAGATTAGATGACGAGATAATAATAAACACACCAAACCATAACAAAATATATGGCATGTGAATATTACCTAAAGAATTGTCAAATAACACCCCCTGATAAAAACATAATCCAAAATATATTTCATTGCATAAAGAAATTCACATACAAGCAGTCCACCAATACAAAAAAAAAATTAAAACTCCAGCACAAGTCTCTCTGCTAAGTCAAAAATGGAGGGGATTAATATCTCCCCCATCACCATCATTCTCATCCCCATGTCCAGCATCATCATCATCGGTAGCAGAAACATCATCAGCATCATCATCATCATCAGCAACATCATCATCATCATCATCAATCTCATCACCAACAACAGCATGAGCAACATCCTCACTAGCTCTATCGTCACCCGCCGTCATCGCCACTAGGACCCTCATGGGAATCACCTGATGCATTATGTAAAGATATCATTGATGCCATACATGAATGAAAAGTGGTAGCAACCTCTGGTGGTAGTGACTGACTCAAAACTGACATAGCTTTCATGAAATGTTCATTCATTAGCTTACTTTTTTCACGCTCCTATAATACTATTTTCTTTGTCGCAGCTAATTCAGCACGCGTACTTTCCAACTCAGAGGCCTTAGAGGCTTTAGAGGAGTTCGATGATGACCAATACCTAGAGGGGACAATGTTTTTTTCTGGTCTACAATGGACTCTTCCTGGATGCTCCACACCTAACACCTGACTCAAATGATCATTTGGCCCTAAGTTGTCAGCTTCCTCATCCATGGCCTCCAAGGCAGACTGTTGAAATTATAAACATATTAAATTGTGAATTTCTTATAAATGTTTGAAATATAAATAAAAAAAACTTACAATTTTATCTTGTGTTTGTGAATTAACTGCAATTCCATCTTTTCTTTTCCTATTGAAGCAGAATAATTTGGCACGAGGTACAGGACCTTCAATGCCCCATTCAGCTTGTTGCATATGAGAAATGCACAAATTTAGATTACAAACATATATGATAAATGCAAAAAAATTGGATTGAACGTACCAGCCGCTTCTCATGATCGGGCATTGTAGTGCGCCCCAATGTGTGTAGATATGTCATTTCATATTTGTTTTTTTTATTTTTTACTAACACTTACTAAGAAACAAAAAAATAATACAAGTAATAAGAATTAAATTTTATATAAAACCATTAAAGATGGGTAGTACCTTATACTGTTAAGTCTTCCAATGTGCGATCATTTTTTGATATTGACATTTTGGATAGTCAGGGTTTGTGGGTACACCCTCTAACTCAGTACCCACTCTACTCCCTCCAACCAATATGTAACTCATACTTGTATGAATGCCAATACTCTCTAAGATCACTCAACGTAGAAGCTTTGGTAGCTTCACCATTAGGAAAGTTAAATCGACTCTGCAACGAAAATGTTAATTCATATAAATACATTACTAATATAAATATAAATTTATAAAATTTACGTACCCATATCAGCGCCCATGCCCTATCCTTGATGTCAGCACTGATATGTCTCCATGAGACCGATTCCACTGGAACGATATCATGATATTTGGCTAAAGTAGCCATGAAACTTCTATACTTCTTATAATTTTTACCTACCATTTGATTTTGAGGATTGTAATCCACCATAATCTGAGTTTCACGATTCCAGGCATCCCGCATTCGAGTGCGCCCATGTCGCCTATTAGAAGATCCCACTAAATAACATAATAGGTGAAAAGAGAAGAGTTAAGTGAAAAAACAATAGGAAAAAAGTGAAATGCTATAATTTGAAACATTTATAATAAAAAAATCTGATGCAGGCTCCTGAATAGGCTGTGAGGCATCCGTGGACTGTGCTGGATCAGCATCCTCCGAAGGAAGTATCTGTTCCACATCATGCTTTGGCTGATCTTCATGAACAGGAGTGGAAACTGAAGGAACTGACTCAATATGTGTATGATGGATGGTAGGAAAAGGAGGTGGTGTATACATGTCAGAATATGCGTAGTAGGTCTGGGGATACATGAATGGATATGGAAATTGTGCAGGTGAGAACATCGGTCGAGTCGGCGTGGACATGGAATAGGAAAAAGATGGTAAATGGGATGATGATGGCAGCATGTATGGGAACATCCCAGGGGTCTCAAGCGGAGGGTGGACATGTGTGGTAGATGGGATGTCCACTGATGGGTCAGTGTGGGGAGTGGTAAGATGGGAGCTTCGCCTAGGTCTAGAAGGATCCCTGCTCAGTCACATACTAGGAAGAGGAAACTCTGGAGTTATATATCCCTAAAATAAATTTGAACTTCATATTATATGTAATGCAGAAGATAAATATTAGAATTATTATACTCACTGAAGACAAATCACGCTCGCGTCTAACAGGATCAACATCAAATAATCTTTTCTTGCGAGATTCTGTAGTTTTCTTCATAATCTGCATAAGAATGAAATAAATATTTTTAGCAACAATTTTTACAAATCATACATACAACTTAAAAGCCAAAGAAGACAAAAAATGTCATAACAACTTTCATTAAGGATAATTTACAACCAAGTTATACAATTTTTAAAACCACATTTTAAACCCAGTTTTCTGAATTGAAATAAATATAATGAAATGAACCGAAACCAAACAATACTAAAACAGACATATCATTTCAAACTAAAAGTAAATTAAAGTAATTACATTCGTACCAACCTGAGAAACTCATGTCAAGGTAAACTGAATGAACTCTGAATATATATGGTTTCTTTTATATATTACCCTCCACTACCTCAGGTTCAACATCATCTCTCACAATGGGACAATTTGTGTCATCAAATACAATATTTTGGATAACATCGATGGGGGCGTCAATGGTGATAATTTCATCCCCAGAATTATGAAAAATATGTCTTGGGATTACTTCATTAATGACACCGTAATCAGGTTTTAGATGATCTTTCACATAAAACACTTGTTTTTCCATTGATGCCAAAATGTATGGTTCATCGGTATGCAGGAATTGACTCATGTAAATAACTCTAAATCCGCAATCATCAATAAATGTACCATGTCACGTCATTGAATCAAACCATTTACATTTCATCATAGTGACTCGACCTTGAGAGTAGTAATCCAATAACAATATTTTCTCAACCAGTCCATAATAATACACATCTTCATATCGAGGTTGACTATCTGATGCACTGGCATAACAATATGTTCTAGCAGTTAACATAACTCCATCATGTTGTGTTCTCATTTTCACCGCTTTATCAGTTGTAACAAATTTATATCCATTTATTATTAAATATTTGCAGTCATGAACCAAAGAATTGGGACCAAAAGCCAATGCTCTTAATTCTTGATAAATGAAGTCAGCATGTAAACTCAATACCTGGAATACATATGATTAGTATAATTAAATATATATCTATATTTTAAGGTATATAATGTAATGGTCATACCTTTGATTTCAACCAAGCTGGGAACTCTTGGCTATGCATAGCCTCTATCCTTCTCAACGGCAAAGACCGATGAACTCTACTTATAATTTGTTTATGTTCTCTACATAAAATGACAATAAAAGTATAAGGTATATGTGATATGATATCGTATGAGATAACATATATATATTAAAATTACTTAATTGATATAGTCATCGAACAAACCACAATTAAACAAGACTGTACGATGTGCCATATTCCGCTCTTCAAAGCTCAATGTAACCAATGTATATGACCTGACAATTCCACCTGTTTGGGGAAGAGATGGAAACGTGGGCTGAATTTCCTCATACTTCTCATCTTAATTTCTCATTGTTCGATTATGTCTTGTGCTCACATCAGACAAATACATTGAACAAAAATCCATACATTCTTGGGCCAGATAACTCCTCACAACGGAACCTTCAGGATAATTCTTATTTCGGACATATGATTTCAAAGTGCACATATTTCTTTCAGTGGGATACATCCACCGAAAAATGACTGGTCCCCCAAGAAGTGTCTTAGTTGGAAGATGAAATGTTAAATGCAACATGCAAGTGAAAAAGGATGGAGGAAAAAAAATTTCCAACTCACACAGAATTAACGGAGCTTCTTGATGCATTTTTATCAACAATGATTTGGATAACCTTTTAGCACAAAGGTCTCTAAAAAATGACACAACCGAATCACTGCCACCCTAACATTATTGGATAGCAAATGCCGAATTGCTATTGGAATCAATTCATGAAGAAGGATGTGATAATCATGAGTTTTTAGGGATTTCAATTTCAAATGTCTTCTGTTGACTTGTTT
Organism: Viscum album; assembly: GCA_963277665.1. Classification (NCBI taxonomy): domain Eukaryota; kingdom Viridiplantae; phylum Streptophyta; class Magnoliopsida; order Santalales; family Viscaceae; genus Viscum; species Viscum album. Next base: position 2,056,531,349 of record OY728159.1, on the reverse strand, counting down.
AGATATGTTGTTGGAATAGCCATCTAGAACCTTGATATTCTCCAATATTTCCAGAAATTGATCTTTCTCTTCTGGTGTCATCACATAAGAAGCACAAGGAACTTTACATTTGTTTTCACCGATACAAACAGGATGTAGTTCTGGTCGAATACCCCAATCCAATAAATCCCAATGAGATCAGAAGTCATCTTTGGTCTTCCCCTTAATATTAAAAAGAATTGAAAGCAACATTTCACATATATTTTTTTCAATATGCATTACGTCTAAACAATGACGTAACAAATTAGTAGAGTAATATGGCAACACAAAAAAAAATACTTCTCTTTTTCCAATTGTAAGTGACTTCAGTATCAGCATTCTTCCTCTTTCGAGATTTAAAATGACCTTTCCCTAATAAAAAGCTGAAATCTTTCAATTCATCAAGAACATCACTTCCTGACATACGTTGAGTTGGTTCTTCAGTGTCAACATTATTATCAAACCTCTGATGATTCTTCCTGTATTGATGATCCATTGGCAATAATCGGCGATGCCCCATGAAACTAAAACTACGACGATATTTAAGCCTTCTCGATCGTGTATTCTTCATACAAATAGGACATGATATTTTTTCCTTCGTGCTCCACCCAGAAATCATTTTATAGGCAGGGAAATCATTTATAGTCCATAGAAAGGCATCACGCATCTAAAATGTATTCTTTGAAGAAGCATCAAATGTCTGCACACCTAAATCTCAAAGTTGTTTCAACTCTTTTATTAAAGTCTGCAAGTAGACATCTATATAATTACCAGAATCTGAAGGTCCAGATATCAGTATACTCAAGAAAGTGAAAGGTTTTTTCATACACATCCATGGAGGAAGATTATAAACATGAATAAAAACTAGCCACGTGCTATGAGCAGTAAGCATCTGACCAAACAGATTAAAACCATCACATGATAGGCCCAATATGACATTACACACCTCAGCTGCAAAATCAGGATGTTGTGCATCAAATGTACATCGTGATAATCCATCTACAGGATGGACCAGATCATCATTACCTTTAATTCTCTCAACATCATTCCATCTCATATTGACTGAGATTTCTGGAGACATGAATAGATTTTTAAGTCTGGGAATCAATGGAAAGTGCCACATGACTTTCTGTGGCACACGAGATGGTGTTCCATCTGCATTTGTCTTCCATTGAGATGTACCAGATTCTTTATAGTCATTACGGTCATTTGTTTCCTCCAAATATAAACAGAAATCTTTCGGAAAATCATGGACTTTATTAGTAGAAAATACAAGATGCTTAATTAACTTCAATTCCATGTAATGATTTGAGGGAATATCTGCACCATCAGGAAGCAAATCCTTTAAAAATGTAAGAATATGATCAATGGAGATATTAGAAATCCCATAAATGGTTTTTCCATGATATAACCGCATTAAAAATTCCAACTTGGTCATTTTAGTACATTCTTGATATACTGGAGTTCTGGCATCATCCAATAAATTTTTCACTCTCTCAATATCACCATCTTCAACATTTTCCTCATGTGTACTGATATCATTGTCTTCTTGCACCATAATTTTATCTCTCTCAGAATGATGCACATATGTAAATTGATCAAATATCAAATTTTCCATGTCACTTCGTTCATTTCGTTTATGAATAGTTGAAGATTGACTCATCTCTCCATGGTGAAACCAAACATTATAGTTAGCTTGAAATCCAAATTTCGTTAAATGGTAACTAACTTCTTCTCATTTTAACCATGGTCTTCCAACACAATTATAGCAGGGACACTGTATACAACCTCTATCTGACGCATTGTTAAATGAAAAATCTAAAAAATTCTCCAAATTACTTTGAAACTCGGTTGAAATCCGATCGGTATGATACATCCAGCTTTTATCCATTCTATAACAAGAAAAAAATTATCATTCAATCAACAATGTAAATCATATTTAAAAAATTCATTACAATCAATTTTATTATTAAATTAATCATATCATATTAGTAGCTAGCAAAACATATTTAATGACAAGAGGAGTCCATGATTGAATAAGTAGGAAAAAAGAAAAAAGGTCTACCTTGAGATGTAAAATAAAGAAAAAAGTTAAAAAAGTCACTCCCAAGTGGTCATTGATGGGGAATAAAAAAGAAAATTTAAATGTAAAATACTCCTTTATAGATATAGAGGCATTATACACAAGGGAAGAAAATTTTATTTTAATAATATGAATTTATAATTTTATAGATTATTTGGTAGGGGTTATTTTATGGGGAATAAAACATTCAATGAAAATAGATTAGTTATAACTTTAATGTTTTGGAATTAATATTGAAAAAATGTTTCAAGGTATCCTACAAATTTTGTACAACATGATGCTTACAAGATATACTTTTTATGGATTCTATTGAAACTTTGGAATATTTGTTCATATGGAAAAGATGTTTTTTTTAAATAGACATCATGATATACTTGGGAGTATTTATAATCAATGTTTAGGGGTTTAAACCCCTTTAAGGGAATAAAAGTTAGAAATGTATTGTAAATTCTATATAGAAATCACATAACATGTTTGATATTCTTGAATTAGTCTATGGAAGGTGTGACCATCCTATTCATGATGAAAATGAATTCCTCTTCAATATACCATCCTAAAAATATTTGAGTTTTAATACTCAAAATCATCAAAAGAAGAATAGAAAAGTGATGGAGAAAGATTTAGTTGTTGAATTTTCACCCAAAATATCCAAAGGGGAAGTCCATGGATCTTGGAAAGTGGATGTTCTGCTCACATGAGCTTTTTTAGTTTTGAAAATTCTCAAAACAAACCACAAGACCAATTTATATATCTCAATGGGTGTATAGGACATTGTGCCTTGGGTTAGTCCATAAGGCTATCATCCCCAATCAACTATCTCAGGTCATACTACAATGTCATCATTCCCCACTTCCGGACTCCATTAATGCCTCAAGGCCTTCATTCCCTTCCATTTTTCATTCAAGACCCCACCATATTCATCATGAATCACATCTAAAATTCTCCCCCTATATAGGATTAATTAATTCATGAAGGATCCACTTTTAACTTTGATACAAGATAGTATAATTCTACTATCCATACACATATATATATACCCAAGTCATAGTAAGGAAACTCTTTATCTATATAGAGGCATAAGCATATCATTTTAAAAGAATTTTCATGGTCTGTACACACACACATGAGTATTTCATATCATGCATTTTTATATAATTTCAAAATCATAACATCGTAAGAACTTCTTTCATTCAATATATTGAAGCCCAACATCAATGTTCACCACTTGAATCAATCTCACAAACCAAAGATCCATGGAAGCATCCCCAAATCACTACATGAGTATTCAAGGGTTATGATTTATGATGAAGAACATGTTATGGGTTGGGATCATTTTAGACCTATCCATCAAGATACTACAAAATTAATAGATCTAGATGGATTTGAGAATGATCAGGTTAAACCATCTTTCCATATTTATTTTCCATGTAAATCTAGAAAAGATCACATTGGATATCATTTTAAATCCTAAACCTGGATAAGAAATCCGAGATCTAGTTCCTTTACAAGGATAATAAATAATATCTAGAAATAATAATAATAACAATAAAAAAATGATAAATTATATTTAAATCTCAAGGACTGATTAAATTCTATGTAAATGGTTTGGTTTCTTGGCTTAAAAAATCATGCTCTAACCATGGGAAGTTCACTACCTATTCAAGTCACCTGCATGGTTTGGAGACATGGTTTTGTAAACCCTGTGACAATCATGATGTTGATTCTCTTTAGAGTTACATAGTTACCATGGAATTGTTTCCATGTTAGCTCTAAAAGTACCCCTACCATATATCACTCACTACTCCTCTCCAATAGGCTTCATAGTTACGTTGGGGGGCTACACTATTCCCTATAACCATTATCACCATTAAATTCTTCAACCCACCCCCCCCCAATATCCCAAAATCTACCTAATAAATCACCCAATAAATGTAATAACTCAAATAAACTCTTAATAAAGGCTAAAAATAAGGCATAATGAAACTAGAAAGTGAGTGGTTGTTCCAATATCCCCCTCTAATGACTTGTTGACCTTAATATGTGTCTCTAGAGGTCTAAATATAACAAGTAGGTCTATTAATACTAAACATATGATTCCTTATCACATTTATCTTCTTTAATATGTATGTTCTTCCATAAAACCTTAACAAGAGGCTTCATCTTCCTTCATAGTTCCTTTATTCATCGATCAACAATCCATATTGGACCTTTCTCAAACGAATCATTTACCCCCAACACAACATTCTCAATATCAATTACATTTGAAGGATAATTATTGAAATTTATAAGTAGGAACGCATGGGAAACATCATATATAATAGAAAACTGATGAATTTGATGATACCCGGAGGAGAGGGAGCCGAGAGGGGGGAGCGGGGACGTCGCCCGAGCTGGGGGCAGTAGGCGAAGGCCTGGATGTTGAGGTAGAGGTGAAGTCAGGGAGGTCTAGGTCGAGAGAGGAGATGGAGGATGGGAGGCGGAGCTGGGATGCGGAGCCGGGAGGTAGGGTTAAAGTGGGGGGAGCACGGTGGAGCCGGGACGCGGAGCCAGGAGGCGGAGCCGGGAGGTAGGGTTGAAGTGGGGGGAGTGCGGCAGAGCCGGGAGGCGAAGCCGGGAGGTAGGGTTGAAGTGGGGGGAGCGCAGCGGAGCTGGGATGTGAAGCCGGGAGGTGGATCCTGGAGGTATGGTTGAATTGGGGGGGAGCGTGACGGAGGGTTGAAGTGAGGGGAGTGAGATGGAGCCCGATAGTTAGGGGCTGAATACCCACGGTTTTAATAAAACTGTGGGTATATACGGTTAAAAATCATCTATCCCCATGGTTCTTTAAACTGTGGGGATAGATGCGTGGGGATAAACCCCATTTCCAGTAGTGGGACTTAGCCATGAGTCGTGCTTGGGTGTCGCGAACCCATGTACGGGGTATGGGCCAAGTTTCCAATTTTGTGTTGTTATTGATTATGCTATTTACTATTGATACCGTTTCACCATTGGGTGCTTCACATGTTTTGTGATGTTATTGAGATTTGAAATGTTTCTAATTTTCACTTCATGGTTTGACCCGATGAAATGAGGGTTATTCATTATAACATGCATCACGATAGGCAAAATATGATTAGGTCATGCATCTTTCCATACCATATTTAAATTTTCAGCGATCATTTCTTGTTGTTTATTTCCATGACTAGTTACTATGTGTGCAGTTGTGCTAACCCATCTTGCAGTTTTTGAATTGAATAATGATGTGGTTTTAGTGGGTGTCACTCTTTGGTTCATAAGGTGTATGGGCCCTTATGGATTAGAAAATGACATTCCAACTAAACCAATCATTTTCTTAAAAGAAAAAAAAATCCAAACACTTGATTAGCACAAGTAAATGAGTAATGACATCCAAGTGTGTGTCATATTTCAGTTCATGAGGAGTATGGGCCCTTATGGGTAGGGAAATACCATGTCACTGGATTAAGTTAAATTGGAACAATTACATGTTTTACTAAGGATTCATATGGGTGTGGATGGGTGATCTTAGGGGTAAGAAGGCTTATTACCTATCCTAGCTTCTAGAGTTAAACCTTTAATTTGGTTGGTTTCTTATTTTGAGATGTTCGTTTGGCATTGTAGCGCTATGCCTCTGAGACGTCCTCATGTCGCGCTCACTGAAGGCGGTGACGATCACATCTTTGAGGTGGCGAGCCCTGAGCTGCCAGTTGATCTTCCTATCGATCCATCCATGGATCCTCTTGTTATTCCTGAGATGGGCGCCGATGCCCAATTCCGTAATAGATTCTTGAATATGATGCAGAGTATGCAAGGTGGAGTGCGACTTGCCCTGAGTATGGAAGAGTTGACCCGTGAGTTTCAGTCACAACATCCTCCTACATTTATGGGAGACGGAGGACCACTTTCTACGGAATCGTGGTTAGAATCTATCCTGACCATCTTCGAGCACCTTGAGACACCTCCAGAACGGAGGGTCAAGCTCGCAGCTTATATGCTACGTGGTTCATCCAGGAGGTGGTGGGATGTCATCACCCAGTTGGGACAGCAGAGAGATATGATCGGGACTGATTTCCAGACCATCTTCTACGATTATTCCTTTCCCCAGACTTTGAGGGCTAACAAAGCTAGGGAGTTTATGAATCTGCAGCAAGGGACCATGACAGTCATGTAATATTCGTCTCGTTTCACTGAGTTACAGTGTTTTTCTCCTACACTAGCTGCTGATGATCTCACGGCCGATAGGAATTTTGAGGATGGGATGTGTTATGCCATCCGGTCATAGGTTAACGTGTTCAGGCTGACGACCTTTTTAGAGATTATCAATCAGGCTTTGATCACAGAGAGGAATTTGAGAGAATCGGACAGTGTGAACCAGGGCAGTTCGGCACCTAAGGTTTCCAGTGGATCCACTTTTGGGAAGAAGCGGTGTTTTGAGGATTCTCATGGTGTTAGTGGTGTTCAGACCCTTTTATCAGGTGGTACTCCTATCTGTCACCAATGTGGGGTGATAGGACATTTTAGGAGGCAGTGTACATGAAATCCAGTGGAGTGCAGAGGTTGTGGTAGGTTGGGTCATCTCCACCGTTTCTGTAGGACTTTTCCCCCAAGGTCTAGTGAGCAGGGATCTATACCTACTCCATGATCTGATACTGGATCGGCAGGATCACGTCAGTCAAGCGACTGGAATACCACCGGCCGATCAGGTCGTGGCGGCAGTCGAGGCAGAGGTAATCAGGTGTATGACTCTCAGCACCAGTAGGGTGGGTCTGCTTAGGGTAGTCAGGCTGTGACTCAGGGTCGTGGTATTGGCCAGTTGTATGCAGTCAAGCCTACGCCACAGGAGCTGTATGCCAGACCATCTACTGTACGAGGTATGATTCTAGTTGCCTCTACGTTAGTATCTGCTTTGTTTAATACAGTCTCTTCTCACTCTTTTATATCGGAGGTGATTATCGGAAGTTTGGGCCTCGACTTTGAGTCATATCATGGCATGATCACGTTAGATACACCATTAGGTATCCCTTCAGAGGGCATTTGTCATTGTCGGAATTGTCCCCTCAAGGTGGGAGGTTACCTTTTTGTGTGGAACCTGTATGTTATGGATATGACAGGTTTTGATGTAATAATTGGGATGGAATGGTTAGTTCCCTATAGAGCCCGGATTGACTGCTATCGTCGGAGGGTGGAGTTTACGTCACCAGAGGGCAACACACATATGCATAAGGGAGAATGGGATCTTAGTGCGACATGAGCAGGACCAGAACACCAGAGTTTAGGTGGTGTCACGGCACAGGTTTCCATTCTTTATCTCAATGACCAAGGGTTACAACCCTCTATTTATCCTCCAGTGGTGGAGCATTTCAGTGATTTCTTTCCTGATGATTTCTCTGGTCTACCTCCAATGCGAGAGGTAAAGTTTACTATTGAGCTTATACCAGGAGCATCACTAGTGACCATTCCTCTTTATAGGATGTCACCTAAGGAACTTCTGGAGCTCAAGAGTCAGCTGGAGAACCTAGAAGAAAAAGGATTTATACATCCTAGTAATTCTCCTTGGGGATCACTGGTTCTCTTTTCAAAGAAGGCAGATAGTACCCTTCATCTTTGCATGGATTATCGTAAGTTAAATTAGATGGCTATTAAGAATCAGTATCCTTTACCTCAAATTGACGACCTCTTCGATCATCTCTGAGGAGTGAGGGTGTTTTCAAAGAAGGATTTGAGGTCAGGCTATCACCAGGTTCATGTTAGGACTTCGGGCATACCTCGCACGGTGTTCAGGAGAAGGTATGGTCTCTATGAGTACCTAGTCATGTTGTTTGGGCTTACAAATTCACCTGTAGTGTTTACGGATCTTATGAATCAAATTTTACACCCTTACCTTGATTCTTTTGTGTTTGTATTTGTGGACGTAATCTTAGTCTATTAATGCTCGATACACGACCATGAAACCCATCTTGAGATCGTGCTGAATATGCTAAGAGAGCATCAGCTTTATTCTAAGCTCAGTAAATTCCACTTTTTGATAAATAAGGTTCAATTCCTGGGTCACATTATCTCTGAGTCTGTAGTTTCAGTTGACCCTGAGAAGGTGAGTGCTGTAATTTCTTGGGAGCATCCCAAGAAAGTCTCTGATATCAGGAGTTTCTTGGGGATTTCTAGATATTATAGGTGGTTCATTCTGGACTTTTCATGCCTAGTAGCACCGCTTACAACTTTGACTAAAAAGGGGGTGAGATTCGATTGGTCAGAACCTTATTAAGTAGCTTTTTTGGAACTAAAGGGAATACTAACTTCAGCACCAATACTGATCTTGCCGAAGCCAGGTAGAGCTTATATAGTCTATTGTGACGTGTCAGGTATCGGTCTTGGAGCTGTCTTGATGCAAGATGGGTGAGTCATTGTGTATGGTTCTCATTCGTTAAAGGCTCATGAATGGAATTGTCCGATGAACGAACTCGAGCTCGCAGCAGTTGTACATGCCTTATGCTGTTGGAGACACTATTTGTTGGGAGGGAATTTTGTGGTATTCACTGACCACAAAATCCTCAAATATATCTTCACTCAGCAGGATCTAAATCTCAGGCAACACAGGTGGGTCGAGTACCTGCAATCCTTTGTTTTGAAACTGGCCTACACTCCTGGGAAAGGAAATTCAGTAGCTGATGCACTGAGTCGGAAAACTCAGTCACAAGTGGTTCGAGAATCTAATGAGGAGTGGAATCTGATGGCCCTATTTTTGGAGATGCATGTTGAGGTTCATGGGGGTCAGGGTCAAACTGTTCTCTTTGCCTTAGTGGTTACATCTACTCTTTTGTAACGGGTCTGGTCAAGACAGTTATTAGATCTCGAAGGCCTTATTCTATGAGAAAGTGTCATTGATGATGCCTCTATAGATTGGATAGTGGATGAAGGTGATAATTTATTGTTCCATGGGCATGTATGGGTCCCAGTAGACATCAGAGAGGAGATGATGAGAGATTTCCACGCCTTAGCATGGGTAGTTCACCCAGGCATCACCAAAATGTATCGTGATTTGCGACGGAAGTACTAGTGGCCTAGCATTAAGCGGGAGATAGCCGGTTTTATCACGAGTTGTTCCACCTGTAAGTAGGTGAAGGCGGAACATCAGTGTCCGGCAGGGCTTCTGCAGCTGTTGTCCATTCCAGAGTGGAAATGGAACGATGTTTCTATGGACTTTGTAACCATTTTGCCTAGGTCACCTCATGGAAATGATGCAGTATGGGTTATCATTGACCGTTTGACGAAGGTCGTGCATTTCTTACCTATGAGGGAGACCTTCACGGTTGATGACTTGGGAAGACTATATGTCAAGTAAATAGTGTGCCTTCATGGAGAACCTCATTCTATTCTCTCGGATAGAGATCCTCATTTTACATCTCAGTTCTGGCAGGGTTTACAGAAGGCCTTGGGTACACAGGTACTTTTGAGCACAGCCTATCACTCGCAGACTGATGGACAGACCGAGTAGACTATACAGGTACTAGAGGATATGTTACGTGCATGTGTGCTAGATTTTGCAGGTTCATGGGAGAAACACATTCCTCTTGTCAAGTTCAGTTATAACAATATCTTCCATGCTACCATTGAGATGGCTCCCTATAAAGCCTTATATGGTAGGCCTTGTCGCTCACCTTTGTGTTGGCTTGAAGAAGGGGAGGCAGCTACTCTAGGACCACATCTTGTGCAGGAGACTAAAGAGCAGATACAGCTTATTAGGAAGCGTATGCAGATAGATCAGTCTAGAGAGAAGTCATATGATAACAATCACTGGCGACCTCTTGAGTTCGAGGTTGGGAACCGGGTTTTCTTGAAGGTCTCACCCAGGTTGGGGAAAAGACATATACAAAAGCAGGGTAAGCTTTCACTGAGGTTTGTAGTACCCTTTGAGGTGATAAAGCGGATCGGACCAGTAGCTTACCAGCTTTCACTTCTATAGAGATATCAGGACATGCACGATGTTTTTCATGTATCTCAGCTACGCCGGTACTTTTCAGATCCGACTCATATTTTTCATCCTGATGAGGTTAAACTATATATGGATGCTTCCTTCGAGGAGTATCTGATGCAAATTGTTGACCGGAGTGTGAATACACTCCGTGGCAGGTCTGTTCCTCTTGTATGGGTGGTATGGAAGCACAGTTGGGTACAAGACGCGACCTGGGAGCGGGAGGCTGATATATGTTCTCAATGGCCAGATCTCTTTGTTGATGACACCTCAATACCCTTGGAAGGCCAACTCGGGGACGAGTTTCTTTAATGAGGGGAGGTTGTAATGACCCGAATCTTTGGAAAAGGTACAAATCATTAGTTTTTCTTTCAAATATTTCCTTTGAGCTTGTTTAATGTGTGTAACATCCTAAGGAAGGTCTGGGGAGTGTCTGGGGTTGGTTTGGAGCCCAGGAGTTTGAGAATTGGGCTTGCAGACAGTGGTGCAGGGCCTGCACATGGTTTCAGACAAACCGTGTGGCCTTTGGTCTAGAGTTAGGAAGATTCACATGGGTTGTGCATGGTTTGGGTAAACTGTGCGCCTAAACCGCGCTGCCCTTGGTCAGGGGGCAGTGAGGTACGCCCAGTTTGCGCATGATTTGGTAAACCATGCGCCTAAATTGTGCAGCCTTATTCTGGGTAAAAATTACCATTTTTTCCTTAAATTCTATTTAAGCCTAATATTTTTCTTTCTTCCTCCTTCCCACGGACAGAACAGAGGGGATCCCTCTTTTGAGTTCCAAAACCTCTCCTCTCTCTTTCTCTTGTGGATTCTTCGTCCAGTACCCGATTCTTGATCCATCAGAAGCTTTGGAAAGGCCAAGGTAAGTCTAACCACACCTAAGCTTCCTTCTTCGGTGAATCTTGGTATTCGTTTCACTATTTTGATGCAGGAACATATGCCCTATTTCCAGGGCATTAGACTGGAACTTGGATCTCTTCCAACCTACTGCGAATCTGAGGTCAATATCAAGCTAGCCTACACCTGCAGCTCTAAGGTAGGTGGTCACGTGGTTTCCATTTTGGTTTTTCGCCTTTTTGAGTTATTATCATCATGTCGTGGTTTGTCTTCCATAAAACCCCGTTTTTATATTGATTTCTTCATGTCTAAATGACCCGTGTGGTATGAGATTAATGAATCTAACCTGGATAGGGCGCTTAGATGAGATATGGACTGGGTAAGGTCAACCATGGGTATTATGCCTTGAGATTTGGCCCTTTTTCACATTTGGACCTTAACGATATGTCTTGAAAGGCATTTTCCATGTTAATCAAATGAGATGACTTGGTTAGAGGTTGGATTGGATGAGATAGCCTGAACCCCTTGAATAAATTGAAATGCATGTTTCCTTGAGATGTGATTATGTGATAATGTGATTGGGGAATGCCATGCCTTGTTGATATGATATGATATAAGATGGATTGCCTTATATATTGTGATGTGAATGGTTATGCCTTGCTGTGTTGACATGCTTGTGATAACCCATGTGTGGGCGGGAAGCATTCTTACCTCGTGCCAGATGAATCTCCGTGTGTGGGTGGGAGGTATTCTTACCCTGTTACAAATGAATCTCTGTGTGTGGGTGGGAGGCATTCTTACCCCGTTCCATATGAATCTCCATGTGTGGGCGGGAGACATTCTTACCTTGTGCCAGATAAATCTCTGTGTGTGGGCGGGAGGCATTCTTACCTCGTGCCAGCTACAGTGCTTATGGACGAGAGGCATGCTTACCTCATTCCAGTGATAACCTATATTTATGTACTCATACTCCCTGGTGTTTGTTCAGAATACTAGCCATGAGCTGAAGCAGGTAGACCCGCCAGGTGTCCTTCCGGAACCTGAGCGGGAGGGTTGTTTATTACTTTGCTTTACTTACTTGCAGTTTACTACATACTGTTTATTTTTCGAACACCTATTTGGATTACATGTAGACTTTGTTGGTGGTGTCCTACTAAGACTTGTCTCACACCCTACCCGGGCAGCCTCCTTGGCACCCGTGTAGACTTTAATGTTGCAGGTACTAGTAGGGGAAAAGGCCCAGCTTCAGGTTGTTGATACATGTATGTTCTAGCTGAAGATCCAGAGCATAGGACTGATCTTTGCTAGGGATGTTCGTGGACTACTTTTTTTCTCTTTTTGAATTACTGTATAGCATGTTTTCCATCTATTTCCATTATATCAGCATGCCATACATCCATTTTGTATCAGACACTACCTATGTGGCTTTTGTATATTTATCAGGGTTTTCTTTACTTCTGTTGTTTGGTTTGTATGTTTCCCTTCTTCTCATTTTTACCATTGGTTGTGCTTCCGCTATTTTTACTACTTTTCTACTATATCGCTGTGTACTCTGACATGGGGGTACAGTCTCCCCACTGACTTAACATTACACCCCCGCTGCTAGTCGGCAGCCCCTAGCCTATGGGGAGACGAGCCAGGGGTCATGTGTCCAACCGGGCTCGGGGCTCGGGTTGAGGGGCATCCGATTTCGGGATGTCACATGTGATGTCTTACGGTGTGAGTTCTCTTCAAAGGGAAAAGGAGGATTTCATAGAGTCCTTTGGGAATCATTGTTTTCATGGGAGTGTGTCCTACTCTTAGGGAGTTCTAATTTTTCTATTCAAGGGGGAGTGTTCATCATGCATCTTTCCTTAAGTTTCTTGGTTAAGTGGAAGAATTGATGCATGAGCATCATCTAAAACCCTATTTTGGTGGATGTTATGTGAGAGAGTAGTTGGATGTCGTGGTGAGTTGTGTTTGTTGGTGTTTCCTCGGTTGCGGTATGGTTTCATGTAGCACCAAAAGGAGAAGCTCCGTTTGGGATTTTTCAATACCTGATTATGAGGTAGGAGATGCTTCAAACGTCAGGGCTCTAACCATAGTCCTCGGAGTGAAGTTGGAACGTGGTCAGGAACCCAAAGAGTGTATGGGATCCTGGCTTTATTTCTGTCACCGATGTTGAAAGTAAAACTATTTTAAATTTTTTTTTGTGGTTGTTTCGTTCTGACGACCCATCTGGGTGTATGAGGTTTCTCGTGACAACGAGGAGGCATGGTCACCTCATAACTTAAAGTCCCGAGGGATTCATCCAACCAAATGTAATCTCTTTTACTAGTCCTTATGAGGTCTATTTGGGGAAATTGGTCCCAATTTGGAATAGTTCTCATCCAGGAATGTGGAGATGCTGGTTTTTCTTGGGTCATGCTTTTGATGCCCTGGTAGTTGGGACCCTCCCTCCCTACCCCTTATGGTGGGGTGTTTGGTCATTATCAGGAAATTTTGAAGTTTTTTATCTTCTGTTAGTTCTAATGGTGGGAAGTCCGTCCGGACCTCCCCATGTTGGTTTTCCAATATCGTCTCGGGCGTTAGTAGGTTTCAAATAGTGGAGAGCTCCTTCGGGTTTTCCTCATGTTGACCTTTTAGTTCTATTCCTAGAGATGATTTTGTGATAGGTGATAAGAGTTCTACTTGGATGTGGTTGGTCTTGTTTGTGCGTTCCAGTCAAACGATGTGGTTTTCGTTCATTGGTGTTTGAGGTGTCTCAGTTTGTGAAGTTGGTTTCTGTGGGTGTGAGAGTTCCTATCCTTGATTAATCAACTGGAGGTGTTCTAGCTCTTTAGAGTGGGTGACACATATCAGAAAGTCTTTTTACGAGTTTCTTGAAGTTTTCTTTTGAGTCACTTTCTCTGAGCACGATGCATTTTCCTCTTTTCACTTGATTTTTGCAGGGATCCTTTTTGAACCCAAAGGGGGTATCGATTACTACTTTGGGGTTCAGCCTTAGTTGTGGCTTTCTGGTGTAAGACCCGTAAAATTCAAGGGAAATTTTTTCTTAATTTTCTTTGGAATTTTACATGAGCGCGGTTTCAGACGGCACCTGATTCCGAGGCCCGGAGTGCCCGGAATCAATTTCCGAAGTTTGGCTCGGGTACGTTCAGTGAACGAACGAGCGGGAATTTCTAACTTTTGATCCGGTGCTCGGAATTGAAATCCGAGGACACCGATGAACTCGCAACGCTGATATTCACTTAAGGAGACCTTTTTCGAAGTTGCGTTTATTGCGGGACGAAAGTTAATTTTTGGGAGAATTATAAAAAGTTGAATAAAAATGTGGAACACTTTTTATTTTACTTTTGTTGGTTAACTTCTCTCAAAGGAAGTTAGGGGTGGGACCCACACCCACTTAACCTCCCTTGAGAGGATTAAGTGTGGTGGGGCCCACACGAACCTAACCTTCCATCTTCTCTCAAACTCCCTTTAACCCCTCTTTAAATGTTTTGACAACTTAGCTTATTAATTAGGTTGAGTTGTTTAAACTTTTTCAAACCTTTGAAATTCAAAAAGGTTTGGTTGAGTTAATAAAATAATCTCTTAGCTTATTTTATTTGGTTAGAATTGTTTAGCCATCTTGAGAAGATTGAGAGCTTTTCCTTCTTCTTCAAACTTTGACGAAGAACGCTCAAGCTCCGATGAAGAACGCCGCTCCTCTCTTCTTCGTCTTCCGTGTCAACGAAAGGGAACGCCGCTTCCTCCTCGGACTTCCTTCGTCGGCATACGAAGATTCGCCAACGACGTACCTCTTCGGACGTACCTCTTCGTCATCGGATTTGACGAACGATTACCGCGACGCCCGACCTCCGCGACGTTGTCTTCCACGGGTCGTTGAAAATCTTCGAACTTGAACCCAAGGTAGGGGTTGTTGTTGATTATTTATTTATTTATTTATTCTTGTTCGTGGTTCTAGCATGACTAACGTGAGGATATTGGATATTTAAATATGTGTTATTGTTTAACGTGAGGGGGGTCGGACCGCATGAACACGGCCGAACCCCCTCCTTTGTTCTTGATAATTTATCCTGCGGTTGAAACAAGATGGCGTGGTGCCGTCGCACCACGCGGATATTCGCACTTATATTGCGCGGCGCCGTCGCGCCGCGCCGTGGAAGGATCATCAAGAACGCGACGCCGTCGCGCCGCGTCGAAGGGAATCGAAGGCGCGGCGGAGGGGCGCGGTGCCATCGCACCGCGCCGGACGACGAACACCGTGGCCGGTTCTGGGCCGCGGCGAGACGGGAAGACCGGCGGCACGCCGGGCCGCCGGCGTCGGAAACCGGAAGGGGACCGGCTTGCCGGTCCCGTTGGAGAAAAACCGGCCGGCCATGTGGCCGGCCGGAAGGTCAAAGACCGGGGGAATAAATTCCCCCGGTCAACTCTCTAAACCCCCCCCCCATTTATGAGGGGGGGCGGTTTCCTTGAGGGGGGGCAGGCGGCCCCCTGGTTCTCTTCAAAGCAGGCCCCCCACGAGGGGGGGGGGGGGGGTTTCCTTGAGGGGGGGCAGGCGGCCCCCCGGTTTCTCCTCAAAGCAGGCCCCCAGGAGGGGGGCCGTTGATTGGAAAAAGGCGCGGCTTAGCCGTGCCGCCAATTATGAAGCGGGGGCTTGCCCCCCGCGCGTGGCGACAAACGGCGGTAGGCCGCGCCGCCGCCGGTCGGGCCACGCCGCCGTGCCGGACCGCGCCGCCGCGCCGGACCGCGCCGCCGCACCGGACCGCGCCGCCGCGCCGGTCCGCCGCCGGCCGGTCCGGGTCGGGTCGCCCGGTTCGGGCCGACCCGGGGGGGTCGGGCTGGGTCGGCCCGGACCCCCCGTTTTCGAGACGGATTCGGTCTTTTGGCCATAACTTGAGCCACGGATTTCCGATTGACGAACCGTCTGTGGCAACGCGATCCTTGGATCGAGATGGTCATTTCGGTATATCGCACTCAAAGTTTCGGAATACTTTGAGTTCGGCCGGGTTGGTTCGTTCACGAAACCAACCGGGCCTTCGGAGCGGAAACGCTCATATCTTGAGCTACGGACGTCCGATTGACGTGCCGTCAGCTTTGTTGTGTTCCTCTTAGTGAGACGGATCTTTTGGAATACTCCGCCCGAGGTTTGGACGTAGGTGGAGTACGGTCGGGTTGGTTTTTCCTTAAAAACTAACCGGGCCCCAGGGACGAAAATGACAATAACTCTCAGACCGGGCGTCCGATCGACGCGCCGTCTGTTGCGTTGAGTTCCTGTTGACGATACGGAACTTTTGGATACATCAACTCTGGACTTTGTGACAATTAATGTATCAGCCTCTCGGCTCGTGGAGCGGATCCTCCTGTACGAGCTTGCTGTGTGCGGGAACCCTAGTGCTGGCTGCTACTGTGACTGCTACTACCACTGCTACTACTGCTACTGTGACTGCGACGATGACAGTACAGAGATCCTGTGTGGATTCGACGACGACGACTACAGCACTCAGCGATCCTACGTGGATCAGTGCTACAGGTCCTGTGTGGGCCCGATCCTGTGTGGGTCTGATCCTGTGTGGGTCTTTGCGCTCAGCGGTCCTGTGTGAACCAGCGCCTACAGGTCCTATGTGGGCCCGATCCTGTGTGGGTCCTTTGTGGGGTTTAGTTACCTATCGATCCTTCGTGGGTCTGATGACTTAGATGGATCAGAGATCATTTTTATCTTCTTTTGAAGAAGTATACATGTGTGAGCTGAATCCTATTGCTTTCCTGTGTGGATTGTGTTGTGCTATCCTGTGTGGATTACGTTTTGCTTTCCTGTGTGGAATACGTTTACTTTCCTGTGTGGACTGAGTTGTACTTGGGCTCGGAGGTTGGAGCGTATTTGAATTTGATGACTTAGGTATATGTATGGGCATATACCTAAGCAGTGTCGGTTGTTACTTCGTGATTGTACCTTTCTTCGTGGTTTATCCTTTGTGGATTTGAGAGACCTTCAGGGGTCTCGGGGTCCCTACTGAGTAGCTTATACTCACCCTTGCACGGGCTTTGCCCGCACTACGTTGTGTTGGTTTTAGACGACGGACAACGTTGATCTTAGCTGAGGCTTACAGAGCAGGACGGTACCTGGAGGTGGACCACTGGGCGGTCGTGCTCGGAGCGGACGGCGGGACCCGTGGAGCAGTGGAGCTATCTGTACCCACCCTTCAGGTGGGATTTCCAGTGGACAGCTCGGTGTAGCCGCTTTTACTTTTCAGTTGCTGTTTTCCCTTTCGAGTTGTACTTTACTTTCAGTTTGGGTTTGTATACTGGCCCATTTACTTTTCCGCACTTTCAGTTGTACTCTGTTTTTTCTTAGAGTTTACTTTCCGTTTTCTTACTCTGTGGTGTTTGTTTACTTTACAAAGGCAATGCCTTCCCTTTTTACCGGGATTTATGCCTTGGTGCTAGTCACCAGCCCCTGTCCTATGGAAGGCGGGCTTGGGGTAGTCACGGCACAGACCCCGAGGGCGGGTCGTGACAAATTGGTATCAGAGGAGTTCGGTTCTACCGCGAACTCTGGTATTTTCTATGTGAAGCAATAATGTTTAGCGTATTGAGTGTGGTTATCAGTCCAGGGAGTCCAGTTTTGGTGCGGCGGCCGACGTATCCGTACACCAGGACCCTGACTTCTGATTTCCGACTTAATGCACGAAAACATTAGTTGCATGTGTGTTTCAATGTTTTCTTTGTGATTACTTATATCAGCTCACCAGGTATACTATTCTGACCGTGGCACACCTGTTTCCTTTTTAGGATGGCCCCACGACGGCAGCCAGCTAGGGTTCCGAGAGTCGAGTGTGACGACAGCCCACCGAGCGACGAGGCCTCAGTACAGGGCCCTTTTTCAGCAGTGGCATTGGCGGTAGCTCTACCCGCCGAGCCCCCGATGCTTTCAGCACCAGCCGCTGACGATGCACGTCGCCTCAGCGCACTTCATGAGTTTCAGTGCTAGCGACCACCCAGGTTTCGCGGGGAGACGGATCCCCAGGCATCCAAGGACTGGCTGGAGGCAGTGGTACGTGTGTTTAGGCTAGTGAGGACACCAGCAGACCTCATGGTGATCCTCGTTGCGAGCCTACTACACGCAGCAGCAGGACGATGGTGGAGCTTGATGCTCCAGGTGCACGATGAGGCATCTCTACATTGGACGGACTTTGAGAGCCTCTTCCGCTCGGAGTTCGTCCCAGCCACCCTTCGTGCGGTGCGTATCAAGGAGCTTCTTCAGCTGCGGCAGGGCAGCATGACGGTCGCTCAGTACTCGGCGAGATTTACTGATCTCTCGCGCTACTCGATCGACATGGTACGGGACCCATTCTTCCGGGCCCGGACCTTCGAGCAGGGTTTGAGACACGAGATCAGGGCATCGCTGATCTCCCTCAGCATACCGACTCAGACAGGAGTACTGGAGCGGGCCCTTCTGATCGAGAGCTTCCTTGCTGAGTCTACACCAGCGCAGCGACCCACCGCAGGGCGGCACGTGGCAGAGTCATCTGCAGCAGGCAGTCGACGGATGACTCAGGGGTCCAGACAGACCAGACCTTCGGGCAGACGACCTCAGGGCACTGGCTCAGCAGTGCGAAGCACACAGCGAGGAGCCAGTCTTTCGAGAGGCAAACAGTGCTACTCGTGCGGCGGGAAGGGCCACATGGATCGTGACTGCCCGACCTGCCGTGCCGAGGAGCAGCAGACAGTTGAGGGACCACCGAGGTAGAGGCAGAGGGTCGACCGTGGCGGTCCGCAGGGAGGAGGCGGACGAGGCAGAGGAGCTGGACGAGCAGCCGGTGGTGGGAGACGCTTTGAGGCTCTGCCACCACCACCACCAGGAGGTCCACCCCGACCACAGGGAGCTGGCGGGCAGAGACAGGCACAGCTCCAGGCAGCAGAAGCCTACGCCCACGACGCACCCGAGATGATTCGAGGTACTATCTGTGTCTATTCCACCCTTGCTGCAGTACTTATAGACACAGGAGCGAGTCACTCTTTCATAGCCGCTGCCCTTTTTCGGAACTCGGAGATTCCAACAGAGCCGTTGGCTCGATCCTTACGGCTAGAGACTCCTACGGGAGCAGACTCGACGATTACGCACTGGTGCCGGCAGTGTGATCTCACTCTAGGAGGCGAGATATTCGGATGGGATCTTCTTGTAGCAGCGTCGAGGCCTTACGACGTCATCTTGGGCATGGATTGGCTATCTACGGTCCATGCACAGATTGACTGTTTTAGGCGCAAGGTGTGATGTGTACGCACCGATGGGAGCAGGTTCACCTTCACCGACGAGAAGGGATCCTTTGCAGCATAGGATGGACTTCCGCGGAGGAGAGGATAGCCCATCACTCATCAGTTGGCTAGCCTCATCCTTGGAGCAGTTGACGTGCGGAGTCCTGGTTTTCCTGCAGTGGTGGATCAGTTTGTGGATGTTTTTCCTGACGACGTTCCAGGGCTACCTCCTCGTAGAGAGGTAGACTTTTATATTGACTTGTACCCCGGGACAGCCCCGATATCCACTCCAGCATATCGGATGGCCCCCGCCAAGCTTCGAGAGCTACGGGTACAATTGGAGGACTTGCAGGGCAAGGGGTTCATCCGACCCAGTGTTTCACCCTGGGCTTCCCCGATTTTGTTCGCCAAGAAGGCGGACGGGAGCCTGCGGCTTTGTGTTGACTATCGTCACCTGAACCAGGTGACAGTGAGGAACAAGTATCTGCTACCGAGGATTGATGACCTCTTTGATCATCTCAAGGGAGCGCGGTGGTTCTCGAAGATAGACCTCAGGTCAGGCTATCATCAGCTCAGAGTCAGAGACGAGGATGTGCAGAAGACGGCCTTCAGATGTCGGTATGGCCACTATGAGTTCTTGGTTATGCCTTTCGGTGTAACCAATGCTCCAGAAGTGTTCATGGCTCTCATGAACAGGATCTTTCAGCCATACCTCGATCGGTTTTTCGTGGTCTTCATCGACGACATTCTGATTTACTCTACGACTGAGGAGGAGCACGCCTATCACTTGCGAGTTGTACTAGACACACTCCGAGAGCACCAGATTTATGGTAAGCTCTCGAAGTGCCAGTTCTGGATACGTGAGGTCCACTATTGGGACACGTTATCTCTGAGGCAAGAGTTGCAGTGGATCCTGCGAAGATCGAGGCTGTGTTAGCATGGGAGCCACCTAGGAGTGTGACTGAGGTTCGGAGTTTCTTGGGACTAGCTGGATACTATCGGAGATTCGTGCCAGACTTCTCTAGAGTTGCGGCACCACTCACAGCTTTGACAAAGAAGGGGAAACCCTTCGTGTGGTCAGACAGATGTCAGCAGATCTTCCAGGAGCTGAGACAGAGATTGACTAGCGCACTTATCTTGAGGTTGCCTGAGGAGGGAGTAGGGTACGTAGTTTACTGCGATGCATCAGGGACCGGACTCGAATGTGTTCTGATGCAGGAGCGGGTAGTGATCACCTATGGATCACGTCAGTTGAGGCCGCATGAGCAGAACTACGCTACCCATGACCTGGAGTTAGCAGGAGTGGTCTTCGCTTTGAAGACATGGCGACACTATCTGATGGGCGAGTGCTTTACAGTCTTTTCCGATCATCAGAGTCTCAGGTATATCTTCTCGCAGAAGGACCTGAACCTGAGACATCGGCGATGGCTCGAGTTCCTCCAGGACTATGACTTTGAGATATTCTATACTCCTGGGAAGGGGAACGTAGTAGCCGATTCCCTCAGCAGGAGGATGGGAATTCAGCTACTTGAGGAGGCGACAGAGCAGCTAGCCTCTTTGCAGATATCCTTCGTGGATAGAGATGGAGCAGCCTTCCTTCAGTCTCTCACAGTCACTCCTCCACTACTGCAGCGAGTCAGGGAGGCACAGTGTGGGGATGCTGACTATGAGACACGGCGTGCACAGATATCCTCGGGACAGGCACCTGATGGTTTCTCCCTTGGAGCAGAGCACGACATCCTTTTCAGAGGGCGTACCATGGTACCAGTCGCTTTACGAGAGGAAGTGCTGAGAGAGTTTCACACTTCTCCTTTGGCAGTACATCCTGGAGTGGAAAAGATGTACCAGGACCTCAGATGACAGCACTGGTGGCCGGGCATGAAGAAGGCAGTAGCAGAGTTCGTTTCTCGATGCCTCACCTGCCAGCAGGTGAAGGCAGAGCATCAGGTACCAGCGGTCTTGGTACAGCCCTTGGAGGTTCCGAAGTGGAAGTGGGACGGCATATCTATGGACTTCGTGATTGGACTTCCACACACTTCCAGAGGTCACGACTCCATCTGGGTGATTGTTGACCGACTCACCAAGTCGGCACACTTCTTACCCATTAGAGAGCAGGGCTCAGTGGAGAGCTTGGGACGTCTCTACGTTCAGGAGATTGTGCGGATCCACGGTGTGTCATCATCTATCGTCTCCGATCGAGATGCTCGCTTTACTTCCCGGCTTTGGAAGGGGTTACAGGAGGCGTTCGGGACGCAGCTACATCTGAGCACAGCCTTTCACCCTCAGACGGATGGTCAGATGGAGAGGACCATTCAGACTCTCGAGGACATGCTCCGCGCATGTGTCCTCGACTTTGGTCGTAGCTGGGAGGACCACCTACCCTTGGTGGAGTTTGCGTACAACAACAGCTACCACTCCACCATCGGGATGGCACCTTATGAGGCATTGTACGGCCGACCTTGTAGATCTCCTTTGTGCTGGACAGACCCTGGGGAGTCAGCACTTGTGGGACCGGAGATGGTCCAGGCCATGACAGAGAAGGTCCAGGTCATCCAGGAGCGGATGAGGACAGCACAGAGCCAGCAGAAGTCATACGCTGACAGGAGGCGGAGGCCACTAGAGTTCGGGGATGGTGACCACGTCTTCTTGCGGGTCTCACCTCGACGTGGTATTCAGAGATTTGGCCGAGGCGGCAAGTTATCTCCGCGCTTCATCGGACCCTTCCAGGTCCTCAACAGGGTTGGCGAGGTGGCTTATCGCCTGGCTCTGCCACCTCAGTTGCACCGGGTGCATGACGTCTTCCACGTATCTCAGCTGAGGAGATACGTGCACGACCCGACGCACATCATTGACCATGGGGAGCTTGACGTTGATGATGGAGCGACTTTTACGGAGGTCCCGGTGGAGATAGAGGATCGACAGGAGCGGGTCCTGTGTGGGCGATTGATTCCTCTTGTGCACATCATATGGCAGCACGGGAATCTCCAGGAGAGCACATGGGAGCGGGAGGCTCAGATGTGTGCTCAGTACCCTCATTTGTTTTCCTAGTTTTTGATGTATCTTTATGGGGACGTAAAGCCCTGAGGTGGGAGTAATGTAAAGACCCGTAAAATTCAACGGAAATTTTTTCTTAATTTTCTTTGGAATTTTACAAGAGCGCGGTTTCAGACGGCACCTGATTCCGAGGCCCGGAGTGCCCGGAATCAATTTCTGAAGTTTGGCTCGGGGACGTTCAGTGAACAAATGAGCGGGAATTTCTAACTTTTGATCCGGTGCTCGGAATTAAAATCCGAGGACACCGATGAACTTGCAGCGCCGATATTCGCTTAAGGAGACCTTTTCCGAAGTTTCGTTTATTGCGGGACGAAAGTTAATTTTTGGGAGAATTATAAAAAGTTGAATAAAAATGTGGAACACTTTTTATTTTACTTTTGTTGGTTAACTTCTCTCAAAGGAAGTTAGGGGTGGGACCCACACCCACTTAACCTCCCTTGAGAGGATTAAGTGTGGTGGGGCCCACACGAACCTAACCTTCCATCTTCTCTCAAACTCCCTTTAACCCCTCTTTAAATGTTTTGACAACTTAGCTTATTAATTAGGTTGAGTTGTTTAAACTTTTTCAAACCTTTGAATTTCAAAAAGGTTTGGTTGAGTTAATAAAATAAGCTCTTAGCTTATTTTATTTGGTTAGAATTGTTTATCCATCTTGAGAAGATTGAGAGCTTTTCCTTCTTCTTCAAACTTTGACAAAGAACGCTCAAGCTCCGACGAAGAACGCCGCTCCTCTCTTCTTCGTCTTCCGTGTCAACGAAAGGGAACGCCACTTCCTCCTCGGACTTCCTTCGTCGGCATACGAAGATTCGCCAACGACATACCTCTTCGGACGTACCTCTTCGTCATCGGATTTGACGAACGATTACCGCGACACCCGACCTCCGCGACGTTGTCTTCCGCGGGTCGTTGACAATCTTCGAACTTGAACCCAAGGTAGGGGTTGATGTTGATTATTTATTTATTTATTTATTCTTGTTCGTGGTTCTAACATGACTAACGTGAGGATATTGGATATTTAAATATGTGTTATTGTTTAACGTGAGGGGGGCCGAACCGCATGAACACGGCCGAACCCCCTCCTTTGTTCTTGATAATTTATCCTGCGGTTGAAACAAGATGGTGTGGTGCCGTCGCACCACGCGGATATTCGCACTTATATTGCGCGGCGCCATCGCGCCGCGTCGTGGAAGGATCATCAAGAACGCGACGTTGTCGCGCCGCGTCGAAGGGAATCGAAGGCGCGGCGGAGGGGCGCGGTGTCGTCGCACCGCGCTGGACGACGAACACTGTGGCCGGTTCCGGGCCGCGGCGAGACGGGAAGACCGGCGGCACGCCGGGCCGCCGGCGTCGGAAACCGGAAGGGGACCGGCTTTCCGGTCCCGTTGGAGAAAAACCGGTCGGCCAGGTGGCCGGCCGGAAGGTCAAAGACCGGGGGAATAAATTCCCCCGGTCAACTCTCTAAACCCCCCCCCCCCCATTTATGAGGGGGGGCGGTTTCCTTGAGGGGGGGCAGGCGGCCCCCCGGTTCTCTTCAAAGAAGGCCCCCCACGAGGGGGGGGGCGGTTTCCTTGAGGGGGGGCAGGCGGCCCCCCGGTTTCTCCTCAAAGCAGGCCCCCAGGAGGGGGACCGTTGATTGGCAAAAGGCGCGGTTTAGCCGCGTCGCCAATTATGAAGTGGGGGCTTGCCCCCCGCGCGTGGCGACAAACGGCGACAGGCCGCGCCGCCGCGCCGGACCGCGCCGCCGCGCCGGTCCACCGCCGGCCGGGCCGGGTCGGACCCGGGTCGGGTCGACCCGGTTCGGGCCGACCCAGGGGGGGTCGGGCCGGGTCGGCCCGGACCCGGACCCCCCGTTTTCGAGACGGATTCGGTCTTTTGGCCATAACTTGAGCCACGGACCTCCGATTGATGAACCGTCTGTGGAAACGTGATCCTTGGATCGAGACAGTCGTTTTGGTATATCTCACTCAAAGTTTCGGAATACTTTGAGTTCGGCCGGGTTGGTTCGTTCACGAAACCAACCGGGCCTTCGGAGCGGAAACGCTCATATCTTGAGCTACGGACGTCCGATTGACGTGCCGTCAGCTTTGTTGTGTTCCTCTTAGTGAGACGGATCTTTTGGCATACTCCAACCGAGGTTTGGACGCAGGTGGAGTACGGTCGGGTTGGTTTTTCCTTAAAAACGAACCGGGCCCCGGGGACGAAAATGCCAATAACTCTCAGACCAGGCGTCCGATCGACGCGCCGTCTGTTGCGTTGAGTTCCTGTTGACGATACGGAACTTTTGGATACATCAACTCTGGAATTTGTGACAGTTGATGTATCAGCCTCTCGGCTCGTGGAACGGATCCTCCTGTACGAGCTTGCTGTGTGCGGGAACCCTAGTGATGGCTGCTACTGTGACTGCTACTACCACGGCTACTACTGCTACTGTGATTGCGACGACGACAGTACAGAGATCCTGTGTGGATTCGACGACGACGACTACATCACTCAGCGATCCTACGTGGATCAGTGCTACAGGTCCTGTGTGGGCCCGATCCTGTGTGGGTCCGATCCTGTGTGGGTCTTTGCGCTCAGCGGTCCTGTGTGAACCAGCGCCTACAGGTCCTATGTGGGCCCGATCCTGTGTGGGTCCTTTGCGGGGGTTAGTTACCTATCGATCCTTCGTGGGTCCGACGACTTAGATGGATCAGAGATCATCTTTATCATTTTTTGAAGAAGTATACCTGTGTGAGCTGAATCCTATTGCTTTCCTGTGTGGATTGTGTTGTGCTATCCTGTGTGGATTACGTTTTGCCTTCCTGTGTGGAATACGTTTACTTTCCTGTGTGGACTGAGTTGTACTTGGGCTCGGAGGTTGGAGCATATTTGAATTTGATGACTTAGGTATATGTATGGGCATATACATAAGCAGTGTCGGTTGTTACTTCGTGATTGTACCTTTATTCGTGGTTTATCCTTTGTGTATTTGAGAGACCTTCAGGGGTCTCGGGGTCCCTACTGAGTAGCTTATACTCACCCCTGCACGGGGTTTGCCCGCACTACGTTGTGTTGGTTGCAGACGACGGACAGCGTTGATCTTAGCTGAGGCTTACAGAGCAGGATGGTACCTAGAGGTGGACCACTGGGCGGTCGTGCTCGGAGCAGACGACGGGACCCGTGGAGCAGTGGAGCTATCTGTACCCACCCTTCAGGTGGGATTTCCAGTGGACAGCTTGGTGTAGCGGCTTTTACTTTTCAGTTGTTGTTTTCCCTTTCGAGTTGTACTTTACTTTCAGTTTGGGTTTGTATACTGACCCATTTACTTTTCCGCAATTTCAGTTGTACTCTGTTTTTGCTTAGACTTTACTTTCCGCTTGCTTACTCTGTGGTGTTTGTTTACTTTACAAAGGCAATGTCTTCCCTTTTTACCGGGATTTACGCCTTGGTGCTAGTCGCCATCCCCTGGCCTATGGAAGGCGGGCTTGGGGTAGTCACGGCACGGACCCCGAGGGCGGGTCGTGACATATGGGGACTAAAATCTCTATGGTGGGGAGAATTCTCACACCCATCGTTTTTAAATTATTTATTTTATTATTTTTATTGGGCATCGGGTAGTCTGGTTCGAGGCCCAACTTAAAATTTCAGAGTTCTTATTTAGAAATGAATGTTTTCCCTTGGCTGCATCTAACAACCCATGGTTGAAGCTGCATGGCCTCACTTGGGTCACTGTTCGACTTCACCCAGTTCATCGCATGACCTATCCAATGTTCAATTAATTAAATATAATGAACTAATAATCAAGAAATAAATTTAAAGGAGTGAAAAAAAATAAGAAAAGGGTGATGAAAATTTAAATGAATTGTTTTAATGGTAATAATATTATTATTATTAGATAATATTATTACTATTATTATTATTGTTGTAAAGAATATAAATATTATTATTGGTTTTAAAAATATTAATATTATTATTATAACTATTAACCTTTAATTACTTTTTTTAAATTTTATAATTTGTTATTAAATTATGATGATTTTTAATTAGGTTAAGAAAAAGAAGAATACCCCCACCCCCCACCCCACCCCCTCTCTTCCCCCACAAAACGCTACCCCCACCCCCTGGAACCCTACCCCATGCGCAGCAGGCCTCGCCCCTCACCTTCCCCATAGCCAACCACCAGCTCCCCCCCCCCATCATTTCACCTCTGCATCTCCCCAAACTCCCTCTCCTAGTCACACCGCTACCCTGCTCCCCAGCCAACCCCCCAGCGCGCCACACCGCTGCCTCACGGCCAACCAAACCGTCCACTAGCCTCCCTTGCCTGCTGCTTCTTTGTGCCACAACAGTCACAACCCACCGCCCCCGTCACAACCGTCACCACCACGACCTCCCTCTGGCTGTTCTGACCAGCTCCTCTCCTCCTCTTCCATGCTTCAGTCGAATCCCTATTGTACGAGGTTGTCCGGTTGACTTATTTTTTCCCTTCCGATGCTCCTCCTCCTTGAGGGTGAGACCCCTCCAGGTAATCAATTCTTCCTATTTCTAGGGTTTTAGTCCTACTAGTTTTGGGTTTTTGTGTTTCCATCTTTTATGGTGTTAATTACGGGGTTAATTAGGGTCTTAATTTTGCATATTTTTATTCGATTTCATGGATTAGTGTTCTCCTTTGGTTCTCTTGTGGTGTGTTTGGTGCACAAATAAAATTCTCACCAAATTTTGAGGGTTTCTCCAACTGAGGTATGTGGTTTCATGCCTTTCCATCCATTAGATAATTTATTTTGTTTGTTTAGTTAATTTTAATATGTTCTATGTTTTAATTACATGGTGCAAACTATGTTTTAAAATGTTTTTGCATAATTTTTTGATGAAATTGGATTTCCTGAATAAAATAGTCTTGTTGTTCATATGTTTGTTGTTGTATAAATTTTTGGTAGTGTTTAATGAATTTTTTTGGGGTGGTGAGAAATTTTTTTGGAAATATTTTTGATATGAACATATGATGGAATTTGGGTCTCCTTTTAGAATGGTCATGTTTTTCAAGTGAGTCTTGATTTGAGAATTCTTAGAAATGTTCACTTAATTATTTTTGGTGTGAAAAGGATGTTTTGGTAGTAATTTAATGTGTGTATCTGTTAGAAATGAAATTTTCTATAAAATAAATTGTTGTGTGTGTTGTTAAAAGTGATGTGTCGTTTTATAAAAACGTTTTATATGTTGGTTTTTAGGTTCCAAGCAGATTATAGGGTAGTGATGTTGCATTTTTTGTTTTAAAGCGGTATTCTTTCTATGTGAAACTAGCTATGTTTTGGTGTAAACTATGGTTGCACTATTTGTAGATGTTTTACAAATTATTCAAATGGTTTATTACCTTAATCATGTGGTGTGTATGATGTTTTTAAAGTGATTTGTGTGTCTAAAGGTTGCAATTAGATTTATAATATTGGGATTGGTGGTGGTTTGATGTGTGATTCCATGTGATGTTTCTAGAACGTGTTCTAAGGGTTGTTTCGATAGTGAGAAGTGCGTTTTTAAGGTCTTTGAGGTGTGTGTAGATTTAAATGGAGTTTTTCAAAGGAAAATGAGTCACCTTGGGTGGGTTTTCCTTATTGTGCACTTTTGGAATTGAACTGTAAATTATTGAACGATGGAAAACATGTTTTGATATGGTTACTTTGTGTATTAGGTTTTAAAGTGACGTCTTTATATGGAATCAAGTGTTTTTTTTGTGTAAAGTATTCTTGGTTTTTCTTGAAATGATTAAGTAACTGAAAATCTATTTTGGAAAGGTATTTTGGTGTGTGTGTTTTTATTTTAAAATGGTGTTTGGATGTGCAAGTGATGGCTTCCATGTGCAATGTCTTGTTTGGTTTGTGATATGTGAAAGCAGTATACTATATGAATGAGAAACTTTATTGAGCACAAGGGAAAACCCTGGGTATCTCGGTGGGCGGACTAGAACTAGTGTGCTAGTTATTCAGAGGGGTATCGTCCTTATTTCACGTAGCTGGATTGATGACTGCAACACTAACTAAACATATGAATGACTGAGGGTTGTGGTTTCTAATCCATGTTTACTGAGGGTTGTGGTTTCTAAGCCACGATTACTGAGGTTTATGGTTTCTAGGCCACGTTTCACCGAGACACGAGGTTCTGGGGTCCCACTTGAGCTAGATGAACCTTAGGGGATTCACCTGCAGTGCTCTACTATTCATGATGTGGTGCCTTCTGTTGACATACGGAAGACTACTTGTGTATTTGTGTGTTCTTGGTGAATTTTATTTTCTTCTTTAAAATAGTGTTTGTGAAATGGTTTTTCTTAGAGTTTTCTTTTAGAATTTAGCTTGTAAATGTTTTCTTTAAAAGCATTTTGAAAGTATAATTTTGAATAAGAACATTAAATTATCTCTTAGATATTGTGGCATGGAATATTTTCTTTTGGTGGTATCCTACTGAGCATTTGTCTCACACCCTAAATACACCTTTGGGTGTATGTAGACCTTGTTCTTTGTGTATTCTAGGTTGGGGCATCGTTCTTAGTGACGGTGGTTCGAGTTATCAATTTTTTTCCCATGGAGGTCTGACAATGGTGGTTTGGGGAGGTGACCCCTCATGATGCTTGAAGGTGTAGATCGATGTGTTAGTTTTCTTTTCATTGTTGTATTCTTATATTTTTGGGTGGAGTTGTAAAATTTAAGTTTGGTCCAATGTTAAGGGTTTGTTTGGTTTTTTTTCCAGTGATTATTTATCTTGTTAGTTGTTTTTTTGTCTTTTATTTCGGGTAAACCATTCCCACATGTTACTCTTGATACTCAGGAACTTCTGTCAGCCTGTGGAGATCAGAAACACCCTTCGGGCCATGTCGCGGACCTAGTCGGGCACCAGGTCAGATGACGACCCAGCCTGGTTTGTGACATTATTTTAAAATTGTGATAATGTGTTATGTATTTTTCTTAAGAAAAATTAAAAATTTCATAATTATGTTTTATATAAATTAGCTATGAATGTGTTCATTTGTTTTATTCCCCAGTGTTCGTGAATTGATCTTAAATTCCATAAGTGTATTTTTATGATTTTATTTATGTTGGGGGATGTCTGGAATGTTTATGTTTAGTTTTTCTTTATTATAAGTATATATTAGTTGTGATGGGTGTTTTTAGTATGCTTTGTTTAGTTATTATGATATCTTAATATTTGATAAACCCAATGCTAATTTAAATGTCATTTAACAAGAATATAACATAAGTTAAATGGTTAGCTATAATGGTGACATATTTGGTTAAAGGATTATGATACACTTTCTGATTATTTTGATTCTATATTTTCATATACATATATCAATATTTTTCTTCTGTTTAGTATTGGTAATTTATTTTGTTAATAGTGTTTGATAAAAAATGGGTTGCATATTTTATTTTTTTCAATATATATCCTTTTTTAAGATCTGTGTTCAGGTAAAATCATTATATTCA
The DNA here is from genome assembly GCA_963277665.1 of Viscum album. NCBI lineage: Eukaryota > Viridiplantae > Streptophyta > Magnoliopsida > Santalales > Viscaceae > Viscum > Viscum album. Next base: position 2,056,501,699 of record OY728159.1, on the reverse strand, counting down.
TATTTTAAAGGATGAGGTTATTAGAAATGTTTAATTTTAAATAGTCTTTATTTTCTTGAGTTATAAGGGTTGTAGTGTATTTTAATAAATGGATTATTTATTTTAAGCAATCTTGTTATTTTTATTTAATGAATACGATGAGTTTCATTATATAGATTTTTTTTCAAACTATTTGAGGGTAATTTTAATTTAATGAGTTTTATCACTATAATCTAAGGGTTTTTTAATGGAATGTTTCGAATATGAATTTATTTTTTATGGATTAATGAAACATAAATGTTCAGTTTTAATCATTTCTAAAATTTTAAAAATTATATAAATTTAATGGTTTTAATATTATTTTAAAAATATATCCTATGCATATAAGTGATTTTTATATATACAAGACTAATTTTTTTAGAAAACATAAATGTTATATATATTTATATATATTTCATTCCATGTAACGTTTTTCTTCATTCATAATTATTTATTTATTACTTTTTAATATTTGATTCAAATTTTTAACTTTTATAGTAGTTTGATTAGTGTTTGTTAAAATTCATAATGCATGTTATTAAACAAGGTGTTTATCATATAAAATTTACAATAAAATTGAAACATTTATGTAAAATTATTATTAAATTTCTTGAATTATTCATTTTATAATGTGAAATGATATATTTAAAGTAGGTGAAGCATGATGTGTCACTAGTTTAATATTAATGCGATTTTAGAAATTGGGTGTTGAAATTTGTAGTGAATAATGATTAGTTTGGTGGTCTTTAAAGTTGATTTCAATAGTTGATTATATTGATTTCACAATTATGGATTGAAATATATTTTAGTTTAATCACCTTTAATTTAAACTCAATTTATTGTTTAAATCTTTAATCGCCTTCGATTTCGATCTAGGCAACCTTTGCTGACAGCTTCTAGGGGTTGATATCAATGAAAATGAAAGGATAGATGGAATGAGAAACTATGTTGTTCATCAGTTAAGGAAAAGATAAAAACCAATAGAATTAGTAATAATATTGATTATTCCACCACCCATAGTGTAACATCCATTTCTTAGTAATAATTTTAACAAAATATTTTATTAGTAGAAATAATGGGAAAATTTTAATTTTTTTGGCTAAGATGATCAACCTGTCTAGTATATAATTGGATTCCTACATTAAGACATAAGTTGAATGAATTTATTGAATCATCCACCTGAATTGTATTTTGACTTTGGTCACTAACCACTTATCAAAATATATTCTTAAAATAATGGATTGGTTATTTTATATGAAGTATAAAACTAGAAAAAGGGAAGCAGTGTATTACTTTGGTATCATCCAAGAAAACCATCCACTCCAATAAAGGATCCCCTTTAGGTATCAGAATATTGCAACTTCTTTTTTGAAATTTATACAATAAACTAAGAAATGTTATGTAGTGATTTTCTAACTCCCTATCCTGAGAACAATTAGATTTAAGGATACAACTATCATTTTCATCAGCTTCATCTCCAAAACTGTTATTATTGAATTTTATTGCCTAAGACCCATCCCCCATCTCTTCTAGACATGCACCTATATTGTTTGAACTACCCAAAGCATGCTGAAATTATTTGAAAAATTCAAATTTTGTGTTCCTCTTATTTGAAAGTTCCCTTTTTTGTATTTATTTATTTTTTAAAATATTAATATTACCAAATCAATTAGGATGTATATGAATCCATAATGGATGGATGTTAATTGTATGAAAAAAGAGTATGAATATAGGGTGAAAGAGTTTATCATGTTCCCAAAATATCATGCATATGGCCCATCTCAATTACTTTTCTCATGTTAATGTTGTTGTTATTTAAGACTAATTAGTCCAGAGGAGTTGGAATAATACTTGATCTATCACAAAATCGATAAAAATCATATATTTTGGACTAAACACAGGGAAAAGCAAATATATCTAGTGACTAGGATATCACTACATTTTATAGATCATCTGATATGATTACAAGTGTGGATAATGTAGAAGATTTCATCAAGTATGTTATTACAGGTGTTAATGATGATGAAGATTGTATTGAGGAAATGACAATGATATTTAAAGATGAACTTCATGATTGTCCAAAATTGTATGAGAAGTTAAATATATATGAAAATATTCCATTGTGTGTTGGTTTCACTAAATATATTTTATTTTTAGTTGTACTAAACTGGTATAATTTAAAAGATGGAAACAGGTGGAGTGATGTTAGTTTTACTAAACTACTTTCTCTCTTGAATGATATTCTCCCAGAAGATAATGAGATTCTTATCTGAACCTATGATGCTAAAAAATTCTATGTTCAAAGGGTGTGATCTATAAAATAATATATGCTTATCTAAATGAATGTATACTATTTCACAAGGACAAAAAATCACTTAAATAATTCCCAAATTGTGGTGCTTCTTGATATAATAAAGGTGAATCTAGTCCTATGAAATTTGTATAGTGCTTTCCAATCATACCAAGGTTTAAGAGCCTATATGGAAGTGATAATACTTCAAGGTAATTGACATGGCATATAGACACAAGAATTAAATACGGGAAATTTTTTCACCCGATAGAATCTCCTCATTAGAGGATAATTGATCATAAGTATCCTAAATTTAGAAACAAATTGAGAAACCTTTGTTTTGTGCTATCTACAGATGGAATGAATCCTTTTGGTTTTCAAAGCTTCACACACAGTACATGGCTAGTTATGTTGGTAAATTATAACTTTTTGATGTGGTTATGTATGAAATAAAAATACATTATGTTATCTATGATTATATCAGGACCAAAACAACTAGGTAATGATATTGATGTTTATTTGGATCCATTGATCGAAGATTTGAAATTATTATATTATTCGAGTCTTGCATTGTACGATGCTTATAGATATGAATATTTTATGTTGAGTTCCATGTTGTATGGGATGATAAATTAATTTCTTATTTATGGAAGTTTTTTAGGATATATCATTAAAATGAACTCAATAGCTTCCCATTTGTGAAAAAGGTACACATTAAATTATGTTGAAACATTCATCGAAGACTGTGTTTCTAAGAAATCATATATTTCTACCCTAGTGACATAAGTACCGATCTTAGTTGATATCATTTGATGGATGTTTAGAAGAATGTAAAACATCATCTCCATTAATAGTTGATCAATTATTTGATAAATTAAAATATATGGACACTTTTTTTCAAAAAAAATTTGAAAAACCTTATGAAAAATGGTTGGGAAATGAGATCAGTTTTCTTAATGTTCATACTGGAATTGTTTGTATGTCATGAATTTTCTTGATGTTATGCATATCAAAAAAATGTATGCAGTAATTTTATTGTAACATTACTAAATGCACTTGGAAAAACAAAGGAAGGAATTAAGGTTAGTTTGGAAATGATTGACATGGGAATATGGGAAGAGTTAGGTCTAGTGAAGGGTAAAAATGTATTTTTCTTCCTCCAGCTACTTACACTCTTTTCAGGAAGGAGAGATATCAGTTTTTCAACTTCTTGAATGATGCAAAGGTTCTATAGGGGTATTCATTGAATATCAAGAATATCGTGTCAATGATTTATTTAAAGTTAAAGGGTATAAAATCACATGACTATCATGTTTTGATTTAAGATATAATTCTTCTAGATTTATGTTTCATTTTTACCAAGAATGTTCATCATACATTTACCAAGCTCTGTTTCTTGTTCAAATCCATAAGAAGAAAAACCTGGAAAAAATTCTAACTATGGAAAGGGAAATTTCCATTATATTATATGAATTGGTAATGTTCTTCCCACAATCATTATTTGATATAATGGTTCAATTGGTGATAGAAATTTAACTATGTGGTCCTATACATTATAGATGGATGTACCTCATTCAATGGTATATGAAGATTTTGAAAGGGTGTGTAAAATTTAAATTTGTCCAGAGGGATGTATTACAGAGTGATATATTGTTGAGGAAGCCATTGAATTCTGTACTGACTACCTGTCCAGTGTGGAAATCCTTGGTCTACTGAAATCTCATCACACATGTTGGCTTGTGCATGAAGGAATTTTCAGAATAGATGTTTTCACAATCAATATTATAGATTGGGAGTAGGCCCACATTTATGTTTTATGTAACATTTTATAGGTTTTCCCATATATTGAAACCCACAAATAAATTCTTAGTCATTTGAATTCATCAAGGGATGAATGATGGATATCAAATACACATAATTAATAGTTTATAGGATGGTTTTGAAACCATATTTTTAAGGATTCAGATGAAAATTTGGATTCAATTTCAAAAAATGACTTTAATGGGTAGCTGGAGGACTAAGAGTTCATGTATTTTCTTATAATAGTTATATAATTAATGGTTATACAGTCAATAAAAATGAACATGATGAAGGAAGTACCATGAAAAATAATGGAGTTACACTTGTGGCTGAAGAAATGTATGTATCTGGTACTAGGGACAGAAATCAAATTTATGTGAATATTTCATACTTTGTCATTATCAAATAAATATGGTATTTGGATTATATAAAATTCCAAGTGCTGATATTTTAATGAAATTTGTTTGATAATAAGATTTTTGTTCAAATAAAAGAATTAGGATTCATGAAATTGGATTTAAGTAAGGAAGGGTAAAAAGATAAAACATTTATAATGGAATCATACATAGTATAAGTATTTTATGTTTTATATCCCACAAATTGAAAGTGGTTAATTGTTCTATTATTGACCAAACCCACTGAAGGGTCAGATGAAATTCAACTGAGGATGATCTTTTCATTAGGATTTCATAATCATTTCAAAGTGGTCCCAATATATTTAGGGTCTTATATGTTAGAGGAGACCACAATAAATGAATTTGGATACTCGATAGAGGGTTGAAATTCCATCAGTTTTTAAAAAAATAGTTCAATAATCAGGTCATATTTTTAAGTAGTATGCATTCTGTTGTATCATATTATCATATGTTTATTTATTTATTTACATAATCTAAATTAAATGTAAAACCACTTAGAAGATAATGACTTATTCACGTGATAATTCTCCCAATCCTAAGGAACAATAGGTTTCTCAACATGTTGTTTCTCCTAGTGTAGAGGAACAACGACCTTATGCACATATCAATGCCACTGGTCTAGAGGAACAACATATTAACAATGTTGAATCTGAGGAAATGGTATACATCAAAGAACTAATGTCCAAAAAAATACGAGTGTTGTAGTGTGGCGATGTTAGTAAAATTTATTAAGGTGAAAATAAAATGCATCAAATTTGAGGATGGGTGCAATGTGTTCGGCCGACCTGTTAACCTCAATAAGGCCATATTCAATAGTTTAATTAGGCTTGTCACTCAACAATGAATTCCGATCAATGTAGATTTGTGGTACCATGTTGTTCCCATGCTTAAGAAATTTATTTGGGAAGATATTAGGGTAATATTATGATATCATATCTTAATTTTACTAAAAATAAAATAATAAAACATTGAATTTCTATTTAGTATCCCTAGGAGATTGAATTTATAGTAGATGAATCCCACAATAAATATGTATTAATTCTTATTGGAAAGGATCGTAGTGGCTTTCACACAATTCTAATGAAATTTTATCTCAAATAAGTTGAAGGGAAAATAAACCTACACCCACCACATATATATGCACACCTGATAAGACAAAAAGAATGGGATGAGTTTACTGACCATCTTGAAGAGATATCTTTTTTAGGTACATTTTGGTTGGTAATAAATAATTTTAAAATACAAGTATCAATCACTTTGATTAATTTTTTTTTAATTTATAAAATAGTAAGTGAGTGTTGAGAATAAGAAACAAGAAGCAAAACCAATGTACCCCTACCGTAAAACAAAGATGAGATACGCTTCACTTGAAAAAAAAATTATAAATATTTTAAATATATCGTAACACTTTTATGTAAGATGAAATAACATAATTATGTTCCTCTATTTATATACAGAACAATGGATCTAGATCCAAATCCACACCCATACCACATCATGTACAATAGAAGGAGACATGTGTAAATAAAAATGGAATACTAATATATGAAAACACACAAAAATTGTGGGAATCATGTGTAAGTATGACATAATAAAAATTTGTTTTGATTTAAATCACTATTAAATAAAAATGATTACCTATTTTACTATATTTTATATCTGAATTATACAGGATAATCATTAATAAATGTATTGGATGAACGCCTACTATTAGTGGACTTTCAATAACCATGATAGTATGGTTGCTTCAGATGTGTGGGTTTTGGGGTGACACTCCAAACATATTTTGAGGGAAAAAAAGAACAGGTGGATAAAGATAAACAAATGGAAGATATGAAAGAAATATTATATTCACTTTAAGAAAAACTTCATTAGTAGTCTAAGTTTTTAGAAAATGTAATGGGGGGAATAAAAGAGAAAAAAACTCAAGAACAACCATTGTGTGAAGACCCCCCACCATCTTTGAGGCAATAAATTCCCATTATAGATCTCTCTTAGATGATGTAATCAATATTTTCATAATTATTTTTGTGAAATGTTAACCATGAAGACATGGATACCTTTCCTGTACTGATTTTGTATAGGGTGAAAACGACTGTGATTTATATCTATCAATACCCATTCATTTCCTTGTTGTGATGGATACCATGTTCAATATCCAATAAGATACTCTACACAACAGAAGACTTCCAATAGGACATGTGAAAGTTTTCATGACCCAACCCTAATTGGGGATCAAGCCACAACTACCCCATGCTCGCTGCCATAGGCCAGGGGTGGCGACATGTGCTGGAAAGCATACTCTAAATCGTATGCCTTTTCCTAATGTACTTGTATGCACACACCCAAACATATTGATACATAAGTGTAGAGGAATATTAATAAAAAGATGCAATAGCTAGAATGTAAACCAAGCATGAAAAACTTCTAGGGTGTATAAGAGTATGAAAATGCAAACTAAAAAGTAAAATGTCAAAATACACGCCCAACTAGAAGATATACCAACCTGAAAAAACAAGAATGTAAAAGTGTTGAGAGATCCCAACTCCTAATCTCCAAGTTCCAACCACCATATGTGGTACAATGCACTAAGTATCCCTAATCTCCTCTCTAGTCACTACCAACCTTTCCATCATCTGTATAAGATATAAAATGTGTAGGAAAATACCATGTAGGGGTGACTATATAAACACCCAATTGGACACCATAAAATATGAAGGGGAATAAGAAAGAGAAATGATATGAATAGATAGATAGTAAAAATATAAACCCAAATAAAGATAGTAATCAGACACATATATATATATGTACTCAAACTAAAGAAAACCAAATGAGAGAGAAGGGGGTATATATCTCACAGCCCAACCCAGGAAAAGAGTCATCGTCATTTCCAAAAGTCCATCAATTATTCCCAACATATTTCATGTGTTCCCAACAAGAAAATATCCAAGTCAAGCCACACCTCACGACTATGTCGCACAGTTACGGGGTTATAATCTATTGGTAGAGGACCCATGACCTAGTACCACAAGAGGGTGCCATTATTCTAGTCAAGGAACCATGCCCATCCCAGTTGGAGGGTGCCACTCTATGCATTGAAGAACCATGCCCTACCCAGCAGGAGGGTGCCACTCGGATAGTCTATAGAGGATTCATTCCCAGCCTTATTGTAGGGTGCTACTCAAGTAGTCGATGACCCATTCTATGTCACTGCAGGAGGGTGTCACTCTAGTCATCGAGGACCCATACCCTACCCAACAGGAGGGTTCCACTAAGATAGTTTGTAAAGGACCCTTACAAAATCCGACTGGAGGGTTCCACTCTAGTAGTCGAGGACCTATGCCCTATCTCCGCATGAGGGTTCCACGCTAGTCATCTAGTACACATGCCATGCCCAGTAGGAGGGTGCCACTTATAGAATCCTCCTATGATCCTACCTAATCACTACCATCTTCAAGCATCTCGTAAATAATAATCATGACCAAAAAATCTCACATAGTATCCTCAAAAACACTATGGATTCCACAGTAACATTCTACGCAGAAAAGAACTCAGTATAGGATACTCACGAGCCAAAATCTAAGTCCAAATGAAGGATATGTGATAGTTTAAAGTTTCCTAAAAAAGAAAAAAAGGATACACAGTATGTGAGGGGGGCCACATGATGTGTGGCCCCACTCCATCACCTATACATGTCCCTAGAGTTACATGAATCACCAACCATGTAGCACTACATGGTGTGTCCAACCCACTAAGGTCCTTTTCCTTGAAAATTGGTCATGTCTATGTACTTCAGTACATGGTGTAAACCTGGCCATGTCCTCTCACATGGGTTCTTTACCATGTGTTCCTCCACATGCAATGTCCACCTGAGGAGGGTTACACAACGTGTATGTGGGCTACACACTATGTCATACTTGTCTCTCTCCAAAAACCCCAGCTGTTGTAGCCTAAAAGTATAGTCAGGATTTTCATAGAACATTAGATCTAGTCTCCATGAACCAGATCCAGTGTTTCCACCATTGTATTCATCCTCATTTATTCATGAAAAAGTTGTATATAACTTTGACTGATGTATTCCAACCATCAAGTATCCTCAGATTGAACTCTGGTTCTTTCCGTGCAAACTCATACACATGTTGTCGTGCCTCCATGCCATGGCATCTTCATTCCTAATTTGGATCATCAAATCGATCAATAAAATCTTGAAAACCCTCAATTTCGTTCATTATTCAAAATTTTGTTCATGACACATGATTCATCTAGGAATTTGGGGTTTTTATCGGGCTCAATACCACCCAAAAATGTCAAGTCATGGCCTCGTAGCCTATGGATAATAATGTGAAGAAATTTGGGGAGAAAGGAATCAAAAAAATGTTATATCGGTCATTTCCAAGAATTATTGGCCAACTATCCTGAATGGGGATATCTGGGGTGAGAAACTAAATAATAAACAATATAATTTAAGTACAAGGCCACATACAAGGTCTAGAAATTGGTACATATCAAATAAATTCTTAATCATGCTCAATAAATTTAATCAAAAAGGGTGTAAAACATGAATTGATGAGTCGTACCTAGATATTGGATCATTTTTCATTAAAGAACATGTTCTATAAAATTTTAGAGGATTTTTTGTGTTTGGTGTGCTTCTATATACTTCAATCTGGAGTTTCATCGTCACTTGATTCAATTTACCAACAGAAGAAGGAATAAGATGCTCTCAATTCTCCAGGTGAAAATGGATAACCCTACAGAATCTTTCATAATCATGTATTTATAAAAAATTGGGTTATGTTAATTTAATTAAAATAAATAAATTTAATTTTTTATTCTAAATAAATTCACCCGCCAACGGTTTTCATTTCCAAGTGCCCCATGCCGACCTATTTTATGTTTCATCTAGGGTAAACATTGTATTCCATACTCAACTGTGGTCTTGGATTTCTGATTTGAGATCCCATTTAATAATTATCATGTTTTATTTAAGACACTATTTATGGATAATATATAATATTTTTAATATTTTTATAAAATTAATTCTAGACCTCAGAATCACATTTAATCTCAGCACCTAACTCCAATAAATATATATATAAATAATTAAAAGTATTAGAAGGAGAAAAATGGGTCTCTACATCATTCTATCCTTCAAAAAAAATTCATCAAAAAGAAAAAACAAAACAAATATCTCAGGATACTGAGCCTACATTTGGATCTCCCTCTCCTAGTATCTCTCCTACACATTCATGTACTCACACAACACTTGAACCAAGGGGATGGTCCATCCACATAGGGTTCACTCCCGTCGATCCTTGATCACCATCGGGTGATCTGTAAAAGTGGCTCCATCCTTGATGTCTAGCTCACCCCAGTCTCTGATGTGTGTAGTGTCATTCATGTATCTCCTCATCTGCGACACATAGAAGATGATGTGCACTCATTCCAACTGTGGGGGTAGGGAGAGGCACTAAAAAACCTCACCAACCCTATCCAAGATCTATAATGGCTCGATGAATCTCAGAGATAGATTTACTCCCTAGCTTAACGTTCAAAATCCCCATCATGGAGAAACTTTCAAGAAATTTGGTCTCCCAACTCAAACTCTAGGGGACTATTATGGTGATCTACATAAGATTTTTTTCCTTCTCCAGGTATTCCTCATCCATTCATGAATGACCTAGACCTTCTCTGTCATCACCAGTACCATCTCTAGACCCAAAAGATATTCCTTTCAGATCTATTTCCAATACAAGGGTGACCTTCAGGGTCTCCTGTATAGGGCCTCAAAAGATATCATACCAATGGTATAGTGGTATCTATTATTTTATGAAAACTATACTAAGGGAAAGTGATCCTCCAAACTCTAGATAAAGTCCAGCATGAAAGACCTCAGCATATCCTCCAACACATGGATAGTATGATCAGTCTTCCCATCAGTCTGGGGGTGAAAGGTTGTACTCATCCCCATCTGGGTCCTAAATTCCTCCTTCAGGACTCTCCAAAACCATGAAGTGAACCGTCAATCACAATCAGAGACAATAGTTTAGGGAACCTCATTAAGGAAACCAATCTCTTGTATGTACATCTTCCCCAAAATCTCTACCAAACAATGTTCCCTGATAGAAAGGAATTGTGTCAACTTTGTGAGTTAGTCAATTGTCACCCAGACAGCTTCATGGCCCTTCATTGTCCATGTAATCCTTATTATAATTTCCATGGATATTCCATTCCACTTCCACTCTAGGATCTCAAGGGGGTGAAATAAGCCTACCAAAACCTGGTGCTCATCCTTCACTTGTTGACAGGTGAGGCACTATGAAATAGACTCATCCATGCTCCATCTCATGTTGGACCACCAAAACTATCATTTAAGTTCTCTATAAATCTTTCCTGCATTAGGATTTATAGAAAAAGGAGATGTGTGGAACACTTACACCACCTCCACTCGCATCATGACTGGGACCACCTTTCATCCTTGAAAAAGGATGGCATGATTCCATCCTTCATAATATCCATCTAGGGAATCCCCAATGGATATCTAGTCATGTAAGACATCATAGTTGATGTCTCCTAGTCCGGACTCTCTCACATACTCAAGAAGAAGAGGAGTAAATACCATTAACTGAATAAAATTTCCACCCTCCTTCTCCACTAGGTTCAGCTGCAATAAATCCAATTGATTAGAATCCTCTTATACCAAACGAGCATGGGAATTACTAATAAGGGAATCTTTTACCACATTGACCTTTCTTGAAGTATAAACTATCTCAAATTCATAGTCCTACAGTAACTCCAACCATCACTGTTGTATCAGGTTCAAGTCTCTTTGTGTGAATACGTACCTGAGACTCTGATGGTCTGAGTAAACCATAAAGCACTCTCCCTGAAGATAGTGTCTCCATACCATCAGGGTGAATATTATCACTACTAGCTCTAGTTCATGAGTAGTATAGTTCTACTCATGGGGTATCAATTGACTCGAAATATATTTGATAACTTTCTATCTCTTAATAAATACACATTTGAGGATATTTCCAAAGGTATCACAATAAATTATGTACTCCACACCCTCCTTCAGTAGTCTCAACACAGCAGCACTTGTCAGCCTCATCCTAAACTCCTTGAAGGCCCTCTAGCATTTCTTAATATAGGTAAAAGGATTCTGTTTCTGCATCAGGGTAGTAAAAGTGGTTGCAATCATATATAAGTCTTCCAAAAACCTCCTTTGTTACCCCTCCAAGCCAAGGAAACTTTTCACCTTTGACATGCTCTTGGGAGGCTCCCAAACAAGCACTGTATTTATCTTCACCAAGTCCACATCCAAAACAAGCTAAAAACTAATATGTCCTAGAAAGTGAACTTCGTTAATATAGAACTATAACTTGGAGAGATTACCATAAAGATGGTGCTCTCGAAGAAAATCTAGGACCATCCTCAAGTGCTCTCCATGCTCCTCCTATGAAGTAGATTGGATGAGTATGTCTTCAATGAATAAAATCAAAAACTGTTGCAAGTACATCTAGAAAATATGATTCATAAAATACATAAACACAATAGGGTTATTATTCATGTTAAATGGAATCACCATGATCTCATAGTATTTTTAGAACATTAGAATTTCGTCTTCAGAATATCAGCCTTGTAAACTCTTAACTAGTAGTAATTGAACCTAGTATTGATCTTGGAGAACTATATCATGCCTTGTAATAGATCAAAGAGGTCTTTAATCCTCAAAAATGGGTAATTTTTCTATATCTTGGCTTGGTTCAAGCAACGATATTCCATGCAAATCCACAAACTCATATCTTTCTTTCTCACGAACAACATAAGTGTTGCCTATGGGATACACTTGGTCTAATGAAACCCTTCTCTCAAAGGTCCTCCAACTACAACTGCTACTCCTAGAGATCAATAGGGGCCATCTGATATGCCACAAAAGATATCAAAGTGGTCCTGAGATAAAAGTCGATACAAAACTCCATATCCCACCTTGGAGGTAGTCCTAGAACATCCCCGGAGAATACATCCATGAAATCCTCCACAACTAAAGGAATACGGATGCCTTAAGATCCTTCTTCACTAAGGGATGTATTTTCCAATAGATGGGTGATGGGATTTAGACTCCTTCTCACTGAACCCACCCATATTTCTATTAGATCTCTCTCACCCATAAAGGTGAATCTCATCCCATCAGTGTGAAGGCATCTAACTCGTCTGTGATGATAGTTAATCTAGGATTGACCATGGACAACCAATCCAAACCCAATATGACTTCATATTTTTCTATTGTGATGACCATAAAGTTTCACGTGAACCTCTCTTAAACAATAGATAGCTCTCACTATTGATAGATAAAAGATACAGAAGAATCATTCCCTGTAGGAACATCAAAATGAAGGTATTGGGATAAAGTCTCTACTGGGAGATCCAGCTCTCAAACTGGGAGTATAGAGATAAAGGAATGAATGGAAAATGTTTCTAATAATATTGAGGAAAGATTAGAATAAACACATATCATATATCTAATAATATTTTGTGTTGTTGGGTCATACGCCTCCATAGCCTACGGCTATTCATGACCCCGACCAGTAGCTCCTGAAGCCGGATGTCGGCTGCCTAATGGTGGTGGTGGAAGAATGTCATAGTGTCATTTACCACCCACTTATTATCCTCTTAGAGCTCCACCTACTCCTATGCCAGCTCAACCTCCCTTGGGGCCTCGCTTCCCTCTCCTAGGAGATCCCTTATGAGGGAGATTCCTTTGTTGTGGTGTTCCTTCAGCTATCTTCATATGCTCCTCAACACGTCTGGTCAGGTAGTCATGTGCCATGTGATCTCTCTCATCACAATAATATCACCACCACTATTTGGGTTTCATTGTTCCTCTATGTTTCCCTTGACCATATGCTTGATCCTGATCATGGTAAGACCTTCTATGCCGATATCTTGTTGACTGAAGTCTTTTAGGTATTGTAGATGACTCAGCTTTGTAATGCCCAGTGCATGATCTGGATTCCTGACATCCCTTTGGCAAGTGACTCTACATCACTAACTATAGATACCCTGTCCTTTTATAGAAATGTTTACATGATTTTAATCATAATTAAACATCTCATTACAAGCTATGGATCATAAATTCTAGTGTCTTTGTAAGATTAGGTACATAATTAAATATCATGAAACCAAAATAAAAACATATTTTATTTAATCTTTATAATGATATCCTGGATTTCATTGAGCTCATATATCTTCAAAGGATAACCTAGAGAATAAATAAAGAAAATGGATGAGCTAAAAATCCGTAAGGAATAATAACATTTATAATAATGAGAAAATATAATAGTGGAATCATAGGAATGGTTCAACAATATATAACATGAAACAAACATGATTCAAGCCTCGCTACCAAGACATGGTAGACAAAGTCTCATAAAACAATCAGGTTCACTCCTGATCCAAACATGACATCCCATGAGACTAAACATTACCCAATACATTAGAGAACTATTTGGGTGAACCCATAAAAACATGTTCATGAATATGTATTCCACATGAATAATCATACATAGGGAATCAAACATAAACATAATGGTTACCCATGGAAATAATTGGGTATCGTAATAATGTCAAAAGGCATAACATAACGGAATAACATAATAGTGTCCATGGAAGAAAGGATTTAAATTATATATTGAAATTTATAAAGTAAAATATTAATTTATCATGATAATTGATGTCGAACTGAAGTGAATACATGTAAAAATAGTGTTTAATAAACATTATAAATAAATAATTTCAGTACAATTTAAGGAAATAATTTAACATTATTTAAAACAGATAAAGAATAATTTTTTGTATAAAACCAGAAATGAACCAAGATAGTTTTTTATAATAAAAAGAGTAATTTTAGAAAAATAATGGTTGCTTAAAATAGATTATGCATGGTACATTAAAATGGGTATTAAATTGGGAAGTTGCCTTTAATCGGGCTTGCTTTTCAGGAAGAATTGAGAAGTGGACCTTATTAAAACATGTATATCTCTGAAAAAGAAGGATGAAATGATCTAGATAAATGATTTTGGAATATATAAACAGAATTTATAATAATTATATAAAAATAAAGAAGGTTTAAATTAGTTTAAATAGGTATAAAGCGTAACCTTAAGGGAAATGGAGGTTTGGAAAAAATCCCTTACCTTATGTCTGAAACGGTTCTACACTTAATCTTAACATCCTGGATAATAATATTAAATCCATTAATTAATTAATTCATAATATTTCATACATGTATTTAATTTATTATAATTTTATTAAGTTATTTTATGGCTCTTTTGATGGGTTATGAGATTCAATTTCATCGTTCGGGGATATTGTTTTCCTTGGTTTTCATGATCGTTTTACTTATATACATGTACAGAAAATCATGTAAATTGAGAATGGTTTTCCAGAATTGAAGTTATATATTACTAATGAAAAAAAAATGAGGATAAATGATCTTATAAATTATTTTTTTATATGATATGAGAATTAATCATTGGATAAATAGTTAATGAAAATTGTTTGGATTATTTTGGGTGATTTTTTATCACAACGAACTTGTTTTGTTTGATTATCTAACATCATGTATATATAATTATTATAGAATATTACATAGTATATAATGAATATATTATAATTTTTTAATCATAAAAATGGTTTTATGACCATCCTTTAATGCGTTAATGGAAAATGAAAATTTTTTGTCCTTAAAGGCAATAAATTAACACCTTATGAATGATGTTTTCATTTTTAGAATAAAAGGGAGAGGAGAGGGGTTTAATGATGGATTTATCCAATAGAATAGTAAAATTATAGTACATGTGAGGTACTGGATTTATCATACCATTTGGATGAGGGTATTTGAGGAGAGAATAATAAAAGTACTTGAAAAGAAATTAAAAGAAAAGGATAGAGGAATTTACCTCGTGAATTTCTCCTCCTTGAAAACCTCCTTAGGGAAAAGATTTTGGTCTTTTGATGAGACCAATAGATCTTGGACATGGGGGAGAGTATTGATAAGAGTATTGGGAAGAATTTTTAGGAGTATCAAAGCTTGGAATGTGTGAGGAGAAGAGGTTATGAGGGGTGGTATTTATAGTGGATAAGAGGGGTGTTTTCTCATTATTTTATTCATTAGTTTATTATTTTTGGCTCAAGACTATGAATAGTTTGAGCATTATCACAAAATATAAAAAAATAATGAATGGAGGTTCTAAATTATGGTGCTTACATCAGCGATGACTCAATAAATAGTGTATTTAACTTATAATGTATATATATCGTAAATTACTGTATTTTACTATTCATCAAAAATTCAACTATTTTAGAAAAAAAATCACCCAAACCACTTTTTTGAAGTTTAGAATTAAAAAATAGACTCCATTTTATGAAAATAAAATTATAAATATGAGAAAATAATTTTTAATTAAATTCATCATTTATTTGGAAAATACCAATTTTAAAATTACAATTGATTTTATAACACTTTGAAAAATTAATTAAGGTCTCATAAAATTATATTATAATCATAAGAAAACAAAATATTAATTTATGAATACATTTTATAGAAATAAATTTTCTTTTAAAACATTATATTAATTATAAAATAGAAAATAAAAAATTGTGTTGTATAAAAATATCAGCGCTTAATGAATAATTTCTAAAACGTTTATTTACTTATACTATGATATAATTATATCATATTTTAATTTATAAATGGATAAATTTTATTTATACTTTCTTTGGTGCGGTTACTATTCTATTGGCCGGTTTACTATTAATAAGGGTCACATTACTATTCCAAAGGTCAAGTTATTATTCCAATGGTATAGGTTTTTTAACTTCTAGAAATACCTCTTATTTCCTTTAATATTGATTTATAATTTTTTTATTTTGTTATTAATTTGATTTTATGTGATTATACTATATGAAATAATTATAAGAAAATAATTACCATTGATAAAGTTTTGGGTCGTTACATTCTTCCCCCTTAGGAAATTTCACCCTTGAGATTTCATTTTACATACTACGGGGAAAACATGTGAGGGTACTTCTCCTTCATCACTTCCTCTGGTTCCCATATTGCCTCCTCATACTTATGGTTCCACCATCATACTTTGACCAAGTGTGTAGTCTTATTTTGTAAAACATTACTTCTATGGTCCAAGATCTTCACTGGCCACTCTACATAAGAGAGATCATTCTCCAATTGCACCACCTCTAAATTTAGTACATGTGAAGGATCTAGTATGTACTTTCTCAAGAGGGATACATGGAATAAATCATGTACTTGAAACATGGTAAGTGGAAGTGCTAGTTGATAGGACATATCTTCGACATGATAAATAATATCAAAGGGGTTGATGTACCTGGGACTGAGCTTTGCTTTCTTCCTAAATCTCATCATCATCTTCCATTGAGATATAGAGAGGAATACCACATCTCTATCCTTAAAATCAAGGCCCCTTTGATGACTATCTACATAGATCTTTTTTTGACTTTGGGCTGCCTTGATGTGCCACATAATGGTTTTCATCTTTTCCATTATTTCTTCAACCATTTTTTGTCCTAGTATCTTACGTTCAACAACTCCATCCCAGCACATTGATGTTTTGCATATTTTACAATAGATGGATTCATATGGATCCATTTGGATGCTCGAGTTGAAACTATTGTTGTAGGAGAATTTGATGAGTGTAAGATGTTGGTCCCATCCTCCCTTGAAGTCCATATAATATTCTCTCAACATTTCTTCCAATGTTTTAATAGTCTACTCAAATTGGAAAACAGTTTGAGGATGATAGTCTATACTAAAGTTTATCTCATTTCTTAGATAATGTTAGAGACTTTTCCAGATCATTAAGGTGAATCTCATATCTCGATTAGATACAATTGATAGTGGTACTCCATGCATCCCTACCACTTCTCTAATGTATATCCATTCAATTTTATCCAATTATAATTCCTATCAAATTGAGATAAAGTGAGATGTCTTTTTAAGATGATCCACAATAATCCATATAGCATTGTTTCCTCTAGATGACTTCAGAAGTCTGATGACAAAGTTTATGGTGATGTTATCCCACTTCCATTTTGGTATGGGTAGTGGTTGAATCACGCCCTTATATGTTTACCTTTTATCCTTCACTTGTTGAAACACTAGGCACTTTGATGTATATTTAATGATCTTCTTCATCATATTGTCCCACAAATAGTTCTCTCAGAGATCTCGATACATCGTGGTGCTCCATGGGTGAATAGAGAAGGTTAATCTATGTGAGTCATTCAAAATCTCTTTCTTTATATTTAGATTTGATGGTACACATAATTATGACCCAAATATGTGAGTCATTCAAAATCTCTTTCTTTATATTTAAATTTCCACATCAATACTTTGAGCATCCTTTATTTTCTTTATAAGATATGGTTGACCAATAATTTGAGAAAGGATTGATGATATTCCTTACATAAGGATTCTCATGTACATCCTTTACAGGTCTAAGAATATTATATCCTTTTCAATTCTTATCATTGATAAAGATATGTGATCCTTTCTACTTAGAGATTCACCTTCCTTATTTACCTTACCAGGATGGTAGTGGATTGAGCAGTCATAATCCTTAATGAGATTTACCTTATCATAATATATTTCATACTTCTCCCCATAGAGATGATTCCACTAGATTTTCAATGCATAGATCACAACTGCTAACTCCAGATCATGTGTAGGATAGTTTTTATCTTGAATTTTAAAATGCCTTAAGGAATATGCTATCACTTTATCATTTTTCAGTAGTACACAGCATAATCCCTTCTTTAAAGCATCATTTTACACCCAAAATAGTTCCCCACTTGTTGGTAGTATGATCACTGGTGCAGTGATAGGCCTCTTTTTTAAATCTTTTGAAGCAGACTTCATATTCACTGGTCTAGACAAACTTTAACCCTTTAAGAGTTGATGTGATTAGGGGGTTTTAAAGTAATGATAAGTTCCTCAAAAAAATTTAGTAGTAACCTACTAGATCAAAAAATCTACATATCTCCATTGCATATATTGGTCTGGGCCACTCTTTGATTGCCTTTGTCTTGGAAGGGTCCACAGATATCCTCTATTGGTGATAACATACCCTAATATTGATACTTCCATTATCCATAACTCACATTTACTATATTTTGCATAAATTTTCTCCCTTCGAAAAGTAGTTAGCACAGTATTATAATGCTCATCATGTTCCTCATTACTCGTGGATTATATCATAATATCATCAATAAATACACCCACAAATTTTTCAAGGTAATCTCCAAAGATTCTACTCATTAAATACATGAAAATTGTTGGAGAATTAGTGAGTCCTAAGGGCATCATTATGAACTCATATTTTCTATACCTCGTTCAAAAGGATGTCTTGGGAATATCTTTATTCCTCACATTTAATTGGTGATATCCTAATCAAAGGTCCACCTTAGAGAAATAACTAGCCTCACGTAGCGATCGAACAAGTCATTTATCAATGGAATGGGATACTTGTTCTTTATCATGATTTTATTGATCTCACGATAATAAATGTAGAGGATAATTGATCTATCCTTCTCCATGAAAAATTGGGTTGGTGCACCCCATGGTGAAGCACTTGGTCATATCAAACCCTTTTCCATATTCTCCTATAACTTCTTCTTCAGTTATTATAGCTCAACGGTGGAAAATATATAAAGTTTCTTTGATATAGGTAGATATCCAAGTATAATTTCAATTGATAACTCAACCTCTCGAGCAGGAGGAAGACCAGGAAACTCTTAGAGGAACACATCAGTACAGTCCCTCACAATGAGATTGTATTTGATCATGATTTTCTTCTTTGTATTAATCATTTGAGATAGATATACTTGATCATAAGGTAACAATTTCCACACTTATGATGATGATTCTGAAAGAGATTCATCCTCTTCCTTACACTTGTAAATAATTGGAGGATGCTTTGATATGTTAAGAGTGATCTCCCTTTCTTGAAAGTTGGTATTGGATTTATATAAAGATAGTCAATCCATTCCAAAAATAACATCAAACTCTACCAAAGGGAGTATGATAAGATTTTATGGGAGGTTCAGTACAAAAACATTAATTGGGGAGGAGTTATATACTTTGGATGCAATAATTTCCCCATTTTTTGTCCTCATAGATAACTCAACCTCCAAATTTTTTGGTGGTGATTGAATAGGTCTACTAAAATTTCAAGATATGAAAGAATGCATAGAACCATAATCAAATAGTACATTCTCTATTCTTGAATGAATAACCAATGTACCTATCACCATATCAATTTTGGGATCCACCTCATTAGTAGTGATAGAATATGCCATTCCTTGTTGTCTTGGAGGTTGTTTTTTATTGCCTCTAACAACCCTTGGATTAGGGAAATGGCTTGTGTAATGCTCATGATCCTTGCAGTTGAAACACTACACTATAGGCTGAGTGTTGATCTGAACCTTCCTTTATTCTTCCAAATTAGTGGAGTTACTCATATCCCTTTGGAATTTATTAGCCATATTTCCCTCTCTTACACATTTAAAGCATCTCTTGGTTCCCTTTAAATAGTTTCTAGGATACTTTTTCCCACACTTCTGACACGTAGGATGTGGGGTCTTCTTTATATCATGGTATTTATCACCCATATTAAAATCTATTTTCCACTTTTTGTCCCCAGGTCCATGAGACCACTAAGATTCCCTTATCTCTATTTCAACATTAAGGTCACAATGGATAATCTCTTCGTATCTTTCAAATTCTCAAATTGCCAACACTTTTCGTAGACTCGGATTTAGTCTGCTAAAGAAGAGATCCACCTTGCTTTCGGTGTTTATGACAAATTCGTTGGTGTATCTTGAAATAATTGTGAAGTTTTCTTCATATGACTCGATATACTCATCTTACTTTTTCTTCAGTTCAAGGAACTCCCTTTCCATTTTTAGATGGAGGGTTCAGGGAAAATATTTACTGAAAAATATTTTCATCAAATCTTCCCATTTCATGAAATCAATTTTTACCTTATACTTTGTATTCTTGATTAATTTCCACCAATGATTAGCTTCCCCATAAAAATGATAAACTACCAGCACAACTTTTTCTTCTTTTGAGAACTGGAGGATAGAGAATATATTATCAATGGAGTTAATTAATTATTCTATGAGGAGGGGATGAGAAGAACCACTAAACATGGGAGGAATTTTCCACATAAAGGATTTGAACACAGCTTGATCTCTCTTAGGATAAGGAGGGAATTCCACATGATTCAAGTTATTATTCATAACATGATCCAATTGATCAAGTACTATCATGAAGTTTTGAGAACCCATTCCCATCATATTTTTCATATCAGTAGGGCAATCATCACATTTCCTATCACATTGATTGTTGGAACAAGTTCTTATATTTACAAACATTAAGTAAGAAAAATAAAGTACAATTAGGTACTTGAATAATTATCTAATAATCATAAATGAAACATTAAACATAAAAAGATAAACTCGTAAAGGAAAATTATATCCTAACTTGTGATTCCCTAGGTTTGAATCTCAGTTTTCCATGATTTTTTCCTAACATATATTCTTATGGGAAATTTTTTGTTCCCTTAATAATGGTTCTTAATGAGATTATGAATTTACCAAATAATATCCCCCATATATATCAAACTATGTGTGCATTAAGGTCCATTTTTCTATACCCGGTTACCATGAGTCAATCCTGGAACACCTTTTTGGAGTTGTTTCTCTTAGGTACATATGTTCCAGAACCACATCCACTTTTAGTATCTAGATAGGGGTTATACCTAAGTATTTTTATAAAGTTTTCTAGTCCCAATGCCAAAAATAACTAAACATTTCCTTTGATACCAATAGAAACCATAGCCTTTTACACATATTACTACATGATTTTAAGCATAATTAACCAACTAATTACAAGATAAGGATTGTAATGTCTAGTGTATTTGGAAGATTAGGTACATAATTAAACATCATGAAACCCAAATAAAAACATATTTTATTTAATATCCGTAATGATCTATTAACTTCCATTGAGCTTATACATATTCATAGAATAACCTAGGGAATACATGAACAAAATGGATGAAATAAAAAATCCAGTAAGGAAATAAGCATAGGAATAAAACATAGCACATGGGTTAGAAGGCATAACATGATAGCATAAAAGGCATGTAACAATAATAAATATATGGAAGAATAAAATTTATAACATGGGAACATATAATCATGGAATCATAGGAATGTGGCAACAATATATATCATGACATAAACATGAGTGAATTCTAGCTCCCAAAACATGGTGGAAAAAGTCCCATAAAGGAATTAGGTTCACTCCATATCCCAATATGAAGTATCATGAGAATAAACATTACCCAATGCATTGAAGTGATATCTATTCACACCCATCATAACATGTTCATGAATATGTGTGTCACATGAAGAATAATACATTAGGAATCAAACATAAACATAAAGGTTACTCATGGAAATAATTGGGTATCATAATCGTGTCAAAAGTAACAACATAAGGGAATAACACAATAGTGTCCATGGAAGAAATGACTTAAATTATACATGGAAATTAATAAGGGAAAGTAGGCATAGATCATGATAACTAATGTCAAACTAAAGTGAATACATGTAAAAATAGTGTTAAGAAACATTATAAATAAATCATTTTAGTGCAGTTTAAGGAAAGTATTTGAGATTATTTAAAACGAATAAGGCGTAATTTTTTGTATAAAACCAAAAATTAAACGAGATAATTTTTTATTATAAAATTAATTGTTTTATAAAAATAATAGTGGATTAAAATATATTAATGATGTTACTTGAAAATGGGTAATAAATTGGGAAGTTCCCTTTAATCGAGCTTGCTTTTCAGGAAGAATTGAGAAGTGAACCTTATTAAGACATGTATATCCACACAAAAAATAAGGATGAAATGATATGGATACATGAATTTGGAACATATTCACAAAATTTAGAAAAATTATATAAAAATAAAAAATGTTTACATTAGTTTAAAGAGGGAGAAAAAGTAACCCAAAGGAAAAAATGGAGGTTCAGAAAGAATCTCTTAACTTATGTCTGAAACGGTTATGAACTTGACTTTAATGTCCTATATAATATGATTAAATCAATTAATTAATTAATTTATAACATTAAATGAATGTATTTGATTTATTATGATTTTATTAAGTTCATTTATGGACCTTTTGATGGGTTATGATATTCAATTTCATCATTTGGGAGTGTTGTTTTCCTTTGTTTTCATGATCATTTTACTTATATACATGTATGGAAAATCATGTAAAATGAGAATGGTTATATAGAATTTAAGTTATATGTTATTAATGAACATAAAAGAGGTTAAATGATTTTATAAATCATTTTTTTATATGGTATGAGGATGAATCATTAGATAAATATTTAATGATAATTGTTTGGATTATTTTGGGAAGTTTTCACTTATAACGAACTTGTTTTGTTTTTTTATTTAACATCATGTGTATATAATGATTAAAAAAATTACATAGTCTATAATACATATATTATAATTTTTTTAACTATAAAAATGGTTTTATGACCATCCATGAAGATGTTAAGGGAAAATGAAAATTTTTCATCCTCAAAGGCGATAAATTAACACCTTACAAATGAAATTTTCATTTTTAGAATAAAAGGGAGAGGAGAGGGGTTTAATGATGGATTATTTCATTAGAATAATAATATTATATTATATGTTAGGTATTGGATTTATCATACCATTGGTTGGCATAGTGGGAAAGGAGAGGGGTACAACAACACCATTCGTTGGGAGGTGTAAGGTTTGATTCCTCGGAGTCCTCTCTTAGGAAAATTTCTCCTTACCCCAGGATCCACTCATCTTTCCAGGTCACCCAGTTTCTAAAGAGGTGTGAGAATTGAGGTTCAACCCACCAGTGCTGATCTATTTTTTTTTATAACCATCGTTGATTGGGCCATCACCCTCCGTGATGCTCTTCCATCTCAGCTGGAAACGGATCCTTCCCAGCTGGGGCTCTCTCTGGAATGATCCCTTCATGGAGATGAGGGTTTCCTAGTTTGGAAAGTTCGAAAAGGCCATACCTGGAAATTTTCTTTTCAAAAGGTAAAATAAATTAAAAGAAAAGGAAAGAGGAATTTACCCCTTAAATTTATCCTCCTTGAAAACCTCCTTAGGTAAAAGATTTTAGTCTTTTGATGAGACCAATAGATCATGGACATGGGTGAAGGAATTGGGAAGAGTGTTAAGTAGAATTTGGATAAGGCTCAAATCTTGGAAGGTGTGAGAAGAATCTGTGATGAGGGGTGGTATTTATAGTAGAGGATAGGGGTGTTTTCTCGTTATTGTATTCATTGGTTTATTATTTTAGCTCTAGACTATGAATAGTTTGATAATTATCACAAAGTATAATAAAATAATGAATGGAAGCTCATGATTATGATTCTTACATCATCGATGACTCAAGGAATAGTGTATTTTACTTATAATGTATATATACTATAAATTATGTATTTTACTATTTACCAAAAATTTAACTATTTTAGAAAAATACCAAAAAAATAACCCTAACTTTTTTTTGACATGTATAATTAAAAAATGGACTCCATTTTACAAAAATAATTATCTAATTATGAGAAATTTAATCTTTAATTAAAATCATCATTTACTTGAAAAATGCCAATTTTAAAATTATAACTGATTTAATAACACTTTGAAAAATCAATTAAGGTATCATAAAATTATCTTATATTTATAAGAAAAAAAATATTAATTTATGAATACCTTTTATGGAAACAAATTTTCATTTAAAAAATTATGTTAATTATAAAATTGAAAATAACCAATTATGCTTTATAAAAATATCAACACTTAATTAATAATTTCAAAAACATTTATTTACTTATACTATGATATAATTATATCATATTTTAATTTATAAGATGGATAAATTTTATTTATACTTTCTTGGGTGAGGTTATTATTCTATTTATTGATTTAATATTCATAAGGTTCATAATACTATTCCATAGGTCAAGTTACCATTCCATTGATATAGGTTCCTTGTGTAAAGACCCGGAATTTCCATGTAATTTTTTTTAATTAAATGGAAATTTTACGAGTTTGTGAAAATTGATGGTGAGTGATTCTGAGGCTCGGAGTGACCAGAATGGATTTATGAACTTTTTTCAGGTACATTCAGTAAACGTGCGAGCGGGTTTTTCTAACTTTTGAACTGGTGCTCAGAATTAAAATCTGAGGGCACCGTTGAACTCGCAGCGTAGGTATTCTCTTAAGAAGACTTTTACCTCGACGGTAGTTGGTTGAGGGTGAAAGTTAGTTTTTGGGTTTTTCGTGGAAATAATAAAATAAAATAAACACACGTTTTATTTTATTTGGTTGTAACCAACCTCCTTGTGGAAGTTGGTGGTGGGGACCACCAGACCTTAACCTCCCATGAGAGGTTATGGTGGTGGGGACCACCTGTGATTAAACCCCCTTGAAACCCCCCCCCCCCCCCTTAATTGGGAGAAAAACCTCAACTCCCTCATAAATGTAGGAAAACCTCTCAACCCCCCTCATTAATGTGAAGGAGCCTCTTGACTTCCTCCACATTAGTTGTGCCAACGCACATATCTTTATTATGCCAACTCTCCTTTAATTATTTAATTATTTTTTGAATATTATGTCAATGAATTAATAGATATTATAATCTATTACTTAGGGATACCTATTCATTTGTTGGAGAAGGAGGATTGGGATAACTTGGGAGAAATCTCTCCAACAAAGAACGCTCCGCCAACGAAGAACGTCGACCTCCTTCGACCTTCTTCCTTGGGACTTCTTCTGATGTGGGACGTCTTCATCTATGACGAATCGATGACCATACTACCTCCTTGAACCAATGTAAAAAATTGAATAAGGTAGGGGTTTATTCCTAAATGTTTATCACTCTCCATGTACTCCTTTATTTTCTTGTGCGGGTTGGGAATAAACATTGCGGAAGATTATGGTTTTACTTTCATGCTTCGTTCTTTGTGAACCACTTGCTACCACTATAAACATAGAGGGTGCGGGACAAACAAACACGGCCCGACCCCTCCGATGTTCTTCTTTGGTGTACTCTTCGAAATGGAGGAAGGCGATGAAGACAACGGAGGCAACGGCGCCGCCACCCACAACCTCATCGCGCTGCCCTGGCCGACTCGCAACCTCGCGGAGTCGCGCCACTGTACGCCGAGCCCCGTCGCCATCAGCTGAGCCGCACCACCATCCACCAAGTCGCGCCGCTGTCCAAGCCGAGCTGCGCTGCCATCCGCCGAGTCGTGCCGCAGTCCGAGCTGATTCGCGTCGCCGTTGAGCTGAGCTGCGCCGCCAAGCCGAGCCGCTCTGCCCTCCAGACCAAACAGCCGCCGAACCGTGGCCGGTCCATGATCTTCATGGCCGATCCGTGCCCCTCACGGCTATTCCACACCCTCATGGACCTCTCGGTCCGGGCAGGGTCGGCCCAAGCTGGGTCGATCCGACCAGGTCAGATCGGACCCGGGCCCACTACGACCCAATTACTTTCCTTTGGCCATAACTTTGGCACCGGACGTCCGTTTGATGAACTGTCAGCGGCGCTGGAAATATTGGAGAGAGACGGTCCCTTTTAATGATACCCCACTATATTTTGGATTAATATGGGGAATTTTAAGGTTGGATCAAGCACGAATCCAACCGGGACCCCGGGACTAAAAGGCTAATAACTCACGGATCGGGCGTCTGATTGACACGTCGTCTGCTACGTTGAGACCCCTGTGACATGAAGAACCTTTGAGATACTTATTTGTGGGACTTCGTGACAGTTGGAGTATCGAAAAATATCTTTTTAAGTAGATCCTCCAGGAAACGAGCGAGTATAGTGTGGAGAGCTAGTGGTTTGCTGAGACTTGACGACTGATGACCGTTTGACTCAGAGTGACTCGACAGGCCCAGTGGGGAGTGCCTTGGTGACGCGGTAGACCCATAGTGGGGAGCGCCTCTGTGTGACGCGGTAGACCCATGGTACTCAATAGGAGGATTACCTCAGCAGGCCTTGAGGGGGAGTGCCTTTGTGTGACGTGGAAGACCCACGGTACTCGACAAGAGGAATACCTCAATAGTCCAAGGTTAGTGGGAAGCACCTCTGTGTGACACGACAGGCCCACTGTACTCGATAGAGGATGAGTTCTCCAGTAGCTGAGGTGTTCGATGTTGTGTTTGGAATATTACTTGATACTACCCCTTGAATAAATCATGGTTTGAGCTGAGTCGGAACCTTTGTGTTTTCCTCATGATTGAGATCGATTACTTGATAACTTAGGTATATGTATGGGTATATACCAAAGTAAGGTTGTCTATTGATTTCATACTTGGTTTGTTTTATCCTTATTGGATTTTGTGAGACCTAGAGGGTATCGGGGTCCCTACTGAGTATCATTATACTCACCCCTACACGGGCTATGCCCGCACCTTATTGTGTTGGATGCAGATGACAGACAGTGCTGACTGAGGCCGAGAGTACCAGGACTGGGCGGTACCTGGAGGTGAACCATATGATGAGTCGGTACACGGAGGAAACGAATGGATGAGGAGTGCTGAGGAGGAGATATGTACCTACCCTTTAGGTAGGAACCTCAGAGGATGACCCAGCAGCTGACTTTCCCTTTTCTTTAGTTGTATTTTATCACAGTTGTACTTGTGCTTTCCATTTGTGTTTGTATTCTGGCCCCTTTTTTTTACTTTCAGCACTCTTTTGTTATACAGTTTACATGGTGTTTCGTCTAGCTGTGTGCTTTCGTGTGTGTGTGTTTACATATTATAAATGCAATTCCTTCCCAGTTTTAGGGAATTATGTGCTAGTCTTCTACCCCTGTCCTATGGAAGGTGGGCTTTGGGTAGTCACAACACGGGCCCTGGGGGATGGGTCGTGACACCTTGACTTCTAGAAATACCTCCTATTTCATTAAATATTCATTTATATTGTTTGTATTGTGTTCTTAATGTAATTTTATGTGATTATAATATATTAAATAATTATAATAAGGGAATTTCCATTGATAAAATTTTGGGTCATTACACCAGTGCCTGCTCCAACACCCCAGCATAGGTGGGGATGCATAAGAGCACCATGCTGGCATGAATGTCTCTATGGAGTCCATACTCAAACTTTTGTGCTCAGAATTATTCATCCCAGATCATATCAAGGGAGTACTATGTAAGGTCGGTGAACCTCATAGGGTAATCATCCACTATCATCCCTCCCTGTTGTAGCTCTAGAAACTCATGAATCTAGAATGATTGCAAACAGGAGGGGTAGTACTCCTCAAAAAACAGCTACTGGATGTTGAGCCATGAGAGTGTGGGCTCATCATATATCTAGGTAATGAGACTCTACCAGTGCCCAGATACTCTCTAGAAAAGGCTAGCTACAAATTCAACCACTTGATCCATCAATTTCCGAATAATCCTAGAGATACAGACCAACAACACTATCCAATACTCCACTACTTAGGTATCTATCTCATAGTAGAACCTCAGTCACCCATGGCACAAGAACTCATAGAGTGCGCTAATCTTTCATGAATCCTCATCCTACTCTGCAGGTATGATATATTAATTGATAGTTGGGGGTGTTTTTTCTTATCTACCTATAAGAAGGATCTCATCGGATGGACCATGAACAAAGGCCTCATCACTAATCGGATCATCATCATGATTCATAACTTGTAACATGGATGGTTTTCATTACAAAGGAATCTTGTAAGTTTAATCAACATGTACCATGGTTAGATAAGCATATATATATACACACAATGGGGATATGAATTGATAAGGATAGTCAAATACACGATCATATATGATTCATGTAACATCGATACCTAGAACCAATGTCTTGGTATGCTAAGTTGACATACGGGTAATCAAGGTCCTGGTGAAGGGATACATCGGTCGCTTGTACCATCCTTGGGTTCCTTGGCCTAAGAGATGTACTTGAGACACTTTGAAACTATTTCCCTAAATCCCAACCAAATCCTTGTAAGGGGACTACACCAAACACCATCTCAAGGAATGAACTACCCTGATACTAATTTTTCATGACCCAAACCTAATTGAGGATTGACCTACAAATACCCCAAGACCACCTCCATAGATAGGGGTGGATAAAAGCACTGAAAGTAATATCTTAAATGGGAGAAATTTTTCTAATGTAACTGTACACACACACCCAATAATCTCAATAAACAAGTGCAGAGGAATAATAATAAAAATATGAAATAGAAAGAATGTAAAGAATGAAAAAACTCTAGGGTTTACAAGAGTATAACAGTGAAAACAGAAAAGTAAATGGGAAAATACAAGCTCATCCAGAAGAGGTCCCAACCGAAAAAAATGGAAAGTAAAAATTCTGAGATATTTCATCTCCTGATCTCTAAGCTCTAACCATAACACATAGTCCAATGTACCAAGTATCCCTAAGCTTCTCTATAGTCACAACTGACCTATCCATCATCTACATAAGACATGACACATGCAGTTAAATCCCATATAGGGGTGATTATATACATACCCAGTTGGACACCATGAAAGATGAAGGGGTAGTAAAAAGAGACATGATAGGAATAAATAGAGAGTAAACAGCTCAACCCAAAGCAATATGTTAAGTCAAAAGTCACTTTGAATTTTATGTATTGTTTTGTAAATCACAAATCTATTTATATTTTATTCTTAAATAAATGAATTACTTTGAATACGTTTTTCAATCAATTGTACTCATAATACCAAATAAATGCATCGTATTCATGATAACTACCATACTCACAATGTGCATCAAACCCACATTGTCCATCATATGCATGATTGACCATCCTACCCAATTTTCATCATATCAGTTCTTTTCATTGTGCGCACACTAACCATCATACTCATATAATATCTTTGCTTCATACATGTTTTCATTATTTTATAAAAAACATGCTTTACATTTAATCATAATCATGTTTTCATATATCTATTGTTTTAACTAAAATGATGTTGTGGAGTTAGGTACACACTAATAAAATGATGTCGTTTATTTTGTTTCAAAACGATCGTTAAAATGCCAGGTGTCCAAGTCCCTATGATTTTTTTTATAGAAATATGACCATTGGAGTAAAATATGGTTGTTGGACCCAAGGCCTATAAATAGGATGTCATTTGAATTAGAGACAATAAATCAACAACTTGAGATATTTACATTGCTTGAGTTCTAGAGAGAGACAATGGGACATATCTCTTGCTTCATGAAAAAGCCTTGAAATTAAAAAATGTGAATAGATAATTCTTAGTTTTTGTATTTCAATAAATTCTTTGTTTTTCTTTGTGCGTCTGATTAAGTGATAATGATCGAGGGCTGTCAGGGATAGGAAGATGGTGTGACTAATCTTCGTACTGAGGGATTTCAAGTGTTTGAAATATAGAGGTTTCAATTACCTATAAAATCAAGGACATGCGGGGATAGAAAGATGGATGTGTTGATCATCATATCAATGGATTATAGGTGTTGGTAAGACATACCTATTATCCTAGGGGAAAGGATACCCTACTCTTTAGGATAAAATAATTTTAATACCATTTACTTTTCCACTGCTTATTGTAATAGAAAGAGAACCCTTTTGTTTCTTCTTTCTATTATTATTCTTTTATATTGTAATTGTTTTAGTTACAATTTATAATTTTCAGTATTTATTCTATACACTATATGGTAGAATAATTTACACTTTATATACTTTGATATTTGTATTCAACCCGAATACAATTGTTTTATAACTTGTGGTATCATAACAATATCATTGGACTAAGATTCAGTCGGTTCATTTGTTTTATTCTATAAGAGGCATTGTGAATTGTTTTATTTTAAGTCTTATTAAACTAAGAACCTTTATTAAAGGTTTTAATATAACTTTTAAACATACAATTCACCCCCCCCTTGTATTTTTTTCATCTCATATCCATTTCGATCCAACACAAGAGAGTAAACATACACAAATATGTGTGTGTGTGTGATCATACCAAAGAAACCCAAATGAGATAGAATGGAGTCTCCATCTCATAGCCTACCCCAAGAAAAGAGTCTTCATCAGTTCCAAAATTCCATCAATGATGCCCAACATCTCTCACTTCTTCCCACCAAAAAACATCCAAGTAAAGCCACACCTCTCCACTATGTTTCATATTCAAGAGGCCAAAATCTCTAGGTAGAGGACCCATGCCCTAGTACAACATAAGGTTGCCACTCTTATGTTCAATGACCCATGACCATCTCAGTTGAAGGTTTAAACTCTAGCCATTGAGGACTCATTCCCTTCACAATAGGAGGGTACCACTCAGATAGTAAGTAGAGGACCTATTCCCATCCCTCCTAGAGGGTGCCACTATAGCAGTCGAGGACCCATTACATGTATCCACAAGAGGGTACCACTCTTTTCATTGAAGAACAATTCCCATCTTAATATTAGGGTGCCTCTTGGATAGTCTGAAGAGTACCCATGCCCAGCCTGGATGGAGGATGCCACTCTAGTAGTTAAGGACCAATTCCCTATTTCGGTAAGATAGTGCCACTCTAGTCTTCAAGAACCCATACCCTACTAGCAGAAGTATGCCACTTGGATAGTATATAGAGGACCCATACATATCCTTTCTAGAGGGTAAAAATCTTGTAGTCTATGACACATGCCCTATCTCTATAGTACGGTGCCACTCTAGTCATCGAGAACCCATGCCCTGCCCAGTAGGAGGGTGCCACTCAGAGATGCCTCTGGTGATCCTACCTGATCACTATCATCGTCAAGCGCCGCATAAATAAGTGTCATGCCTAGAAAATCTCACATAATATCCCAAAATCCACTACAGATTCCACTATCGCATTCTATGTAGAATACACTCAGGATAGGATACTCGTGGTCCAAAATCTAAGTCCAAACGAAGGAGATATGAGAGTTTGAAGTCTTCTCAAAAGGAAATAAGGGATACGTGGCATGTGAGGGGACCCACATGATGTGTGGTCCTACTCCATCATCTAAACATGTCCCTATAGGTACATGACTCACCAATATTCTATCACTACACAATGTGTAGGGAGTCTAAACATAGTGTCTAAGCCACTCGGGGTCCCTACTCGTGCACCTTAGTTGTGTCTGTGTACTTTGGTACACGGCATGCGCTTGGTCATATCCTCCCACATGGGGTCTTTCACATGTGTTATTCCAATCATAATTCTCACCTGGGGAGGGTTTCATAGTGTTTAGGTGGGCTACACATCCTTCCATCCTTATCTTTTCTTCCAAAACCCAAGTTGTCGCAGCCTAGGGTTGTATGTTGTGTGTTCTTCCAAACTACACGATGTGTAGTTGGGAGTTTATCAAAACATTAGATATGGTATCCTCATACCAGATATGGTGTTTCCAACTTTGGATATATCCTTGTTTCATCACAAAAAAAGGTGTATCTAGCTTTATATGGAATATTTCGTCCATTCGGTGGCCATAAAATGAACTTTGTTTCTTCCCATGCAAACTCATATGCATGTCACGACACCTCTATGTCATGCCATCTATGTTCCTAATTATGATCATCAAATCAATCTCTTTTATCCCACAAAACCCTCTATTTCATCCTTAATTCAACGTTTCTTTCACAGCATGTGATTATGCTCTAAATTCGGGGGTCTGATTAGGCTCAGTACCACCCGACAATGTCAAGATATGGCCCTATACCTAATGGTGAAGAATGTGAAGAAATTTAGGGATAAAGGAAAAAACATGTTTATCAGTTGTTTTTAATAATTCTTGTCCAATGATCTGGAATGGGGGTATTCGGGGTGAGAACTGAAATAATAAACAATATAATTTCGGTACATGGGCACCTGCAACATCTAGCAATTGGCACTGATCAAAGAAAGGATTGATCATGCTCAATAAATTTAATCAAAAAGGGAATAAACCAATAATTAATGAGTCCTTACTAGATATTGGATCATTTTTCATCAAATAACATGTTTGGCAATGATTGATAGGAGTCATTGCATTTGTTGCGCTTTGATATGCTTTGATTTAGAGTTTTTTCGTTATGTAATTTGATTCTTCAATAGAAGGAGGAAGAAGACGCTCTCAATTATCCAAGGCACAAATGTATAACCTTGGAGAATTTGGCATAACGGTGGATTTATAGGAAATGTAGTTGAGTTAATTTAATTAAAATAAGTTAATTTAATTATTTATTTTAACTAAACGCACCCGCCAACGGTCTCTATTTCTGAACGTCCCACTACGACCTATTTTTGGTCGCACATAGGGTAGACATCGTGTTCCAGACTCAACTGTGGTGTCAGATTTATGATATAGGATCCTATTTAAGATTTATCTAATTTTTTTAAGAAACTATGCACACATAATATAAAATATATTTAATATTTTTTTTAAATCAATTTCATGCACACTGGGCCTCAAAATTGCATTTCATCTCAGCACCTAGATTCAAAAATATATATAGAAATATTTCAAAGATTTAAAAGAAAGAAAATAGGTTCTCTAAAATATTGGTTATTAGAATATCCTAGGTTTCTAGCACCAACCTACCTATTCCACTTGATAATACAGATATTCATACGGTCAAGCAAGCTATTAGAACATTCAAATCATGGTCATCATATCTTTTAAAAAAAACTAGTCAACAATGAGGCATTAACTTCCAATTTATTTTTTATGCTAAAATATTAACAATTAATGAAAAAAATTGAACCAATGAATTTTATTAGAAATGGAAAAAGAGAATGGGGTGAAATGAAAGGTTTAATCAATACAATCTAAAGGATCAATCGACCAATCGAAATAATTTCACAAATCACCTTTACCCTGGTTGTTGAATATTCATATTTACTAACATTGAAGGTTCGTGTGGATACAAGGTTACAAAGTGGTAGTAATCACATAGTTTATTTTGAACAACTAATTTATGGAGAGTCCATTTCAGATTACATTGCTCTTGATAATGTAAATTAAATCCTCAAGTATGAATGGCTAGGAGTCTCACTTGTAAATTTATACATTAGTTTTGTTTTCATGATTAATTTTTTCATTAGTTGATCTACTATGTTATTTATGACTAAATAAAATTCATATTTTTTGTATGTGTCTATATCAATACTATTTGAATGGAAACCCCTATAAACAAAAATATGGACTCGTTAGTCTTCACATCACTTATACAAACCAAACAAAAATGAAATAAACTAAAATTGATGAAATAATTGAAAAACTGGCCACAATGTTTAAAAGAAAACTTGAAGATGATAGACCCTTCTTATTACCAATGATGTAGGGGTGAAACTCTACAATTTAATCATATAAAATATATTTTCATTCCCTTAATTACTTCTTTTTTGTCTTTTAAGCATCATCGGGTACTCATTGTAGTCAATTTGGATACTCCAAATATTTATTTCCTAGATTCACTGCATGGATGCCCAGAAAACCAACCACACATGATGATGTTTGTCAATTTTTAATGCACTAAATCCAACAATTTATAACTAAACTTCAAGTTATATATTTAATATTCTGTTTTAATGAGAATTGTGTTATGATTGGTCAGTGTTTAAATATCAAGAGAATCATGGAATGAGGACATTCTATGTGTATAAGGAGTATGTCAAATTCTAAAAGTGGATAAGTATTAGGGTATATATAATAATATTTCACTATAAAAACAAATATCAAAATAAATTACTTATTTTTTATCAATGTTTCTGTATTGTTTAGAACAAACCAATGGAAAAGATTATAGTTGTTTTATTTTCAAATTTATGAGATATATCATATACCATAAACAAACTAGCATCCCCAAAGAGGTATTTTTGAAGATAATTATTATTTCATTTAAAATATTTATTAATTATTTTTGTATTTATATTTTTCCAAAACTACCATAATTGTAAAAATTTCTCATATTCACAAGATGAAATAGATTTGTTTATAAATGACTAGGAAACATACCTGATGTCAAAATGTACACATATATCATGAAGATGCAAATTCCTACTACTTATTTAGTTGATTTTATCATCATTCTATCTAAATTTTTAGTTTATTTCCTCATTATTTTTATCTAATACTTATTTTATTAATTTTCACATAGATCATGAAGAAAAGGTTTATTCAGAAAAGATGATTCACTCTTATATTATGATCATGCACTTTAGAATAAAAACACATCATGGAATCAACCATACCTCAATATGATACACGGTGTACATGGTATGACTCAAATCGTGTGGTTTGAGTTTAAAAATTGACATGTTATTAATGTATTGTTTCATATTTATTTTTAATTTATTTATTTATAGTATTAATAACATAATAATTGTTTTCTTATATAGGTGGATTATTTTGGGAAGTCGTATTTTTTATTTAACTGTCTATAAAAAGACAAAAAAGAGAGAACATGTTGCTTTTGGATGAGGCATTTTAGGCAACATGGGTCTTCCTTTTCCTTCCAAATTGAATAACTATATTTTTTTTTGTTTTTTGTAGATAGTTAAAAGAAAAACACACATCAAAAACTCAATTATTCGCACCTCAATATGATACACAGTGTTCTCGGTATCGCTCAAACAATATGTTTTTAGTTTATAATTTACATTTTAGTTCAAAACACACATCACATAATCAAAATTGAGAAAACACAATTATATTATTTTGATACTTTAGAAAATGATCCATAGTTCATTTGCAACAAATAAGAATCAAACTCACCTTAATCGGACACATGTTGTGACCAGTATGACTCCAAGTGTGTGTTTTTATTTATAATTGACATTAATTTTAGTTAAAAACACAAGTGAAATACTCAAAACTAATAAATCACATTTGGGTTATTTTGATACTTTAGAAAAATGATCTATAACTCATTTTCAGCATGTAGGAATCACCCACACCTCAATTTAACACACGGTATGACCGGTATGACTCCAAGTGTATCTTTTTATTTAAATTTGGCATTAATTTTAGTAAAAAGGGAAAGTGACATACTCAAAATTGTGAAAATTCATTCATATTGTTTTTATACATTATAAAAATGATCTAAAAGTAATTTTTGATGTGTATGAATTAATTGCACCAAAATTCGATGCACATTGTGATTGGTATAACTCAAAGTGTCCATTATGTGTTTAAATTGAGAATTTAGTTCAAAACGTTTTCTACTCATTAAAAAGTGAGAAAGCATGCTCTGATTGTCTTGATAATTTATAAAAATTATTCATAAGTCATTTTTGAAATATAGGAAGTAGTATCACATTAAACTGAAACACGATGTGACCAGTATGACTCAAAGTGTGTGTTTCTAGTTTGAAAATACATTTTAGTAAAAAACACAAGTGACATACTCAAAACGAAGAAAACACAATCATATTGTTTTGATACCTTAGGAAAATTATACATAATCCATTTGTGACATGTAAGAATTATCCACACCTCAATCCAATGCACGGTGTGACCGATATGACTCCAATGTGTCTTTTTATTTAAAATTGGAATTAATTTTAGTAAAAAGAACAAGTGACAAACTCAAAACTAAGAAAATGAATTTGGGTTATTTTTATACTATAGGAAAATTATCCATAATTCATTTTTTACATGTAGTAATAAACCAAACCTCAATACAACACATGGTGTGATCGATATGACTCGAAGTGTCTGTTATCAATTTAAAATTTACATTTTAATTCAAAAAGTGTGTCACTCACTAAAAGATAAGAAAACATGCTCTTATTGTCTTGATAGTTTAGAAAATCGATTCATAAGTCATTTTTTATGTTTAGGAAGTAATATCACATAAAACTGACACACGATGTGACTGGTATGCCTCTATCAGGTCCTGAAAATTCTACATACAGGAAGAATAGTGTAACACCCAGACCCTAGTTACCCAGATTCAGTGCATTATTAAATAACATTGACATGATCACAAGATATCAAGCCTCGAAATAACGATAAGCTTAGTTTCCTTAGAAGTACTAGATACATAAATAAGTTTTACATTACATTATGAAATGAAAAAAACAACATTGTGTCTCCTTTGAACACACTCATATACCATATCTTATCCCTACAGGTCAATCATAATATACTTTTTCACATCTTGGTAAAAATAAAACATAATAAAGGGGTGAGCTCAGATGCTCAATAAGGATAACAATATAGCAGAAACTATCATAAGAAAACATAAACATTTAAGGCAATGTATAAGACTAAAACACAAGCCTTTTAAACTTAAACTTTAGCATATTATGGAAATGATAAATCAAATAATTTCATTTACTTATTCAGATGGATATTCTAATATTCTAATAATCACATGTAATATCAATAGCTAATTTCATAATGGTGGAATGCATAATGTCAAATATCATAACCACATAGTCAAGGCCTCGTACCAAGACTACAAATAATAATTTTGTCAAGGCCTTGTGACAAGACACTAGTTTATCTCATTAGACCTACCGATTCATCGAGGAGCTATAGTAGTCCCTACCTGTCACTTACTACATCCAATGCATTCCTTATATGAAAATGTTGAAACATAACATAAACATTCATATTAAAACTATCATAAAAAATGTTAATAATTTAAACATGAACCATGAATGGTATAAAAATATCACATCCATATTCAAATATATCACAAAACCTTCAATACAGTATGGAATATTGTATCATAATAAATCAACTTCAAACAAGCGTAAAATCCAACAAAGGATGTTCACATAGTTGAAATCAATCCAAAAACAATTTAAGTGAAATATCTCTTTCTAATTTGAAATCATTTAAAATTAAAGAAAAAATTTATTTTAAAAATATTCTTATAAGATTGGAATAGAATCTTCAAAGGTGTTATAACAGCGTAAAATATCCGCACCCACCGTATAAGTTAAAAAAAGATTATTTCCTTAATTTGTCAAAAAGGTCATAAAGTACCTTATTTGGAAAACGACAAAACGATTCCTTTCAAAACATTTTATAAAAATTCAAATAAGGGTCTAAATTAATTTAACCCATAGTCTAGGAAATAGAAAAAATGTTTTGAAATACATTTTTAAGAAACACGAATGTGTATGATAAAGAAGTCCCAATAGATACTTACGAATAAACAACCTCGGATATTAAAGAGATTGTAAAATTAACCCTTACCTTACACTCTTACTTAGTAAAGGGTATGTTAACATATTTTATAATGGTTAAATCATTTTTATTAAATTATACAAGAACCTCATACATAAATATGATATCAAATATGATCCTCTAATATTTCTTTGTTAATAATATTTCAGTAGTATCATTGTTTCGAGTGTTAACTGGTTCATTTTCCTTTATATGTTTTGTTACATAAGTCATGTTTTTTATGGATAGTATATATTTGATTCATATCCATAATTATATTAAGTTCTCAAACATTATTTTTAATCATCAAATTAAAATTATTCTTGAATGGTTACGATGAGGAATGAAATCTCATCGCGTCATGGAGACGGTAAGCCATACGTATGCACGAGTGACAATATCATCATATTAGTGGTGAAATAGTATGTAATTGGATGATATATTATATATAAAGAATAATTAACATGTTTTATTTATTATTTACATCAATTATACTCATTATTATACTCATACAAATAATGAAGTGTTGAATAAAAAACTACACCACGACGTGGAGACGGTAAGTTGTAGGTATGCATGTATGGTGACTTTGTCATTCATAGGATGGATATAATAATAAATATGGTTTTACCATATTTATAATAACACCACAGTATGTAGAAGGTACTGAATTTATTATTTTTGTATGGAAATAACAAATAAAGAGGAAGTGGAAGAAGAAAAGAACTTTGAAAGAGGTGATGAAATAATTACCTCTTCTTCGGGTGATTCCTTTTGATTTGAACAAAAGGGATCCTTAGGTTGGATTTCTGATCAAATTAAGGCATCTAGTTTGAAGCAAGGGTAGTTGGGAGGATATCTAAGTAGGTTTTTTTCGATCCAAATGGCTTTGGATGTGTTAAATTAAGAGAAGGGAAAGTACCCTTTTATAAGAGAGGCGAGGGGAACTTTAGGAAAATATTGAAATATTATTTTATTATAAAATCATTTTCAGTTTCTAATAGCTCAAAATGGATTTATTTAGATTATATGGTGGGTTTGGATCAAAAACCTCTAAACTAATAGGTTTTAGACAAGTTTATGTCACCATATTAACCTTATCTTTTAGATTTAACTCTTAGTTAAATAGTTTAAGTTTTACCATGTCTTCTTGTATTTTTATATTACATGGTTAATAAATTTACCATAAAATGCCAAGTGAACCTCAAGTGGTTAATTAATGGCATATCTAACATTATTTAAGTCCTTTTTCTGAACCTTATATTTTTAGAAATATTATATCATTTAATAAAATAGTATTTGTTTTAAAAACTCATTTATGTCAATTTTGACACTATTTAGTATTTGGTTTTTGTGAAAGTCATAACAATCTAATTTCTTCAAAAAAAATATTAAATCAACCCTAACATGTCATATTAACCTATAAAATCCGTGGATGGAATAAGAAGTTTCAATTTACATTTATTTTAATATTTATAATATCAATTATTTTAATCATTCATTAATAAGGTAATTACTTCATCATCATTGTGTCATAAATAAATTTAATTATTTAATGTCTAAAAATTATAAATAAAATACCATGATGTATGAAATATTTTTATATTTCTAATTAATATTTATATTCGAATTTATCTTATGTATAAACCTATATTAAAAATGGTTTAGTTATTAAATTTTTAATTTAGCACTTTTAACTCTTCTTTAAATAAAATATAATAAATGTCCTAATATAATCCAAGTGGATCAAAAAGGATCATATTTTTATCCTAATGTTGATTTTGGTCTAAATACACATATCCAATAGAATTAGGACATGTTTGGGGTAATTATAATATCATTTTTACCTTTAATTACCCTATTTATTTTTAATCGTGGTAAATAAAATTCAAAAGTTACTATTCACCAAAAAGTATTTTCATCCTATTGAACTGAATTTTACTTATTGATTTCAACCATGTCTCTCGTATTTTTGAAATTCAATTCACAGAAGCGGTAAAATTACATTTTATGCAAATTTGCAAATGTGCCTAGAAGGTGGGTAAAAGACGGTAAAAAGTTCTATAAAATATTATATATCTAATATTATTATAAAATGAATAAAATGAATTAAATTGAACTAATATAGGTATAATTTATATATTTTGACTTTAAAATAAATTTAAATTAAAAAATAATTATTTAAATAAAAAATCGATTTCAAACAATAACGCAGTGTTTTTCACTATTCGTCAAAAATTGAAAGTTTTTAGAAAAACAACAAAAAATCACCCTAGATAATTTTGATATTACAAATCCAAAAATGAAGTCCATTTTGAAAAATAAATTTTATAAAATATCAAAAATTAGGTATTACTATTCACAACTGCTTTTTAAATGGCTAGTTTGATTGGTCGTGGTGTGCTAGTACTTAGAGTTGCGTACAGTGCAAGCTATTGTATTGTTAAAAGAGAAGCATACCGGGGAAGCTTGTGGTGTTACATTATTTCCTTCTTTAAATAGTTTCATCCTTGAAATTTCTAGAATATTACTGCATAAAAAGATTCAGGTGGTTCTTCATCATAAGTTCCTTAGGTTCCCGCGCTGCCTCTTCCATTTTATGGTTTCTCCATATAACTTTTACCAGACGATTCATCCGGTTTCTCAACACTTGTTCTCTGGTATCAAGAATCTTTATAGGATCTTCACAATAAGACAATTCGGGTTCTAGTTCAAATTCTTCATAGGTGAGTACATGCGTTGGGTTAGGCATGTATTTTCTCAACAGTGATACATGG
Source organism: Viscum album (assembly GCA_963277665.1). NCBI lineage: Eukaryota > Viridiplantae > Streptophyta > Magnoliopsida > Santalales > Viscaceae > Viscum > Viscum album. Next base: position 2,056,461,074 of record OY728159.1, on the reverse strand, counting down.
AATGCATCATGAACTTTGGAGAGACTTGGAGGAATTGTCAAATGGTAAGCTACAAATAACATTCATTCTAGAATTTTGAAAGGTCCAATGTACCTAGTACTTAATTTACCCTTCTTAATGAATCGTATAATACCCTTCCATGGAGACACCTTCAAGAAAACATGATCACCTACTTGAAATTCCAAATCCTTCCTTCGGTTATCAGCATAGCTATTTTTTCTACTTTGAGCTACTTTGATGTGGGTTTGGATAATCTTCACCATTTCCATTTTTTCCTCAACAAGATTTGGGCCTATGATATTTCTTTCACCAACACCATCCCAACAAGTTGGTGTGCGACATCTCTTTCCATATAATGCTTCATATGGTTCCATATGAATACTTGAATGGAAGCTATTATTATAGGAAAATTCTACCAGAGGTAAATACTGATCCCATATACCTTGAAAGTCAAGTGAGAAAGATCTCAACATGTCTTCTAAGGTTTGAATAGTCCATTCTGATTGTCCATCAGTTTGAGGGTGGTAGGCAGTGCTCAAACAAAGTTCAATATCTAGGGATTTATGAATACTTCTCAACAATCTTTATGTAAAACAAGGATCACAATCAGAAAAAATCGATAGGGGTACACCATGAATTCTTACAACTTCATTAATATATATTCATTCTAAACATTCAAGTGGTAAATCTTCTCTTATAGCAAGAAAATGTGCTGACTTGGTAAGACGATCAACAATGACCCATATTTCATCATTCCTTCTAGGAGTATTTGGTAGCACCATGACAAAGTACATCATAATATCATCCCATTTCCACTCAGGTATGAGAAGAGGTATCATGACTTCTCTATGATGTTGTCTTCCAGCCTTAGCCTGTTGAAAAACCATACATCTTGACACATAATTAAAAATATCTCTCTTCATGTTGTCCCACCAAAAATGTTCCTTCAAATATCTATACATATTAGTGCTACCAGGGTGTATAGAGAAATTGGAGCTATGAGCATCATCCAATAATTCCATTTTTAGATTAGGTATATCGGGAACACAAAGTCTCTTTCCAAATTTCAAAATTCCATCTTCATATATGAATTCGATCAATCTCCCATCATTCACAGCTTTAATTTTATTTTGAAACTCCTCATCATTAGTCTGATAACTTTTTATGCTTTCTAGTCAAGATGGTTTAGAAACCATTTGAAAAAGTGTTGATGTTTCACCTTTCATTATTATTCCCATATCCATATTTACTATATACATGAACATAGGATCCCTTTCAACTCTTATCTTGTTTATAACTCCATGATCCTTTCTTCTCAAAGCATAAGCCTCCTTATTTTTCTTCCCTGGGTGGTAGTGTATAGTGCAATCATAATCCTTGAGTAGTTCAAGCCATCACCTTTGCCTCATGTTAAGTTATTTCTGTGAGAAAATATACTTCAAACTCTTGTGATCAGTATATATCTCATATTTTTTACCATAGAGATAGTGTCTCCATATCTTCAAAGAAAGGATTATAGTTGCTAACTCAAGATCATGAGTAGGATGTTTTTGTTCATGAATTTTTAGTTGTTGTGATGCATAGGTAGTAACTCTATCATTCTTTATAAGGAAACAACCAAGTCATTTCTTTAAAGAATCACTATAAATAACAAACCCATCATTTCTTGATGGTAGATTCAAGATAGAATCATTTACTAATATCCTTTTCAATTCTTCAAAACATTCTTCACAATCTTTTGTCCAAAAAAATTTAACCCCTTTACGTTTGAGCTTGGTTAATGTGTTATCCAATCGGACAAAATTCTGGACGAAACGCTGATAATAACCTGCTAAACCAATAAAACTATGTACCTCGGTTATACTTGTTGGTGCTGGCCATTCATGGATTTCCCTTGTATTTGAAGGATCAATAGATATTCCATCCTTAGAGAAAATACATCCAAGAAAAGAAATCTCTTGAAGCGAGAATTCACACTTTCTAAACTTCCCATATAATTCATTTCTTCTAAGAGTCTTTATAAAAGTGCACAAGTGATTTTCATGATCTTCATAAATTTTGGAGTATAACAAGATATCATCAATAAATACCACTAAAAATTCATCAAGATATTCCTTGAAAAATCTATTCATTAGATCCATAAAAATAGAGGGTGAATTAGTTAGTCCAAAAGGCATTACTGTAAACTTTTAATGCCTATAACTGGTTTGAAATGATGTCTTTGTAATGTCTTCCTTCTTCATGCATGACTGATGATATCCAGATCGAAGACCAATCTTTGAAAAATATTGAGCTTCATGAAGTTGATCAAATAAATCATTAATACGAGGTAGGGGATACTTATTCTTTATTGTTATAGCATTGATCTCCCAATAGTCAATGCATAACCTCATAGATCTATATTTCTTCTTAACAAAAAGAACAAGGGATCCCCATATAGAAAAAATAGGGGGAATAAATACTTTATTACTCAATTCCTCTACTTATTTATTTAGTTCCACTAATTCCATAGTGTACATTCAGTAAGTGGTCTTCGATATGGGCCTTGAACTAGGAACTAAGTTAATGAAAAACTCAATTTCTCATTTTGGAGGATGTCCAAGTAAAACCTCTGGAAACACATCAACATATTCTTGCACAATAGGTACATCCTATATTTGAACATTACTTTCCTCACCCATAGTTATTTTACTTTACTCCTAAATAATTGAATTTAGTAGAGCTACTGAGGGTGGATCTAGATGAGAAACAGATGGTTATGTTTCTACTCTAAAGATAATGGATTTCTTATCATCATCAAAAATTGTAAACTCCGTCTTCTTATAATAAATTTTCTCATCATGGTCTGAAATCGAATCTATATTGAGGATTATATAAAATTCAATCAAGGGTATGACAATAATATCAGTAGATAAAGCACGTTTATATGCCATAATGGTAACTGATTCACAAAACTTTGTTGCAATGATACTTCCCTTAGGAGTTTTGACTAAAAACTCCCTTGTTTAGTCAAATTGTAAATATCTAATTTTCTTTGAAAACTGAGAAGATATGAAATAATGTGATGATCCATAATCAAATAAATCATTGGCTAATTTTGAGGAAATGATTAAAGTACATGGCACCACATTATTCAGAACTTTAACCTCAGTAATTGTGATCGCATAAGCTTGGCATTTCTCCCTTTTCCTTTTCTGAGGTAATTTTCCTTGATGCTTAGGACATTCATTTGAATAATTACCCATTTATTTACAATTGTAGCATTCAACATTTACATCCTCTTTCTTCCCCTTGCAATCACGAGTTTAGTGGAATTTTTCACCACACTTTTAACAAACTCTCATTCCCTTCAGGCAAGTACCAGGGTGTTTCTTCGCACATTTATTAAAGGATGGATATTAAAATTTTCCCTTATTCCCATTGTTTCTATTTCCATAGTGTTCAAAAGATCTCTTCTTCTCTTTCTTTTCTTTAAAATCGTAAGACTTATAGAATTAATTTTTTGTCTTGATAGCACATGACACTATATCTTCGTACGATGATAAGGACTGTGAGACTAAGGCTCGATGGAGAAATGGTTTTAACACATCAAAGAATCGATCAATATTACTTCTTGGGTTGCGTATATAATCTGTATCATGCCTTGATAACCTTGTAAAGTTATCCTCATACTTTGCAACATTCTCATCCTCCTTTTTCCTTAGACTCAGAAATTGCATTTCCATATCAACTTGATGTTCATGAGGAAAGTGTTTTTCTAAGAAAATATCTTTAAACTCTCTACATTACATATTTGATACTTCTTCATCCTCCTTTGTGTTTTGAATTATTGACCACCATTGATCTTCATCTCTGGTGAGGCGATAAACTACCATGACAAATTTTTCCCTTTCGCTACTCCCCAAAGCATGAAATATTATCTCTAAGGAACTTATCCATTGTTCAGCTACAAATGGATTTTTAGTTCCATTGAATGTTGGTGGTTTTTTCCTCATTAAGCGGTCTAGCATTGATCCTCCACATTGTGGATTAGGGTGCTCCATACGGGTAAGGTTATTATTCATAACCTGAGTGAGTTGTCTCGGTATGGTTATAAGCTATTCAGCATCAGTTTCATCACCAGCTCCACTATAATTATCTTGAGTGGGAGGTAAATCCCTACATGGATTATGTGTTTTGACACGGTTTCCATTCTTTTTACTAGGTTCCATTTCTAAACAATGGCATACACTAGATTAGTTTATTAATCTCAATACATAATTTTAAACTAGTAAAATACCTAAGATAAATTGAATAGTTTATACGTATGATCCATAATCAGAAAAATGTTTTCTTTGGGTAAGTATTTAATCATAAATCCTTCATAATGGTTTGTAGAGAAAATGTGAATTATCCTAATAATATCCCTCAGGAGTGTCAAACAGGGTGTGCAGTAAGGCCCATTATCATGTATGAGGATACCCCAGGTCAAGCTCGAAACTCCTTATCAGAGTTTTCACTCCTAGGTATATCTGTGACAGAACCACATCCACTTGTAGTATCCATATAGGGATTTATTGCTTGGAAAACCCACATAATGTTTACATTACCAAAATTTTTGGATGTTCTTCTATACTAATCTCCAAAATCTATCTTAGGGTAATGTTCTATAATCAGAGTTTTTCTAAATCTAGTTTCCAAGGTTTGTACTAAACTTCCTCTAATACCAACTGTAATGCCCCAACCCTAGTTACCCAGAGTCAGTGCATTATTACATATCCTTGGAATGATCATAAGAGATCAAGTCTCGAAGGACCAATTAGTTTAGTATCCTTTGAAGTACTAGATACATACATAAGTTTTACATTACATTATTAAATGAAAAAAAACAACATTGTGTATCCTTTGAACACACTCATATCCCATATCCTATCACTACATGTCAGTCATAATATACTTTTTCACATCCTAGGAAAAATAAAAGATAAGAAAGGTGTGAGCTCAGATGCTTAGTAAGGATAAAAATATAGCGAAAACTATCATAAGAAGACATAAACATTTAAGGAAATGTATAAGAATAAAACAAAATCCTTTTAAACTTAAACTTTAGCATAATATAGAAAAGATAAATAAAATAATTCCATTTACTTATTCACATAGATATTCTACTAGTTGAATAATCACATGTAATATCAATAACTAATTTCATAATGATGGAATGCATAATTTCAGACATCATAACTGCATAGTCAAGGCCTCATGCTAAGACTACAAATAATAATTTTTTAAAGGCCTTATTCTAAGACACTAGTTTTTCTCATTAGACCTACTGATGCATCGAGGGGCTATAGCGGTCTCTACCCGTCACTTACTACGTTTAATGCATTCCTCATATGAAAAGGTTAAAACATAACATAAATATTCATATTAAAACAAGAATACTAAATGTTAATACTTTAAAAATGACCCGCAAATGGTATAAAAATATCACATCCATAGTCAAACATATCAAAAAACTTTCAATATAGTATAGAAGATTGTATCATAATAAATCAACTTCAAACAAGCATAAAATACAACAAAGTATGTTGAAATTGATGAAATCGATCCAAAAAATATTTGAGTGAAATATGTCTTTCTAATTTTAAATAATTTAAAAGTAAATAAAACATTTATTTTAAAAATATTCTTATAAGCTTTTAAGGGATTCTTTGAAGGTGTTATAATGGTGAAAAATAGTCTCACCTTCCGTATAAGTTAAAAAACATTATTTCCTTAATTTTTGGAAAAGGTCATAAAGTACCTTATTTGGAAAACGACGGAACGATTCCTTTCAAAAAATTATAAAAATTAAAACAAGGATATAAATTACTTTAACCCGGTAAAAATGTTTTGAAATACATTTTTAAGAAACATGGATGTGGATGATAAATAAGTCCCAGTAGATACTTACGAATAAACAACCTAGGATAGTAAAGAGATTTTAAAATTAACCCTTAACTTGTACTCTTTATTAGTTGAGGGTAAGTTAACCTTTTGTATAATGTTTAAATCATTTTTATTAAATTATACAATAACTGCATGCATAAATATGATATCAAATATGATCCTCTAATATTTATTTGTTAATAATATTTCAGTAGTATCATTGTTTCGAGTGTTAACTGATTCGTTTTCCTTTATATGTTTTGTTACCTAAGTCATGTTTTTTATGGATAGGATGTATTTGATTCATATAAATAATGATATTAAGTTCTTAAAATTTATTTTTAATTATCAAATGAAAATTATTCTTGAATGGTTACGATGGGGAACGAAATATCATCGCGTCGTGAAGACGGTAATCCGTACGTACGCACGAGTGACAATATCATTATATTAGTGGTGAAATAGTATGTAATTGGATGTTATATTATATATACAGAATCATTAACATGTTATATTTATTATTTACATCAATTATACTCATTATTATACCCATCCAAATAATGAAGTGTTGAATAACAAACTACACCACAACGTGGAGACGGTAAGCCGTACGTACGCACGTATGGTAACTTTGTCATTCATAGGATGGATAGAATAATGAATATAGTTGTACCATATTTATAATAATATCATAGTATGTAGAAGGTACTGGAGTTGTTATTTTGGTATGTAAACAACAAAGAAATAGAAAGTGGAAGAAGAAAAGAACTTTGAAAGAGGTGATGAAATAATTTCCTCTTCTTCAGGTGCTTCCTTTTTATTTGAACAAAAGGGATCCTTAGGTTGGCTTCCTGATAAAATTAAGGCCTCTATATTTAATTTAGGGTATTTGGGAGAATATTTGAGTAGGTTTTGGTCGAGCCAAATGGATTTGGAGGTGTGAAATTAAGAGAAGGGGAAGTACCCTTTTATAAGAGAGGTGAGGGGCACTTTAAAAAAAGCTTGAAATATTATTTTATTATAAAATCATTTTCAGTTTATAATATCTCTAAATGTATTTATTTAGATTTTAAGGTGGGTATGGGTTGAAAACCTCTCAACCAACAGGTTTTAGACAAGTTTAGATCACCATATGAACCTTGTCTTTTATATTTAACTCTTAGTTAAATAGTTTAACTTTTACCATGTATTCTTTTATTTTTATATTAAATGGTTAATAAAGTTACTATAAAATGAAAATAGAACCTAACTTAGATCATTAATGACATATATAACATTATTTAATTCCTTTTCCCAAACCTTATATTTTTAGGAATATTATATCATTTAATAAAATGTATTTGTTTTAAAAACTCATTTATATCAATTTTGACACTATTTAGTATTTGGTTTTTGTGAAAGTCATAAAAATATTATTTATTAGAAAAAAATACATTGAATCAACCCTAATTTGTCATATTAATATATAAAATTCGTTTATGGCATCATAAGTTTCAAGTTACATTTATTTTAATATTTATAATATGAATTATTTTAATCTTTCATTAATAAGGTAATTACTTCATCATCGTTGTGTCATAAATAAATTTAATTATTTAACGTCTAAAAATTATAAATAAAATACCATGATGTAGTAAATATTTTTATATTTCCAATGAATATTTATGGTCGAATTTATATTATGTATAACCCTATATTAAAAATGGTTTATTTATTAAATTTTGAATTTGACACTTTTAACTCTTTCTTAAATAAAATATAATAAATGTCCTAATCTAATCCAATTGGATAAAAAAGGATCATATTTTTTTCCTAAGGTTTATTTTAGTTGAAATACACTTATCCAATAGAATTAGAAAATGTGTTAGGGTAATTATAATATTATTTTTACCTTTAATTTCCCTATTTACTTTTAACTATGGTAAATAAAATTCAAAGTTACTATTCATCAAAAATTATTTTCATACTATTTAGCCAAATTTTACTTATGTCAAATGTGTCTCTCGTATTTTTGAAATTCAATTCACTGAAGTGGTAAAATTACGTTTTATAAAAAAAATTCAAACGTTCCTAGAAGGTGGGTAAAAGACGGTAAAAAGTTCAATAAAATTTTATATATCTAATCTTATTATAGAATGACTCCAATGAATTAAATTGAAATAATTTAGGTATTATGTATCTATTTTGACTTTAAAATAAATTTAAATTAAAAAATAATTATTTAAATAAAAAGTCGGTTTTAAACAATAACGCAGTGTTTTTTATTATTCATCAAAAATTGAAAGTTTTCAGAAAAATACCAAAACTTCACCCTAAGATAATTTTGATATTACGAATCCAAAAATAAAGTCAATTTTGAAAAATAAAATTTATAAAATTTAAGTGGTTATAACTATTCATACCTTCTTTTTAAATGACTAGTTTTATTGGTTGTGGTGTGCTAGTACTCGGAGTTGCGTATAGTGAAAGCTATTGTATTATTCAAAGAGAAGCGTATCGTGGAAGCTTGGGGTGTTATAAAGAGAATTCGATGAACTTGGAAAAGAATAAGACAAATCTAAAAAATAATTCAAAGAAAATGTTTGAAGTGGATAAATCCATGAGGGGTGGGTTGATTGTACAAAGTTAGAAATGATTCATGGACTGTCACTCTGCATAGCATTCCATCGCTTCGTGAAGCACTCTATGAAAAAAATAGTTCACTGGATGAGATGGTATCATTGGAGCCTGTGAACGAAACCACATTTTTTTGTGGGGCCAGATGGTAATTTTTGTTCCTATAAATGATCATCCCACATGAATGAAATAATTTGTGGGATGATACGATACTGTCATCACCTATAAATAAAACCAAGTCATTTGTGGGGTCAGATTCTGCCCCTATGAATGACTGCCCCCACGAATGAAATTATACATGAGTCGGGGTGTCCTACTTGGGATCCCACAAAGGAATCCATGTATCCCACCATATATGAATGACCATGCTAGTATTTAGTCCCTCCATTCCTCTATAAAAGAACCCCAAGGGGAACCAAGAGGGAAAGATGTAAAAATGGAGATCGTAGGAGGAGAGCCTAAACGAGAGCTGAAACGCAGAGATTTCAATTCCCAATAGGTAAAAATATTCTACATATAATTAAGGATAAAATAATAAATCATCAAGCTATCCATGAACTCAAAACCCCTTTTAATATACCATTCCATAGGGAATAAATGGATGGCCCCTTTTTGGACCAGTACCTCGCATATAAAAACGTTATATAGGAAGAACCCTGCCCCACATAGAAAAATTCCACATAGGAGGAACCCTTAACCACTTTGAAAAATTCTATGTTGGTGGAACTTGATCTTGCATAGCAACATGATATGCAGGCGAAACCTAATCTCTCATAGAAACATGCTATGTGGGTCCAACTCAGGTATGTGTAGCACAAGGATACATGGACAGTTCCCTCACCTGCATAGCAATATGCTATACAGAGGGAACCCCATCCCGCATAAGAACATGATATGTGGAATGAGTCCTCCTAGGGTGTTATTCACTCTAGATCCAATCACCCCCTTCCATCATATCATTGATCCCTATATTGGACCCTCTAAGAAGCAATCTAATGGCATCAGGACAAGGCCCCTTACAAATCCACCTAACATGTATGATCAGATCATCAGGCACACCAACATGTCCTTTTGAGTATATATAACCATGGTAAACAGAGTCATGTGTGTAACCTCCTCAACAAGGGATACCCTTAGAATGTTTTCAAACCTTCATTCATGTGGTAATAAGGGTTCTGATCTTGGAAGTTCTCACGTGAACCTCCCCGTTTTAGGGATTGAGGGGAACCACTGGCCTTTCCCTTCGATGAGGGTCATTGTAAAACACTCCACTCTTCCTCAGGGACATATAGGGTATCCCTATGGGAGTAATACCCTAACCTATATTATAGGAGGAAAAACTCTTTCTCCTCTTCACCTCATCCTAGTACATAGATGGATGGGTCACCCGATGTTCTTATCTTGGGTACCAAAATAAAATAGGATGTGAACACATTCAAATCCCTCTCCCTCTCCCTTTGGTCTTCAAACCTCATCCACCAGCAGACATGGTGCATCATGTGATCTTCATATCCACTACATCCTCTAATTTATCACACCGATCATGACTCACATGGGAATATAGTTTAGTGGCGATCATTAAATTTGTACAATCCAAAATTCCAATTGGGCCTCCTATACGGCATAATCCTCAACTAAACTTTAAATGGGAATCCCTTGAGTGTAAGCCCCAACTATATCCACTCAATTGGCCCTACTATAAGTTATAATCCCTAAAACCATTCCTCAACCTCCAAATGGCCATATTCATAATGAAGCAAAACTTCTTGGTCATCCTTCTGAGTGTAAGCCCTAATCCAATCATACCCCCTCAAATGGGAATCCAATAAGGTTTAAGACCCAAATTACTGAACTACGTGGGATTTGATTCCCAACTAACTGGAATATGTGGGAAGCCTCCTTGTATTCCAAAACCAACACCCAAAATTTACCCTAATGTTCTCCAGGACACATTCCTAGTAAGGTCATATCTACTCAGGAGAACACATCTCTTTCGGGAACTTTGGGATGCCCCGGTGTAAGTACCACACCGAACTTTGGTGAGGCACCTTCCACATTACCATCCTTGTTGCATGACATTAAACGGATTGGTTTAGTCCTCATCTCATGACCTTAAAAGGTTATGTGTCATATTAAGTGTCACCAAACAACATGGGTTAGGATTCCTCTCATGAGGATATATAGAAAGATCATCTTATGGGTTTGATCCTGACAACAAAATAACTTGTCTCCATGGATGACAATAAACTATAGAGTGACCCATCATATGGATTAAAACCGATATCATCCTAATAAACGACCAAATAATATCTGGTCCCTATACAATAAAGTGTAACATTGATGGATAACCTCATATATATAAATATACCTCCCTTGATGGAGATCCTCAGATACCTAGAGATAATTCTGAACCCATGCATATTCATAATGGATTGTTAATTTAGGGTGATCCATGTATACAAACTTGGGAATAAATAAAGGATTCGTGAATATATCTTAAATCTATAAGAGAGTCTCAAAATATGAAATAGTTCCCCTCAAAAGGGTGTGATAAGCCCTATTTCCAATGCTCATGACCAATTTAATTTCTTAAGTATCGTTGGCCAATTTCCTCAATGAACGCCTATCTTTGGAAATTAGGTCCATGAGTATTCATGGATATGATATCTGTTGGTTGTTTCTAGCTCCATGAAAAAAACTCTTTGGAGACCAATTGATGATTTTGTACCCATCGTTAGTGATTTCACACAATTCAACCCCTTGAAATCAATCATCGAGCACAAACGGTTTTCATCATAAACAAAATAGTGAAACTGACGTGAATCCTTAACCAAGGTGGCAGTGTTACCCTGCATCAGACCCCTTTAGAGTCCAAAATGGAGGAGGTATGAAAAATACCATCAATTAAACATGTTTTCATGAGATTATAATTTTAAGAGGTTTTTTCATATGTATTTGTCACACATATTAGTGGCACTTTCCACCAGAACTCTCTTCAATCCAATGGAATCTCACCAGTTCTTATGAACACTCACATCAGCCACTACATAGGTTGGGTCCTTGAGAAAATAGAGGACTCCCTCACCTACCCATCATCTTAAAAATTAAGTTTTTAATGCATTGGTTAGGGAGTACTGCTATAATGGTACTCTCCCCATTGCCCTCTAGTCCATGAAGCCTCACCAGTAGTCCACACAATAAAGGTTAGTGGTCTAGATTTAGATGGATTTAGTAACTATATCAAACCATTTTGGGAACCTATACCAAGAATGAGATAATGAGTTCCTCCATTACCTTAGGGAGGCTAATGAAGTCTCCACCAATAACTTCATCCCAATAGCATAGGGGTCCCACTCAAGGGCCCCTTTCAATAATCATCATTGTCAATTTCATGCATCTCAGCATCCTCTTCATCCATAGGATATCTCCCCATGGGCCTTGTCTAAATTATTGTAGACTCATTTCCCCAAGGTGGATCATGAATGGTAATGATCATACAATCATAAATAGTTCATCATCATTATTCATATCGAAGAAACCTTCCAAGTAAATACGGCGGTAGCCTACGAGAAGGCATGTATTTCTTATGAATCTAATAAATCCCATTAGTCAATTAAAATGGAAATCCATGAGTAGATAAAAATTACTACTTATTCACATCAATATTTCCTAGAAAATATTGGAGTAACCAAATATAAGAAGACGCAAATTCCTTCTTGTTCACATGAATCCAATTAGGTAAATACGGAGGAAACTAACAAGCATATTCAAATCCCTACTCACCAGTATCAAGACAACTCGGAAAATACAGCATCATCCAAATATGATAAAACAAAAAATCCTTCTCATTCACATGAAACCCAAGAACCAAATACTATGGAAAACTATAGGAAGATGCAAATTCCTCTTAATTCACATCAAGACTATCATTCAAACACAACGGCAAACTATAGGAAAACATATATTCCTTATTACTCTTATGAATCCCTTCAAGAAAATATGAAGGTAACCAAATACAAGAAGATGTAAATTTCCATAGATGAATATTAATATCAATAGTAAAATACGATGGAAAACTATGAGCAGATTCAAAATTTCTACTCATTCGTATCAATCCCGCCATGAAAATATAGCATCAAACGTAGAAATCAGCTTGCGTACCCAAGTTGTAAATCAGGGGAAGACTCATATATTCTCCCCCACATAGGACTATCAGTATTTACTGGAAAAAATAGAGGATATAAGTAGGCATATATTCCTATTTTGATACCGGAATGGGCATATGTTCTCATTCCAACCAAGGACATCTCTCAACACATCTTATAAATGATAGAGGGTCCAACACCAATCTTTGTCCATATCCTACGTACTTTCCAAGATGTAATCATGTATGTAGAAATAGAAATTATTTGGGCCCACAACCCTTCCTCCTCAAGTGGGGTGACTCATCCACATAATGGGGTGTTCACTTCAGATCAGACATGCATCCCTTATCCCATCTAGGAGGGTCGTTGACAATATTATACAATAACTGGACAATAAGATCGGACAAAAATACTCATTATAACTGGGGGACACCAGTCCACTTTGGTGGCCACTCTAGGGTAGGTATATATCCCTACCAGAATCTTGTAATCTTACCAAAATAACCCAAAAACAGCATGGGATCCACTTGAACAGGAACCTGTGTATGAAGGCTATCACTTACAGCAAGTTTCCCCAGTCACATGCAACAGATAACCCAAAAATAAATCATGCCAAAGAAAACTAGAAAATGAAGAGTAGAATTATAAACATGGTCTACTGGAAGCTGGAGTTCTTGAGGCCATCAAACACCTATCAATGGTGGATCAGGATCTTGTCGATCTGTTACCAAATTATGGAAGTGGAAGAAGCAGTTACAAAGTTCCTCCCTATAACATTATTACTAGTAGCTCTAGAGGTCATCCTCGAAGCATCCACCAGGAAGGATTTCTTCATGGGATCAAGTCGATTTATCATGAGAGCATATCTCCTGATGATCATGACAGTAGCGCTCTTCATGGCCAAATGAACAGACAATAAGAAGTTCCTCTCCTTATCGTCATCCACCCAAAAAGTTCTCCCTAGGGTATATGCTTCATAAATTATCCATGTAGTAAAACATCAATCTATGATGGTATTTCTCACTATGATAGAATTCTCTATGAATTTCCTCCTTGAAATGACATCTCATTTCATCAAAAAGGTCCTCTCTTTGCTGTAATCCACCCTGAAGGTCCTCCATATGGTATAAAATATAGAAATCCTCCATGTAGTCAGACATAGAGCTATGATGGTAGTCCTCTCCATGATAGCAGTCGCTATGAAGGTCCTCCCTACAGTGACATTTCATGTCAAAAAGAAGATCCTCCCATTTCTGAGTTAAATAAGTGAAATCCCTCATATTCTAAGGTGCTTGGAAATATGGGTTTAGACATAATAGATGCCCTATAAATGACAAGCGACATCCTTTCTCAACCAAGAGATGGCCCGAGGCAATGCTCATCCTCTGATTCACCCATAGAATATTCTCATACCAATGATACCCCTACTAGCCCTTCTACTTGTGAAAAAATAGTTAAGAATTACCCATGTTGGGTAGATCAAGTACAGGAGTCTCTGGAAGAAGAATAAAAGGATATATTTCTCATTATAGGAAAATTGTCCAAGGATGGCATACCCATCATGTTTTTTCTCTCATCTACTTCTCAGTTCAACATTCCAAAGGCATTGTTAGAATAATGTATACGAAACTTTTGTATGAATCTCTATAAAACTCTTCTCTACCTAAAATAAAAATTATTTCCTTATGATGGGTATGCATACCATGTCAAAATATTGGGAGTGATTCATTGTAAAATTGACTTGGAATCCCTTCGGTCTATGAGGAGACCACAATCAGAGAAGAAGTGAAAAGATATTCAATCATCAGGCCTCAATTTTATGCATGAATTGTGTTTTCTAGTTTTTGATGCCCCACCTAGTGTTTATATATGAGGATGGGGTGAACATGGATCTTTACATTTCACCTCATGCCCTATTCAACAGAACCCATTGGAAATGACATCCTATAATGTCATTATTCTAAGGAAAATATTATGAAAAACCCATGATCAGGAAATATGGAACACTCAACAATAATCAGCCTCAAATAAGTCTCAAAATAGTCAATATTGATGAGATAAATTTATCAAAAAAACTCCTAAACTAGGTGACCGAGAAAATTCAGTAGTATTTTTTCCTAAGATAATCCAATCATCAAGAAATAATAATGTCCTTGGAAGTAAATAGTATACATATAGACTCAACTTGGTACATGGATCATGCTCGAACAGGGATGTATGAGATCAAGAGGGAAGTGGTAGCAGCAGCTGCTGCCACATTATAGTATCATCCCTAGACCATAGGGATGGTAGAATTTTTAACAAAAAATTCCCCCGTAATACTGAAAAATCTGGATAAAGGCACAACAAGAAGAGAATGGGAGAAACCCCAGCCTGCAGGACTGGGTTGATTTTTACCTCAACCACCCCCTCAATAGAAATCGGTATTTTTCAATTTAGGGATGATGAAAAGTGATAAGGTCTCCCATTCCATCCCGTTTCATAGCCCATTTCCTCCAAAAGTAAGGTGTATGGACAAGTTTCATAGAGGTTCCCTCTGAGTCACTCTTCACTAAGAAGCTCAAACATGATTCCAAAAAGGAAGGGAGAGGTCCAACAAAGGGTGAAAACAACCCTCCTTCCATTCATAATCCAGTATAATTCTAACAATTAATTACACACTAGTGGATGTCATGGAAATCAATCTTGTAGATGACACTAAAAATGATGCAAATGCAGAAGAGCAAGGAGAGGATGGTTCCATTCGGAATAAGGTCCATACTGAGAATGAAGGTTTGTGTACCTGGAAACATAGAATCACCCTAAATTTTGGTGCTCCCTTGATCAATTAAGTAATTCCTCTTTAGTGAATCTCTAACAAGAATAAAGGCAAAGTCATATATGAACTGAATCCTCCCCTCAATGAGGATGATATCACCATGTTCAAAGAAATATTCACTCAAAGAGAGAAATAAATGAAATATTTAAGGTGACACAACATAGAGTAACTCTTAGGTAGTGTTCCTATTGAATATTCTTCCTAGGGAGGGCATCAATATACACTTCTAATAGGTGTACCTAAGCTATAAGGATTTATCTAACTAAATGAATTATGGGAAGGACATCCACCCAACTTGGTGCATGGACCATCGGTTTATCTAGACCTAATCATGGAATGATATCAAGATTTCCCACCAATAAGAAGGAAATTAGAATGGGTTCAGGAAAACCCTCAAAATATGTCCATGGATGGATATCATCCTCAAATAATGGAAGAACTGGAATGCCATATTCTTCTTATTACTACACCTATCTAATATCCTATCCAACCAAACACTCACCAAAGGCTTATTGACACCATCGAGTCATTAGCAGCTTTATTGGAAGTTGTGGAGGATCAGCATGCACCAGTGTAGACAAAACAGATTCCTTACCCCAACTAGATGAGCGATAATCTGCCACCACTGAATTTCAAGAATCCTACTTTTCTGATATTCAATGGATCAAGAGACCTAGAACAACATCTGACACACTATTCATCCCATTGAGATCAAATAATTGAAACTCCCAAGAAACAAGAAGTAGTGAAACTCAGATGATTCGTGAAAACCCTATAAGGGCCAACCTTTGTATGGTATACCAGTTTTCTAGCCTAATCAATAATGGGGTGGGAGGATCACCATCAAAAATTCAACTTTTGGTTCAACTCAACTCTACAAAATACAACAATTAATGACCTATTTAATTAAAAACATCAAGAAAAATGGAGAGTCTTAGATTTTGTTTCCAGATGGAAAGGGTTGAACTAATCCCTAAACCAACCACTTACTATGGAGGATATTCTTGTTCTATGCATTAATAACTTTCATGATGAGATATGAACATCACTCGTCCTAATAAAATATACAGGTGGTTTTTAGGATTTCTCCTCCATTTCCCAAAGAATGGAAGACTATACAATATACTAAGCTCGAGTATTGATTAACTCCACCATTCCTAAGGAAAAGAGCAGGAAAAGAGGAGGTGATATCTGTCACACTTAAGCCATCCCCCACAAAATCTCCAACTCCGAAACCTGCCCCATATTGTGCAGCACCCCCTGGGTGTCAATAAAAACCCCCACCTCACCCATATGAGTAGAGGGGACCCAGGTGGAATCAATTTGAGGAGTGATAAAATAAATTTTACTCATTCTAATATGATCAATTCTATGAGTATTTTATACCTACTATGGACAATGATTTACTCCTCCTTCCATAGCCCAAGAGGCTTGACCATATATCTCTCGATGACCATCCATATTATTTCCCCTTTCACTAGATACTGGGAAACACCATCCATGAATTCTTTGTCTTCAAATAAATCTGGAAAAAAATGGTAGATTCTGGTTAGGAAAAAGTTGGGAAGACCTTCATCACAAGTGGTGTATATTTCATCCACTGCACCTGAGGAAATAGGTGAGTGTCAAGAAGTTGTTAGCATAAGGGCATAGAAGTTCAATGGTTGGATGACTCAAAGGAAAATCAATGGAGCTCATTGTATTCTCCAAGCACATTTGAAACAACCAACTATGTCCCCAACTACTTCTAATACAACACAGCTGAAATCACCATCCCCATAGACCTCTAAAGTCCAAACTTTCAAAAAGCATCATGGACAGAAAGATAGGTACGAAATGCAGAAGGATGAACCTGTATCAATACCAAAGTTATCTTTGACACTCTCAAATTTTATGGTCACAAATCTGAAATAATTGGCACCAACCCAAAAAAAATGGCACCACTAGAGACAGTCAGTCAATAAAATTCATCATTAGATGATGAATTAATCTTTAGTTTCCTTAATTTCATCTATTTAATGGATCCATTCTTCAAAGATGAGTATGAATATGAAACTGAGTTCCCTACATTTGATTAGGGAACTAGAGGAAGAGGTCACAAGATCCAAGGATACTGGGGAAGTTGCATCCATGGAAGAATCTATAATTATTTCCATGTCCCTGCTCAGACTTTCAATGTTATGTAAACTCATGAAAGATCCCTTCAGTAGGTTCTCTAGGAATAGGAAAATCATCCTACATTGGAAAGAATCCACCCTGACCTTATCACTCTAGAATAACAATCAGAATAGGAATAGGTTTCAAATCACCCATGGTGGGTAGGAAAACTTACCCGACCCAACCCACCAAGGACATGAGTGCTTCCAACTCCTATTTTGAGGGTCGATCCATCTACATCAAATACTCACACCCCTAAAGTTCCTACAAAATAGAATCCCCACACTCGGAATAACAGGACTTAGACCATAAGTATGACATATTAAAATAGTTATCCTTGGTACCGGACAAACTATTGATCTTGGATTCCCTAAGTTTGTCAAAATACCTTAGGGAAGCACTCATATAGGCTTTGCTAAGACCATAGTAGTTTGAAGTTGAAGTGGCCACTACTAGGGTCTATCGGACAGAGACTGATCCTATCGAATTTCATGCAGTTATCTCTTTTATAAGTTAAGATGAGAATGACGTTATAAAGGGACACATCAGACCCTTGTATGTGTCTGGAAAGATAAAAAAATTCATTGTAAAAAAATTCTCTATTGACAATGGCTCTATAGTTAATCTCATTCTAGCACGAACACTTCATCAGCTGGGATAAGATGAGGATAACCTATTTCCATCCACTATAACACTAAAGATCTATGAAAAAAGTGAGAAAATCCATTGGGATAAATCAATATCAAGGATAATTTTTGAGACCTCATAACTGACTCATAATTTCTGGTGGTTTAGAATTCCAAAGGCCCTAGTTGTATCAACATGTTGCAATCCCTCCATCGTATCATCAATGCATCAAATACTACATTAATGGACAAATAGATAAGTTTTATGCCAATAAGGCCCCATTTTAATCCTAAAAATTTCATTATATTGATACAAGATTCTATCAGGGTAAAGGGAAACAGCCCTTGGTTGATGGTGTTGCATAGGTCACCATCCCAAACAGTCTATAAATAATCATGACCAAATCCTTAAAACATATAAATGAAGAGT
This sequence comes from Viscum album, assembly GCA_963277665.1. Taxonomy (NCBI): domain Eukaryota; kingdom Viridiplantae; phylum Streptophyta; class Magnoliopsida; order Santalales; family Viscaceae; genus Viscum; species Viscum album. Next base: position 2,056,442,375 of record OY728159.1, on the reverse strand, counting down.
GTGTATTACCCATTAATCAAATTGAGTATATGAGCCCAAATATATATGTATATTTAGTAATCCTCGTGATTTATGTCATGAACACTAAGTACAGCAGCATTGAAAAATTTTCTGATTCCCCAAACAGTGGTGAAAGCTCGGCTAAAATTGCATTTAGTCTATCCCTAGAGCTCCTGGAAGTCCCTGACTCACCCATTGAGTCAGAAGAGGTTGTCTCATCACCCAAATAGGGTGAAAAAACTCCTTCTCCATATTTCACTCTATCTTATATATGTTTTTAAGGAAATCCCACATGACCAGCTGGATCAAAGGAAGTCACTTTATCTTCAGAATGTCAAGATGTCAGATCATCCCCAAACTTTGGGGAACTTATCCCACTACTTTATCCCCCTATAAATAAAGAGTATAAATATAAAGAGGTATAATAAGAGTAGGAGGGAGACCTTAGGTATCCCCCTGCCCTATAATTTGAGGAGGGAATCTCTACCACAATTTATGGGCTCATAGAAATAGATTTGGGTGTAGTGGAAGGCCCACGACCCACCTTGATTAGTGTGGACATGTCTTACAAATATAAAGAGGTATATACCTCCTTACTAAATAACCATTAGGATTTATTCACCTATAACTACACATATATGTCAGGCCTTGATCCTGAGGAAGTCACTCGCCACTTGGGCTTACTAGAGGACCATCGGGGCTATAAACAGGTAGCTAGAAGGATGCACCTGACACACGCTACCAAAATTGAGGCTAAGGTTGAAAATATCATCAGATCTAGCTTCATTCGGGAGGTCAAATATCTCAAATGGATGGAAAATATCATCCCATAAAGAATAAGAATAGAAAAATCAGAGTATTCATCGATTTTAGGGATCTCAACTGTCACTTCCCAAAGGATGATTTACTAGTACCGGTCACAAAACTACTGATCAATGCAACAGTTGGATATCAAGACCTCTACTTCATGGGTGTCTATTTAAAATTCAATAAAATCCAAATATCCTAGGACAATGAAGAAGAAACCACCATCAGAGCCTGATAGGGAGTATTTTTCTATCTATTTATTCCATTTGAATTTAAGAATTTCAACACTACATACAAATGTTTCATGCACCAAATATTCAAGACCATCTTGGGAAAGTTTGTCAAATGACATCTTAATGACCTGGTGGTTAAATATTCACAACACTCTAACCACCTAGGGGACCTTGAGACCTTCTTCATGAAATTGAGACAACACAGCCTGAAAATTAACCGCTTAAAATGTGATTTCATCATTACCTCATGGAAATTCCTAGTATTAATTATATTCCATTATGGTATCAAAGTCAACCCCGAGAATACAAAGGTTGTCCTAAGCATGTCACCTCCTCATAACCTCACAGAGTTGGGAGGAATTCAAGGACACTTATCCTATATTCGGCGCTTTATATCCAACCTTTTAGGAAAATGTTTTTATTTCACCAGGTTAATGAAAAGGGGGTTAAATATCAGTGGACTAATGACTTTCATGAATCATTCAACAATATCATGAAATACCCCTTGAGAACACCAGTGTTGATTCCTCCTATCAAAGGAAGTCTTCATATTTTTTATGTAAAAACCTTAGAGCAATCATTGGGTTCCTTTCTTGCACAAAATAATGATGCTAGTAATGAAAAAATATTCTATTACCTCATCTAAACCATGATCGATACTGAGTATCAATATTCAAATATCGAGAAGAGCTATCTGGTACTAATATTTGCAGTATAGAAATTATGGCATACCTGTAGAAACATGAGCTCCATTTGGTATCTCTTAGTAACCCACTAAAATACTTTATCATCCATATGATTTTGACTATTGGTCTCTCACAGTGGGCAGTCAACCTATAGTAATTTGAAATTCAATTCATTCCTAAGAAAGTGGTTAAGGTCCGAGCATTAGTAGATTTCCTCACAGAGCACCCCTTGGAAGAAACAACTTCATTGGATACTGAATTACCTGATGAAGATTTTTTCTCTATCCAAGAGGACCCCCAGATATGGGAGATACATTTTGAAGGTTCATCCAAAAGTTCAGTAGGGAAGAGGATAGAAGACCCCAAACTCAACAAATTGGGTTTAGGGGTCGTTCTCATATCTTATGCAAAGAAATTTTTTCCTTACTCTTTCCTATTGTTGGAAGAGTGAAAAAATAATGAGGTAGAATTATAGGCTCTCATTATAGGGATAGAGCTAGAACTTTAGGTACAAGTATATCACTTGAAGATAAAGGGTGATTCTAAACTAGTCATTAAGAAAGTTAACGTCAATATTGCTATCAAAAATGAAGAGTTAATCCCCCTATTGAGCCATGTATAAAGTCTAATAGTGTAATTACCATTGGAACAGATATTGAATCACATCCCATGATCACAAAATGCCCCAAATGATACACTAGAAAATGAAACCATAACACTAGTTGATCCGGAGCAGGATGAAACAGTCATCAGTATTGTGCACCTCTAGATGGTATCACCATTCGTTCAAGCCCATGTGGAAGATATCAATGAAGTTAGTCCTATTCCCAAACCATACAGTCCTACCACCATTTGGATGACACCCATTGGACTACCATAGAAATAGATAACACCCACTGGTCAGAGATGAAAGAGAGAAAATCCAAAGACGAGAAATTAACTTTGTTCTATATGAAGGCATGAATCACCAAAAGGTCATATATAAGTGGATCATTGATGGGGTCATTCTTGGGTGCGTTGATAGAGAAGATACCACTGGTTTCATGGAGGAAGTTCACACTGGAACCTATGGCACTCACCAGTCAGGACTCAAGATTTCTCAGCAAATCTGAAGGCTTGGGTACTACTAGCCCACCCTAACACAAGACTTCACTAAATTCACCAAAAAGTTCCATTCCTGTCAGGTTCACGCCAACTTCATTCACCAACCCTTAGAGTTTCTACACACAACCAGGTAATCCAAGTCATTTTCTATATGGGTAATAGACATTGTAGGACCATATCCTCCCTCTACGGCCAATAAGTTCAGGTACATTCTTATTAAAACTGACTTCTTCTCTAAGTGGGTTGAAGCTATACCCATCAAAGAATTCGGGGAAGGGAGAATAGTCAACTTTGTGAAAACTAACATCATCACCAAATTTGGTGTCCCTTACACAATACTGATAGAAAACACTACCAATTTCTATTCTTCTGAATTAGAGAATCTATATCAAGAGCATGAAATAAAGTCTAATTATTCATTCTGCTACCATGCAGTGGTAAATGGACAGATAGAGGCCTTCAACAAGACCCTCCAAAATATTCTCCAAAAGATGGTAGATAAGGATAAAAAATCTTGTCCAAAGAAGATCCAACATGACTTATGGGTTTACCAAACTATGACTCACACTACCACACAGGCGACCCCATACTCATTAGTATATGGGATAGAGGTGGTCCTGCCCATCAAGGTTCAATTTTCCTCACTCTGTATTTTCATCTATAATAAATTATCCATGGATGAGAAATCCCATAAATGGATGGATTAATTGGATTGATTAGATGAGAAAACATTGCATACCTTTTATCATTTGTAAATCCACCAAAACCAAACCGCGTGAGCCTTTAACAAAAAAGGTTTGCCTTCAATATTTCCTTAAAGGAGATATGATTTTGGTCCTCAAGACTCTGATGATACCCAGAAAGAAACCTCTGAATTTGGAACCAAAATGGTAGGAACCTTATTCCATGCATAAGGTCTACTCCAATTGATATTATTCTCTAATTTCAATGGATATATAGCTTACCATGGCTCCCACCAATCCAAGGTTCCTGAATAAGTATTTCGTGTAAAAGGCATGACATATTTTTCCTGACCGCATGACGTTAAATTTTAGGGTACATCATCATGATCACATGAAGTTAAACTGCATGGTAAATCAGCCTAGCTGCATGACGTTAAACTATGTAGTCAATCTTTGTCATGGGACCTTAAAAATCACAACATCTTCATTCTGATCATAAGATGTTAAACTTCATGGTAAATCATCCCAACTGCATGAATTTAAATTTACTAGTTAGTCTTTTTTATAGGACCTTAAAAAGCACAACATCTTCATCCGGATTATATGACATTAAACTATAGGGTACATCATCCCAACTACACGATGTTAAACTGCGTAGTCGATATTTGTTTCAAGACCTTAAAAATCACAACATCTTCACCTCGTTCTCATGATTTTAAATTGTAGGGTACATCATCATGATCGCATGATGTTAAACTATAGGGTACATCATCCTAGCTATGCGATATTAAACTACGTAGTCAGTCTTTGTCATAGGAGATTTAAAGTATGACATCTTCATCTAGATCTCATGACATTAAACTACAGGGTACATGATCATGATCAAAAGACGTTAAAATACGTGGTAAATCATCCCAGCTACATGATGTTAAATTGTGTAGTTGTTATTTATCGCGGGACCTTAAAAATAATGATATCTTCATTATTATCGCATCACATTAAACTTGGTAAATCATCCCATTTACACAATGTTAAACTACATAGTCAGTCTTTATCATAGGACCTTAAAAATCATGACATATTCTTCCTGATCGCATGACATTAAAATGTAGGGTACATTATCTTGATCACATGATGTTAAACTGTAGGGTGCATCATCCTAGTCGCATGATGTTAAACTTCATAATAGCTATCATCCTAGATGCATGATGTTAAACCACACACCCATCATCGTCTCTGCTATAGGATATTAAATCACATGCCCACATCCCGAGCATATGATATTAAACTGTGTGCTTAGTTCATACTATGAAACCTTAAACTGGAAACCCAAGTCCAAGAATCATGACTTAAAATTTTATGCGAGCCTCCTCAAGAATTATTATGTGGTGTGTGGGCCTCCTTGGTCCTCATTTGCACTGGTTTTGTTATGGAACTACATTACACATATCCCTTTTTGGAGTGATCACCCCTTAGTTAGAACTCTATGACCTTAAACTATGAGTTAACATCCACAACATGCGATGTTAAACTGTAATATGACCCTAAACAAGTTTGAGATACCTCTTAAACATATAAGAAATTATTCTTACCACATGATATAAACATGGGATACTTTATGGTGATTGTGGGATTCCCCAGTTCCCTCACTAGAGTGGATTTCCCGCACCATTATTGGTCTCTCACCATGTTGTGTTCTAGAACTACATGTGGACTGGTTCCCATCCTTTTGGGATATATAGCGATGCCCAGACATTTTTTCTTCAGGCTCATCTGTATTTTTTATTTTTTTTATTATCTTGATCACACAACATTAAATTTTATGGTATATCTTCATGATCACATGATGTTAAACTGCATGGTAGATCATCCCAATCGCATGATGTTAAACTGAATGGTAATTCATCCCAATTGCACGACATTAAACAGCATAGTTGGTCTTTGTCACATGGCCTTAAAAAGCACAACATCTTCATCTAGGTCACAAGACAATAAACTTCGTAACATCAACATCCATGCCACATGATGTTAAAATGAACGGGAATCATCATTTCAGTCAATGATTCACCACACACGAGCTAGATCTATACAGGAAAAAAGATGAAATTCCCTTATCCCCACATGAGATTCAAATCCACATAAGGAGTCTCTTTATTAATATTTATATGTGGATTGATTCTTTCCATCATAGGATACATAGTGATGCCTAGACCTTTTGCGTTAGTACCAAACTTAAATTTACCTCCATTCATAAGATGATTTTCTTACCAACCATTGGCATAAAGGTCTCTTTTAATGTTGGGATTATGTTTCTTTCTGGTCTAAAAAATTATCCTTCCCATTCATCTTAATCGCATGACGTTAAACTACATGGTACATCATCCATTTTTCAATATAATGAACTATATGACACCAATGTCCTCACGGTATGATGTTAAACTACGCAACACCATAATGTTCTCACCTTAGGGGAAATTTCCCCTGGCATTGTTTATCTACCATGAAATATTCAAGAACTAAGTACACATTGATTCCTATCCTCACAGGATATGTTGCAACGCCTAGATCTTACATCCTGGTCTAGACACCACAAAAAAAATCCCCCCTCCCTATGTATAGTCCAAACCTACATAGGTACTTTTCTATCAAGAACTACGCGTAGATTGATTCCCTCCCTTGTAGGATACATAGTAATGACTAAATCTATATTCATGGGACTATCTATGATGATACTTCATCCATGTCAAGTGATCCCTTATCCTACCTACAAGATGTTAAACTGCATGATTCATCAAGAACTACATGTGGATTGATTCTCATTCTATGGGATACATAGTGATGCCTAGACCTCATGTCTTAGACCCAGCTAAAAAATACAGGAAATTTATACTCCCCTATATAAAAACTAAATCAATGTGGGTGACTTCAAAGATAGTTCTATTTTATAGGTATATTTCAAGAAGAGTGTCATCTCCCTGTACTTGAGTCAGATCCATGCAGGGAAGCATGTTATGAACTATGTGTGTCTTGATTCTCATTAAAATGGGATATGTATTGATGTTAGAACCCTAGGTCTTAGTCCCATCAATGAAAAATAGGAAAAATTTCCCACTCTATGTATGGGTCAGAAATATATAGAGAGTTCCCATTCAGGACTACGTGTGGCCTGATTCTTGCCCACATAAGATACATAGTGATGCCCAGATATCTAATTTTGGGTCCAGCTGCAATACTCCCCCGCTTTCATGTTGGGTCACCTTCATCTTTACCACATGACATTAAATTACATGGGGTCTTAGAACAACGTGTGTCTTGATTCCTTCCACTACATGATATATAATGATTTATGGGTCTCTAATCTCAGGTCTATCCACAATAATAAAAATAATCAAAGGGAAAATTCCCCCCATCCCAGTATATAGGTCAAAACTACATAGGGATCCAATTCAATAACTACATAAGTCTTTATTCTCACCATAATGAGATACTTAATGTAACCTAGATCTCTAATCCTATTCTAGACACCATAAATTCAAAATGATCATATCCTTCATTTTATCACCTCTATGTGGTGGTAAAAACCTTTGTCGTCCCTTATTTCTCACATTGACCATAGCTCACATGGGATTAGGATTTTTGCCAATGGATTTCCCACATGATTAAGGAATATCAATCCATATAAGGGTTTCCTTGGTCCTAGTAGAAATACTTCAAAAGTAATTCCAGATATTTCCTCTTCATGTCAGGGAACCTATGTCCTTACCACATGATGTTAAACTACATGGTACCTGAAGAACTATGTGAGGATTGATTCTTGTTTTGATGAGATACGTAATGATTTATAGACCTTGTGTCTTAGTCTCAGCTATGTGTAAAAGAAAAAATGTTCCCCTGTCTCCTATATAAAAACAAAGACCTATGTAGGATATATCAAGTTTGGATTCCTTGTTCAGGGATCTATAAAGGAAACAGAAATGACCCCTACATATGAGTCAGATCTATGTAGGGGATTTCACACTTCATGGATAATCACAATTTAAATGTTTCTTATATACCTAGGCACGTTCCTTCCATTCATTATACTTTTTTCCTCGCGAAAATTCAGATCTACATAATCTTTACCTAGCTATCAGAAATGGAGGGTCAGTGATCTAAGAAAACTTTTTTTTAATTATAAACAATATTCCCCAGTTGGATCTGAAAAATTTGTCCACAAAAAAGGCTTATCAACCAGAGTAAAAATCATTCTAAATAGAGGACTATTCTATCTCTATAAGTCCCAATAGCATTTTTTCATATCATTTCTCCTGATCCAAGAGTCCTTAGAATCATGGTTTACACCTTCTTTCCCATCTCATGTTTGAGTCTTGTTAGAACATTGTTGTCCTAATTATCCTCCTATTACTCATAGATTCCATGACATATGGTTCTATTTGTATGACCTAAAACAACAAGACCCTATGATGTCCTTACCACATGACGATAAACTACATGGCTGATGTCCTATTCACATGACACGAAACTGCATGATGTTTAGAACTATATGTGGCTTGATTACTATCACCACAAGATATGTAGTGACACCCAAATATCCAATCTTGGGTCCATCTATAATAAAATTTAAAAATTACCTTTCCTTATGCATGGGCCAGACCTGCATGGGGAACCCTATAAGAACTATGTATGGCATGATTCTTACTTTGAAGGGATACATAACGAAACTTGAATATAATATCCCAGTCCATATCCAACAAAAAAATTCCCCCATCTCTATTATACATGATCTAAATCTATATAGGAGAGACCAATATGAGCCTCGCCCAATTCGTGAGATCATACTCAAAAGAAAATTCCCCTTCCACACATAAGAGTTTGATCGATGTGTGGGGAAACCTTCCCAAAACTATGTATAGATTGATTCTCATTTTGATGAGATACGTAGTGATGCCTGGTACTTATATCTCAGGCCCATCTATAATGAAACAAAAACCTTCCTATGTGTGGGTCAGACCTCCGCAAGGGAAACGAATCTACCCATTCCTGGAAACTTTTGACATGGAATTATCCTTTCATGTTCAGACACTCTCATTTCACAAAAAAAAAATCATTATATAGGGAGATATAAATCTCTATAAACCTACCTATCCATCAGAAATGGAGATTCAGTTTCCTAGGGACACCTTTGTTTGGTTATACACAATATTCCCCAATTGGCTCTGCATAAGTCACCAACAAAAAAGGCATGTAAACCAAAGGAAAATCTATCCTCAGGAGAGGTTTTTCCTATCTCTATGTGCCCCAATGAATTTTTCTTCCCATATTAGTCCTCATATTTAGGAACTCCCATATTAATGTTTACAACCCTTCCCCTTCATACCTAAGGATGATGGATCATTATTAAACAGCTTATCTTGAAAAGGGAAAATTTTTTATCCCTCTATCAAAGATAAGTTACCTTAAATCTTCTTTTCATAAGACATTAAACTACATGTTCAATATCCTAGTTTCATGACATTAAACTCCACCATGCGCTAGCCCCCCTTTACACAAATGAAATTCATGTAAGATTGGTCTCTCATTCTTGGCCAGTGCTGATATAGATGATATAATCAATTTCATACATCATTCCCTTGACAAGACACCTTTCATGGCCTTGAGAAATACAATTTTTCACAAATTTCCTAGATATCAGAAATGGTGGGTTAGTGTCTTGAGGACACCTTTGTTTGATTATGCACAATATGACCTAGTTGGCTCTGCATAAGTTTCCCACAAAAAAAAGACATGTCAACTAAAGAAAAATTCATCCCCATGAGAAGTCTATCCTATATTTATACACCTCGACATCATCATGTTGGAAACCATTGTTACAATTACTCATCATGTAATTTCCCCATGTCATGTCTCAAATTAATAAATCACTAACCAGGGTCCAAAATTCTCTCATTCAAGTCTAAAAAATATTGATACATTCTCGACCAGTAAGCCCTATTAGGGTCCTCACCCCGTAATTCATGGTCAAATATGTTTGACCTAAAATGTTAGTTTCATTATTATAGTTTTAACAACTCTAAACCACCCATGAAAAGAGACACAAAACTCACTAGGTGTAAAACCTATAAAGGGAACCCTAGGTAAAAGTTGAGTACTAGCTCGCTGGACCTATGATTTTCATGGTTTAGGAAATAATCGAGAAAAAAAAGAGACATGAAACTTTTTAAGTCGAAAACACACAAGGGTTATCTAATAAAAATTCAAGTTATGCCTGTTAATCTCATACCACAGTTTAATTAGGAAAAAAATAGGTTGGTAACAAAAAAGACACAAAGTTTGTTGGGTTTTCCATGTAACCCTGGAAATAATAAAACTATGTTCATTGAGTCCGTTGGATTAGGAAAGACTTAGATCATAATCTAATATTTCATTCAAATCAGGACCGCTTTTCATCGGAATCTCCTCCTCTTCTTCCCAATCAGAGCCCATTTTGATGGGGGCATTTGTTAGGTCTAGAAAATTATGCATATAATAAAAAGAGAATTCAATGAACTTGGTAAAGGAGAAGACAAATCTAAAGAAAAATTCAAATAAATTGTTCAAATAGGAAGAAGCCGAGAAGGATGGGTTGATTCTACGAAGTGTAAAATGATTCATGGACCACCGGTCCGCATGGTGTTCCACAACATTCCAAAGCACTCCATGAATTAAATAGTTTGTAGGATGATATGGTACCACCGGATCCTGTAAATGAAGACATATTTATTAATTTATAAAAGAATTTTTGTGGGAACTGAGAAGGAAATATGGAAAAATGAATATCATAAGAGTAGATACAATACGAGAGCCGAAACATGGAGCTTTGTATTCCTCATAGGTCAAAATTTGCTATATAGCATTAAGGAGGAAATCATAAAAATTTTTTCTATCCATGAACTCAAAACCCCTTTGTGGACACCATTCATTGGGGCATAAATAAATGGATCATTTATAGCCCAGTACCCCGTATAAAAACTCTATGTGGGAAGAACCCTACCTCAAATAGTAAAATTCTATGTGAGAGGAACCCTACCCCATGTAGTGAAATTCTATGTAGGTGGAACTTGATCCTGTATAGAAACATGTTACGTAGGCCGAACCTGATCTCGTGTAGCAACACGCTATGTGGGCCAAACCCAGGTCTGCATATCATAATGCTACATAGGTGATACCCTCACCTGTGTAGCAACATGCTATGTGGAGGGAACCCCATCTTGTATAATAACATGCTATGTGGAATGGGTCCTTCTAGTGTGTTCTGCTCTCTAGCTCTAATCACCCCCTTTTTTATATCATCAGGCCCCATGTTGGACCCTTTATGAACCAATATAATGGCATCAGGTCAAGTCCCCTTCCAAAGCCACCTGACATGTATAATTAGATCATCATTTACACCATCATGTCCTTTCGATTTAACATACCTATGGTAAGTGGAGTCACCTATGTAACCTCCTCAACAAGGGGTAACCTAAATATGTTTTCAAGTCTACATTATTGTGGTAACAAGGGTTCCTAACATGGATTTTCTCATGTGAATCTCTTCATTATAGGGATTAAGTGAAACCACTAGCCTTTCCCTTCGATGAGGTCCAATACTGAACACTTCTATCTTCTATAGGGACTAGTAGGAAATCCCTCCTAAAGTAAGTCCCTATCCTTTGTTATAAAAGAAGACACTCTTTCTCCTCTTCACCTCATCCCAGGATGTAGCTGAATGGGTCACCATATGTGACTATCCTAGCTAGAAAAATAAAAGAGGATATGGGCACATTCAAAGCCCTATCCCTCTCCCTTTGTGCTTAAAACCTCATCCGCCTGTGGACAGAGTGGATCATGTGATCTTTAGATCTACTACTTCCTCTTATTTTCCACACTGAGCATGACTCACATGGGATTATATTTTAGCATCAATCATCACATCCGCACGATCCCAATTTCCAATTGGGCCTCTTATATGGTATAACCCCTGACTAAAATTCAAATGGGCATCCCCTGAGTCTATGCCCCAACCATATCCACTCAATTGGTCCTCCTATAAGGGATAATCCCTGAACCCATACCTCAATATTCAAAGGTCCATATTCCTAATAAAGCCACACTTCTTAGGAATTATTCTGAGTTTAAGCCCTAATAAAATCATTCCCCATCAAATGGGCCTCTTATAAGGTGTAAGCCCCAACTTACCTAACTATGTGGGTTTTGATTCCCAACTAACTAGGATATGTAGGAAGCCTCCCTAAGGTCCAAAACCAACACCTAAATTCATCCTAATATTCTTCAAGCCACATTTTTTATAGGTTCATATCCACTTAGCAGAACACACCTATTCTGGGTACTTCGGGCCACCTTGGCATAAGTCCCACACCGAACTTTGTCTAGGTACCTTTGTCTGGTCTTCCTTGTCACATGACGTTAAACTGCATGTTTTGGTCCTCATCACATGACCTTAAAAGGTGATGTGTCCTGCTAAAATGGAACCAAACTACATTGGTTATGATTTATATCATGAGGATACATAGGAAGTCTATCTTATGGGTTATATCCCAACATCAGAACAACTTTCATCTCCCTGGATGACAATAAAGTCTAGAGCACCCCACCGTATGGATTAAAACCAACTTTGTCCTAATAAACAACCAAAGAATCTATGATCCTTATATTAAAATTGAATTATTGATGGAGAACCTCATATATATAAAGATCCCTCCATTCATAAAGAACCTTAGATACATATAGATGATTCTGAACCCATGTGTATTCATAATGGATCGTTAATTCAGGGTGATCCGCATATACATACTTGGGAATGAAAAAAGGATTCACAACCATATATTAAATTTATAAGAGAGTCCCAAAATAGGCAATATTTCTCCCCAAAAGGTTGTGATGAGTCTGAATTCTCATCCTCTTTACCAATGTGAGTTCTTAAGTGTCTTTGGACAAGTTACCCAAGGAACACTTGCCTTTGGAAAGTAGTTCCATGAGTCTTCATGGATATGAGACCTGTTGGGTGTTTCCAGCTCCATAAACAAAAATCTTTAGATACCATTCAAAGATGTTATACCCAATATCAGTGATTACACACAATTAAACCCATTAAAATCAATCATCAGGCACAAACATCTTTCATCAAAAATAAACTCAAAGTGCATGTTTCTAGTTTAAAATGAAATTTTAGTAAAAAACACAAGTTACATACTAAAAACTAAGAAAACACATTCTATTTGTTTTGATACTTTATTAAAATGATTCATAAGTCATTTTTAACATGTAGGAATCATCCTCATCTCAATCCAATGCATGGTGGGACTGATATAACTCCAAGTGTGTCTTTTTATTTAAAATTGACATTAATTTTAGTAAAAAGAACAGGTGAGATGATAAAAATTAAGAAAATGAATTAATATTATTTTTATACTTTTAGAAAACAATCCATAATTAATTTTTGATGCGTAGGAATCAACCACACCTCAATATGGCTCATAGTGAGAGTGATATGACTCAAATTTTGTATTTTTATTTAAAATTAACATTAATTTTAGTAAAAAGAAAAACCGACATACTCAAAAGATATAAAATGCATTTATAATGTTTTTTAATATATAAAAATGATCTATAATTCATTTATGACATATATGAATTAACCACACATCAATCTGATGCATGGTGTGACTGGTATGACTCCAAGTGTTTCTTTTTATTTAAAATTGACATTATTTTTTATAAAAAGGAAAAGTGACATACTCAAGACTGATAAAACACATTCATATTATTTTTATACTTTATTAAAATGATCCATATGTCATTTTTTATGGATAGAAATTTGTCACACCGAAATCTGATACATTGTGTTCCTGATATGACTCAAAGTGTCCATTATCAATTTAAAATAGAAATTTTAGTTCAAAATGTGTGTCACTCACTGAAAAACAAGAAAACATTCTCTGTTTGTCTTTATAATTTAGTAAAATGATTCATAAGTCATTTTTGATATGTAGCAATTAGGCTCATGTAAAACTAACTCACAATGTGGCTGGTATAACCCAAAGTGTGTGTTTTTATTTTAAAATGAAATTTTAGTAAAAAGAACAAGTCACATTCTCAAAATCAAGAAAACATGTTCTGATTGTTTTGATATTTTAGGATAATAATCCATAAGTAATTTTTGATTTGTATGAATCAACCACACCTCAATATGATGCACAGTGTGACCGATATGACTCCAAGTGTGTCTTCTTAATTAAAATTGACATTTTAGTAAAAAAAACACAACTAACATACTCATATTTGAGAAAACACGTTAATATTGTTTTGATACTTTAATAAAATGATGTATAAGTCATTTTTTGACATGTAGGAATATTAAGCACCTCAATATAATACATGGTGTGCCTAATATGAAACAAAGTGTCCATTATTAGTCTAAAATTGACATTTTAGTTTAAAATGTGTGCCACTAACTGAAAATTGAGAAAATGAACTTAGATTTTCTTGATACTTTAGGAAAATTATTCAAAATTAATTTGTTATGTGTATGAATCGGTCTCACATTAAACTAACACACAATGTGACCGGTATTACTCAAAGTGTGTGTTTGCAGTTTAAAATGACATTTTTGTAAAAAAAAGACAAGTGACATACTCAAAACTGAGAAAAGATATTCAGATTGTTTTTATACTTTAGGAAAATGATCTATAAGTCATTTGTGACATTTATAAATCCACCCCACCTCAATCTAACACATGTTGTGACCGATATTACTCTAAGTGTGTCCTTTTATTTAAAATTTACATTTTCTTAATGTATTCTTTAATATTTATGTTAAATTTATTTATTTATAGTATTACTAACATAAATTTTGTTTTCTTATCTAGGTTTATTATTTTACATGGGTTGGTGTGACTTGTTCAGCTACTGATACCATGGTTTTTATTTTTTGAGAGGGGTCACGAGTTCCAAAGATGATGAAACATTAATGTTTTTAAATGTCTATGGATAGTAATTGCAAATGTAATTATAAAAAAACATTGTTTGAAATGTATATTGTAGTGTTTTTTTTATTTCTAATGTAAAATTTATTTCAATAAAATTATGTATTTTCATAAAGTTTTATACGGGTTTATTTTCTATAGTGTGCGTTATTCAAATAATACATTGCAACAGTATAGCCTTTATTAGCGTTATTTCCTGTGCTGATAAAGGCCCCCCTTTATCAGTGCTAAAAAAGCACTCATAAAGTGTTCCCTTTATTAGAACTAAAAAAATCTCATAAACGTCCTCCTTTATCAATTTTGATAACCCCCCCCCCCCAATGGCACTGAGGACAAAATGCTTTTTTAGCGTTATTAAATCCATTTTTTCATGTTGTTAAAGGGATGAACTGTTGTAGTAAAATCCTTTAAAATGTATTGGGGTAGTAAAAAAAAGGAAAATGATGCCACATTTTCATGAAATCTGAGGAAAAAACCATATATTGATTTTTGAAATGTAGGAACTAACGACACGTCATTCTGAGTTACAGTTTTTTCCATATTCCCATAAACATGTTTTTAGTGTTTTAAAACACTAAAACATGTGTGTAATGGTTGAAATCATAGAAAATAGTCTCAGATTGATGTTAAGTCATGGTAAAACTATTTTTGGGTTATTTTTGAAATATAGGACATTTTTTTATATCAAATTCTTTAAAATTTGTTTATTAAGTAAATTTCAAGCACACTATCAATTTAAAAATTAATTAGAATGTTATATAATTGTACCTTTTTAGTTTCAAGTGTTTAATCATACCTTAAATAGGCAATTTTATGTTATCAAAAGTGTTTTTCATGATATATTATTTTTTATATTAAAATTTATTTTATTTTATTAATAAAATAACAAAAAGGACTTGTGTGTCCGCATAAAAAATGTTATGTATTTCAAACCCCGAGACCCCCTCACTTTAATGTGAGTAACTTTGTAATAAAAAGGCGTTTGAAAAGAGGAAATGTTGTTTGAATGTAGTCTAATGGTTTTTGAAGTATACGATAATAGAGACTTCAGGAGTTCACCTTAAGGTTTTGGTTAGTTTATCAAATAATGATAAACTAATCAATAGAAAAAGTCTCAATATCAAGTCAAAGTTGTTTATTCATACATAATTAAAATATGTGAAACATTTTATGATGTGGTATAAAAATATATAACATTTTATTCAATTTTCTTTGGTAATCATATCACCATCAATATACTTTAATGGTGAGGTTATTTATATCAATCAAGGTTTTAGCTATAGTTTGTCGAATTTAATAGTGAAAAATATTCATGAAAGTCTTAATATAAATATATGTTTATATATATATATATATATATATATATATTATTAAATAAATTTATAAGTAAATTTAAAATATTTAGAACATAATAAATATATCAAAAACACATGTTAGAAATCTAGAGTGTTGATTGGTCTTGAGATGACTGTCTAATGCATGATTTAAATTGCATGTTGTATTTTTTTTGTATATGATTATTTAATTTTTAATAATTAGATGATCTTGAGATGGCTGACCAATGTATGATTGAAATTGTATGTCATGTTTTTTTTAGTTATATAATTTTTAATAATTTTATTTTTTATCCCTCAATGATGACTTACATATTATCCATCTCTATAAGTATGTAAATAATGGCGTGTCCACTTAAAAAATGCTATTTATCTCAAACCCCTAAACCCCCTCACTTTCATGTGAGTAACATTGTACAAATAGGGTGTTCAATAAGAAGTGTTGCTATTTAAAGCTGGATTTTTACACCATACCTGAGATGGGACTGATGGTTGTGAAAATATGAGATAATAGAGGTGTTAGGAGTCCCCCTAGGTTTTGGTTATTTTATCAAATATTGATAAACCAGTCCATAGAAAAAGTCTCAAGATCAATTAAATTATTTAATCATAACCAATTTAAAATAAAAAATAAAAAAATTATGATGTAGTATATAATATTTTATTAAATATTTTTTTTCTAGGTAATCATGTCTATGAATATATATAGCAACGGTGAGGTAATTTATATCGAGTAGGGTTTTAGATATAGTTTTCCACTTGAAAGAGTGTAAAATCTTCATTATTGTGTGACATTGGATGAAGTTTTCTAGAAGATTCATATTTGGTTAAAATTTAGGGATGATCAATAAATTACTTCAATTACATATTGACATCTTTAATATCCTAAATGTTTATGGCACACTAATTATCCCCCGGTTGATGATGAGGATTAGATAGATGCATCATTTTTATTTAGGAAAAAATATAGTAATTGTCTAATGAAATTGTATGTGGTGATTTATGATATTGATGAGGTGCAACTTACTACTACAAAACCATGTTTTGTGAGCTCTGTAGAATTTGGTCTTTTACAATACTCTCATTAATTATCTTCTCATATTACTCCTATAATAGAAATAAATTATGAAGAAGATAATTAGTATTTAGAAGTAAATTTAGGGGACATCCCTATGTGTAATATTGATTTATTGAATAAAAGTATATCTGATGAGGAAGTATCTGGTGAGGAATCAGGAGATGATGTGGGTGAGGGTGATTTTGGGAATGAACCTTATAATGTTCCTCTGATAGATAGACATCCACTAGTTAGTGGTAATCATCCTACACTATTGTATTTCCTAGTTAAAGGACTATCACATGCATAACATTTTTATTGGGATTTCATTACACCATCTACTGAATTCTCTAGCAATATATGGAATAGGTCTGCATCAATTGATAACACCAAGTATGTCGTGTAAGATTTTGAAAGTAAAGTTTCCTTGAAAAATGTGATAAAATATTACCACATAGAGTGGAATTTTTCATTTATGTTTGAGGATATTAAGAAGGAAAATTATATCATTTTATGTGACAAATACATTCTATAATGTAAATTCTGAATGAGGGAAATATATGATAAAAAAATTCTTGTTAGAAGATAAGCAAATTAGAAGGCCCGCACACTTGTGTACATCCAAACTTCTTATAGGACCACTCTTAACTTGATGCAAAGTTTATATCAAAGGTTATTGTAGATATGATATGAACATGTCAAGAAATTACTATTTCCCTTGTTTAGGAATGAATACAATAGTTTTTAAAATATAAGATATCCTACGGAAAATCTTGGAATGAAAAACAAAAGGCAATTGTGAAAATTTATGGTGATCAGGGTGGATCATATGAAATGTTGTCATAGCTTATTGGATTTTTTCCTCTCAATAATATGATTATTTATCATTTGAAAATTATTGAGTATGTATCCCTAGATCACCGAGTTGATCAATAAAAGGTGGAGTTTAATAGGATTTTTTGGGAATTCATGCCATGTATCCCTATTTTCCTGTATTATAAACAATTCATTCAAGTCAATGGAATTTTTTTTATAGAAAGTATATAGGTATTCTACTTATTTCTTCCAAATATGGTGGTAATAATTCTCCTCTACCACTTGAATTATCTATTATTTAAAAGGATAATTTTTAATCCTAGAGTTGGTTTTTGGAATGCATACGCATTCATGACACACAAAACCAGGTAGTGTGTCTGATATCTGCTGACAATCGAGTGATTATAGAGGCCATTAATAGTGATGGGAATTCATGGAGAGCCACAAATTCTTATTATTTATATTTCATTATACATATTTCTAGTAATGTTCATAATAATTTTAGAGATGGGGAAATAAATAAGGCGATCATCAAGTTGGGTATGTTTTTTTGGATTTTTTTTTTTTTTTTTTGAAATAAAATTTATTATCCTTTTAAATACATTATTATTTTATGGTTTCAGCATATGAACCCCAAAAATAAGGGTTCTATTAACATATTAAAGAAATTTTAAGGGATAATCAATATGTTTATGATTATATGATGCGTATTTCAAAAGAAAAATGGTCATTAGCATATGATGGTGTCATGAGATATAGCCATATGACCACTAATATAATGTAGTGCATAAATAGGGTCTTCAAGGGTGTGAAAAAACTACTAATAATAGGGTTAGTATAGGATACATTTTATAGATGTGTAAAGTACTTTTTTAAATATTCCCAATATACCTATCAGAGGATGCAAAATGAAATTCATTTTGTTCAGTATTTCCAAAGTTCCATTTATCAGATACTACATGACGTGTTAGAATTTCATGTTCTAACCTTTGATTAAGTACAAAGCTACTATCAGGTAAGAGAGTACCATGACTGGGTTATAGGAAACAGTGTTTAAGTGCTGATGGTTATGTTGGAAAACAGGTACTGTGATTACAGTGACTTCTAGGAATTGAGATATTTTTATGTACATGTTTTTTGCAGCTTGTGCATTGTTGAACATATCATGGGATCCCTATTTTGACTCGGTGTATCACGTGAGCACTCTGGTTAACTGTTATAGTACACCTTGGATGCCTATTGGTGACTTCCATTCTATTACCTTGCCTAGTAATCAGCTGACTATCATCCTTGATATTTACAAGTTTCGTATTATGCCTTTTTCATTTATTATTTTTTTCATTTATGTTTTTTTTAAATTATTGGATTGATATTACCAGGTTACACCCTCAAGGATGACCAAAGTCTACTCATATCAAAAATGAGATGGACTAGCCTTGGCAATGGTGATGGGGACTACACTGTAGCATTTATCATACATAAGGGTATACTCTTAAGAGATATCCTTGAGTGGTAGGACATAGCTTTGATTCCTATCATCCATGGTCGAGTTTATGTATTTTATCATGAATGTGTACATTTTTTGTATGAATATGTTTCACTAATGGATTTTTTTTTTTGACTTGCTTCATTTCTGACATGCTTCAACTCTGGTTTGTTTCATTTATAGATTCAATAAGAAAGAATTTTGTGATACTTTAACTATTAAAAAAATAAACAAACAACCAAAATGAATAAAAAGAGGTTCGGCCTCTAAATGAATTGTCTTCAAATCTTTCCTTCAAATCACATGGTTGATTGAATATATTATGTAGACACGTGTTCTATGTGGGGTTTTCATCATGGATAATATACATAAAAATATTTAGAAATAAATTAAACATGATTGGAGATCATTAAAATAAGAAATTGTTATACTAAGCTAACAAGATCAGTCACATCTATTTTTTTACCTCATTTTTCATCATAATTCTGAATTATATATGCTAATTTTCTACCTCATTTTTCTTGTTGTAGTTTTTTAAAAAATAGATTACAAATTTTATTGAATTAACTATAAAAAATAATGATGATATCAAATATACAGATTATGTATCCTCCATTGCTTACATTCTAGGGTATGCATGTTTTATGAATGGTTTTAGAGAGAAGTCCAGTGTCTACTTTGAGTGTATGGAGATCTAATAATTTCCATCATGTTTCACCACCTCCCACCATCATCCCTCATCTTCGTAATGTTGGGTTCTATGGTGTAGTGATGTGTGAATTTACATTTATCAATCATCAGCTCATTGTTGCACTCATAGAGAGATGGAGTCCAGATACACATACATTACATTTTACAGAGGGGGATATAAATATTACACTTATGGATGTGTTCATTATGTTGGGAATCCCCGTCAATGGTGTGGTTGTGATAGGATGAGTGGGTGTATATTGGTTTGAGTTGGTTCATAGATTACTGGGCATTGAGGTCCACGACGATAGTAGGTATGTCGTCAGTAATAGATTATGCATGTCATGGATAGATGAGCACTTAGCTCATATTGCTAATGATGTCGATGAGATCATCATGTTGTGATTTTCACGTGGCCGATTGGTGGTATGATATTCAATGATCATTTGACTATATTTGTACATTTGATGTATTAACCTTTAATGGGGGACTTAGACTAGATATGGTGGTATAGCTAGGGGTATACATGTCTTGTATATACATATAGGGAGCTATGAAACGCATGTCTCATCGATAAGATGAAGATCATAGAACATGTTATTCTTATATACATGTGGATATGGGATCATGTCCCTGGATTTTCTCCACATCCACGTGCATCATTTCCTGCTAATATTATAGCAAAGTCTATGCTTGGATGATGATATGTTATTCCTTCTTTCAAATGTCAAAATAAAATGTATAACTTTTTATTATAAAATATAAGTATAAAAATGTGATCTATAGGTGGAGTCAGTCATATTGACATTTAGATACAGCCATATATGATTTCCACACGTACAAACTTATGTTGGATAGTCTTCATCTAGATGACGTAAGTGGTTATTAATTATATAGTTAAATCATTATTATGTATAGTACATGTCTTCATTTATTAATTATTTATTCATTTTTTCTAGATTTCATGGATTCTATATACTGAGGCTATCATCTAGAGTCTCCCACTATATTGTATGAAGATTCTTGCTATCAGCTCATGCATTGTTCCTATGATTCATTTTCATATTGTTGAGTGGCATCAGACTAATGGGGTTTTGAGGTAGTTCGGCTTTTATTAGCCCATTCCTATACTATTCAGTTAGTTACCTTCACTTCATTCCCTGAAGATGTTAGGGAAGCAAGTCTTTGACTGGATGAGATATCATGTATTATATATTGAGATGTGGGACATATGACATGAGTCCCGCTTATGAGGGGCCAGCACAGTACGTATGCATTTATTTGATTAGTTAGATTATGTGCTCTAGTACCGCATGTCCCTAGTGAGATTTATTATGTGATGCGGACAGGGTAATCATGAATTGGTAATAATTCTTCCTTATATTATTGAAAAGATTTTTTATTAACATTAATTAACTATATAATTTGGTTTCACAGGATGCTCGTATCACACATCTCTTTCACATATTTGATCTGATAGTAGGACATGCATTTGACCAGGCATATTTTCATACATATGTGACAGAGTTGATTCCTCCCATGGATGAGATTTATCATGGGATTTTATTTGATGCATCAAGAAATTTTGAGGCTTCTGATCTTGATATAGATGAATTAGGGGGTGACAACCCTATTATGGATGCAGATGGTACAAGAGGAGGATGTCCATCATGATCAGCTAGATGATCTTCTAGCTCCTATTGCATATGGTCCATAGCCATAGATAGATCTGAAAGCACATACAGGGTCTGCTAACATGTTATATTTTGTTTTAGTGATAGACACTGACTGGTTTGTGCTGCATTTTTTATTAGCATCTGATATGTAGATATTTGCTGCACAGTTTCCATTTTGTTCATGTGTTTGGGAGAGTTCTAGCCAGCAACAACTATCCTTAAAAGTAGGACATGGTACAGGCAGTGAGACTGCAAATCCGATGCCTTTAATATAAGAAGATGTAGAAGTAGGTGCTAGGGATGATACACAGGAGCACTATATACCATATCATAAACATAGACAGACAAGGCATGGATGCATTATATATTCACCTGGTTGTGGCATAGAGGAGCATCCATACCACTGACATGGATTATATTGACACATGTAATATGAGTTTTAAATCATTATTTAAAAATTATCTTAAAACATACTAATATATTACATAATTTTGTATAAATCAATAAATTCATATAATTGGAAATTCATACAAATATTTTTGAACAAATAAGAAACATTAATATTAATAACTACATTGATGGTAATAATAATTTATATTTATTATTTATATTCACGCTTCTTAATATTATAATCCATATTATGTATAACAAATAATATTCTTAAATTTATTATTAAATATTAATAATATTATTATTTTTAATTAAATAAATATTATTAATATTTAAAAATTAATTTAATATGATTATTTATTATACATAATATGGATAATAATACTAAGTATTAATATAATAAATAATCATCTTAAATTAATTATTAAATATTATTACTATTATGGTTTTCAATTTTATAAATATTATTAATATTAATATAAAATATTATCTTATTTCTTATATAAGTAATTAATTAATAATAAAACATAATAAATTAAGAATAATATAATTATTAACTAGTAAATATTTTTCTAAATATAAATTATTTTATTTACATCATAATATAATAAATATTACTAATAATGCTATTAATTATATTAATACCATATTAATATATTATTAATTAATAATAAATAATACAATTGATAATTAATAAATAATTTATGTATTAAAAAATTACTATTAATTATACCAAGAAAAAAATTAACAAAAAATTATAATTAAAAACTTATAAGAATAATATAATTATTAAATGGTAAATATTTTTCTAAATACAAATTATTTTATTTAAATTATTATATAATAAATAATAGTTATAATGCTATTAATTATAATAATAACATAATAATATATTATTAATTAATAACTAATAATAGAATATATAATTAATAAAAAAAATTACATATTAATATATTACTAATAATTATATTGACAAAAAAAAATTAACAAAGATTTATAATTAAAATCTTATAAATATTAGTTTTTATACTATTAATTAATTAATAACATAATAATATAATATTAATTAATAATAAATAATATAATTGATTAATAATAAATATATTATTTATTAACAAATTCATAAAATTTTATATCAATAAAAAAATTAGCAAATATTTATATATAATATTCATATAAATTAATATTAATAATAAATATTATATTATTAATTACATAAATAAATTTTTAATAATATATATATATATATATATAAAGAGGCCCGAATGGGGTTCACGCCTCTTTGGCCACGGTTGGGAAGCATGAACTCATTCACGCTTCTCTCTTGAAATGGAGAAGCATGAACGAGGTTCACACTTTTTCGAACCTATTTTTTCAAATAATTGATACCCTATCCCATTTAAAAAATATTAAAAACCCATTAAAAACTCTAAATACCAGGTCATAAAAGAATTATTTTTTTATATAATTTTATTTAAGTTTTTGAAAGTATAGGATCATTTTTCTTAATAACATTTAATAATATTTTTTAAGTGTTTGAAATTTATATCAATAATTTAAGAAACTATTAAAACATCTTTGATGTGTACTATTTATAGTTTGTTATAAGGATTAAAATACCATTCATAAAATTTTAAAATTTATAAGGATCGGTTTTTTATTTAAATAGCAAATCATTCCACCCATAATGATCAAATAAAACTATAAAATTTGTTTTTTACTTTAATTTAAATTTTACAAAAACCAGATTTTATATCCAATTTGAGAAAACTGTTTTCATTGTAATGTCAAATTTAATAAATCCATTTTATTTTTTATCAGATATAGAATCCATTATAAAAATTTATTATGTAGTTTATAATTGATCAATAATCATAGAGCTCCTATTTTTATTTTAACTAGATTAAGAACATAGAAATTATAACAACTCCATGAAGATTCACTTTTCTAAATAATACCTTTATCTAATAAATCCATAATTTAATTTTTTATAATATTCAAATAATTTATAAAATTGGTCTAGAATTTTCTGGAATTTTTTCATTCGAAAAATATTTAATATATGGTAATTTCACTTATTATTTTGTTCTTTCCCAAAAAATATTTTACTAATTTGATCAATCCTCATCTTCAGAACACTTTTGAAATATTTTTATTTACTCTTTTAATTAATTTGGTTCCAATTATTTAATGATTTTTTTATACAATAGACTAAATTTTTTATTATTATTATATAGTCATTTATGTGAAATTAAATTTAGATTTATAGTAGTCAAATCCTTGATAATTTTTTCCATTTCATTTTTTGAGAAAAATTAAAATGATCATCTTTTATCATAATTTGTCTATGATTTCTTCTATATCAATAATAGAAGGATATAATAATATAAAATATGGTGTTCTTAAAATTATAGATTGTTGTAAATATTTTACTATAATAAAATTTATTTTGATACAAATATTGTTAGTAAAAATATGATTATTAAATAATTTGTAAATATTTTTAATTTTGAACTTTTGTCTCCATATAATTTTTTAATAGTTTTTTATAACATTCTGTCAGAATTAATTTCTTTTGAATATAATTTAAATTTAGTCCTATATCCAATAAAACCCATGTTTCAAGAGAATATTAATTATTTATAATTATTTTTTATATTTTTTATTCAACTTATGTATTTAAAATTTTGACATATCTCTTACAATAGTGTTATTTGGTTTAAGAGATTCATCTTAAGATTCATTATTTTCATATTCTTTTAATATTTCATCTTCTCTTTTTAGATATTTTTTAATATCATCTTGAATAATTTTAATATTTATTTTCATATCCTTAGTTTCATATTAATAATCTTTAATTATTGGTTGTGGTTTGGGTTAATTATATATTTCAATAATTATCTTAGCATTATAATATTAACTAATTTTTATAGGTTTTTCTCCTTGAAAAATATGATCACTTAATTTAAATAAATTTTTTTTTAAAGTCAAGTTCATTTATGTGCTCTAACATTTCATTTATTGGTTTATTTTCACTTGAAATAACATTTATAGTATTTTCAAATATCATATATTTATTGTGATAAATAAAAAAGGAAATTTCTATCTATGATTCATTCACCTCTTCCACCCTTTATAGCTTAATTTAATCCCACTCCTTTCTTTTCTTCTTTTGTAAAATAATTTTCTATATTATTTAAATTTATCATTTTTACCATTTTTTAGTGTTTTTTTCTATTTAAATGCATATAAATATATAAATATAAAGAAATAAAAATATAAAAGATAAGTAACTGCAATTTAATAAAAAATATTCAAACTATATAATTAGTAATTAATATATAAATAGAAACCCATGTACATATAAATAGACATAAATATATAAATTGATATAAATATATAAAGAGATTAAATGATATTAATATATAAATTGACATAAATATATATATATATATACATGTAAATATATAAATACATATTAATGGATATTAATATATATAAACATATAAAAAAATATATATATAATATAAAAGGATAAATATATATGTATAAGTATATATATTTAGTATTTATAAATAGATTCAAATATATAGATAGATAAATATATATATATATAATATATATATATATATAATATATATATATAATATATAATATATATATATATATAATATAAATATATATGTGTGTGTGTGTGTGAAAATGTATATAAATATATATTTTTCTTTATATATGTGTGTATATATGTATATGTGTATTTGCAAGACATCAATAAAAAGCATTGATAGGTTGTGTTGGTGGGGGTGGATGCGGTGAGGAAGGTGGGTTGGTGGACTGGTCGATGGGTAGCATGGGGATAGAATAGAGGGGGATTAATATCATCTTAGTTTCAGAAACTAAACCTAACCCTCAGATTGACTTTTGGATGAATGTCACGTAAGTCCTTTATATCTTGAATGTTCAAATAGAGGGGAATAAAAATTAATATCTCCATCCATAATAAAGAAAGGGTGGGATAAATTTGGTTCCATATGAACGATTGCTGAAAGGGTTCTCCATCAGGTAGGAGGGAGGAAATACCAGGTTGGGGACCTTCATGCTTCCTCAAGAACTCGAAATAGGTAACGGCCTAATCTTTCCCAGTGTGAGAAACAAATGGATAGGTAAGTTGAGTGTGAATTTTTTTTTCTATGTTTAGTTCTGAGACCTTATAAAAAGTTTCTAATACATTTCATTGACATATGATATGTCGTACAAGAATTGTAGTGGGTGATTTTAGGGAAAGTTTTGAAAAAATGAATCATTTATGATTAGGTTTATAATCTCAACCTCAAATCCATTCAACTAGAAATTTGGATGTTAATTTCAACTGTGAATTTCCATTGGTAATTTTCATTGGTAATATACCGTACTAATTTTAACTGCAAATTTCCAAAAGGAATTCCAAGATGAAAACTCTACTAGAAATTCACACTGTAAATTCATAGTTGGATTTCCCAGTTGAAATTTTTAATTGTTTCATAAGAAATGATCTATGATTTCAAATTGATTTAAAGTAAAAATTTCATATGCTCTTTCCACTCTGAATTTTCACAATGAATTCCCATATGACATGTCTACTGGATATTCACACTATGAATTCATAGTTGGGATTCCCACTTGATATTTTAAAATGATTTCAAGGAAGTGATTTGTGATGTGTAATTGATTAAAAGTGGAAATCTCAACTTGCATTTTGATGCTACTATTTAAATTTTAATCTAAGTGGAAATTTCCACTAATAGGTTCCATTTAGACTTTCCAATGTAAATTTTTAACTGATTAAAAATAAATCACCCCATCCAAGATAATTTATAAACAAAGGCTGATTTGAGTGTTTGTGCTCTTACATTGACAAGGTTATAATGAATGGATTCGCACTAAATTTGGACTGTGTACATGATTCAGAAAAAATAAATTCAATAGATTTTAATACTGTGTAGTATTTTTCTGACTCTTACATGAGGGAGAATAACGGTGATGGTATTAGAAAATCAAATTGAAATATATAAATTTTCATCAATAGCGATGAATTTCCATATTCAGAATAAAACACCCCATGCAATAACATTTATAAAAAAATCATTACATGGAAACTGTGCATTATGATGGTTTCTAAATCAAAGTTTGAAGCCTATTCATTTTATGTTACTTACAAAGGAATTATTGGTTTCAGTGTATGGGATAATTTTGTTAACAAACATAAAAAGGATAAAAGTTTAGTAGTATCAATATTGTATACATGTAGAAAATAAGGATGACGAATATTAGAAAAATGTGATTTCAATGTCACAAAGCCATGTGCTGAAACAAGGATCAATTTTCCAGCACGAATGGGAGTTGTCTACATGTTGAATAAGAAATATTATTGCAAACAACTAGTTTATGGGAATAACCACTCTTTACCTTCTCCATATATTATGCATTTTATGAAGTCACAACAACACATCAATGATGCATGAGGTGCGAAGTTGGATGTAAATGATAAAACCAGTCTTAAGCCTGGTGATTCATTTTCACTTTTAATTACCATTGTAGGTGGGGCCGTGAGTCTTAGATATACATGAGTAGACCAACAGAATTTTTTGGGGTCCAAAAGATAGAATGAGTTGAACCTAGGTGATGATGATGGTATGTTACAATAATTAGAAAACCAATCAAGGTATAACACATCATTCTTATACTCAATGCAACTTGACATGCACAATCAAATTAGAAACTTATTTTGAATTGAACCCAAAATGAAGGTGTGTTATGAGAATTTTAGAGACGTTGTTGTATTTGACACGACCATCAACAAAAAAATAGGGAGTGTAGGACTTTAGGAGTGTTTTTAGGTGTAAACCATTTTGGTGCAGCATTGTTATATGATGAGACAACAGAATCATTTAGTTGGTTGTTTAGTAGATTTACTAATTTTCATGGTGGGAATAATCTTGAGATTATTTTCACAGATCAAGATGAAACTATGTCTAAATCCATTGCTTTATCCCTACCTAAAATAATACACTCCCTATGAACTTGGTAGTTAATGAAAAATGAAATTAAACACTTAGGACTTGTAATGAAACATAGGATGACTTTATTAGAGAAATTAAAAAAAATGCATGTATGGGGTTGATAACACTTCAAAATTTGAGGCTTTATGGAAAAAAATCCAAGAAGAATGTGGTGATAAAAATTAAAGAAAGTTATAATATATGTACAAATTAAGTGGAAATGGGCTCATTATTTCATGAAGACGGTGTTGACATTGGGCATTTGAAGCACATAGTTGAGTGATAGTTTCAATTGAGTATTAAAAGATTACTTAAATCATAATCTGAGGGTCTTGTAATTCTTCCATCAATTTGACTATATGTTGGAGAAGAACCAGTATTGGGAAATGAAGGATGAATTTGATGGAAGGTAAAAACTCCCATGCACTCATTTTTTGTATCATCCGATCATGGTTCAAGTCATTCATTTGTACACACAGAAAATTTTCAATCTTTTTCAACTTGAACACCAACTATGTGGTGCTTGTTACCTTAAGTCTTCTGGTGCAAGATTTTCCCCAAAAATATATGTTGTTGCAAATAAAGATTCCTCAAATGAGTTTTCAATTGTAGTATATGCAGAATCATCTTTGAGAATTGTTTATACCTATATTAAATTTGAGAGTTATGGGTATTTTTGTGTTATACACTCAAAATATTAGAGAGTTTGGATGTACAGTGCTTACCAGAGTTATATATCCGTAAGTGATGGACAATAAATTCCCCTAACATCCACATGAAAGAGATGAAATTTAATCATGTTGAATAATATTTGGTAGTAAGAAATGCTAAATGTTACCAAGAGTTTTCATGAATGGAAATAAAGCTTGTAACAGAATCCTGTGAGTTTAAACAAGGATATATGATTGGGATGTCAAATCTGAACAATTATGTGAGGGAATTATAGGAATATAGAAATAATTTACCCTCAAAACAAGTCAAGAATAATCTAATATGGAACATTGGAAACAACATAAAAACATCATTTAGGAAGAAAGATAAAAGAAAAGGCGGTGATAGGTTTAAAAGTTGTCTAGAGCAGGCAAGAAAACACATAAAGAATAGGTGCAGTATCACAAATAAAGATACCAGAAAACCTATATGTAATTGGTATTTTATGCTTATGTTAATGAACTACTATAGCTTTTGATCTTATGGATTAGTAATGTTATATTGTTGTTGCAGGGAAGTGTTAAATAACTGTCAAATGTTGGCCACCATAGTTCTCCTTTCCTAGATCTTAATGTATGTAATAACTATAGCATAGGTTAAAAAAACTTCAGATTTCAATACACTTCATAAGACATAATATATTCTGATATTTGAATTCAGTATAAACTATTATTATTCTAAACTTATATTGTTTCTCTTTTTAGTTATTAATATAAAATTGTAATTGGAATTAATAGGCACTGAAGACCACTTTTCATTTATTCAGAGTGTAAAATTCATCAACCAATGAATCCTTTATTGGATTCATAAAAACTGACAACGTTGTTCTTGAAGTTCATATTTTAAATTGAAAAAGTCATAAACTCAAAGAGATGAAGACTAAATTTTATAAAAAAATAGAGGGAAAAGTTGTAACGACCCGTGTTTTTTAATTGGATGAAAATCCAGTGGAATTTGAATTTTTACATTTACTGGATGTTCTGTTTTTAAAACCAAGATTAGGAACTTAATTTTGTGATTTGGACCCTTCAAAGTGATGTTTTTGGACTTGGGTAAGGGCTTGTGAGGTTCCTCGGCTGCCCCAATGAGTTTTAGGAGCGTCAGACTCCAAAAACTCAAAATGGGAGAAGTTTGAACAGGGTGCACGGTTTGTCTGAAATCGTGCAGCCCTCAGAAACAAAATGTGTGGCTTGTTTCATAAGATCAGAATTCCCTACATGGGATATTAATGGTTTACCCAAACTGTGCACCTAGCCCACATGGTTAATGCCAAATGGATAGTGTGCTTGCACTGTTCATCGCACGGTTGGCACACGGTTTGGCTAACCGTGTGACCCAAATGGTGCGGTGTGTTTTTTAAAAAAAATTAATTAAATTAAATTATACTTAAAATGAAAATAAATTAAGAGGAAGTAAAATGGAAATAAAAAAATTAATTATAATAATAATAATATTATTATTATTATTATTATTATTATTATTATTACTCCTACTATTATTATTAGCTTATTTTTTAGAGACCCAAAGGGGACTCCCTATCCTTACTAATGCATGACACCCCCCCTTGGGGTTCTCTATCCACGTGCGAAACACCCACCCACCCACCCCCTCCTCGTCTCCTCCTTGGTTCGTTGATTTCCACCCAATTTTCTTTGGGTTTATCTTTGATTCTTCAAGGTAAGGTCCCTAGTTCCCTCTTCCTTCATTTTCCACTAGTTTTTATTCTCCTCAATGCTCAATTTCAGTTTGTTAAAACCCTAGGGTTAGGGTTGACCATATTTATGATTCGTCTTCTATTGTTAGGGCATGCAATGCGTCTCCCGGGTCATCTTCGTGCATGTTTAGATGTTCTCCGCTCAAGGTGATGCATTTCAGATTCATTTTGGTTTGCCACCGCCATCCAAGGTAGGGTTTACTTCCACTATCATGTCTAGCCTAATTATATTTGGGGTATTTTCATGGTTTTTAGTCCTTAGAATTTATTTTTAGTGTGTTTGGTCATCCTTGAGGTGGATTTGAGTCTCCATAGTCAAAGGCGACTTACCACGTATGCATAGGTAGGGATATGTGTGTGTGTGTGTGTAAGTTTCTCCATTATATGTAAATTCACCTATGGAATTGAATATATATATATATATAGGACTAGGTGTGCTTATGTATATATATGAAAAATGAATACGGGTGTAAGTGGTAACAGGTATATGCATATATAAGCATATATGTAAGGATCCCCTTGTGCATATTCATGACCATGTGAATATGTACATAGGGGCTAAGTGTCCTTATGTATATGTGAAGGTGCGTATGCTAGGAGTCGGGTAAGAGAATATACAAGTGGTCGTCGATGAAAGTATCAAGAGCCTAAGTGTTCGGCTTGGTTCTCTCCTCTTTGAGGTAGTATCCCTTTCCTTTTTCCCTTTAAATTTAAGAATGCATGAATTGCTCACCTTTCTCACTTTCCTTAGATATTAACTACTGTTTTATGATTCTTAAATGGAATTTTTAATATGATAAATTAATTTTTTGAAAAAAAAAATCATGTTTTTATAATAAAACCCCTCAATGGAGGTGTGTTTTCTTCTAAACTAAAAATTATTGATTAGTGATATAAACCATGATTTGTTTGTTGCATTGGTTTTCCCCTATGTTGTAATGTGTGAATCACCTTATGGATGTTATTTTTAATTTAATTAAATGTATTAATTGATAAATTAAGTTAATATAAATAGGTAACCATGATATTTTCCCTTGAACTATATGTCACGCACTCTATATTTAAATGCTCTTGATGGATGATTCATATAGAAAACCTCGGGCCTTATATTAATTGCTTATGCAAGTTGATTTAATGTTTATACTTCATGTATTAGTTCATTTCTTGATTTTAGGCTATGACATGTGTCTTATACCCTATTCCATGCTTTATGCTTACTACTTGGTGCCAAAAGTGGGTGGTATAAACTAAATCTATTTTTATCTGGTACAATTATTTATAGTAATTATGATATGTGTGATCGTGCCAGCATGCCACAAGCATGACCAGATAAACTGGATAATACCTGTTAAACTAAAATCTTTTATTTTTAAACCACTATTGAATCTCTTTGGGTCCATAGGCAAGGAGACTGAGACCTGTATCCACCCGACATGTGTTCTAGCCTTGAATTTAATTTTTATGTAGTCTGTTTGACTTTTGAGCCCTATAATAAATTGGATAATTTGAATGATTGCGGTCTTAGACTTTTGAATTGGCATAGTAATAAATTTGGGTGATTTATTATGAATAATCACCTTGGATAATTTTGGTTAATTTATATATTAATGACCTTAGGGTTAAATTATAATTTAAATGGGTTTGATATAATTATGATTATGATTTGGAACTCTGATTAAAGAAATGAGTTTAGTTAAATAGATGATAATTTGATTAATTGATTATTGTGTCTTATGATAATACATCTGGTATATTTGATATTGGACATGTGATTTTTCTTGCTTAGATTTTGAGATTATATTATAGGGATGTAATTGATACCTAAGGGTTTGATGCTCATGGAATATTGAGTTTGTATTGATATGACTCATGTTTATTGTGGACACCTAAGGGCTTTGTGCATGTTCTTTCTTACCTCCTGAGGGTAAGGTGCATAGGTACTTGATTCCTGAGGGTAGATTATATGATTATATGGGATGTATGAAAACTAGGCACATAGGTACTTGATGGTTGAGGGTAGATTATATGATTATATGGGATTTATAAGGACCAGATGCACAGTCACTTGATGCCCAAGGGAAAGATTATGGAAAGCATACAGGAAAATTCCATTTGTTTATGACATGTTATTAGCAATTCATCCTCGGTAGGAGAATCTTCCACCAATTTGGATGATCCATCCTGATGTAGGAGGGTCTACCCATAGACATAGATATTCGGCTTAGGATGAAGTAGGTGGTATGGGTTGGGTATCTGTTTAGGAACCCAAAGCAAGTTTTTATTATTTAATTTGTTATCACTTTACATTTATATCGTGTGGCACACTGTTATTTATTATTAATTGCATGAAATGGATTATTCTAGACACTGTGGGTGCCGAAATATGGATATTTATATCTCAAACTCTGCTCGGGCACCGTTTAGTGCCCGAGAAGAATTCTTATTCGCAGGTCTATGGATTCATTACTTGTGTTGTGTTGAGTATTTGGGAGTTAGGAGAAAAAAACTGAGTTGGCACTTGAGATACTCATGGAGATAGTCATTGGGAAATTTTCCTTTATTAAATTCTATTTCTTATTGTAATTGTTACTACTTATACTTGTATCATCATCTGTCATTCATGCTTGTTGTAATTTGGAATTGGACACTTTGATTCAATTATTAAATTATTCTCCCATTGTTGTTATTTCTTTATTATTACTTCTTCCGCTATTGTTTATTGTTTTAATATTATTATACCATTTTTTCAGCTATGTTCTAGAGGGTATATTCTCCCCCATTGTACCGTCAATAAACCCTCGCTTCTATTCGGTAGCCTCTGGCATTCAGAGAGGTGCGTTTGAGGTCATGTGGAGACCAGTCTGGCTATTATTTTAGTGGTTAGATGGGTCGGGATGTTACAAGTGGTATCATAGATTTCTTTTCCTTTGTCTTACTATTTTGGTCTGGTGGATAGGAGAATAGATATGTGTTGGCACTTGGTAAATAGATATTTCTGGGACTGATCACCCCACCCATGGGGAAATGACCAATTGGCCAGGGCTGGGATTGATGTTCATGTTGTTTTCTATTATAGTTGATTATGATTTCACCTTGACTGAATGGTGTATTTTCCACTGCTGATGATTTATGGAATTTTATGGAATTTTACCCTTTTCTTGATATAGAAAAGATGAATAATTTCATGCATCATTATAGGAACATAAGTATTAACATGTCATTCATGTGCCATTCCATGTAGTTTCATTCTAGTTTACTTATTGATTTGACTGTGTGCCTTGAGTGTTATACCATGATTTTTCTTTCTTTAGCATGCCTGTATAGATAACATGATTGAGTGTTTAATTTTAGCATGTTTTCCCATGATTCGGTTATTATATTTCATGTTTCCTATTTATACATCATGCCTTTCCTGATTATATGTCGTGATTTAGTGTCTATAACATGCTGCTCAGTGATTACTACTTTTTATGGCATGATAGCTTGTTTTGATATATAAATGGCTACATAGGATAAATATAATTGGTTGCATTGGCTGAATTAAATGGATGTGATTATGACGGGATCTAGTTTTCAAATTTAAGGTATATGGGTGCCTTATAACTGGGAAAAGGTAACCCATGAAATAAAATCATCCTTGATCTTTATATATATATATATATATATTTAGAGACATTTGTTAAAATGTGAAGGCTGATAAATTAAAATGCTAAAGTGAATTGGTTTTGATGAAAGGGTTCCAGATGACAAACTATAAAGTGTATAGGATCCTTATGGATTGGTATATGGTCACCCATATAATTGAAGTATTATATATGACCATGTTATATTTGAAATGGTTATAAGTGTATAGGATTTTTAATTTTAATCTGAAATGAATTTGTTAACTTCAAAAATGCATACCTGGACCCAAGTAGGTTGGTTGGGGCATGTTTCTTATGAGATGACCCATTTGGGTGTTTTAAATTTTTAATAACTTAAGAAACTACTATTGGGATGCTTTTCGAAGAACCCAGGTTGGCTTAGTGGGACCCTCATAGGTCACCTCGTTAATTAAAAATGAATTTTTATGATAAATTTCCTACTTATGATAGGATTTCAATAAATTTTAAATGTTTAAAAATGATGTTTTATGAGACTTTCTTATTTTTCTTTTCACTTTTTCCAAGTGATTCTATTTTAAAAATTAGTACTTGATGTTTTGTTCAAATCCTTTAAAATTCTTAAATATTTAAATATGAATAAGTGAAATGATTTTAAAATGTAACCTTTAGTGGAGTCCTCTATTTAAAACCCTCATGTAAGGGTAGTTTGATCTTCTTTTTGAGTGCCTTAGAATGGAAGCAGGGTCATTTTTTGTAGGCCTTATTCTTTTTAGCAATGGCTTAGATGGTCGTCTTTTGAGACTGGTGACTTTTTCTTTTCATGACATAGTGTTAGGGTCAATGTTTTTTCTTTCATAAGGTGATATCCTATGGAAGGTATAACCCTTGAGTTTAAATGCCTTGCTAAAACCTGTGATCTTTCTGACACTTGGTGTTGTTCAGGTGTCGTTGTCCCTAGTAGGATTATTTTTTTCTAAATGACACCCATGTTTGGACAAGTGGTCATGTTTTCTTGACCTTATTATGGGCGTGAACATCAATAAATGCTTATTTTTAGATGGTTAGGCATGCCTTGGGCATGGTCAGCTTCTTTGTAGGTTGCTTAACCCTTTCTTCTTCCTCAGTGATGGAAAATTGGTATGTCGTCATCCTAGTTAATGGTTGTATGGGGCAATAAGAATCTGAACTAAATATATAGTGTAGGCCACCTGATACTTGAATTCATATGGATGATAAGCCTATGGGTTGTGTTCAGGTTATTTTGTTACCCATGTGATCTCGGGGTAGTAGGTGTTCACGTTCGCAGTGTCCACCAAGGTCAAGGTGATAAAACCAAATGTTTGAGTTCCATTAAATCACTAATCCTTGTGTGGTTTAGTATGTTCTCAATTCATATCTCTAGTAGAGTGAAATGGGCATTAAATAAATGAAGTTCTTCCCAATTCTAGGGATTACTCCCAGGAGACTCGGGTGTTTTGACATGCCAGTTGGTTCGGTTTTTGTTTTCATTCCAATTACATTACGTTTATGTTTAGCTGATTACAACCTAGTGTGATTGTGAGTGACTAGTTTGTCTCTATTCATTTTACAACTAGGACACTCCTAATATGGAGAGCATCATGTTGATTCTAGTGAATGTGTTCTTCCAGGTAGAAGGAAAACAACCAAAGGGGGCCATTAGAAGATAGTTGGTCTTGTTTGAATGCCTTTGAGGCTTGCAAGTTTTAAATCATGTTGATTATTTCTTGACAGTATGGTATTGATGTGGTTGGTTGTGGTTTAAACATTTGAAAAACACCATTGGTTTTGGATGGACTTTGGTGGTTAAATCTTAAATGATTACATGATGCCTTGGTGGTAAGGGATGGTGATTGGATAACGATGGTGTATTGGCAGGTGAATCTGAGTTTCTTTCAAGAAGTCAACTGGAATTGGTTTGACTATTCTTTCTTCTTTTGGATTTCTTTGTTTCTTCTTAGTGTACTCTTTTTAAAGAGATGAGCATATCCCCTATCTTGGCTTCATCTTTTATGCACTAATAGAGGATCGGTCTGATGTCGTGCTATAGTTTTAAATTTTTTGGTCTTGAAATGTAATCTCTATTAGAGTTTCATGATGGATGCATGGTTCTTATTAAGGATTGGTTATTCTTGCATGGTACTTGGGTTCCCAAGTTGGAATGCCTTGGGTGGGATCTTGGACACCAGCCATTTCCTTCTTTGACTTGACCGCCAGGCAGGTGCCATTTTGGGCTCGATTAATAATCTAGTGTGGATGTTATGGACTTGTGCCAATGTCTCACTTGTAAACGTGGAGTGTGGACTACCTTGGTGAGTTCCTAAGACTCCAATTCATTGGATCCAAGGTTACCCCAAAATTATGGTTGGGCTCGGAGGTGTTGTTTGAAGGTGGCAATTATAGTGGGGTGGATCTGGATTACACCCTTGTTCATATTGAGACACAATAGTTTAAATGTTCAAGTGATGGTTTGACCAAAGGTCACCATCAGAAGTCAAATATGGAATTTGGTGAGCATCCTCATTATAAACGCAGGATGCCTTGGAAGAAGGCATTGTGGTTTGGTCTATAATACACCAGCTATCTAAGATGAGCATCTTGAGAATGGCCAGTTGGATATGGCTTGACCTTTTTTCCTTCATGTTCGATGAGTTCGGTTGGTGAAGAACTGTTTGAAGCACATCGTCAGGTTAAGGAAGGTGTGGTTTGAAAGGTTGACTGTGTCTTTCAAGGAAAGAATGTGTGACCGGTTTCGGTTAGGTCAATTAGGATTCAACCATCTCTTGTATTGAGGTCCCTGGTATGGTCTCAGATGTAATTGGGTTCTCCCTGTTAAAAAAATCACACTAGAGTGTTTTGGAATGCTTGGAACATGCTTTTTAGGGTAGTTTCAATGGTGGAGGTGTTGTGGATTAGAATTGGGTCCCTTTTGGTGTTAAAGCCTAAGGAAGAGAGAAAATTTGTCCAAATGTTTAATGAGATGATGATGTGATCATTTATTTAGCTAAACAGGCCCAGTTAAGCATTTTCTCAGTGTTTTAGTTGGAAAACAAGCATTGGATCAAGTTTTGATGGCATAAGTGTCATGTGCGTAAATGAATGCTCGGAGGTGTGTTGGATGTTTGGAAATTCAACGTGACCATTTGAATAGAACTTCATGACCCTTGTAGGTTGGGTGATGTTTTTTTTATTCTCGAAGGCTTCTTGTTGATGAGAAGTTCTAAGGTTGGGAGGTTGTAACGAACCGTGTTTTTGAACCAGACAAAAATCCAAAGGAATTTGAATTTTTTTACTTTACTAGATGAACTATTTTTAAAACCGAGCTTTGGAACTTAATTTTGAGAGTTTGAACCCTTCAAAGTGATGTTTTTGGACTTAGGTAAGAACCGGTGAGGTTCCTTGGGTTCCCTGATGAGTTTCAGGAGTGTCAGACTCTGGAAACTCAAAATGGGAGAGGTCTGAACAAGGGGCATAGTTTTTCTGAAGCCATGAAGCCCTCAGTAGTAAACCATGTGGATTTTTTAAAAGGAGTAGAACACCCCACATAGAATGCACATGATTTACCCAAACTGTGCTCTTATCCTGCATGGTTAGTTCTAAATGGACAGTGTGCTCATACTGTTCATCGCACAGCTGGTGCACGGTTTGTCTAACTGTGCGACCCAAACTATGTGGTGTGTTTTTTTTAAGAAATTAAATTAATTCAATAAAATTAGAGTTAAAATGAAAATTAATTAAGTGGAAATAAAAGGGAAATTATAAAATTAAGAAAAGTTTTAATAATAATATTTTTATTGTTGTTGTTGTTATGATTATTATTATTATTAGGTTAGTTTTTGTTAGAGACCCAAAGGGGTCTCCCCATCCTTACCTACACACGATACCCCCCTAGGTTTTCTAGCCGTGTGCGACACCCCCCCACCCACCTTGGATCCTCCTTGGTTCATCGATTTCCGCCCGATTTTCTTTGGGTTTCTCTTCGATTCTTCAAGGTAAGGTCCCTAGTTCCCTCTTCCTTCCTTTTCCATCAGTTTTTCTTCTCCCTATCACCCAATTTCAGTTCTTCCAAAGGCTAGGGTTAGGGTTGACTAGATTTCTGATTCTTTTTCCATTTTTTTTTAAAGGCAATGTCCTGGTCAGAGACCAAGACACAAAATATTATTTAAAAAGAGGAAGAAAATTACAAAAGTTGAAAATAGAAAATTTTATTACAATCCCTTTCATAGAAAGGGAGGAGATCATCCGGTAAAGTATCACTCCATGTAATGGCCTGGTTGATCCCTTTGTTAGCAAGCCCATCCGCCACCTTGTTAGCTTCCCTGTAGGTGTGGGTGGAAATGTATCTGATCTCCTGAAGAGAAATAAGGCAGATTTTCCAGAGCGTTGTGAGAGGCCAGGCAAGATGAACCACACCATTCCAAATGGCTTGGATGATGGTGGTGGAGTCACTCTCAATTATTAGGGCATGCAGTGCATCTCTCGAGTCGACTTTGTGCATGTTTTGGTGTTCACCACTAAAGGTGATGCATTTCGAATTCATTTGGGTTTTCCAATATTGTTTGAGGTATGTTTTACTTCTGATGCCTTGTCTAGCATAATTATATTTGGGGTATTTTAGTTTTTTTGAGTCCCTGGTATTTATTTGTAGTCTGTTTGGTCATCCTTGAGGCGGGTTCAAATCGCCAGAGTCAAAGGCGACTTACCATGTATGCATATAAGTATTTATGTAAGGATCCCCCTTGTACATATTCATGGCCATGCAAATACATACATAGGGGTTAGGTGCCCTTATGTATATGCGAAGGTGCATATGCTTGAAGGCGGGTAAGAGTAACTTCAAGCGGTTGTCGATGAAAGCGTCAAGAGCCTAAGTGTTTGGCTTGGTTCTCTCCTCTTTGAGGTGGGATCCATTTCCTTTTGCCCTTTAAATTTATGAATGTGTGAATTTATTACCTTTTTCACTTTACTTAGATATTAACTAGTGTTGTATGATTCTTGAACGAAATTTTTAATATGATAAATGAATTGTTTGAAAAAAAATGTCATGTTTTTATAATAAAACCCCTCGATAGAGGTGCGCTATCTTCTAAAATAAAAAGTATTGATTAGTAATATAAACCATTATTTGTTTGTTGTATTGGTTTTACCCAATGTTGTAATGTGTAAATCACCTTATGGGTGTGAGTTTCACTTTAATTAAATGTCTTAATTGATAAATTAAGTTAATATAAATGGGTAACTATGAGATTTTCCCTTGAACTATATGTCGTACACTCTATATTTAAATGCTCCTGATGGATGATTCATATGGAAAACCTCATGCCTTATATTAATTGCTTATGCAAGTTGATTTAAGGTTTATACTTCATGTATTAGGTAATTTCTTGCTTTTAGTCTATGACATGTGTCTTATACCCTATGCCACACTTTATGATTACTGCTTGGTGCCACAAGTGGGAGGTCTAAACTAAATCTCTTTTTATTTGATAAAATTATCTATAGTAATTGTGATATGTATGATTGTGTCGGCATGCTGCAGACACGACCAGATAAATTGAATAATCCATGTCAAACTATAATCTCTTATTTTTAAACCACCATTGAATCCCTTTGGGTCCATAGGCAAGGAGACTGAGACTTGTAGGCACCCAATATGTGCTCCAACCTTGGATTTAATTATAACCTAGTTTGTTTGACTTTTGAGCCCTATAATAAATTGGATAATTTGATTGATTGATGTCTTAGACTTTTGAATTGGCATAATAATAAATTTGTGTGATTTCTTGTGGAAGAATCACCTTGACTAATTTTTTTTAATTGATATATTAATGAACTTAGTGTTAAATTATAATTTAAATGGGTTTGATATAATTATGATGATGATTTGGAACCCTGATTAATGAAATGAGTTTGGTTAGACATATGATAATTTGATTAATTGATTATTGTGTCTTGTGATAATACATCTAGTATGTTTGATATTGGACTTGTGATTTTTCTTGCTTAGATTTTGAGATTATATTATATCGATGTAATTGATACCTGGGGGTTTGATGCTGATGGCTTGTTGAGTTTGTCTGGATATGACTTGTATTTATTGTGGATTCCTGAGGGCTTGGTGCATGTTCTTCCGTACCAACTGAGGGTAAGTTCATAGGTATTTGATGCCCAGGGGAAGATTTTATATGGGATGTTTGAGGACTGGGAGCATAGGTAATTGATGCCTGAAGGTAGAGTATATGATTATTTGGGATGTTTGAGGATTAGATGCACAGTCACTTGATGCCTGAGGGTGAGATTCTAGAAAGTATGCGAGCTAAGGTCATTTGTTTATGACAAGTTATTAGCGATTAATCCTCAGAAGTAGAATCTACCACCGATTTGGGTGATCCATCCTTATGTAGGAGGATATACCCACAAAAATATATATTCATCTTAGGCCAAAGCAGGTGGTATGGGGCGGGTGTTCGTTTAGGAACCTGATCCAATTTGTTAGTATTTAATTTGTTATCACTTTGCATTTATACCATGTGGCACACTATCATTTATTATTAATTACACTAAATGGATTATTCTAGACATTGTGGGTGTCGGGATACTAATATTTATATATCACAACCTACTCGGGCACCATTTAGTGCCCAATTAGACTTCTTGTTTGTAGGTCTATGGATTCATTACTTGTGTTGTGCTGAGTACTAGGGAGTTAGGAGCATAGGAACGAGTTAGTGCTTGAGATGCTTGTAGAGCTAGTCATTAGGTAGTTTTTCCTTTGTTACATTGTATTGCCTATTATAATTGTTACTGCTTATAATTTTAGCACCATCTATCATACATTCTTGAAATAATTTGGAATTGGACACTTTATTCAGTTATTATATTAGTTTTATGTTGTTGTTATTTCTTTATTATTACTACTTATGCTACTATTTGTTGTTTTAATATTATTATACCATTGTGAGACTCAGATCTAGAGGGTATAGTATCCCTAATGTACCATCAATAGAACCTCACTTCTAGTCAGTAGCCTCTGGCATATGGGGAGGTGTGATTGAGACCATGTGATGACCGGTCTGGCTACCGGTTTAGTGGTCATTCTGGCTAAGATGTTACAAAAATGGTGCAAGTGATAACTTTAATAGACAGATTTTGAAAGCATGCACCACAAATCAGAATGGTATCAGAAGTTTGAGGATCAAAAATTCAATGGAAACATCCCAGACTTTAGTTTATCTATGGCTTCAACTGCAGATGTCATCATAATGTTCAAATGTTTATAAAAACCAATTTTTATAAATAATGATGGGGATGTCTGCACTTGTTACTTGATAAAATTGGTTCCTTTTATTATTAAGTTAATAATGTTAATGTAAATAAAAATTTTGGAATGTATCCTACATTTCCATTAATTACAAGTATGGTAAATCCTAATCTGTCTCATATGAATGGTAGCTTCCCATTTTTAGTGTGATCTAACCACTAGGACCTTCCCATTGTCATTGCCACTCAGAATTTATAATTCATTTGCAGTGTAAATTTCCACTTCCATTTTTTAGTGTGAAGTTGTAGTACGGGCAATTTCCATTGGCAATTTTCACCGAATCAAAGAAAAAAATTCTAGTCATGGTTTATAGTGAGAATTTTCAGTGTAAATTTTCAATGAGAATTCCCAGTGGGAAATATATGTAGTACATGTTTCCATTTGATTCCAAGAATAGACATTGGATAATATAAAGTCATATTACAGTTTAATAGATATCATACAGTCACATATTACACCAATATCAGCTATATCAATATGTTCATCCAAATCACAAAATAATCATTTTGACCCCCTATCTACCGCCCACCCAAATGATCTAGATCAAAGTGGGAATTTCTAGTCACAGTTTATAGTGTGAGTTTCTAGTCGAAATTTGCAATGAGAATTCCTAGTGGAAAATTGTCATGAACCAACCCAAGTACCCTGGTAACCCGATAACCGAACCGGTCCTGACATAACTTGAAGGGAATTCTCAGTCCCTAAGGGTTGGCAACTCACACCTGGAATCATACAAAAGAAGTTGGGAACAAATTTTCCACAAACATTGTGAAATCAAGATAAATAAGATAGTATGAATACAAAAGAAAATCCACAAAGAAAAGTATACCTGAAGTCAAATAGGAATAAACAACCCAAAGCATTGTAACAAAGTACCAGAAAATAGGATAAAACCCCAAGTCCCAATGGATGCAACTCTCCAATTCCATGGATCAACATCTATAACCACCTCCAAGTGGTGCTTTACCCCTACTCGAACCTGGAAGGAGAAAATCTACAAACACCCAAAGGCACAGGTAGGTTGTGAACTAAAATCTCAGTAGGGTCTCACCAAGGATTCCATAATAAGATGCCAACATTTAATTAACCAATCAAATATTTCAAGTTTAAATAAAAAGTATGGTGGTTCAAAGCATAATTAAAACAATTCATGCTTTACATTTCAAATTATGGAAATACTTTAAACAAATGGATTCACAAGAAATGTATATAAAATAGTTTATATTAATTAATTAGGAATGTAAAATAGTTTGAAAACATTGGCACACATTTATATCTCATATATAATCAAGCGAGCAACATGGTCATCTTCCAAAAGGTACGACAGTTCTAGGCTATGGGATCCTCACACACTCGAAGTTGGTCATGAAAATATGTATATACACATGTCCCTCTGACACTAGCCATAGGCGACTCATCAACATCCCATCGGGGATGTGGCCTATTGCACTGTGTTTTGTTTCATTTGTAAAGCATCAAAAGAGTGTTATTCTAATAACTCACTAACGGCCTAGGATTGCATGTGATCTAGTATAATAAATGACGGGGAATTTATTTTAAAACTATTCAAAATAAAATTCATCCCATTCTCCCATTCCAAAAGTGTTGATTTTCCATTTAAAAACTAAAACATGAGTTTTTAATCAAAACATGTCTTTTTCCAAGATAAAACCACTGGTTTTTTATCAAAACCATTTCAAGCCATTTTTCTCAAAAAATAATTTGAAATCAATTTCTA
The DNA here is from genome assembly GCA_963277665.1 of Viscum album. Classification (NCBI taxonomy): domain Eukaryota; kingdom Viridiplantae; phylum Streptophyta; class Magnoliopsida; order Santalales; family Viscaceae; genus Viscum; species Viscum album. Next base: position 2,056,399,244 of record OY728159.1, on the reverse strand, counting down.
AAAATCAATTTCATAATTTAAGTTCAACAATTTAAATTGCACAATTTTCCATCAATTTCTCAAACACACCCTGATTTAATGGAATTGGGGGTTTTCCCCAATTTTGAGCTAGAAATTCAATTTCACATTCAAATCCCCCAATTCAATAGAATTGGGTTTTTAATAAACTAATTGAAATCAATTTCAAGTAATTGAATTTAAATCAAACAATTGAATTTAAATCAAGCAATTCAAGGTTAATCAAATTTGGCCATCATAACGAAACCATCTACCTTTTGATGGAAACACAAAGCTCGCAAAAGAACCCATCGACAAGAATGAAGGCACAAAAGATCTAGGAACTCAATCCTAGAAGCACGATTCAACAACATAGAGCTTAGATCCATCAATCCCAAGATGATCTATCAAACTCTAAGAAGGGAAAGAGAAAGATATGGAGAGACATGAAGAACGCTTACCTGGTGAGTCACACCACAACCACAACAACGATCAATTGCTGAATGAAATGACCCAAACAGGTTTGAGGGCTCTAAAATCACCTGGGAATGGAACTTAGGTTGAGATCAAGGAAATATAGAGAGAAGGAAATAAAATTTTCATCCAAGATGCCTGTTGTAAAACAACACTCTTGACTTTACACGATGTGTAACCCAATTACACATCGTGTGATTGAAAAATACCAAAATCATCTAAAAACCCATTTCCTTTTGTTAGAAATGGATTTATTGTTATTTTAGAATCTATATGTCGTGTAACCACATTACACGGCATGTAAATCCCCAACAGGCTATAGAACCAACAGCTTTTATGTTGAAATCCAACAAATATCTGACTTCACCATTATAGGTATCCTCCCAATTCATTCTCATCCCTACCGAGATAATGAAAAAGTAAAACCATGAGAAGGTTTAAAGAATAAGTGACAGAGAGGTAATGGGATATTACACAAATCTATGTAGTACATGTTTCCAATTAATTCCAAAAATAGACATTGGAGACTACAAAGTCATATTACAGTTTAACAACTATCATATATCCACATATTACATCAATATCATATATCTAAATGAAAGTGGAAACTTCCATTCATGGCTTACACTGGAATTTTCCAATGGAAATTTCCAATGGAATTTCCTAGTGGAAATTTCTAGAGATTTCCCAGTGGGAAATTGTACGCACTTAAAGTTTCCAATTGATTCCAAGAATATACAGTAGAAACTACAAAGTCAAATAACAATGTAACAACTATCATAAAGTCACATATTATATCATAACTATTTTCACCACCAAAACATCAAAACAAATAAAATTAGTTAATTTTGTTAAACGACATCGAAATTTAAGTTTCTGTGAATGAATGATTCAATTTTCTTCAAAGTCTCTCATCGTAACCAGATACTTTATAATCTAACCTTCCATCTCTGAGGTTTCCCTTCCAGGATCATTTAGGAAATAATGAACCATAGACAACTGACACTCACTGTAGATACCCGAAGCTAGACGTACATAGACATTACATTACTTTTGAGGAATACTTAGTACATAACAAAAAAATACACACACAAGGATCGTAATAGTTTAGTGTCTTTGGAAACCCAGAACGTAATCTTCTAATCGTGGTGAAAGAACTCCAATATCTCCCATAAAGATCTTCCCTTTTTTTTTACCTAAAACCTTTCATTATATCCTGTGGAAAAGAAAACATAAAAGGGTGAGCTCAAATGCTCAGTAAGGGTAAATAAAAGAAATATAAATCTCATCGTATACATAAGCATATAACTTTTGGAAATCTTAACCTGCAAAAGAGATCATAATTTCATAACATGGGATAAATCATGGCAGTGAAATGTAATCACAATAATCATAACTAAAAACATGAAACTTTGTGGCATACACACATAATCATAGAGAATCATTTCTTGTTAGTCAAGACTCATTGCCAAGACTATCTTAGTGGACAAAGTCCCTTTCTGAATCGAGTCACCCTCGTTTCAGTTCTGTTTCACTGAACCGGTATAACCTATCGTTCCAGCCATGTCTATCTCATGAGATATAAAATATTTACCCAATGCATTGGAGGGATATATAGGTCCCACCCATCTCATAATGATACCATTCTTATGTGTGCCACAAAATCATAAATCATTCATCATTGCATAACCCATGTAATAAAAATGGGATTCTTAAACAACATGACATCATAAAACCATTCATATAATATAAAGGAATTCATAAACATAATTCCATCACAACATAGTAAAATCAATGTAACAATATGGATAGAAACATAACCCTTTATTATCTTAGATGGAAAATAATTTTGATAAAACACTTGAAATGAATTCTTGAAGAAAATATCCATTCTTCTTCAAAAACACTCTTCCTTTCTTAATATGTCATACAATTATAAATTAAAAGAAGTTGATTAAAAATAAACTTGAAAACTTTTAAAAGAAGATTCTTGGAAATAATGTTTTAAAAATCCATTCATGCCGTATAAGTTAAATAAAACATTCTTCGTACTTTTTTCGGAAAAGTCAAAAATTACCTCGTACGAAAAACGACAAAAGATTCATTTCATATCATTTACTAAAAACTCACCAAAGGGTAAAATTGGATTTAAACAATTGTAGGTGGATGGAAATAATATTACATATTTAGGGAACATGGATGTGGATGATAAAATACACCCCAGTAAATGCCAAAGTAAAAACAATCTCTGATAAAAATGAGATTGTGATATTTTCCTTACCTTAGGTCCGATTTGCTTCGTATGTGTCCGAATCTCCTGTATAATGATTTAAATAATGTCATTGACTTATTACAGAATCATATTCATTGTTATGATATCTTATATGGTTCACTTATGACTTTATATTACCCGTTATTTTGTAAATTCCATGTTAAAGAAGCGTTTTGGGTAAAATCGTTTCATTTATCGTAGGTGTTTTGACTTGTTGTTCTTGACATTATTATTACTTATATCATGATTTACTTACTTACAGAATATAAAATATGATTTATATATCATATATATTCAGTATATATATATATAATAGATAGATAAATGAAATGAAAAACACCGTTCATGGAGACGGTAGTCCGTACGTACGCATGAACGATGTTTTCCTTTCCTTATTGTCTTGAATGGAAGTAAGTAGATGACATACATATACATATATACATAAATCCAGTAGCTTTATAATGTCATATATTTCATTATTATTTCTTATATATACTTTGTAATCATTCTTAAATGGTTGACATGGAGAATGAATCTCATCGCGTCGTGGAGACGGTAGTTCGTACGTACGCACGAGCGATGATATCGTTCCCATGGTCGTGAAATTATGTTGAAGTGTATGTATACTATTTCAGTATCAATATAAATTTATAATAATCATGTATAGTTACTCATTACATCATTATACCCATCCAATTAAGGTGGTGACGGAAAATAGATTACACCACGGCGTGGAGACGGTATTCCGTACGTACGCACGCGCGGTGATTTCCTTTCTCCGTAGGATGGATAGAAGGTTAATTAGAGTTGTTTCGTATTTATAATAACATATCAGTATATAAGAAATACTGATGTTATTACTTTATCATGAAACAACTAAAGAAGAAGAAGTTGAAGAAGAAAGAAATTGAAAAGATCGGTAATGGATATTACCTCTTCTTTGGAACACCTCTTTGAATCCTCCACTTAGGGAACTAAGATTGGTCTTTGAAGAAGAGAAGGACCTATAGGATTATTCTAGGGAAGTGGAGAAGAGAAAATGGCAGGGGTTGGCCGAGATTGAGTGCTCAAATTGGTGTGAGGAGGAGGGGGAGGAGGTGCCCTTTTATAAGGGAGGAGAGGGGCACTTTAGGAATATCTCAAAATATTATTTTATATTAAAGTCAAAATCGGTTTATAATGGTTCCAAAGGGTCTTATTTCGAAGCTAAAGTGGGGATGGGTCGAAATACTATCAACAAATAGGATTTAGACAAGTTTAGGTTATTATTTTAACCTTATCAATTAGATTTAACTCTAAGTTAAATAATTTAACTTTTATCGTGTCTTTTTGTTTTCTTACACCATATGGTTAATACACTTACTATAACATGCCAAAAGAACCCCAAATTGTTTATTATTAATATATATATCCTTATCTAAGTCATTTTGCCGAACCTTATATTTTTAGGAATAAAATAACAATTAATAATATAATATTAGATTTAAAAACTATTTTGTGTCAATTTTGACACTATTTGATATATGATTTTTGTGAAAGTCATAACAGAATTATATGTTCGAACCAAGTTGATTAAATCAACACTAATATATCATAGTAACCTAGAAAATTAGTGGAATTCATAAAAAGTCTTAAATTACATTTATTTTGGTATTTATAATATCAATTATGTCAATATTTCATTAATAAGATAATTACTGCATCATCTTTGTGTCATAAATAAATTAAATTATTTGATGTCTAAAAATTACAAATAAAATACCATTATGTAGGAAATCTATTTAGCTTTCTAATTAATATTTAAAATCGAATTTATCTTATGTACAACCCTATATTAAAAATGTTTTAGTAAATAAACTTTGATTTTAACTCTTTTAACTCTTCTTTGAATTAAATAATAATAAATGTCCTAATCTAATCCAAGTGGGCCTAAATGATAATATTTTACACTTAAGGTTGTTTTTGGTCGAGATACACTTGTCCAATAGAATTAGGACATGTGTTAGGGTAATATTAATATCATTCTTACCCTTAATTACCCTATTTACTTTTAACCGTGGTAAATAAAAGTAAAAAGTTACTATTCACCAAAAATTATTTTCATCTCATTGAACCACATTTTACTTACTGACATCAACCGTGTCTCTCGGATTTTTGAAATTCCATTCACAGAAGCGGTAAAATTAAGTATTATGAAAAATTCAGTTTTTTAACTACCACTTAGTAGTTTCACTATTCATCAAAAATTGATGTTTTTCAGAACAATGCCAAAATTTCATCCTAAGATATATTTCATATTCCGAATTCAAAAATGAATTCTATTTTACCAAATTCATAACATAGAAGTTGCGTTAATTAATTTTATAATTAAATCCCGCTATTAAAACAAATAGCGTGTTTTTAAGAAACAATATCTATCAAAAGATTGACACTTGATTATGTCTGGTTTAAATGTGAAATTACATCCAATGACCAACATTGTATTAAATTGTAAAAATATATTCTAAATATACTTTAAAACCACTCAAATTAATGATTTATCACTATTAATTATTTCGATTAAAAAATTTGTTTTTAATTATAATTTAGTAATTTTCACTATTCATCAGAATATGAAAGTTATCCAAAAAGTACCAAAATTTCACCTTAGGCTAAATTCGATACTCCGAATCCAAAAATGAAGTCCATTTTGAGAGCTAAAATTTCTAAAATTTAAAAAGTGGTTATTACTATTCATAACGGATAGTTTTAATAATATTTTAATAGCATATCGTTGCTTCGTGAAACTCAGTATTGCGTACTACACACGCTATCGAGGAAGGTTGCGATTGCGTGTAATGCAAGGCAAGTCAAAGATGCGTGTTGTGCAAGCTCCTTTTGGTGTAGCGTACAACACAAGACATTAATAAAATTAAAAAGAATATTTTTCATAAAATCTCAGGCTGTTACACTCACTAGCTTCCTTTTCATTCCATCGAGCTAGCACTGCAACACCTATTTCCAAGCATTCCATTACACAACAAATGATGACACCACAATCCAAAGAGGTGTCTCCCTATTGTAGATTATTCTCAATAATCATGCCCCATTTACGTTGCTTCACATCATTTGCAAAATTATGATTGAAAACATTTTCCAAATACGATTTCTGTAAAAAAAAATTGAGCAGTCCATATTGCAATTTATTGAAAATGTAGTCAAACACTGTATAACTTCTTACCACATTAACTGCATCTTTAAAAAAAGGGTCACTAATTCTTGTTCCATGAAGAGGTTTCATGGATTTAAAATATCTAAACACCATTTTTTTAATATCTATGACTAAAAAAGTCCAATGGATATTGTCTAAATTTACTTGGAAGAATAAATACTTGCAGGACCTCATACTGGAAACTACAATCCGGTTCAAAAAGCTCTCCTTCAAATTCTCATTTGTTGAATAAAGAAATCCCTAGAAGCCAATAAAAAATAAAAATAAAATGATGTAGTCATCATTAACTATAAAAATACACTAAAGTAATAGAAAGTAGAAAAAAATAAGATAATTCATTATGTAAAAAATTATCTTCACTCATATTGTAACGGTGTTGGGCATAAAGGAAAAGCTTTTCATTTCGGCAATGCCATCCATAGTACGTAACCGACATCATTCTTCAATTATCACAGTGTACACATCGATGACCTATTTCCAAAAAAGATCTAATAAAAGACAAAACAAAAGCATTGGTTATGTAAACTGATATGACACATACCATACTCAATATGGACCTATTGTTTAACAAATCGATAATGTCCTTCATATTTTTGATCTGATGTGATTTCTCAGTGCATTCTCAAACTCCACTACAGCTATCATGGAGGTCAAATGTTATTTCAGTATAGAGTACAATATATTAAAAAAAATTATAACTACATACATTTAGTTTTATTACCTCTCCCCATCAGTGGCATCAAGCAGCATTTGCAGCAACCTTGTATCACGTCTCGTTGCTATACTCTACTGCTTCACCCACCTAGGAAGTAAGTGGGATAGCTTCTGTGGCATTGCATGTCTCTTTTTTGCAGTCACCTACGGATATATATAAGGAGATTGATGCTTTGATTTCCTCTCCCTACTCTTGACACCTCTTATCAACGATGTTTGTTTTTTTTAGGCAGAAGAGGCAGCAGTGGACTGTTGGGGACCTTTTACTTCTTCCATACTTAAATCGTCTTTGACTTCTTCCTCTCGCTCACTTCCCCCTATACAGGTAGTTTCCCTCATGTCATCTCTAAGAATGTCATGTGTGCTCCCCTCCATAGTAGTGGTTGAATTTGTTTTTTATTTCTGAATTTTTGCAAACTCAATATCCTCTAAAACAGGGCCTTTCTCCTCACCAGGGATTGCTTTCATCTCTTCCTTGTTCTTCAGTCTTTCTCTCAATCGCATAATTTGTAAATTTTTCAACTTTCATTGGGCCTCTAGTCTCCTGGCCTTTTTATTAAGTTTCACATTCTTCGTATAACACCCAATAGTTTCCTTAGTTGAAAATTCTCTCACATGTCCTTTGATACGAATTGGAGGTTTTTTTCATAAACAACCACCTAAACAGGTTGTTCTGTTTCATCACCAACAGAAGGTTGACCAAGTTATTTTTTTCATCAACAACCAATTGAACATGTTCTTTATGCTTAGAAGGACTTGATTGTGGGCTTGGAGTGCTCTGAATCTACAAGGAAGAGTTGAAACATAAATGTAGTCATTAGAAATTAATTTGAAAATAAAGGACCGTTCCAAAACATATTCTAGTAACATTACCTTGGGACTTTCTTGTAGAGAAGCATCAACATCTTGCAAACTTTGCCTAACAAACAATGATGTACCATCTCTTTTTGGTGGCACATCGTTAGACTTCTTAGCATACCAATACTATAACAATTAATATTGTTAGGAATAGCTCAAGTAACTTAGCAAAAATAAACACAATTGAAAAACCTTTAAGACCTTACTAATAAACTGACAACACAACCTACAACTTTTAAAGGTGTGGTGAAATTTTTTTCCAGCGACATAATCAGCTGGTGATGAATACCAGTAGCCCAAGAATTGCTCTTTACTTTTAAGATGTCTTCAAAATATGTGATGAAATTCCAACCCACATGGGAACTGGAAGTGGGGGAAAATAAAGTAGTGCATGCAAAAAGGTAAACCAAACATGCCACATCAAAAAAAAATGCTCTTCACTGCCTTCAATAGTTTCAATTATGGCTCTTCGTAGCACGCCCTGTGATAATAGCCGACCAACATATCCAAACCTCCTCCTCAATAGTGTTGATCTATTTGGTTGTTTTGTATAGGTTGTTGACAATAATATGACATAATCCTCAATGCCATATATATGGCAGATGTTAGCAGTTCTTAGCTTCGTCATCCTTTCTACTATGTTAAACATTTGTAAATTGACACTATAGTTCGGTAGAAAAAATAAAGCAAAGCTATCGATTTTTTACAATCATCGAATGGCAGTGTGTTATCAAGAAACACTTTAAACAACTGCCAAAATGGCATCATGTGAAGAAATTTGATATGATTCTCAGTAATCTTTGGCATGTTCTCATTAAATATTTTTCACATCTCATTCATCAAAGACCTGTAATGGATGGCAGTTGATGTAGAGGCTTCTTCTATCATTAAAAAACAGTACCCTTAACAAATTACCATCTTGTATGGAAAAAAAGTGAAATCGGGAAACAGGCAGTGGAAATTCCAACTAAAAAGATGCCAAATGATTCTGTAAATTGTTATCTAGTTGGGAAATCCCACTAGGTATTGTGAGTGGAAATTGTCAAATGATTTTGTCAATTGTTATCTAATTGGAAATTAAAATTAAGTTCCTATAGGAATTTATAGTGGAAATTTCAAATTGTATTCAACTTGTAAATCAAACTTCAAATTGCTAGATGAAATTTACAATTCCAATCAATTAGCAATTACAATTCAGTTATATTGACTGAAATCCAAATTACTAGTGGAAATTGATAATGGAAATTTATACTACAAATAGCACCTGGAAATTCCCACAAGAAATTTCCGGTGAAAACTCAAAATAAATATTGTAAGAAACATTTATAGTGATAATTTCCATTGAAAAATGCCAGTACAAAATATTTGTAAAAATATCACTCAAATACTTTCTAAATACTCCAAAAGGATACCAGTCCTTTACAAATTTAACATTTCCAACTAATTGGAAAAACCCAATAAAAACTGTTAGTTATTTAAAGCAAATCGAAAAATTCAGTGTTAAATACAAATGTGCACTTACAACTCTAAATGCAAATAACTAGTGGGAATTGACCCAAAACAATGGAAGTGGAAATTTACACTACAAAAGGAAACTTGAACTGAAAATTCCTAGTTGAACATCCTACTTGAAAAAATCCAAATCATCGCATTGGTAGTGTTTTATTTACTAAGACGCGTGATAAAAGAAACCTGTATTTTGTAAAGAAACTCACACAAAAACACGAACATTCCTGTAGAAACCCACACACACCAATACGAACGGAGACAATATTAAGCTCTCTGCCTCTACAGCTCGAAACATTTTTAAAAAAATAACCAAATACAAGTTTGTGTCAATGACTCCGATTAATTATAAACAAACTGAAAAACATAAATCACATAAACCACTTGTCATCTTTCTTCCTTGGTGGTAAAAAATTTAGACTGAATCAGTATAACAGTGGTCGGCAAGGGATACACGGAAAAGCTTGGCGGGGAAGGTTTGGCTGAGAGATTCGTCAAGGGGTTCGCTGAGGGATTCACCGAGGGTTCACTAAGGGGTTTGATGAGAAATTCACCGAGCGAGTCACTGATGGAATCGTTGAGGGTTCACCGAGGAATTCAACAAGGGTTCGCTGAGCGATTCACCGAGGGTTTGTTGAGGGGTTCATCGAGTGGTTTGAGGGATTCACCAAATGGGGATTGCGGAGGGTCATCCGAGGGATTTTATCGAGCAAGTTGCCTATGGAATCGCGGAGGGGTTCACCGAGGGATTTGGGGAGTGATTCGTCGACAGAACCAGGAGGAGTTTGGTGGGCCGACAATACTTTCAACTGGCTCCTAATTTGATTTTGAAACCCCACAACCATCCAATTGCCATAAAACATAATACCCGCCACTAGAAACCAAGTTAAGGACCGAACCTGAGACGTTATTTTTCGAATAGAGGGTAGAGATTAAATTTATTATTATAATATTGGACGCCAGGTGAGACGATATCGGTCTGAGGTGATCCTCCTCACGTCCGTTGACGAAGTAGGTGGAGGGCACCAGGCCACGCGGGCAGGGGACGCTTTTTTCAAAATTGTCGTGTTTTGCATTTCACAAAAGTAGTGATAAATCGATATTTATTTTTAAAAAAAATATAGACGTTAAATATAGGAGTGGATTTAAACATACTTGACACCTCATCTTTTGCACATTTTGATACTGCATTAAAAGATTATGGGATTTACGGACATTTAATTAATTCTGTAATTAATGAAATAATTCTAAATTCTGCAATCAAAAGTTTCAAATCTGGGGGTGTCTGAGTAACATTATTGTTGTTTTTTTAATATTTAAAAATTACCTCACTTAAAATTTTCGCATCAATGGTATATTAGGACCCCATCACTGCAACCACGCTTTCATCTCTTCATCCATCATGGAATCCAGCAAGCTTTCTGCATCGAGTGCGGCGGCGGAGGTGGTGTTCCTTCCGATGCCCGTCGCCGGCCACATCAATTCTACGGTGGAGTTCGCCAAGCTCCTCGCCGATCGCCACCACCACCTCTCCTGCACCATCTTCATCATGCACCTCCCTTCCTTCGCCAACCCCACCGCCTCCGCCATCGGCGACGTCGCCTCCCGCGCCCACCGCCGCGTCCGCTTCGTCCATCTCCCCCCCACGCCCCCCGCCGTCATGGATGACAGGACCGGCACTACCTCGTTCATGGCGTCTATGGGCGCGTTGATCGACACGAACAAGCAACCCCTACGGGACGGCGTCGCCAACTTGATCGCCGGATCCGGCTCCTCGGCTTCACCCCGTCTCGCGGGCATCGTCCTCGACATGTTCTGCATATCCATGATGGACGTCGCCGACGAATTCGGCGCCCCTGCTTATCTGTTTTACACCTCCAGCGCCTCCATTCTGGGTCTCAGTCTGCATCTCCAACATCTGGATGACGATGACCACGAGGCCTTCTCTCAACTGCTCGATTCGGATGCAGAGGTGCAGGTGCCGACTTTCGCCAACACAGTACACCTTGGGAAGTTGGTGCCGTCCCCATACACGGACCCGAAAGAACTCCCTCACCTCACAAGTCTCCACAGAAGGTACAGGGGCGCCAAAGGCATACTGGTCAACACCTTCGAGGAGCTCGAACCTCGTGCCGTTAAATTTCTCTTGGAAGGGAGTCCCGGCACCCCGCCCGTCTATCCTGTGGGACCCGTCATCAATCTGGCGGGGGACGCCGCCGCCGCCGGCAACGGCGAGGAAGGGATCCTGGGTTGGCTGGACGGCCAGCCGCCGTCGTCGGTAGTGTTCCTGTGCTTCGGGAGCATGGGATCCTTCGACGCAGCGCAGGTGCGAGAGATCGCCCGCGGGTTGGAGCAAAGCGGGCACCGCTTCTTGTGGTCGTTACGCCGCCCGGCGACGGGCGGCGGGATCCATCCGGATGACTACCCGGATCCGGAGGAGGCGCTGCCGGAGGGATTCCTGAGACGGACGGCGGAGGTGGGGAGGGTGATTGGGTGGGCGCCGCAGGCGGAGGTGCTGTCGCGGGCGGCGGTGGCGGGGTTTGTGTCGCACTGTGGGTGGAACTCGGTGGTGGAGAGCGTGTGGTTCGGGGTGCCGATCGCCACGTGGCCCATGTACGCGGAGCAGCAGGTAAACGCGTTTTTGTTGGCGAGAGAGCTGGGGATGGCGGCGGAGATCACGGTGGAGTACCGGAAGGATATGAAGAAGGGAAAGGGGAGCTTCTTAGTAACGGGGGAGGAGGTGGAAAGTGGGATAAGGAGGTTGATGGAGGAAGAAAGCGAAGTGAGGGAAAAGGTGAGGTGGATGAAGGAGGCGAGTCGCAAGGCAGTGGGGAGGGATGGGTCGTCCTACACGTGGGTGGGGCGTTTCATCGAGGACATGACCCGTAACATGTCGTCTTGATTTTTTATTTCTGGATCGAGGGGCATTTTCGTTATTATATATCCAGGCTTTGGTTCAGCTGCTCAAATAAGGAGGTTGCAGGGTAAGGTCTCGGAAATGCAGGTTGTTTAATTAAGTCGGGCTCCGCGATGGCTGATGTTTAAAAACCTAAATCTGATTAAATTTTTCATTTTTTGTTTTTATTATTTTTTTAGTATAAAATTGGTTTAATAATTCCAAATATTATGTTCTTAATATTGTTATAAATATAAAATATATATATATATATATATATATGGTAGAATAGCGATGTGCAACCAATTCGACGAGCTTTTATTACAATAATTACATGGACAACGGCTTAGTACTGGTACTACATGATATACCCGAAAGGAGACGTGAACGCCTCCTGATTTTTTTTATAATATTAATTCAAAGTTATTTTTAGTTACTAAATAATATATAAATAATATAAATAATATTTAATAATTATTAAAAATGTAATTAATGAATTAAAATGTAATTGTTTATATAAAATATAATAAATAAGAGTGATTGATATATTTAGAAATTTTTGTTTATATAATTATCATTAATTTATTAATAAATGATATATATATATATATATAGAAATTGCAATTGTATTATTTATTATTAATTATTAATATGTTATTATGTTATTAATATAATTGATAGTATAACAATTAATATTTATAATTTTTTGTGAAATTTTTGTTGATATGATTAATCCTACTTTTTTAATAGTTAATATATTTATTAATTATCAATTGTGTTATTTATTTTTAATTAATAATGTATTATTGTGTTATTTATTTTTAATTAATAATGTATTATTATGTTATAAATATAATTAATAGTATAATAACTAATATTTATTGTTTGATAATGTAAATAAAATAATTTATATTGAATAATATATTTACTAGTTGATGATTATATTATTTATAATATATTAGAGTGTATTATTAATTAATTGATTATATAAATAACGATATAATATTAATTTTTAATATTAATAATAATTATAGAATTCATAATTAATAATATTATTGATATTTAATAATAAAATCAATATGATTATTTGTTATATGTAATATGGATAGTAATAATAATAAGTATTAATATAATTAACAAATAATTATTATTATCATTACCATTGTAGTTATTAATATTAACTAGTACTCAACATGTACATTGGCACGACATGATCATTTAATTACAATTTTTTACACATGCTCGTAAAATTATGGTGATAATTTATGAAATATGTGTCATATGTTGGGAGTTGGAAGGAAATAGAAGTAGAAATTAAGTGACTGGACTACTCGTGACACGTGGAAATGGAGTAAATGTTGATAGTGACATGAGTAGTTTGAACCATTCTATATAACATTATATGTGCATTTATGTGCACAGGTTTGTATAAATTAAATCAATGCATGCATAAAATATGCACACATGTTTATATGATTTCAAACAATGTATTCATACTATATGCATAATATTATATGGAATTTGTCAACGTAGAAGAAAAATAGAATGAATACTAAACTGCAAGTGGAAGGAATGCATACTATAATAGCATGCTATATACGGTATATATTGTTGACAAAGTGGTGAATGTTGGATTGAAATGAGATGAAAGTAATAGTATATTGAAATATAAAGATTGATAAACTGGAAAATGTATATAGATTTTTTTAGAGATGTTTTATTATTATTAATGGATCTTAAAAAATTTAAATGATCACATAGAAGTAATATTAATCTTTTATTTTCATCTTAAAACTCGAGCATGATCAATAAGAGACTTAATACAAAGGATTTAATAACCACCTTGAGACTTTGAGAGAAACAAGGCCATTAAATTCACAATAAACTCATGGAATCCATAATTTTATCCCAAAACTTTCAAAGATTTAAAATAAATAATATTTTCATTTAGGACAACTCGCTAAACATTAATTTTACGATTGCTTGCAAATATATGTGTTTCCAATTTCAATCTTTTGCTCACAGCTCTCCACTGAGTGAGGACATGCAGTTTTACGCCCATGGGAATTTTTTGGAGTTCTACCTTTTTGGATGATGATGCCATGAAAAGCTTGTGCTCCTGCTTTTTCATCGATGCTCAGGAATGGACACTCATTTTCTGCTAATGTCTGGATGAACTCCTGCTGATATGGACAATTCATTCCTTCTCAGGTCTGCATTTCAGTGCAATTCATTAGCTGCTCAAGTCTTCACTGATCTCATACTCATACCACTATGCAAACACATATAAGTTCATACATTTTCCAAAAACCAAACATTGGCTTACCGTATTGGTGCTACCAACATCTCCATCATCACCACTTGGCCGTTAAAATCATCACTACTTGAGTGTAACGAGTGATCTTCATTGCTGAGCCCAAGCATGTGAAGAACCCAATGAAAAGGCTGGTCGAGAATGGTTTTTCAATAAGAGGAAACATTGTCTTGGAGTTTAATGATAAAGCATGAATGAATCAAAGGGGCATACAATAATGACTATAAATGTTTACATCAACAGCAGACCTGATTTTCATCGGCAATGAAGCCAGTTGACTTGCAGTGATAAACAACAATGTCAATACAATGAACATCAAGTAATAAGGGCTTCAACTTTTAATGTTTTTCTTGATTCTCAAGTGCTAGTATTGCACCACATCAGACTCCATCTAGAAGACCTGTTGCAGATGATACCATTCTAAAAGTATCAACAGGTAGAAAATCAAATTGATATACATTATACTAATTTTAACATGCTATATATATCGAAATAGATGCACAAATTTCTGGTGGAATAATTATAAAATCATACTCTTATACAACAGTTGCAATTGATATATATGTAATGGAACATCAATTTTGGAGAAAAAATGGTAAATTAATGTGAAGTTTTCAAAATGGAACATCCATTTTGAATACTTTTATGCAACAACTAAGTGAAAATATATGTAATAGAGTACACCATAAGGTTAAAAAATAGTAATTGAATGTGCAATTTTGAGTCTGCTAATGAGATTTTATGACAAACAATTCCTTAACTTAATTTTTAGAAAATGAACTATTTAGGCATTTGATATTTAAAAAGGTATGATATTAATACATTCATTGAACAAATAGAGTAAACATGCAAACAGAAAAAAATAAAAAAATTCTAAGTAAATATTACAACATACAGTTAACCTGATAGAATGAGAAATTACATATAACATTTATAGTGTTAATATGTAAGCAAAAACATACACGACAATTTAATAAAATTCATAGAGTGAACATACATATAAAAAAAGATAAGGAAAATTTGATGAAATCCTTACCTATTAGGATAAGAAAATTAATCCATCTGGTAAGATGTGAAATAAGCACTTTGACTTAATACGTTTAGTTCCTTGACAACAACTTTCTTTAGTGAGTCGATTATTTAAATTGGATGCATTGAAATCACTTCTGACTTCTTCTCTTTCAGCAAGACATTATTGATAAAAATCATTTTCTAAATGTTTTTTCAATGAACATGTTGGGTAACATGTATGTGAAAGGTCATAGAGTGAATAATATTAAAAAGTAAAGTGTTCTTACAATTAGAGGTAAATAGTATAATCTGGGATATAGTTTCACTATTAAAATTTGTAATGTGCGGGTTGGGTAATTAAATGGTGAACTCTAGAAGATTAATCTAGGATATAGTTTCACTATTAAAAGATCATAGAGTGAATAATATTAAAAAGTAAAGTGAAATCGTGTAAATAGTGAACTCCAGAAGGTTAATCTGAAATAAACTCCAAATTATTTACTATTAACTCTATGAAAGGTCATAGAGTGAAACTATGTTAATAGTGAAACTATATCCCAGATTAACCTTCTGGAGTTAAACTGTATCCCAGATTAACTCTATGAAAGGTCATAGAGTGAAACTGTATCCTAGATTAACCTTATGGAATAAAAATTTGGAGTTAACCTTCTAGAGTTATCCTAGATTAACCTTCTGGAGTTAACCTTCTGGGATACAGTTTCACTATTAACCTTCTGGAGTTATCCTTCTGGAATACAGTTTCACTATTAATCAGTGATCATACATACTCATAATTTGGAGTTAACCTTCTGGATACAAATTTTCATACACGCTCATTAGAGGTAAATAGTATAATCTGGGATACAATTTCACTATTAAATAGGCATAGGATATGTGATGACATACTTGATACTCTAAATTGTAAAATAAGAAATGAAGATGAATGTGTGTATAGTGCAATGATAAATGTAAGAAATAATTCTTTAACAATTCCATGGCATTGATGGTGAGATCAATATGTAATATATTAACTGGGTTAGTTTTGAATGAATGGATTGAAGAAAATAAATGAAAAAATGAACATGTGAAATAACTTTAAATTTAGTGAGAAAATAGGATATCCATATGAAACTGAATTGCAGTTAAAATCAAAAGAAAATCCAAAGTCAATGCAGAAGAAGTTTTAGAAAACATTAATCACAAAACATGTAGGAAACTTACCTTTTTACACACCAAAGAGAAATGTGGATTCATTGTCGCTACATCTCCCCATAACCCCTTAATCGATCCAGGAAATGCTGATAAAGGAACCACACTGCATGAAGGATTTATTAAGGTGGTGTAAGTTCAAAAAAAATTCAGCGATACAATGCCAACAACACATCAAAATACATCCATAATTATGTTAATAATATTCCAATAGTACATCATAATGAATACATTTAAATAAAAAACATCAATGTGATGCATTTTTAACCAATTCGAAACACATGTTCTTAAAAAATTGATTTAGTCTATCGAGATTAAAAGGGTTGATTCAACTAATTCTTCAAAAATGATTCATATTTTTCAATTGTTGTCCTAACAGACTTGGTTTGAAGTTGGTTTGTCTAATTAAACATGTAATATGTTTGGTCACTAAACATGTAGTGTGTAATATATATGAAATCATAGTGTATATAGTAATTGAAACATACAAAGAATAAAAATTAAAATACATAAAATTTAATATGTTAGTACAGGATATGAAGTATACAAATACTATATAAAATACTCCCATTCTTGGTTGATTCAACCCCAGTCACGAATGAATTGAACATATCCAAGTGAATTCTTATAAAAGAATATATAAAAGTTGAATATAAAACTTGGAGGTAGTTGTTTTAAATGCTAACATAACTCTTGGGGAGGGAGGTTGTAGGGAAATAATCACTGCTGATATTAATGTTGGTCATCATGGCACACATGTTGGCTAGGATGTCACAACTTGCATCTCTGAGTGGGCTGGAAACAGTAAGCCAATGCCAGAAAATGCGGTTATTGATGGTGTTGATAAGACTGGTAAGGTCTCATGTTTACTGAAGAAGTATTACTCTAAGGGAAGCTTTTAGGAAGAGGAAACCTGTGACCATTCTTTAGCATGGGCATGAGATAGGTACAATACTATTCAATATACAATTGTTTCGCATGCTCCCTTAGAGGGAACTCTTATAAAGGATGTTATTTCAGTGATGAAGAAGAAACAACATGGTATAGATACTGGTGAGTCGTTGTCGATTGTTGAGAGCCACCAGCAGCCCAAGAACTCACCTTTGGCAGTGAGCAACAAAAATGATATTAGAAAACCTCAAGAACCTAGGCTTAGGGAAGCATGCTTGGGCACCGCTTCTCAGGTAACCTGTCATAATTCATTTGACCTTCTTGATCAGGGCATTAGTTTTCACACTTGAGAGGAAACTATCATTGTGGCTATGAATCTTACATCCTGTTTTGGATAACACCTACCTTGAACGGGGCTCAGGAACATACGTGGAAAAAGTTGAAAGATAGGAGATGAGGACAGAGTCCCGCAACTAGGGGACTCAGGAAGACTAACATTATATGATCCTTTGCTCTCAAGATTCAAGTATCTCGATCGGTGATAACAAAAATGAAGTTATGTGTGGAGAGGATAAGGGAGTATTTAACTTCCCCCTCACTTCAATGGCATAATGAATGCCATTTATGATTTCTTTAGCAAGGCCTCAATTGAGAAATGTGAAGTGGAAAGGATCAAAATATCTGTAGAGGAGCTAAAGAGTGAGAGGATAAGAAAGTTATGTGTGGAGAGGATAAGAGAGGATTTATCTTCCCCCCTCACTTCAATGGCATAATGAATTCCATATATGATTTCTTCAATCAGGCCTCAATTGAGAAATGTGAAGTGGAAAGGATCCAAATCTCTACCGAGGATCTAGAGAGTGAGAGGCTGCCTCATGACCTCAATGAGGGTATTACATATTGGTTTGATTCACAAGTTGAGGTCATTTATTCTAAAATGAAACCAAAACATGTTGGGTATAGATACTTTCTTACAGTCCTAAATTTTATCCCTCTTAACATTGAATATAATTTGCGATCCAATCCGGGACTAGATATTCGAAAGTAAACATAGAAATATTGTGTCAGTTCCAATCTGAAGGATGATACTACCACATCATTAGATGAAGATCAAGAGCCTTGATAGAATGACATGTTACTGGAGAGGATTATGCAGTAATTAAAGGTGAGAGTTACATGTAGGCCAAATGTGGAATATAATTTACGTTGTTCAATGGAGTTGTTGGCTTATTTTTTGGATAAATTGAAACTTTGGTAAACTAAAATTGCAATATACACGTATATAAGACATAGAAACAGAAATTAAATTGAAAGTGCATATAGAATATGTGCAGCATATAGCGACTAACATTAAATTTAGAGTGCATACAGAATAAGCATACATGAAATTCATACAAGCAATACACACTAACTTAGATCAAGGAAATTGGTTCACGTTATGCATAAACAAAATTTGATATCCTTATAAGTGAAAAGTATTTTGAAGTCAATGCATACAACATGTGGAAAGTGATTATGATTATATAGCTTGGTAGCTATGTATACAATATGGAAACTAAAATTGATTCTATAGCATGAAAGTTGTGTATACGATATTATTATACAGAAAATGCATACAAATTATGCACAAGATAAATGGTACAGAGTATACCTTATCATAGAACTTGGAATAAAACTCCACTATCAATGGACCAAAAATATTTGTTACCTGAAATATACAAATTAGGGAGGGATATGCAGTTAGGTTTATAAGAAAATTTAGGAGAATTTGGAGGTAAAAGAGGAGTGGAGAGGCGAAAGAGTGAATAGAAAGCCACCACTAACAAATCAAAATGTTTTGTTGATTCCTAATCTCTATATTAAAGGAATACCAATCCAATGTTAATCAACAAACAATAATAATTATAAACGACAAACTTATATATAAAGGGTGAAAAACTAAATATTATTGGGAGAACATAACCCTATATTTTCAATCTAAATCAAACACATGTACAAATCAAAACGTGGATTTTGAATAATTTTAGACCAGACTCACCATTATCAGTCATAGGACCATCTGCAGCCATCTCCATGCAACAATGCAAGCTCTTTTGACCTCTATCTAGGAGAAATAACAAAAACATTAATTTCAAGATTCCTTAGCACTGAACTAAAATACAAGAAAACCAATTATTTCCTCCCAAAAGGCAATTTGTGCAACATTCAATCGAACCAAGCCAAGAAAAAATTGGCAAACCCAAGACATTAATCATTCTAGAAATCAATAAAATTATGAACATATATATATATATATCATAATACATATTTAGTATATAGAAAAATGTATATATATATATATATATGTATGTATGCATGCATGTATTAGAAGATATATTCAGAATATAAATCAGATTATATGAATTCCGAACATATATTAGAATACCTATATATATATATATATTCAAAATACAAATATATGGATATATATCATGATATATAGATATATCATGATACATATTAATTACATTCAAAATCAGTATATTCAACACACACACACACACACGTATATCATAATATAAAAATTACATGTGCATTATAACCTTTGATCTTGTAGAACAACTTGCATCCTACCAATGTAATTCCTCCAACATTTCATTTCTTCATAATTATGAATATGGCAGATAATATCATCAAAATACATGAACAGAATGACAATTTAAAATAATACACATATTAAAATGTTATATTCATGGAATATATTCAATAGAAAATGTATAAAAACATATTATAGAAATATAAAATTAATATAGAGTCTAAAAAGAGAACGTGTCAATAATGTCTTGAAACCAAATATCTTTGAGTTGATTTTATCAATAATTTATCATAATCATGTTATAAATACAAAAACATAATCATAATTTATGATTTTGTAGATGGTAAAGAAAATATAGTAGTTATTGGTATACTATTATAATGTATCATCTTCAATAACACTTTATTCAAAGAGAAATGATATAAAACTGTGGAATGAATAGGTTCCCAATAATGAACCAAAGAGTGCTTCCTTCATAGAAATCACTTGATAATAGGAAAATACTCTTACTTTTTCAAAAAATCAGGGGTGTTGTTATTCTGGAAAACATAATACAATAGAATTCCAAATAAAGAATCATGTGAATTTCTTTAAACATTATGCTAGAATAAATTACCAAGTTGATGATGCGTTTGGTACTCAACTCATCTGTATTCATCCTAGAAGGAATAGCCTCTGGGGTAAGAACACTGAGAATAGGAATTAGATGTCAATATATCCCTAGATGTAGCGATAAAATTGATAACTTGATGTATGAACTCTGATCTCAATGGATGAAAGCATGTCGTGATGAAAATCATAGTTAATTGGAATAGTGAAAACACAAATAATGAATAGAGATATCTGCATAGAAAAAAAATAAAGAGAAATACATATGAAGGAGATTTTATAAAGGGAAATACAAATAATGAATGGAGATTTTATAGAGGTATGATATGTCAAGAAGGAAGCGGCTAACAGGGAATTGTTGAAGAGGGATATATCACTAAGGTTGAATGTGTCGGCTATAGACTATGCACGATTAGGCTTTCAGATAACCGATCGAAGAGTGGAGACATGGCTCGAGGGAGGGGATGTGTAATGGGGAGAGGCAACAGGCGGAAGGGATGGGGAAATAGTGGTAGAGGAGGCGATGTGCGGGTGGGGGTGGGGCAAGGAGGAAAGGAAAATATGGGGATATGTATTTAGAGGGAAAGAAATAGGCGAAGGTGGATTTGGAGTAGTGATTGGAGGACAAGGATTTGGAAGAGTTTAAGAGGTTGAGGTGGAGGCGGTGGCATAGACTGAGGTGGAGGAGATGAAGGTGGAGAAGGCAAACGTGGAGGATTGAAGGCGGAGGCAGTAGAGGAGGTGGAGACAGAGGTGATGGAAACATATCAGGTATTTGGAGGAAATAAGGTATCAAGATTGTGTGGAAACCAGAAAGGGTGGAGAGGAGGACATGTAAGGAGGATCATTGTGGTGTCGACATGTGGAAGGAGAAATACAAGCTTTAGTATAGATAATGGATATATAAATTTTAAAACACACATTCATAATCGAAAATCAAGAATATCACACCGCTATTAGATTTGATAACCTGAATAAATAATAGTCACAACTAAAAAACATGAATAACACATATTTTGTGCAATATGGAGAGCCCAATTCAAATGTAAAATTGTAATTAGAATACATATATAGTCAATATACAATCAATATATATGCATAATTGTATTTCAAATATGATACAACATATATATATACAAAATAATGCACAGTCAATATATTCAAAGTGAAAAATGATACAGAATTCCTGACAAAGTTGATAAGGATGCTGAATTACAAAGGAATAATTATTTACCTGAATCAATAGAAATACAGATTATAGAGCAATGAGTATTAACCTGAGATGGTAAGAATAATATACACTGTAAAGTGAAACACATGAAAATTTTATATAATCAATAAACATATACATATCATGTATACATAATTATACACATTATATAAAAATCACTTACTGAAATCTATAAATTTTGCAATGAAGTCTGTCGCTCAATAGATAATACACTAAACAATCTATGTTCAATGCAACATTAGAAAATAAGAAATTGACACCATGAGCCTAGGATATTGGGAATCATAAATTAGAAGATAAAGAAAAATCATTGGAAAACAAATATTACAAAATTGTACATAAATTAGTAGCTTTAGTATATAAAATCAGACATTAAACCACAAAGATTCAGAATAGTAACACACTTAACATTTTCTTATTTGTTCAAATACATCCAAAATAGGTTTGATGCAATCAATGATCAAACAACAGAAGGGATTTTATAGAAAATTAGGGGGAAACAATTACATATACCTGAAATTTTTTGGTAAATGTAAAACATAATATAAAACATAATGAGAAAAACTCAAGTCAAACATGTATGATGCAATATTGGTAGGAGAGTTAGTAAGATGAATTGAGGTCGATGGGGATTGGAAGTTTGGAGAGTGGGATTAAAAGCTACCAGTATGGACAATGGGATACACCTGGTAGGATTGGTCAAGGGAATTATAGAAATCTTAGATAAATCAATGGTGATCATGAAATGAAATATGGTAAGAGGAAGAGGTGACAGATCGGTAAACTCATCATCCATCCGAACAATCATTGAAAATCTAAATAGTATAAAGAATACTTGTCACTCTTATCCTATTCGTTGGTATACTCATTAGTAGCTCCAATAGATATAAATGACATGAATGCCTGCAACCACGGTGTCAATAATTCCACACCATTAATCATGAATCTAATTCAGGTACCATCAAATTGCATGCTACCAAAATGAAAAGTGAAAGGAACTTACCGTAGAAGGGATACTCATGAGGACATCAATGGAGTTGTTGTTTGTGCGGTCGAACAAAAAGAAAATACAAATCGAAAATAAGAGGTGGGAGAAGCTGCAAATGGATGAGGTTACGATTTAAGAAAATTGGATTGATAATAATAGATTGGGAGGGGAGGTAAGGAGGCGGGGCTTTAGAGGAGGGAGGGAGGTGGGAGGCGGGATTCGCGGAGAATGGGGGAATGGGAGGGGAGGTGGGGAGGTGGGGAGGTGGGGAGGCGGGGCTTCAGAGGAGGGTGGTGGGCGGTGAGGTCAGGGAGAATGGGGGAATGGGAGGGGAGGTAGGGAGGCGGGGCTTCGGAAGCTGGAGGAGGGAGGTGGGAGGTGGGAGGTGGGAGGCTGAGGCGGGAGGCAGGGAGAATGGGGGAA
This sequence comes from Viscum album, assembly GCA_963277665.1. Taxonomy (NCBI): domain Eukaryota; kingdom Viridiplantae; phylum Streptophyta; class Magnoliopsida; order Santalales; family Viscaceae; genus Viscum; species Viscum album. The sequence continues at coordinate 2,056,376,065 of OY728159.1, read as the reverse complement.
TGAGAGGGGAGGCAGGGAGGCGGAGCTTCGAAAGGAGGACGACGATGAAGCATAGTGCGTTCTAGGGTTTTGAGCGACAAAAGTGGGTGCTGGATGAGGTGAAGGAATTCACCACTAAGTGTAGTGCGTGCTAGGGTTTCGCCGCTAGGTGAGACATCCATCTCTGACGAACCCCCCAAGACCCATATCATCGATGACTTACACAATGCTTTGATTCGGATCGAGAAGGAGCAGACAGGTTCAAAAGACATTACCCAGAATAACAGAGAATGTGAGGTATTTTGGGGGCTGAAACGGGGAGGAGGAGGAAGCTCAGGGGCGAAATAGGGGGTGAAACAGGGAGAAAGATGGTGGAGTGCAGAGGAATAAGGATTTTGGGCAGGCTCAGTGGGGTTGAAAGTGGTGGAGGAAGAAACTTGAGGGGGTGAGACAAGGAGGGGGAAGAATGACGTGGAGGATTGGGTGACGGTTCAAGGATCTGGAACGTCGAGGAAAAGGGATTTTGGGTGAGCTATGGGGCCAATATAGCCGGAGAGATGGACAGAGGCAAAATTGTTTGAGAATAAAGGAGGTGGTGAAAAATAATTGTGAGAATCACCAACGTAACCAAAGTGAAAACCAAAATAGCAAAGTAATAATTGGGGTATAAATTTTTAACGTGGAAAACCCCTCCTTGCGAAGGATTAAAAAACCATCGGGCAACTCCGATAAAATTAACTATGAATATGAGAAGACAAAAATCCAAGTAAAAACCGAGACTTGAATTGAAAATATAGCGTAAAAACCTATGTGAAAAATCACATCTTGTTATACCTTTGTCGCCTCTTTGATAATAGTTTGTAACAAGACATCACCCTTCATAGATCAAAATCAAACTTGCAGTGTCGTTGCAGCACCTCATTGCACAACCTGATTTGTCATTGTTCGTTGCTGCTCATAGACAGAAACTATCACCTAAGTATCTGTTCTCCTTGGGTTGCTACGCACCACAAAATCACCTCCTTGAGTCATTGCCTCCCCTTTTATGGGCTCTCATTTTCCAAAAATCTTGTTTGAAATAGATATCTGAAAAATATCTCAAAAAAAGATATCATGAGATATCACCTGTATCTCATGTTGGAAAATACACAACGAAAGGATCATGAATTTCCAAAAAAAATATCTTTAAATCTAAAAGATAGCAATGTGTGGGTTGAATCCCAACAATCCCTCCCTTTAGCCCATCGAAGAAGGAGATCACATCCAACAAACTCAGTTGGAAAGAAAATTGGTTGGTATCACCCCAACCGTTATCCTCTATAGAAAATACGACATCCCTCTTTTGTATATCTGATGGAAACTTGAAAGCCTCCGCTACAAAAGAAATCCAAATGTTGAAGTCTTCATCATACTTTTGTCAGCACTGCCAATACCAGAATCAACAATATCTAACTCCCCCATAATTGTGATCGCCACATAATTTGGAGCACCTATAGGAATTAATTACTCCCTTTACTCAACATCCTTCGAGCAGTCTGAAACTCTCAGCGCATCACCTCGATCTTTTATTTTCATTATTTCTTCACTAATGGAACTCTCTAAAGAAAAAGAATTAGGTGTAAGACTCGAAACACCTGACCTGACATGCTTCGACTTCAAAACCTTCTTCAACTTATACGATGGTCTTTGACTCATGCACGACGATCACCTGTGCCACAAATCTAACGAAGTCCTCTTCACAATTGCATTCATCACATCACCACACGCCTTTACATCTGTCTTGTAAAGCTTGTCATCCATTCTGCCTCGCACATAAACCATTGATCCTCTAGACAAGGTCCATCTTCCACTGCCAAAAGAACTCTTGAATCCATCATTGTCAAGAGTACAAGCGGATAACAAATTATGGCGTACACATGGAACATGGCGCACATCCCTCGATGTTAGTGTACAGCCTACATTCGTAGTGATACAAATATCACCAACACCAATGACATTAGCAGAATCTTCGTTGCTCATCTTTAAAATACCAAAGCCACTTTCTTCATATGAAGAAAATAAATCCCTCTTCAATGTAATATGGTACGATGGTGCTAAATCAACCACCCAATTAGTGTACGAATCTGACCCGCAACAATCAATGTCAACTGAAAGTAAATCACCCTCACCCTGAACAAGAGTTACGCTGGTATCCTCAGAATCAATGTCGTGCACCATCTTTTCCTCTTTAAGCTTTTTCAATTCATAGCAGTATCTCTGCACATGACCCTCCTTGTTGCAAAAGAAGAACTTGAGCCTTCTTCTTGTCTTTGACCGACCTCTCTGATTACCGTGTCCATCTTCTATAGCTAGAGTACCACCATTGTCTGAAGATTCACCATCATTGGTCTTTCGTCGAGTCTTGTTCATCAACAATGATGAAATCACATCATCCAACTTCAGTGTGTCTTTTCCAAACAGAAATGTGGTGACGAGATTATCATATGAAACAGGTAATAAACCCAAAAGAATCAAAGCCTTGTATTCTTCTTCCATATTAACAGGTACTGCATTACCCTTATCATCGATCTTGACCGCCACTGAAGACAGCTCCGTCATAAGTTTGGTGAACTCATCCAAATGTTTTCCTAAATCTCCTTTCTCTGGCATTTGTAAATGATACAACCATTTTTTCAGTTATAAATGATTTTTGAGGGATTTCGATATATACCTACTTTCAGGCTTCACCCAGATCTCATTCGAATATGTCAGATTCATCACTTCCTGCAGTATATTATCACCCAAATACATTTGAATCGTTCTTGTCGCCAACTCTCACATATCCTGTCAATCACTGTCGCTCATCGTCTCCAGCTTCTCTGATTTTTTCTTCAACGCCTTTGTTGTCTTCTCACGGACTATAATATTTTTAACTCTTTGCTGCCAAAGTGTAAAATCATTTTGTCTGTTAAAAAGTTCAATGTGGGTAGAAATACCATGGCGTGAATCCCTCATATTTAATCAGCAAGAAAACATGAATAACCTCTTCTAATACCAGATGTTGGGTCAGAAGTGGATCGACCCCAAAAATAAAACTTAGTTGCGACAGTAATAATTGTGAGAATCACTAATGTAAGCAAATTGAAAAACCAAATAGCAGAATAATAAATGTGGACATGAATTTTTAATATGGAAAAACCCTCCTTGCGAAGAATTAAAAAACCATGGGGAAACTCCGAGAAAATTCACTATGAATCAGAGTGTATAAAAATCCAAGTAAAACCCGAGACTTAGATTGCAAATACAGCGTAAAAACCTATGTGAAAAATCACACTCTGATATGCCTTTGTTGCCTCTCTGATAATAGTCTGTGATAATACATCACCCTACGGAGATCAAAATAGAACTCACGGCGTCATTGCAGCACCTCGTTGCACAACTCAATTTGTCAATGCTCGTTGATGCCCACGCCCAGAAACCATCACCCAAGTATCTGCTCTCCTTGGGTTGTTGTGCACCACAAAATCATCTCCTTTCTTCAGTTGTTGCCTCCCCTTTTATAGGCTCTCATGTGCCACAAATCTTGTTTGAAATAGATATATAAAAATATCTAAAAAAAAGATATCATGAGATATTACTTGTATCTCAGGCTGGTAGATACACAGTGATGAGATCTTGAATTTCCAAAAAAAATATCTTTAAATCTAAAAGATAACAATATGTGGACTGAACCCCAATAGGTTCAGGGATTTGGAACGCTGAGGAAGAGGGATTTTGGGCGAGCTATGGTGGGTGATATAGCCGGAGAGATGTACACGAAAGCGAAATTGTTTGAGAATGAAGGAGGTGGTGACACGTGGAGGGGGAGGGGACATGCTTTAGTATAGATAATGAATGTTTCTTGATCCTTTATAAACATTTGTATTAATTTCTAATTATATCAATTTCTTTATTTTATGTAACAAAATATACTATATTAAAAGGTTTTTTTAAAAATGCACAACTAATGATTTAAAAAACATAGAACATGTATCAATCCAATCTGTGTCAGTGTCTCGAGTGCTCATCTATGCCACAACCAAGTGTATAGATAACGAGCCAACGATGTGCCTATCAATATCTATGTTCTATCATACTCATCTCCTATGTAGCATCTCTAGTACCACTATTACAAAAAAAAGTTTTGTCATCATTAAAAAAGTCTTTATCAGCGCTAAAAAAGCACTGATAATCGAGGCGCTATTAAAAGGGGGCTCTTTTATCAGTGCTAAAAAAAGCACTGATAAAGACCTCTTCTATCAGCATTTTCCCCCCTTTATCAACGTGGATAAAAATAAAAAAAAATTAAAAAGAAATTTAAAAAATATATGTAAATCAGAGGGTTCCCCTTTTATCGGCACTGACATATTAATATATATATTCATATGTTAGAATATATAGATAATATATATATGTTTGTTAATACACAAATACACACTAGTTGTAACACCCTAAGATTTCATAGTATGTTATTTCTTCCAAGTAATTCAATAACTTTCACTACACACAACACCAAGTTCTAGCACACCATGACTTACCAAACAAGCCGTTCAAAAACGGTTATGAATAGTATTAACTGAATTTTGAACTTTATATAAACCTTATAATTTTAGAATTCATATTATGAGTTTATTAGACATAATGTAAGAACAAATACATTTTTTTCAGATAAAAGAAGTATTTTTCAAAAAATGCAATTTTACCGCCTTTTAATGGCGAAACCTTTTTAAATCCAATATTTGAAACTTTTATATATTCAATTTGACAAAATAAAGTTCTTCTTTAGAATCGGGACATAATAATTTAGTTTCAATAAAGTTTTTGTGTTTTTCTGATAACTTTCATATTTGGGTGAATAGTGAAAAAAACTACATTTTAACTGAAAACAACTTTTTTAATCAAAATAATTTATATTGTTAAATTATACATTTTAATGGTATGGAAGTATAAATAGATTATATTTTTACCATTTAATCCAATGATGGTCATTGTAAGTAATTTCACTTTGAAATTGGACATAAACAAGTGTCAAACTTTTGATAGTTATTATTTCTTAAAAATACGCCTTTTGGTTTTAATAGTGGGAATTAATTTTAAATTAATAAATACAACTTCTATGTTTTGAATTTGGTAAAATAGACTTCATTATTGAATTCGGAATATCAAAATTAGCTTAGGGTAAATTTTTGGTATTTTTCTGAAAACTTTTAATTTTTGATGAATAGTGAAAAACACCGAGTTATAGTTTAAAACCGAATTTTTATTTAAATAATTATTTATTTTATTTAAATTTATTTTATGTAAAAATAGATACATAATACCTATATAAGTTCAATGTAATTCATTGGAGTAAGTTTATCATAATTTTAGATATATAAAAATTTTATTGAACTTTTCACCGTCTTTTACCCACCTCTTAGGAGAATTTGCAAATTCGCATAAAACTTAATTTTACTACTTCTGTGAGTGAAATTTCAAAAATTCGAGAGGTACGGTTAATATCAAGGAGTAAAATATGGTTCAATAAGATAAAAATAATTTTTTTTTGTGAATAGTAACTTTTGACTTATTTACCGCGGTTAAAGGTAAATAGAGTAATTCAAGATAAAAAGTATATTATAATAATACAAAATTACCTTAACACTTGTCCTAACCTTATTGGATGAGTCATGGCCGACCATGGGCATCCTTGGGTTGATTTGGGGACCCCATGGAGCCACTTGAGAGTGATAATGACTCTTTAGATTAATTAATTTAAAGTAAAGACAAAAATGACACAAACAAATATCTTTTAGTAAATTAATTTTTACATGGGGTTATATAAATTATATTTTCGACTATAAATATTCATTGGAAATATAAAAATATTTCCTACATCATGGTATTTTTTTATAATTTTTAGACATCAAATAAATTAAGTTATTTATGACATAATGATGATGCAGTAATTACCTTATTAATGAAATATTAAAATAATTGATATTATAAATACCCAAATAAATATAATTTGAGACTTTTAATGAATTCCACAAATATTATTGGTTAATATGACATGTTAGGATTGATTAAATAAAGTTGGTTTGAATGAATAAAGTTATTAAGACTTTAACAAAAATCAATTATTAAATAATGTCAAAATTGACATAAAGGAGTTTTTAAAACAAATATTATATTATTAATTGATATAATATTCCTAAAAATATAAGGTTCAGCCAAAGGAATTATATGATGATAGGTATGTCATTAATGAACCACTTGGGGGTCGCTTGATAGTTTATAGTAAGTTTATTAACCATATAATATAAAAATACAAAGAGACATGGTAAATATCAAACTATTTAACTAAGAGTTAAATCTAAACGATAAGGGTAAAATAGTAACCCAAACTTGTCTAAAACCTATTTTTTGAGTGGTTTACGACCCATACCTACCTTAGAATTTAAAATAATCCAATTTGGAACCATTATAAACCGAATATGAATTTATCATAAAATAATACTTTAAGTTTTTCCTAAAGAGCCCCTCCTCCCCCTTATAAAAGGACATCACTTCTAACCAATTCCTCACACCTCTCAAGACTTTTTCCCCGTCTAACCTTTGCCCAATTAATCTCCCTACATCTCTCTCATCATCATAGAAGCCTTACCTTAGACATAAGACACTTCAAGATTCCTTTTTGGTTCAAACCAAAGGGAGTTACCCAAATTAAAGGTAACGATTTCTCTTAACTTCTTTTCTTTTATTTTACTTCTCCAACACATAAACTCTTATTATTCTTTTATTTTGTAACAAAAACAATATCCAAAATATACTAGGATATTTTTATGAGAAGTATTTTAACTACACTTACACACACCTCCATCTAATGGGTGAAGAACATAATGTTTCTGTGGATGGCAATCAAACGCCTCACGAAACGATGATTGTTCAATTATCTCCTACCACCTCTCATGGTTGCCATTATGATGGAACTGTAATTAAATATGATATTAATGATATTTATTTTATATATAAGCTTATATATTTCCATTTTATATCATACCATTATTCATTTCATGTTGTATATATATACGATAATTTTATTTGAGGAAGTGTGGACTACCGCCCCCTCAAAGTGATATTACTCGTTCATACCATACATGGAACGTATAAAGGATGGTGTTAATGAACTTAAGTAACATATATAAGATATTATATTATACTAGAATAATAACATACTTATGTATCATTTGGTTTTGATTCCTTTTAAAATGAAAAATTAAATGGAAGTAGCGTACGTGGGTACGTAGGGATTACCATCTCCACGAACGTGATGAGATTCATTTCCCCATCATATCCATTCAAGAATAATTCTAATTTGATGATTAAAATTAATGTTTAAGGACTTGATATCATTATGTATATGAATAATATGCAACCTATCCATAACAAACACGACTTACGTAACAAAGCATATAAAGGAAAACGAATCAGTTAACACCCGAAACGACGATAATACTAAAATATTATTAACAAAACAATATTAAAAGATCATATATGATATCATATTTATATATATGATTCTTGTATAATTTAATAACAATGATTTAACTATTATATAGGAGGTTAATCTACCCTCTACCAATGAAAAGTAAAAGGTAAGAGTTTATTTCACAATCTCTTCATTATCCGAGGTTGTTTATACGTAATTATCTACTGGGACCTCTTTATCATCTACATCCATGTTTCTTAAAAATGTATTTCAAAACATTATTACTATTTTACAGAATATCGGTTAAATTCATTTATACCCTTGTTTGACTTTTTATAAGAAGTTTATAAAGGAATCTTTACGTCATTTTCCAAACAAGGACCTTTTTAACCTTTTCTATAAATTAAGGTAAGAATGTATTTTTTTTAACTTATATGGAGGATGCAGCTATTTTCCACCATTGTAAAATCTTCGAAGCTTCCCTTACAAGCTTATAAGAATATTTTGAATGTAAATGTTTTATTTTATAATTATGTGACTTTTAAATGATTTCAAAATGAATATTTTAAGAATTTGTAAATGGTACTCTTTATCAAGAATAGAATTTTAAATGTTTTAAAAATTTATCTTTCTAAATCTTTTTAATTAATATTCATGTTTTCAAAATGCTTTTAAGGATTTATTTATATAGACATGAATGTTTTGAAATGATAATTCTTTTCAAAAGTTTCAAAGTGGTATGGGACACTTTGATTCAAAAATCTCTTTTAAATTACTTCCTTTATAAATGTGTGACTTTTAAATGATTTTACAAAAAAGATATTTCTCTCAAAAAAATTTACTCATCATTTTCAACTATGTCAGCATCCTTTACTGGATGTTATTTTTGATTGAGGTTGATTTATTATAATACAATATTTCATATTTTATTGAATGAGTTATGATATGTTTGACTATGGATGTTCTATTTTTATACCATTCATGGTTTATGGTTAATGTATTGACATTTCATATGCTAGTTTTAATACGAATGTTTATGTAATGTTTCAACTATTCATATGAGGAATGCATTGGACTTAGTAAGTGACAGGTGGAGCTCTCTATATCTCTTTGATGCATCGGTGGGTCTCATGAGACAAACTAGTGTCTTGGCACGAGGCCTTGACAAAATCTTATTTGTAGTCTTGGCACGAGGCCTTGGATACATGGTTATGATAGTCTGGCATTATGCATTCCATCATTATGAAAGTGGTTATTGATATTGCATGTGATTATTCGATTAGTAGAGTATCCATGTGAATAATTAAATGACATTATTTCATTATATTTCTGCCATATTATGCTGAAGTTCAAGTTTAAAAGGCTTTTGTTTTAGTTATACATTGCCTTAAATGTTTATGTTTATTTATGAAAGTTTCCGCTATATTGTTATCCTTACTAGGCATCTGAGCTCACCCCTTTCTATGTTTTATTTTTCCTGGGATGTGAAGAAGTATTTTATGAATGACCTGCAGGGATAGTATAAGGGGATATGAGTGTGGACTATGGAGACTATGTTGTTGTAGTTTTCATTTTATGACGTAATGTAAACTTTATGAATGTATCTAGTGTTTCCAAGGCTACTGTTGGACTCACCTGTTTTGATAATCCCAAATCATGTTTAAATATTGATCATGATATATTAGGTTAGTTACTAATCTTTTTAATATACATTTATAATTATCTTATCCTCAATAATGTATACTCTTAAGACTCATGACTTTTCTGCATTAGCTTACAGTTTATATTTATCTACATATAAGTTCACTGTTAAAGGCTACTGGTAAGAGCCTTCTGTTCAAAGTCATCATTATAGATCACTATCACTCCTAGTCTACTGATGATCTGCTTATCAAAGCTCACAAACAAAGAGTTGCTGTCACAAGGTCACTACTATGACAAAGCTTCTGTTAGAAGTTCACTGTCAGACTCTTTCTCAAGTCTTCTGTTGAGAACCTCACTGTTCAAGACTAAAGTTGGACAAGTCTACCGTTAGTAGAAGGCTACCGCTGGACAAATCCTACTGTCGAGATAGTCAACTGTTGTTCAAAGTCCACTGATGAGGAGCTACTGTTACATAGATTAAAATCTACCGTTACAAGCTTACAGACAAAGAGCCTAACGATGAAGCTTACTGTTGAATAACCTACCGATGAAGTCCACAGTTGGAAAGACCACAGTTGAAGTCTACCGTGTGACATGCATCTGCTACCAGTCTAATGATATTTTATTCTTTTCTTTATCAATTTTATTAATACTATTATAACGGTCATGTCTGGAAAAATTAATACACCTGACATTAATTAATGCTATTTACAGGCATATGAGGAAACAATACGATGTACGAGGAAGACCACACGTGGTTGAAACATCTTTCCTGTCGGCCCCTGCTGAACCAAAAGAGAAAAATATGAACTGGAAAAGAGTATATATATAAGAGAGAGATATTCAGAGCTAAAAAAAAGCTAATAGATACATAAACAAGAAAAGTTGCATGGATGTATTGAATATACACAGAACACTCAGAAGAGAGAACCATACACAATCTCAAGAAGAACTCTCAAGCACTCATTTAGAAGAACACATAGCTTCAAAAGGATCAATTGAAAGAATATCATTCAAGCTGTTATGGTGTGCTGCAAAGAGCTTAAAATCCAAGAAGCTGGTCATCTTTACATCTGGAAATCAGAACCTGAAAATTGTGACACTCTGTTTTGGAGTCAACTTGCAGAGAAGGACCAAAACTTCATTTCCTTCATTCCAACGAGTCCAGAGCTGATCTTCCAACACAATAGAGCATTCTAAACTCATTCCTACTATCTTTAGCTCTACTGTGTCTGAATACTTTACATTTGTGAGCAGTGTGTATGTGTAACACACACTGACTCTTATGCTTGAACTAAGGGATACTGAAAATCCCCATACCAAACTATCTTTACATTTGTTTCCCATGTATAACTGTGGAAGAAGCCTTGTGTAGCTTGGTAGTTTATTTTCCCACGTAGAACTGTGGTAGAGGTTGCAAAACCTGGACAGTTTGTGAAAACTGTTGTAAAGCCCGATACAGGCTGTGTATCACTTTTTAATATAATTGCTTGGTGGCAGGTGATCACCAAGTGGAGAGGACTAGGTCTTGTCTTAAGACTGAACCTCTTGTTTAAATTGTTTTGTTCATTCTTTCATTGATCTGTTTTACATTTATCCGCTGTGCTTATATTAGCAAAGACTGAAAATCTATTTTTACATACTCTGATAGTTAGTTCTGGTTTGTGTGTATATCTGATTCGTTTAGTAAACTTGTTTCAAAAGTGGAATTATTTCTCATACTGATTCTACTGAGGAGTAATCAACCTTTGAGAAACCTATTGAACAACAAGTCACTTATATCTCTACTGCCTTAATTGACTGGGCCGTTTTAATTTGAGGGATTTTAATCCTAAAATTTTTTAACAGAAATTTTAATTGGAACTCAATTCACCCCCCTCTTGAGTATCCACTCCGACCAACATTTGGTATCAAAGGAAACATCTTTATATAAAAAGTTTTCAAACCCTCTGTTTTTCAAGCTGTGATTTTAGTTTTATCTTAAAGATCTTAAATTTATGTTAGTTATAAATTTTATCTCTTTAATATATTCTCTAAAATCTAGTTATGGAAAATAGACTAGAAGGTGTTGCTACTAACATGCCACCTTTCTTTAATGGTGTGAATTATGCTCAATGGAAAATTAAAATGAAGATTCATTTGGAAAGTATTGGTTTTGATATTTGGTCTGCTATAGAATCAGAATATGAGATCCCCAAAACTGCTAGATCTACCTGGGATGATGCTAAAAAGTCTGACTATAATAATAACTGTAAAGCTATGAATGCTCTTTACTGCTCTTTAGGAGATGAGGAATTTAACTGAATTTCTGTATGTAAAACAGCTCATGAAATCCGGGACACCTTGGTTGTTTCTCATGAATGAACAACCAATGTGAAGGAAATGAGATTAAATACTTATACTATTAAATATGATAATTTTAAGATGAGACCTGATGAACCCATTTCTGACATGCACCTTAGGTTTAATGAGATTTTCAACACCATGAGTTCACTGGGAAAAGTTGTTCCAGAGAAAGAGCAGATCATGAGAATATTGAGATGTTTGCCTGACAGATGGAGAGGCACTTCTGTGTCTATCTGAGAGTCATGTGACATTAGCAAGCTACCTGTTAAGGAGTTGATTGGTAAACTAATGATATATGAAGAGGAACTGAAAGTGAACAAAGAAGAAGTTGATGAACCCAAAAGAAAATCTGTAGCATTCAAGTCTACTGCTTCAAAGAACAAAGACAAGGAGAAAATACATGTACCTATTGAATGTTCAACTAGTGAAGATTCAGATTCAGACAGTGATGAAGAAATGGCTCAAATAGCCAGGATATTTAAGAAGTTCTATAGGAAGAAGAAGTTTTTCAGAAAATCAAACTACAAGGTTAAGTATGATCAATAAGGTAAGTGGAAAAAGGATTGGAAGAAATCTGATAAAGAAGATGATATAGTCTGCTATGAATGCAAGAGAAAAGGACACATCAAGGCTGACTTTCCGAAGTTAAAATTCAAAAAGAAATATGACTATAAGGACAAGAAGTATAAGAAATCCATGAAAACAACCTGGAGTGATTTGAAAGACAACACAAGTGAATCAGAATCTACTGATTCTGAAAAGAATCATGCCAACATGTGCTTCATGACTAACATAATTGAGGTACCTATTTCCCCAATTCTAAATGATTATTATTTTGGAAATAACAATGATTCAGATAATGATATTTCTAAGGATGAACTGTTTGAATATTGTAATATACTGGAAGATACCTACAATGAACTAAAAGATAAATATAAATCTTTAAAGAAACGACATGCCTTGACCAGTAATATTAAAACAGATCTAAGTGTAGAAAAAGAAAAGAATGCTCAATTGTTGAAAGAGAATACTCAGCTCAAATTATTTAATAAACAATTAAGAAAGGATATTGAGAAGTTCACTGCTGTTAGAGATACCTTGACACAGTTTCTAGGAAAACATATTGCTCCAAAATATACAACTGGTCTAGGATATCATCCTGGACAGAGACAAATTAGCAAAACCAAATTTCTTCCAAAATCTGGACAGTTCACTGCTAATTCTGGACCATCTTTTGAGAAACAATTGTCTAAAGGACCGAACAAAGTATTTATGTCTCAAAATATGTTTGTTGATTTTAGAAAACCTATAATGAAAATATGGGTTCCCAAAGTTTTATTGGCTAACCTTTCTGGACCCAAGAAGATCTGGGTACCAAAATTATCCCATGTTTAATATGTTTTGCAGGGAAATTGCTTAAAGAGTTCATGTAAGACCCTATGGTACTTAGACAGTGGATGTTCAAGACATATGATAGGAGACTATTCTTGCTTCAAGAGTCTAATTAAAGTTTATGGTGGGCATGTCACCTTTGGTGATAATGCAAAAGGAAAAATCACCAGCTTAGGCCAGATTGGTAACCCTGATACAATATTAATTTCTAAAGTACTTTTTGTTGATGGATTAAAGTATAATTTACTTAGAATATCTCAGTTATGTGATGATGGCCTTAATGTTAAATTTGAAAATGATTCATGCAATGTTTTTAATTAAAAAACAATTTAGTTTTCACTGCATGTAGAAATGAGAATGTATATGTTGTTGATTTAAACTCCTTAGCCAAACAAAATGTTTCCTGCTTAAATTCTTTTTATAAAGAGTCTTGGTTGTGGCATAGAAGGTTAGGACATTGTAATGTGCACTCACTTAGGAAGATATCTAAGAAATTTTTAGTTAGAGACCTACCTAAATTAGAGTTCCCAATTGATAAAGTGTGTAATCCCTATCAAAAGGGAAAACAACACAAAGTTTCTTTCAAACCAAAGAATGAAGTTTCAAATTCTCAACCACTTGAATTGGTTCACATGTATTTGTTTGGACCATCAAGAGTTTAAAGTCTAAATGGGAAGCACTATGTTTATGTTCTTGTAGATGACTTTTCTAGGTATACTTGGGTATACTTTCTAGATCACAAGAGTGAATCTTGCTCCTACTTTGTCAAATATTCCAAGTCTGTAGAAAACCTTAGTGGACTTAAGATTAAGAACTTGAGAAGTGATCATGGTCGTGAGTTTGAGAATCATGAGTTTGAATCGTACTTCTCACACAATGGCTATAATCACAACTTTTCTGCCCCTAGGACACCTCAACAGAATGGAGTTGTAGAAAGAAGAAATAGAACCCTTCAAGAAATTACAAGGACTATACTTAATGAGTATGACTTACCTATTTATTTTTGGGCTGAAGCTGTAAATACAGCTTGTTACATTATCAATAGAGTTTTAATTAGACCTATTCTAAAAAGGACCCCTCATGAACTTTGGAATAATATGAAGCCTAAGGTTAATTATTTTAGAGTTTCATTCTTAATACTAAAGATAATCTTGACAAATTTTCTCCCAAAAGTGATGAAGGAATTTTCCTGGGTTATTCTATCTCAAGTAAAGCCTATAGAGTGTTCAATAAGAAAACCAAATGTGTGGAAGAATCAGTTCATATCAAATTCGATGAGACTGATCCACATGAGCCTAAAACCTCTCTTTAACATCTTGAGGAAGATCTGTCAAATCTGAACTTTAATAGTGAGTCCCCTGTAAAAGTATCCAGTTCTGGAAATTTTCCAGAATCTGCACCTGCTGATTCTGAACCAACAGACAACAATGAAGAATCCAGTTTAACCCTTCCTAGAGGTATTAGGACTCTTAAGAATCATCCTCTAGATGCTGTTGTAGGCGATTTAAATAGAGGAACACAAACTAGAGATTCTCTAAGAAACCAGGTTGAACATCAAGATTTTCTTTCACAACTTGAACCCAAAAATATTAATGATGCAATCAATGATGAATTTTGGGTAATGGCTATGCAAGAAGAACTAAATCATTTCAAAAGAAACAAAGTTTGGGAATTAGTGGAAAGACCCAAGGACACCTTGACTATAAGCACTAAATGGGTGTTTAGGAACAAAGTAGATGAGTCTGGGAATATAGTTAGAAATAAAGCTAGGCTAGTTGCACAAGGATATAGTCAAGAGGAAGGAATAGACTATGAGGAGACCTTTGCACCTGTAGCTAGATTATAATCCATTAGGATACTACTTGCATATGCAACACATCTGAATTTCAAACTTTATCAAATGGATGTTAAAAGTGCTTTTCTAAATGGGTATATAGTTGAGGATGTGTTTGTTGAACAACCTCCTAGTTTTACAAATCCCCATTTTTCCAATCATGTTTTTAAACTATCTAAAGCTTTATATGGCTTAAAACAAGCTCCAAGAGCATAGTATGATAGGCTCAGCTCTTTTCTTATTTCAAAAAGTTTTACCAAAGGGATGGTTGATCCTACTCTTTTCATTAAATGGATTTCTAAAGATGTTTTTATAGTACAAATTTATGTGGATGATATTATTTTTGGATCTTCTAAAAATTCATTATGTACTGATTTTTCAAAAATAATGCAAAATGAGTTTGAAATGAGTTTAATGGGAGAACTCAAAATTTTCCTTGGATTTCAGATCTTTCAAAATAAAAATGGCATTGTGTTGAATCAAAGTAAATATATTAAGGATCTTTTAAAATGCTTTTCTTTGGATGGTAGTAAAGGTAGTGACACACCTATGAGTACCACTTGTAAGTTGGATGCTGATGAAACTGGGGAACCAGTGGATCAAACCAACTACAAAGGTATGATAGGGAGTCTACTCTATCTTAAAGCTAGTAGAACTGACATCATATTTAGTGTATGCATGCGTGCTCACTTTCAATCCAATCCAAAAGAATCTCATTTAACTGCTGTTAAAAGGATTTTTAAATATCTCAAACATACTCCTAACTTAGGATTATTTTATCCAAAAGGAAAATCATTTGATTTGTTGAGTTATTCTGATGCTGATTTTTCCGGTTGCAAGTTAGATAGAAAAATCACCTCTAGGACATGTCACATTTTAGGCAAGTCACTAGTATCTTGGTGTATTAAGAAGCAGAACTCTGTTGAATTATTTACTGCCGAAGCTGAGTACATAGCTGCTGGTAGTTGTTGTGCTCAAATTCTGTGGATGAAACATACTTTACTGGACTATGGATATCAATTCAAACATTTCTCTATAAAGTGTGACAATACAAGTGCTATTAACACTTACAAAAATCCAGTATCTTATGCTAGGAAAAATAATATTGATGTGAGACATCACTTTTTGAGGGATCATTATCAAAAGGGTGATATCAATCTTGAATTCATTGGCACTGAACATCAATTGGATGATATATTCACAAAGCCTTTGAATTCTGAGAGGTTAAATTACATCAAACATGAGTTAGGTATGATTAATTTCAGCATAGTAAACCTCACTGTTGAACCTCACAGTTAAACCTCACTGTTGGACCTCATAGTTGGACCTCACAGTTGAACCTCATAGTCGGACCTCACAGTTGAACCTCACAGTCAGACCTCACAGTTAGACTTCACAGTTGAACCTCACAGTCAGACTTCACTGTTAGACCTCACAGTTGAACCTCACAGTCAGACCTCACAGTTAGACTTCACAGTTGAACCTCACAGTCGGACTTCACTGTTAGACCTCACAGTTGAACCTCACAGTCGGACCTCACAGTTAGACCTCACAGTTGAACCTCACAGTCGGACTTCACTGTTAGACCTCACAGTTGAACCTCACAGTCGGACCTCACAGTTAGACCTCACAGTTGGACCTCATAGTTGGACCTTACTGTTATACCTCACTGCTGCACCTCACCGGTGTACCTCACTGGTACATCTCACTGTTGAATACCTCGCTGTTTGTTTTTATTTTTGCGGGAATTCGAACCATTTTTATTCCTTTTTATTATTTCTATTTTATTTTGTTTTAATCCCTAAATGATAAAATCAAAGGAAACAAACATATTTCAATCCACCTTTCTCTCCCAATCTTGAACCTTGCTCTCGAAATTCCTAAACCCTAACCCTTCACCTGAGCCCTCGAACCTCTCTTAATCTCTATGGCCAGAACAAAGCGACCCCCGACTGTCAATGAGGATGCGCCAAGACCAAAGAGGACTCGAGCCGAATCCAGTGACACCAGTAATACTCCGACGAGACCTGTAAACCCGTATCTGACCAAGAGACAAATCTTTGCTGAGAAGGAGTTAAGTGAAGAATGGCTGCTAACGAGCAACTCATTAGTACTGGAAGTACTAGATGCCCAAGGATGGACCGAATGTTTTGCCAACAACACTGGACCGTACTACCCGAAGCTTGTGAAAGAGTTCTATGAATATCTAAAGTTTGAAGAGGAAGATGACGTGCATAAGATAATATCCAGAGTCAATGGAAATGAAGTCAGTTTCTCATTTACTGAGTGGGTTGTCTATTTGAGAGTCCCTCATGAAGGAATATATGATTACTACTCTATAGTGGCTCCTCCAGACAGTATTGTTTTTGAATATGAAAATGCTCTGTAAGAAGTGACATGAGATGGAAAATCAAGGAGGATCATTGCAGCTGAGATGAATGGAGAAGATAGGGTTTTATTCAAATTAATTCAGTATGTAATTAGTCCGAGGAGAGGAGATTTCGTAGTGCTGAAGTACCAGGACATATTCCTGATGTACTTACTGAAGCATGGAAAGAAGATTAACCTATGTAGGTTAATGATGGCACAATTGGAGGATATGACCAAGGCAAGATCAAAATCCAATTCCCTATTCCATGCCAAGCTTATTTCAGTTATGCTAAAGGTAAAGGGTGTGGTTGAAAATCAAGAAGAGATGATAGTGGCCAAGAACAGCGTCTGTATCTCCAAGGTGATTTGCAAATTCATGAAAATTAGCTGGAATCCTTGGAAGAGGACATGGGTGAATGATGAAGGAAAGGTCTATGAAAAGTTTTACCCTACTACTCATCCCACTAGGCCAAAATACAAGAGAGATCCAGGCCTGAAGCCTAATGATCCAGAATTGGCTTATTCAGATGAGGAGGAGGCTGAAGGAGCTGTGGACCCTCAAAGAGAAAACACCCCCATTGATGATGGGAGTGATCCTGATTTTCCTCACAGTCCTGTAAGGACAGTAGCTTTCAGAGCAGCTAGCCCTCCAAAAGAATTGCCAAGAAGAGAGACTGTTCTGAAGGACAGTGATACTGAGACCACTGAAGAAGAAGAAGAAGCATATCAGAATATTGTCAAGGAAACCTCTGAAGAGGATGAGGCTACCGAGTCAGATCATTTTGTTCATGAGGCAAAGGAGGTTGTTGCTGAAGCTGATGATGAGAACAATGAAGAAGAAGAGCTCAGTTTGAGCCCTCTGATAGATAGTACAGACAAGATAGTGTCTGGTCAGGAAGCAGGAGTGGCATCTACTACCATTGATATGGGAGTTACTGATGACTCAGAGAAAGATAAGACTCACCCTACTGTTGAATTGATAGAGCAAGTGGTTATTGAATCTGCTGGAGTTGCAGAGGAGGTTGTGGAGTTACCTAGAACAGAACAGATAGAGGAGATTCCTTAGGAGAGAGCTCTAAGTGAGGGGGAGCATCTTGGTTCAGTTTCTGTGCTATATGACATAGAAGGTTGGTCATCAGATCCAGGATACATGGTACTTGGACTCAATTATGAAGATTATGATGAGGAAGACCAACCTCAAAGGGATTATGTTATCCTACCTTAAAGTATTCCAGTAGAGATGGCTGGCAATTTGACAACCAAGGAGGACCTTGAGTCCTTGAAGGTTGAAATGAAAGAGGCAGTGAGAGAATCAGTGGCAGATTTGAAGAAAATCCTGGTTGAAGAGCTGAGGAGTGTGGAGCAATCCCTGAAGCTATCTCTAGGATGTGTTGTGTCTATAGTCCAGTAATAGGAATGATGGATGAAGTTAAAGTTTGTCATACTCAAATTGAAAGTTGGACAGGAGCTATGGTTGCTCTGAGACAATCGGTTGCTTCATTGACTGCCATGAGCAATTCTCAGAACCAAGTGAATGCTGAGATTCGATATATCAAAGAGGTAGTCAAGCAATTTTTGGAAGTTTTTGAGGCTTTTAAGACATCAGTAAAAGAACATTTGAACAGTCAGGATTCACTTTTTCAGAATGCGATTAGTAACTTGACTCAGTCTTTCAAAGAGACAATGGCTTTCTCGGTCAAACCCCTTCCCTCATCTAGATCATCTGTGAACATTGACCAGATCAGAACTGTGATCCAGGAAGAGCTTGCTAAGGCCAGTCCCAGTGGCACCTCTGATTCTCAGATACTTGCTACCACTAGGGAAGTCAGCAGTTTTGTTCGTGACCACTTGTGGGCAGCTACTGCTCCTCAAGAGGCCATTAAGAATAAGGTAGATTCTTACTTTGAGAAGGTCTATACCAAGCATCAAATGACCAACCACTTCAAGATCTTGATAGAGAATATGAAGCTGTCTCCAGTGACTCAGGAATTCAAGGAGCAGGTCAGTAAGATGAGAGAATTGACCCCTGCTTTGGATAAGTTTTTGGAGAATAAAGATGATTTTTTATCTGCTATGGAAAGAGGAGGAATCATTATTATGGATTTCAGAAACCTTCTTCTACCCTTCCTCCATGCAGACTGCACCCCTGTCATCATCCCTCCTGCCTTACCTGCATCTCAACCCAGTGGTTCTTCCACAATGTCTCATGTTGAAGCTATCAAAAGCCTTACTCCACTGATACCCCAGTGAGCTACCCACTACAGACCCACAGGAGCTTCTGTTGCTGCCCCTCCAGTCATTCCTGCAACCATTCCTAAACCTGCTGATCCACCAGCTCAACCTTCATCTTCTTCTTCCAAAGGGAAAGACCCCTTACCTACGGATGATGTGGATTGAGTTTGTTTATGTCTTTTGATAGGGACTATGTATTCTTTTTGGATCGTGTCATGTACTTTTATTAATACAAGCATTCTATGTTCTCTCATTTCTCTTTCTCTTTTCTAATCACAAAGGGGGAGAAATACTGTGCTAATTGGAGAAATACTTTGCTAATTTGAGAAATACTTTGCTAATTAGAGAAATACTGTTCTAATTGGAGAAATATTGTGCTAATTGGAGAAATACTTTTCTAATTTTAGAAATATTGTGCTAATTCTAGACTAATCATGTGATTGGGGAGAAATGTGCTAATATTCTAATATGATACTATGTTGAATTTGTTCTGCCTTTCTCTATGATTCCATGTACCATTATATTCTGGTTTTTACATTATTATTAATCTCTGATACTTAAGACATTTTTTATCTATGTTTAGTAACTGTATTATATATGATATCTATCTTTAATACATACTGGCATAATTTGTGATTTTCAAAAAGGGGGAGATTGTTGGACTCACCTGTTTTGATAATCCCAAATCATGTTTAAATATTGATCATGATATATTAGGTCAGTTACTAATCATTTTAATCTACATTTATAATTATTTTATCCTCAACAATGTATACTCTTAAGACTCGTGACTTTGCTGCATTAACTTACAGTTTATATTTATCTACATATAAGTTCACTGTTAAAGGCTACTGGTAAGAGCCTTCTGTTCAAAGTCACCGTTATAGCTCATTTTCACTCCAAGTATACTGATGATCTGCT
This sequence comes from Viscum album, assembly GCA_963277665.1. Lineage (NCBI taxonomy): Eukaryota > Viridiplantae > Streptophyta > Magnoliopsida > Santalales > Viscaceae > Viscum > Viscum album. Next base: position 2,056,355,858 of record OY728159.1, on the reverse strand, counting down.
TATCAAAGCTCACAGACAAAGTGTTACTGTCACAAGGTCACTACTATGACAATGTTTCTGTTAGAAGTTCACTGTCAGACTCTTTCTCAAGTCTTCTGTTGAGAACCTCACTGTTCAAGCCTACAGTTGGACAAGTCTACCGTTAGTAGAAGGCTACCACTGGACAACTCCTACTGTCGAGATAATCGACTGTTGTTCAAAGTCCACTGATGAGGAGCTACTGTTACATAGAGTAACAGCTACCGTTACAAGCTTACAGACAAAGAGCCTACCGATGAAACTTTCTGTTGAATAACCTACCGATGAAGCTTACTGTTGAATAACCTACCAATGAAGTCCACAGTTGGAAAGAACACAGTTGAATTCTACCGTGTGACATGCATCTGCTACCAGTCTAATGATATTTTATTCTTTTCTTTATCAATTTTATTAATACTATTATAACGTTCTGTCTGGACAAATTAATACACCTGACATTAATTAATGCTATTTGCAGGCATATCAGGAAACAGTACGATGTATGAGGAAGACCACACATCGTTGAAACATCTTTCTTGTCGGCCCCTGCTGAACCAAAAGAGAAAAATCTGAACTGTAAAAGAGTATATATATAAGAGAGAGACATTCAGAGTTAAAAAATTCTAATAGATACATAAACAAGAAAAGTTGTGTGGATGTATTGAATATACACAGAACACTCAGAAGAGAGAACCATACACAATCTCAAGAAGAACTCTCAAGCACTCATTTAGAAGAACACAGAGCTTCAAAAGGATCAATTGAAAGAATATCATTCAAGCTGTCGTGGTGTGCTGCAAAGAGCTTAAAATCCAAGAAGCTGATCATCTCTACATCTGGAAGTCAGAACCTGAAAGTTGCGACACTCTGTTTTGGAGTCAACTTGCAGAGAAGGACCAAAACTTCATTTCCTTCATTCCAACAAGTCCAGAGCTGATCTGCCAACACAACAGAGCATTCTAAACTCATTCCTACTATCTTTATCTCTACTATGTCTGAATACTTTACATTTGTGAGCAGTGTGTATGTGTAACACACACTGACTCTTGTGCTTGAACTAAGGGATACTGAAAATCCTCATACCAAACTATCTTTACATTTGTTTCCCACATATAACTGTGGAAGAAGCCTTGTGTGGCTTGGTAGTTTATTTTCCCACATAGAACTGTGGTAGAGGTTGCAAAACCTTGACAGTTTTTGAAAACTGTTGTAAAGCCCGATACAGGCTGTGTATCACTTTTTAATATAATTGCTTGGTGGTAGGTTATCACCAAGTGGAGAGGACTAGGTCTTGTCTTAAGACTGAACCTCTTGTTTAAATTGTTGTGTTCATTCTTTCATTGCTCTATTTTACATTTATTCGCTGTGCTTATATTAGCAAAGACTGAAAATCTGTTTTTACATACTCTAATAGTTAGTTCTGGTTAGTGTGTATAAATGATTCATTTAGTAAACTTGTTTCAAAAGTGGAATTAGTTCTCATACTGATTCTACTGAGGAGTAATCAACCTTTGAGAAACATGTTGAACAACAAGTCACTTATATCTCTACTGCCTTAATTGACTGGGCCGTTTTAATTTGGGGGATTTTAATCCTAAAAGTTTTTAACAGAAATTTTAATTGGAACTCAATTCACCCCCCTCTTGAGTATCCACTCCAACCAACAACTACTAAACTAATCGGTCCTTCGGGACTTGATCTTTTGTGATCATGCCAATGTTATGTAATAATGCACCGACTCTGGTTAACTGGGGTCGGGGCGTTACACTAATACACACACACACACACACACACACACATTATATAGGTATATAAATATTCACATATTTGTATTTTAAATTAAATGGATATTAGTTTTTATTTAGATAAGACTTATGTATTGAGAAATATATTATATATATATAATGTTTAATTATTTATTTATAAAATTAAGTTTTTATGCGCGAATATATAAAAAATATGTTTATATTGTTATATATTTGATTATAAATAATAGTACATTGTGAAAAAATGACAAAATTTCAAATCTATAATATCAATATGAATATTAAACCTGGGAATAAATTCAGTCTCCACTAAAAAAGGGCAAAAGAACCCCTTAAACGAGCCTGAAAATCCATCGAATGTTAAAAAATTGGGGTACCCCGACTAAAAACTCAGTTTTGGAGGACTTTTGGGAATATTTTGGCCTAAAAAAAATGACAAAGGTTTACTTGTGTTACTGAGGGCGTAGATCTCATCGCAGACTTCAATTTGATATGTGGTGGAGTTCAAACGGACACCCAGATCAAAAGTTATGGTCGTTTGAAGTTTGAGTTACGTTTTTAACTTATTTGAGATCTTTTATTGATTTTTTGATTTTTTGTGTTTTCAAATTGTTATTAAATGATTATTACTTGGTACTAATTAGCAAATTATAAATTAATAATATTTTTTATAATATTTTATAAACCATTTTCACTAAATTTCTTATATATCAAGTGTAAATATCTATTTATACTTATCTAAAACATATTCAAAACATATATATTATATTTATATCGATATAAATATATTTATATATTTATATATTAATATATTATTTTTGATGATTTTTTTTGAAATATATCTTTTATCAGTGCTAGTAAAAAAAGCATTGATAAAGGGGGTACCTTTATCAGCGCTAAAAAACATTGATAAATGGGTACTTTTAACAATGATTTTTTACCACTATTAAAAGTATCTTTTATCAGCACTTTTTTTAGCGTTGTTGAAGGGTGGTGGTGTGAAAACCTGTTTTTGTGGTGGTGTACCTACCTCCACATTATCCTATGTGACGGGTGGTGGATCTACACTCCTGGCCCGTACCATGTCCTAGCTGCAAGGAAAGTGGTTGCTGATTGAAATTCTCTCCAACATGTGAAAAAGATGGTTGGTGTGTGGTGAATATTTGTGGATCATAGGAAAATTAAGACTGCAACACAGACCAAACACCCTCTATCGTTGCAACAAAATCTGACACACTAACAGACTGTAGTAGAACCAGTAACAGATGCGTTGGGGCCCTCTGGACAAATAACTTGTGGCTATGGTTGTGGTTGTGTTTGTGTTTGTGCCTTTGGTTGTGGATGTGGGTGTGACTCGTATGCAATAGGAAGTGAATGAACATTTGACCGATCATGATGAACATCCTCATCTCATGCCACATCATCATGTGTTGCATCTATAAAAGGCTCGTCACCCTCTAACACATCTATACCAGGCTTATCACACTATCGTCTGGTCCATCAAAGAAAATTCTATGATAAATCTCATCCATGATAAGAAGCAACTCTGTAACTGCTCTGTGAAAATATGTTTGATTAAATGCACCTCCCTCTGCGAACATATGGTACCAGGGCCCATAATCCAACCAATCTAATAGATGCATTTGTGTTGTATCTGTCCCTCATAATCGGGACTCATGATATCTGTCTCACATCTCAATATAGCGTGCATGATATCGCTTCCAGTCGAATTCCCGCTTCCTTGACATCTTTAGGGAATGAAGTGGGGTCAATTGACTGAGCAATACAGGAATGAGCAGATAGAAACTGAATTGCCTCATAGCTCTATCAACATGATGTCACTCAACAATATGAAAATGAATCATAGGTAGGACGCATTAGCTGACAACAAGTATTGTCGTACAGTAAAGTGGGAGACTTTGGATGATAATGTTCAATATATGGCATCCATGAAATCGTAAATATAAAAAAATGAATGAGCAATTAATAAATGAAGTCATGTACAGTACATAATAATAATTTAACTATATAATTAATAATCACGCATGTCATCCAATCGAAGGTTGTCCAATATAAGTTTGTAGGCGTGGATATGATGTCTGATGATATCTGAATATCGATGTGTTTGACTCAACCTGTAGATAAAATTTTTAAACTTATATTTCATAATAGAAATTTATTTATTTGATTTCCACATAAGAAGGAAGAAAAACGTATCATCAATCATGTGGGGACTCCTATAAAATATCGACAGACAATGGCGCGTGAGCATGTGAAGTTAAGCGAAAGATGTGATCTCATATCCACATTGGGGTAAGAATAATAAATCATGTAATATGCATCTTATCAACGTGACATGTGGTGTATGTATAACAAAGACATACAAACCCCATTAATACCTCCCTACTTGGTCTAAGCCCTGAAGTAATGGTAAATACATCAAGTGGAAAAATGCACTGGAATGATTGACCAATATCACACCGCCAATATATCTTAGAATGTATGCACGTGCAAATCTCATCACAGTGATCTTATATGTATCGTTTGCTACATGGGTGAAGTGTTTGTATGTTCATGACATGCGTAATTGACTCCTGAGGACCGATCTGTCATTGTCCGAGACCTCAATGCCCAGTAGTCAGTGAACTAAATCAAATCAATATGCATCAACTCGGCATATGGGAATGAACACATGATTATTATATTACACGGCTGGGTTTTATTCCGGAACCGACCCGGTCAGACCCAACAAATGAAAAATTTAGTTTAAATTTATTATTATTATATTACACGGCTGACGATATCGGACTGAGGTGTAGTGCATGCTCCTCATGTACGTTGATGAAGTGGGTGGAGGGCACCAAGCCACGCGGGTGGGGGACGCTTTTTTCAAAATTGTCGTGTTTCGCATTTCACAAAATTATTTTTTTTAAAAAAATATAGACGTTTAAACTTATTTGACACGTAATCTTTTGCGCATTTTGATACTACATGAAAAGATTATAGGATTTGCGGACATTTCAGTAACTGAGAAGGACTGTTAATTCTGCAATTAATGAAATGATTCTAAATTCTGTAATCAAAAGTTTCAAATCTGGTCTGGGGGGGTCTGAGTAACATTATTGTTTTTTAAAATATTTTAAAATTATCTGGCTTAAAAATTTAGCCTCAATAGTATATTAGGACCCCATCACTGCAACCGCACTTTCATCAATCATGGAATCCACCAAGCTTTCTGCTTCGAGTGCGGCGGCGGAGCTGGTGTTCCTTCCGATGCCCGGCGCCGGCCACATCAATCCCACGGTGGAGTTCGCCAACCTCCTCACCGACCGCCACCGCCACCTCTCGTGCACCATCTTCATCATGCACCTCCCTTCCTTCGCCAACGCCACCGCCTCCGGCATCAGCGACGTCGACTCCCGCACCCACCGCCGCGTCCGCTTCGTCCATCTCCCCCCCACGGCCCCCGCCGTCATGGATGACAGGACCGGCACTACCTCGTTCATGGCGTCTATGGGCGCGTTGATCGACACGAACAAGCAATCCCTCAGGGACGGCGTCGCCAAATTGATCGCCGGATCCGGTTCCTCGGCTTCACCGCGTCTCGCGGGCATCGTCCTCGACATGTTCTGTATATCCATGGTGGACGTCGCAGACGAATTCGGCGTCCCTGCCTACCTGTTTTACACCTCCAGCGCCTCCATTCTGGGTCTCAGTCTGCATCTCCAACATCTCTACGACGATGGCCACGAGGCCTTCTCCCAACTGCTGGATTCGGATGCAGAGGTGCAGTTGCCGACTTTCGCCAACACAGTACACCTGGGGAAGTTGCTGCCGTCCCCATTCACGGACCCGAAAGAACTCCCTCACCTCACAAGTCTCCACAGAAGGTACAGGGGCGCCAAAGGCATACTGGTCAACACCTTCGAGGAGCTCGAACCTCGTGCCATGAAATTTCTCTTGGAAGGGAGTCCCGGCACCCCGCCCGTCTATCCTGTGGGACCCGTCATCAATCTGGCGGGGGACGCCGCCGCCGCCGGCAACGGCGAGGAAGGGATCCTGGGTTGGCTGGACGGCCAGCCGCCGTCGTCGGTAGTGTTCCTGTGCTTCGGGAGCATGGGATCCTTCGACGCAGCGCAGGTGCGAGAGATCGCCCGCGGGTTGGAGCAAAGCGGGCACCGCTTCTTGTGGTCCTTACGCCGCCCGCCCACGGGCGGCGGGATCCATCCGGATGACTATCCGGATCCGGAGGAGGCGCTGCCGGAGGGATTCCTGAGACGGACGGCGGAGGTGGGGAGGGTGATTGGGTGGGCGCCGCAGGCGGAGGTGCTGTCGCGGGCGGCGGTGGCGGGGTTTGTGTCGCACTGTGGGTGGAACTCGGTGGTGGAGAGCGTGTGGTTCGGGGTGCCGATCGCCACGTGGCCCATGTACGCGGAGCAGCAGGTGAACGCGTTTTTGGTGGCGAGAGAGCTGGGGATGGCGGCGGAGATCACGGTGGAGTACAGAAAGGACGTGAAGAAGGGAAATGGGAACTTCTTAGTGACGGGGGAGGAGGTGGAAAGGGGGATAAGGAGGTTGATGGAGGAGGGAAGCCAAGTGAGGGAAAAGGTGAGGTGGATGAAGGAGGCGAGTCGCAAGGCTGTGGGGACGGATGGGTCGTCGTTCACGTGGGTGGGGCGTTTCATCGAGGACATGACACGTAACATGTCGTCTTGATTTTGTATTTCTGGATCGAGGGGCATTTTCGTTATTATACATCTAGGCAGGTCGCAGAGTATCCGGACCCGCCTGTACTTGCATTTGTTCCATGGTGACGGATGTAAACCTAATATAATGCAATTTAAAATCTGAATCTGTTTAAATTTTTCATTTTTTGTTTTTATTGTAATTTTAGTATATTTAATGAATCCAAATATGATATGGACATTTTGACATACTTTATTTGATGTTATTGGGTGATTGGGATGATTACAAGATATACTAGGTTATGATCTTGTGGTATGGATTGATAAATAGAAAACATGTATTAGGATTAGAGTGTTGCTAATTACATCTCTCGGTAGTAGATGCAAATTCATATTATAAAAATTATTTTCCAATGATATTATATAATTTTATATTACTCCATAAAAATCTATTCTGAATAGTTCTAGGAATTTGGGGTGGATCATTCTCTTCTTATTATGACCATTAATACATCATTGAATGATCATGTCACAATTATATTTCTAATTGTTTTTTAGCAATGCATAGGGGACTTCTGAGGAGTGAGGCCACTCTAGTTAACTTTTCTAGGGAATTTTAGATATAAAATCTTTCTATATTATCTATGAATTTTGTACTACTGGGAAAAAAAGTTTATATAGAGGACATATAAAATAATCAACATGATTGGGGCTCCAAATAACATGATATTGAAGATGGTTAGTTATATTATAGAGACCAATATGATTTTGTTGAGATATATTTTTTCAACGTGAGTAGTATATGGGACTCTCTTGGTATATATTTTAGAATCCCTTATCTATGTATTTTTTTTCCTAGATATAATGAGGATATAGAAAGTGCATGAATTTATAGAGCTTCAATAGGGAGACTCATCATGGATAAATTGAAATATCCCAACCTTTCTAGAGATACCTCATTCCCATTTTCTGGTAATATTATACCCTTGTTTTGGTTACACCTTGGTTTTCTTTTGGGGGGGGGAGGGGGGTTGTTTTGGGTGAAATTGGATAAATTTGGAAGGCCATGTAGCTATGCACTGTTGGTGCGCAAATAGTGAAAATTGTGCCATATTCCCTAAGAAACTGTGTACCCAATTTTGGATCAATAGGAGTTGGTGAATTATTTGTAAAATTGTGTGACACTTTGGAGAAACCATGAACCCTATGAGTTGGGGCTCATGGTTAAGGTGCAAGATTTGTAAAACCATATGCCTCAACCCAGGAAACCTTTCATGTGAGTTTTAAAGCCACCAAAAGTTTTATGAAAACTCCCAAACCCCTCTTGTTTATTCCTAATCCTCACAAATCGACCTAATATGATATTATTTGGTCTCACAAGGTCCAAAAAGTATTCCAAATACCCAGAAACCCATTTTGGTGTGAATCAAAGACTTAATGGATGGACTCTACCCCTCTTACAGTATGTGATCTCTTCCCATTTGATTTTCTTTCTCTATCCCTTCGTTCTATATTCTTTTGGAGGAATTATTTCCTCTGTTTACAATGGGTTTAGATCTAGGTTTTGATGGATTTTTTTACCTTAGTCCTGGGTTTTCAACCTAGATCGCTTCCATCATTGTTTAATTGACTGTTCGACATCAAATTCATGTTTTTGATTTGGGAAACATTCATCAATGATCTTGAGGTCGGCGGTCTAATTGAAAATTTTCAGTGTCTTGATTATAATTTGGTGTATGTAATTGATCGTTTTCAATTTACACATTTTGAAATTGAATTTATTTTAGACTGAAATAATTGATTGATTTTTCCCATGTGATTATGAAATCTGTGTAATAATGGGATTGTGAAAATAGTGGAATAATGGGATTATAAAATTAGTGAAATAATGGGATTATGAAATTAGTTGAATATTGAATTATAATAATGTTTGGTAAATGGGATTATGAAATAGATTGAATAATGGGAACAAAATGGTTTTCAAATGGGTTATGAATGAGAAACCATGTTATGTGATATCTAAGAATGATGAGAACAATTAGTTGTTGGGAAGGGGATACTACTCCAAATACCCATGGGTTCCCAAATTGATGCTGTCAAATCCCATGATATATTTATTTATTTTCATGTGATCATTGAGTTTTGGAACAGGGGTTGCTACTTCAAATACTCATGGGGTGATAGAATACTGTAATAGGACACCATTGTGTGATTGTGAAATTAGAATTAGTTGGATAACGAGATCCCATGAATGATTGAATTATGATATTCACATGGTGTATATTTATACTCTAGCATAGTCTGAGGTGGGAATTATTAGTTCATGTGTCACCATGAACCTAGGGACCTATCTTTTTAATTAAATAATAATTTAATATGAAAAATATTTACTTTATAGTGTTACTTTATTCTTTTTACAAATATATAAAATTTTATTGAATAAATATTGTTTTAAGCATCGTTGTGGGTGGTCTAATGAGTTGTACCCACACCCTACTCCAGATTCCTGGTAAGTATCTGAATAGACGTCATGTTTACTAGAAGGTATATGTAAAATATCCCTATGTTAGATGGATGACTTTGAATTCACAATGGAGCATGGATGAGAGATATGATGTTCGCACCCACTAGGGAGCTGTTACTATGTCTTTATTTTGGTTTTTCTTTTGACAATTGAGAATTATTTGGAATGATATATCTAATACTATGGTTTATTTTCATCTTTTCCTATTTTGGATTCATCATGTGATTTTGGGTGGTTGTTAATTACGGTATTATATAAATTTTTTATTCTCATTTGGCTATTGATTATTTATTTTATTTATTGTGGTGTGTTGACAAAGAGGGTATAGTCTCTCTAGGTTACATATTATCACCTCGCTGATAGTCGGTAGCCTCTGGAAAATGGGGAGTCATGCATATGGTCATGTAATGAATTGGCTCAGGGCACTGGAAGGTGGCATGTGGTATGGTATGATTGAAAGTTGTGTTATGTCAATTTTTCTTTTATTTTTAGTCATATTACTATTTTTGAAAGGTACACAGGACACTAAGATGAGTTTGGAATTGGTCATGAGCTCATACATGGGAGTAGCTAACCCATCTATGGGGGGAAACCCAAGTACCCAGGGTGAGATTATTATTATTTATGTTTTCTATTACAGTTGGATGTTATTTCACCTTGGGTGATGCACTTGTTAGGTGATGTTATTGTCTTCTAAGATTGAAATCATGGCCAGTTATAACATGAACGTCACTTATACAAGAATCATTTTTGGAAATCTGAATTTTTTGTCACATGACTCATTTTAGGCATGCTCGGAAAACCAAGTTTTGGGTAGTGGCCATAAAGAAAATGATTTTATTTATTTTTCAAATTCAAAATAAAATGGTTCCCAATAAGAAATTGATATTTTAAATGAGGAAAATTGTGGTAATTTGAAATGGTTAAACTAGTTTTCTAATGGAAAACCAGGAAATATGAAATTGTGTTACCCTGTGTTAGCCATGGCCGATGTGAGGTATGTTTGAGGGTAGTCATAGTGCCTTAGTTTTGACTGTGTGGTAGAGTATGGGTGATGAATTGATATATACATATGTGAATCCTTCTTAGAAAAATGTGATAATGATGTACTAAGTTTCCTAAGATGTGTTTTACTAATTTTAGAGACATTCCTATGTGATAGAAGTTGGTGATAGGATGAAATGATGAAATGGATGGCAATGTGCCTCCAATAGTGGAACTAAAATCTATGATAGTTCTGGGTGTATGATCTAGAGAGCAGTTCCATGAGAAATTTTCTCTCTTTATGCAGATCATGGATAGGGAGCTAGGGATATTTTTTTGGAATATGTATGACCCCACACGAGTGTTCCAGTTGCATCACCCTCCATCCTTTACTAGAGAGGGTGGGCCTAAGATAGATATGTTTTGGGCTGAGTCTATCTAGACAATCGAATACAATTTAGGGACTCCTGTGGAGATTAAAGTTAAATAGGTTGATTATATATATTGTGGGTCAAAAAACTCTTAGTTGGATATTTAGAATCAAGATGAATAGTAGGAAAAAATGGTATAGAATGAAATTTAAGAGAAGTTTCTCGAATACTAGTATCAAAAGATGCCCAGGTAAGAGAAAGAAATAGAGTTTATTTAGTTAACCCAATAGAGTATGTTCAGGCTAGAATATAATGGTTGCTTCACTGATTTGTAGTGCTTGGTCCCTGTATTGGAAGGATATGAAAAAAATATCATAATTTTTTTTGATGGGATTAAATGAGAGATTAAGTCATAGGTTAACATATTTTGGCTGAAGAAGTTTTCTGAGGTGCTGAATCAAGATCTCAATTTTTAGGGGAACCTGATGGGGGTTTCTAGTGAAATTCATGTGGCATGTCCTATACAACTAGGAGGTATTTCTTCCATGAGTATAAATCATTTAAATTAAAATTTCAACCATGGTAATGGAAAACAAAGTATACATGGACAAGGATTAGTTTTTTAGAGTTGTAGCTAAATATATTTCCACTATTGGGTATGTTAGGTCACATTCATAGTCAGTGTCCCCGACCACCAGGGGAGTGTTGACCCTTCAGTATTAAGATTCACTTATAGAGGTAATGTATGAACCCTTGACTGATGTGTAGTGATGAAGGATCCAGTTAGATTCAGAACACTAGGAGGGGGTCTTATACCCCATATGATTCCAGCAGTCTGAGTTATTATAGTCATGGTGGTAGAGGTAGTAGGAGTGGTATGTTAGAGAAAGAGCACCTGTATCCATAGAGTGGTGAATCTCAGGGCACTAAGACTATCTCACAAGGAATAGGGGTAGGATAGTTGCATGCATTTCAGCCTATACATGTGGATAGAAAGGCTAGACCATTAACAGTTATAGGTACTATTCTTGTAGCTTCAAAGAATTCTAGTGCTTTGTTTGATATTAGAGAATCTGATTCTTTTATATCTACTTAACTTGTTAAAATTTTGAGTCTAATAGTGAATTTTGTGAGTGGGGTTATATCGATCGACACACAATTGGGAGTACGGTTGAGGGACATCTGTTTATGCAAGGGGTGTTCTCTCTATGTTATGGAAAATCATTTCTGTTGGGATCTTTATATACTTGACATGTTAGTTTTTTTACTTTATTATCAGCATGGAATGGATGGTATCATACAAATCCCATATCAATAGTAACCATAGAAGAGTGACCTTTACGTCTCACGAGGGCAATATTTATGTTCATCATGGATATTGGGATATCCAATCAGGCTGTATCGGTTCAGTATGTCAACATTTGGGGGAGCTCACCACCTAGGTTGTAAGCCTTTTCTTATATGAATATGGTCTCAATCATAATTTCTTTTCACCCATAGTAGACCAGTTCTAAGATGTGTTTCCTGACGACTTCTTAGGGAAACCACCTGAGGGGGATGTTGAGTTTATAATTGAGCTAATGCCTAGAGTTAAACTAGTTTCATTTCCACCTTATATAATAGAACCAACAGAGAATTAGGGACTTAAGACTCAGGTGGAATAATTTATGTATAAGATATTTTTTTCCCTAGTACGTCACCTTAGTGTTCACCAATTTTATTTCCTATGAAGTATTATGGGATGTTGTGTTTTTATTTTGATTATGGGAAGTTAAAATGGATGACAGTGAAGAATCGATATCCTCTTCTATGTACTGATGATCTCTTTGACCATTTGAGAGGATCTTGTGTGTTCTCCAATATTGAAATGAATTTGGGGTATCATTATTTGATAGTTAGACCATCAGATATACCATGGAGTGATTTTAGAATATGGTATGGCATATACTAGTCTATTATAATGACTTTTGGGCTAATGAATGCTCATGATATGTTCATGGCCTTGAAGAACTGAATCTTCTACTCATACCTAAATAATTTTGTGTATGTTTTTTTGGATGAAATCATGGTGCACTCTAAGACTCTTTATGATCATTCCCAACATTTTTACATCATCCTATGAAAATTTAGAGACATAAGTTATATGAAAATCCATCTTAGTGTCAATTCTAGATCGGAAATGAAAATTTCTTAGGACACATAATCTCTGAGAAAGTTGTGTTAGTAGACATAGATAATGTTAAGACAGTTCATACTTGGGAGCATACCTAGAATGGTTTTGATATTTGTATATTATGGGTTTAGTGGGATATTATTGGATGTTTATCTAGGAAATTTCTTATATGGAAGCACCACATTCTTTCATGACCCAGAACAGAATTATGTTTCAGTGCTCCAGAGCATGTAAAAATTATTTACAATATTTAAAGAATAATTTTACTGCTACATCGATCTTGATCCTACCCAAATTGGGTGAGTAGTATTTCGTGTTTTTTGATTCATTTGAGATAATACATGGAATATTGTGTATTCTTAGAGATAGAGTTGTGGCGTATGAGTCATGGAAGTTGAGGACATGTGAATAAAATTACCATAAACATGGTCTTGAGTTAACTGTGAGGATTTATGCCTTAAAGTGTTGTTATAATTACCTATTGGGTGAAATTTTTACTCTATATACTAACCAAAAAATATAAAAGTATATATTTAATAGTGAAATTTTAATCTCTAGTAGTCGATATGGGTTGAGTATATAAATTATTTTGATTTTTAGGTATCCTATACACCAGGGAGGGTAAATAGTATTTCTAAAATATTGACTAAAAAGACACAAACTTAGGCAGTTCATAATTCTAGTTCTAAGTTGAAAATAATGGAATTTCTATATGAGATGCATATTGAGGTTCTGGAGGGCCAGATTTAGATGATGTTGGTATCCTTATCATTTGATTCCACACTTATGATTTGAATTTGGGAGAGGTAGTATGAGGATCCAAAGTGTTTGGCCTTGAGGTAAATACTTGAATGTGGGTAGTCAACATCCTATTATACTATAGATGATGATGAGATCATCTATGAATATAACCATGTTATTATACCGACATGTATGCATGAGAATATGATACATGAGTTTCATTCCTAAATTTTGGTGGTTTGTCTAGATTTGACCAAAATATACCATGAACTACATAGATAGTATTGTTGGATAGGCATGAAAAAGGAGATTGTAGATTTCATAACATGATGTTATACCTATTATATGGTGAATACCAAGCACTAATGACATGTTGGTCTGTTTTTGTCATTACCCATTCTAGAATGGAATAGGGACAACATTACCATAGAATTTATTATGGCTATTCTGGGGATCCCTTGGAAGAATGATTCAATTTGGGAGATTGTGGAATAGTTGAAAAATATAACCCACTTCTTGCCAATATTGGAGACTTTTACCATTAACTATTTGGGTGAGAAGTATGTTTAATAGATAGTTAATTTTCATAAGGTTTCACAGAGAATAGTTTCAAACCATAATTGACATTTTACTACACTCTTCTAGAAGTTCCTACATAAATCATTGGGTACCTAGGTGTTTTTGAGTATGTAATTCCACCCACACATAGAAAGAAATCAAATAACACTATCCAGGTGTTGAAGGACATTTTGAGAGCATGAATTCTTGATTATTGGTGGGTCTTGGAAATAGAAATTAATTCTCATTGAGTTATCCTATGAAAACAGTGATTAGGTTAGTATTCTGATGGCACCATATGAGGCACATTATGGTAGGCCATGTATATTACCTTTATGATTGATGGAGGATGGTGAGTTTGAGTTTTTGGGACAAAGTCTTCTATCAGACACATCAAAGTAGGTTCAACAAATTTCAAAACATATGGCTACAGCTCAGAGTATGAAGAAGTCATATGTTGATCGACATTGATAACCTCTTGATTTTTTAGCGATTTATCATTTATTCCAATAGGTGTTGCTAATAATGGGTCACCGTAGGATTCAGATTTTGAAAAAATTGGCACCCAGGTTTGTTAGACCTTTTGAGATTGTGAAGAGGATTAGACCGGTGGGATAAAAATTGGAACTTCCAAAGAGTTATAGTTTTATACATGATGATTTTCATGTTTCACAGCTTTATTAGTATCACCCATACACTTATTGTGTGATCGATTTGGATGATTTTGATCTTGAGGATGAAGCGTGCTTTGAGGAGCATATGATTATTTTTGTTAATTGCAGTGAGAAAGTGTTGTGGGAAATGACTATGTCGATAGTCCAAGTGTTGTGGTAACAAGGAATTTTTCATGAGAAAATATGGGATTAAAAAGTGGGAATGTGGGATAAGTTTCCTGAACTTCTTTACTTAGAATCATAGAGATGATTGGCAGTAATTCTCAAGGATAAGCTATTATAAAGTTGGGATATTATAACATCCCGGCCTTTTTAGAGACTCCTCATTATAGTTTTCAGGAATTATTTTACCCTTGTTTTGGTTATACCATGGTTGGGTTTGTTATTGGGGTTGTTTTGGGTGAAATTGAAGAAATTTGGAATCCCATTAGGCTATGCAAGGTTGGTGCATGGTTAGGGAAAACTATTTAGTTATCCCCAAGAAACTATTCACCCTATTTTGGATTCATATGAGGTGGTGCATAGTTTAGAAAACTCATGCATCCTCCTTCCCCAAATCTTACACCCTCAAGAAGAGAGTATTTTCATGGTTGGTGGAGGGTTTTTCAAACCATCTTCCACAAGGGAGAAACCATGCATACCATGAGTATGGGCGCACAGTTAAGGTGCACATTTTTTCAAACCATGCATCTTGGCCTAGAAAGTTGTGCACATCGGTTTTAAACCCCCTAATTTTTTTATTAAATTTCTTAATCCCATTAGAGTTTTTCCTAATCCACCTAGATCAAACTAATATAATTTCCTTGTGTTTTTGGATCCACCCAAAATAATTCTAAGGCACTAAAACCCCCTTTTTGTGAAAATAAAAGATCAAGTGGATGGATTCTACCCCTCTTAGTGTATGTGATATCTTACCCTTTGGTTTCCTTTATATATCCAGTATTTCTCTCTTTTTTTAGGGATGATTTCATAAATTTCAATTGGTTTTAGATATAGGTGTTTATAGATGTGTTTTGTTGTATCTTGGTCCTAGTTTTTTATTCTATATCTCTTACTTAATCATGTAATTAACCTTTAAACATAAAATTGATGGTTGATGTTTGGAAATCATTAATCTAAGATATTTAGGTAGGTGGTCTAAATACCAAGTACTAAGGCCTTTATTATAAATTGGTGTATGTAATTGCGTAATTGAAAATTTTAAATTAGGAAATTTCATGTATTTTATATTGAATTATTTAATTGATTTTTACCATGCGATTACAAAATTGGTTGAAGAATGGTATATTGAAATTATTGTAATAATGGGATTATAAAATTGGTGTAATAATGGGATTATAAAATTGGTTGGATATTGTATAATAAAAATGGTTGATAAATGGGATTATGAAATTAGTTGAATAATGGGTATCAAAATGGTTTTCAAATCGATTATGAATGTTGAACCATGTTATATGATATCTAATAACAATGTTAAAAATTAATTTTGGTACAAAGAATACTAATCCAAATAACCATGGGGTTCCAAACTGCTTCTCTAGGACCCCATGATATATATAATTATTTTCATGTTATCACTAAGTTGTGGGACATAGACTGCTACGCCAAATACCTAGGGGTTCCAGAATACTTTTCTAGGACCCCATTGTATGAAAATGGAATTGGAATTTATTGGATAATGACATCCCATGATTGATTTGATTGTGATATTCCTATGGGGTATGTTTAGACTCTGGCATTGGACAAAGTAGGTATTATTAGTTTGGGTGTCACCTTGAACCCTAGGACCTATGTGGTTAATTAACAAATAATTTAATTTGAATTTTTTTTACCTTATCATTTTACTTTATTTTTACACAATTGTATACATTTTTATAGACTAGATATTGTTTTACACACCATTGGTTGTTGCCTACTGAGTTTTACTCACACCCATCTCAGGATGCCTGATCAGTACCCGAATAGACTTTATATTTTCAGTACAGGATAATGCAAAGAGACCTATGTTAAATAGATAATTTGGAATTAATAATATAGAATGGATAAGGGAATTATCCCTGATATTGGGAACCACCTAGGATTTGTCAATGTTTATTTATTTCGGGTCTTCATTTAACACTCGATACTTATTTGGCATCACATATTTACTACTTTGGTTTATGGTCATGTTTTCATATTTTTTTTCCATCATGTGATGTGTGATGGTTGTTGATTATGATATTATTCTGGTAGCTATTTATTCTCATTTTGATATTTTTCATTTCATTTTGTTGTTGTGATTATTTGATAAAGAGGGTATAGTATTCCCATGTTACATATTAGACCCCCATTGCTAGCTGACAACTTATGGAATACAGGGAGGTGTGCCTGAGGTCATTTGTTGAATCGACTTGGGAAACTCACATGCGACACTAGGGTCAAGATGTTACACAAATTATGAAATAGGGTTCATTAACATATGATATATTATATAATTTATCATTGTATTTTATTCCATCAAGTTTTATTGATTTTTGATTGTATTGTGATAAGTTATTTGGAACAAGGTGATGTAATTTTTATTATAAATATATATTATATTAGCAAACAATTAACTCAATAATAAGATTTTAATTATAGAGGGATAACAATTTGTGTGGTCTTGTTTCATTAGTAATTGTTTGAGTTTATCTTTTATAGGCCAGAATATGTGATCTAAGGAGGTCTCTTAGATTGTTGAGTGGTAACAAATTGGTGGAAGTCCTCTTTAATTTCCTCCTTTGTTAGCAATAGTTTCATCATAATTCTTCTAGTGTAGTATGAAAAGGGTTATTCATGATTTATATGTGGATGTTTCAATAGATTTATTTTTCTATGGTATAACAAGACACATACATCATTTTTTCTAGATGATTTTCTATAGAGATAGTTCATAAGGAATAACTCAAATTCAAGGGACTATTACCAGGATAATTAGTTTTCCTGGTAGAGAAATAATTGTATCCTCAATAATAATTGGGTAAGGTGGTGAATAGGGTTTATATAGACCTCATAGTTGTTTCATAATTTCACATAGGTGATAGAGATTGTAAGGGAACAACCTTAATACTAGTTAGGGTCAACTTTTTTAGAATCAATTAATTGTATTGTGATGAAGGCTACAAGACATCTATTATATGTGTTGTGATATTTATGATGTATACATTCGATGTATATATTTTCTATTTGTATATGACATACTACTGTGTATTTTTCCTTTTTGACCATTGACACTCTCCAAGGGAATATATCAGAGAAGGAGTTTCTTAGGATATATAGCAATAATAAAGGGTTAAAAAAATTTGTGGGCCCCTCTCATAATATACGTGTCATGTTTTTACATGATCACCAACAAGTACTGGTCAAAATATTTTTTGAATATTTATATTTACATTATAGTTAATTATATTTCACATTTTTCATAGATTAAAACTCCAAATTCAAGGTAGATTGGAATTTATAAACAAGTAATTTTGGACCTAAAATAAATAATACAGGACAAATCACGTCTCTAGTTGTTATTGTGAAAATATGGATGGCCAATTGGAAAGAGTATCATATCTTCTCTCCAACCATTGATCATATTCAAGATATAATTTCAATAGGGTTTTTTGGTTTACCTTTGGAGAGACAATTCATGCATTCTATTAGACTGGTGTTGGAAATAGAGTCTATATCAATTCTATATTATCTTATTTATTAGGTTAAATTTAAGTAATTGAAGGTTTGTCTTGAGATCCCTTAGGTGAATGGATGTATTAGACAAACCACTTACATAAGGGATAATTTAGTGCCTTCTAAGAAGGATTAAATATGTCTTAGGTTATCTCTCAAAGTCTCTCTTAATTGTTTAGGGTTTTATAATTTGTGGATAATATATCAATAGAACACAATAAGGTTAATGATGTAATTTCATGAGGATAACCTAAGAACCTATTCATTATCAAGAGGTTTCGAAGGATATAAGGGAATCATCATTTGTTTATCCATCATTTACATTGATTGAAAGTATTGATGAAACCTCTAAATAATAAGTGGTAAAATTATAATTAGCATGGACATTTTTAGATGGATTCTCAAGAGATAAAAAGGATGATCATTTATAAACCTATATTAAAATTTCCTTATCCAGGTAAGAGATATATTTTATACTGAAATTCTTCAGAAACTATCTTGAGAAGATTTTTTATACATTATAATTGGTAATATGAATATGGTTTTTAAAATATTAGGTTCCAAAAAAACTAACCAATTCATAAATATTAGATATAAACTATATTATATGCTCTAAAATATTTTTCACCACTATCAGATTGGCCAATGATTATTGGTCTATACTGATCATAATATCATTATGTATATCTTTTACTAGAGATGATTAAACCTATGATAGAGAATGATGGTATAGTATATATAGTTATTTAACTTAGACATGGTGTATACAATAGATAAAGGTAACATAGATGCTATTGTTCTTAGGAGGAATTCTCAATTTCATGTATTTCATGAGCAAAGGGAATAGTGGAAGATGATGTGCCTCTACTTTAAGTTTCACATTGATATGATCGTGAATTATGATAGGGTGATACTAGAAAATCAAGAAATAACAAATTAAAAAGTAAACATAGTGAAAGAAATCATTGAGTCTAATTCTAATTAATTTTTTTATAAAATAATATATAGTGGGTAGGTTTTGAAAATATGGACTCTGTATATTGAGCTGGTCATATAATATCATGGGTTGTTGATAGTTTTTCGGAGAATTAACAAAGAGGTAAAGAAGTATTATCAAATATTGACTTGATTTGTTTACCCTAGTAAAATGATGATGTATTTGGATATATAGTACTAGTATTTGAAATTAAGTATGAATATAGATATTATGGGCTATGTTTCACAATTCATCACAGGTAAGTATGTTATACTTGAGAACTAGATACCCCCTAATTTACTACATCCATATTCCATTATGATATGGATATGAGATGAGGTATTGATGGATATCCTTAAATTAATTATTAATTAACCTTTAGGTAAGTATATGGTATAAGTTATCGTACATTAAATAATGAATGATGAAAACTTCCTACCAATCTGTGAAATAATATTGATGGATGAACTAGGTAGAATGTATGTCTGGGAGTTGGTAAGGAATTATTTAAATCTAATAATAATTATATTAGAAAGAGTTTTTAGCTTCAAATAATGATTATACTAAGTGTTTTAATGATCTTTTAGAACTCACTTAAACTGAAATACAACATATTAACCATATATCAAGGATTATTAATAATATACCATCAAGTTTTTTGAGTATAAATATTGGGAATTAATTTTAATTTTTATAAATTAATTGGGAGATCATGTGACCTTGGTAGATCTTACATAAAATAAATATTATATGAAATTTATATGAATAAAACCTTTTATGTATTTTTAAGGAAACAGGTATTATAATCCACTATTCTTGTTAGATATTGGGGAGTATTCATTATTGAAAATTATTCTCATGGAAGATTTTATGAATATGGTACATATTATCAAAAAATAAAAAGTAAAATTACTATGATGGAGGAATTTTTATTGACCATATGCATTAGAAATTATATTTCTAAGTTGGCAATAAAGAAATTTATATTTTTCACTATATATGAGACAACATTTTTGTAACACCCCAAGATTTTATGAGATATATTATTTTTAATTTCTTTTATGTCTTCTATTATACACTACACCAAGATTAGCTTTTACTATACGCAACACCGTATTATCTTGCAGTATATGCAACACTATTCTTGGCTCGTGTTACACACAATTTCAAGTTCGTTTTGTGGAAATTATTCTACGCAACATTAAGTATAGATTTTGTTTAATGTATAAAAGAAATAAGTTATGATTATGTTATATGAAACACTAAACAAAGCTTTCACTACACGCAACCCGGACTTGGCTTGCATTACACGCAATCAAGACCTTCTTCGATAGCGTGTGTAGTATGCAATACCGAGTTTCACTAAACAAGATATTATTATAATATTATTATGAACTAGCCGTTATGAATAGTAATACCCATTTTTTGAAATTTTATAAATTTTATCTTTCAAAATGGACTTCATTTTTGGATTCGGAATATCGAAATTAGCCTAGGGCGAATTTTTGGTATTTTTCTAAAAAATTTCAATTTTTGATGAATAGTGAAAACACTGGGTTACTATTTAAAAACTGACTTTTTATTTAAATAATAATTTATTTTATTTACATTTAGTTTTGCTCAAAATTGGTACATAATACCTATATAAGTTCAATGTAATTCATTGGATTTATTTTATAATAATTTTAGATATATAAAAATTTTATTGAACTTTTCACCGTCTTTTACCCACCTCCTAGGAGCATTTGCAATTGTACATAAAACTTAATTTTACCACTTCTGTGAGTTTAATTTATAAAATCCAAGAGAAACGGTTAATATCAAGGAGTAAAATGTGGTTCAATAATATAAAAATAATTTTTGGTGAATAATAACTTTTTACTTTTATTTACCATGGTCAAAAGTAAATAGGGTAATTAAGGGTAAAAATGATATTATTTTTACCCTAACACATGTCCTAATTCTATTGGATAAGTTTAATTCGACCAAAAACAACCTTAGGAATAAAATATGAGCATTTAGGTCCACTTGAATTAGATTAAGACATTTATTATTAATTTATTTAAAGAAGGGTTAAAATAGTTAAAATCAAAGTTTAATAACTAAATCATTTTTAATATGGGGATATACATAAGATAAATTCGACTATAAATATTCATTATAAAGATAAAAATATTTCCTACATAATGGTATTTTATTTATAATTTTTAGACATTAAATAAGTTAATTTATTTATGACACAATGATGATGCAGTAATTACCTTATTAATGAAATATTAACATAATTGATGTTATAAATACCCAAATAAATGCAATTTAAGACTTTTTATAAATTAAACTAAATTTTTAGGTTAATATGACATGTTATTATTGATTAAATTAACTTTTTTCGAACTAATAATGCTGTTATGATTTTCAAAAAAATCAATTACCAAATAGTGTCAAAATTGACATAAAATAGTTTTTAAAACAAATATTATATTATTAATTGATATTATATTCCTAAAAATATAAGGTTCAACCAAATGACTTAGATAAGGTTATATATATTAATAATGAACCACTTGGGGTTCTTTTGGCTTGTTATAGTAAGTTTATTAACCATATAGTGTAAGAAAACAAGAAGACACGGTAAATGTTAAATTATTTAACTTAGAGTTAAATCTAAATGATAAGGTTAAAATAGTAACCTAAACTTGTCTAAAACCTATTGGTTGGGAGGATTTCAATACATACCTACTTTATCTTATAAATAAGTCACTTTGGAGCCATTATAAATTGAATATGATTTTATTATAAAATAATATTTTAAGTTTTTTCTAAAGTGCCCCTCTCCTCCCTTATAAAATGGCACCTCCTTCCTCTTCTCTTTACACAATTTTGAGCCTTATAGCTCGGCCAAACCCTGTCCATTTCCCTTATAAACTTCTCTAGAAACATACTATAGGTCCTGGTATTCTTCAAAGACCAATTTTAGTGCCCTAAGAGGAGGTTTCAAAGAGGCGTGTCGAAGAAGAGGTAATATCCGTTACCACTTCTTTCAAATTTATTTCTTCTTCTACTTCCTCTTATTTAGTTGTTTAATTATGAAGTAATAACATCAGTATCAATAATATACTGATATGTTATTATAAATATGAAACAACCCTATTTCACCTTCTATCCACCGTATGGAAAATGAAATCACCGCGCGTGCGTACGTACAGAATACCGTCTCCACACCGTGGTGTAATCTGTTTTTCCACCACCACCTTACTTGGATGGGTATAATGGTGTAAAGAATAACTATATATTGTTATTATAACATCATACTTAATATTAGATATTATATCATCCACTCCAATTCCATTCAATAATTATGGGAACGATATCATCGCTCGTGCGTACGTACGGATTACCGTCTCCACGACGCGATGAGATTCATTCTCCATGTTAACCATTCAAGAATGATTATAAAGTATATATAATGAATAATAATGAAATATATGACATAATAAAGCAATTGGATTTATTTATATATATATATATATATGTCATCTACTTACTTCTATTCAAGTCAATAAGGAAAGGAAAACATTGTTCATGCGTACATACGGCCTACCGTCTCCATGAACGGTGTATTTCATTTCATTCATCTATCTATTATATATATATATATACTGAATATATATGATATATAAATCATTATTTACATTCTGTAATCAATTACATCATGATATTATTAATAATAATATCAAGAATAACAAGTCCAAACACGTACGATAAATAAAACGATTTTACCCAAAACGCTGCTTTAACATGGAATTTACAAAAGAACGGGTAATATAAAGTCATAAGTGAACCATATATGATATTATAACAAAGAATATGATTCTGTAATAAGTCAATGACATTATTTAAATTATTATATATGAGGTTCGGATACGTAAGAAGCATATCAGACTTAAGGTAAGGGATAACTTTTCCAATCTCGTTTTTATCCGAGATTGTTTATTCGAAAGTATTTACTAGGGTTATATTTATCATCCATGTCCCTATTTTCTAAAAATGGTTTCATGTATTTTTAAAGTCCTTTTTACCCAATTTTGACTTTTACTACATGGTATGTAAGGAATCTTTCTTTTGTTTACGTTACAAGGTACTTTTTTTGACTTTTCCGGCAAAAGTACGAGAATAATGTTTTTTTAAACTTATACGGAATGAACGAATTTTTACGGTTTTATAAAGCCTTATTTCCATGAAGCTTCCTATGAAATATTTCATGATTATTTTCAACAAAATACTTTTCTTTTAAAATTTAATGTCATTTTGGGATAAGAAAATGATTTTAAAGAAGAAAGAATATTTTCCTCAAGAATTCATTTCAAGTGTTTTGTCAAAACTATTTTCAATCTAAGATGACATTATTTAGTATGATTATGTTTCAAGTATAATGTCTCTATTATTTACATGGTTTGATTATTCTTATTATTAAATGATATCCATTTGTTTTATATGGATTATGTTATGATGGGATCATGTTTATGAAACCCATTTTATTCTTTGGGTTATGATGAATGATTTATGTTTAATTTGTGGCACAAGTAAGAATGATTTCATTATGAGATGGGTGGGACCTATATCTCCCTCCAATGAATTGGGTAAAGATTTATATATCATGAGATAGACATGGCTGGAATGGTAAGTTAATACGGTTCTGTGATACAGGACTAGAACAAGGAGTGAACTTGATTCAGAAAGGGACTTTGTCCAATAAGATGGTCTTGGCAGAAATTCCTTGGATACTATGGAAATCATATCATGTGATTAATGGTTTCCACAATTACATGTTTTATTCCCATGATATTTTATCATGATTGATGTTCCTTTATGATCTATTCCTTATGTACTGCCAAGATTTATTTCACAACTCAAGATTTTGATGTTTAAACTTTATGTTCATGTTTTGAAGTTCAAATGTATATGGTTTGTTTTATTTTCTCCATGATTACCCTTAATGAGCATTTGAGATCACCCTTCATATGTTTTCTTTTCCCCAGGATATAAAGAAAGTTTTAGGTAAAAAAAGGGAAGATCTTTATGGGATATGTTGAAGATCTTTTACCAAGATTAGAAGATTATGTTCCAAGTTTTCAAAGACACTAAACTATTACAGTCCTTTGGTGTCTGATTTTTTTTATGTATTAAGTATTATGAAAAAGTAATGTAATGTCTATGTACATAAAGCTTTGGGTCTCTACAATTTTTTAATGATATAATGCAAGATCAAACCCCGCTTTGGTTTTTTATTGGAGATTTAAGAGATGATCATGATGGTTTATTATCATATATCAATACATCCATAGAATAGAGATGTATATAATATATTTTATTTGTCTTAGCTAAGAAGATCTAAGGTAAACCCTAAACATGTGTCCAGTAAAAATGAAGACTATTTGGAGGTGGATTCCTCAAAGAATGATATGTATTTGTGTATCTTGGTTTGAAGAAATAAATATAAAAGAAGAATGATAGATATTTTTTTAGTGTTATTATATCATGAAATGTCTAACAAATATTTATAGGAGCAAGAATAATATGTAAAGTCCCAATATATTATGATGTTCACTGGAGAAAAATATAGATTTAGAGAAAAATAAATGTTGGTGGGATGTTATGTAGTCACATTTAAAATATTTTAAAGGCCCACTAAAATTCCAATGGATAGTGAATGAATACTTCATTGATTTATTTCACTACATGAGTTTTCATGGGCGTATCAAAATGCCAATGGCTCACCAATGTTATGATGAAGTACACTAGACTTTAAATCATGACCCTTGACCCCTATTTTCTTATAAGATAATTTTTTATTAATTTAGGAGGAAAAATATTATAAATATTTATTATTCTTCATCATCTCACAATAACATGTATATATGGTGTTCTTTTGTAGTTCATGATTCTTTATTCCTTAATCTCGAGATAAAATTCACTTATTATATTAATTTCACAAATGTTATGTGGTGGATATTATCTTATGATAGGGAAAAGGTTTTGATTAAATATTTTAAATGTATTTGAATTATGTATTGACTTTTCTTTCTAATATAAATTTTATAAATTTAATGGTGATCATTACAATATTTTGTGTGTATATGTTTGTTTAATTTTGTAAACATTTATAGTAATTATAAATGGTTTAAGGTAGCCAAAAAAGGGGAAATATAGTATGAAGATTCATGATCTAATAGTATGAGTATTTATAGATAGTAAAATATGTAATGAGATGTGTGGAATTATTTTCAAGTTAGAAACTAACAATGTTTCTTACTATTAAATGGGGAATTATAAATATATATCCAAATATGGGTGTTAAAGTTTTTCAAATGGAAGGAATATAACTCAAAAATATTATTAAATTAAGTTTTATGATCTACTAAGGGAATGTTGAGTTTTATATTGCATTTAATTGTTTTATTAAATAGGATATTTGGTTAAACTATATGAGAAATGAAAAAAGAGATTTTATATGGTTAATAAATGATAAAAGGAAAATTAATGAGTTATATGAAGATATACACTTCTCAAGTGAGTATATTCAATGTTGTTAGGATAGAAAAGTGAAACTTTATAGAGGCTTAAAAAATCATTATCCTATACTTTTAGAGTATTGAGGTTTTAAAGGTGTCAGTAGTGAAATCAGAGGTGAATTGTTGATAAAAATATGAAATCTAATCTTCTAAGAGAAAATACTCCATAGACCCCCCTTCACCACATTATGTTTCACATGTCTTCCCCATAGTTATTTGTCTCATCCTTGTGAATAGAACATGGGTCCATGGAATAAAATAAAGGATCTACTAGTCACTATAGGAAATGAAATTACACCATGTATTTTATTAATACAATGTGGTTATTGTAAAATATTCATATTTTATTTCTTTATAGAGAATTATATATGTTAAATCTACAATTATAAGTAGAGAATAATTAATCTATGGTTTATCATTATGGTTGGAAAAAAACATTGTTAAAGTAGATTATATGTGGTTCTATCTAATGATTTAAATGATATTTAAATAAAACAATTATTATTTGATATACCATGTCATGGTTTTGGTCAATAGTGTGTACCTATAAAAAAATGTTCCAAAATATTTAATGAATTAAATATGCACATCATGGTTTTCTAATCGTCCTAGACCAACCAAGACCAAGATATATTTTAGGAAACCATTCAATATTTTGGTCAAATAGAGTTTTAAAAATAAATTTTGGATCTATTTTATTATCATTTGATCAATCATTACTTTTGGTGACCTTTATAATAGAGAATAACTTCTTTAATTATTTTTTGAACCTTTTTAGAAAACCCGAGTTCTTATTATTGTGTAATTTAATATCCATGATTTAAGGTTATCCCCTTCTCAATTTTCCTACTCTTATTAATCAATTTTTCTTCTAATCCCATTGAGGATATCTAAGGATAGTGTTAAGGGATTTATTTTTACTAGGGATTGATATATGGATTATTTTTTTATAAATTTTTTGTAGTCTAGTAGAAGTATATGTGAATATTGTAATGGTTAAAGTTTTCTTCTGTTACGTTATGATCTATGTTTTGGTTTATGCTAAAAAATTGAAAATTATTTATTTATTATTATTTATAAAGTGGGATTATCATTATTAATTTTTATTTAGATATATTATTGAAATTAATTAATAATATGAAATTAATTAAAGAGGGGTGATAGGTTGTAGTAGTATATGTTGTATTTTTTCACTCTTTCTATGTTTTGTTCAATTTTGTTGTTGTGGACATAGGCATTATTGATCAAGGGTTGGTAGGCTATAATTATGGTTATATAAGGATATGGGTTTAGTTTATTTTAAATTTTCCAATGGTGGATTTTTTATATCATATAATATGTTGGATATGGAAGAGAGGATGAAAAATAAAATAAAATAAAAGGAGTGGTATGGATATGTGTTTATTAAAATAATAAGAAAATGATGTGATTAAGAAATAGATTAACGTGGTCATTAATTTATACGGAATTTGGTAATTAGAAATAAATTAAAAGAATTTATGTGACTAACGAATTATTAAGTGGTAATGATAGATTACTTAGAATTTGTAACTAATTATAAAATAAAATGAATGGTGTGATTAACTATAAATAGAATTGTGTGATTAATGTATTGACATTTTTGTGTGGTTAGAGGTGGTAGTAGTCATTGTAGGGTGCTGATGATGTGGATGATACTATTTTTTTGATATTTCTAGATATCATGTGGACCATAAGTTGGGATTTATGACTTTATATACATATAAATATCATTATATGTTTTATAAACACCCAAGTTAAATAAACTAACAGATGCCTATATGATTTTTTTGGAACCAGGTCATCCCCTAATATACAGAATGTGACAAAAAATGATGATTGGCTATTACCCCTCTTCCTATCATCCCTATAATAATGGAAGTAGTTATGGTGTTATAGAATTGGTTATATGGTTTTGTTATGTGATTATGGTACATGGATGTGGTATGCGGTTATGGTATGTGAATTTTTTATATAGATTTAATATATATAAATGGAAAGATATGGGATCACCCAAATGTCTTTAAGTGGTTATCATGTTATAGAAGGTGATTCAATCCTTCCAATAGAGGAAAAATATTTATATCATAGTTTCAATCCACATTTGAATAAACAATAAATACAATAAAAATATAAGAACTTGAAAACTCAAGTAAATCACCCCTTCTACCTTTCTAATTTATTAGTATCTTTATTGAACTAAAATTTACATTTTTATTTCCAACACTTTTAAGGGAAAGTGAGAACCCAAGTCTATATAGAAAACCATATCATCAAAAAATGAAAGAGACAAACAAACCATTGAAATCAAGTTTAATCCTATTTGATGCATTATTCCTATGTAGTTTTCAGAGAAGTCCATTTACCACTAAATCTGGATCATCTATGATGAGGTCCTCGAACTAGATAGCTAATTTTTTCTATGTCTGTATGAACTCCTCCATGCTTAACTTCCCTACATTAAACCCTCTTGAAAAAATATGACCCTATTTTTCAATCCACTCTTTTTGCATCCTGCTGGTTTCCACTTCAAGATCTCTCTCAGACATCTTAATCTGATCCTCTTTTGAGGCATTGAATGGAATAGATTTCTCCAAAATCTCTTCCTAGTAATGGATGAGAACTTCCCATTACTCCTTGAGCATGACCACATTCATCTTCTTCAATGCTGTAATTTCTAGAACTTCATCAACCATTTCTTCATTGGGTCCCAACTGATGCAGTAGTCCTAAATCCACCATTACCTTATCACTTGAGGGGATGAATGGACCAGAAGCCTTGCATTCTGCGTCCACGAGGTCAATGGAGGTGTCATCCACCTCTTTATTGTCATCATTTCACTTTCTTGAGGAAATGATGCATGCATTTATAGAAGCCTTTGGGGGTAGCTCACCCTTTCTTGAAGATCTAGTAACAGGAGGACTAGATAGGTTGGAGTAATCCCTCCTAGGCTGGTCCCTCCCATTTTTCATAATGAAGCCATCAAAATACACAATAGTTTTCTTTCCCTTCTATGAATAGGATCTAAGACATTCCTCTACAATGGCTAGTTCATTGGACTCAGAGGGATCCAGAGCATTGTCCATGTAATCTTGAGAGAAACCCCCTTACACCAAGGAATCCTATCCGAGGGTAACATCCACCTCTATAGGATCCCTATGAGCATGGCCATCCTCTTCTCAAAGTATAACAAAATAGTTTAGAGAATTCAAAATCGGTCCTCTATAATTAACCATCTCAGCATAAGAAATTCTGGCTTGCGAGACCTGTTGTAGCTTGTCCGAAGCTCTTGTCTGGGAAAAGCCTTGATCCAAGAATTGAAAATGTGATGAGATGCCACCCAGAAATAGACATTGGGAATCCACACCTGTGTATTCATTCCTATATACAGCCTCATTCATTGCATTAACATTGACTGGATTTAGAGGATCTATCTGCAATGCCTGGGAAGCATCCAAGCAGACCTCCCTTTCATCCCTCCCAACCCCTTCTTGGTCAAGTCCCGCACAAACCCCACTATCACATAGCATCCCGACAACATCCTCAGATGAGAATTCCATGCCCATATCACATTTAATCCGATAGAGAATATCAGCGACTCTTGGGTTATCTTGAGAAAACATAGACAACTTCCACTGATCAGTAGCATCCTCACATAAGATCCCAAAAGAAGGAGAAGCTGTGCAGACAACCCCTAACTGTAGACCACCTTCATCAGTTCTGGACCCATCCATGATCCCATCCTTGCCTGGGGAGAGTCACCAGCACCGTAACCCCCTTGAAATTTCCTCCCTCCACACCGGTAGTAATGGGACAGGTACCTGAGGTGGTGACACAGCGAATAAAAGTGCGTCCAAGAATCGAACACAACTAGTTGCTTCCAATGAAATTCCTCTCCTACAAAATTCCAAATCTATTTGAATGAGGGTCTTAACACATGTACTTATACATATATGCAAGGATAGATCAGGTTTCATACTGAACTGGTTCTTGAATCTGAATAGAGAAAACGACCTACCAAGTTCCCAAGCATTTGGATGATAGAAGGGTTCCGAAAAGGGAGGGGGCTCAGGAAATCGTACCCAAAACGACGTTTTTGGGGCGTCCTACTTCACATGAAGATCGAAGGACCATTTCAGTATATAAAACTAATATTCAGTGTAGGACTGAGGACCCTCAGACCATTTGGTGATCAGATCTTCTTGAGAAGGTGAATCGAATCATTATGTGTCATTTTTTCAGGAGCCCAACAGATGCACGTTCTAGAAGCCCCCATTTTTGAAAAAAGACTCTCGAAGATGTCAAAAAAGGACGTCGTGAAGTTAACTGAGCCACCAATGTATGGGATAGAAGAGTGGAATCATCTGTTAATTTTGATGTCGAAAGATCAAGTTGAGGGTAACCATCACGGAGGTCCAAGATCATTGGGAAAATGGAGATTTCAGGGAAATGAATAAAAAAAGTGTAAAAAGAAGGTAGGGAATAGGTTGAATGCTTCACCATTAGAGGGTACTAACAACCCCCTCCCCTGACGATGGAGGAGGGAAGAGGTGACGTCCATGGCCACCTAGGTTAGGGGTGAGTAACCGGGACCCGAGAGCATAGATAGCCCACTATTAGTCTCTTTATTAACTTAATAAGGTTAATTATAACCATTCTTCCAATAATAAAAATTATAATTACATAATCACAAAAAATAAATAAGTATAATATTTGAATCCCCTACCATAACCAAACCACCAACTATTTATTTCAAGGGAATGAGGGAAAAATAAAGATCATGCCCCTAATAATAGACAATAAAGTACCTCAAAAACCTCTAGCATGTTGAAAACCATCAAAACTGTAACCCAAGACTGAAAAAACAAATCCAAATCACTACCAAGAATTTTGAGAAAGAATTGGATAATATATAAGGATAATAGTAAATAAAAATAGGGATAAGACTCAACTCAGATCATAACTGGTTGATTGTTTGAAGATAAGGTACAAAACATACCAAAGGATCCAAATTTCCTTAAATTTGATATTAATAATTATGGAAACATCATAATAATAAGTTTCATGGCATAACAATCCAAGAACCAAGGAATGTCTCGAAATTATTTATTGTCCACCACAACTCGATACACCCCGGACAATTATCATTATGTAGATAACAACAACACAACATAAAACATAAATGAAGGAAAAAACTAAAGAAATAGACACCCCAAGACCCCGATGAAATATTGTCTCTATCAATGGTGTAATAGGATACATGTAATATTAACACAACATATTTCATTCCACAATAAATATATTTGAGATTAAACCAAGGTACTTCATCCCAATTAATTTAACATGAAAAAAGTAACCACATCCACTAAAATTATCTCTCCAACCAACCACATTACAAAGCCTAATGATCTTGACTTATTATATGAAGATAGCAGAAAAATCACCTTAAGTCTCAATATATCACACTAAAAATTATTCCAACACCTCAAATTCCAAAAGGATATAATGTAATGGTATGATAAATTATGAGGTGTTACATTAGATATCTATCAAATGATTATATTCTTGAGAAATAAAAAGTAACATAGAAAGGTGGAAATGGATATAAAACCCAATCATATTTTGGAGATAAAATTCAAATAGTAATGACAACATAACCGGAACACAACACAATACAAGGATAAAAATCATAACTATATTGAAAAAAACTCAAGAAACACAACATAAAGGTAGAAAAAGGTTTAAAACATCTCAAGATATTGAGTACAAATTAATGACTTGTATTCCCACATACACTCCTCCATGCCATAGTGCCTCCACAAGACACAAACCATGGAATGATGTCCATAAAACACATCAAATGTTTTAATAATGTGATCAAAATTCATACAGCCTTATTAAAACCTCCATTAACTATGATGGGGATAAACCATCAGTAACACATGATTATAAACCTTAAAATATAAGGTTCACCTCCCCTAATTAGTATAAGACTTTTTACAGTCCTTTAATGCCTTTATTTACTCACAAATCATATACACCTTCTCGATCATGTTATGAACTAAATACTATAACACAATAATGAAACATGTCTTCGAGGGATTGGATTTTTCACATAGTTTGACTATCTATTTTTAGTGGAATGAGGTTCTAAGGCATAATAGAGTGATAAGATAAAGTTTAAATCCACTCTCAAATCATGAGTTAAACTGAGGATCTTGTTCATAAATAACAGTTCCCAAAACCCCTAAAGGCACACTATCTCATCAACATATTTATTTTCTAATGATTCAAACACACTCAACACATTGATGAAAAATAATTATAATAACTTTTTCTGTCTGTCCACAATCACCAAAATAGAATCACATTCTCCTTGAGCTTGAGGTATAACATGAAAAAATATCCATTGAAATGTCCACCCATTTGCACTTAGGGACATATAATGGCTACAAAAAACCTTCAAAGACAAGAATCTCAACTTCACACTGATAACAGATCAAGTTCCATGACATAGATTTTACAACTATTACTTCATCTTGAGCCATCAGAAATGTCTCATCAAGACATTATATATATTGGATATACTAGGATTCACAAAAATTGTGATCAATAGAACACATGAATATTATATACCCACATAACCAATGAATAAACAACATTACTTAAAATAACACCTAATTTTGATCATCTTCAAATAATCCAATGGGTGCATCATCATAAATGATATGATAATGCTAAACCACTACCTCAACATTTCCAAACTATAAATATTTAACATTCATAAAAAAAGAATGACTAGGCTATCATCGAATATTGATAACCACCACCTTCAGATTCTTCTGCATCAAGATGAAAGGTTTCATGATAGTATATCACTTTCCATGCATTCTTGTACTTATGTATAGAATATCCCTATGAATTCCCACTTAGCACATTAGTGACTAAATTTCTATTTCTTTTTGTATAAAATAGTTGAAAATTATATTCCTATAATAACACTATCCATCTACACTAAAATAGGTAATAATCCATCAAACACAATATATACCTTAATATCTTTGTGATCTTTAAAGACCATAAAGCATTCACTAACGTGGTAATTTTTCCCTAGCTTTAATAAAAACACCATTATTTTTAACTTTAGGTTATGGGTGGAATGGTTATGATCTTGGTGGTTTCAATGAAGAGACCCATAAAAGACCAAAAAACTTTTTTCATCAAGGCACAACTTAAACTATGATGAGAAAACCAATAAAACATTGAACATTACGCCCTAATTTTACAACTAATTCCCATGAACATTTATTAGATTCTACTTCAAATATTAAAATACTTCCTGGCACCGATTAGTCCAAAAAAATACTTCAAACGTCCAATTCACATCGATTAACTGGAAGTAATATTATATTAATAAAATAAAACCTTCCAAAATATCCATCAAGGATAAGGAAACTATGAACCACTATGACACTCTTAAGTGCTACCTAGGAAATGGATTTATTGATCTTCTATGGATGGACCACTACTCCTTAATTAGTTACCACATATCTAATAAAATATTCCTCTTTATTCTAGAACATATACTTGGATAGATTCTTACAAAGATTATAGTGTCAATAGATGAACAAAATGGTCCTCAAATTCTCATTATGATCCTCTTCATACTTAGAGTACCTACAAATATTGATGACGAGCACTACCACATACTGATTTTGTAAACTCGTGAAAAAAAATCTTAAGTCCCGTAAAAACATCTATGGATTTCATGAAAATAAATTAAATAACCACAAAAAAAACTAACCATATCGACATAAGAAAGTATTCTTGTGGATATCTAAATATTTCACCCTCATATTATAACATTTAATCCATAAATAAATCAAAAAAACCAACTATATTCCTTCAACTGATTGAAAAAATAATAAATCCTTGGTAGAGGATAATTTTTATTAATCATCACATATTTTACTCATTGGTGGTATATTCACATTCCCATACTACAATATTTATTCATGTAGAATTACACTGGATCACTCTAAAAGGAAACAAACTAGGTTGGATGAATCCCTTATGTATCAAATAATAAAGCATAATCCTCTACTCATACAAGTCATAATGTATTATTCAATAATGTGTCATCAAAATCATGGAGACACCAAGATTAAACATTATCTGAAAAATATTATCATGTTAAGGGTATATCATCCCACAATCTTTGGTAAAATCATATAAGAACTCC
The DNA here is from genome assembly GCA_963277665.1 of Viscum album. Taxonomy (NCBI): domain Eukaryota; kingdom Viridiplantae; phylum Streptophyta; class Magnoliopsida; order Santalales; family Viscaceae; genus Viscum; species Viscum album. Next base: position 2,056,321,863 of record OY728159.1, on the reverse strand, counting down.
AATAATTCTCAAAAACCCAATCAAATGAAATTTCAATGTACACCAAAACAACTCCACCAACTAAGATAAAAGTGTATTTTAACACCTACCACCCATGTGATTATATTTCTCACTTATGAACACCCCATTCTAGCCTTAAAAATAATGAATACAACTCTCCTCTTGAATAAATTTACAAAATGATTCAATAAGAGTAAACAATCTAATACAATATTTAAATTTCATGTTTTGTACAATCAATTAATATAAATCATAAATCATTAAATACCTTCCCATAATCAGCTCACAACCCTAGTACACATAAATAAAACTATAATGACTTATAATAAGAATAGTTAACACCAACAGCATTGGAAGTCTCTGTACCTTGTGCCTTAGGATTTGGATAAAGGGTGGTCTAATAAAATAATGTGAAGGTATAGAGTCTAAAATAGTGGAATCAAGGATAAATTATAATCATATGGAACCTCTGACAATCTCCCACGCATCTGGTGTCGGAAAATCCATGAGTGAAAATAATTATATTTCACTTCTCTACATCATTGGCCCTAATTATTACCACCTCAATGATTGTGATCATTCTTATATCCATAAACATGATAGATATCATAGAGATATCGTATACCTACCTCATCTATCTTAATTTTTTTGAATGAATATTGACCTCACTCGTGATGAGGTCTTGGAATAAAATACTATTGAGGCTACACTAGAAGTTGACCACCTACCCTAAGTTGTCCACAAAGAGTGGTCATGAATTTATATCACTAATGAATATGACCTATGTAAGTAAAAAATTTGAAACAAAACTCATAGTATATGCTGAATAACTATCGACTCTTGTGAAGCATAGATAATGTTGTTAGGATTGACTCACATTCAATCAAAACCTTGACTACCCTAACATATGGGATCATGCATCTCGATCTATACTCTTATATACGTTTTTATAACTTCCCTCATTAGATTATTTGGTCCTTGTGTAAATCTTTTCGATCACCTTGACCATTTTAATAGCTATAGAAATGTTGTAAAAGTAAATAGCATAACCAAATACTAGATTTATGGATGTAACACCACCTAAAAATTATTAACCTTAGCTTCCACATTATGATAAAAGTTTGAAGTATAATGAAGAAGTTTTTTAAACATAATACCAATCTTGTAGACACATAATATCCCATGATAAATGGTGAGTGACTCCTAAAACTTGACAACCTCAAACATTAACGAAGGAATCTCTATATAGAACAAATTCTAGAAATATTTCCATAAAATTTATGAGTCATCTCACTCCAAATGGAACAGAAACCACACTAACATGAAGCTCCTTACAACTGAACAATATATAATGAAATTTAATTCTCTTCCTAAGCACATATCATACTGGAGGATATTTCCATCTCCTCATACCAAAACCTCATCTCTTAATCATACAATTTTCCATCAACTTCACCAAAATATGGTATTTAAACTCATACAAAATCATCCTCCAAGTACCATACTCTTTATCCAAGTTAACCATTCTAAAATCAACTAGAGAATTATTCTATACCTCACCAACCTAAACCACTCTTATAAAATAACCACTTACCATCTATAAAACACTAAGCAAGGAAACATTTAATCTTAGATATGTTGATTCTTATTTATGATAATTTAATTTAATGTATATCATTTCTCTATAAGTATCCAAATTCAAACGTAGGCACATAAGATCATGATTTATGTACCTCTATTTTATATTTACCCCACAGGTAGAATCATCTCAACTAGAATGTTCCATAAGTTAAGGTCCTTTTGAAGAATCATAGGTTTACCTAAATACACATGTCCTGGTCAATATCCATTTCTATATTATTCACTAATTTAAATTAACATAGTTACCTTAACAACCCCATTATACCTCCAAAGTTCCTACCTATGATCTCCAACTATTTTCCAAATCTCGGATAACACTCTAATGTTAGCCACCCACACTAGTATCCCACATAGTAGTTAATATGAGAGTTACACAGAAGGCCACCTCCAAAAGGTCAGGTATGAAAACACACATATGGGAGGAATTTCTTTCATTCTTCTAGAAACATATACATAAAATCATTAATTAAATCCATAAAATTTAAAAAAACCAATAAACCAATAATGTATTTAATTTTATATAGGATAAACATCAAAATATAATTAAAAAAGAAACTCTTGTAGCAGTGACTCTGATATCAACTCCAAGACTCAAGCTAGTAATTTTCAACTTGATCACCAACGCCCTCCAATAGATTTTTAATTAATGTATATATAAATGGGGATATGAAAACATGTATACTTGGTTAGGATCATCCCTAAACTCTATCATGAGAATGTGCAAGAAGTTTACTAATTCCTTAGTGAATAAATAATAAAACAAACACATTCCTTTATCTGTTCAATTATCAATCGAACTTCATAAGGATCACTCACCAAATAAGGCATCAAAGGTATAGTATCATAATATTAATTGAATATATATCCATAAGGTATTTCAAAATATCTTCCCTAACTGATTTTTTCACTCTCACACCCAAGTGTAATTTTTCATGTGATCCTATCCCTTATGCATCGACATGATCACATATCATCATAGTTATAACAATATATCCATATCCACAATCACTTCAAAAATTCACATCGTAACCCCATTAGAGTAGGATAACATGAGAATGTCATTTACTCCTTTATCTATGTGCATCCCCACCATGTAACCACATAATCCCAATATCATCAAGTTATCTAGTATGATCAAAAGATTCATAAATCCATTACAGCCCAAATGCACATACTAGCATTGACCCATCAAATCATATACTATTTATAAAGTAAAAATGGGTCAAAGGAAGTAGTCAACCTTTTGTTCCCTTTGTAACCAATACATTGTAAAAAAACATGGAACCCTTGTCATTTTATTGGTTTCAGAAAGGATACCCAATAAGTTTTGTGGTTTATATGAAATAATAATAAGATATAATGTATATATAATCACATGAATCCCAACCTAAGGGATAACCCACAACTATAACATCCTAATAATTACAACCTACAAAATAAACTCTGTTATATCCATTACACATGAAAAAAATATTACCAAAACTTACTAATCATAAATGACTAATTCAATGCCACTAAAAATCACACATCCTAAATAACATTACATTTTACTATATCAATTATTAATAGCATATTTAATTTTTTTAGCAACCTTACATTCCATTATCAATAACTAATATCAAACAATTCAATTAATAAATAATAAATATTTATAGCATCATTTAGTTTTCATCTCAACCAACATATTTCTTTAAGAATTTCACAATTTATTAATATCTATATTATTACCCTTTAAAAATTCAACTAATTCTATCTATACATTATGACATGAAGAAACTACAAAAAAACTCATAATAATTAAACCCTTCACTACTGAAACCACCACACAACCAATGCCAGCACCTACTACACCATCCAAAAAAACTACCACAAAATCATTTTTCTTCTTCCCAAATAAATCAAAAAAAAACTGGCCACATAAATGAAAAATTTACCAAAAAACCAAAACCATTGAAGGTAGATGTAAAATAGTGAAAATACATTATAAAGAATTTATCAAAATGAAAAAATGATCCCCTCTAAGAATTATTTTATTTTCATTCAACACATTAAGAATAATCATATTTATGATATTTTTTAGATTTTTAAAAACACCAATTCATTATCAAATATAAGTGATTAACCTATTATGGAAGGTGATTCATTCATTCCAATAGTTTCAAATTAGATCTATAATAACATTAAGAAAAAATCAAATAAAAATAAATAAAAATAACATAAAAACTTGTAAACACAAGTGAATCACTCCTTCTCCCTTTAAAGTTTATTAGTTTTGTAATCACCTTGATTCGGTAAATTTTTTCATATACCAGACAAAAAACATGTTAATTATATAGTCATTCTAAATAAATAAGGAGAAGTTATGAGTCCCTAAAATTATCTAAAACATAAATAATTCAATGCATGTGAACAAGAAATAAATAAATATCGTGTTTCCAGGAACACCATGGAAAGACCCTAAACAACCTATAGAATACCAATATCCATTATTACCATGACATAATGAAAATAAAAAATAATCCAACACACTTAAATGGATTATAATAATTAATAGAACATGATATCATGTGAATAATATTGAAAAAATAGGGAGAGGACTCACCATATATCATGAGAGGTTGGTTGATTGAATTCAAAGGCTAAAACCTACTGAAGAATGGACAAGGATATCTATAGATGAACTCTCTTCACCAAGGGGTCAAATAATGTTGGTATAGTGAGAGATAATAAATAAGTAACCTATACTTATAATAGAAACTTGAAAAGACACAATCATGACATGACAAGGCCGGGAAGGCTATACTGAAGGCCTGTTCAAGTTTCCACTTTAGTATCTTTTCATATGATTGGGATTCAAACTTCATTAGATTATGTATTAATGAAAATGGAAATATTGAAATTTTAATGGTTACACTACAACACTCAAAGACCAGAAAATCACAACGAAATTCTTGGTTATTCACCTCAACTCGATACACCTTAGGCAATCACCATAGTGTGACCATGAGTACCATGGTGTAACAATACCAAGAGAGGAATTACCATATAAATTGACACCTTGAACCCCAATGAAGTATCTTCTAACTCCATAATATAACATAATACATGTAATAATAATTCAAGATATTTCAAGCCACAAAAAATATATATAAGATTAACATAAGGAACTCCATGTAACAACCAACACATATCATGTGGTATCCAGCCTTACACATCAAGATATAACAATACAAACAACCCACAGCTTCTCCCCCATATGGAAAGACATACCTTACACCATAACTCAACCTATCTTGATGATATGAACTGGTCTATAGAAACCACACTTTTACAGCTACCTGATCATGTTTAAATTCCTATTAGTCATAGAATGATCCAGGATGATAGCTAAAATCATATTAAAGTCTCTATAACTCCCATAAAACCTCTTCCAATAACCTTTATCATCCAAATGATTAAAATTAACTGTGTGTGAATATTTAGAAAATCATTAAAAAATTATACTTATAGGTATTTTTTTATTCAATAATTGATCACTTAGATTATATTAATCTAATTTTTTATTTCCTTTTTTATCAATATATACATTATTCTATGCCTTTTTAAATCATCATAAAAAATATTGAGTATAATATAATTCAAAAAATAGAAAACCCCTTTATCATATTGTTTAATTATATGGTGAAAGGAACATTAAGTTAAAGTTCAAATAGCATATTAAATCATGTCAATATCATAATCACTTAGGTGAATATGTGGATCATAACTTGTCTCATGGGATACATAAATATCTAGTCCTATATTATCTGTTGTAAATTGTTTATTATGTGAGTAATAACCTTGAATTTTATATATTTTACCTCTTTCATCAAAGCGATGAGTGCAATATGATAAATTTTAACCATAATAGATTCCTACCTATAATAAGTATCAATAATTTTTTATTTCATAATGAAAAAACTATTATAAAAAACTATATTACCTAAGTTAATGTAGGAATTTAAGGGTAATGGATATAATTGAAACTAAAGGTTTATGGATCAATATAATTTGGTTATCTTTCTATTTATAATGTTTTAGATCCATTAAAATAAGAACTTGTTTTAATTCATCTTCCCCACCTAATCATCTCCATAGTTTCAATCTTATCATTCATCTCTTTCATTTTATTATAATTTTATACTTTCCTTTTGGCTTTCCCAAAGTAGTATCATAGTGAGACTTAAAAATTGATATATCTAAAACAATAATAATTTTTTGAATTCTTAAAATACACCATAGTTAGTTTATGTATACTTATGTTAAAAACTCATTTTATTCGTAACCCGGTTAAAAAATGAAACTAAGTTTTAAATATTATATTTTAATATATTTTTGCATAATGAATTTTAGTAATTTCATATTTAGACAAGATTCACACTTTTTTTTCATCCACTATTTGTATTTTAAAATTATATTATCAACCTTCCATAACACATGACATGGGATGGGGAAGTATCAGATTATGATTGATTGATTTTCATATAATCATTGAAACATAATTATTATTTTTTAATATAACCTAAATCTCTTTCAATAAATTTAATGTAAACAAACTTTATTTTTCAAGTGAAATATACCCTATCCTTTGTTTACAGTAGTGATACGATGGTTTTACATAACCTTAGTTATTTTTATTATTTTTTTTATTTCATGAATTATCATTTAAGAATAATATAATTGTGTAACACCCAGACCCGAACCACCGAGTATAAGCCAAAGTGACAATGGACCGCATTTATGCCACCCCATACATAAGAGGTTGTCAACTCTAAGTATTGTCCTATAAAACAACATGGGGAGATTATACCCTAGGAACCAAGTAAAAAATAGAGTCAAATAAGGAATTGATAATAAAAAAAACAAAAAATAATTGATAAGTAAATAATCATTAGACTGTTAGTGTAAACAACAAATACCAACCCTTGAAGTGTCAAGATGGAATGTAAACTATATAAACCAAGAATAAAAAATGATCTGAAGAATGTAGTGATTCTAGAAAATAAAATAAACTATAGATAGCTATCTTGAACCCAATCTAGAAATGTCTAGTGTCCAATAGCTAGCCTACTCAACTGTTCACCATAGGGCCCCTTCCCTTTTTTGGATCCCTAGTTGTGAAATCTACGAGAACACTAAAATTCATGACTGGGATGTGAGTATAAGACTAAATATGGAACCACCAATGACCCTTAACATATGATTATATGATTAATAGGTGAAATTAATAAAGGTAAATACAACAAATAAAAACAATTATCTCACACAAGTATATCACACATGTCTACTCCTCATAGATTGACTATACATACTTCAGAACCATACCAGAAAGAATACCGACCTCAATCCTAACACATCACATTGATAGGATAGTCCAAAAACATGTCTAACACATCACCATTGATGTGATAAACCAATGTATGTCAACCAATAATCTAACACATCCCTCTTGGGGGATAGTCAATGAGGATTAACCTGCATGCTAAACAGTTGAAGGTAGAAGAACAACACATACATATGATACATGATACATATGTTAGATTAAGAATCATGTCAAATCAGTTAAGTATAAAAATAGTTATAATCCATATACAGGAAACACAAGAATAGGTTAACAATCATGTGATCAAACGTCCACATAGGTCTTATGGGGATACACATGCATTCCAACAATCACGATATGAACTCAAAGAAAATATGAAAATAAATTCAAGGTCTTTTTACCTAAGGTGAAACAAATATTGAAACCAAAGGACACTATCTCATTCCAAAATCACCACTGGATCATAGAACCAATACTGTTTAAACACAATTTAGAATCCTATGTTCAAGTTTGAGAATAAACCATAACCAAAATGAAGTTCAATGTCAAACATACCTAAGATGGTTATATTCTAAAAAAAGAGTTTTAATCCAAAGGTTCTGAAAACACCAAATACCTCAATCTAGTGATAATTCTATAAATAATAATGAAAAACCTCATTATATTACATCAAAATATATATATATAATAATGAAATCATGGATATAATTAGTTTTTATATTGGATAAGATAAGCTACTTTATATAGAACATAGAGTAACTCAATCGATGAAGAAAGCAAGATTGATTCATTGTTTAGGAAATTTATGAAGTTGTTGTAAGTGAGGAAGACAACTCCAAAATCATTGGAGAGTTTTCCTAGGATGTTGGGAGTTGATTCAGGCCTTAGATATTAAGTAACAGTGATTGGTGGGAATGTTTTTTAAAATTCTTATAAACCTAGTGTCCTCGCTAGGTTTCATCAAACCCCATAGTTGATTTGGCGGCTTCCACTAGTTGGTCGCTAGATAGACACAAATATAATGAAGAGCCCCATAGTGAGTTAGTGGGGATACTATATATTTTTAGGATATAAAAATCACACTATACATGCCCATAATAAAAAACTACTCTCTTGAACACCTATAACCGAACTCAAATCCCTAAAAAATGTTTTCAAAAACAATATAAAAGTCATAAATAGACATTCCTTAAAATAGAGGTGCCACAATTCTCCCCCTCTTGTGACTTATCATCCTCTAGAAGTATCCATAGTGGTATTTTGGAGTATATCATGCCACTATTCCCAAATGTCCAACTCCCATTCATAAACACCTTCTTGAATATGCCAGTGCTACCATATAACTCGAACAAAAGGAATGGTCATTCCTTATTGCACTTTCTCACTTCAGTCCACTATCTGAATTGTTTGTTCTATAAAATATTCATCATACTCTAGTTAAAATCATCACAAATAAGTTCATTCATAGGATCTAACTCATAATCATATATTTGACGCACATGGAAAACATAGTGAATACCTTAATTCTGTATAGGAATTTATAACCAATTGGTCACCATCATAAAATATTTAATGAACTTGAACGAACCAATGTACTATAGAGCCAAATTTTCTTTCTGACTGAAATGATTATACCCCAAATGAGGGGAAACCAATATTAAAACCATGTAACCTATAGTATAATACAAAGGTTTTCTCCTTTAATCAGCGTAATACTACTATATGTTCTGATATATAACTTGTAACACCCCGAGATTTTGTGATTTTTTTTTCAAATTAATTTAACCTTTTGATAATTTTCATTTCATGAAACAATGAAGATAGTTCATTCTATATTAAACCACTATTTTTGGATTTTTCTATGTGAAACACCAATTTAATCATTCACTTCATGCAACATAAACTTTGGCCTGCTCTAAACAGAAAACTGATGATATACGACATTATATGCAACAATGTCTATCCTTGACATAGGATTGTTAACAAGAGGGTAATATAAGGTCGTAATCAGACCATATATGGTATTAGATATAATAAAATGGTTATTTAAAATATTAATAATAAATTTTTATTTATTATACATGTGGTTTTAATGCAAACAACGAGATTCAAGACACAAGGTAAGGGGATTTTAACTCACTTTCTATTCTCGTGACATACATGTTATGTTTACCACTTTTTCCTTTTGTGTGGTGTAAGTACTGACCATGATTGTAATATTTGTATCTTATACCTAAATTTATTGGTATTAACATATCCTTTTTATGAACTTTCATTCATGGGGTTTAAGTTTCAAAAGTTACCAAATCAGAAAAATGTTTTGTCTCAGTTTTCCTTCTTTGAGACTCATGTTTTTTTATTCACCTAAAATCTTTTTCTAGGTTTATATACTTAAATTTTACATGTTATATCATCAATATACTTATTTTACTGAATTTTTATTATTCATGTAATTTCCTTCTATTACATGGATAGTATGATCCCAAGTTACCAAGTTATAAGAGTTTATTGAGACAATCTCATTTCTTTTCAAGATTATTTACGTTTATGATTACTTTGATGAATTATTATGTTCCATATATTAGTAAATTAATAACATTTCTTATCCTTTGGTTATTCATTATATATTAATTTAGTGGTACCATTGTCTACTCTTTGGCACATAAGATAGTTAAGAAACTGTTTTTAAGAAAGCCCAAATTTACCCTCTCTTTAGTCGGAAATATATGTTACTTCAAAAACATGTTTTCTAAAAAGGGTTTCCAAGAATATTAAACTAATATCATATGACCATTAAAAGAAATTTTTACCATTTTTTTACCAATGTTTTCAAAGTGATATTTTTTTGGATTTCCAAACAAAGTAATTTTTATCCTTTTTACTATGAAAAAAGGAATGTTCTTTTTACCTTATACAGTATGTATAGATTGATCAATTGTCAATCCTTTGAAAAAATATTTTCATGATTAAAGGTTATTTTTTATATTTTTTTAAAAAAAATATATTTTTAAGAAAAGGTTTTCCAACCATTTTCAAAATTATTTTATACGTTTTAAAGGAAAAAGGTTTTCAAATGATTTCAACTTTTCTTTATAAGTTTTAAAGGAATTTTATATGAAAATGTTTATCAAATGGTTTTTTGTATAAAAAATCATTTTTTAAAGAATAAAATATATTTTCATCCAAATAATGTTTGAAATATATTTCAAAATTATTTTCCATCTAAGATGAAATCCATTGAATTTAATCATGCCCTTCTAGAAAATGATCTAAAGGTTCCATTCTTGTCCTTTATATTAATGGGTTATGCTTAATGTCACGGTCTTTATGAACCCCATTTATCTTTCACAGGTTTTATTTTTATGGAATCCATTTCTTTTTCATGGTTTACATATTTATGATTTATGTTTCTCTTTCATGGGTTATATTCTTATGAAATACATTTCTCTTTCATTAGTTATTCTTTTGATGAAATGATTATGAAACCAGTATCTTTTCCACAGTTTATGATATGTTTACATGTTTATGATACCCATTTAATTGAATGGGTTATGGTATTACTATTTATGATTTTCTATCACATGTATATATGATTTCACAATGAGATGGGTGGGACATATATCTACCTATAATGTATTGGGTAAAGATTTAAATCTCATGAGATAGACTAAGATTGTCTTAGGAGTAAACCTTAACTACTAATATCATCATGGGAGTGAACCATGACTACCAAGATGGTATGAGTAGTGAAATCATGCTACGAAGATGTCCATTGGAGTGAACCATGACTACCAAAATCGTATGAGGAGTGAACTCATGATACTAATATGGCCATGGGAGTAAACCATGAATACCAAGATGGTATGGGGAGTGAAACCATACTACCAAGATGGTCTTGCTAGAAATTCTGTGGATACTATGGAAATCATAATATATGCATATATGGATACCATAATCTCGTGTTTTATTCATATGTTATGCTTTCATGGCTTATATTATTTATTTCCTTGTGATTCATGTAATGTAAAATGTCATTATTTATGCTATCATTCAAGTATGTGATCTTTGATATGAAACATATGATCTTTTATTTTTATGATCATTTTCTCATACCGTTATACTGATAATTATGCTTACATATCTCCCTTATTTACCCTTACTGAGCATTTGATCTCACCCCTTTCTTATGTTTCCTTTACCCAGGTTAAAAAGAAGGGTTTTATATAGGAGTAATAAAGGTGTAGATCCTAATAGATGTTGAAGATTGTTCACCAGGATATAATATTTTGTTTCTATTTTTCCAAAGACACTAAACTATTATGATCCTCATGCATGTATTTTAGTAATGAATAGAATATTTATCTAAAATGATGTAATATAAATGTATGTTAAACTTGGATCTCTATAGTTGGTATAAAAGGAATGGTTTAGTCAACCTTTGGAAACTAGGATGATAAAAATTTAGTGATATCCCTATGTATATTTATAAGGATATATCTAGGTATGGCTCTAAGGATAAGTATAGGCTGAGTCAATGTTTAAGAAAATGTCGTGTAATTTTGTTAAAGGGTAGAGTGAGTGATTTACTATAAATACATCACTTTCTGGATACTACAAGTGGATATGGCTCTCGTACATATGTACCTAGGGGTAATAACTCCAAATATATGTTTCGGTCCTGACTTGGGGAAATATGGTACATGAAAAACAACCTTTCTACACACCCAGTTTGACACTCCTAGGGAATATGCTTTGGAAATTCACAAACTCTTCATGAACCATCACGAAGGATTTAGATGTAATTTTTTTATCAATAACCTAGGATGAACCTGGGGTGTCTTATATTAAGAAAGCTGTCATGATTTAAAAATCCCATAAGTAAATATTTTTCATAACTATGTGGTTTTATATTATGATAAGAAATTACCACATTATACTTTTGGTTTTATTCAATGAAATGAACCAAAAAGAACTAGATTAATGTTTAATGTGATGGATTAATTGCTGATGAGAATTCATGTGGGATTATTGATGGAGTTAAAGATGTTTTGATCATGCCTAATTAATTTTTGAGGAACATAATTAACAATGTGTACCCTAACCAACTCTCAGAATCACCAAGGAAGATAAATAAGGAGTTTTCTAGGATTTCAAGTAATAGAGACCGTAGAGAAAAGAAGATTTTTTATCTTTTGTGTCAATAATGTGAAAATAATCACCTAAGTTAATGTCCTAGAAGAACATGAACATGTTTTTATTGTGGAAAATAAGGACACAAAGAAGGTGATCATAAGAAAAAAATGCAGTGTTTGGTTAATGGAATGGATGAGAATATTGGCCTCCCTAAGACATAATTGAAGGTTAAGTTTTTTAAAAGTGGAATAAATTATCATTATGAAACTGAATTTCCTAAGAGGAAATCTCCCGAATAGGATCATCAAGGTCGTGAGAGTAATGGTTACATTTTTGATGATGATGATGAGACTACAGATTAAATGTAAAAGGAAATAGGTGTTGTGTAATAGGATGAGGTAGCCTTTTTAATGGCATAAGGATGAAGTGGAATAATCAAAGGTTATATGCATTTGGATTCAAAAGTTAAGCTATATGAAAGATGAAATATTAAATGTTTATTTTACTTATGTTTTTCACTCAGTATTTAAAAGTTTATGTTGAAATTTCCCAATGGACTAGTGGAGTGATTTAATGAAAAGGTGATATTTTGACTAAGTGAAGGCAACCATTAATATGTTCTTTATGCTAAGATAATGTTGTTATGAATAAGTAAATTGGATGATAATAATTACCATGGAACTAAGTAATGACTTGTTAATAGGTGTTTTATGCTATCATTGATTAAGTTTAGAGGATTTTTTTGGATTTAAGGAATATATTTAGTATACTTTGGAATAAGGTATAATTCATCTTTTCCGAAAGGATTTATGGTAATTAAGCTTATTACCATGTTTCCGTGGAATATGCGATTAGGGTATTCACATGTTTGGAATGTGACAAACAAGTGATACTTTTTAATATATGGGGGATCAATGTAAATCTTATTTCATGAATTTATTTCCAAATATTTGGATTTACATCTTTCGGAAGGATTATAAGGTTAACCCTTCCTAAAAAATTTAAGTTAAACTTCGGAGGAGGTATTTATGTATTGAGTATGTATTATAAACCTTATATAAAAGGTTATTTATATATTAACCTTATTTTAAGTATTTCCATCATAGTTATTCTGGAAATTATATTATTATGGTTTTAGAAAAGTACATCATGTATATCGAGTGATAACCAATCATGTCTGCCAAGGCTGCAGGTCTTGAACCTATGACTGAAGGACAATAAGGGTTTCACGCCTACCAATGGACTACACATTGTCATGGTTTATGTATACTTATTTTTGATGAATAATTATTTATGGTTAAATGGTATTGTTACTTTTTATGTTTAGATATTAATGTATTAACCATGTTTATTTTTAAGAATAGTTATAGATAATTATTTATACTTTTCATTCTTTTATGGGTCTTAATATCTGTTAAAAGTGTATTTTAGTGCTTCTGGAATCAAAGTTGATTTCTAGAAATGCATTTATATAAGTAATAGATGAATTTGATATAGAAAAAATAACAACAAAAGAATAAAAATTCTACTGTATTCTTCATCAATAAAATAATTACCCAATGATAGGTTAATGATCAAAAAGGAAAATGTGTTGTTCTAATACCTTAATTCATTTTAAACCTAAAACCTTTTAAATCATCACATATTTATGAATATGAGGCCATAAACTTTTATTTGATCATTAACTTGTTTTTTATTGATGAACTTAATCACTCCCTATAAATATTTACATTTTCCATCCATTTCTAATATTTACTTCAGACTTATGTTCTACTATGTGGAAACCTAGTTATATGTTACATTGGGTAACCATTATGGTTCTAACTTTCCCATTTAAAAGTCATATTTAGTATTCATTTTTAAGATGTTGCTTTATAATAAGGAAACATTCAAGTATTAAACATTTGATAACCTAGATAAATTTTGAGGGAGAAATTCATTTTAATGGGGGTAAATGTAACACCCTGAGATTTTGTGAATTTATTTTCGAATTAATTTACCCTTTTTGATATTTTTCATTTCAGGTAACACTGAAGATAGTTAATTTTACATTAAAGTGCTATGTTTGGATTTTATTATATGAAAAAATAGGTAAATTATTAACTATACACACCAAAAAACTTTGTCCTTTTCTACAGGGAGCACTGAGGTTACCTTTCATTATACGCAATAATGACTTTCCTTGATGACTATCATAACACGCAAGACCGAGGTTGAATGAACAATAATATATTATGAAAATATTATTATTTAATATAATAAGATATAACCTTGATGTTAAATTATAGGTTATTAATAATATTAACTAATTTATGAAAGAATTTGGTTTATATAATATAATATGAATTCATAGATTATTAATAAATTATAAATGAATATGAAAACTGATTGAATATGAAATAAAATATTATTATGGTTACAAATCTATTTTACCCTAATAAATTAAATTTTTATTTATTTATTTCAATTCACTAAGTCAAACATTCCTTTCACACAGAACACCAACTTGGTATTCGTTACACGTAAGACCGAGTTTCTACGAAACATCATTTTAAAGTTATAATTATTTAAACGAGTTAGTTTTAACCTTGCTTTTAAAACTTAGTAATATGAATATTAATAAATAAATTTTTAATATTTTTATAATTTTTTATAAAGATATAAAATATTGATAATGAAAAATATAATTTTTAGTAAATACCTTATATTTCTAAAAAAATTATTTTCTCAAATGAATTACTTTTCACTTCCATCTATAAAATATAATAAAATTAATTTTATACACTATTATAAATTGAATTTGATAAAATAAACTTAATTTTTTAGTTCAAAACATTCCATTTATCCTAGGGTAAATTTTTGGTATTTTTTGAGATACTTCATTTTTGATTAACAGTGAAAACTGTTGTGTTTTAGTTAAAAACTGCCCTTCTATTTAAATAATTATTAATGTTATATTATAGTTTAAATTTGTTTTAATTTCACATTATATAAATTATAAATATATTAATAAAATTTATTTAATTATAAACAATTTCAGTTTTAAATTGAATATAAAAACATAACAAACTTTTGAACATTTTTTAACTTTAAAAACTCAAAATTTTGTCTCGTCTACAGGATTAGCATTAATCTAAATTTTACCACTTCTGTGAATTAAATTACAAAAAACTAACATAATTTTTTTATCAGTATAATATTTATATTCTAATAATATCAACTTAATGTTTGACCAAAAATACTAGTAAAAGTAATTAAAATTAATCACAGTGATTAAGGTCAAATTAAGCTTTATTAGGGACTAAACCTTAAAATTAAGGGCCCAAATGACATATCCACTAGTAAAAACCCCAATTTATATTCGTAGTTCATCCATAAACCTTAAATTATTTATTTATGATGGGTTTTTATGACTTTTTTAAGGTAATTAGATGTGTACACCTAACTTGTTTTTAAAAATTCCAAGTGAGTCTTTTTCCTTCTCTATAAAAGGCCACCATCCCTCCCTCTTATTCACACCTGTAAAACCTCTTAATTTCGTCCAATAACTACCCAGTAAACTTCCCAAAAATTATCCCTTTCTCTTAGAATCTATCCCTTGGTCAAAAGAAAATCCAAGGAATCCTTTTAGCACAAACCAAAAAGAGTTACCCGATTAATAGGTAACGTCTTCTCTCAAGTCCTTTCTTTTATTTTACTTATCCACCCCCTCCAACTATCTTTGTTATATGATTATATAACCACACCAATATCCCCAATATAGTAGGTTGTTTTTATTTAAATGGTTATACCTACACACACACACTCCTCCATGTAATGGGTAACGAACATATTGTTTCTGTGTATGGTGAACTACTGCCTCACAAAATAATGGTTGTTCATTTTTCCATTACCACCTACCATGCTGGCCATTATGATGAAGAATATATTTATATATGTAATATATTAAATTTATTATGTATTTATGCTTATTTATTCCATTTTACAACACATACATTTTTACTTTCCATTTTTTGTTAATGTGATAATTTTGTTTGATGATGTTTGGACTATCGCCCCCTCAAAGCGATATGATTCATTCATACACCACATGAAGGTTATTAATGATGGTTTTGGTGAATATATAAGATATATATGGTATAATAAATATAATTAAATAATGATATATATATATATATATACATATATGTATTTTACTTTCATTCTATCAACACAACGATTAAACAGAAATAGCATTCATGCATACGTACAGCCTACCATCTCCATGAACAGTGTAATTCGTTTCATACTTATATTATATATATATTATTATAATAAAATTTATAAATATAAATTCTATTTATATAAAGTTTAAAATTCTGTAAATCATGATATAAAGTATAAATACCAAAATACAACAAATTAAGACGCATGCGAATAATAAAGCAAATATTATCTGAAGTGAAACCTTAACATAGGATTGTTAACAAAATGATAATATAAATTTGTAATAAAACCATATATGGTATTATATATAATAATATGTTCATTTAAATGATTTATAATAAATTTATATTTATTATACAGCTGGTTTCAAAGAGTATGACGAGAGTCAAGACCCAATGTAAGGGGACTTCATCTCACTTTTTATTCCCATGAGATACATGTTATGTTCGCCACTTGTTTATTTTGTGTGGTGTAAGAAATGAACAGGAGTGAATTATATTTATATTATAACTAAATTTATTGGAATTAACATATCCTTTTTATTAACTTTCATTCATGGGTTATAGGTTTCAAAAGTTACGAAATCGAGAAAAATGTTTTCTCTCAATTTTCCTTCTTTGAGACTCATGTTTTATTATGCACCTATACTCTTTTTCAAAGTGTATATACTTCCATTTTACATGTTCTAACTTGAATAACATTATTTTAATTATATTTTAAGCTTCATGTAATTTCCTTTTCTAATATGGAGAGTATGATCCTAAGTTACCAAGTTATAAGAGTTTATTGAGACAATCTCATTACTCTTTGAGATTGTCTACATTTATGATTCCTTTGTTTAATTATTATGATACATATCTCAAGATATTCATGCCTTTTCTTATCATATAGTTATTCATTATATATTCATTTATTGGTACCATTTTCTACTCATTGGTATATAATATAGTTAATAACGTGTTTTTAATAAATCCTGACTTTACATTATCTTAGGTCGGAAATCTATGTTCCTTAAAAACCATGTTTTCTAAAATGGTTTTCAAATAATTTTCTACTAATATATTATAATCATTAAAATAAGTTTTTAACCTTTTTACTTTTAAATTTTTTTCCAATGAATCTTCTTATTGCTTTCTAAATGAGGCAATTTCTTATCCTTTTTACCGTGAAAAAGGAATGTTCTTCTTACCTCTTACAACATGTATGAATTTATCCACAGTTAATCCTTTGAAGCTTTGCTTTCATGTTTAAAGTTTGTTTTTTTAAGAAAATGTTTTTAAAATATATTTCTAAGGAAAATGGTTTTCAAAACATTTTCAAACTTCTTTTCTAATTTTTCAAGTAAAAATGTTTTCAAATGATTTCAATTATTATTTATAAGTTTTAGAGTTATTTTCTATGAAAATTATTATCAAATGGTTTTATGTATTAAAAATAATTTTAGAATAAGAAAGGATATTTCCCTCAAGAAATGTTTTTGAAATATATTTCAAAATTATTTTCCATCTAATATGACATATGTTGATGTTAATCATTCTCTTATATAAAATGATCTAAATGTTCTATTCATATCCCTTTTATGAATGGGTTGTGATTAATATCATGGTATTTATGAAACTTGTTTCTCTTTTATGGGTTTTATGTTTATGAAATGTTTTTATCTTTAATGGGTAATATTTTTATAGTCTCTATTTCTCTTCCATAGGATATATGTTTATGAAATCAGTTTCTCTTTCACAAGTTATGATTTTGTTGAAATGATTACGAAACAGGTGTCTTTTCTACATTTTATGATATGTTTATGATACCCATTTAATTTCATTTGTTAAGATATGATTGTTTATGAATTTATGGCACATGTATGTATGATTGAACTACGAGATGGGTGGGACCTATATCTCCCTTAAATGAATTGGGTAAAGATTTATATCTCATGAGATAGACTAAGATGGTCTTGGGAGTAATCCTTGACTACTAAGATGGCCATGGGAGTGAACCATGACTTCCAATAAGGTATGAGGAGTGAACTCATGAAACTAACATGGCCATGGTAGTTATCCATGACTACCAAGATGGTATGAGGAGTGAACTCATGCTACTAAGATGACCATGTGAGTCAACCATGACCACCAATATGGTATAGGTAGTACAACCATACTACCAAGATTATCTGGGCACTGATGCTTTGGCTACTATGGAAATCATATTATATGCATATGTGTCTACCACAATCCCATGAATTATTATTATGTTATTCTTTTATGGCCTATGTTATTTTTTTCCTTATGAGTCATGTCTTATGAACTATCATTCTTTATTCCAGGATTCATGTATATGATCTTTGATATGTAGGGTATGATATTCTATTTTCATGATCATGTTATCATACCCTTATGCTCATAATTATGCTTAAATATATCCCTTTCTACCCTTAATGAGCATTTTAGCTCACCCCTTTCTTATATTTCCTTTACCTAGGTTATGAAAAATGGTTTTATGAAGTAGTAATAAAGGTGGATATCTTTATGGAAGATGCTGAATATCTTTCACTATGATAGAATATTTTCTTTCCAACTTTCAAAAGACACTAAACTATTACGGTCCTTGGGAATTTATTTTTGTATTGTATAGAATATTCATATTAAATTATGTAATATCCATGTAAGTTAAGCCTGGGTTGTTATAGTTGGTGTCAAAGGAAAATTTTATTCAACCTTTTCAAACTAGGATGATAAAACATTAGTGACATACCTAGGAATATTTCTCGAGATGTCTATAAGGATAAGTATAAGTGTGAGTCAATGTTTAGGAATATGTCATGGGATTTTGGTAAAGGGTATATTGAGTGGTTTCCTTGAAATAAATCCTTTTATGGATAATAAAAGTGGATTTAGTTATATCACATATATACCTAGGGGTAACAACTCTGAAAAGATGTTACGGGCCTGACTCAGGGTAATCTGGTACACGAAAACATGCCTTTCTTCACACCTGGTTTGACATTCTTGAGGGATATGCATTGGAAATTCACAAACTCTTCATGAACCATCATGAAGGATTTGGATATGAGTCGTCTATGAATAACCTAGGATAAACCTAGGGTGTCGTATATAAAGGATGGTGTCATGATTTAGAAATACCATAGGTAAATATTTTAATAATTATGTAGTTTTCTACTATGTTAAGTAATGACCACACTATGATTATAATTTTAGTCATTGGAGGGAACTAGAAAGAACTGGATTAATGTTGAATGTGATGGATGATTTTTTTATAAGTAGTCAAGTGGTATGATCACTGGACTAAAAGATGTTGTGATCATGACTAATCAGTTTTCAAGGAACATGATTAACAATGTGTACCTTAATCTACTCTCAGACTCCCTAAGAAAGATAAATATGAAGTTCACTGAGATTTTGGGTAATGGATAACATGGAATAAAGAAGATTCAGTTTCCTTTGTCTCAAGAATGTTGAAATAATCACCTAAGTGAATGTCTTATATGAATAGGAATATGTTTTTACTAGAAAATAAGAACGGAAATCAAGTGGCTGCAAAGTAAAATGAAGAGTTTGGTTAATAGGGTGGATGAAAATATTGGCCTCCCTAATACATATGTGGAATAAATAGTCATTATGCATCTCAATGACCTAAGAGTAAATCTCCTGAAGAGGATCGGCAAGGTGGTGTGAGTAATGGTTACATTTTTTATGGTGAAGAGACTACAGATGAAATGTTAAAGAAAATAGGTATTGTGTAATAGGAGGACATATCATAGTTAATGGTATAAGGATAAAGTGGAAAAATCCAAGTTTATATAATTTTTATTCAAAATTAAGTTATATGAATAATGAAATATACAAGGGTTTTTATACTTATGTTTTTCTCTCAGTATTTATGGGATTATATTGAATGTTCATGATGGATTGGTGGAGTGATTTAATGATAAGGTGATATTTTGACTAAGGGAAGAAAACTCTTAATTATGCTAACATAATACTATCATGAATAAGTAAATTGGACGGTAATGATTACCGTGGAACTAAGTAAATAATTCTTAATAAGTGGTTTGTGCTATCAAGGATGAGGTTTATAGTATTTTTTGAATTTAAGGAATATATCCAGTATATTATGGAATATGGAAGAATGTATGTTATCCTAAAGTATTTATGTTAATTAAGGTTATTACCATGTTTTAAGGGAATAAACGATAAGGCTATTCACATGTTTGGAATGTGACAAACAAGTGGTACTTTATGATATATGGGGGATCAATGTTAAGCTGATTTCACAAATTTCTTTCCAAATATTTTGATTTCTATCTTTCAGAAGGGTTATAATGTTTACCATTCATGAAAAATTAAGTTAACCTTCAAAGATGGTATTTATGTATTGAGTTTGTATTAAAAACATTGGATAAAAGGTTATTTAGTGATTAAAATTATTTCAAGTATTTCTATAATATTTATTTTGTAAATTTTATTAGTGTCGTTTTAGAAAAGGACATCATGTATGTCGGCTGACAACCAATCAAGTCCAGCAAGGTTGTGGGTCTTAAAACCATGAACATAGGACAATAAGGGTTTCACGCCTACCACTAGCCTACACGATATCCTGGTTTATGTATAATAATTTCTGATGAATAATTATTTATGATAAATGTTAGTGTTTCTTTTTATATTTAGAGATTAATGTGTTAACCATATTGATTTTTAGGAATAGTTATAAAAAAATAGTTATATTTTTCATTCTTTTACGGACAATAATATCTGCTAAAAGTGTATTTTAGTGCATCGGGCACCTAATTTAATTTCTGGAAACCCATTTATAGAAGTAATTTATGAATTGGAAATGGATAAAAGCACTACGAAAAGAATTACTCAGTGAAAGGATAATGATCAAAAAGAAAATTGTGTTGTCCAAATACCTTATTTTTTTTTGAACTGATGTCCTTTTAAATCATCACAGATTTATGACATTAAGGCCCTCAACTTTTCTTTGTTCATTCACTTTTCAGCGATTGATGACCTCAATCACTCCATATAAATATTTAGGTTTTACTCAATGTCTAATCTTCACTCCCAACCTATGTTCTCCTATGTAGAAACCTAGTAATATGTTAGTTTGGGTAACTATTATGGTTTCAACATTCCCTTTTTAAATGAAGAGTTAGTATTAATTTTTACGATGTAGGTTTATATTAATGAAACATTAAAGTATTAAACATTTCATAGTTTAAATGAATTTCGAGGGGGGAATTTATTTTAAGGGGGATAGAATGTAACACCCTGAGATTTTGTGATTTTTTTTGAATTAATTTATCCTTTTTGATATTTTTCATTTCATGCAACATTGAAGATAGTTCATTCTATATTAAAGAACTATGTTTGTCTTTCATTATATGCAACACCAAGTTAATCATGCACTACACACAATATAAACTTTGGCATGCTCTACAAGGAACATTAAGGTTAATATACATTATACCCAACAATGACTTTCCTCGATGACTTGCGTAACACACAAGACTAAACTGAACAAGGATATATTATTAAAATATAATTATTTAATACAATAAGAAAAAACCTTGACATTAAATTATATTTTATGAATAATATTAACTAATTTATAAAAATATATGGTTTATATAATATAATATGAATTCATAGGTTACCAATTAATTATAAATGAATGTGAAAACCGATTGAATATAAAAGGAAATATTATTATGGTCACAAATCTATTTTACCCTAATAAATTAAATTTTCATTTATCTCTTTAAATTCACTAAGTCAAACATTATTTTCACATGGAACATCGACTTGGCCTGTGTTACACGTAATATCGAGTTTCCACGAAACATCATTTTATTATTATAATTATTTAAACGAGTTAGTTATAACCCATCCATTAAAAAATACTAATATTAATAGTAATAAATAATTATAAAATATTTTAATAATGGTTTTATATAAACAAAACATGTTGATAATGAAAAATATAATTTTTATTAAAGTGTTTATATGTTAAGAAAATATTATTTTCTCAAATGATCTACTTTTCATGTCCATTTGTGAAAAACAATAAAATTAATTTTTGAAACTTTTTTAAATTTAATTTGATAAAATAAACTTAATTTTTTAATTAATAACATCTAAATTATCCTAGGATAAATTTTTTGGATTTTTTTAGAAACATCATTTTTTGATGAATATTGAAAACTATTACGTTTTAATTAAAAACTGCCTTTTTGTTTAAAAAATTACTAATGTTAAGTTATTATTTAAATTTAATTTAAGGTAACATTATATCATTCATAAATATAATAATACAATTTATGTCATTATACAAAATTTCACTTTTAAATTTAATATAAAAACTTAACAAACTTTTGAACATTTTTCTACTTTAAAAACCTATAATTTTGTCCCGTATGCAGGATTAACATTAATATTAATTTTCCAAATTATGTGAATTGAATTTATAAAAACTAACATAAACTATTATAGTTAGTACAATATTTATATTATAATAGTATAAACTTAATTTTTGATCAAAAATATTAGTAAAAGTGATTAAAATTAATCACAATGATTAAGGTCAAATTAATATTAATTAGGGACTAAACCTTAAAATTACGGGACCAAATGACCTAGATAGTGGTCAAACAACCATTTTATATCCCTTAATCGGCCAAAAACCTTAAATTATTGATTTACGTTGGTTTGATATGTATTTTATTAGTTAAGTACTTGTGTAAACCTAACTTGTTTTCAAAAATTCCAAGTGAGTCATTTTCCTTCCCTATAAAAGGCCACCACTTCTCCAACTTATTCACACCTCTAAAACCTATTAATTTCAGACAATCCCTAACAAATACACTTTCCATAAATCCTCCCTTACTCCTAGAACACTTCCCTTTGGTATAATGAAATCCAAGGAAGCCTCTTGGCACAAAACAAAAGGAGTTACCCGATTAAGTGGTAATGGCTTCTTGCAAGTCCTTTCTTTTATTTTCCTTCTCCACCCCCACAGAATCTATTTATTATAGGATTATATAACACCACTAGTATCTCTAATACATTAGTATTTTGTTTTGTAATTTTTTTGACCTAAACATACACACACCTTCATCTAATGGGTGACAAACATATGTTTTCTGTGTACGGAGAAGTACTACCTCATGAAACGATGATTTTTAAGTTTTCTATTACCACCTACCATGGTGGCCATTAAGATGGACACTCTGTTTATATATCTCATATATTTAATTTATTATGTCTTTAATCTTCTGTATGAAGTTCCCAATCAGGATCTAAGTATCACTGAGAGGGGGAGGGGGTGAATCAGTGATGTATTTTTCTTTTTATGTTTCTTTCTTTTTGAAATAATCTTTGCTTCCTGTTAAAGAGTTTCTTCTCTGCTGAACACACACAACTATAGGAACACAAGATTTATAAGGTTCACTACTCAATAAGAGTAGCTACATCCTTGGTATGGTACAAAAATAATCCAGTACCACACAATCCACTAGAAAACAATCCTTTTATGAGGAATACAATGAGTAGGATATACCCTTACACTCATTTAGCACTTTGAAAACAATCCGTAAGAGTGTATGCACCCTATTTGCATAAATAGGGAATTACAGTATTTTAGTGATTTTTTACAATTGAACAGATGTATTCTATGAAGTAAAAATCTTCACTTTCTTACCCAGAATCCGGTAAGAACTATCTTACGCACAACTGAATACCTGCGAAGACCACAATTTTTTTACCCAGCCTTTAGGGTAACTTTCATGCAATCCAATGGCTTGCACGTAAAAATTACCTTTTGGCGCGAAAAATATTTTTTGTGCAACCTCCTTTTTCGTGTAACTTTCCACTTTTTTGCTCAACTTTCCACTTTTTCGCACACCATTCCTCTTTTCGCACAAACCTCTTTCTTTTCGCGCAACTCACTTAGCGTACAATTTTATGCACTTCAGAGCTCGCGATTTCTCTAAGTGTCGAGCCATCCATAATGAGAGGGGGTCACCTCATATTTATAGGCCTTTTTAACTCCATTCAAAAAATACTAATTCACGTGTAAAACCCCCTTTGTGCGCATAAAAACTCTTTTACGTGACATCATATTTCGTGCAATGCTCCAATTTTTTGTACACCTCATGCCTTTTCCATTTTTGAGCTTCTGATCTCGAAACGCCTCTTGCGTGAAAAACATCATTTCTCTACTTCACGCACCAATCCAATATTTCTCACACCACTTTATTCTCCATGCATCCGGCTGATATTTCGTGCACCGCTTTATTTTTTTGCACATCCTACTAATATTTCACGCATACCGCAAGTATTTCGCGCAACCTTTATTTTTTAACGAACTCTGCCCAATTTTTCTCGCACTGCATGCCTTTAACATTTTTTAATGTTCTGACTATGAATCATGCCTTGTGTGCAAAAATCTAAACCATTTCAATCTTGCATGAAACATCCATTTCCAAAAACACATTTCTTCATCTTTTGATTTTCAGGCCCTAAAATTTGGCAAACACTGGAAAACGGTGCCACCTTAAACTGTGATTTTGTGCCACCTCTAGATTTTCCATTCCTTTATCATTAATATCTTCAATGATTCCTATAACCCTTCTTCATCTTTCATCATGAACTCCACTATCGTGATATATATCCTTTGATAGACCTGATTTGGCATCGTCAGAATTACAATGGGAAGTACACAAACTTCTTTATCTTCGAGTAGCATCATTCCTTCCAATAAAAACTGTACATGAATGGAATTATCATTTCTCCCCCTTTATTTCATGAGTATTACATCACAAGTTCTCCTAAATTGTAATATTTGTGAAATACATATCAGCAATGCATCATCTGGTTTACAAGTCCTTTACAAAGTGAATTGATTTAGCTTCTTTGACAATAAAAAACAACACTCTGTAATAGCAAACTATTCTTACTTTCTTATCCGTCGAACTTGGTCCCAAAATTGTATTCCTTTTTACAACACATATCATTTTACTTTCCATGTTGTGTTAATATGATAATTTCATTTGGGAAAGTGTGGACTACTGCCCCTTCAATGCGATATGATTCATTCATACACCGCATGGATTGTATTAATAATGGATTTAGTGAGTATATAAGATATATATGATATAATAAATATAATTTAATAATTATATATATATAAATATTTATACATATATGTCATTTAATTTCATTCTTTCAACACAACAATTAAATTGAAATAACGTTCATGTGTACAAACAGTCTATCATCTCCAGGAACGGTGTATTCTATTTCATACTTATATATTATATAGATTATTATAATAAAAATATAATGAATATAAATGATATTTATATCATGTTTTACATTCTATAAATAATTATATAAACTATAAATACCAAATATAGAACAAATTAATACACATGCATATAATAAAGAAAATATTATCTGAAATTAAACATTAACATAGGATTGTTAACAAGCGGGTAATATAAGGTTGTAACCAAAACATATATTGTATTAGATATAACAATATGGTTCTATAAAATATTTATAATAAATTTATTTTTATTATACATGTGGTTTTAATGTGTTTAACTAGAGTCAATACACAAGGTAAGGGGATTTTATATCACTTTTTATTCACATGAGATACATGCTATGTTTTCCACTCTTTCCTTTTGTGTGGTGTAAGTAATTACCATGAATGTATTATATGTATCTTATACCTAAATTTATGGGTATTAAAATATCCATTTTATGAAATTTTATTCATGAGTTTTAGGTTTCAAAAATTACGAAATTGGTAAAAATGTTTTGTCTTAATTTTCCTTATTTAAAACTCATGTTTTGTTATGAAGCTAAACTCTTTTTCGAGGCATATATAATTCTATTTTAAATGTTTTATAAATAATCTAATTATTTTAATGATATTTTAAGCTTAATTTAATTTCATTTTCTTACACATATAGTATGATCCAAATTTACCATGTTATAAGAGTTTATTGAGAGAATCTCATCACTTTTCGAGATTGTCAACATTTATGTTTCCTTTAATGCATTATTATGTTCCATATCTCAAAAAATTCATGAATTTTCTTCTACTCTAGTTATTAATGCTATATTAATGTAGTTGTAGTATTTTATACTCTTTGGTACATAATATAGCTAATAATGTGTTTTTAATAAATCTTAACTTTACCCTCTCTTTGTTCGGAAATCTATGTTCCTTCAAAACCATGTTTTATAAAAAGGGTTTCCAGGAATATTATACAAATATCTTATGATCTTTAAAAGAAAATTTTAAATTTTTGTCTTTTACCAATGTTTTTTAAGGAATCCTTTTTTCACTTTTTGAATGAGTGAATTTTCTATCATTTTTTCATGAAAGAGGAATGTTCTTTTTACCTCGTACAAAATGTACGAATTTATCTTCTGTCAATCCTTTGAAGCTTTATTTTCATGTTTAAAGGTTTTTTTAAATATATTTTCAAGGAAAATAGTTTTCAAATGATTCCAAGTCTTCTTTATTATTTTTAATAGTATTTTCTATTAAAATTATTATCAAATGGTTTTTTGTATTAAAAATAATTTTTTCAAAGAACAAATGAAATTTCCTTCTTGAAATATTCTTGAAATATATTTAAAAAAATTTCAATCTAAGATGACATCCATTTATGTTACTCATTCCCCTATAGGAAATTATCTAAAGGTTCCATTCATATCCTTTCTATGAATGGGTTTTTCGTAATGTCATAGTATTTATGAAACTCGTTTCTCTTTCACAAGTTTTATTTCTATGAATTTTTTTTCACTTTTACGAGTTATATGTTTATGATATCTATTTCTTTTTCATTGGTTATATGTTTATAAAATCCATTTCTCTTTCACAAGTTTTTCTTTTGATGAAATGATTATGAAACTCGTATCTTTTCTATAGGTTATGATATGTTTAAATGTTTATGATACCCATTTAATTTCATGGGTTATTATATGATTGTTTCTGATTTAGTGGGACATGTATGTATGATTTCACTATGAGATGGGTGAGACCTATATTTCTCTCCAATTAAATGGGTAAAGATTTATATCTCATGAGATATACTAATATGGTCTTGGGAGTAAATCTTGACTACTAAGATGGACAAGGGAGTGAACCATGACTACCAAGATGGTATTAAGAGTAAACTCATGCTACTAAGATGGGAGTTAACCATGACTACCAAGATGGTATGAAGAGTGAACTCATGATACTAATATTCCCATGGAAGTGAACCATGATAACCAAGATGGTGAGGGGAGTAAACCCTCACTACCAAGATGGTCTTGGAAGTAATGCCTTATCTACTAAGGAAATCATATTATATGATTATGTGTCTGCCACAATCCCATGTTTTATTCCTATGTTATGATTTCATGGATTATGTTATTTATTTCTTTATGATTCAAGTCTTATGAAATTCCATGCTTTATGCCATGATTGATGTATATGGTATTTGATGTGCAGGTATGATCTTCTATTTTCATGATCATGTTCTCGTACCCTTATGCTTATTAGTATGCTTACATATCTCACTTATTTACTCATACTGAGTATTTGAGCTCCCCCCTTTCTAATGTTTCCTTTACATAGGTTATGAAGAAAGGTTTTATGTAGGAGTAATAAAGGTGGAAATATTTATAGGATATGTTTAAGATCTTTCACTGGGATAGAATATTTTGTTTCCAAGTTTCCAGAGACATAAAACTATTACGGTTCTCGGACATGTATTTTTGTAATGTATAGAATATTCATCTAACATGATCTAATATCCTTGTATGTTAATCCTGGGTCACTATATAACCATCCATTCCCAAATAAAATATACCCACTTCTAAGTCTCTTATACCATGCTCATCCCTACAAATAAAGTCTCACCTGCCATATGCCAGCATAGTGGTGAAAGATATGGTCTCTTATACAATGCCTTAAAATGGATCCATCTGAATTGAGGACTGAAAGATGTTAAGACTGGTGAAAACCACAAGGTCCAAGTGATTATCCCAAATTCCTCTAAAATATAGAATACATGCTCAGAAAAATATTCTCTAAGGATTTATTGTTCTTTCTAACTGCCTGTTTGACTGAAGATGAAATGCCATACATGTCTTTAATTATGTACCCTTCATGTTTTATAAGAACTTCAAAAATCATGAGGTAAACAAAGAATATATATCAAATACCAGACTTGAAGTCACTCTATTATGTTGCATAATCTATTGAACATATATCCTACTGATATCATCTATTGAATTCATCTCTGGAATCAGTACGAAGTGAGCCACCATGGTCAGTTGATCCACTATCAAACAAATAGTGTATCTACCTCTCTCTTTCTTAAAAAACCCTATCATGAATTCTTTCATCACCTCTTAAAAAATAAACACATGTACTATAAGTTTCTAGAGAAACCCTACAGATATTTGATTCTCAGCCTTGATACTATAAAAATTTATAAAATGGGATACAAATCCTAAAATTCTTCTATTCATGTCGGGCCACCAGAAATGGCACTTAATATCTTGATACATCTTGGTCGTCCCTAGATGCACTTCCCACTATTAATCCTATGAGGCTCCCGTCAAATCCTATCTCATGGAATATAGAACCATATCGTTATTCTTGTATAAATAACAACCTGGAAAGAAACCATTTTATACTAACCTTTCTCACATCGTGATACACTTCGTATCAATCTAATGGATTCCCTTCACAAGTTCCACCAATATGGATGTTATCACTAAGGGTGCCCAAGATGCTGACCCTTGATCCTAATTTATTCCCACCCTCAAATATTTTAATAATTTCATGAGCATCCACTATGAATTATATGTACTCTCTCTCACTTCTTGTGTATTCTGGATTAGTGCATCTACAACTACATTACCTTTTCCTAAAGCATACTTTATCTAAAGTCAAACGTCTAAAAATAATCTACCCAGCACCTCTAATGAATATTCAACTCATTCTAGGAGTATATATACCATAGAATATTCTTTTTAGTATGAGATAAAAATCTCTCCCCAAATAGGTAGTGTCAACAACATTTCAAATCATGAACCAAAATCTGTAACTCTAAGTCCGGGGTAGGGTAGTTCTGCTCAAGGGGTCATTAATAACGAGTCCTGTAAAAAACTACCTTATAACCCTACATCAAGAAAACTCCCAAGAAAATTCTATATATGTTGTAACACATTGTATAGTCCACTCCAGACTTTGGAGGAATCAGAATTAGAGTTAAAGACAACATTTTATTTATATTTAAGAAGAAATATTCACACTATTCTATCTATTCAAAATTTACTCCCATCATGGTATGTGAGTTCATGGAAATTTTCATGGGAGAAAATTTCTCAATTAATCTCTTGTAGTACCAAGACAACCTAATAAAACTCTATATCTCAAACACTTTAATAGATATTTCTCTAGACATGAATTGATCAACTATATCTTTATCAACTAATATTCACACTTGAAAAATTATGTACTTTTAAAACTTCACCTCATGTATCTAAAAGTGGAAACTCATGTAATTGGTGTAAATCTGATGATCTTAAACAATTCTCAATATAATATTAAGGTGTATAGCACGTCATTCTAATTTCATGGAATATATGATGATGACATCGATGAAAAAAAGGTAAATTAGCCCAATTATGTGTGGAGAAACTTGTTCATGAGGTCCATGAACACCACTACTATATTATTTTGTCCAAAGGGAATAATAAGATACTTATTAAACTTATACCTACTCTTAAACATTATATTTTGTATTTCTTCCTTACATGAAACTTATTATGTCTAGAATGTAGATCTATTTTTGAAAAACACTTTTCTACCCTCCTTTGATCAAACTAGTCACTAATAATTGGTAATGGGTACCAATTATTTATAGTTATCTGATTCAACTTCTTGTAGTTAAAACAATTTTAAATACTACATTTTTCTTTCTAGGAAAATATCACCGAAGTACCCCAAGTGGAATTGTGAGGTTGAATAAGGCCTTTAGCCTCAATATTATCCAACTCCACCTTGAGTTATTTCAACTCGGTCAATGTCATGGGGTATGGTAGAATTGATATTCATTTTTCACTAGTAATAATATTGATCTAAAACTCAACTCCCTTGTGTGGAGGAAACCCTAAGAAATACACGATAAAGACATCACTGTATAGGTATACCACCTAAGGGAAAGGGGTGGGAGTCCATGTTTTATCCACTTTTAAAATTATTCTATCCACCGACACTAAAAGGTATTCTATTTTATGAGATTATGGTTCCACTCTACCTTCCTCAACATCCCCTTCAGGGATAAACATGAACATTCACCCTCGGTTTATGAAAGATTCACTCACATCCTATAAAAATCGATGTGTACATGGAAACTAGTCAACCAATCCATACCCAGAATCACATTGACACCTATCATATCTAGAATTATGAAGATCAAAACTTGTTCAAAGCTATCAACCACCATCGGAAAGCCTTGAATGATACAAAGAAGGTTGACATTCCTTCACAAGGGTGTATCATAGGCAATATCTCAAGAGATAATTTAACCGGTAACTCAAACACAGTCACAAATGGTGTTGATATGACATAATGGGATAATCATGTATAAAGAACAATATATTGATTAATTTTAATTAGGAATGAGCCTCACACTATTGAAGTTCCCTCTACACCATCTATTAAATCCCAATAAATAGTAAAACCCCTTCTAGCCAAAACTCCTTTACACCCCAAAGGCTCTTGATTCACTTGATTTACTAACCATATTGGGGTCTCCACCATCTTCAATGGTCGTGTACTTGTACCTATTATATGCATCCTTAAAGACCTACCAATGAACTGCCTTATATTCTATTCATTTTTAAAATAGTGTCAAGTCCTTTGAGAATTTATAAAATCATTGGGAAAATATCACTTCCTCACAAAATTGTATCACTTAGTAGATTTAATACTCATGAATGCATTCAAGGAACCACTATTATACTCAAAGAGACAACCACAACCCTATAATTTATCCTCTAACTTTTACTACTTATTCCTATAATAATGAAATATGACTGCACAAGATAAATCATATTTTGGAAAACTTTAAATTGGAATAATACATGCATCTATGAATTACATAAAGTACTTATCCACTTATAGTTCCTTCGGAAGCATTACATCAGAGGTTCTTTTTTTCAATTTTACAACCTATCACTTCTGATCTGGGTGAAGTCCAATCTCAAATAATCATTCCTTATTCACCTCATTTCCTACTGGAATAGTATAAAAGAGAAACATTTTTTTGAAGAATTTTGAATAGGTGGAAAATTTCATCATCACCTTAAAAAGTTTCATTAACTCCTGATCATAGTCCATCTTCAGTACATCTGGAATGAAAACCTAAAATAATAGATCGTTGAAGTTTTACCAATTCATCCATGCATGTCATGAATCCTTAATCCTGAAGCATGACATCCCACCATCAACTAACTATGACTTTAAACATAACGGTTGAAATATTAACTTTCTAATCCTCTAGGGTCTATACCAAGTCAAAAATACTCTCAATGACCCACATCCATTCCTCTTTATCTGGGGGAATTTAGTTCCATTGAATGATGGGGGTGACAGAGATAAAAGTTGATAGTTTAATCAAATATTTTCAACTTCATCCAATAGGATCTGTCACTATAAAAAAGTGCTAATCTAAAGATCCTTGAATGGATCAGTTATAATACTTAACTCAAAAGTGATACTATGGTTTCATGCTTAGTTTAATCCTCATGATAAATTGGTGGTTTTTATAATCTTCTCTGTTCCTGATACTTCTCATACTCATTTTTATTTATTTATTTATCCTTGTTTTGATCATACCATTGTTAGATCTTTCTTTGGGGTTGTTTCAAGTGAATTATATAATTTAGTAATCCCATGGGTCTATTCATGGTTGGTTCATAGTTAGGAAAAACTATGGGGTTTTCCCTAGGAAATTGTTTACTCATTCTGGAGCCACAGGAGGTGGTGTCCGGTTTGAGAAAACTAAATGGCCTCCATCCCCAAAATGTGAAACCCCATAAAGATGGTTTTTCCAAAGTTTTCACATGGTTTTTTAGAACAGTCACCCACCTAAAAGTAACTTTGAAACCCAAACTCTAGGCATGTACGGTTAGGGAGCATGGTTTGGAAAACCATGCGGCCTAACCCAAAAAATTATGTGTGCAGGATTTACCATTGAATTATTTATTAAAAAATTCTTAAAATCTTGGTTATTATCTATAATAACTCCATCTTGGAAAAATATTAATTACCTTTATCTTGGATTATCTATATAAGATTCCAAGGCTCCTTGAACCTCTTCTGATAAAAGTCAATGATCCAATAGAAAGAATTAGCAACTGTTACAATATATAATTTCTTACTCGTTTTAATTCCTCTATCTCCCATATTTCTCTCCCTTTGGAGAGGAGTGAATTTATAATATAATTTTTGTTTTAGATATTAGTTTTTTATGGATCTTGTTTTATTGGATCTTATTCAGAGATTTTGATTCTAGATCTTCTCCACCATTGTGAGTCTATTCATTCAACATCAAATTGTGGGTTATGGTTTGGCAAGTGTTCACCAATAATCTTGAGGTAGATGGTGTAATTTCTAATTCCCATAGTATAGATTGGTTTTTTTGTTTATAGTTGTACCATATACTTTCCACATTGGAAATTTTCATTTTAAATAGAATTAATGAATTTATTCCCATGTGATTGTGAGACCCTTCACGTATCACATTGGACCCATTGGATTTTTCAGATAATACATGATGGAACCCCATTGGGTGTTTCAATACATATGAAATGATGACATACAAATTATAAATAGGGGAATAATGGGTTCATGAAATTGAACTAAATCATTATTTCATGTTTTTTAATGGGATTTAATGGGATACCATTATCAACATTGATGTTTTAATTAATTGTGTGATTAAATGTCAATAATTGGAATAATGGTGAATTGTTCATGTTATTCCATGTGATTGATGTAAAAAACCATAGTTGTGATTTTTAATTGAAAAGTTTCACTATTATGATAATGATTGAATAGAAGGTTAAAGATTTTTAACCTTGATATAAATGTGATATATGTGATATTTTTTTATTGATTGATAAATAGGGTGTGGTTGAGGGACAAATGCTCTAAATACCCATGGGGTTCTGGAATAATTCTCTTAGCCCCTGATGAATGCTTGTAAATAATGAGTTGTAGGATAGGGACTGATTATCCAAATATCCATAGGGTTCAAAACTGATACTCTAAGACCCCAATATATTGGAATAGTACTAATGTTCCATGTTCCTAAGATAATGGTACATAATTAATTCTCCAAGGTACTGGAAATGAAATTGGAATTAAATGAATAATTAAATCCCATTAAAGAATGAATTGTGATATTCCTATGATGTATGGTTCATAATTATGAATAGTATGAAGCAGGTATCACTGGTTCAGGTGTTACTGTGAACCTAGGGGTATTTGTTGTTAATTAAATAATAATTAAACGTGAATCCGATTTACTTTTATCATTTGATCATTATTATTTATAAAATTTCATCAACAGTTATTAACTTGGAATTTATTTAAATACCATCAGTGGTGGCCTATTGAGTTCTACTCACACCCCACTCAAATTTCCACATTGGAACTTGAATATACTGAATTTTTTTAGGACAATGTAAGGGAAAGAGTCCTAAGTTATATGGTTGAGTTGAGATTCTGGATGAAGTGTGGATGGTGGTACTAAAAATAATGTTAGTACCTCCTTGGGAGATGTAAGTGTGTAATTGTTTTGGGTTTTAATTAGTCACTTGACACTTTTAGGGCATTAAATATTTATATATTTGGTTTATGGTCATTATATATTTTTTATCATTGTAATGTGATGTTATATTTTATTGATTATGAAATTATCTTGGTTATTTTTTATTGTCATATGGTTTTTGTATATTTATTTAAACTATTATGATACTTTGATAAATAGGGTATAGTATCTAAATGTTACATATTAGAACCTCATTTATCATTATCATCCTATGGAATATAGAGAGTAATTCCTAAGGTTTCATAACAAATAATCTTAGGGAACTGATTTTTGGAACCTCGGTTGGGACATTGAAAAGTGAAATAAGGGGAGTTTTATTTTATTTTTATTTGCCTTTTTATTTTTTTAAATGTATATAAGAAACTAGGATGAGTTTGGACTTATTCATGAGATATTTTATGATATTATATAACCCATGAGTTGTGGGAAAACCAAGTACCCATGTTGAGATTGTTTTTCTTCATGTTGTTTTGTTACAGTTTAATGTCATTTCACCTTGGGTGATTCAATTACTGTGCGATGTTATTATTTTTCTGATATTTCACTAATCAATGGTATGGAACAAGGGTTGTGTATACATTCATCATTATAGGTACTCAGTAATTCATGTGTCATGCATCATTTTAGGTATGTAAAGTATGTTATGAATGGGTTATAGAGAATGAAAATGATTTTTTATATTTGTGTATTTTTAAAATTAAATGGTGCCTAATAAAGAATTGGTAATTGTAAATAACACAAATGAGTTAATTTTAAATGGATAAAATTGGTTCATGAGGATAAAAATCAAAATATGGAAGTTTTTTACCCTATGTTATCCATGCACAGGGTGAGGTATG
Organism: Viscum album; assembly: GCA_963277665.1. Lineage (NCBI taxonomy): Eukaryota > Viridiplantae > Streptophyta > Magnoliopsida > Santalales > Viscaceae > Viscum > Viscum album. Next base: position 2,056,286,747 of record OY728159.1, on the reverse strand, counting down.
GTTGAGGTTCATGATAGTGCATCAGTTTTGACCCAATTGCAGTTTATGAGGGATAAAATATTAAAAATTTATGTGAATCCCTCTTATTAAAATGAGTTAATATTGATTTATGTGTCTTAATTTGTGTGTTTCTTATTTTATAAAAATTCCTCCATGATGGTGATTTTTGATAGGATGATAAGATAAACTTTCTAGAAATGTGCCTCTCATAGTGGAACCAGAGGCCCCAAAACTTCCTATTGAGGGGTTGAGAGAGAATTTACCTAAGAAATTATCTAGATTTATATGGTTCAGGTAAAGAGACCATGGGTGGTAAATGAATAATATATTATATTTGACCTAGGATTTCTACTTGCAGCACCATTTGACTTTCACCGAAGAGGGTGGTCCTGAGGCAGCTAAGTTTTGGACTAACTCTATCCAGAACATCCTAGATCATTTAGAAAATAAAATGGATATGAAAGCCAATTTGGATGCTTATATATTGTGATTATCAATGAATATATAATGGGATATCCAATATTAGGGCAAGAAGCTATATAATATGGTATGGAAGTACTTTTAGGAGTAGTTCCAGGAACACTTTAACAAGGATATTCTCAAGAAAGATAGTGTAGAAAAGTTTATAAGTTTGAACCATGAGAGTATGTTTGTGATAAACTATGATGGTTGCTTCACTAAATTTTAATGCTTTTTCCTAGTGCTCGTTGGGGATGAGGCAACTACAGCGAGATGTTTTGAGGATGGACTTAAATGTGAGATTATGTTTCAGATTAAAAAAATTATTGAAGAAGTTTTTTGAGGTGGTGAATCAAGATCTAATTTATAATTGAAAGAAAGGAGGCTTCTAGTGGAGGAAATTTTGTTTTCATTAGATGACTAGGAGGTACATATTTTGAGGGTATAAAGCATATCTATGAAAATGTTAACTCGGTTAGTGGAAATAAGAGTGGCCATGAAAAAGGATTAATTACTCCGATCAATACCCGATTTATTTTCCATTAGTGTGGTAGGTTGAGTAACTATTGTAAACAGTTTCTTAAACCATTGATAGAATACCCATATTTTAGAAATATAGGTAATATATAACATTTCTACAGGAACCCATGATATATGGGTAGGGATGGAGGAGCTAGAATTAACCAAAGTATGGGAAGGGGGTCTTCTACACTGTACTAGTCTACCAGTTGGAGTACTACTTGACGTGGTAGCCAAGGTGGAATATGTGGTACTTCTAGGTAGTAGTTCCCATATTATTACTGTAGTATAGCTCAGGTGACTCATATTTTACCAAAGTGAATAGGGATATGACAGTTTCATGCAGTTCAGCCAGAACATTTTGATAGCAAGGTTGGACCATCAACATCCATAGGTATTATTCATGTATCTTATAACTTACTAGCACTTTATTTGATATAATCACCTCATATTATGTTATATATTATTGACTTATTGATGGTTTTATTCTAGAAGTGTTGTTTCTAAGTGTCATTGGGTGTAAGGTTGAATAAAATCTTTTTGTGCAAGGGTTGTTTACTTGTGGTTGGTGAGTATCAATTCCTTTGAGATATTTCTATACTTGGAATCATCCTGAGTACATTGAAAGAGAATCAATTATATTCCAAAATATCTAACTTTAAATTCTTGATTGATTGTGTATATTTATTAGGTCACATCATCTCTGAATAAGTTGTGTCATTGGATGTAGACAAAGTTTAGAAAGTTGGTTCTTCGTAGCATCCTAAGATTTTTTTTGATATCTGACGATATATTGGTTTGGTGGTTTATTATCGGAGATTAATCATAGAATTTTCTAGTTTGAAACAAAAATTTTTGGGAATGAACAAGAAGGGGATCAAGTTCCTCTCATATAGAGCATGTTAGAATGCATTCGAGGAGTTGAAAATTCATTTGACTAGCACATTTATTTTGATCCCACCTAACCTAGGTGATGAGTGTACCAAGATTTATGATGCATTAGAGATCGCACATGGAGCAATGTTGATGTGGGGATATCACATTATGGCATATGGGATGTAACAGTTGAGGAAACAAGAACTAAATTCCCATACACATTATCTTGAGTAAGTTGCGATGGTTTATGCCTTAAAGTGTTGGTTTCATTACATATTGGGTGAAATTTTTACTGTGTATTCCAATCAAAAAAGTTTTAAATACACCCTTTAATAGTGAGAATTGAATCTTTGATGGTGGATATGGGTTAAGTATATGTATTCATTTGAATTTGATCTCACTTATATTCTCGGAAAGGGAAATAGTGTTGTTGACGCTTTGAGCTAGAAGACACAAACACTGAAAATATAGGAGTTTAGTTATGAATGGAAGTTGATGGATGTATTCACTGATATGCATTTAGAGGATCATCAAGTCAAGAGTAGATAATATTTTTATCATTATCAGTGTAGTCCACACATCTATTCCAGATCAAGGATAGTTAGTATATTCATCCAGAGTGTTTGGCCTTAAGGAAAATCTATGAATGTGGAGATTCTCCTTCTAATTGGACAATATATGAGGCTAAGATCATCAATGTATGGAAATTATTAGTTGTTCCAACATGTATGTGTGATAATATGATGACAAGTTTCATGCCTCAAAGTGGCTGGTGTATCTTAGTATGACAAAAATATACTCTGATCAAGTAGTATTAATGTTCGGACATGAGAAAGGAAATTCTCTGTTTTGTTATATGATGCTACACCAATAAATAGGGGAATGATATGAATCAATAACCTCATTGTTTGTAACAAATATTTCATATTCCGAAATAGAAGTGGGATGATGTCTCCATTGAATTCATGGGGGATCTGACGCCTCAGAAGAATGAATCTATATGGTTGATTGTGAAATGTTTGATGAAAGTATCCCACTTCTTGATGATATGAGAAAATTTTACCATTGACCAGTTGGGTGAGATGTATGTTTGGGAGATACTCTATTTGAATGGGGTGCCACAGTGCATAGTTTATGATCGTGATTCAGGTTTTACTTCAAGCTTCTGTAAAGGCTTACATAAGGTGTTCGGCACCAAGGAATTTTTGAGTGTGCCATTTCACCCATATAAGGATGGGAAATCATAGCATACTATATAGGTTCTAGAGTAATTGTATTGACCATACATCCTATATATTGGTGGATATTGGGAGAAGAACTTAGCACTCATTGATTTCACCTATAAAAACATTTATCAAGTGACTATTTAGATGGCACTTTATGAGGCTCTTTATGGTAGGCCATGAAGATTTATATTTTGTTCACTAGAGGCTGATGAGTCAGAGTTTTTGGGACCAAGTCTCATACTAGAGTCATCATAGTGGTTTAGATAATTCATAAATGTATGGATATAGAACATTGTATATATAAGTCTTATGATGATTTACATAATCAACCTCTTATGTTTATAATGGGTGATCGTGTATCCCTTCAGGTGTCACAAATATTTGGTCACCATGTGATTTAGAGTAGGTCAAGATGGTGACCAGGTTTCTCAACCACTTGAGGTTGTGTAGAGGACCAAAATAATGTTATATAAATTAGTTCTTATCCGAAGGTATAGTTATATGAAAAATGTTTTTTAGGTGTCATAGCTTCATAAGTATCACACCAAACTTATTATGTGATCATTTTGGATGATGTTGACTTAAGTTTGATGGGTCCTTTGGGGGCCATTCAATTCATGTTGTGGGTAATAGTGAGAAAATGTTCCGAGGAAAGACTATTTCATTAGTATAAGCATTGTGGAAGTATGATCATTTTAGGGGGAAACATGGGAGAGGGTAGAATATGTGTGGGATAAGTGGCCTAACCTTTTTACCTAGGAGGTTTAGCAATTCTTGGGAGTGCATCTCGAGTATGAGTTGTTATAAGGTGGTGAGATTATAAGATCATGGCATTTATTAAGTCTTATCTTACTTATTTCTAGGAAGTATTTCATCATGGTTTTAAAAGTACTTATGATGGGTATTTCTTTATGGTTGTTTTAGGTGAATTAGGATAATTTTGTAGTCACATGGGATATGTACGACTGATGTGCGGTAAGGGAAAACCATATGGTTTTCCCCATAGAACAGTGTTCCCCTTTTGGAGACACAGGAGGTGGTGTACGGTTTGACCAAACCATTCAAAATCCCTCCCCAAAGCATGCACCCTCAAACTAAGGGTTCTGCATGTTTAGGTCATGGTTTTTAAAACTGTGTGCCCACCTAGGAGTAACGGTACACCTTATATAGTATGGGTGGATAGTTTAGAAAACTATGCGGCCATGCTCAGGAAACCCTACACACTAGATTTTAAACCCTTTATTTTTTATTTAAAATTTCCTAAACCCCCATTTATTATCCCTAGTTTTCCTAGCTCAGCCTATATTAATTTATCATAGAGTCTCCTAAGAGGATTCCAAGGATCTTATAACATCTTCTAGTGTGAATCGAATATTTGATGGAAGGAATTGACCTCACTTATAGCATGTAGTTTCTTCCTCATTTATATTCCTCTCTCTCTTGTCTTTCTATACATTTTGAGTGGAATGAATTTCCATTCTTTTTGATGGTATAGATCTAGATTCTGATGGATCATGTTTCATTAGATCTTGGTCCTAGGTTTTGATTCTAGATATTTTATTTCATTGTAAATATGGTCATTCTACATTGAATTTAGGGTTATGGTTTGGTGATAATTTTTCAACAATCATAAGATAGGTGGTCTAATTTCTAATTCTCATAGTCTTGATTTTTTATTTATTTGTAGTTGTATCGTTGCTTTTCCACAATGGTAAATTTCATTTTAAATTGAATTAATGAATTTATTCTCATGTAATTGTGAGACCCTACATGGATCTCATTTTTCCCATTGAATTTTAAATATCGTACATTATATAAACCCATAGGGTGTGCTAATACATTTGAAATAATGATTTATGAATTATAAAAAAGAGAATGACAGGTTTTTGAAGTTAAAGTAAATCATAATTTTATGGTTGATATTGGGATTTAATAGGATTCCATGATTAACTTTAACAAGTTAACAATTTGTGTGATTAAATGTTGATAATTGAAATAATCATGAATTATTCTTATTATTCCATGTGATTAACTTAAATAACCAAGGTTTTGATTGTTAATTGAAAAGTTGAACCATGATGATAATGATGGAAAAGAAGATTAATGATGTTGAGCCTTGATAAGAATGTGACATACGTACTATTTTTTATTGATTGATAATTGAGTTTTGGGTCCTAGACTAATTCTTTAAAAACCCATGGGGTTCTAGACTGATTCGATGGGACCTCAATGCATTCATGTTAATAATGAGTTATGGAAGAAGGAATGATTATCTAAATAACCACAAGGTGCAAAAATGATTACCTAGGACCCCAATATATTAGAAATTGAATGATGTTCCTAGTGCCTGAGATATTGGTACTTGGATTGATTCTCTAAGGTACCGACAATTAAATTAGAATAAAATTAATAATGAAATTCCATGGGAGAATAAATGGTGATATTCCTATGATGTGTGGTTCAAAATTCGACATGGTTCAAAGAAGGTATGATTGATTATGTTGTCCCCATTAACCTAGGGTACTATTTAGTTAATTAAAGAATAATTAAATGTGACCCCTATTTACTTTTATCATTTGATCTTTATTCTCTATACAACTGCATACATTGTTTTAAATTGGATAATGGTTTATACATCATTGGTGGTGGTATTATGAGTTGTACTCACACCCTACTTTTGATGCTTGATCGGTACCTGAATGGATGTTATTTTTTCAACATAGGATAAGGGAAATACCCTATGATAGATGGATGAGTTGGGATTTGGGATGGAGAATGGATGAGGAAACCATACATGGTATCAGGACCCACCTGGGATATGTCTGTGTGTCTTTCTTTTGGGTTTTCATTATAGACTTGAAACTTGTATGGAATAACATATTTACTACTTTTATTTATGGTCATTTTCAATATTTTGGGTTTTCCATGATACATTGTTATTTATTGATTATGGTATTATATTGGTTATTGTTTATTATAATTTGATTCTTGTATATTGATTTTTTGAGATACTTTGATAAATAGGGTATAGTCTCCCCATGTTACAAATTAACCCCTCATTGCTTGTTGTCTTCCTATGGTGTATGGGGTGGTGTGCCTGAGTTCATGTGATGAACCAACTTGAGGCATCGGTATGTGGCTCCTGGTTGAGGATGTTACATGGTGAAACTAGCTAAAAGAGACATCTATTTAGAGGAATTTCATAAAATGATAGAAAAAAACTTAGAGAAAGCCACTACATTAAACAATATGACCAATTAAATAACATAGGTGCCTATAAGTGTTCACAATAAGGTTCAAATTAAGTGACTACCCAAAATAATGATTTATAATCCCTAAATAACTACCAAAAACCTATGTTAAACCTAAAATAACTAAACATAAGTCACAACCAAATTAATACAATAAATCATATATTATAACAATATCACATAAAATTTTTCTATAAATAATACATCAAATAACATATCAAAATTTATATAGGTATTAAATTATTCTGTATTTATCTAATGTAAGAAACATGTATATATAATGTGATCCTACATGCCTAAAATATTGCATGAATGCACTCGAAATCCCATAATCAATACAAACACATCATGTTCATCACCTAAGGTGAGTTTAATTAATGTTAACATCAAACATAAAAATCACCAATTTGTACTTTACGGAAACTCAATGGTCTGCTACACAATATCAACAAGGTGATGACATAGTTTTCATGACTGAGTCTCAACCATCCTAACACCAATCTACCATTTCCAATATTAATCAAAATAGAAGAACAAGTTAGTGAACCTATTACTCTGATACCATTTTATAATGCCCCAACCCAAATCATCAAGTCTAATTCTGAGTTTTATGTGACCTCATGTGTTCCTCTTTATATACAATAGGTTACCGACTAGTAGTGAGGGTATACAGAAAAACACAAGGAGACTATTACCTAAGTTCTAGGAAAACATCAGAGTAAAAATATGGAATTGATAACCAATAATCTACCAATACTAGATAAATAAATAATAATTGTAGTGTATTTGTAACTGATAAATATCAATCTATGTAGTATCATGATGCCATATCATCTACATAAACCAAAATAATTAGACTCCAAAGTATGAGGTAAAACAAATAAATAAAATCATCTGTAGAGATTAAACCCAACCCCCATCCAATGATGTCTAACATCCTCCTACTAACTAGTTCAAACAACTACCATAGGCCCCTTTACCATCATTAAGTCCCTAGTCATGAAATATACTAGTGCACCAAAATGCCTGAGAATGGTGAGAGTAAATAACTCAGTAAAGAAACTCTAATAATCCTTAACATAAGTGAAAAATATAAAAAGTTTCATTCCATAAATGTTAATGAATAGATGAAAATAGTTTTCTCATACAAGTACATAACATATTTTGTGTCCTCATAGACTGGTTATACCTTCTTCGGAACTATGCTGAGAAGAACATCAACCTACAACCTAACACATACCCCTTGATGGAAAAGTGAAAATATATATCTAACACATCCCCACATATGGGATAGTCTTATTCATACTGATTTCCCATATGATACATCACCTCTCAAGGGATATTCCACTAGTCCCAATCTATATGATCAATTTTAGAAGACATAAGAACAGAACATACATATGATACAATATATATATATATATAATAGATCAACTATCACATGAAATCAAAAAGTACAAATATTATAAAAATCTTTTGAGAAAGTAAGACAATCACTTGTCAAAAATCATGTGATCAAGCATTAATATAAGTCTCACAAGGATACAAACACATTACAAAAATCATAAAAATAACTTTAAGGAAATATTTGTGAAATTCAAGGGATTACTACTATAGTTTCAATAAAGATCGTATGAAATGGACATTATCTGAGTCTAAAAGAAACACAAAATCCAAGAATCATTCCTGATTAAACATGATTTTGATTTATAGTATAAACATTGAGAAGAACCCAAACCTAAACATAGTTGTAGTTGAAACATACTTGAGATGATCCATTGCTAATAATGATTATTATCCAAAGGTTGTAAAGATGAAAAATACCTCAATCTAGTACTGAATATATTGATGATCATAACAACCCTCATAATATAGTATCAAAACCCTTATATACAAGCAATCTATCATGAATATAATTGTTTTTTATCAATGAGAAGACAAAAAAATTGATCCAGAATGAAAAAAAACTAACTGGTTGAATAATTTAGGATTGATTCATCATTTGGGTATCGAATAAAGGTGTTAAAGGGAGGGAGAGAATGTGAAAATCACCAAAGAGTGTTCATAGGGTGTTGGGATTTGAATGGATCATGAGTGAATATGTAATGGTGATCATAAAGTATATTTTTTAAAAACTCTTATAAAACTGATGTTTATACTAGGATTTATAGAATTCCACTAGAAAGGCGGTGGCCTTTACCAACTTCTAGTGGGACCTTTAACATTCTACTGATTGTTTCATACACTAATAGCAAACTAGTGAAGCTTATAAAGATTTTTAAGCTATAAAAATTCCACTATCCTTACCCATTTTTCAAAACCATCCTCTCGAACACCTCCTACCTTCCTCAAATTTAATTATAACATGTTTATAATAATGTAAACTTCATAAATAGGCATACCATAAAATAATGGTGTCACATAAATTATACATAAAATTGAAATATAATTTAAAACCATTTACTATGTACCTAAAATTTATTCCCATCACAATGGACAAGGAAAGAATCCCAAGTATCTTGGTTTATGATGATTAAGTATAAAGTTTATAGGTGTGAATTTTTGTTCCCCTTAATATTATAAAGATATTTTTAAAAAATATTTATTTTAATTTCTCTATGATTCTTCCCAAAAATCTATGATATAAATTTCGACCTACAACATTTGAATATAAATGTAATTTTCAAGGAAAAATTACATATAAATTATTATTCCTTTATTTAATATTTAAGTCGAATGAAGAAATTATATTAAATTGTCACTATAATTTATTATCAAATCATTTGCTCTATTACAATCATAACATTATGGAAAGTATCTATATCAATTTATTTATGAATTTGAGTACTAGCCATAATTTAACTAATGAAAATGCGATTATTTTGATCAATAATTCAACCATAATAATTCCAACTATCCTTGAATTTTAAACTCTACCTATCACTTTAAAAACATTTTCAAACAAAATCATGAAATGACTCACTTACCTTTGTTGAACTTATCATTTTTTAACATTTCACACCTTTAGCATGTCACTCATCTTCAAAATGACACTCACTTTTAGACAATTTATCATCTTGGATATCATTTTTATGTTGTTTTTTATATGGGTATAATTTATAGGTATAGAAACCATTGTATACATGAAAAAATAATATATATATATATATATTAATATTATATTAAATTTGTAAGAAAAAAATTATATATAAAAATACTCACAAATATAAATTTTTTTTATTACTCAATTTTTCTTCTCCTTATTGTTTTAGAGTATTTTTTCCTATATAAATAATCAAAATCTCATCCTAGTGGCCCACTTAAATATATAATAAACCATCTACATTAGTACCACCAAAAAATGATTGTGATATCCTGATGAAAAAATCATCTTTCATGTAATTTTCATTTGATTTTGAAGTTTTTTTAGTTACTAAGAAAACAAAGAACAAATTTATTATAGTATTTAACGTATAAAATATTTTTTTCTCGTTGTTATTCTATTATCAAAGTTGCATCCTTTTACCTATATTTAATGAAATCCACTTTTACAAATCCCAATTCATCTAATTTAACTAAACCCATGGAACATACCATTTTTTATCTTAATATGTTAAATAAGGATTATGATTATCATCTTATAATGTATCGATCAAGAAATAAAGTAGATTTGTAATTCTAGTTTCACTTCATTTATTTACATATTTTAAATTTTTCATTTTTCATAGTTTTGATAATTTTAAATATTTTATATGATTGTCATACAATGGATTCGGTTTTTATTTATTTAACTTCTAAAATAGTTTTAAAAATCTAGAAACTAATAATAATTTATCCTTTTTCATTCAATAATATGGTGTACACCATCATATATACTTTTACTAATATTAGATAATCAAGATATCTTAATTTTATTATAGTCACTACCTATATCTAATTCTTCCCCATTTTTAGTAAAATATTTTTAAAAGTCATCAATTTTATAGAATATGAAGTGACCTTCCAACACATCTGAAAAAATTCATCGTCAATAAAAACAACATTAATAAAAACAAATAAATTCACAACGATTTTTATATGCTTTTTTGCAAGCTTAATGAACTCTTTAACCTCATCATTATACACTTTTTTCATATGATAACCATCAATCTATTTTTATATTCTATTCATCCTATTTGGTTCAATAGTACTAATATTTTAATAAGAATTGAATACAAACATAGACATATATAAATATCTTATATGAATTATGCATATAAGGTAAATTTTTTAAATATATAATTACACAATATAAATATTTATAAAATATACATATCAAATATAACACACACACATGTATAAAGTATACAAATAATGTTTATACTATATATATATATATATATAAATTATAACCATATTTAAACTTAATACTAACAATAAATTTGTGACTATATATATATATATAATTTTACCTTATGCATACTTATTTATTTATTTACTTATATATATGTATATAAAATTTTACAAAATACATATACTTAAAAAGATAATATATATATGTTTGTTTGTATAAATATATATTTGTGTGTGTGGTTTTTTTTTATAAATATATATTTTTGTGAGCCTTTTTGTGTGTGCTTACATTATAAATATGTATATATAAAAACATATTATACATTTATATGTAATATATATATATATATATATATATATATATATATATATGTGTGTGTGTTAATATAAAAATTTGTTTATATACATAATGTGCAACTGTGTTTTTGTAATGTGTGTTTTTGTGTGAAATGTGTGCACTGTAAATGGAATAAATACAGATAGTGAGAGAGATATGTGTCCGTTTGTTTTTGTATATGTATATGTATATAAATAGATTAAATAAAATTATAAATATTTATACACACATATAAAAATACACGTGTCTTTGTGTATCTAAAAGAACACACATACATATATACACATACACACACACATATATATATATATATATTCTGAGTGTTTATATATATATATATATATTATATTCTAAGTGTATATATTTATGCATGTAACTCAACCATGATGGAAACTTAAATAAATATCATAAAAAATTTATTACATCTATTAACAAACTAATAAAACCAACATTTGAGAATATACCACTAGTTTATGGGTCAATCCATCCTAAAAATTGACTAAAATTTTGGTTAGGCTTCATGTACCATAGAACATTGTGAAGAAAAGATGTAATGCAATGACTAAGCTAAAAAAGGTACAAAAACATCTCAAGGATTTATAAAAATCAATGAAAATATTGCTTTTCAACATTAAATACTTTAGTGATGATAATTGAGACCTTTATCATCAATTTTTAATTTTAATGAAGGAGAGCCTTTATCAACACTATTTTTGTAATTGATAAAGTTTTTCAAAAAAAGAAAAAATCACAGACCTTGGGAGGCCATGTGGGAGGCAGGTGGTGTTCAAACCCAGACACTACAAGTTAAATAGTGGTTCAACATAAACTTGACTCAGTGAAATATTCCATAATTATAATGTGTATTTTATTTTTAAATATATATTGTCCATTATAGTTTTTTTATATACAAGTATTAATTTTAACTTATTTAATTAAAATTACATTTACACACATGCACACATAGACACACACACACACTTGTATATATATATCATTAAAAATATGTGTGTGTGTGTGTGTTTCTACATATTTCTATATAACAACTTACAACAAATATATTAAAATAAAATTTTATATATATCATCATTAATTGTATTTAAATATAACATATAATTGTTGACTATTTGACTATTTTTTATTATATTTAAAATATAAATTTTATCACTAAATAAATATACAAATATATATATTATAAATATTATCATTCATATTTAATAAATATTATTATTTATAAATATGTGAAATTATAATTAAAAATATCATTAGTTGTATTTAAATTTAAAGATATTTGTAGTAAATTATTAATTATATTTATAATATTTTTATTATCAATTATATTTATAAAATTATTATTTATTACAAAATATATTTAAACACTATTAATTATCTATATATTATTATTATTTATATAGAAATAGTATTTTAATTAAAAAATATCATTAAAAATATAAATTTGTAATTATTTATAAACTTATATTTAAAAATATTATCATTTATAAATATATTTATTATTTTTAGTAATACTATTGATTATAGTTATAGTTGTAATAAATAATAATTTTTAATTTTTTAAAAATATACTTTAATTTTATATTTAAATTATTTAATTTAAAAATTAATGTTATATTATTTGAAGATATAATAATAAATTAAATTAATCAATTGAATTAATGCAAGCTCACTCATATATATACATATATATAATATTTAGTTTAATAATATTTTAGTCGATATATCAATTTAATATGATTTTATATATTAATAAAGATTATATATACGAGTTAAATTTTATAAAATTTATAAATTATATACGTGTGTGTGTTATTTATATACATATATGTATAATAATTTTTAAAATTAAACATTAGTACACATAGATATATAATTCATACAAAATATCTAATTTTTATTTTAATAAAATAAGTTGTCTTTATTAGTTCTTATTTTACTTTTGATATTGATATCTCTTTATTAGTGAAAATATAATCATTTGTAAAGGTAAAATTTTATCATTTTTCATTTTTAGCATTGATAAATGTAGATGTCTAGTTTTCATATATTTATTTCAATGTGGATTTAAAAAGATATATATCTTTTATAATGATTGTAATTTTGTTTGGCATTCTGATGGTCTTTATCATCATAATAAATATTATGATACTTGTAAAAATAATGGTCATGGTGTATATGATTGTATATATATAAATAAAATGGATATTATTGAGGAGGCACAATATTATGAAAAGAAAGGGAATTATCCCCCAAATGGGATCAATCGGTTTGACATGTTATACAAAATTGACTCATATAATAATTTGTATATAGATGTGGGTGATAAAAATTCTATAACTCTATTAAAAATTAATGTTTGAAGCAAATAATAGATTTAAATAAGGTCAATACATACTTTGATGATGATTCTACTGATAATTATTATCGTTCTTACTTTGTATATTATACTTTTTGTGTAAAAGAGGATCACTTTATCTTTTCTAGGTCTACAAAGGGAAATATATCTCTGGTTGATAGTGGATGTTATACTCTTCAGGGGAATGATATTGTAACCAAGATAATTACAAATTCATTTGAAGTGATCAAGTATTCTGTGTTTACCCTTGTTGGAGTCCATAATCATTTTATTGCTACTAAAGATAAAAAATATTAGTTGATTATGAGGGTTGTATCATAGTTATGCCTAGAAAAAAGAAAAAAAATATTATTCTAATTTATAAAGGATTATTTTTCAATATCCCCTGACATTTCCAAAATCCATTTTGTTTTTCTAGTTATCCCCGAAAGGGTAAAGAGCTGGTTATGGTCTCTTGAACATATCTCATACTGGTACTATGAAACTTGATGGGATTGGAAAGAAAAATTATTGTCTTCACTATAAATATTGATTTTTTATTCATTTTATTCTCCCCATTTGACCTATATAATGATCCTAAGATTCTAAATATCTAAATTTCAAAAATTCAATGGGTATATGAATTAATTTTCAATATTTTAATCAATTATAATATTATCATTCTAAAATCTTGTTACCTTGATCGGGTAAGTTCCCCTTTTTGGTTAAATGTAATTAGAAGTAATTTTTTGGATTTTCTACAGGATATAGATCATGTACACCCCGTGTAATGGAGGTACACATCGTGTACTTGAGGTAAACGGTGTGTTCTGGTTGCTGGATTCAAGTCAAGAATGGAGATATCATGCTATGAGAAGGTACACGGCATATAAGAGATAAAAATATGCTTTTTTAAAATGAGGTGATGGTTTTTTTGGCATAACTTATCCAGCATGGCCTATACGACATGATCAAGTGGTACACGTCATGACTTGGCCCACACCTAGTTTAAAGTCACACATTTGGCTGTTTCTCCTAGCCCTATCTTCCTATACTTCATTGCTATCGACCCTAGGATGCTCCTAGGTGATTTTCAGAGGCACCTCTCTTTCCGAATCTGGTCCTTTGGCTTTTGATCATCCTTTCGCTTGCAGTGTGATTCTCAGGTAAGTGCTCTCCATTGTTTTTCAAGTTTCTATATTTACATTCTCTTGGGTTTTTTAATGGATCATCTTGGAATTGATATATCCATTCCCTGTGGTGTCAGATCTTGCTCTTAGGTTGGGTTTCAATATCTCTTTCACCTTAGTTCTCGTTGATGGGTGCCATTTCAAGTGTCATTATTTGGGAAAGAGGTAGGTGGTTCCATCCTGATTTTTCCAATTTGACTACCATTTTATTTATTGATTTATTTCAATTTCTAATTTAAATTCAATTTCTTAAAATTTCTTTCAATTAATTTTATAAAAACCCAATTTCAGTGAATTGAGAGATCTAAAATGGTATTTGCACGAAAATTTGGAAACACCCCAATTATATTGAATTGGGGTGGGTTTGGGGAAATTGGTTCATTTAAATTGTTGAATTTAAATTTTGGATTTGATATAAATGTCTTAAATTAAATAGGTGACTTTAATTGTGAAAATTAATTGTGGAAAGAATGTAATTGGTTTTTAATTTACTTTAAACTCATGAAAATGGATTAAAAAGATTTGATAGAAACCCAATAGTTTTATCTTGTGAAAGAGGCATGTTTTTTAATAAAATATGTTTTGGTTTTAAATAGAAAGAAATTATAATAATTGAAATAGAAGAATGGGATTTATTTTATTTTAAGCAGTCTTAAAATAAATTTCTCATCATGTAATTTCACATACAAGCCTTAGGTAGTTGGTGAGTTATTTGGATACACTCTATTCTACGACAATATTATAAAACATACCTGCGGTGGGTCACATCCCCGATGGGAGGGTGTCGAGTTGCCCCTGTCGAGTTGCCCCTGGCCAGTGTCATGGGGGCATGAGTATACTCATTTTTTCTCCACTCAGAGAGTGAATAATCCTACAGTTGGTTAATATGATTGTACCTTTTGGTAGATGACCATGTTGCTCGCATGTTTATTTATATTTGAGATATAAATGTATTCCAATATTCTTTAAACTGAGTTACATGCCTTCTAAACTAATATAAACTGTTTTATATAAATTTTTTAATTAAGCCTTTGTTTTAGAAATATTTCATCTCTTATAAAGTAAAGCGTATGATTTAAAAGTCTATTTTCATCATTTTGAAATTTTATAGTATAATTTGTTTAAGTATGATTTTGTATTTCCATACCTATTTATCTTGAAAATTGAAATATTTTAATTGGTTAATATATATTTTTCATCTATTATAGAATATTTAGTGGTATCCTACTGGGCTTAGTCTCACATCCTACTTTTTTCCTTCAGGTGTTTTTAGACATTTTTTTAGGTTCGAGCAAGGGGAAAGGGTCACTTGGAGGTGGATCTAGCTACTGAGTTGTGTTCTTGGTGATTTTTTTCATTAGGGACTTGGGTTTTTTCTCCTATTTAGTAATTTGGGTTGTAGTACTTTGGGATTTTATGCCCTATTGTATTTTGGTACTTTACTCCCAGCGGATCTTTGTTTGTTATGCATATTGTCGTGTTTCTTTTTCTTATGCTGTGTTTTGTGGAAAATTTGTTCCCACTTGCATGTTCTATAATGACAGGTTCTAATCCCCAACCTGTGGGTATTGGGAACTCCCTACATGTTAAGTCAGGATAGGCTCGG
The DNA here is from genome assembly GCA_963277665.1 of Viscum album. Classification (NCBI taxonomy): domain Eukaryota; kingdom Viridiplantae; phylum Streptophyta; class Magnoliopsida; order Santalales; family Viscaceae; genus Viscum; species Viscum album. Next base: position 2,056,270,601 of record OY728159.1, on the reverse strand, counting down.
TAATCAGGTTACTAAGGTACCTGGGCTCGTTCATGAAAATATTTTTATATGGATATGAATTTTTACTTTGATGATTTGTGTCATCTGATTGGGTGTTAAAAGTACATATTTAAGGTTATTTAATATATCTTTATAGATTTTTTATTTTTTACATTGATTTTCAATTTTATGTAATTATTTTTAACTTTTCTATTGGAATTCATGTTAATTAAATCTTAGATCAGTCATTTTATTTTAGTTAATCTTTATTAATAGGTGAATTATATCATATGGATAGGTTTTATCCTTCCAAAAATTAATATGGATTGTGTTTTCTCTTATAATGTTTTTGAAATATAGATTTTATTATTTTCGTAATGATTTTTTCTAATTTTATTGAGAAAGGGTTATAAAAAATTGAATGTTTCCATAATTTGGATTTCCAATTTTTATAATTATAATAGAATATAATGTTGTTAATTATTGATGAATATGGAGTGTGATGCAACATTTTTAGGATAGATTATTATGATGATAGGTTTTCTTACTTAAATTGTATCTTATGGTAAATTCACATAATTTCCTAGAGGATAATGTAGTTATATGAAAAGTATTTATTTGTAAAGGCTCAAACGTATCAAGATTTGAATTGGATTAATATTTGGTCAATTAACAAGTATTTTGACCTTTTATGGATGTGAAAGTTGATAAAAGAGTCTTCAAATTGAGTTTTGAGTAAATAAGTTTGCGGAAAATAATTATCCAAGTAGCATATTGAGACTAAAAGACTAGTGGGAGGCTAATAGACTTACAATGTCTTTTGGTGTGCACTAGGACCCTGGTGTCCCAACGAAAGTATATTGGGTGTCTACCAATATTACAGTGGGTCCCAAACCCCCAATTTAAGGGGACATTTTTTCCCCATTTTCACTCCTCCTCTTCCTTAAAAAACACTTATTTTTCCCACTCTTCTTATAGATAGAATCTCAAATCCTTATTATTTTTGAGTGAATTTTTCACCATATTATTTAATACCTAGTGAAATTAAACACCATATATTGTGTTGGACTACTAATAGTATGGCTAAAATATTATAGCAAAAACTTCTTGGTTTTTCTCACTAGATTTGTATTTTTAATTTTAAATCCCTAAATTAAGGGATTTTACATGATTTTTGGATTCATAATAACTAAGATCGATTCATCATGACATATTAGAGAAATATGATTTTATAAAATTATGTTAGGTTTTCCAAAAATTATTTCCCCAGTTTATATGATTTTGATGTGTTGTATGGTATACAGGACTTAACAGGTGAGTGTAAATGACTCAGAATGAAATAAATTGTGGTTTCCTTATCTTTTGAGTGATGAGTACATGATATGTGAACTATGATATGCCCTCAGAACCTTATTCTTTTTACACATGGTTATTGATAGATTATTTTTCCTAGTAAATTGGTGTGATTATCAAGGAATCAAAATTATGATGGTTTTCCTTATCAATTATTTGACATAGTGAGACATGAAATGAATCTTGAAGCATTTCTTGATGATGGGGAGATTATGAATGGGCTTGAATTGTAGTTGATTTTACTTATATTTGTACATTTAAATAATTAGTTATCTATATGGTAAAAACCTTGAAATATGGGTTTTACTTTTTGATCCAAATTTGTTCTATTAAGAGGATGGTCTTGAAATATGTGTCCTATGTATACAAAATTTTGAGTGTGGTGGCTAAGTGAGTAAGTTAGGTTTGATGGATCAATTCCTTGGGTGATAAAACATTTACCATGGTTATGATAATATTTTATTATGTTATATCATTGGTGATTATTAATTCTTCCTCATGTGATTATTATTAGTGATTTTCAATTTACCCTTGCTTATGTTATCATTATTGGTGATTTTACATTCAAAAATGTTTTTATTATGATTATTAGTGATTATTCATTCATCTTTATTATTGATGATGTTATATTGATAATATTTTCTCCCTTGTTATTACTTTTTCTTACAGTGATTATTCATTCAAATTATTTATTAACTATGCTTACAGAGACAACACATTCTCCAATGATGTTTTTTGAGTGGTGATAACCCACTCATCAATATATCCTTTATTGGTGATAATTACCCATTATTCTACTTAGGTTATTATTATTACGGTGAAAAAAAATCACCTTATAGATTATCATAATGGTGATAAACCATTCACACATTTTATGTTATGTTATGGTGATTACTCATTCATCTTAGTGTTGATTATAGTAATGAACCATTCACATTTGTTTTTATCATAGTGATATCCCATTCACTTTATTATTTATTATGGTGATAACCCAATCACCTATTATTATATTATAGGTAGTGACCACATTTTCTCCCACACTCGTTATCCATGGTGACGCTTAGTTTTCCTATACTATTATTGTTAAATTTTATAACATGTTCATTCTATAGATGTGATAAAAATATAGAAATACCAATCTCATTCCTATACTTTTTAATTATCTATGTCGTTATGGGTAGTGAAAATTAGGGGAAATTAGAATTTTTGATCCCAAATTAGGGGATATCTCATGAATCTAGATTCAAATACTGATTCTAATGGTTAGAAAATCTCAATGAGATTTTTTTGGAATCGATTGAGGCTTGTTATGTGTTCTAGGTGGTCGATTAAATTTTATATTGGGGTCGATTTTTCACATATAAGTATTACTATTGAAGAAAACTCATCACACTATAAAAGGTGCAGGTTACATCATGAAGAGGGTTGAGTAGCGTATGGTCACAATGTAGTGGATATTGTAAGGCTATGTATCACCCTTGAAGTATGTATTTTAGAAAAGAAAATACACTTAAATTGGAATCATGTCATGTATAAGTGTATCACACCATGAAATTGAATCTTATGTATGTGTGTAAGGAGTTGTTTATTTTTCTTTTGATTATCATATAATTTTTTTTTCTACACTATAACACCACAGGTCACACCACGATAGTTTACTACAAGGTATGACACAACTTGCAATATAGAGAAACCATGCTTTGATAGTGGAGGTGGATCTTTAGAGGCTTGGTACTCACATGGGAAAGTTACATCGTGTCATGGCCCATAGGGGCCACACTATGATACTGTTTCCTTAGGGGTTGAGCCTTCTGCCTGGGGTAGTTTTACCAGGACCCATAAGGGATGCTCTATAATAGAGAAATGTAGGGGTGTTGGCACTCTATATAGGGGTGGTCATTCCATAACCCATATGGGTTAATTTCTGACCATCCATATTTTATGTTTCATAACAGGGGAATAACCATCATTTTGTGTTCACCCCCCAATGGAATTTACATCAAACGAGTGTTTGAGAGAAGTTCATTTCAAATAGAACTACTCCTCTTCTTCATAAATTCCATTACCATTGGAAAATTGTGTTTTTTTGGGTTATTCTATAATATATTAGATTTTAGTTTTTCCCTAATCATCCTTTATTTTCTCCAATATTTTCTAGTTGTAGATTTGTTGTGATTTTAGGATATGTTTGGCACCGATTCAACCAAACCATAGTGGAATTGGGAAGACAATTATGAGGCTATTTCATGAAGTGGATAGTAGATGTCTCAATATGATCAATTCATGATTTTCCCACCATTTTATTTGAGTTATATCAACATATGAAATTATATTGGATTTTTTATCAAATTTTATGAAATTGGTGAGTGAACATGTGCTATATGATAACAAATTTTGTACAAAGATATCTGGGAACATGCCATGGGATATTGGTATGTTGTTTCTTGAGGTATCAGAAAGTGGACACTACATAATGAATATTTAGGTTATTATTACTCATTTAATTAAATTAAATAATTAAATATAAATTATAAATTATCATAATTAAATATTTTGGATGCCATGGATTGATATAGGAGATCGTGTATTGGTAAGAGATCAAGTGAGGCATGGAAGGATTTGGTGAGGATGTTGACTCTTTATATGATGTTGGGGATCATTAATATTTCACTATGTTTTTAAATTTATTATATTCAAGCGATGTATAGTCTCTCAATATTTTTTGAAAAACCATGAATAAAAAATAAATAAATTTATTTATTTTTCCTTGAGTGTTATGAAGTGTCTTAGGCTACGATGGACCCTTGACACTAGTATGTTTCCTCATCCATCAATGGATGATGGATCGACTACAAATATTTTTTATGGGTTATGTTAACCCAATACAGCCTTAAATTCAAGATATAAAACATCAAGTGCCGTGAAATAAGTTATCTTTGAGGCTTCTAGGTATAGATCATGGCTCATGTGATGTTTATGGGAACCAAATTCACCTTGTGACCATGTCATTAAGGTAGGATATGATACCTATTTAGTTTATAGGATACTTGAGATGGGACCAAGTCTTGAATTAATATGTGTATAGCTTAGGTTTGTTTCCAAATTCTAGTTGGGTAGGTATGAAAGGCTTAGTCCTAGTTGTGATTAGGGAGAAAATCATGTATTAAATTAATGAAGGGGAATATACTCTTTGAGATGGATTGGACTCATTGTGATTTTGAGGAAATTGATAAGTTCTATGGGGTTAGATGATGTGTGAAAGGCTGGTTTCCTCCAATTGATGGATTGAGATACCTCCTAGGGAGATTTGATATGAGACCAATGTTAGGGTCATGTGTATTATCAAGATCACTTGGTATGGGGATGCCAAGAGGCTAACTGTGAGATAGATTAGATTGTCCCTGGTTTACTATATTGCATTTAGATGTAAAATTTGATGAGTTTTTAGACTATCATTTTGATTATATTTTCTTGAAAAGGGAATATCGGCTAAGAGGACATCATGGGGTGATATTTTTGAATTTTTAACAATTATTAGAGACTAATATGGATCTAGCCAGCCAAAATTGGTGCCTTTTTCACTAAAAAAATAAATATTGATGCATTTAAAATGATTTAATTGTGTGATTGTGATGGTTTTTAGGATTTTAGATCGGGTTGATAAATAGAAAATAAAGCATGCCTTGAGATGTGGCGTTAGATCTTAGTGAATAATGCCATAGAGATGAGATGGTGATCTTGTGAGGTGTGACACGGTGCCTTTTTTGTGTGTGTTATGTGTCTCCACAGAGGAGCATATTTTCCACAAGATCATGATATGAAATATGTTTCCAGGGTGCGAGAGGTAATTCACTTGGTTTTCAGATGATATCATATATGATTTTAGGGTGGAAATAGGGTATATATTTTTATGCTGGGGAGAGAGTGTTACCCCAAGTGATTGATTATATGTTATATTTTTTTAGGGTAGAAAGAGGTTATAACCCATGATGCCTGATGATATTATATATAGTTCCATAGTGGGGAGAGGGTAGGACACTGGATGTTTAGTTATATAGTATATGTTTCTAGGGTGGGGAGAGGGTATACCCCCATGGCCTAATGATATGATATATATTTTTATGTCAAGGAGAGGGTATGAAAATGGAGTACCTAATGGCATGATATCTTCATTCGGGGTAAGAAAAGGGAATGTACAAGGTCTCTATTAATAAGATATAAGAGATTCCAAGATTGGGTTCTATTTTCCCCCAGGATGATATTTTTATATTGATTCCTATGTAAGGATGCATCCCATAGGATTATACTATATATGTACTAATTTCTATCTTTTGTGAGATACCCCCAGATGATATTTTATCTACCAATTTTATGTGGTACCTCATCCTCCTTGATAGGCATACATTATTCTTAGATATATTTGGTAATATCTGAAGTGGGTATGGTCTTCCTCTATTGTCACTTTAAACCTGATAAAGGATTATTATTATTTAATTATACATCAATACTATATTTATTTCTATAAGAATATAATATTTGTATCAAGTGTATTTACATTTTATATTAGGGAAACCATTGGTGGTGGCATACTTAGTTATAATCATATCCTGATCGGGTATCCGTAGCACACTATTACCTTATAAGACATCAAGATCATAGGTACATGTAAGGAGGAGTCCAAGTATCACATGGTTGAGCTGGATATATTGGATGGAGTTTGGAGATAGTGTTTGAGGATTCTAGTAGTGCCTCTTGGTATTTATTTATTTATTTATTTTGAATAAGTGATGTGCCAATTAAGCAATTATTGGGTGTTAAACTTGTATGATAACATTTCATTTATTATAAAATATTTGTTTTTTATTGATTGTTCTTAATCAATTTTTCTTTATAGATGTTGTTTTTTATTTACACTATTGGTTACTCTCATATGAGGTTATATTCTCTGCATGGTAACACCATTGACCCTCATTACTTGTTTGCATCCTCTAGAATATATTAAGGTGAACCTAAGGTCATATGGCACATCGACTAGGACACTGATGAGTAGTCTCAGATCGGGGTCATCGCACACTGGATGATGTAGATAGAGTTATTTATCTAAGTTACTTTTTAGTACATGGGATGTGAATATGGTTATCTTTAACATTATTTTTATAGGAATATATACTAGGAATGTAACAATATATATTTTAGAGTTATTTAAGGAAATAATATTTTTCATCCTACCACATATATTTCCCACACTCTATATGTAATCCGTTGTGGGAGTTTTTAATTCATTATTAAGTGTGTAGGTAAGAGAAAGGGTCCTCCAGTCTATGGTTGAGTTGGAATCCAATGAAAAATTATGAGGTGGGATTAAGAATATCCTTGGACTAATACTATTGTTGATGTATCTATTATTTTAATTATTTTAGATATTTTTTTGTGTATTTGTTTCCATAGGGAACCCCTGCACATATTGTATGACTTTTATAACATTATAGTTGGTTTTCATTTTTTTAGAATGTGATATTGATGTATGGTTGTCTTATCACTGTAATGTCATTATTATGTTATTGGTTCCTGGTGATGGTTTTATATTATTTCTAATGTTATTTATTCTCATTTGATAGAGTTTATATCCTCTACATGGTATTTATATACCCTTGTTACTAGTTTAAATCATATTGTTTATGTGATGGAGTGACTGAGGTAAATTCCCCCACCTATATCAATATAGTTCAGGCCAATAGATGTAGAGATTATATAATATAAATGTGTGTATGTTGTTTCATTAGAATGAATGTCATGATTGAGGTAAATTTCTTTATTTTTTTCTATCACTATTATACATATCTATATATTCTTAATTTTGTTAATGATATTGGATGATATTATTAATGGTGATATATACTAAAACCTTACACATTAGATATATTTACCACATGGAAAGATAAGGGAGTATTATAAAACATGAATATATTTATATCATGTATCTACCTTGTTTAATCACAATATATGATATGGGGTTAATCTTAGCACACAATTAACATTTTACTACGATTGATATGGTGAAAAAAATTATTAACATGTGAATGATTTTTCACATTGGTTATCATATACTATAATATTTTCATTAAGATGAAATTCATGGGAGAGGAATCATAGTATAAAGGTAGTATACATCATTACCATTAGTAATTAACTCGCGCTTTATGAATATATGAGTTAATTCATGTGTTTTGGTCAAGATTTTTAATAGAGTGGATATACATGGAAATGGGTTTGATGCTAGTTTTAGCATGCCTTTCCTATTATTGATTATCCAACTACCCATATCTCTATTCCTCTTTCATTTCAATATGAGGTTCTATCATATCATTAAGGAAAGAGAATTCTACCTATTCCATTTGGGTGATTCAGGACAACCCATGGGTACACTATTAAGATGGGTGTTCAATGGTTTCCATTTAGTGATCATCATCAAGACCATAAGATTAATATGGTTACAAAAAAATCTTCAATTAATGGTATACAAAAATATTATTAATTTAATATTTACAAATGGTTTGGGGTATTCAAGCATGTAGTTCTTGAAAAAATGGATTTATTTAAATTATTAATCAGTGTCATTTAATCCTTTGAATAATATCAGTGGTATAAAATAATTACCATGTGATTGGATACTTGAAATCATGTATTAAATAGATATGAAGTTGCATCTATAGAAAATCGGGTGTAGTAGCGTCATTATGATATAGTTTTTGTGAACAACCCCGTGAGCGACTAACCAAGGTGCAACATACACAAGAGGTATTATTCCATCAAATCATCATAGCCTCCTCAGTAAAAAATTTATATGTTACTAATGGAAAAATGTATTTCCTAATAAATGAATCTCTCAAGATTATGCATTGGAACTAGGATGAGAACCCATGTAGTCACCAAAAAAAACTTTTCAAACACACTCCACATACAATAATGCAAAGAAAAATTGACTATAAATATTTACATCATTTAAAAAATGACTTAAATCCATGGGAGAACATTGAAAACTTCTTTATTAATAGATATAAAAATAAATAAAATGCACTCATTCTATTCCTCTCTAATTTAAAAACTCTCAAACAATCTAATCGAAAACTTCTATTATTCATCATAAGAGTCACACACACATATCCACCCTTAGATGTAAGACACCACACCATTTTATTGAGGTATATTCCAATAAAATTATTTCAATAAAAATAGAGATTCATGTCCATCCCCCCATTGAACTATGAAATAGTTGATAAATTATTGAACAATATCTTATACATACAAATAGTCAGTCACCAAACAAATATAAATTGTATTCAGTCACATTCTTTGACTGAAAACTATCAATGAGAACTCTATTTAATGATTGTTATATGGTCATATATTTCTAATGAAAATAAACCCTCACTATTGGATTCCATTTTCTGATGACTCTACCCATCAGAAGTCTTTCTGATGAAAACTATAACACATTAACCACTCTAAAACTGATTAACTGAAAACTTTCATTCGATTTGGCTGATAATTCTGGTCTAATAATATTGGTCTGATTTCCTCTATATGGAAAGCTATATCTAGTGAAACTAATTATTTTACAAAAACTCAAAATTCTCCCACTTGGAAACAACTTAAGAATTTCTACCTTATTCAGCCATCCATCTCAACTCATCCTCATTTTGATGCATTCAGTGTCCTCCACTTTGTCTTGTCAGTCGATTCCAACTAAGGCACAATGTTGCCTTGTACTTTCTTATACTATCACCTTTGTAAATATATGTATATGATTCTATGTAACACCCCTAATATTTTAAATTAATAACATTGTTTTCGATACCATATGTGACACACAACACCAAGCTTAAATGATCCATGAAATATATTATTTAAATATCATTGTAATAAACTAGACCTTAAATTGGAATATATGAAGAGGATTAGCTAAAATTTAGAAATTATATGGTCTAAAAATGTATAAAATAAATTAATTTCTCTTCAATTGATTAGAAAATAAAATTAAAATCATTTGAAAGTAAAAGATTTTTTTTTCTGAAAAGCTATTTTTATGTGAGCATTGTGTCTATATATTAATGAATTAAATTAATCAATTTTTGCAAAATTTTTTAATGAATTTTATATATTATATATTCGATAATAAAATTTACCACTCATATATTATTTTTAATAACCATGGAAAAAGATTAAATCAAGGTTTATGCTTAAAACTACATTTTTTTAAAATAAGTTTCATCGAGTTTTGCACACTTATCTTAAATTTGTTTTTTACCACTTTTAGAAAATATATTCAAAAAATTTAACTTCATTTTTTAAAATATTCATTTCAAAAAAAAAATCTTACTGTTAATTATTTATAATTTAATGAAATAATTATTTTATAATGAATAGGGAAAATACTGATTTTTATTGAAAATAACCATTTCATTTAGAACATTTAAAAAGGAATATTTAAAAAAACGATTTAAATTTTAAATTAGTTAAAAAATATTATTATTAATATAATTTAGATCTATGGAATCAATTTTATGTATAATTTTTATATAAAAACCTTTTAAATTTAAGAAATCATTTTCTTTGTAAAACCACATTTTTCATCACGCTTATCAGTTTGATTTTATAATAAATTATACTACTTCTATGAATTGAATTTGATAAAATGGATTCAATATTTAGAATAAAAATAATAAATTTCATTTATTAAGGTCAAATTAATTTTTTTCACCATGAATAGAAATGGAATTAAAAAATTAATTATCACGGTTAAGAATACATAGGTTTTTTCACGATATATACAACTGTGTTAAAATTAAATTTACATGCATATATAACTTTTATTTTGTAAATTGTATTTAATATTTAAAATTAGTGGGTATAAATTTTCTAAAAAGTATCATTTATATTTAGGCTTAAATGATAAGTTACCCAGGTGAATAAATTGAAAAATAGTTACCAAGGTAAAAATAAAAATGGTAAAAGTAAACATATAGGAAAAGGTAATAACATGTTTAAAACATGTTTATAATGTTTTGAGGTGTGGATAGTTCTTTTATTCCATATTCATCATTATTTATAAATTTTTATGGCCTTGGGGTGATAGTGGCTTCCAATTTTTTGAACAGTTTAGGGTATTTACCAAAATGTCACTTCTCTATTATAAAAGGGAACCCACTCCCCTCAATTATTCAACCCTATCAATTTATTTATCTCAAGAAAACCATAAAAAATATCTCCCCAAAATAACTATACACATTCCAAAGGATTTAGTTTTCCCAAAAGACCAATCCTATGGTCCTTAATAAGAGATCCAAGGATGTTTTTCTAAGATAATATAACCATATTTACCAAGCTCCTTTTAATTCTTCTTTTATCACCTTCAATTATATATTAAAAATTCAAATATAATAGCACCATTATCTCTCATATAATTATATGTTGTTATATTTATGGAATAATAATTATCCATCACCTCCTCCATGAAATGGGATGCAAATTCATCACTCGTGTGTACGGTGGATTACCATCTCATGAACTGATGTAATTTTTTTCCATCGCCAACTCACATGGATAATCATAATGAAGGAAATAATGAATATATATGATTAATATTACATGGTATTAATTATTTTGAAATTAAAATATCATTCAATTTCTTACCCTTTCACCCATTAAGTGATTGATATCATCGATCGTGCATATGTACGACCTACTATATCTACAAAACGATGTGATTCATTCTCCAAACCACAACGGAAAAAATGGCATTTTTGACGGGTTATTTGCGACGGGTTATTTGTGATGGGAATAGATCACACTGCAAATAGTCCATCGAAGAGATTATTTGTGATGGTCCCCTAATCCAGTAGCAAATAATTAGTTTTTTGCGATGGGATTAGGGGTTCTTTCACAAAAGGTTTGGCGCGGTGCGGTGCGGATTGCGCGCCAAACCGCAGGAAGGGTATTTGTGATGGGGGGTCTCCCCATCGCAAATACCTAGTGGTGGTAAATACTATTGGCGACAGGGAGGCACCCTCCCCCTGTCGCAAATACCCGGTAGCGGTAAATACTATTTGTGACGGGATTTTCCCCTGTCGCAAGTAGTGTGTCGGCAGGTCACAATTTGTGATGAGACCCATCACAAATACCCTTTTAACCACCGACAGTAATTAATACAACTGAAAGTATTTGTGATGGGAGTCCCGTCGCAAATAATCTAACCTATATATATACCCCTATCTATTTTTTTCATTCTTCCTCTCAATTCCTACTTTCTCCCTCTCTCTATACTCTAATTTTAGAGTTAAAATTTCTCAGAGTTGATTTTTTTTCTGAACACGTTTTGAAGTCGTCTACACTTATAAGAGATCGAGTTTAAAGGTATTTATGTTTTATTTAATTTAATATTTATTTTATTTTTTTATATTAATTTTAATTACTGTTAATTAGTTGTAATTAAATTAGATTTAGATTGTTTTGTCATCAGTATTTATTTGTAATAATAAATTAAAATTATTAGTACTAATTATTAATAATTAGTAGTAATTAGGAATTATTAACGGTATTTAGTAACGAATATAAATAATTAGTGGTAAATAGTAATTATTAGCGGTAATTTGCGGTAATTTGCAGTAATTAATAGTAATTAATGATAATTAGTAATAATTTGTGGTAATTAGTAATAATTAGGAATAAACAGTAATAATTAGTAATAAACAGTAATAAATACTAATAAATACTAATAATTAGTAATAAATACTAATAAATACTAATAATTAGTAATAATTACTAATAATTACTAATAATTAGTAATAAATAATAATAAATAGTAATAATTAGTATTAATTAGTATTAATTAGTATTAATTAGTTTTAATTAGTATTAATTAGTTTTAATTAGTATTAATTAGTAATAAATATTATTAAATAGTAATTAATAGTAATTAATACTAATAATTAGAAATAATTAGCAATAATTAGCAACAATTACTAATAATTAGGAAAAATTAGAAATAATTAGCAATAATTAGTACTAATTAGTAAAAATAATAATAAATGCTAATAATTAGTAGTAAATACTAATAAATACTAATAATTAGGAATAATTAGGAATAATTAGTATTAATTAGTATTAAATAGTAATAAATAGTTATTAATACTGATAATTAGTAATAATTAGACATAATTAGTAATAATTAGAATAATTAGTAATAATTAGCAGTAATTTGTAATAATTAGTAATAATTAGAAATAATTATAGTTAATTAGTAATTAATAGTAATTAGTAATAATTATAAGTAATTAGTAATAATTAAGAAAAATTGTAATATATACGAATAATTAGTAATAAATACTAATAATTAGTAATAAACACTAATAATTAGTAATAATTAGTAATACATAGTAATAAATAGTAATAATTAGTATTTATTAGTAATAATTAGTATTAATTAGTAGTTGGTATTGACTCTCAATTGACTCCTGGGACATATTATGATATTTTTGCGATGTCGGTGTCTAAATCAAGAGGATCTCATGGATGAACATCATCTTCTGGCTCACAGTATTAGGAGTAGTTATAAGATCAGAGTGAGCTTATAGAGAGTTTGCATAAGTAGTAGGAAGAGATGTGTCAACAGAAGTAGTAGGAAGAGATGTGTCAGTAGCAGTAGCAATAGTATGAGGAAGAGATGCGTTGATGGCAGCAGTAGCATCATGAGCAGATGGAGTACATGTGTCATCTGACTCGTAGTTTAGGGATGATGTTTCCTCCACCATCTCCTATAACTCATCCACCTCCTTTAGAAGACTATACCCCCTAGTGATTTTTTTCATGTTAGAAACATATGAATTCAAATTTTGTTGTAATATTAACTATTTACAGTTTTTTTCTATTATATTGGTGTGAATATTGCATAATTTAATTTTTTTTTATTTTTTTTATTAATTTTAATATTTTAATATTTTATTATTTATTATTAGTATCATATTTTTTAATGTTTTCTTATTTTACTAATAATAATAATATTTTTTTTATTTTTTTATTTTTTGTAAGTATTGAGAATTTTAATACTTTATAAATTTTTTTATTATTTTAATAATATTAATATTATTTTTTCATAGATATTAATAATAATAATGACATTATTATATTATTAGTATTATTTTATTAATAATATTATAATAAAATAATTTTTTTATATTATTAATATTAGTATTATCATTATATAATATTTTATTATTTATATTAATAGTATTAATAATAATATTATTTTCTAAAATTAATTTATAATAATTTTATTGAATATATAATTTTTTTATTTTATAAAGTATTTACGATGGTACCTTTTGCGATTGGAACCCGTCGCAAATGGTTTATATATTTTTTAAATAACTATTTATAATAGGAAAACTGAGCCTATCACATATATTTTTTGGCGACGGGCCTTTCGCAACAGGTTTTTATATATATAATATATATAATCATAAAACTATTTGCGATGGGAAAACAGGCCAGTCACAAATATCTTTTTTACGATGACACCATCATATCAGGTTTTTATATATATAATATATATAATCAGAGAACTATTTACGACGTCATTTTCTACAACAGTCTATTTGTGACAGGACCCCATCGCAAAAGATCATTTGCGACCAGATCCTATCACAAATAGCCTATTGAAAATACCCCAAATTCTAGTAGTGTACCTGTAGAGGTCCAAAGCTTGATGCACATGGACATTACATTACTTTTGCGGAATACTTAATACATAACAAAAATAGACACCAAAGGACCGTAATAGTATAGTGTCTTTGGAAACTTGGAACATAATATTCTAATCATGGTGAAAGATCTTCAACATCTCCCATAAAGATCTTGCCCTTTTGTTTTCTTACCTAAAACCTTTCTTTATATCCTGAGGAAAAGAAAACATAAAAAAGGTGAGCTCAAATGCTCAGTAAGGGTAAACATAGAGAACATAAAACAATCTATAAACATTTGAATGCAAAAACTTGAACATAAAATCTAAACATCAAAATCTTGAGCAAAGACATAAATCATGGAAGTACGTAGGGAATATATCATAATGGAACATAAATCATGATAAAATAGCATGGGAAGAAAACATGTATTTGTGGAAAACCATTAAGCACATGATATGATTTCTATAGTAGCCAAGACATTGCTGCTAGGACCATCTTAGTGGACAAAGTCCCTTTCTGAATCGAGTTCACTCCTCGTTCCAGTCATGTATCACTGAACCAGATTAACTTACCATTCCAGCCATGTCTATCTCATGAGATATAAATCTTTACCCAATGCATTAGAGGGAGATATAAGTCCCACCCATCTCATAATGAAATCATTCTTTTGTGTTCCACAAAATCATAAATCATACATCATAGCATAACCCATGTAATAGAATGAGATTCTTAAACATCATGCCATCATAACATAATCCATATAAAAAAATGGATATCATTTCATCATAAGAAAAATTAAACCATGTAAATAATGGAGACATTATAATTTAAACATAAACATATTAAATAATTTCATTTTATATGGAAAATAGTTTTGATAAAACACTTGAGATAAATTCTTGAGGAAAATATCCTTTCTTCTTCAAAATAAATATCTTTTCACAAAATGCCATGCAATTTTAAAAGAAAAGGTTTTTAAAAAAAATAATCATGCAATATTGTAGAGGAAGCTTCATGAAAATGAGGCGTTATGAAACCGTAAAAATACTTTCATGCTATATAAGTTAAAAATAACATTCTCCTCATACTTTTGTCAGAAAAGTCAAAAAGTTCCTCATATGGTAAATAAAAGAAAGATTCCTTCCATAACACAATGTAAATGTCAAAGAGGGGTAAAAATGAATTTAAACGTACCTGGAAGAATATTAAACACTTTATGAAAAAAAAATTTATGGACATGGATGAAAATATAACCCTAGTAAATACTTATGTATAAGAAATCTCGAATAAAAATGAGATTGAAAAATTATCCCTTACCTTAGGTCCGATATGCTTCGTACGTATCCGAAACTCATATATAATGATTTAAATAATGTCATTGACTTATTACAGAATATTATTAATTGTTATTATATCATATATGGTTTAATTATGATTTTATATTACCTGTTCTTTTGTTAATTCCATGTTAAAGCAACATTTTGGGTAAAATCGTTTTATTTATCGTACGTGTTTGTACTTGTTGTTATTGATATTATTATTACTTATATCATGATTTAATTACTTCTATAATGTAAATAATGATTTATATATCATATATATTCAGTATATATATATAATAGATAGATAAATGAAATGAAATACACCGTTCATGGAGACGGTAGGCCGTACGTACGCATGAACGCTGTTTTCTTTTCCTTATTGATTTGAATGGAAGTAAGTAGATGATATATATATATATATATATACATAAATACAGTAGCATTATTAGGTCATATATTTCATGATTACTTATTATATATACTTTATAATCATTCTTGAATTATTAACATGGAAAATGAATCTCATCGCGTCATGGAGACGGTAATCCGTACATACGCATGAGAAATGATATCATTCCCATATTTGTTGAATGGAATTGGAGTGGATGATATAATATATTAGAATTATTATGATGTTATAATAATCATATATAGTTATTATTTACACCATTATATCCATCCAAGTAAGGTGGTGGTGGAAAAACTGATTACACCACGGCGTGGAGAGGGTATTCCGTACGTACGCACGCACGATGATTTCGTTTTACATAGGATGTATAGAAGGTGAAATAGGGTTGTTTAATATTTATAATAACATATCAGTATATAATTAACACTGATGTTATTACTTTATAATGAAACAACTAAATAAGAGGAAGTAGAAGAAGAAAGAAACTTGAAAGGGTCGGTAGAATAGATTACCTCTTCCTCAACGCACCTCCTTTAAACTTCTTCTTAGGGCACTAGAGTGGGTCTTTTGAGAATACCAGAACCTATATGATATAACTAGTGAGGTTTAGAAGAGTAATTGACAGGGGTTGTCTGAGATTCAAGGCTCAAAAGGGTGTGAAGAGAAGAGGGATGGGGTGCCCTTTTTATAAGGGAGGAGAGGGGCACCTTAGAAAAAACTTAAAATATTATTTTATAATAAAGTTATATTCGGTTTTTAATAGCTCCAAATTGATTTATTTAGAAGATAAAGTGGGTATGGGTCAAAATTCTCTTAACCAATAGGTTTTATACAATTTTAGGCTACTATTTTATCCTTATCATTTAGATTTAACTCTAAGTTAAATAATTTAACTTTTACCGTGTCTTTTTGTTTTCTTACACTATATGGTTAATAAACTTACTATAGAAAGCCAAATGAACCCCAAGTGGTTAATTATTAATATATATCCTTATCTAAGTAATTTTGCCAAACCTTAGAATTTTAGGAATAAAATAACAATTAATAATATAATATTTTTTTAAAAACTATTTTATGTCAATTTTGACACTATTTGGTACTTGATTTTTGTGAAAATTATAAAAGCATGATTAGTTCAAAAAAAGTTAATTAAATAAATACTAACATGTCTTATTAACCTATAAAATTAGTGTAATTCAAAAAAAGTCTCAAATTACATTTATTTGTGTATTTATAATATTAATTATGTTAATATTGCATTAATAAGGTAATTACTGCATCATCATTGTGTCATAAATAAATTAACTTATTTAATGTCTAAAAATTATAAATAAAATACCATTATATATGAAATTTATTTATCTTTCTAATTAATATTTATAGTTGAATTTATTTTATGTATAACCCTATATTAAAAATGTTTTAGTTATTAAACTTCGATTTTAACTATTTTAACTCTTCTTTAAATAAAATAATAATAAATGTCCTAATCTAATCCAAGTGGACCTAAAGGGTAATATTTCATTACTAAGGTTGTTCTTGGTCAAATTACACTTATCCAATAGAATTATGACATGTGTTAGAGTAATAATAATAATATCATTTTTACCCTTAATTACCCTATTTACTTTTAACCGTGGTAAAAAAAGTAAAAAGTTACTATTCACCAAAAATTATTTTCATCTCATCGAACCACATTTTACCCCTTGATATTAACCGTGTCTATTATATTTTCTAAATTCCACTCACAGAATCGGTAAAATTAAGTTTTATATAAATTTTCAAATTCTCCTAGGAGGTGGGTAAAAGACGGTGAAAAGTTCAATAAATTTTTTATGTATATAAAATTATTATAAGATAAATTCAATGAATTACATTGAACTTATATAGGTATTATGTATCAAGTTGTACCTAAAATAAATTTAAATAAAATAAATAATTATTTAAATAAAAAGTCGGTTTTTAAATAGTAACCGTGTGTTTTCACTATTCATCAAAAATTGAAAGTTTTCAGAAAAATAGCAAAAATTCACCCTAGGATAATTTTGATATTCTCAATCCAAAAATGATGTCCATATTGAAATATAAAATTTATAAAATTTAAAAAATTGGGTATTACTATTCATAACGGCTAGTTCATAATAATATCTCGTTTAGTGAAACTCAGTATTGCGTACTACACACGCTATCAAGGAAGGTCTTGATTGCTTATAATACAAGCCAAGTCAGGGCTACGTGTAGTGAAATATCCATTTGGTGTTGAG
The DNA here is from genome assembly GCA_963277665.1 of Viscum album. Taxonomy (NCBI): domain Eukaryota; kingdom Viridiplantae; phylum Streptophyta; class Magnoliopsida; order Santalales; family Viscaceae; genus Viscum; species Viscum album. Next base: position 2,056,252,534 of record OY728159.1, on the reverse strand, counting down.
TATAACATAATCAAAACCTATTTCATCCATACATTAAACAAAATCTATACTTAATGTTGCGTAGAATAATTTCCACAAAACGAACTTGAAATTGTGTGTAACACGAGCCAAGAATAGTGTTGCGTATACTGCAAGCTAATTCGGTGTTTCATATAGAACAAGCTAATTTTAGTGTAGTATACAACAAAAGACATAAAATAAATTAAAAATAATACTACTCATAAAATCTCAGGGTGTTACATTCTACCCCCCTTAAAATGAATATCGCCCTCAAAATTCTTCGGGGTTATAAATGGTTTACTACATGAAAGTTTCTTTCATAGAAACCCACATCATAAAAAGGAATACTAAAACTTAATTTTAAAAAGTGGAGTATGAAACATAACGGTTACCCAAATTAACTCATCACTGGGTTTCCACATAGGAGAACATATATGAAAATATGGATATGGAAGAGAAATCTATCCATAAAGGTCTGATGGAGAGTGGTAGAGAACATGGCTATGAAGAAGCCAACAATCATAAATCCATAAATTTGTGATGATCTAAGGTACCATCTGATTCATCGTATATGAGGACACTAGGACAACATTTTTGGTTTTCAAGATCATTTCCCTAAAGGTGAAGAATTTGAATTAGAAGAAATACTTACTTTATTTCGGTACAATATCACTGTTTTTCGTGCCTTGAACAATTTCCACTTAATCTCTTAAAGAAATAAAGTTGAATTTGTCACTCTTGAAGTGTTATCAGATCATGTGTTAGAATGATGGGTCCTTTCATCTGTCTCAAACAAAAGGGTAGAAAAAGTTATCAAATATATACAAGTCCATCTATGGTGAGGTTAATCATATATGATTCCAAAAATGGACTTATACTTCATCTATCATACCGCTTAATAAAATAAAACTAGTTTCTACTAACCAGGGACTTCCTGTAGGCCAGTGGTAGGTGATAAAGGCCTGTCGCACTTCAGTTGTGGGTTTGATTCCCACAGCCTTGTCCGACGCAACGGGTTATCGCCCGTCCTTCATGTCGTCCCTTTTTCTAAAATTACATTATTATAACATTCCTGCAATAATATCAAAAAAAATTCTAGCCTTAAACAATACTATCTTATGTCTAACTTAATTCATTCCAATCTTTAGGCTTATCCAAAATACTTCGGTTCAAGCTCATAGTATAAAGAAAATGATTACTTGAAAGGTCACATAACAAGCACGTGAATACCATTATTTTCCCCCCATATATCATAAAATATATCTTGTTGGTCACATTCCAAACATGTGAATACCTTAATCATGTATTCTCTTGAAAAATGAATACCCATTGAACTTTAGTGAAAACATGAATGCTGTCAAAAGTTAACTCTTTCCACATACCAAAATCCAAAAATTCTATATACTCAAACCATGATATAACTTTGTTCTTATCTCAATCATGAGCTCATGAATACTATCATACATATTATTTTCTCCTTATCCCTTAATTATGTGCATTTCAACTGCTTTCCAAAAATATTTCAATCACTTTTCATGATTACCAGTACCATAAAATTATTAAAAACCACAATGATCCAATGCATTGATATTCTAATATTCCACGATACCATAAATGAGATTCCATGATACTAATTTGAAATACCATTACATAAACACTTAATCATTACACAACATCATTGTCATACCCAACATCAAAAATAGTGATTGCATGTGACTTCCCTTTATCCTTTTCCTTAAGAGGTTTCTCACGTTGATCATCATTAAACCTTGGATTATGGCATTGATTAGCATAATGCCCCATTTCCTTGCACTAGAAGCATTGAAGTGTTGGTGGTGAGTTCTTTACAGTATTTTCTTTATTCACATCATTAGCAACCCTTTTTCCATTACTTCGACACTCAGATGCTCGATGACCTTCTTTTCCACACTTAAAAAATTTTCTAGTCCCTTTAAGACAATCTCCACCATGCTTCTTTCCACACTTTGAGCATAAAGAAACATTCATCTTCTTTTCACCATTATTCTGAGATTTCTCCTTGAATTCCATCTTTTGTTTCTTGTCAAAACCATGAGATGGATATGTAACACCAACTTCCATTTCTGCCTTGATAGCACAATGCACAATTTCTTCATAGCTACTGAAGTCTCTTATCGCTAATTACCTTCGAAGACTTGGTTTTAAGCCACTTAAGAATTGATCAACTTTGCTTTCAGGTTGGATGATAAATCCGGATGCATACCTTGCAAGCTGTGTAAAATTCTCCTCGTATATGCCAACAGATTCATCATCCTTTTTCTTAAGCTCTAGGAACTCCTTTTCCATCTTTGTTCGAATAATATGAGGGAAGTACTTATTAAAAAACAAGCTCTTGAACTCATCCCATTCCATTGATTCAATTTCATTTTGGGGCCTTGTATTCTTAATTAGAGTACACCACTGGTCTACTTCACATTATAAATGGTAAAAAACTAAAATGACTATTTCATTTTCTGAACAGTGAAGTATGGAAAATATCTTTTCAATGGTACTGATCCATTGTTCAGCAACAAGTGGATCAGAAGACCCATTGGAAGAAGGTGGATGTTGCCTCATGAAGGACTCAATAGAATATTGTTCCCTTCTTTGCTCATTTGGAAGTCCAGAATGATTCATAGCTTGTGTAATTATAGAAATAATATTTTTAACTCCATCTCCCATAATGTTGGTTTGTTCAGGAGGACAATCATTGCATCGTCTATTACATTGATCAACATGGTTCCTTCGGGTTCCAGCCATCGTCTAAAACCTAAAAAGAATAGTGTGAGAGGAAAAATCATGATAAGAAAAAAACATAATAAAGGGGTAGTACCTTCAATATCTAACATCTTAGGTTTAATTCTAATATCATTATCGTAATTATAGGACTATAACTTATACTTTTACTTAAACTTAGGAACATCCCTAGACATACCTTTGAAATATCTCTAGGGATCTCACTAAAGTTTTTGCATCCTAGTTTCTAAAAGTTAACTAAAACTTTCCTCTGATACCAACTGTAGAGGTCCAAAGATTGACGTACATGGACATTACATTACTTTTACGGAATAATTAATACATAACAAAAACAAACACCAAAGGACCGTAATAGTTTAGTGTCTTTGGAAACTTGGAACATAATATTCTAATCATGGTGAAAGATCTTCAACATCTCCCATAAAGATCTTCCACTTTTTTTTTCTTACCTAAAACCTTTATTTATATCCTGGGAAAAAGAAAACATAAAAAGGGTGAGCTCAAATGCTCAGTAAGGGTAATTATAGAGAACACAAAACAATCCATAAACATTTGAATACAATAAATTTAACATAAAATCTAAACATCAAAATCTTGAGTAAAGACATAAATCTTGGAAGTACGTAGGGAATATATCATAATGGAAAATAAATCATGATAAAATATCATGGGAAGAAAACCTGTATTTGTGGCAAACCATTAATCACATGATATGATTTCCATAGTAGCCAAGGCATTGCTGCCAGGACCATCTTAGTGGAAAAAGTCCCTTTCTGAATCGAGTTCACTCCTCGTTCCAGTCCTGTATCACTGAACCGGATTAACTTACCGTTCCAGCCATGTCTATCTCATGAGATATAAATCTTTACCCAATGCATTGGAGGGATATATAGGTCCCACCAATCTCATAATGAAATCATTCTTTCGTGTGCCACAAAATCATAAATCATACATCATAGCATAACCCATGTAATAGAATGAGATTCTTAAACATCATGCCATCATAACATAATCCATATAAAAAATGTATATCATTTCATCATAAGAAAAATTAAACCATGTAAATAATAGAGACATTATACTTGAAACATAAACATATTAAATAATTTCATTTTAGATGGAAAATAGTTTTGATAAAACACTTGAGATGAATTCTTGAGGAAAATATCCTTTCTTCTTCAAATTCAATTACTTTTCACAAAATTCCATGGAATTTTAAAAGAAAATGTTTTTTTGGAAAATAATAATGAAATATTTTAGAGGAAGCTTCATGAAAATGAGGCTTTATGAAACCGTAAAAATCCTTTCACACCATATAAGTTAAAAATAACATTCTCCTCGTACTTTTGTGGGAAAAGTCAAAAAGTTCCTCGTATGGTAAATAAAAGAAAGATTCCTTCCATAACACAATTTAAAAGTCAAAGAGGGGTAAAAATGACTTTAAACATACATGGAATAATATTAAACACTTTATGAAAAACAATTTTATGGATATGGATGAAAATATAACCCCAGTAAATACTTACGTATAAGCAATATCGAATAAAAATGAGATTGAAAAATTATCCCTTACCTTAGGTCCGATATTATTTGTACGTATCCGAACCTACTGTATAATTATTTAAATAATGTTATTGACTTATTAAAGAATCATATTAATTGTTATGATATCATATATGGTTGACTTATGATTTTATATTACCCGTTCTTTTGTAAATTCCATGTTAAAGCAACATTTTGGGTAAAATCGTTTTATTTATCGTACGTGTTTGGACTTGTTGTTCTTGATATTATTATTAATTATATCATGATTTAATTACTTCCAGAATGTAAATAACAATTTATATATCATATATATTCAGTATATATATATATAATAGATAGATAAATGAAATGAAATACACTGTTCATGGAGATGGTAGGTCGTACGTACGCATGAACGCTGTTTTCTTTTCCTTATTGATTTGAATGGAAGTAAGTAGATGATATATATATATATATAAAAATCTGGTAGCATTATTAGGTTGTATATTTCATTATTACTTATTATATATACTTTATAATCATTCTTGAATTATTAACATGAAAAATGAATCTCATCGCGTTGTGGAGACGGTAATCCGTATGTACGCATGAGCGATGATATCATTTACATATTTATTGAATGGAATTGGAGTGGATGATATAATATATTAGAATCAGTATGATGTTATAATAATCATATATATTTATTATTTACACCATTATACCCATCCAAGTAAGGTGGTGGTGGAAAAACTGATTACACTACGACGTGGAGACAGTATTCCATACGTACGCACATGCGGTGATTTCATTTTCTATAGGATGTATAGAAGGTAAAATTGGGTTGTTTCATATTTATAATAACATATCAGTATATAATTAATACTTATGTTATTACTTTATAATGAAACAACTAAAAAAGAGGAAGTAGAAGAAGAAAGAAACTTGAAAGAGTCGGTAGAAGAGATTACCTCTTCCTCGACGCACCTCCTTTAAAATTCTTCTTAGGGCACTAGAGTTGGTCTTTTGAGAGGACCAGAACCTCTATGATATAACTAGAGAGTTTTATAAGAGGAATTAGTAGGGGTTTTCCTAGATTCAAGGCTCAAAAGTGTGTGAATAGAAGAGGGAAGGGGTGCCCTTTTTATAAGGGAGAAGAGGGGCACCTTAGGAAAAACTTAAAATATTATTTTATAATAAAGTTATATTCGGTTTTTAATAGCTCCAAATTGATTTATTTCTAAGATAAAGTGGGGATGGGTATAAATAATCTCAACCAATAGGTTTTATACAAGTTTAGGTTACTATTTTATCATATCATTTATATTTAACTCTCAGTTAAATAATTTAACTTTTACCGTGTCTTTTTGTTTTCTTACACTACATGGTTAATAAACTTACTATAACAAGACAAATGAACCCCAATTGGTTAATTATTAATATATATATACTTATATAAGTAATTTGGACGAACCTTATATTTTTAGGAATAAAATAACAATTAATAATATAATATGTTTTTAAAAAACTATTTTATGTCAATTTTGACACTATTTGGTACTTGATTTTTGTGAAAATTATAACAGCATGATTAGTTCAGAAAAAGTTAATTAAATCAATAATAACATATCATATTAATCTATAAAATTAGTTTAATTCAAAAAAAGTCTCAAATTACATTTATTTGGGTATTTATAATATTAATTATGTTAATATTTCATTAATAAGGTAATTACTGCATCATCATTATGTCAGAAATAAATTAACTTATTTAATGTCTAAAAATTATAAATAAAATACTATTATGTATGAAATATCTTTATATTTCTAATGAATATTTATAGTCTAATTTATATTACGTATAACCCTATATTAAAAATGTTTTAGTTATTAAACTTTGATTTTAACTATTTTAACTCTTCTTTAAATAAGATAATAATAAATGTCCTAATCTAATCCAAGTGGACCTAATGGGTAATATTTCATTCCTAAGGTTGTTTTTGGTCTAATTAAACTTATCAAATAGAATTAGGACATGTGTTAGAGTAATAATAATATCATTTTTACCCTTAATTACCCTATTTACTTTTAACCGTGGTAAAAAAAGTAAAAAGTTACTATTCCCAAAAATTATTTTCATCTCATTGAACCACATTTTACTCCTTGATATTAAACGTGTGTCTCAAATTTTTAAAATTACACTCACATAAGTGGTAAAATTAAGTTTTATGTAAATTTTCTAATTCTTCTAGGAGGTGGGTAAAAGACGGTGAAAAGTTTAATAAAATTTTTATGTATCTAAAATTATTATAAAATGAATCCAATGAATTTCATTGAACTTATATAGGTATTATGTATCAATTTTTACCTAAAATAAATTTAAATAAAATAAATAATTATTTAAATAAAAAGTCGGTTTTTAAATAGTAACCCAGTGTTTTCACTATTCATCAAAAATTGAAAGTTTTCAGAAAAATACAAAAAATTCACCCTAGGATAATTTGGATATTCTGAATCCAAAAATGATGTCCATTTTGAATGATAAAATTTATAAAATTTCAAAAAGTGGGTATTACTATTCATAACAGCTAGTTCATAATAATATTATAATAATATCTCATTTAGTGATACTCAGTATTGCGTACTACACACGCTATCGAGGAAGGTCTTGATTGCTTGTAATGAAAGCCAAGTTAGGGATGGGTTCAGTTAAATCTCTGATGGTGTTGCGTATAACATAATCAAAACTTATTTCATTTATACATTAAACAAAATCTATACTTAATGTTGCGTAGAATAATTTCCACAAAATGAACATGAAATTGTGTGTAACACGAGCCAAGAATAGTGTTGCGTATACTGCAAGCTAATTTGGTGTTGCATATAGAACAAGCTAATTTTGGTGTTGCATACAACACAAGACATCAAATAAATTAAAAATAATACTTCTCATAAAATCTCGGGGTGTTACAGTACGTAACTTTTAATAATGGTAATCAAAAAGTAACAAATGAATAAATGTGAACATTAATAATTAAATATCATTAATGAATGGATGGTAATATGTTATAAGAGTATCATATATGATATTATAAATATTAAAATTCTTCTAATATAAAATATTAAAATTCTTAGAACCATTGTATAGAAGGTCAAATCACATTCAACTAAATGGACTATTGAGGTAAGGGATGTTGTCTCAGTTTCATTTTATGAAGGCATATTATAATGTTAAGCAAATTATTTATTTTATATGGTGTATATACTACCCCTTTAATATGTTATATCATAGATAATTCATAATTCATGATATTTTAAGTCTCAATTCTTGTTATTTCGTCATAGGTTATTTGACTTTAAAGTTACCAAGTGTTAACAAATTTAATACCTAAATTTCTTTTCATTATTTAATATTACATCTTCATTGTATTTGATATTATAAGATTACGAGTGTAATGAATTTTTATTATTTTATCTTGTATTTATATTTTTATTCTATGGATTTACATTTGATACACATAATCAATTCATTTTTAAATTCTCACTTCAGTGGTATAATCTTGTGATGGATTCTATCTCCATATCCATTCCATTGATACATATTTGGTAATATGAATGTATGAATTTTTATTAGGTGTATATATTACTAATTATATGTTTTATATCATTAATATATTTATATTCAACTAGTTTAATGTTTAATGTGAAGTTTACTTCCTATGGGTAATTATTAAATGTTACCAAATTAGTAAGGGTTTATTCTTCAATATCATTTTAATTGGGATTTTATTTTCTTGAATTTTCATTGAAAAAAATTATCTGATCATTTAAAAATAAAACACTTTCATTTTTTATCCTCTGGTTATTCATGAAAGTTTCTTGTAATAATACTATTTTCCTCTCTTTGGTACATAAAATCATTGTGAAAATGTTTTTAAGAAAATCCAGCTTTATTTCTCTTTTCTACCAAAAATACATTTTCTTTAACATCCATATTTTCCTTAAAAAAATTGAAGAATATTTTTAGCATATCTGATGATTTATTAAAGATATTTTTTCCCATGTTTTCTTTTTTAATTTTTTTAAAAGGAATCTTCTTATTTTGTTTCTAAACAAGGAACTTTTTTGGATTTTTATTTAAAATGTGAAAGGATTATTTGTTTTAACATAATCAGCATGAATGTAATATTCATCTCATCATGATGGATATTTTTTTTAATATTCCTTTATAATTTTACAAGGTTCTTTATTTTAAAAAACCCTAATATTCTTGAATTTTTTAGTTTTCAAAAGGTATTTTCAATGTTAAAATGGTACATTTCACAAAAAAAATTATTCTGATAATAATTATATGGTATTTATATTCACAAATGATAGTAACCCAATACTTGAATAGAGATATTCTATAATGATACCATCCTTATTCTTTATCTGGATGGTTTATGATTAGTTTTACTAGAGAAAGTATTTACATTCACTTTTTTGATTAATATTGTAGTCATTAATTTCTCTTGAAACATTCATTTTCTTATGATCATATGACATTACATTCCTCTTAAATATCCATATTATTTGTATCATATATATTATTATTGATTAAACCATATAAATTTTTTAAATACGGAGTTTTATTAATAAATTTGTTTCATTGATTGGGTAAAGTTTTAATAAATATATATTCTTTACTCAATGAAGATATTTATTGAGTTGGAGTATTATTTATGAATTTAATCGATCATTAAATATATGAGGAATGTTATGGACATGATATAGTGGGTGGTACCAAGAATTATATAGACCCTCGATGCAATGACAGGTCTTATGAGATAAATCATAAAGATATCATTAAATGGGTTTCTAGTGTATACAAACCCATATATTTAAACTATTATTTCACAAGGTATTTACAGTCATGATATAATTATGTTTCAAATAATAGTGTCTAATATTAACTGTTTACTTAATTAAAAATTTAGTTATTATTATCTATGAGATTACTTCATTGATATTATGCATAGATTAGCTTCAAGATCATGTGATCATTTAAATAAAATTATTTTATCATTTTTTTATTCCTTACAAATTTTTCTTCACTCTCATGTTATTGATTAAATGGCATGTTTTTTTAATTATTTACCTTATTCTATTCTTTATTCATTACTAATTCATGATATATTATGTTTTACATAACTCTTATAGAGCACTTTATCTCACCCTTATTTTTTACATTCCACAGGATATGAAGAAGGGATCTTTGATGGAGTTCATAGATGAAAACAATTTACCTTCATTGTGTAGTAATTTATGTTTCAAATGTAATGTAAAACTCAAGAATGTATCTCTTTTTCCAAGATTTCTAAATTATTCAGTCTTATAAGATGCAATCGCTTGTTTATCATACTAATGTAATAAAATAACCACAACCTCCGGGATACTGGAGTTGGGATATTTTAGTGTGAAATAAAGTTTAGTAAAAACCTTGGGAACTATAATTATGGAAAATATATTATGGGATATATTTATAAGAATAACTTTTTTGGATAAGTATAATAATAGGATAACCCCCTAGAGTTTTGTTATTTTATAGATTATATGATTTTCCTAGAAATATATCTCTATATAGATATTATAAGTGGATGTGGATATAGAACATTTATACCTATGGGTAATAACTCCCAAAAGTATGAATTTTTCTTTTAATCATTCATCACTTGCTGCACAACAATGAGCCTTACTCTACAAGGAGTTTGAAACTCCTAGGGTGATATTCTTGTGTTAACTCAAAGTTTCTATATGAACTATCAAGAATTATTTGAATAGATGATGACAACAAATAAACTAGGTTAAACCTGATATATATTAGATTGAAATGGTGGTTTCATGGTTTAGACACCCTATAATTGATTATATGGATTTCCCTTATGATTATTATTTATCACACTATGTTTTTTAGTTTTATTCGATAGATGAAACCTGAAAGAACCGTGATAAAATTTATTATGATGCACTATGTCATTATTAGGAGAAACCAAAAGGGATGATGATAAGAGTGAATGATATTATGATTTTTCCTAATCAGTTATCCCAATATATTATTAAGAACCTATAACTTTACCAACCCTCACACTCACTAATGAAGAGAATTATAGAGTCCTCTAAGAGCTCGAGTGGTGGAGAAGATGGTGGAACAAATTATCAATTTCCCTCATGTCATAAATTTTAATATAAAAACATAATAAAATGACTTAAAATAATAATAAATTATTCTCTTTTGAAAAATAATGGAATATAATAAAAAATTGCTATATAATAGTTAGAAGTTCAATAGAGAGAAGTGAATTACATCCCAGAGATATATTTATATTTCATTGACTTGAATTTGGATAACCTAGTAATTATCTGAGTCAACAATTTCTTTTAAAGTTTAACTCCTTTGACAAGGAATGGCTTATTTTGAATTAAATTTTTTGAAGTATTTATATATTTGGATTCAATAATTATATTGTAGAAGTATTTTAATTAAAGGGGTTTTTGGTTATAAGAATCTTGAATCATCAAAGGAATCTGTTAGATTTTTTCTAAGCATATATGTATTCATCTATGATTAACTCAATAATTATGGATACTATAATGTGTTTATGATTTTAAGGTTTATAATAAGTTTACATCATAGACACCCCTCTTGATGTTTAAAGTGATGGTATTTTCATGTGATTAATGACATTTTGGGAGATGATTCATTAGGATGAGGTATATGTAACACTTAGATTCAACATGAAGTATTATTTGAGTAAGGATGATTTGTTCATATAGTTAAAGGAATTGATAACCTTTCAGGTAAATATGACTATTTATGTTAAGTTAATTATATTCAATTAATAATATTTCATTTCTTGGAAAAAAAATCTATATAGAAAACCCTATTTATTATTATAAGGACCCGACCTTAAAACATTACTTAATCTTGAATTTTAGTCAAGAACATACATCCATACACATTGAGGATTTTTTCAGGTTTATAGGTTTAGGTAATTAGGACATAAAACATACATAACTTCTCATAATCATATATATGGATACTATTAAAAAAATATCCATTTTTTAAAAATATAAAACTTTTAAAATAAAACATAATATCTATCACAAATCTTCATGACATTTAAATTGTATTCCTTATTTATCTTAAACATCCTTATAACCTCTTAAAAACATTTAAAAACATGGGATGATCACAAAGAGCACAATAAGGGATATAAAGAAATAAATTGTTAGTCATGTGATAGCATAAAAACCAATAAAACCCATTCCATAAAAACTCCTTAACATGCATGGAAACATCATTCTATTTCCTAGGGACATATTTACCATATCAATATTACAATCACTCGTACACATGGATTAAACATTTGGTCAAATTATATCTCTGGATTACTCAATGCATTATAGAGCTCAATGGGGATCACCTGTCATATCTTGAGCTATAATGGGTTCAACCAAATATATCTTAAGCTATAATGGGGCTCAAACCATCATATCATGAGCTATAATGGGCTCAAACCAACATAAAATATGTACAATGAACATTACATGGTAATAAAGTATCATGAAATTAGGGTAAACTACTCATTCCATACATATATAAAAAACAATCTTTTTTAATTTCATTAAAAATAATTTTAAAAGGATTTTAAATGGAAAGTACCTAAAAAATATAATTGGAGTGAGAATTAATAGAATAGAATGGATATGTGTATATACTATAAATACACATAATGAAACATAATATAAAAAAAATTCATCACAAAAATAATCTCAATACCATATAATGAATAAAGGAGAAGGTTAACCCAAAGAATGGAAATTGGGTTAAGAATTCCCTTACAAAGTTTCGGCATGGTTTTGGATGTACAAGGGAGGGATTAATGAGATAGAAATTTGGTATACCATCTTTAATATATCATAAGGGTAGTATGGGGAGGTGAAAAAATATACACCATCATTAGGAATTAAAAATTAAATAGCATAACAAAGGGGTGATTCTTGAGTAAAATTGAAAAGAGAGGATCCCTTACCTTGGGTTTGACTTCCCACAAACATGTTTATAACTCTTATATGAAGGTTAAGATAGTTTTATTAATATTTTTTAAAAAAATATTCATGTTTATAACACCTTTCATGATCATTTTATGATATCATTCAACCCATTAATTAATAATATTTTGTTAAATCTATTGTTTTTGGTGCGTGCATTACATGGTTTCCATGAGTGGTTTGTAAAGGATATTTTTGTCAATTGGAAGTGAAACTCCGGAATTGGAATGGAATTATATTTTCATATTCATATAACTATAAATTATATCATTTATAATTTTTAATTCTGACATGAGGATGATTCATAAGTTAAAACATTACTGATATTTGTTTAGGTCATTTTGGTGATTATTCGATCATAATGAACTCATTTTTTTTTATAAATTAATAACAGGTGTACAAAATGATTCCAGAAACATATATAATATATAAAAAATAAATTATAATCTGGTTCAACCATAATTTTTTTTAATGACCAGTCTTGAAGGAAGTAAAAAAAATTGAAATCACATCATCCACGATGTCGGTAAATCGACATATCACGGACGTTGTTTTAATTTCTTGAAAAAGTGGGAGTGGAAAAGAAGTATAATGGCGAGTATTACAAAAACATGATTAAATAAATAATATGTAAGATAATGTATAATTCACTCCTCTTGGATAAGGGGAGGTGATGAAAGAAGAAGAATAGAAAATAAAATTAAAATAAAAGAAAGAAAACAAAAGAGGATGTTTACCTCTTGATCTCTTCTCCTTGAAATCCTTCTTAGGGCCCTTTTTTTTTGCCTTTGGGTGAGACCAATAGGTCTTGGAAAAGGGGAAGGGGATTTATAGGAGTATTTTGTAGAACTTTGGCAAGTATCAAAGCTTGAGAGGTGTGGGAGGAATAGGGTAGAGTGGGTGGTATTTATAGTGGTGGAGGGGAGGAGTTTTACATTATTTTAATCATTATTTTATTATTTTTACACACGACAAAAAATTATTATGATTACAAGAGAAAAAATAGTAATAATTGAATGTTGGTTAAGACTAATGGTTTCATAAATCAGCCATTATGCATGGAATACTGTATTTATCTCATTATCTATTTATACCGTAATTATCAAATTTTACTATTCAACAAAAATTCAAGTATTTCTGAAAAATCCCAAAAATTCACCCTAACCATTTTTGGACGTATAGAATTCAAAACAAACTCCATTTTGTAATTTTTTTTCTAAATATTATTAATTTAATTTTTAAATAAAATAATATTTGATTCCAAAAACAACAATTTTAAAACGTTTATTTACTTATTCCAATATATGGGTATATCATAACTTCAATTAAATATTTTTTGTATACAATCATAGGTGAGGTTACTATTCATAATGGTTTGTTACTATTAATAAGGGTAACATTACTATTCATAAGGGTATTTTACTATTCACCATAAATTAATTTGGTCTTATCAGACTAAATAACTTACTGATTGCAACTGTGTATATCCGTTTTTCGAAATTCAAAACATAGAAATTGGAAAATTAAGTTTAGTGATAATTATAAATATCTATTTAAAATAACGTTTCATTCATTTCAATTCATTTTTAAAACCTTGGGGTGTTGCATTATCCCCACCTTCTAAAAATTGTGTCCTTGCAATTTTATTTACTTATAAGTGAGGGTGTGTTTCCATCATTGCATTTTCATATTCCCAAGTTTCTTATTCAACCATTTAGTTTCTCTACAAAACCTTTACTTGGTGGATTACCTTATTCTATAATACTTTCTCTCTGTGATCAAGAATCTGAACAGGTTTCTCTTCAAAAGAATGGTTCTCTTACAGTTGAATTAATTTTGGGCTCAAAACATGAGATAAATCTAGTACATAATTTATCAACATCGAAACATAAAAAACATTGTGTACCTAAGAAAAACTCATAGGAAACTCTACTTGGTATGCAACTGGTCCAACTTTATCCAGGATTTCAAAAGTACCAATGAACTGTGGACTTAGCTTTCCTTTATTACCAAAACACATTACACTTTTCCAAAGAGAGATTTTAAAGAAAACATGGCCACCTACCTCAAAAGAGAAACATTTCCTTCTATTATCTGCACAAATTTTATGCCTACTATGAGCTGTCCTCATGTGCTACTGGATCATCTTCACTTTCATAGCCACTTCCTCTACTAATTTTTGTCCCATTAACTTCATTTCCCCAACTTCATCCCAAAAATCTGGAGTTTTACACTGCTTCCCATACAATGCCTCAAAAGTTTCCATAGGTATACTAGAATGAAAACTATTATGATAAGAAAACTCAGATAAAGAAATATGGTGATCCCAACTTCCCAAGTAATCCATTTAACAAGCTCCAAACATATCCTCCAAAGTATGAATCGTTAGTTCTGACTGCCCATCAAATTAAGGATGAAAAATTGTACTAAAATTTAATTTTGTGACCAACGACTTCTGAAGGCCCTTCCAAAAATTAAAAGTTAACCTAGGATCTAGGTTAGATAAAATGGAAATAGGTACTCCATGTAACCTGACAATCTCTTTGAGATACAGTTGAGAGAGATAATCCATTTTATATCAAATAGAAAGAAAATGTGTAGATTTATTCAGCTGATCAACAATCACCCAAATTGCATTGTTACCTCGAGAAGTCTTTAGTAGTCCCATAATGAATTGAATGGTTATATTATCCCATTTCTACTCTGGCACCAGTAAAGGATGGATCATCCCATTAGGTAACTTTCTCTCTACTTTAACCTATTGACAAATCAAACATTTCACAGTAAAATCAGCAATATCCATTTTCATTCCATCCCACCAATAATACTCCCGAAGGTCTCTTTACATCTTAGTACTACTTGAATGAACTGAAAATAGAGAACTATGAGCTTCACACAATAATTCATTCTTCAACTGGGAAACACAAGGCACATATAACCTTTTACCAAATCTTAAAACACAATCTTTATTAAGGTAAAATTCTGGAAACTTACCCATTTTAACCAATTCTACCTTTCTATGTAGCTCACGATCTTTCTTTTGTGCTTTCATAATTCTATCTAACAAAGATGACTACATTAAAAACTAAAACAAAATAGATGTATTTTCTACACCAATAACTTCTAAGACAAAATTCATCAAATTATTTACCAAAGGATAGCGTTCCAAACGTATCATGGTTAATGCATCATTACTTTTCTGACTCAATACATCAACCACTATATTTTCTTTCCCAGGATGGTAATGAATTATGCAATCATAATCCTTGATTAGTTCCAGCCATCTTCTCTATCTCAGGTTTAATTATTTCTGAGTGAATATATACTTTAAACTTTTATGGTCAGTAGATATTTCACATTTATCTCCATATAAATTATGCCTCCAAATTTTTAAAACAAAGACCACAGTTTCTAATTCCAAATCATGTGTAGGGTAATTTAACTCATGGGGTTTCAACTGACATGAAGCATAAACAATTACCTAATCATTCTGCATCAGAACACAACCAAGTCCCTTCAAATAAGCATCACTATAGATGAAAAAATCACCATTTCTAGAAGGTAAAGTCAAAACTAAATCATTCACCAATCTTCTTTTTAATTTTTTAAAAAAATCCTCACATTCTTCTATCCAAAAAATTTAACCCCTTTCCTGTTAACTTAGTTAGTGGGATAAATAATCATGATTTTTTAATAAATTGTCGATAATAACCTGCTAATCCTAGAAAACTACAAATCTCTATAACATTTGTAAGTATTTTCCATTCAACAACCACTTTTTGTTTGGGTAGGATCAACTATTATTCCATCCATATTTACAATGTGCCCAATAAAATAAATACGTATCAACCAAAAATCACACTTTCTGAATTTTCCATATAGTTTCTTTTCTTTTTAGGTTTTAAAGACAAACCTTACATGTTTTTCATGCTTCTATTTACTAATATAATATACCAGAATGTCATCAATAAATACTACCAAAAACTTATCCAATAACTTATGAAATATTCTACTCATAAGATCCATGAATAAATCAGTTTCATTAGTTAAATAAAAAAATATTTTATTCCAAAAACAACAATTTTAAAACATTTATTTACTTATTCATAGATATGGGTATATCATAACTTCAATTAAATCTTATATGTTTACTGTCATAGGTGAGGTTACTATTCATAAGGGAATGTTACTATACATAAGGGTAAAATTACTATTCATAGGTTTTTGTTACTATTCCCTAAAAATTAAGTTGGTCTTATCAGACTTTAAATGCATATTAATTTTATTTTTTAAGGACGTTCACTATAATTTTTGGGAAAATTAAAGAAGTTATATTAAAATAGTTTAAGAAAAAGGACATCCCATAAGTCATGGGACAACATGTGGCATATTTCAAGGATATAGGGATTGAACCCACAACTGAAGGGAGACAAGGATGCAATTCCTAGAACTGGACTACATGATGTACTAGTTAGTATTTCATTATTTTTACTTAAATTATTTCACTAATATATACTTATGGAGTGAATTAAGTATAATTTTGCTTGTTATTGTTTAGGTTTTAGAGAATAATGTATTATATTGGATAAGTTTTCCAAAACCATTTTTTTGTACATATTTAGGGATATACATAAAGATCTATTACTCTTTTAAATATCTTATAATACATTAAAAGTTAATTTTAGTTCTTCATGAAAAAATATATTTGATATTTATTTCATGCAGTATGAAATGAAGTGGGAATTGATCAAAGCACAAACATTGAAAGAAATTATTCTTATGAAATAAAAATATATCAAGTAAGTATATTTTCTACTATAATCTACAATGATAGTTAAATAATCCATCAAATTTAGAAAAAGGTCCCTAAAAGAAAAATTCTATATATTTATATTGGTTTTAGAGGAATTAATGGTCTTATTCAAACCACAATGATTTATGGTTTTTTGTTCATTAACTTTATCACGGTCATTCAATTTTTTGTAGCCAGTGATCTCTATCACTCTGCATATTTATTTATGATTCTATTTAATATCCATATTCTCACTTACCACTAATATTTTCACACTTTGAAACCTAGTTATGGGTTATTATAAATGACCTTTGTAATTTTTTTTCACTCTTATCATGAGGAAGTTCAATTCACCCTTTTTATGACACGTGCTTTCAACAATGATACTTTCAAATGGAAGAAACTTGATTTTTGGGGGAAATTTCAAATTATTTGGAATAAATTTATTTAAGGTAGGGATAATTTAGCAACATAATATTTTAAAATTATGAACATTATGTACGATAGTGTATACTACAAGAAACACTAAGTTAAAATGACCCATGAAATGAATTATTTAAATATGACCATTATAACTTAAAAACTAAATTGGTGGATTTGAATAGAAATAACTAAATTATGAAAAATATAAGTACTAACAATTTATAAAATAAATTCATTTTTATCTATTGATTATAAATGAATATACAAATAATTTGAAAGTAAAGGAAACATTTTTATGAAAAACTATATTTTTTCATGCAATGTATTTATATATTAATGAATTATTTTAATTAATATTGGTGAAGGATTTTAAATAAATTTATATATTATATATTGAATAAAATATCTTACCATTCATATAATATTTTTTTTGAGAATGTGATAAGAATAAATCAAGTTTTATTCTTAAAAATTATATTTTATGAAAAATATTTTTCATCACATTTTGTGCACTTATTTTAGATAATTTTTTTCTTTAAAAAAAAATATATTTTAAAAAATTGAACTTAATTTCATTAAATAATAATTAAAAACTATCTTATAGTGAACTTTTTATAATTTTCTAAATATATTAATATTCTATGAATAATGAAAAATTCTACTTATTATTAAAATATTCCTTTTAATTTAAAACATCTACAAAGTCCATTTTGATTTAAAATTGTTTTAAAAGTAATATTTGTGATATTATAATTTAATAAATATAATTGAGTTCATTGGAATCAATTTTATGATTAATTGTTTTGTAAAAAAAATTCTATTTGAGAAATTGTTTTCTTTGGAAAAGCACATTTTTTATCGCACTTGCAGGTTTGATTTTAAATTAAATTACAACAATTATATGTATTTAATTGGATAAAATTGATTCCATTTTTTTGAATTATCCTAATTAATATTAGCTAATAGTTTTGGCATAATTTTTCATCACAATTAATAGTAAATAGAGTACAAAAAATAATTATCATTGTTAAGGATAAAAGAGGATTTTTCATGATATACACAACAATGTTAAAATTAATTTTACGAACACATATAACATTATTTTTATCAATTATATTTTATATTTGAAATTATTGGGTAAAAAATATCTATTATATCTCATTTTTTTGGATTAAATCATAAATGACCTATGTATATAAACGAAAAACTAGTTTCCATTGTCAAAACTAAAATGGAAAAAGTATGTAAACTTTGAGGATAAAGGAATAACATGTTCAAAAAATGTTTTCATTTTTTTTGTTTTTGAAGGGTTTCATAATCTTACCTTCCATTTAACCAATTAATTATTAATTTTTTAGGCACTTGGTGTTAAACTATATTCACACCATTTAATATTTTTTGGTATTTACACAAATACCAATCCTAATCAATTATAAAAGGGAACCCTCTCCCCTCACTTCTTCACAGCTATCAATCCATCTATCTCGACCAAACCCAAAAAAAAAATCTCCAAAACATACTTATCCACATTAAAAAGTTCTTGGTATTCTAAAAAACACAATTATAGGGTCCTTATTAAGAGACTAAAACTATGTTTTTTAAAGAAAAGGAAATTGTCTTCACTAATCTCCTTTTTTTTAATTCTCCATTTACCACCTTTAACTATATCTTAATAATTCAAATATAATAACTATATTATATACCATATAAATAGATTTAATTATGTTTATGGAATAATTTTTATCCTTATATTTCTCCATCAAATAGTAAAAAATCCATTGCTTGAGAGTACGGTGGGCTACCACCTCACGAACCGTTGTAATTTGTTTTCCATCACTAACTCACATAGATAGATATAATGATAAAATATGAGGAAATGTGATTCATTTTTCATATAAAACATTAAATAATGGTTTTAAAAATGTAAATAATGAATAAATGTGATATTTATAAAATTAATATAATTTTTTATATTATGTATCTATATTATATACACAAGAACTAGATTTTACACAATAAAACATGCATTAGAAAACAAAGTAGTAAACACTGGAAACAATGGTAATGATAAAATATTATTAATGAATGGGTCATGAGATGATATAAGAATATAATATGTGATATTATAAATATTAATATTATTATATTATAAATTAATAACATGACTAAAATAATTATACTATATTTTAAACCACGTTAAACTAAAAGGAACAACGAGGTAAGGGATTTCTTCTTAGTTTCCTTTAATTAGGGTATATTTTAATGTTATGCACTTAATTTATGTTATTTATTTTATATACTATATATTATACATGTTATATCATAAATACTTAATACTTCATGGTATTTTATGTTTCAAATAAAATTATTTTATCCAAGTATTTTTTACTTTAATGTTACCAAGTGGTAAAAAATTACATAACACAATATATTTTCATTGGGTTATATTTATTATTCATTATATTTAATAATATAAGATTATCTATGTAATTAATTTTGATTATTTTATATTTTATTTATACTTTTTTATTTTAATTTAAATTTTATATACATAATAAATTCATTTATTAATTCTAACTTTGACTATATGATCTTGTAAGATATTTTATCTTAATTTTCACTCCATTAAGAAATTTGTGATAATATAAACATTGTTTTTGTGAGTGTATTTACTTAAAAGTTTATATTTTATATCATTAATCTCATTATATTCATGCTATTTAATGTTTCATTTCAATTTATTTCTTTCATGGGGGTTATGATTCAAAATTTACCAAATTTTTAAGGGTCTATGCTTTAATATAATTTCATTCAAGATTTTTTATGATTTAATTTTCATTGAAGAAAATTATTTGATCATTTTACAACATCCCCCCCTTTTATTTTCTTCTCATCTTGTTATTCATGAAATTTTCATTTAATAGTATCATTTTCCTCTCTTTGAAGTATAAAATTATTGGGATTATTTTTAATAAAATCCAACTTTATTTCCCTTTTTAGTAGAAAATTATTTTTATACTATATCAATATTGTTTATAAAATGTTTTAATAAATATTTTTAATATTCTCTAATTACTTAATAAAAAAAATCCCCCAAGTTTTACTATTTAAAAAATCATTTAAGATGAGTCTTCTGGGCATTTTCTGAACAAGGTATATTTTAACTTTTTATCAAAAATTTGAAATGTATCTTTGTTTTAATGTACTTAGAATTAATAGAATATTACCACTATAATTATTGCTACTTATTTTTAAGATTAATTTACAAGTATACAATTTTCTTTTAAAATAAAATATTTTTCCTAATATTATGAAATTTTTAGTTTTTAAAATTAATTTTCAAAGTGAAAAGGGTATTTTCCTCAATAATGTTTTTAATTAACTTTTTGTTGTATTTATTTTTCTCAATGACAACAACACTTAATTTATTGGGTATATGTTGTAATTATACCATCCTTATTATTTCTAAATATTTTTATGATTAATTTTACTAGAGAAAGTATTGACCTTCACTTTCTTAATTTATTTTTTATTCATTTACTTTGTAATAACCCTAGAACCAATAAATAGGAGTCGGTGTCTACTTTATTACATTGTAATATATAATATGGTTCAAATATAAAAGGACTAAACATTTTAGATTTTTTTTAATAAATGGAAGCATAAATGATACCCATTTTTCATTGGTAAAATAAAATAAAACATATTAATGAAAATATTCAGAATCCTTGAACTCATTCAATGAATTATTCTTCATATCCTAAAGAAAGGGAAAAAAATAATGGTGATATAAAATGTTCAGTAAGGGTAACATACAATGGAATATATCATTAGTTAATAAGCAATAAGAAATGTGGCATGGTAAATAACTAAAAAATCATGCCATTTAATAGTGTGACTATCGTGATTAAAAATGGAATAATCAATATATAAAAGGTAAATAACTGAACACACCTACTATTTAGTTCAATATATTAAGAAATAAATAAATAAATGGATAATATAAATGAAATAATCTCATAGATAATAATAATTTAAGTTTAAATAAATTAAATGCTTAATATTGGATGACATGATAAAAAAATCACAGTATCTATACCATCAATACCTTTCACAAGATGATTTAAAATTATGGTTAAAACCTCATTTAACATTCCCAACTAATTTTTCACATTAGACCTTTCGATTCATCAAAGGGATATATAATTCTAGTGTCTACCCATCACTTCATGCCATACACATTCCTCGTATATAGAATGATCAATTTAATTCATGAATCAATATTACTTATCAAAAAATATCTATATTGATAAAGGATATGAATTTATTAATATTTCACTAATTAATAAAATAATTTTCAAAGTAAAAAACATAAGTAAAAATTTCATACAGTTTAGTAAATAATCATATCTAATATATAAGAATATGTTTATTTTTTATAATCTTAATATCCAATGAAAAATTATCATAAGTAAGTGATTTTTAATAGAAATTTAACAACCACAAATTAAGTCAATAGATAAGAGGTTGTTATAGGTTCTTTTTGGATGTAGGGTTTTTACCAAATTACATAATATTAATTATTATTATTATAAATATGCAATCTATTTTATCAAATTCAATTGACATAAGTGGAAAATGTTAATTTAAAATAAATCCACAAAACTTTTCAAAAAACAGGTTATCAAGAAATATGATTTTCAAGCATAATATGAACTTATATAAACTATATGACTAGTAATAATTATTATATGGATTTGAATCCATATACTTAGATATATTCTCAAAATTTCATTATAATAATTCATTATTAAATATTTTTTTATTAATAAAAATGGAGAGACATTATACCTTTTTTAAACTAGTTTTATGAAAAATTTCTCTTTTTACCTAAAAATCTTCTAATCTTTATTCCTAATAAATTTGTTGTTAATAAATTTTCAATTAACCATATTATAATACATTTTTATTAATAAAAGTTTGAATATCCAAATATTACTTTTTTTATTACCCATAAAAGATTATTTGTTAGGGAATTTTTTTTAAAAATTATTCTAGAAATATTTTGACTTGGTAAATTCAAAATCAAAATTCACCCTATCATATTCTATTTTTTCCCATAAAATATTAAAATGTGAATTTTATTAGAGTTCTATTTAAACAAATTTATTTTCATAATATAATTGAGGCTCACGGGTGTGTATATCACAACATATCAATTAGATTGATTTTAGTTGAAATCAAATATATCACAAAGTCTCAGGGGGTGACATTATTCCCTCTTAAAAAGGTTTAATCCTCAAAATATCATAAATATTAGCTTCAAAAAAATTTGGAAGTTATTATACATAAAATTATCAGGTTCCCATGTTTCTACCACCATTTTATGATTTATCTAAAGTACTTTTACCAGTTGAGTCATTTTTTCCCTCAGTACTTGATCTCTAATATCAAGAATCTAGATTGATCTTCATATTAATATAGATCAAGTTCCAATTATATTATATCCTAGGTGATTAAATTCACTGTTTTTGGCATGTATGTCCTTAAAAATATTATTTGGAATGAATATAGTACTTTAGAGATACTTTGGGGGATTTTCAAAACAATAAGACAAGTTCTAATTCATTCTATAATTTTAAAGGGTCCGATATACCTGAGGATCGGTTTTCCGTTCAGCACGAACCTTATGACACCCTTCCATGGAAATAATTTAAAATTCCAAATCATTTATATGATTTTTATCATAACACTTGTTTCTACTTTAACAAGCTTTAATATGGTTTTGAATAGTTATTTCTTTTTTCATTGTCTCCTCCACAAGTTTCAGACCTACAATCTTTTTTTTACCAACGTCATTCCAACAAGTTGAAGTGTAAAATTTATTTCCATATAATTCTTTATAAGGCTCCATTTTAAAACTTATGATTCCTCTAAAATATGTTTGAAAAATAAGAAATACCATAAATTTAGAAGATGTAATCAAACTTTTATCCTCAAACAGAATAAAGCATCCATTAATGTCAAATACAAAATATGTGAATACATTGATTATATACCCTACTAAAGCATAGTAATAACCTAAATTACCATAAACTCATAATGAAAACATGAATTATTTGAAAAATTAACTATCTATTAATTCATTAAATAAAATAAAAAATTATAGAATATATTCTATAAATCAAAAAATGTTGCAAACTCCATCAAAGATAATATAAATCACTTTTTCATCAATGAAATAATTAATTAAAATTTCATCAAAATTATCGCATTTTCTTCATCAATTTAAATCATAACAAAATATTATTACCTAAACATTAGGAATTTTATAATGGTTATTTTTATTTAATCATGTTTTATCTAAAAATATCAACTTACTACCAAATCACATTTCTTGGTTATTGGTACCATTCTAAATATGATTTAAAATCCTTAAAGAAAAAATATAGTAGTACAATCCATATAAATTTCATGGTTTTTATAACCAAAATATCATTGATAAAATATTTTTACAATATAATTCATTAATCTAAATACACAATCACTTTAATCTTTCTATATCATCTATAGTAATAACATAAGCATGAACTTGATCCCTTAGATTCTTTTGAGGTATATTCTATTGACTCTTGGAGAATTCATTTATCTAGTTTTGTATCTCTCTATAATTAAAACAATAAACATTAATGGAATCTTTATTAACCTTTCATTCATGATCCTAGTAGAATTTTACTCCACACTTAATCTAAAGTCCCATTTAATTCAAGAAAGTACCAGGGTGCTTCTTTCCATAATTATCACATATAGGAAAATACTTCTTTCACGTTTTCTTCTTATCTATTTTTTCCTTTCCACCCACTTATCTTCTTGATTTCCACTAAATATAAAGGTTTTAGAGAATTAATTCTATGTTTTTAGGGAGAATAAAACTATTTCATCATATGATAAAACATTTAGAGAGACCGACACTATTTGGATACTTATCTTAAGTCTTTTAAATAATTTATTGATCATGTATTACATTTTGTGTATATAATTCATAATATACTTGGATATCCTTATAAAGGTATCCTTATACTCAAAAACACTTTCTTTTTCCTTCTTCTTCAATCTAGTTAAATTTCTATTCATTTCCTTCTATTTATCACGAACAAAATAATTTTTGAAGAATGTATCTTAAAAATATTTTCATTCAATGTCTTATTTTTCCTCTTTCTTCTTAGTATTTTGGATCAATGACTGTTATTGAACAACATCACCTTTAATTTATTATACTTATAGTATTTCTTTTTCTATTTCATCACATCCAAAGGTCATAAATATCTTCTCAAGGGGCTTAATTCATTACCCAATTACCCAAGATTAGTGGTCCCACAAAATTATAGAGTCTTTTGTCACATGATGTGATCCAATAAAGTATAATCACACTAAGAAAAAATAGATTTCCCCATTATGTAAAGTTTATTTTCTAAAACCAAATTAATCTTCCCTAATATATCCACGAACTTATTAGTTTCAATAACACATGTATTGGGTTTATTAGTAGGAAAAAATCTACATTATCCATGAGTATTGATACCAATGTTTCTTCCAAGAACCATTTATAAATAACTGAATATACTATATTATTGCATAAAATTTTGAATTTTAATTCATGAGAAATCATTAAAAATCTACTATAACACTTAACAATAATTTAAAAATTATACATTGCTAATCTTGAAACCATAATCCTGGATTCTTTAGGATATCACCATTTTCAAAAACTTCATATTGGGTCGTAAAGAAAATGTGAATTATCCTAAGAATATCCCATTATAGCGTCAAAATAAGTGAATAGATAGGTCTTTTTCAAGCACCAGGTGATGCTCATTTGAAATACCTATGTTCCCTTTTTAGTTTTATTATCCCTAGGTGAAATTGTACTAGAACCACACCACTTATAGTATCCAAATAAGGATGTATTTATAATAACAACCACATAATATCTTTCTTAATAAAACATTAGAATGTTATTCTATTAAAATAATCAAATCATTACATAGGTTTATGTTATCTAGTCTATATTTTACTTAATATAGATCTCAATATTCCTACTAAACTTTCTATGACCCCAATTGTAACAACCCTGAATCTAGTAACCCAGAGTTAGTGTCAACTATATTAAATTAACATAGGTATAAGGGTTCAAATCCCAAATGAGTGAATTTTTTAGTATTTATTGAGAACCATATACATACATGATACTCATTTTACATTGGGAAAAGAAATTAAAAGATAGTAATGGAACACATTCAACATCTTTGTACTCATTCAATAAATTCTTATTTGTATCCTGGGGAAAAGAAAAAATATAAGTATGAGATCAAATTCTCAACAAGGGTTTCATATAGAAAAAATTATCATGAATCAATAATGAACATAAATTAGACTTAATTCAATAACTTGAGGAAAAAAATGAATCCATAGATAAGGGATTGTCTCAAGAGAAAGTTAAAATTCACAAAATTAACCAACATATGAGATGTGACCATAGGTTCATTGGGAATATAGGTTTTGGACTTAAAATTATTTCCCTTTGTAAAATATTTATAATGTAATTGAAATATTAAAATAAAATTTCATAAAATATTTTCCTTTTTAAAACTATATAAAATGTATATAAGAGTCTATATTTCATAAAAATAGTTACAGTGGTGGGGGAGTCCGTTATCTCCATAAATGTTCAAAACATTCCTTTTTAAATTTTTATCAAAAACCTCCCATTAAAAAATAGTAGAAATATTCCTATAAAAAATTGAAAATTAAAGGATAAATTGAAATTTTCTTGAAAAATCATTTGATTAAATAATATTACTTTTATAAAACAATTTTCCAAAAATAAGGCCATTGAGGAAAAATATGTCCATTTTAAAGGGAAATAAATTCTATTTTTCTTTTAAAATTTCTATCTCATGATTTAAGAACCAAAAAAAGAAATTTTTTATTAAAATATAGAAACAATTTAAATATCTAGAGTATAATAAATTTTTTTGACTTTATGAAGGAAAAATGATAATATTTCCTCAATAAGAATAAAAGCAATCCCAAAAGAAGATGAGATTAGAAAATAGATTCTTACCTATTTAGTAACTTCAAAATTGTAAAACCTTAAAATAATAAAAAAGAATTGAAACATTATCCATTATTAATAAATAATTATTCATGTTAAATACATCAAATTGTAATTACATACACCGCATAAATGTGGATAGGTGTATATTAAAAATTATGTCTCAATGGAATAGAAATTGAGACGAACCTTATCTCGTGTTTCCATTTTGTTGAACTTGATTCAAAATAATTTATAATGATTTTAAAAATGTAATTAATTTATACCAAAACCTTACTAATATTTATAAAATCATATATGATCCTCTTATAACATCTTACCTCCCATTCATTAAGAATCTTTTTTTATTATTATTGCCTTGAGTGTAAATTGCCTTGTTTTCTCATAATTTTTTTTAATGAAATTTGAGGTTCATGTATATAGGGTATAGATACATAATATATAGAATTATATTAATGTTATAAATATCATATTTAACCATTATATATATTTTTATAACCATTATTTTAAGTTTTATATGGAAAATAAATCACATCGCTCTATGAAGATGGTATGCCATACGTACCCACGATTGACAATATCATTACTTTAATAGGGGAAACGATAAGAAAGTGGATGGTATGATAAATTTAAAAAATTAATATAATATCATTTTAATCATGAATATTTATTTTTTCTATCATTTAACTATAAATGTTAGTCATTGATAAAAAACATATTATATTGGTTTGTGAGGCGGTAATCCGTCAAACACAAGTGTTGGATTTGTTTTCAATTTTATGGAGAAATAGATTGATAAATATTATTACTTAAACATAATAAAATATCATTATATGTTGGAAAATATTGATATTATATAGTAATTTTTAAGACACAATTTAATGTTGTAAAATAATAAATAAAAAAGAAAGTGCTCTATTAGGATGATTACTTTCTCTTAGAGAAACCTTCTTTGGCTCTGCTATTAAGGACACTAAGGTTTGTATTTATGGAATTAAAGAAGATATAGAATTTGTATAATTATTTTTTTGATATATATTTTTAAGGTTTTTTTTATCCAAATGGATTGATAGGTGTGAAGAAGTGAGGGGTGGGAGTGCGCTTTTATAATTGATAATGTGTCGTATTTTTGTAAATTCATATAACTATCCAATAATGGGAAGTAACTTTCACCCAAACTACCTAAAAATTTGATAAATAATTTATTGTATGAAATTTAAGGTTGATACACACTTCCACCATATTTTAAACATGTTCTTTTATTATCCTCTAAGTTTACATAGTATTACAATTTTTGTTTTCCCCGCGGTAACTAGTTTTCTAACCTTGGTAATTTATCCATTAAGAATAAAATAAAATGATCCTAATTAGATAATTTAGAACATTTCATTCTAAATATTAATTACAATTTATCAAAAAAAAAATATTTTTAAAACATTAATTTTAATACAAGCGCTTTCGGCGCCCAAAACATTGTTTTAACTTTAACAATGTTACATAAATTATTACTATTTTTACTAATCATTATGATAAAAAATTAATAAAAACGTATTAAATAATGTTAATTATAATAATAACAAATATATAATCCATTTTATTAAATTGAACTAATAAAATTGTCAAATTTAAATTTAAAATAATACCACAAAACGTGTTGAAAAATGGGTCTTCGTGAAATACATTTTTGAAGCATAACTTGAGCTTATATTGAATATATGATAATTAATCATAATTTGATGGATTTTGATTCACATAGTTAGATATATAAACTATATATTTAATTAATATCATTAATTATTAAATATTGTTTTAATTAATTAAAATTGATAGACATTATGCATATTTTAAAAACCATGGTTTTGAAAAATATCCCTTTTACCTACAAATGATTTTATCTTTATTTCTATAAAAATTATAGTTAATAAAATGTTAAATAAAAATAATATAATACATTATTATAAATAAAATTATTAATAGTTAAATATTAAATTTTTTATTATTCATAAAAACTTATTTCTAAGGGATGTTTTTGAAAAATTCATTTTAGGCTTATTTTGACAAAGTATGTTCAAAATACATGTTAATCTTATCAAATGATAATTATTTCCAGAAAATATTAAAATTTTAATTTTATTATATTTTTATTAAATTATAATTTTTTCTTACTATAATTGGGTCTTGGGGTTGTGTGTATCATTAGTTATCGAAGAGATTGATTTTATTTAAATGGATGTATATCGTAAAGTCTTGGGGTGTTATATTATTCCTTTCTACAAAAAATTCAAACTTGAAATTTCATAAATATTACCTTATAATAATATGAGGGTAGTTATTCTTCATAAATTTCTCATGATTCCATGTTACTTTCCCTATTTTATGATTTCTCTAATGCTTCTTTACCAGTCGAGTCATATGATTTCTTAATACCTTCTCTCTATGATCAAGAATCTAGATGGGATCTTCACAGTAAGATAGATCAAGTTCCAATTCTATTTCTTTATAGGTGATCACATGCATTGGTTATAGCATGAAATTCTTTAAAAATTATATGTGGAACACATCATGTAATTTAGAGAGACTTGGTAGCATCTAAAGACAGTAAATCATAGTTCTAATTCAATATATAATTTCAAAGGGTATTATGTACATAGGGATCATTTTTTATTTCCAACTAAAACTTATTACACCATTTCATGGTGGTATATTGAAATTCCAAATCATTCCTCTAATTTTTTTAAAACTATTTTTCATACTTTTAGCTGTTTTGATATGGGTGTTAATAATCTTTACCTTTTCCATTTCACCACCAAAGGTTTGAGGCCTACAAGCTTCCTTTTACCAACTCTATCCCAACAAGATAGGGTATAAAATCTATTTTTATATAGTGATTCATATAGAACCATATAAATACTTAATATTCCTCTAAAATATTTATGAAAAACTTCAAATCCCATAAATTTAAAAGACTTGATCAAACATTTGTCCCAAGAAAACATAAAGTAACTCATAATGACATATAATAAATATGTGAATACCTGGATTATATATTCTCCTTAATCATGGTAATAACCAAAATGACCATAAACCCTTAATTAAAATAAGAATTATTTAAAAAATTTAACTCCCTCTTCATTATGTAAATTAAATAAATGATTACTGAATATATTTTATAAATCCAAAAATGTTGTATACTCCATCAAATATAACATATACCACATTGGAATCACACCAATAATTAGTTTTAAATCCATCAATACTAACCCATTTTATTTATCAATTTCAATCATCTCGGAACAAAATTAACTCATTATTAGAAAAATTTTAAGGGTTATATTTACCTTAATCATGTGTTCTCCAAAAATATCACATTAACACTAAATAAATTTTCTTTTTTATTTTTAATATTCAACATATGCTTAAAAATTCTTAAAAAAAACTATAGAAGTACAACACTAATATATTTCATGTTTCTTATAACTAGAATATCTTTGATAAAATACTTCTAAAAAATAATTTATTTAATAAAAATAGACACTAAATTTTTCCATTAAATTTTGGTTGTAGTAATAACATAAGATTGACCTTGATTTATTATCTTCATATGAGGTATATTCCATTGATTCTTGGGGTATTAGTTTGTGTAGTGCCTCCTCTACCTATAGTTAAAAATTGACCATTAAATGTCTCTTTTTACTATTTAATTCATGTTATTAATTTACTTTCTCTATACACTTGAAGAAAAATTCCATTTCCTTAAAGCATGTACCAAAGTGATTATTTCCACAATTATCACATGTGGGAAGAATTTTCTTTCTCCTCTTCCACTTATCTATTATTTTTTCTTATATATGCTTATTATCATGATTCCATTTAAATATAATGGATCTATAGGATAATTTTTTGTTTTACTAGAATATAAAAATATTTCATCATATTATGAAAGGGTTTTTGACATAATTTTACTTCGAATATTTGGATTTAGTCCTTCATAAAATGGTTAATCTTGTATTCTATGTTGTCTATGTAAATTGTAGCACACCTATCTATCCTTGTAAAGGTATCCTTATACTCAAAAACATTTTATTCTTTATTTTTATTTATTCTAAGTAACATTATTTTCATTTCATTATATTTATCAGGAGGGAAATATTTTTTAAATAAAGTTTCTTTAAAATATTATCATTACATGTGTTTTATTTACTCTACCTCTTTATTATTTTGGATCAACGACCACCATTGATCAGCATCACCTTTGAAAAAATATACTACCGTATAACCTTTTCCTTTTCATCACATCCCAAAGAAAAAAATATCTTCTCAAGAGAGTTAATCCATTACTCAACTACCATAGGATTAATATTCTAACTAAATTATAGAAGCTTATTTCACAAAAAGAGATCCAACTTAGGTGAATCCTGATGTGGAACAACAGTTTGCTCTATTAGGGAATTATGATTTTTTATAACCTTATGAACTTTTCCAAATGTATCCATGATCTTATTAGTTCCAATAATATATGTATTGCATTAATAAACATAGAAATATCCACATTTTCTAGGAGTATTGATACCCATATTTCTTATAAGAACCATTTCTAAAAAAATCATATACTAGATTTTCTAAAAAATAATGAATTTTAATTCAAAATTTATAATTCTAAATATTTTTAAACAATTAAAAAAATTGAAAATGTATGCATCATTAATCTCATAATCATAATCTTGGTTTCTTTTGGGGATATCTTTATTTTTATATCCTTCATAATTATTTGTAAAGAAATTATAATTCGTCCTAATCATATCCCCCAGGTGTGTCAAAATAGAAGTGAAGAAAATATCATTGTTGTGTAGTAGGTGATTATTGAGTCAAAGAAAAATGTTCTCTTTTCAAAGTTATTACCCCTAGGTATAACTATTCTAGAACCATGTCCACTTTTAGTATCCATAAAGGTATGTATTTCTAGGAAAAACCATATAACATCTTCTTTAACAAACTTTTAGGATGTTATTATATACTTATACTCAATATATACCATAGTTTTATGTTCCCTAATATATATTTTACTTAATATAGATCCTAAGGTTTCTACTAAACTTTCTCAAATACTAACTATAACAACACCAACTCTAGTAACTAGGATCTAGTGACTTCTTTATTACATTGGCATAGATACAAAGGGTTCAAATAACAAAGGATTGATTATTTTTAAAGTTTTAGAGAAAAATATATATACATGATACCAATTTTACATTGGAAAATGAAAATAAAACATATTAATGGAAATAATTCATCATACATTGATTCATTCAATGAATGTTTCTTCATATCTAGGGGAAAGGAAATGGAATAAGTGTGATTTCAAATTCTTAGTAAGGGTTACAAATAGTGGAATCTATCATGAATCAATAATTTATAAAGAATATGGTAAGTACAATTAATGAACACACATTACAATTAATAATTTGAATATCATGATTATATAAAGAATAATAAAAAGTACACGGTAAATAACTAAACATACATTCTATTTAATTTAATAACACGAGAAAAAATGATTCCATTGATAATATTAATGAAATAATATCATTTATAGTAAAAACTAAATTATGAATGAAGAAAATTATTAATATTTCTTGTCGTAATCTCAAAAATAATGGTAAATATATCATCATGATATTTCATAATATAGTTTAAAACTATGAGTAATAACCCATTTAATTTGGAAAACTGATTTGTCACATGAGACCAACTGATGCATCGGGGGCTATATAATTCTAGGTCCCACACATAACTACATTTCCAACTCATTAGTCATTTATAAAATGATCTATTTAATTAAATTTTCAAGTATTATCAACAAATATAAGTGTGGAGTAAAGGATATGCATTTATTAATATTTCCCCAGTTAATAAAAAAACGTTAAAATTAAACACTATATGTAAAAATGGTATATGGTTTAGGAAAAAATAATATCAAAAATCATATAAAATAATATGTATATTAAATATAAATGTAATTTCCAATGAAAATTTATCACAGGCTATTGTCTCAGGAGAAAGTTAAAAATCAAAAAAATGACAAAGATATGAGAAATGACCATAAGTTCATTGGGAATATAGGTTTTTGCAACAAAATATTGTTTTTTAAGAAAAAATTTAATTGAATTGAAATATTAAAATATTATTTAATAAATTTTTCTTTGTAAGACCTAATAAAATATGTGCAAGAATCCATATTTCTTAGAAAAACAACAGTGAGGGAGTCTGTCATCATTGTATACATTTAAAAACAATCCTTTCAACATTTTATCAAAAATGCCCCTTTTGAAAAATAGTATAAATATCCATTTCCAAAACTTTTTAATAGAAAAGTATGAATTAATATTTCCTTCAAAAATCATGAGTAAATAAAAGTATTTTTGTAAAATAATTTTAAAAAAACATTGACATTGACAAAAAATATGTCTATTTTAAATAGAAATAAATTAGCTTTTTATTTTAAACATTTATTTTCTTGATTCAAGTATCTAATAGAGTAAAATTTCATAGAAAAAACTGAAAATATTTAAACATAACATATTATAAGAAAATTATTAGATCTTAGGGAGGATAAATAATCATATTTATTTAATTAGAATAATGACGACCCCCCAAAGAAGGTGAGATTGTAAAAAAGATTCTTACCATTTTGGTAACATTCAAATTGTATCCCCTAAAAATAATAAATATGAATTGAAACATTAACCATAATTAATAAGTTTTTATTCACGTTAAATACATCAAATGGTTATTATATAAATCACATAAAAGTTAATATGTGGATATTAATGATTATGTCTCAATGGAATGGAAATTGAGACAAAATCCCTTACCTCACGCTTACCTGTAGTTGAACATTATTTAACCTTTATATACTAGAATTAAACATTATATTAATTTATAATAGAATCATATTGATATTTATATTATCATATATTATCATCTAAAATATATCTTACCACTGTTTTATTAATAATATTTCATTATTACTATTTTTTTGGGTGTAAATTTCCATGCTTTTTCATTAATGCTTTGTCATGAAAGTTATTATTTTTTATAAGATATAGATCCATAATCTCTAAAATTATATTAATTTTATAAATATTATTTTTACTCATTAGATACTTTTTTATAACTAGTCCTTAATATTTTACATGTAAAATTTATCGCATCGCTTCATGGAGACGGTAGGTCGTACGTACACATGAGCGACAATATCGTTTCCTTAATGGGTAAAATGGTAAATATTTTGATAGAATATTACTTTTAAATAATTATTACCATTTTATATTACTCATATATATTCATTACATAAATTATTATCACTATAAATTTGAGTTGATGATGGAAAACAAATTACATTGATTTTTGAGGTGGTAGTCTGTTGTACACATGAGCGATGGATTTATCACCCATTTAAGGGAGAAGGATATGGATAAATATTATTACATAAACATAATAACATATAATTATATAGTATATACTTTTTTATTATATTTATAGTGTTAATACATAATTTATTTTCATAAAATAGGAATGAAAAATAAAGATCTTTGTTAAGAAAATCAACTTCTCTTACAGAAATCTTCTTTGGATCTCCTCTTAAAGACACTAGGGTTGGTGTGTTTGGAATAATAAAAGAACTAAAATGTGTATAAGTATTTTGGGGAGATATGTTTTTGGGATTTATCAATAAAAATTACTTTAGAGGTGTGAATAATATAGGGTAGGGAGTTCCATTTTATAATTGAGGAGGAATGTCATTTTTGTAAATATACAGAACTATTCAATAATGAGAATTCACTCTCACCCCAATTTCCTATAAACTTGATAAATAATTATTTGGAGGAAATTTTTGGTCAATAAAAACCTACTATACATAAAAATAAATAAGTTTTAAACATGTTTTTCCCTTATCCTATAAGTTTTACTTACTTTTACCATTTTAGTTTTCACCGCGATAACTAGTTTTTTAACCTTTATAATTTATCCATAGATAAAAAATCAAATAATAATTATTAGATAATTTAGCCTAAAATATTTTAAATATTAAAACCATTTTATCAAATAAAAATTAATCTATGTGAAAGATTAATTTTAAGACAATCATATGCTACAGGAAAAAACTCATTTTAACCGTAATCTCCTTAATTAATTGATTAATTTTTTACTAATCATTATGAAAAAAATAAATTTGACCACATTAAATAATATTAATTATTATTTTTCTAAATATTGAATCAATTTTATCAAACTAAACTCACATAATTAGAAAATTTTAATTTAAAATAAACCCACAAAACGTGTTCAAATACTGGTTTCTAAGAAATGGATTTCTCAAGCATAAGTTTATCTTATATTTAATATACGATTAGTAATAATAATTATATGGATTTAAATAAATTTATATAGAAATATAATATATGAATTTAATTTAAATCATTTATAATTAAATATTATTTTAATTAATTAATATTGATAAATATTATTCGTTTGTAAAAAAATAATATGTTTTCTTAAAATATCCATTTTACCACAAAATGATCTTATATTTGTTTCTATAAAATTGATGGTTGATAAATTTTTAAAAACATATATTATAAAAATTTATTACAAATAAATGTTTTCATATTTAAATACTAGACATTCAATTATTTATATAAGCTTATTTTTATGGAAACATTTCGCAGAAAAAAAATTCTAGGATTATTTTGACCAAGTAAATTCATATTCATACAAAAAATTATAATTTTGTTCCATGAAGTATTAAATTACTCATATTATTATATATTTATTAAAATATAATGTTCTCTTACTATAATTGTGGCTCGGGGTTGTGTGTCTGGAAAGATATCTAAGATATTAATTTTAATTAAAAGGAAATATATCATAAAGTCTTGAGGTGTTACAAAATTTCTCTTGAAACATACACTTTATTATGATAATTAGATATTAAATTTATATTAAATACATATATTATTTATATGATGGGTATTATTATTTCTTAAATAGTTTACCTTTTTTACATATGGTGTTTTATAATGAATTTTTTTGATTGAATGAGAAAAATAAGGAATAATCTGTATTCTTTACTAAATACGAGTATTTTCTAATAAGGTATATTGATCATGAATTAAATAAACCATTTGATATATGATTAATGCTTTAGTTATTTTTAAGGCCTATAATTTTATATCCTCTCGATGCATTAATTGGTCTCATGAGAAAAAGTAGTAAGATTTCATTAAATGGGTTTTTAGTGTATACCTATACATAGTTTTAAACAATATTGGTGAAAGGACTTTGTTTTATAGATTTAATGATTTTTGAAAACATGACATCCAATACTAATAATTTAATTCATTAATAATTTAGTTATGATTATCCATGAGACTAATTCATTGATATTATCCATTGATTAGCTTCATGATCATGTGATTATTAATATAGCATTATTTGATCATCATTTATTCCATACATATTATTCTTAATGCTATAGTTATTAATGAATGGTGTGAATTTTCAATTATTTACCATTCTATATTGATTATTCCTTATTAATTCATGATATTTTATGTTTTACATAACCATTAATAAGTATTTGAGCACTCCCTTATTTTTTTCCTTCCCTATGACATGAAGAAGGAATATTTAAATGAGTTCAAGTATGTATAATAATTAATTTCTCTATGTTGAAATTTATGTTTAAAATGTAATGAAAAACATAATTTTTTGTCTACATTACCAAGAAAAAAAACTATTCAATCCTTTAGGATTAAATATCTTATATCTTATCCTAATGTTTTAAAGTAACTACTAGATCTGGGCTACTAGAGTTGGTGTATTTAAATTATTCCTCCTAATAATCTTCTATAACTCCACCACTTAATATTCTAAAAAACTTCAAATAAATTGATACTTCACATCAACGTGTTTCCTTTTTGCATGAAACACTATATTTTATGAAACATAAATGGAACTATAAAAGTCATAGGATAATATTCCTATACTCGATCCATTTTCAAGATCATTTAGAAAGTGCATCATCAATATCAACTCTTTACCAAAATTAGTAGTATAAACATACACTTCTTATATTATAGATAAAGTAACAAATGATTTCAATAGAGACATATTTCTAGCTATTATTACTTCAAAATAAAATACAAACCCTATAGTACTATATATAAAATCCTTGTCTCCAAAAAATGTACATCTATAAAACCTTTAAACTAATCATCATCATATAATAATAAAGATTAATTCTATGAAAAATTCATGTATCATAAGATCCATTTCACAATGTACCAATGTTTCCTTCTTGGTATTGAAAAAAATGGATAAAATATACAACTTTAAAAGAAATGTATAATCAAGTACAAAATATTTCATACTTTAAACATCCTCTTGTCAAAGTACACGTCACATTTAACTTGTTGTAAAATTTTATATCCAATAAAGGTTCATTTGATTTAGAAATATGTAAGTGTATAATGAGTGGGATTGAGAAAGTATAACAACTGATCATTATGAATCTTTTAATAACCTCTCATTCATATTTCTTATATTATAAAACCAAATATGCAGCTTTATATTCCCTTTAAATTCACATTCTAATATATTATTATCTTGTATAATGGTATTTATCTAGAAAAATATTGACAACTTCCTATTTAGTTCCTTATTCCATTAGAAATATAGACCAATAATAAATATACCATCCACATAAACAAATTAGAATGTGATAGGTTCCATCATCCCATTTATTTTTGTAATAACATTGATCATAATGACATTGGATAAATATTTCCTTAAGCATCAATGTTTCAAAATTTTTATTCTTATATCTTTTATCTTTCATCAATCCATAAATACTTTGTTTCAATTTACAAACAAAATCATTTTTCTAATGAACACCATAACCCTTATGCTAAAACATTTAATTTTTTCCTCAAAATTCCCATTAATAAAGGTTCCATTTTTATCCATGTTTCTTGATTATTTGTAGTTAAAATAAATATACATACTGATGTTTATAGTAACCTATTTTACATGCCTCATGAATTTATATAAACTATTTAATATAAATAAAATTGTCTAATACATTTTTGTAAATTATTTTTATAATTTTAAAAGAAAGTAATGATTTATTTAAATATGATTTTAAAATTAAAAACATATTTGTTTAAAATTTAAATCTTTATTTGGTTAATTAAATATTTTTATCTTATTATTTAATCCTTAGTGAGACCTGACTGGACTTTTAAGCCACAACTACCTGTGCCATTGGGTGTTTGTGGATTATCTCTTTCTAGGTTCGAGCAAGTTTAAGGTGCCACTTGGTGGTGGTAGTAGCAATTGATCCTTGGGATTGAAGAGTTTTTTCACTAGAACTTGGGGTTTATCCTATTTTATGGTACTTTTTGTAGTACTTTTGGTTGTTTATGCCAATTTACTTTGGGTAAACTTCTCCCTGTAGAAGTTTCCTTATATACATATTGACTTTTTTTATCTTACTTCCATTATGTTTGTGTAAAATCGGTTCCCAAATTCATATTTTATGATGCCAGATTTGAGTCCCCAACCCACTGTGAATGGGAAATCCCTTCGATCTATGTTAGAGTTAGCTTGGTCATTGGGTTACTAGGGTACCCGATCTAGTTCATGAAAACTTATAAAGGAATCTTTGAAAATTATTTAAGATAATTTTTTAAACATAAAACAATTTCAAAATAATTTTAATTGAAAATCATCATGAAATATCAATGAAAACAAAATTTATGACATTTTAAAAAAACATGGTTTTATAAGAAAACATATTTTCAACCAAAGAGTAAAATAAAGTTTGTTTTTTATAAAAAATAATCTTAGTTATGTTAAGTACGAAATAGTTTAAAAAAGGTAACATTACTTAAAGATATCTTGAATAAACATATGAGAATAAAATTAATGATAATTATTTAGAGGTAGATAATGATATTTCAATATTTGAGACATTGTCATAAACAATCACGATAAATTATAAGATTGTAAAAAAAATCATTACAACATTGGTAACATTGAATCATAAAAACAATGAACTAATTAAATAAAATTAAACATAAAATATCATTATAATAGATAAATTATTGATATCACGTGTCAAAGGGTATTTCAATACACCTATTGAAAGAATATAGGTGCATATCATAACATACATCTTAGAGAAGGAAATTTGAGAACATAATACTTTACCGATTTGGTAACTTATGAACTATAAACCCTGTGAAAGATATATCCTCAAATTAATATGTAAAAATTAATAAATTTTAGTATAATTATAATATAATACATTCATGATAATTATGTATACTTCAAAGAATAAATTGGTGGTGAATGTATAATGCATCTCACAAAAGAAAAAATATGAGATGAAAATCCATTACTACTTGAGTAACTTTTGAATCATCAGATCTCTGAAAGAATAACATCAATTAAGACTTTTTGTTTCATTAAATAAATTTAATTCATGATATAAAGTTTCATACTTTATAATATACACCAAACACAAAAACAAGCAGTGAATATGGCATAAGTCTCATAGAAATAAAAGTGGGATTAGAAATCCCCTTACTTTAACTCTTCACTTTCATTGTACTTGTTCAACCCTATTGTATAAAAAATATATGTTTATTATAAATATATAACATAAAAATTTTTATATATATAATACCATATAATATTTAATTATGACTTCATATTACTAGTTTATTAACAATTCCCTGTCTAGGTTACGTTTCGGGTAATAAAAGCTTTGTTTTCCATACATGTTTTGACTAGCTATTCTTGGTCCTATTTTATAGATCATGATTTCATCATATTTATAATTTAAAACATTATATAAATATAATATATATATATATATATTCATTATATATTTATTTATAATAATCTATAAAAGATAGAAATAGGAAATGAAATACATCGTTCATGGAGATGGTAGGTCATACATACGCATGAACTCTGCTTCCTTTATTTTGTTGGATTGAAACAAGGAAAATTATATGAGATATTATAATTATATAATAAATTTTATTTCATATATATGACATATTTTTATTAAAAAAATCTTTAATACATTCCATATAAATAGTGAACGAATCACATCGATTCGTGATGCGGTAGTCCGTTACACACATGAGCGACGTTATTGTATTCTCACAAAATAGAAAGAATGAAGGTGTGTGTGATTTAAAAATTTAAGAATCAAAATAACATAATAAAAATAATAAATATAACAAATTTAATATAAATCTATCATTATTACAAACCTTGAAATGTGATAATGGAAGAATGAACGACATCGATTCGTGAGGTGGTGGGTCGTTGTACACGCAAATGATAATTGCATATCCCATTTGATAGAATTGTGTGAGTTTATAGGTAATAACCATAATAAAAGAAAATATAATTATATTAAATATAATTATTTCACTATATAATCATTATATAAAAATAATTAAAGGGTTTTTAGTAATAAATAAATAAACAACATTGATGAATGTTACCTCTTCTTCATGTATCTCTTTTTGTTTTTTACCAAAGGACTTCCTTGGTTTGATTTATTCCAAATTTAAGGCTTGTGCGATGAATTTATGGAATATGATAGTTATATTTGTAATTTTTTATGAGGAAAATGGATTGAAATGTGTGAATAAGTGAGGGGTGAGTTCCCTTTTATTGTGGAGGGGGAGTGTCATTCTTGTAAATACGAAAAGGTACAGACAATTGGGATCTCTCCTTTACATCATGTGCCTCTAATATTGAATAATTTTAGATAAAAGAAGGTATATGGCATATATATGGTCATAAAATGTGTTTTGGACAAGTTTATAGGTTAATTTTTCCCTTTTTTTAATATTCAGTCCCCTAGTAAACTTGTTTTTCTCTTAATCACAATGATTTATTTTAACTATTTTCACTAATAATTACGGTTAAAAATAAATATTTATTTATTATAAATTATAAATTATTATTATTTCCATATATTTAAACCAGTTTTTCAAATTTTAATCATGTTAGAGGCATAATTTAATTTAAAATTAATCTTGCGGACTGGATGAGATAATGGGTTTTTAAAGGAAAAATGTTTGAAAGTTTGAAATGTTTTTATATCCAATTTCAAAGTGAAATTGATTGAAATTAACTAAATTTTATTAATAGATGTAAAATTTATCAAAATTATACTTTAAAATATATTTAAAATATAACTTAACTATATTAAAAATAAACAAAAAATGCAGGTTTTATTTAAAATTTAGTATTTTTCACTATTCATCAAAAAAATAAAACTTCATAGAAAATACCAAAAATTCATCCTAAGATAATTTTTAAATTACTATATAAAAAATGAATTTTATTTTGTCATATAAAATTTCTAAAAGTTTAAAAATTTTGTTTTAAAACAATAGCTCCATTAAAA
Organism: Viscum album; assembly: GCA_963277665.1. Taxonomy (NCBI): domain Eukaryota; kingdom Viridiplantae; phylum Streptophyta; class Magnoliopsida; order Santalales; family Viscaceae; genus Viscum; species Viscum album. The sequence continues at coordinate 2,056,211,314 of OY728159.1, read as the reverse complement.
GGTTGGAAAACAACCATTAGAAAAACGAAGTTGTTTTACGTAAAATTAGATTTGTTTTTATCTTATGACCTTAAAATATATAGTAAGAATAAAAAAAAATATTGACTATATAATATATAAATTTCATTAATATAATTCAATAATATTAAATAATTTAATTTATTAGGATAAAACGCCTTTGGGTGCATAAAAATAGTTTTTTTATAAAAACATTTCATTTATATTCAATTATTCTTTATTTTAATTTATAAAAAAAATTAACCAATTAATTCAACCACATATTTTAATAAGATAGTTAATCCTATTCATAACCTCTAATTTATTGTTTAGAAGATAATTATAATTTTAAAAAATAATAATAATAGTATTCGTCAAAACTCAATTTTGTATGTACACAAGCTATCGAAGAAAGACATTGTTTCATGTGATGCAAGCTAACTCAGTGTTGTTTGTAATGTGATCTAATCTCATCATTTCATATAACATAATCTAAACTTGGTGTTTTGTATAATGAAATATTATCTTGGTATAGTGTACAATGTAATCCATCAAATAATTTTAATCAATCTGAAAAAAAAATCATAAAAACATGGGTTCTTATAGGGATATTAAATACCCTATGATTTTAAAATAGTGATATTTTTTATAATATATGGAACACACAAAACGAATCTTAAACAAATCATGAAATAATATTATTTTAAATATGATCACCATAATCTAGTCATTGAATTGGAAAGTATGAATATGTATAACTGAATTCTGAAATAATTTTATAATAGTAATACTCAATAAAAATTTATTGATTAGTTCTTAGGAAATAAGCTCTCAATTTTTAGTAAATTCATTTTCGACTTCAAAAATACATTTTCTTCAAAAAATTGTTTTTATTTCATTTTTTGTGTAGGTATTATAAATTACTTATTTCCGTATCTCTAATTTTTATGTGATAAAAATGATATCATTTTTTAAAATAAACATAAAGAGATTATCTTAGGGTGAAATTTTGAGATTTTTATAAAAATATTGATTTTATTTCAGTGAATACTGAAAAATACCACTTTTATAAAAAAACATAATTTTATTCTCAAGTATTTAAAAAGTACCATTTTTTTAATTGGTTTTAAAATTTCATTATTTCCTCTAGAATAAAAATAATCTAATCAAAATCATTTCAATCAATATTATTCTTACTTTTAGTATAAAAATATCATTATGCATAAAATGCATTTTTATATAAAAAATTTCATCATATTTTATAGGTCTATTTTAAATGTGATTTATACCACTTTAAATAATTAATTTTGATAAAAAACAGATTTTATATGTGGAATCATGAGGTTCAAAGTTGGTATATAGTTTCATTTTATTTTTTGTCATTATGAACAATAACCTTGGTAAAATTTTGTCATTATGGTAAGGGTAAAATGGGTAAACAAGATTAAAACAATGAGATAAGACATTAAAATCACCCAAAAACAAGCCTTTTTTCATTAGAAATGGTTTTTTTTGTCTATAATCATCTCATATTCTAAAATTTAGTAATTTACATCCAATTTTGATTGAAAAATTATTTAATAATATTTTAGATAAATAATAAATATAAATTGTCCCTCTCTTTGTTTTATCATGTCTAATATTTTTTCACATTGATAAAAAGTGATTATGATAGGTTATCAATTATTATTTGAAATATGAATAAATTTATTTTATCATTGTAATTTGTTTTTAGTTTTTATTAATGGAATAATTCCCTAAAATGCTTATGCAATGCCAATATAGTTTTTGTTCAAGCAGTAGAAAAATCAAATAAATGATTTTAAAAACATACAATGTAATATCTTTTTGGGTGAGTTATGGTGCTCCATGAATTTTTTAGAGAAATTGTATTATTGTTGTGTTAAAAGTTTATATTTTAACTAAACTACTATCTTGATATTTCAAAAATTCAAATAACGTGAATAGTCTTGAAAATTACTTTAATGTTGTTCTATATTAAATAATATTTTAATAAATTCTTTAAAATTAATAAAAATATTATATTTTGTGCAACTTAATGGGATATGGTTTGGAATATATCAACAATAATCCATTTATGTGTCACTATTCATATTATAGTAACTTTATTGATCCCAAAAGAGTAAAAAACATTGTTATCATGGTAATCCTTAAAAGGGTTAATGGGATATTTAAACTAATAGATATGGATTAAAATCCTATAAATTTTTAAAAAATTAATTTTATCATATTATTACTTCTTATATCCATTCTATATTCTAAATATATTAATTTGGGGCCACATGAGTATGAAAATTATTTTCTTTTAATTTAATGATTTAAGTACTTCTAAGAGGGTCTCTCTTCTCTCTTAAATAAGGACAACATGCCTCATCTATTCCTTGCACATATTTAACCATTTATAATGGATAATATATACCAAAAACATATCCCATCATCCCTACCCATATCTTTGAGGTCCTATTAAAACTAAAATACCAACCTAGAAGTCATAATGTGTAAGCTGAGGGTCGCCTTCTAAAGATGAGGTATAACTCTAAATCAATTGCCCCACATTTGGTGGTGGGGTGGTAAGGGCTTGGGGGTGATGGGAAGGTTGCAGGTTCAAGTCCATGAGCCTACATGTTTACTTCAATTTCTCTGTAGCATTGTTTTCTAAACCTTCGGTTGTGCCCAGCCTTTTAATTTTTATAACTCTAAATCAAGATGTTTCATTTTATTTCTTCTTCTACATCTTTAAATTTTGTCCTAACCATTCTAGTATAATTATATAATTATACCTAATATAATGATATATTATAATATTTATTTAAATAACCTTTATCCATATATTTTTTCATCAAATCTGAAACAAAACCATCATTCGTGTATACGTGTGAACTACCACCTCACGAAAAAATGTATTTCATTTATCATCACCACCTTTCTTGGATGGTTACTATGATGAATTTAATGTATATATATATATATATGATATTAAAGAAATAATCATGATTATAAAATTATGATATATCATATATCTTCATATCATTCCAATAATAAAAAAACACAATCATCGCACGTGCATATGTACAGACTACGATATCCACATAGTGATGTACTGCATTTTTCAATACTGCCTCTCATGGAAAATCTTGGGGATGAATTTAAAAGTTATTAAATGTTTTTAAAATTATAAGTATTTTATAAATATAGTATTTTAATTCAATTATTTATTTCTTATCAAATTAAAAGTTAATACACCATTCGTGTGTATGCGTGAACTACCTCTTCACGAGTCAATGTATTTTGTTATTCATGATCACTATTCTTGGATGAAAATAAAATTGAATTTTTAATAAAAATGATAAATATTTAATGAATTATATTCTATATAATATGGAATAATAACCACTTTACTTGTGGTCTACCTACCAAATTTATTTTTCAATTACAAACTGAACGTCCTCAAAACACCCGACGTGGACTTAACCAATTAAGTAATAAAATATTTAATTGAAATAGATAGTTAAATGATATGTTAATAAACCTTTAAAATTTTCTTAGACAAGTAAATAATTAATATAGTTTTATTATACATGATTCAAATAACATATGTAGCGAGTTAGGACTCAGGGTAAGGGGTTTTTTTAACTCAATTTCCTTTCATTGGGTTACAAAACATCATCATTGACATTGTTATTACATGATTATGTATTAATTAATCATTAAATTTTTTATGTTGTATCACCACTTGATTTATTTGTATTTACATATGTTCACTTAATCAATTCATGTGTTAATTTTCACTGTAAATGTTATTATATTTGCAAGGGTTTTATTTGTCTAAATATCATTTTCTTAAGAAATGTTTCATTCCATACATAATGATTTCATTATATGGTGTACTTAATATACCATGAATTAATTTTTACAAATTACAAAATTAAATTTATGAAATTTACAGATCCACTTTACATTATTTCTTTGGATGGATTTTTATTTAAATAACCAAAGTAATAATGTTTTTATGTTATAATCACATTTAATTCTCAGAATGTTTATATTAAAATTTTATTTTGAATTAAATTTTATGATATTTTTTTCTTGAAAAATATATCCTTTAGTCTCTTATTATTATTTCTGAGGTTTATATTTTTTTCTTATCATTTTACACTATTTGGTACTCATGAATATTAAAAGAATGTTTTTAATAAAAACCAACTTTATTTCTCTTTTTGGTCATGAATCATTTCACTTTTATATCTAGGTTTTTAAAAATATTATTAAGAATATTTTTTATTATACTCTAATGACTGTTTAAAAATAATTCTTAACTAAATTTTAATTTTTTTAAAAGGTTTTAAAAAATTATTCTTTTAAACAATTCTGATATGAAACATTTTGACTTTCTCTACAAAAGTGTGAAAGGAATGCTTTTTAACATGTATGGTTTGACCACCTTTTCCCATTATCATAACTATTCCATTATTAGAATATTCCTTTTAAATATTCCTTGGATATTTTAGGAGAAAATAATTTTTTCAATATTTATTGAATTTTTAATTTTTAATGGTACCATACTTTTTCAAAGAAATGTTTAAAATATTCTTTTAAAGGAATTTTCATCTATTTCAACATCCGTTAATGATTCCACTACTTCAATAGGAATATGAACTTATGTTTCCATCCATAATATTTCTATGGATGTCTTATGATGATTGTTTTAAATATATTATCAAGAAACATGTTTATTTTCCTTGGTTAAATAAAGATATAAAGGAATTAAAGTTGTTTTCATGATAGATAATGAAAATTAAAACTTCCATATATTATATTCATGTATGGTGCTTGTTAATTATTTATTATGAAGGTTGTTACTAATATTTATCAGGATTATAGGTGAGCCAGATATATCTCTTTAATTCATTGGGTAATATTCCTTGTGTTTAAAGGAAAGTAGGATGGAGTTAACCAAGGAGGATTCTTCTATGAATTTAACTAGGTTCTAGTTATTTCTAATATGACTGAAAAATGGGTGGTGAAGATAATTTTTTGAGATACCAAAATCTTTTATCTATGATTGAGTTTATATGAATTCCTTTTATCATGATTGATTTTACATTACTCGTGATTAATTAATATTATTACACTTGTCTTTAATAAAGTTTTATACCGTGTGAAATGTTTTATGATCCAGGTTTTTATGGGTATGAATTATCTTATTTTATTCTCATTGTCTGCATAAAAAATAATCATCTCATGATCAATAAAGATAATCAATTGACAATTCCTATGTTTACCTTATTGAGAATTTCAAATCACCCCTTTTCTTTTGTTTCTTTTTCCCCAGGTTATAAATAAAGATGTTAAGTAAGATATGACAAGAAGGTTTTCATGCAGAAGATGATGAAGTCTTAATATGGATAAGAAAATCTAGGTACAGTGGGAAAATTTCACAAAAATACATTGGTAATATTATGTAAGAGTTTTTCTAATTTCTATAAAACTCTAAACCTAAAATTACCTTGGGTCTATAAGTGATCCAAATTTTTCATTTGATGTTTCGTGCTTTGGATATCTAAAATTGGGTCAGGTTTATTAGTGTCAAATAACAAAATGTAAGGATTTCATTTTTATCCGAAAATTCAGAAGTGTGTATTTAGGGATGTAATATACTAGGATACATGGGAATAATTGAAATGCTTAATTATTTAATTTTTTAGATTCTAGGTAACCGTATTTGATCCTGATACACACACATGTGATTTCCCAAGACACCGAGGAATTGGTTATTGATTTTGAGATACTAGATTTCCTAGGATGCCAAAAATATATTGGTCATCCTGACTTGAATATACACTATATTTTATAGGATTATTGGTAATCAATAGGATTCTTGACTATTTATTTTCCTATTTTCCATGGAATTGGTTTTTTAGCCTAATACTCACACAAATGGTTACACAATATTCCTAGGAATCAATTGTAGAGACTGATACTACTAAATTTACAAGAACAAGATGGAATCGGTTTATAGCTTTTTCACTTTATTTATTAGTAAATGCTCCTAATAATTTTTTTGTTAAGATTAATATTGGTAGGAAGGGTTGTCTGACATGCTCAAAGACACTCTATCACAGGTTGAAGCAGTTTTGAGTTGATCTTGGGTGTCACATAGGACTTGAGGATTGATTATGATTATTTATTTACTTCGCCATGACGTGTTATATTTAATTGATTATTAGAATACCAAATATTTACACTACAATTAAATGTTATATATGGGACCATTTTGGTGATGTACTAATGAGTTTTACTCACTCCCTACACGGGTGGCCATGAAACTTGGGTACCTGATCAGACCTCATTGTTCTTAGGTTTAGGTTCAGTAGAGGCTTATAGTTGTTCAATCAAATAAGATTGATTAGATGGGAGAAGGATACTAGGATTATGTGAAGATAGAAGATTATAATATATCCAAAAATATTTTTATTTTTTCATTTATTTGTATATGTAATTCACCTTTGGGGAAATCATTGTTTGTATGAGTGACTAATTCTTCATTCATTTTTTTATTGGTTGTATTTATTACTTCCATGTACTCTAATTTATTATTGTTTCAGACCCCATTTTTTCATATTTTTGTGATATTTCACACACTAATATGGGGATATGTTCTCCCCATGATACTACCCAATATTATCACTTCTACTTGGTAGCCTTTGGTGTATGAGGAGGTGTACCTGAGGCCACGTGGAGACCTGATCTAGTTAAGGTTCTTAGTAAACTGGGGTGGGGATATTAAAAGGTGGTATTAGAGATTTATAATGAATTATATGAAAAAGAGTTTCATAGTTTTATTTTTTTCTTACTATTTGGGGGATTTTAGATAGGATGCATATGAATGTGTTAAAACTTATGATGGATATCGAGGTAGTGCATCACAAACACATTTTTTGGTAGAATGTTTAGGTTATCGGGGGCATGGGAATATTTTTCTTGGATTTTGATGTTATAGTTATATTATAGTCACCTAGTGTGCAGTACTTAGAGTTTTGATATTTATTATTTATGATTTATTAGTTTTTGTCTCTTGGACCGATGGAAATAGTTTGTGTTCATGCATCATATTGGAATGTAAGATTCACATGACATTTTTATGCATGTGTATTATTGATATCATTAATAATAATGGGTTTAAATGTTCAAAATTTTATTAAAAACGTATTTTTTATTTTTCCATATAATTTTTAATTTCATTCCACTCAACTGAACCACTTTACATGTCTCTTCTAAAGACAGTTTATGTGTATATATGGTGAGACACTCCTTGATGATGACTATGTAGTCTCTTGGTGTTTGGGATCTATATTAAACCTAGTATGTCAATACATAAATATGATTCATTAGTGATGGACCCCATTTGGGTGGTTATAGTACTTTTTTTGATAAGAAATATATAATTTTTATTTAAATATTCAACAAAAACCTCTATGGTGTTTTCCTATATAGCTTCTTATCATTCTACTTAACTGAACTATGTAACTATGGGATTATAAAGAAATTATGGTAGTGAAATATTTTTGTATAGATATGTTCTAGAAAATTATATGTGATCCTTTATGAGGTGAATCCTTTTTGGAATCAAAAAATTCATGTCACACATCTTGTCGTAGAATTCATGATGTGATCCTCACTCAGACCACACAAGTCAATTTTGAGTAGAATAATATCTCCATTCCCAAGAGAGAAGAAAATGGGATTTCTATATAGAATAATACTGATCACACAATAAGGAATGAGGTTCCTTAGAAATGTTCCCAAATCCTATTATTTGGTGGTGAGATCCTCTCTTTAGGACTAGGCTATATATTTGACAAAATTCTTGTGAAAAAGGTGTTGAAACATTAAAATCAATTTTAGGGGTCTTATGGAAATATTTTGGTCTTGTAAAATGCCTTGTTCAAGTGTATACACCAAATATAGAGGTATATTTTACTTTTCATTATATGATTTGACAAATCACTAAGCCCAAACAGACTTATGGATCAAAAGTTATAGATGTCTAATGTTGGGAAAATTTTAGGTCTCCTTCACAAAGGACTCCTGTGGTCACTAAACATACATCACCCAGACCTCTTATAGCTATCTTGGATGCCCATCCAAAGTCATATACATGATTTTACTCTCCTATGAATCTTCTACTAAACTAAGTCCTCACCATGGTCTATAAATAGACCCCCTCGCCATCAATTTTAGAATATAGATACCTACCAAAATGGAATTCCAAGAGAGGTGAGATATTCCTTCACACATCCTATATAAAAGCCTCTAGTAGGGTGGGTCACTACATCATAACCCTTCTATAGGGCCCTTCACCTAGTCATCCATTCACTTGGGACCCCTCACCTAGGTGGAAATCTGCTCAGGGCCCTTCACCTGGGCAGCCATCTTCCCAGGTCCCTTCATCAAGGAAGTCATATTTTGAGGCCCTTCACATGGGTGATCATATACCTAAGTTCCTTCACATAGAAGAAAATACACTTAGGTTTCTTCACATGGGAAACCATCCTCACATAGAGCTCGACATAAGATACTAACCTCTAGGGGCCCATGACAAAGGCGACCATCCTCTTAGGGCCCTCAACCTGGGAAACTATCTTCCTGGGGCCCTTCACTTGGGAAACCATCCACCATGGTCCCTTTATCTGGGTAACCATCCACCTGGGGCCCTTCTCCTATGAATCCATCCTCATAGGGCTCTTCATTTGGGCACCCATCTAATTAGATCTCTTCACCTTGGTGACCATATACCTGAGACCCTTTACCTGGGTGACCATATACCAAGGGGCCTTAACATGGGTGACCAAACTCCGAGTTCCCTTCACCTGGGGAATGATCCACTGAGGTCCCTTTACTTGGGATACTATCCACCTAGTTCCCTTCACTGGGAGAACCATCCAAATAGGTCCCTTGACTATAATGAGCCTCATCCATACCATCAACTAGGGTGATACATTAGGAAACCACATATCCTATCTAGTTAAAATTTATCTCAACCCTAAAATAGGGTTAACTAGGTAGAAACCCCATTATTTTTCCCAACCCCCTACTTGTGTGAAGAAATAATATTCACACATCATTACACAAGGTAAAATTGGGAAAAAAACCTAATATAACACCTTATTAAGGATTAAAATCTTCACTGACCCTCTCAAGGTCTAAGAACCAATTTACCTAGGTCCCATACCTGGGAAAAATTCACCCAAGACTCATACCTAGGGACCAATTCACTATATATATATACTTATATTTGAGATACTTCTCTAGGATTTACCCCTTATCATTGTACACAAAAACCTATTCCATACACAGGAATCATCATAGGTTTAATCCCTAACCATACCTTAAAAACCTTAATTAGAAACATACCTATTGTTTTTATCATTTACACTAAGTTGGGATTCCCCTTTGTGTCTTTATTATCATATTTTATCATGTAAATATCTCTCTGAATGGATTCCTTTATATGTTTTTAGTCGAGATTATACCTTTTGGATGTATCCTGTATAATGAGTCCAAAATTAGATGCTCCTCTTAGATTAATCTGAAATGATCCTCCTTCTACAATAAGCCTCAATCCTCCTAGCCTTCACTAGATTCATTGACCAGGTTAGAAACTTTTGGGTGAATACTATGCATATAACCCAAACACATTTACCTCAATTTGAGATACTCTTTTTGGATTTCATTATTAACCTTTAGTTGATATACATATTTTAGTTCCCAAATATGGACATCCCCCTTAGTGTAATCCCCAACCAGTTTTTGGGAATCCTCTTAGGGGTAAGCCCAGACCATTCCTTAAAAACATTGAGTTGATATACTCATATTAGTTCCAAAAAATAGGAATCCCCCTAGGTTTAATCCCAAACTAGTCTTTTTTCATCCCCTTTAGAGTAATCTATGTTTATTAATTAATATACATAGAGTTTATATATTCATTTTGGTTATCAAATATGGGAATACATCTTGATTTAATCCCCAAAACGTATCTTCACATGACCAACCGATTGGAGTAGGTATCTCAAAGAAGGTCATGTGTAAGCCCCACTTTTTCTCATGTTGTTTCCCCCTTTTATAGAATAGGAATATCCTCTAGGAAACCTAAGTGTGAAATCGTCCTCTTAACTCTAGTGGTATGCTCCCTTGTAGTGTCACTATTCATATCTTATCACTTATTTCTTTCATAGAGCATGATCACATGGGCTTAGAGATCTATGATGATCATCCCATAAATATGATGAAAGTGACTCCAATAAGGTTCCACTCTTTAGGTGTAATCGATGAAAATTCATTAAAATTATGTGGTTTTTTATTCTTATTCTCATTAGATACATAGGATGCCTTTTTGGGTCTGAATCCCAGCTCCAAAACACAAATCACATCTCTGTATGGTGATAACTCTAGAGATACCAGCTACTTATATTTAAGCAAAATAATTGTGAACTAATAATATAATAATTGAAAAAACATTAATACTTATATCTGTTCATATATCCACATGGTTCTGATCAGATAATTCTCATAGGGTTAACCAATCATGTACTGATTTTTGGTAAGGTTTTATAAATACATATTAAATATATAATATAATCTTGGAGAATTAAATAACCCCTCTAAAAAGGGTTTTATTCTCAAAATATCCCATCCACTTGAACAATGAATTTTCGATGATGTTACGAGTAATTTACTAGTGAACTCTTACCTTTAGAAATCAGGTCTTCATTAACTCAAAATCAGTGTGGGTGTGAATTACTTTGGAAACAATCCTATTTGAAAAGGCCTTATAAGGATCATCTTATCATTTTGAATCTAGAGGGGGTAGTACTGTATGTGGATACTCGATGAGAATTAGTACCCTAGTTGGTTGATGAATTGAAATATGATACATGATATTTGTGTATTGATATGTGATATCCTAGAGGGGGTAGTTTGACTTTTGATTTTATTTATGATGATGGGGTGGGAATAGAGGGGTGTTTCCCATGAGTTATATCTTTCATGAGATGTAACCTTTGGGTTAAATGTTAGATCATAGTGTTTTTCAGATATTCTTAAGGATTAGTGTGTTGGGTACTATGGATGAAATGGAATTATTTTTATTAATATAACATAAGTTTTGGTAAACATGATCTTATAATTTCCCTCAGAGATAGAAGTACGGGTAGGTTCTTCTGGTCAAGATCGATGCATGTAAGGTGCTACCCGTTATGTGTTATAAGCATGGGGATTCGTTAAAGGATATTGAATTTGAACTGTAACACCCCAAGGTTTTGAAAATAAATATAGAATGCAATTTTATAATCTATCCATTAAACACAAATTTTCCTATTCTATGTTTTGAATTTCAAAAAATGGTCATCTAGAGTTGTGTTCAGTAAGTCATTTGGAGTCTGATAGAACAAACTTGATTTTTAGTGAATAGTAACATACCCATATGAATATTAATATGAATAGTGATATGACCCTTATAAATAGTAAATAATATTATTATTTTATTTACTTAAGGCAATAAGATAATGAGATCTTAATTATTTTTTCAATGAGAAATAAAACAAATTGCACTTTAAGATTGTTATTTCTCAAATTAACTATGAATTTATTTAAAAATTAAATTAATAATATTTATAAAATTAATTTTGAAAAATTTATTTCACTTTTGAATTCTACACGTCAAAAAATGGTTAGGGTGAATTTTGGAAATTTTTCTGAAACATTTGATTTTTCAGTGAATAGTAAAAAATAAAGTTTTTAGTTTCGGTGTGTTTATGACATCATTAATGATGTAATAATGATTTCATAAATCTGGTAGACTTTTTTATAGTTAAATAATATGTGAGGTGTCCTAAGTGGCTTTAACCATGGGAAAATACCGGGGGCAAGCCCATGGTTTTGCAAATACCACCCATGAGGTGTCCCTTGGAAATTATTAAAATAATCCCTCACTTTTCCTATAAATACCAACTCTTCCCTTCATTGAATTCATTACCAATTCTCCCTCAACAAATATCTGGCCTCCTTACCTTCATATTAGTCCTCCCAAGTTTTCCTCAAGCCCCCAAGGTCCCAACATTCAAGTTCTAAGGGTTACTCTACAAGGTAAGAAAATTCTCAATTTCTTTCTTTTTTCCTTTCAAGTTCTTTTTTATGTGGTATATCTTTCATGTTTCCATACCATGTTCTTATTTTTATTCTTATTCTTGATGTAATCTATATTATGATTCATTTTTGGATAGGTTACCCTTGTTCCCTCTCTTTTTAATATTTTCTAAAACCATGCTGCGTAGCCGTTAGGCTGCTGAATTTTTGTAAGCGATTTCAAAATTATTCCTTTATTTTGAGTTATTTATATATTCTTTCTTCATCTCTTCTTAAACAAGAGGAATTAAATCTCTAGAATATTTTATATTCTGTATGTTCTCATGTTCATGAGAAATTCGTCATCAATCTTCTTCTTTTTCCCCACTTGTTCAAGGAATTAAAAACATTGTCCGTGATGTGTCGAATTACCGACATCGTAGACGATGTGATTTCAATTTGAATTAATTCTTTCAAGTATGGTCATAAAACCATTTATATGGTTGAACTAGATTATATATATGTGTTATGACTCACCCATGCTTCTTTAATTATTTGATACTCATGGTTCTAATTTATAAAACAAAATGAGGTTGTTATTATCAAAGAACCACTAAAAATGATTTAAACGAACATCATTAATGTTTTAACTAATAAATCATCATCATGGTATATAAACAGAATCATTATAAAATAATTTACATCTATTTAATGTCACTAATAATTTATATTAACAATTATGGTTGTTTATCTATATTTCAAATCAACTTCCATTCATGAATACAAGTAAACAAATCATGAAACCAAGTAAGAAAATGCTTCTGAAACAATAAGATTTAATCTCTTAAACCCATCAAAAAGTCCATTAATGAAATTAATAAGGTTATATAATATCAATTACATGTTTATTAGGTTCTGGAATTTTTAATTAATGAATCTAAATTTGATTATTGAGGTCGTTAAGAACTATCAAAAACACACTAGAGCAAAAGGTAAGGGGTTTCTCATCTCACTTCCATTTCTGTGAGATTTCTGTTGTTCGCCTATTATTCATTATATTTGGTATATGTGTACTTAAATTTGATATATAATAACATGATTCTATTTATATTCATGTTATTCAATGATTCACTTGATGGTTATTAAGTTCTGGTCATACGGTTTGACCGATTACATTGTGGTAAGGGACTTTGTCTCAGCTGCCATTTTCATTGTGACTATCTTTGTATTGTGCACCTAATAATCCTTATGTGGTGTACCTAATGCCCATTTGAGAAAAAATTTCATTTAAAATTATATTTATATTAAATATACATAATCACATGTCATGGATATGTTTGTTGTCTAAACTGTATACCATCTTACATACGGTGTTTATTTGGAAAGTTATTTTAATTATGGAAATATTGATGAATCTTTATACTCTACTCTATATGGATATTGAAAAGGATTATTTATCTTGTATTGAATCAATTTATAAAGAATTATTTGGACATGAAGTGGCGGGTGGGGCCCTCTATAGCCCCTCGATGTATCGGTAGGTCTCATAAGACAAAACAGTCTGGCGACAAACCCGTCGAGTTTGTTTCCAAAAAATAAGAAGAGTTTCTACCCATAGAACTAAACCGTTTTTACGGTATTATGGTTTCATGTGCCCGATACATGACGTCCAATTAATAATAATTCTCTTTATTCATTATCAGTTATTATTATTATCCATGAGGTTTTCAGTATGACAAAATCTTTGGATGCAGTTTCATTCTAAGTTTATTAATGGAATTAGTTGTTCATTTATTCACTATGCCATATTGATTATGTTAGATTGATTATGATTCACTTATTATTGTACTCATGATTCTTCTATTTGTAACCCTTACTGAGTGTTTGATCTCACCCCTTTCATTGTTTACCTTCAACAGGTAATGAAGAGAAGGTCTTTTATTGAGTTCATGTGGTTGTAGTTTTTAGTTTTGTTATGTATTGTATCTCGTAACCTTTTTCAATGTAATTTGTGTTACATCTATGTATCTAGTTTCTTAAATACTACTAAAATGATCGTTCCTTTAGGATTTTCATTCTTTCTAACCATGCCAATATCACAAGTAATGCACCGGCTCCAGCCTAGAGGGGTCGGGGTGTTACAGTTGGTATCAGAGGAAGTTTAGTAGAAAACTTGGAAACTAGAGTAGGAAATGTATAGTGGGGAACAAAGCCCTAAGGTGGTATCTAAGGATTAACATACAAGAAAATCTTGGTATTTTGGTAAGGAATAGATTATGTGGATATTTTAAGCAATAAGTCCCTTTCTGGATACGAGTAGGTGGAGGCGGATCTGGAACAGATGTATTTAGGGGTAAAACCCGAAAACACCACTTTGAGTTAGACTCGAATGGAAACTGGTGCACGAAAATAGACCTTGCTGCACTCTTTGTTACGACACTACCAGGGGAAATTCTTAGTATAATTCCTATTTTCTTTACAAACCATTATGAATGAGTTAATGTAAATTTTTACTCCGAGGAACCTTGTTTATAAGATTATCTATGCATAGAATTTCAATCTATATTGAGTGATTTTCTATTTGAGATTTATATACTAATCTAGTGAATCCCATTATTTAGAAATGGCGTCTAATGGAATAAGGGGAATCAATACTCATGGGAAAGGTTGGGATCTTCCTACTGAGCAAGTCAACACAGTCAACATTGGAGCAAATCAGATCATAACCATATTGGGACAACTTACTCAAGTTGTAACGAATAACCATTCAACACCTGTGTTGGATCGTTTCATGTGGTAGAAGCCCCCATCTTTCAACGGGACTACTAATCCAGTGTTTTCTGAGCAATGGATCAAGTCCCTTGAAAATATATTCATGGTGTTAAGATGCAATGAACATGAAAAGGTAGTACTAGTAGTATATTGTCTCAAGGGCGACGCTGATCAATGGTGGTCCCTAATTAAAAATACCATAGAGGAAGAAGAGATAGAGGATATGGAATGGAGGAATTTTAAGGAAATATTATTCAAAAAATATTTCACATGTGAGCAACGAACCGAAATGAAGAGGAAGTTCCTTAGATTAAAACAAAGGGAAGAAGACAGTGTTTCAGAGTATGAGGCTACCTTCACAAGGCTAGCCAAGTATGTCGTGGATTACGTACGTGACTCGGCGGAAAAGATTGATCATTTCTTTGAAGGTCTTAGGCCAAGTCTTTGAAGGTCACTGGCTTCTCAATCATTTTCATAATATGATGAAATTGTATCAAGTCCCATCAAAATAGAGAAAAAATTTGCTAGATCAAATTTTTTGAAAGGAAACCAAGATAAGAAGCGGTACTCTGATAAAAAAGGAAAAGTAAAAGCACCAAAGAAGAGCAAGGGAATGAATAGTTTCCCATTATGCGAGAACTGTGGAAAGAATCATCCCGGGAAATTCTTGAAATGCATGGGAGTCTTCTATAACTACAAAGAAAAGGGTCATCGATCTGATGAATGCAAGGGGAAGAAACAATTCAATGATATTCAATGCTACAATTGCAGAGAGATGGGACACTATGAAAATGTGTGTCCTAAGTGCCAAGGAATCATGCCTCAGAAAAAGCCAAGAGAGCAAGGGAGGGCCTATGAGATTACAACCGCAGAGGTTGAAGTTCCTAGTGACGTGGTGGCAGGTACTTTAATTGTTTCCTCAAGCTTAGCCAACACATTATTTGATTCTGGATCATCTAATTCATTTATATCCTCTCATTTTTCCATGAAAATTAGATATGTCCAATTTGATTTAATAAAGGAGTTGTCAGTCAAAACTCCCATGGGATGTATCATTACAAAAAAGGCATGTCGACTAGTGCCCCTCCAAACACCAAAACGTGCTTTAGTTGCTAACCTTATCATAATACCCATGATTGAATTTGATATAATTCTCGGTACAAATTGGCTGTCAAATTATGATGCGAGGATTTATTGCAAGAAAAAGGAAGTTACAATTTTTGAAAATGGTGTAGAATCCCTTGTCTTTAGTTCAGAAACTTCGCCACCTGATACTTATCTAGAACCACCCCTAGTAGCTCTATTGAATACAATACTTGTAGAGGAAGATAAACCAATATCTATGGGATAGGAAAGAAATATTCAAATTGAAGATGTGCACATAGTGAAAGAGTACATTGATGTATTTCTAGAGGATTTACCTGGACATCCTCCAGAGCAGGAAGTTGAGT
The DNA here is from genome assembly GCA_963277665.1 of Viscum album. NCBI lineage: Eukaryota > Viridiplantae > Streptophyta > Magnoliopsida > Santalales > Viscaceae > Viscum > Viscum album. The sequence goes on along the minus strand of OY728159.1, from coordinate 2,056,194,950 downwards.
TATCTATTGATTTAATTCCTGATGAAAGACCTATATCAAAGACTCCCTATAGAATGTACACTATGGAATTAGTAGAGCTAAAGAAACAACTAGAGGATTTGAGTGAAAAAGTATTTATTTGACCTAGTGTTTCTCCATGGGGAGCCCATATCCTCTTTGTCAAGAAGAAAGATGGATCTATGGGGATTTGCATTGATTATAGGTAAATCAATGCTATTACAATAAAGAATAAATATCCTCTGTCACACCCGCCATTTCAAAATTTGTTTATTTTATTAATTCTCTTTATGTCAGGTAGTTCGAGTCGAAACCTGACTTAAGATTTCGAGTTCTTGGTGTTTTGGTCTTGTTTGCGTCCAGCGCAACGTAGTCGAAGCTGCGCGACCTCGCCTGGGTCACCGCACGACCTCGACCGGTTCACTGCATGCCTTGCCGATGTTTAATTAATGTAATAAAATGAATTAACAATTATTTAAATAATAATAATAATAATAATAATGTTACTTGAGAGTATTATTATTATTATTATTATCTTGGATAATAATTTAATTGAGAGTATTATCTTGATTATTTGAATTTTATTAGGTTTATTATTGTAAAGTTTATTATTTAATTCATTAAGTTCCTTTTTACCTTATTATTATTATTATTATAAGTTTTACTTTTACTTTTTTTTATTTTTCCCCCTAATTTCTTTTCTTTGAGTAGGGTTTTCCCCCTTACTGTCCGCCGCTTCGCTCCCCACTTGCTCTCCGCGTCGCGCCGCCCTCCACACCAGCCGCTGGAACTCTTCCTCTCCTCCTGTTTTTATTTCTTCATCGTGTTGTACCCCTTATGCCCAGCGTGTTGTGCCCCTGCCTCTATCTGCGCTGCCCTGTGCGCTGAAGCCCGCCCGCCCCTACCTCTCCCTCTCCTCTTCCCCGCTGGTCACCCCCACCTGGTTCGCGCCCACCTCCACCGTTCGGCCGCACCGTCCCTCCACGCCTCCACCCTCCTGCTAGACCACCAGCCGGTCTCCACCTCCCTGTCCGCGCATCCTCCTACGCATGCCTCGGACGGCTAGCACAGTCCTGTTTCCAGCAGCAAACCCCCTTCGGCCAACCTGTTTGGAGACCATTTACCTCCCGAGCGACCCTTCCTTCCATCCAGCAGCCCTGCATGCCGTCCTCTCCCTTCCAACATGACTTGCTTCCAGCATCTTTCCTCTGGCCATGACCCGCGACCACCGGCGCAAGACCTCCGAGAAAGTCTCTCCTCATATCCTTTGAGTTTTTGGGCCTTCAGAAGGTATAAGGTTTGTTAGGGTCATTGTTTAATCTCTTTTTGGTTCAAATTATAGTTTAGGATTGTTTTCGGTTCACTTTTAGTGCGTATTGGGGTGCGAACAATGTGTGTTTGAAGTTTTTCTTCAGAATTCCGAAAGTTTCTTCCTTCTTGAGGTTGAATCTCATTGCTTATGCCTCTTTAAATTAAGTTTATTATGTTTACTTGAGGTTCTCATCTCTCGGGTTTCTAGGTATTCGTTGTTGTTGTTAAATTGATGATATCATGTTGAAATTGTTGGTTCTACCTTGTTTGGATAATTGTTTCATTCAGTTAATTAATTTGACGTGTTTTGTGATTGATTATCTTAGTGCAAAATTGTTTTTCTTCTTAAAAGAATTTAGTTTGTGTTTGATGTATTTTCAATAATATGTGCATTTAGTTTTTTTTTCGGAAATGAAAGTCATGTGTTTTTTTTATTCTGGCATGTTGAGGATGTGCGGCTAATCTTAACAAAGGTTTTGAAGGGGATTTGGGTGTGTAAGGTCATGGGTGTCTTTGGAATGGTTTAATAAATTTTATAGGGGTTTATTAAATAGTGCAGATGGTGCAAATTGTGTTTTGAAAACATGTCGAAATGGTCTTTTCTCCGTTTGTTCATTTGAATTGTTTTAGGTCACTGGTTATGTGTTTTTAATTCTTGTGCGGTGGTTGCAGCGTGCCGGCGATGAAAATCGTGATACTATGGTCATCGGCTTGCATGGTTGCGCACCTTTGTGAGGAGTGTCGTGTCATCATGTTTCCACTGCGTGTCGAGGTAGGTACCCCATTGCACTCACCTTTAAATTTAGAATTTATAAATTGCTTGATGTTTTGTTAATTTTAATGAAAGATAAATAATATTAGATAATAAAATTTTAAATGATTATTTAGTGTGAAAAGAGCTGTTTATTTTATACCGAACAATTGGAACATTTTCTTGACAGGCGGACACCCAGTTTTGAAAGAATGCCCGTTTGGCCTTTAAACATAATTCACGGAATTTCAAACGTACTTCTATTATTAAGGATAAATGATTTCTTCTGAACAAGTGTTTTGGGTTTTCTCGAGAAATGAAGTTTTGCTTTAAAATTGGTGAAGGCCCGTTTGGCACTTTAATAAAATAGATTATTTTGGAAAACCCAATCGGGGGTGATCTTTGGTGTGCGTTGATTACGTGAGCTATATGTGATGTTAGTGCTTTATGACTGCTTGATTTACATTGTGTATGCACCCCTCCTTTATTATATGTGTTGACATGGGAACCTGGCATATTGAGTGAATTTTCTGAGAATGATTGCTGCACTAGTTTAGACCACACACTGGCTAGTGGCCCCATAGTAGGGGAATAATGAGTTATTGCTACTATGGCGATTGGGCCCCTCGGTTAGGTCATGTAGGGCTATGCCGGGAGTTAGGGCGTTATGACATCATCGAGTTAGGGCATGCCTTCAGGATGAGTCAGATGTATAGTATGTTCTGGATTGTTCACGATCTCCTAGGTTCGACCCATGTTTCTTTTAGTGTTTATTTGTATGTGGCGGACGATTGAGAGGTTGAGTTCAGTTGCTGACCTATGTGTGCCACTTTTTCCATTACCCCTAGTGTGTGTTGTGTGTGATTTTCCTTTTTACTAACAAATAAAGTTTAGATTTCTAAATTGTTCGCAAAATGTTTTAAAAATGCAATGCACCTGTTTCTTCCAACATTAAACGTGTTCTAAATTAAGAAGGGCAATGGACTGTTACTTGTTTTAGAAATGAAAGTGTGTGCGGAAACCATATTTTATATAATTTAGTTCCAACCTGAAATTGATAAATTCTTTACTTAATGGTATGTGCATTGGGAATAGAATTAGTTGGGCCTACCTACTGAGTTTTAATACTCACGCCTATAGTGTTTTCCTGTTTTTATTTTTCTGTTGCAGGTTGAATTGAGCTCTCTCGTTGTGGGTGAGAGTTGGTTGTGGGCTCGTGAGCGACTCTCGGAGTCGTGAGGAGTTTTGGTAGTGGTCAGGTTAGTTGTTGTTGTTGGTCATTCTTTATTTTCGTGTTGTTTATTTACTCTGTGATGTTCTATTTTTCTTTCCTCTGTTTTATTTATTTTCTCTGGGCGAAATCGTTCCCTCTTGCTCTCTTTTGATGCCCTGGTGCTCATCGCCATCCTGGGAGGATCGGGAACACCTCTCGGGCCATGTCGCATGCCGACTTGGGTGACCGGTTCAGGGTCGACCCGGGTTGGTTCGTGACATCCTCTGCCCCAGATTGATGATTTATTTGACCAACTTCATGGAGATCAATACTTTTCAAAGATTGACCTTCGATCCGGATATCATCAACTGCATGTGAGGAAGGAAGATATTTCGAAGACAACATTTCGAACCAGGTATGGGCATTATGAGTTTACAGTGATGCCTTTTGGACTGACAAGTGAACCCTATGTTTTCATGGATTTAATGAATAGAGTTTTCAAGGAATGTCTTGATAACTTTGTTGTGGTATTCATCGATGATATCCTGGTATACTCAAAAATCTATGAAGACCATGAGGATCATTTACTAACTATTCTGAAAACTCTTAGAAGAAATCAATTATATGGGAAGTTTAGCAAGTGCAAATTCTGGATTCAATCAGTTTCTTTTCTAGGCCATATTGTCTCTAAGGATGGAATCCTAGTTGATTCGGAAAAGACAAATGCAATCCAAGAATGGTCCACTCCAACAAACATAACTGAGGTGCACAGTTTTATTGGCTTAATAGGTTATTATCGGCATTTTGTGCAGAATTTTGCCCGACTGGTTAACCTGCTAATGAAGATCACACGTAAAGGGGTTAAATTTGTTTGGAAAAAATATTGTGAATAATGTTTTGAAGAACTGAAGATAATATTAGTCAATGCTCCAATATTGACTCTACCATCGGGGAATGACGGATTTGTTATTTATAGTGATGCTTCAAAGAAAGGACATGGCTGTGTCCTTATGAAAAATGATAAGGTTATTGCTTATGCATCACGACAGCTAAAATTTCATGAGAAAAACTATCCTACTCATGATCTTGAGTTAGCTGTTTTCATCTTTGCTTTGAAGATATAGAGACATTATATCTATGGTGAAAAATATGAGATTTATACTGATCACAAGAGTTTGAAGTATATTTTCTCACAGAAAGAACTCAACATGAGGCAAAGGAGATGGCTTGAACTACTAAAGGATTATGATTGCACGATACACTACCACCCGGGGAAGGAAAATAAGGTGGAAAATGCTCTGAGCATAAAGGATCATGGAGTTTTGAACAAGATGAGAGTTGAAAGGGATCCTAGTTTTATGAATCTAGAAAATATGGATATGGGAATAACCATGTAAGGTAAAACATCAATGCTTTTTCAAATGGTTTCCAAACCATATTTACTAGAAAGGATAAAAAGTTCTCAAGATGATGACGAGGAGTTTCAAAAGAAGATTAAAGCTATGAATGATGGGAGATTGAGTGACTTTGTATATGAAGATGGAATTTTGAAATTTGGGAAGAGACTTTGTATTCCTGATATACCTGATCTAAAAATAGAATTTTTGGATAATGCTCATAGTTCCAATTTCTCTATACACCCTGGTAGCACTAAGATGTATAGATATTTGAAGGAACATTTTTGGTGGGACAACATGAAGAGGGAGATTTCTGATTTTGTGTCAAGATGTATGGTTTGTCAACAAGTTAAAGATGGAAGGCAACAACCTGGAGGAGTATTGTAACCTCTTCCCATACCTAAGTGGAAATGGAATAATATCATGATGGACTTTGTCATGGGACTACCAAAGAATCCTAGAAAGAATGATGCAATATGGGTCATTGTTGATCGTCTTACCAAGTCAGCACATTTTCTTTCTATAAGAGAAGATCTACCACATGAACGTCTAGCAAGAATATATCTTAATGAAGTTGTGAGACTTCATGGAGTACCCCTATTGATTTTTTCTGATCGTGATCAACGTTTTACATCAAGATTCTGGAAAAGTCTTCAAAAGTCCCTAGATACTGATCTTTGTTTGAACACTACCTACCACCCACAAAATGATGGAAAATCAGAATGGACTATTCAAACAATGGAAGACATGTTGAGGTCTTATTCACTTGATTTTCAAGTCATGTGGGATCATTATTTACCTCTCATGGAATTTTCCTACAATAATAGTTTCCATTAAAGTATTCAGATGAGACCCTATGAAGCATTATATGGGAGGAGATGTTGTACAATAACTTAATGGGATGAAGTTGGTGAAAGAAAGCTCATGGGCCCAGAACTTGTTGAAGAAACAATGGAAAAGGGGATGATTATCCAGAACCATATCAAAATAGCTCAAAATAGGCAAAAGAGCTATGCAGATAACTGAAGGAAGGATTTAGAGTTTCAAGAAGGAGATCATGTTTTCTTAAAGGTACCTCCATGGAAGGGTATTGTACGATTCGGTAAGAAGGGAAAGTTAAGTCCCAGGTACATTGGACCTTTTGAAATTATAGATCGAATTGGAGTCATATCTTACCGTTTGGCAATGCCGCCAAGTCTCTCCAAGGTTCACAATGTTTTCCACGTGTCAATGTTAAGAAAGTACACGTCAGACCCAACACATGTACTCACCTATGAAGAAGTAAAACTTGAGACAGATCTATCTTATTATGAAGAGCCTATCAAGATTCTTGATAATAGAGAAAAAGTATTGAGAAATCGGATGACTCGTCTGGTAAAGGTTCTATGGAGGAACCATAATATGGAGGAAGCAACATGGGAGCCTGAGGAGCTTATGTTAAAGAAATACCCGAATCTTTCTAGGTAATATTTTGTAAATTTTGAGGATGAAATTTTTGTAAGGAGGGGAGAATGTAACACCCCAAGGTTTTAAAAATAAATATAGAATGAAATTTTATAATTTATCCATTAAACACAACTTTTCCTCTTCTATGTTATGAATTTCGAAAAATGGTCATCTAGAGTTGTGTTCAGTAAGTCATTTAGAGTCTGATAGAACAAACATGATTTTTAGTGAATAGTAACATACCCATATGAATAGTAATATGAATAGTAATATGACCCTTATGAATAGTAAAAAATAATATTATTTTATTTTCTTAAGGAAATAAGATCATGAGATCTTAATTAGTTTTTCAATGAGAAATAAAACTAATTGCACTTTAAGATTGTTATTTTTTGAATTAACTATGACTTTATTTTAAAATTAAATTTATAATATTTAGAAAATTATTTTTGAAAAATGAATTTCACCTTTGAATTCTACATGTTTAAAAATGGTTAGGGTGATTTTTTGAAATTTTTCTGAAACAGTTGATTTTTCAGTGAATAATAAAAAATACAGTTTTTAGGTTCGGTGTGTTTATGACATCATTAATGATGTAATAATGATGTCATAAATTTGGTTGACTTGTTTATAGTTAAATAAGATGTGATGTTTCTCAAGTGGCTTTAACCATGGGCAAATACCATGGTCAAGCCCAAGGTTTTTCAAATACCACCCATGAGGTGTCCCTTGGAAATTATTAAAATAATCCCTCACTTTTCCTATAAATACCAACTCTTCCCTTCATTGAATTCATTCCCAATTCTCCCTAAACAAAGCTCTGGACTCCTTACCTTCTTATTAGTCCTACCATGTTTTCCTCAAGCCCCCAAGGTCCCAACATTCAATTTATAAGGGTTACTCTACAAGGTAATAAAATTCTCAATTTCTTTCTTTTTTCCTTTCAAGTTCTCTTTTATGTGGTATATCTTTCATGTTTTCATACCATGTTATTATTTTTCTTCTTATTCTTGATCTACTATATATTATGATTCATTTCTAGATAGGTGACCCTTTTCCCCTCTCTTTTTAATATTTTCTAAAACCATGTTGCGTAGCCGTTAGGCTACCGAATTTTTGTAAGTGATTTCAAAATTAATCTTTTATTTTGAGTTCTTTATTTATTATTTATTCATATCTTCTTACAAAAGAGGAATGAAATCTCAATATTCTTGTAATTTTTTATGTTCTCATGTTCATGATAAATTCATCATCAATATTATTCTTTTTCCCCACTTGTTCAAGGAATTAAAAACATTGTCCGTGATGTGTCGAATTACCGACATCGTAGAGGATGTGATTTCAATTTGCATTAATTCTTTCAAGTCTGGTCATGAAACCATTTATATGGTTGAAAAAAGTTATAATATATTTTTTATGAATCACCCATGGTTTTTTAATTCTTTTTTACTCATGGTTCTAATTTACAAAACAAAATGAGGTTGTTATTATCAAAGAACCACTAAAAATGATCTAAACGAATATCATTAATGTTTTAACTAATAAATCATCATCATGGTATATAACCAGAATCATTATAAAATAATTTATATCTCTTTAATGTCACAAATAATTTATATTAACAATTCTGGATGTTTAACCATATTTCAAACCAACTTCCATTCATGAATACAAGTAAACAATTCATGAAACCAAGTAAGAAAATGCTTCCAAAACAATAAGATTTAATCTCTTAAACCAATAAAAAAGGACATTAATGAACTTAATAAAGTTATATCATATCAATTACATCTTTATTAGGTTCTGTAATTATTAATTAATGAATCTAAATTTGATTATTCAGGTTGTTAAGAACAATCAAGAACACACTAGAGAAAAAGGTAAGGGGTTTCTCATCTCACTTTCATTTCTGTGAGATTTCCATTGTTCACCAATTATTCCTTATATTTGGTATATTTGTACTTATATTTGATATATAATAACATGATTCTATTTATATTCATGTTATTTGATTATTCACTTGATGTTTATTTAGTTCTGGTCATACGGTTCGACCGATTATATTGTGGTAAGGGACTTTGTCTCAACTGCCGTTTTCATTGTGACTATCTTTGTATTATGCACCTAATAATCCTTATGTGGTGTACCTACTGCCCATTTGAGAAAAAATTTCATTTAAAATAATATTTATATTAAATATCCATAATCTCATGTCATGGATATGTTTTTTGTCAAAATCTTATACCATCTTACATACAATGTTTATTTAGAAAGTTATTTTAATTATGGAAATATTGATGAATCTGTATACTCTACTCTATACGGATATTGAAAAGGATTATTTCTCGTGTATTGAATCAATTTATACAGAATTATTTGGACATGTAGTGGTGGGTTGGGCCCTCTATATCCCCTCGATGCATCGGTAGGTCTCATGAGACAAAACAGTTTGGCGACAAACCCTTCGAGTTTGTTTCCAAAAAATCGGAAGGGTTTCTACCCATAGAACTAAACCGTTTTTATGGTATTATGGTTTCATCTGACAAATACATGACTTAAAATTAATAATAATTATTTTTATTCATTATCTTTTATTATTATTATCCATGAGGTTTTCACTATGTCAAAATCTATGGATGCAGTTTCATTCTCAGTTTATTAATGGCATTATTTGTCAATTTATTCACTATGATATATTGATTATGTCAGATTGATTGTGATTCACTTATTATTGTACTCATGCTTCCCCTATTTTTAACCCTTACTGAGCATTTGAGTTCACCCCTTCCATTGTTTACCTTAAATAGGTGATGAAGAGAAGGTTATTTATTGAGTTCGTGTGGTTGTAGTTTTTAGTTTTGTTATGTATTGTATCTTGTAACCTTTTTCAATGTATTTTGTGTTACATCTATGTATCTAGTTTCTTCAAGAATACTAAACTGATCATTACATCAGGATTTTCATTCCTTCTAACCATTCCAATATCACAAGTAATGCACCGGCTCCAGCCTAGAGGGGTCGGGGTGTTACATGATCACATGGGTGATTATTGTATCAAATTGTAAATTTTAGGGTAGGGTCAGTAAGATATCTAGACCTATCAATTTTGGATATTATTTTAGTGGAACAATGGAAAATAATGTGTGGATGCTATTGTTTTTATAGAATTCCAACCTTGTCATTGGATGATTATGTGATATAATCTAGTATAGGTGAGATGACTAATTTTGAAGAGGAGTACCAAGAGTGATTATGGATTGGTGATAATGGCATGCCAATTGAACATGGTCAATGGTTTAGGCATGTGAACCAAGATATTATTAGATATGAAAATTTTATTGTGAGTTGGGATAAGTGACTATGTGTTTCTAGAATATACCTCAATTAATTTTGGATGAGATAGTGGTGGTGAGCTTTGGGTACATGGGGAACTATTAAAGTTTGAATTGGTGACTAGTCAAGTGTGATTTTATGACTGATGAAATTAATGGATTTTTATGGTAATTGTTTTTCAAAGCCTTGATGATGATGAGAAATTTCTATTTTTGGTAGAGTGGATATCTAAAAAGGATCGTTGTGGTGGAATGTTTGATCTAGGTAGATCATATCCTTGTTTAGAAAGGTTGGGTTAGTGTGGATTGGGAGCAGTGATACACGTTTAATGATATAAAATCTTGAGGTTTACCTCAAGTAGTGTTATAAATGAATCTATATGGTGGGGGAAGTATCATTGGCCATTTGAGGATGTAGCCCTTATTATGATTGAAAATTTGGTAGTTTCCAAAAGTGTTTTTTTATCATGAGACAGAAATGGTTATAAATTTATGCTTGCATTAGTGCTCGATTATGATAAGGATAGTCATGTATAGACATTACATTTGGTAATAAAAATAGTGTGAGATGTAGAATAATAACCCTAATGATGGAAGGGTCACTGGCATGGTGTGGATATCCATTAGAAGGATGGGGTGGAACTTGGATTTCATTGATCTATGAATCCAACTTATTTGGCCTTGTGTCAAATACCAATTTGGGATTTGAAGGCGATGATGGATGGTGTCAATGGGTTTTCATCGGGCTTAGGATGATCTTTATATAATCTAAAGGTGGATCATGAGGTGAATTATGATTTATCTCATGGTTCAAGAGGTGAACCCGTAATTCATCACTTCATTAAAGGGTTAAACCCATTTCATTGCATCATTCTATGGGAAATCATGTGAAAAAAATATTGAATGTGTCATATTTATGAAATGATCATGAGAGTGTGGTAAGTTGGTACCATGGTTTCGGATATGTCATATATGGTATAATGGTGAAACTCTAAGGTTTAATCATGATATTTTGAGGAAGTTCTAGTATATGCAGGCTCTGATCATGGTTGATAGGGACTTGTCTGATTTGGTTTGGAATCATATATGAGAGGCATTACTAGGTTAAAATCGGTGTTTTCATACGTAATTGGGTGTGGTGGGATGAAAACTACATCAAGCAGTTCGGTGGACCTCTGTAAATGTATTTGGATTAGAAATTATATTTAAGATGAATCAATTAATGACACCATAGTTTCCTAGGTTAGATAGGTATGGGTAAACCCCATTTTTGTGTCTTAATTATTATAATGAGAAATGGATTGGGTTTGATGAATAGTTCTCATCATTATTGATGTTATGAAGAATAAACTTGTTCACCATTCTGAGGTATGAAACTATATATTTATTATCAATTGGTAACCTGAGTTGGTCAAGATTAATGGTGAAAATATTAAATATACTTCTTGTATTTAAGAAGTATTATGGTGGTGGGGTTCTAAACCCCTTATCCTTTATGAGTTATGAAATTCATAGGGAATTTTTTTTTTTTTTAAATTCTAGAGGAGGTTTTATTATGAATCATTACTTGGTTTTTAATTTCAATAGTTATAGTGTCCCAGGGACATGTTTTTTGATATGTTTTGAGGATAGAGAGGTACCGTAGGTACTCAGGTGAGCCTCAGGATCTTCATATTGAATTTTGGGAGTTCTTGAAGGATTTTACACTGGGTACTCAGTATAGCTCACACGGTGTAGGAAAAACCATACGGTTTTCGTTACATAGAAGGATTTCTATTTCATTTTTCATAGTGTATGATTAGAAAAAAGTGTTTAGCACATGGTTTAGGGTAAACTATGAAATTTTTATAGTATACCATGTGATGTGACATGGACCTATTGCATGGTGCATGGTTGCAAACAAATGGTGTGAAATGTTTCAAACTTTTTGTAAAGATGATATGCAAAGTTGGCACATGGTTTGGTAAACCATCTGGCCCAACCTTGTGAGGGGTGTGCATAGATAGTTAATGTCACATGGTTAATTTTTTATTTCACTAACTATGTGGAAAAATATGGTGGATCATTAAATGTGGTAAATGAACCCTTTTTTTTGTTCAATTATAATCCATACCCTCATCTTTTCCTTATCTCTCATGCATGCATGGGATGGCCTCCCTTCCTCCCTTATTCCTATTCAATTTCCTTCAAATTTTGACAATTTTTTGTTTCATTATTTTGAATTTTATATATGATGTCATCTCCTTGGACCTTCATTATTCTCATTCATCATTAATCATTGTTTTAATTTTCTCAAATTAAGGTTTTTTGTGATGATTCTATAAAATCATGGTGGAATCACCTGATTACAATGGGTATTTCATGTGGCTTGCATAGAAGATATACTGAGATGGTATCTTCACATATTTTCATGTTAATTTTAGAGATCTATATTGTTGTATATAAGTTCTATGGGATTTTGAGAAAGATGATATCAGGATCATGCCATGTGGTGTTGTCATGCCATTGGTTATAGTTTCAGTGGGATGGGAGCATCCTATGAATTTTTGGCCTTTTTTATAATTGTATAAAATTTTATAATTAATTGAAAATATTTAAAATTAATTATAATTTAATAATTAAATATAAATTTATTATAATTAATTAAATTGGACACTTTTTCTTCATTTAGGGCCTCATGTGGGTTTAAGATAAGGGTTGGACTTAGATGATCAAGGGAAAGAGTTGTTAGGTGGTGATTAAAAGGAATCCCCTTTGAATAGAGGTAGGTGGTCCCTTATTCATACCCATATGACAATATGACTTATTTGGTAGAATGTGATATATGGTCTCACCGTTGTAGGTTATTGACCATTCATTTAAAATAAATTGTCTCTTTAAAATGGAATTCTTGGAATTTGAAATGTTGTCTAGGGTCACACTGGACCCTTGTGCACTAGCATGTTTTCCAAGGCCATCGATAGTTGTGGCCTTTATTATAATTGTATACGTTTTGACCCTTGGACACTAAGGGATTTAAATTATATAAGAAGGAAATAAATGGGTGTAGTGGCCCTTGGAATATGAGTTTTAGGTACCTTATTATATAGGAGAGTGTGAATGAGGAGTTATTAGACCAAGTAGGCTAGAATGGAATTGTGAGATGCCTTAGAGTTATTGGGATTATCCTATAAATCATGGGGTGAGTGTTCCTTCTCCTTGATAATTGAGCACCAAGTATGGGTGCCTTGGGTAGAACGTAGATAGGTTGGGTGTGGGACTGACATAGGTTGACTTTTTATGGGAATAGACTTGATGAAATTTCCCATCATGAGTTTTTCCTAGGAGGATAGTGAGGCCTCAAAAAGACCTTGATGATGCTGATGAATAAAATTCCCTCAAAGTGACGAGTTTTGGCCTAAGAGATATGATTGGTATTGAGGGACCTTTATTAGGTTTCCTTTCCAAAATTAGGCTTAGGGGACCCCGGTGGGTTCCCCAATTATATGTTGACCCAAGTGAATGGGTTTGTATGAGAAATGGGTAGTGAAGATTATGGGTGTCACTTTTGAACCTAAATTGACTATTGATCCTGATAATTCATAGATCCCTAATGATACTTCAAATCCATCCTATGAGCCTAAAATTCACATACATGATTTCCAAGGATGCCTAGTTATCAGCCATGGATCCTGATATATTGGATATATTTGGACACCATGAATCAGTTATTAAGAATAACTTGCATATGTACTATATTTACTAGGATGTATGGGAATTGGAGATATTCCTGATAATTTATTTAAATAAATTCAAGGGAATCATCTATTGAGCCTGATGTAGACACACATGATTTCCTAGGATCCATTGAAATTGGCCATTGAGCCTATGATACTTGATTTCCTAGGATTCTAGGAATAATTTTTTGATCCTAACTTGTATATGTATTGGATTTCATAGGAAGATTGGGAATCAGTAGGATGCCTAATGATTGATTTCCCAATATTCCTTCGAATTTGTGGTTGATATGAAAATTCATGTACATTCTATTTCCCAGGACACCAAGGAATCTTCCATGATACCAAAGACATGGGATTTCACTAGACACTAGTGAATCAATTATTTAGACTAACACTCGCACAATAGTTTTCCCAAGATGTCATGGAACAAGTTATAAAGCCTGATACTATTATATTTCCCAGGATTTCTAAGAATTATTTTAGACCTATTTTTATTGGATTTCTTAGTACATGATCCAAGTAATTAGTCATTTTGCCTAATTTTGGTTGAAATTTTTGTGTGATGTGCTCAATACATCCCTTCACTGGATGACATATGTTTGGGTAAACCCCGAGAGTAACTCAATACCCAAGGATTTATAGTGATTATTTATTTATGCTTCTATGATGTGTTTTATTTTTTTGGTTTTTGAAAAAAATAACATATTTACATTGTATTTACTTGTTATGTATGGTATCATGTTGGTGTTACCCTACTGATTTGTACTCACACCCTACTCGAGGACCATAGAACATGGGTACCTAAGAAGACCTCACCGTTTGTAGGTTCATATTGATCATAGTCCCAATGTAGTTTGATCAAGTTGGATTTCTTAAAGGGACTTAGAGACAAAGAAATGGTGAGGCTTGAGGACTATACTAGAGCCACCAAAATTTATATCCAGTCTTTTATTTGTATATGTGACCAGATCAGTTGGTGATAATTATTTGTATAACTTCATGCTACCACATTCATTATTTATTATTGATTCTATTTGTTTCTTCTACATACTTTAATTTATTATTACTTTTTATTCCATTTGATTTTTTATTGAATACTATGATGTGGGAGTATATTCTCCCCATTATGCTACCCTAGACCGTTGCTACTATTCAATATCCTCAAGTGTATGGGGAGGTGCACCAGAGGTCTCATGGTGACCCAGCCTAGTTACTATTCATAGTGTATTGAGTCGAGGTTTTTATAGTTTTATTAATGTACTTAAAAGAGTTTAATAATATAAAATTTTTCATTTTATATAAAAAAATTAATCCCAACATTATTATTCATTCATGTTGGATATATATATACATACACACACATATATATATATATATTGATGTGTATTTCATAATGTTAATTACTGATTTACCTATCAAAGTATTACTATGAGTTATCCCTAACTAATGATAATCAAGTATTTTTATAGGTCATGAATAAATTTTAAGGTTAGAATGAGTATGAATATTGTATTAAGATATGAAATATGACCATGAGCCACAAAATGGGTTTTTAATGTTGGAAAAACAACAAATTATCCCACATTGAGTGTCATGAGGTTTTTCTATAGTATAATAGGGGTGTATTATTCATATTTTGAGTCTTCACTAATTGATGTTAAAATGATACCTAGAATGAGAACCTTCATAAATTGATTCATTTCCTACAAAAACCTTGGGGATTTTCTAATCATGGGTGGTTGAGTATATTGTTTATCATTTCATTGAATGGAATTCAACCAAGAGAGATTTTTTTTTCTATCATATGATAAGTATGACATATGGGACCTCAATTTAAAAATACTAAGAAAGTGTATAGTCATACTTAGATAATAAATATTATTTTTTTATCTAACCTGAATAAGGTAATATAATGTACTCATCCATAAAAGTGAATGACATGTGATGTATTCATCAACCTAGCTAGTTTATACTAAAACAATGAAGAATGTATGACAAAGCTATTTGGTATCAAAATACTATATGTCCCATGGTCATTAAATGTCTTTGAAAAAGAGGTTACATGTAAATATATTCATATATATGATGAATATAGTAGAAACAAGTGTAAATACACATGTGTTTGATGGAGATCACATGTCATGAACCAACCTAGATAACCCACACATTTGGTTCCTAAAATAGCACAGAAATGTCCCAAAGGGAGTTATCAATCCCCATTGGCTGATGACTAGATCTTGGGTACTAATAAATGTAAAGGGGAATTATTTTACCACAATAAAAACCTAATAAAACATAATAAGTGGAAATGAAACTATAAATATTGAGTATTCAAAAATAGTCAATAGGAAACAAAGTATAAAACCTGAGAAAAGACAATAAAAAACATCATATAATCTTAAGTTAGAATCAACACCACGGTCTCCTCATAATTGGTGGATCACATACTCATCATATCACCTCCAACTCCCAAGGTTACACTAATAATAAAACCCAGCACCTCCATGCAGTGTTATCCCTTCCCCTGACCAAGAAAAACAAAGTCTACAGATACCAAATGAAAAATGTTGGGTGGGAGAAATACTATCCCTTTAGGATATTTCCAAGAAATTTTATAGTAATTTAATATCAAATAAACCAAATATTCTCAATTTTAAAGAGAATATGGCATTGAAATATTTTCATAATTCATAACAAAACATTATTTTTAAATCACATAAATAGAAAATATAAAATGGGTAAGATTTAGGATTGTAGGATTGAAATATGAATGTAGATTCTCAATTACAAAAGGGGGTGAATTTTAACTTTGAAAACTTTCGTTTTTAACCTTAAAGAAAACTATATATTTAAAAAATTTAAACAAGGTAAATTCATAAGAACTCTTTTAGTTATACTAAAGGTACTTTCTAGGTTTTATAAATATGGTTCCTGAAAAGATACTTAAGGAAAGTTCACAAGGAAAATATTCTAACTTAAAGCATATAGAATCTTACTTATCATAGTATACAAAATTAAAAGAAAGTACATGAAAGTTATAATTTCTTCCCTCATCAAAATAAAGCGTAAATAAACTTGAAACAAAACAAGTAACACATATGAAATCTTTTAACCCAAAGAGTAGGGTATCCAACGACCTTGGATAAAGGTCCCTTGATTTATACTTTCAAGAAATTCTGTCTTACCCATGCCAGGGTAATTCCTTGATAGGAATATCAGAATAGGTCTTGTTATCCTTGAAATCCCATGAGCATTAAGGTAGTTGTCACCTCTATCTTCCTATCCCCGTAAGCCCTCTATTATACTCAGAAATAATCAGAATCGCACGAAGAAAATGGAACAATATGTTCAACATTCACAAGGCATGAGAGTCTCTCTCTCTCTAGAAATTACTTCAGCAGCGCAAAATCTCTAGAGTGATCAACAGGTTATCATCTCATTTAAATGAGCTCCTATTTATAGGCACTTCTCTAATGGTCAGCTCCCTCCTCCAAAAGTCATATTGTAGAGACCCGAAGCTTATCGTACATGGACATTACATTACATTTGCGGAATACTTAGTACATAACAAAAACACACACACAAGGATCGTAATAGTTTAGTGTTTTTGGAAACTCGGAACGTAATCTTCTAATCGTGGTGAAAGATCTTCAATATCTCCCATAAAGATCTTCCCTTTTTTTTTACCTAAAACCTTTCTTTATATCCTGGGGAAAAGAAAACATAAAAGGGTGAGCTCAAATGCTCAGTAAGGGTATACAAAAGAAAAATCAATCACATCATATTCATAAGAACATAACTTTTGGAAATCTTAACCTGCAAAAGAGAGAATAATTTCATAACATGGGATAAATCATAGTAG
Organism: Viscum album; assembly: GCA_963277665.1. Taxonomy (NCBI): domain Eukaryota; kingdom Viridiplantae; phylum Streptophyta; class Magnoliopsida; order Santalales; family Viscaceae; genus Viscum; species Viscum album. The sequence continues at coordinate 2,056,177,922 of OY728159.1, read as the reverse complement.
TGAAATGAAATCCCAATAATCATAACTTAAAACATGAAACATTGTGGCATACACACATAATCATATAGAATCATTTCTTGTTAGTCAAGACTCATTGCCAAGACTATCTTAGTGGACAAAGTCCCTTTCTGAATTGAGTAACCCTCGTTTCAGTCCTGTTTCACTGAACCGGTATAACCTACCATTCCAGCCATGTCTATATCATGAGATATAAAATCTTTACCCAATGCATTTGAGGGAGATATAGGTCCCACCCATTTCATAATGATACCATTCTTATGTGTGCCACAAAATCATAAATCATACATCATTGCATAACCCATGTAATACAAATGGGAATCTTAAACATCATGACATCATAAAACAATTCATACAAGATAAAGGAATTCATAAAAAAAATTCAATCACAACATGATCAAATCAATGTAATAATAGGGATAAAAACAGAACCCTTTATTATCTTAGATGGAAAATAATTTTGATAAAACAGTTGAACTTCATTCTTGAGGAAAATATCCTTTCTTCTTCAAAAACATTTTTCCTTTCATAACATGTCATACGACTTTAAAATAAAAGAAGTTGATTAAAAATAAACTTGAAAACTTGTAAAGGAAGCTTCTTGGAAATAATGTTTTAAAAATCCATTCATGTCGTATAAGTTAAAAAAAACATTCTTCGTACTTTTGTCGGAAAAGTCAAAAAGTACCTCGTATGAAAAACGACAAAAGATTCCTTTCATATCCTTTACTAAAAACTCACCGAAGGGTAAAGTTGGATTTAAACAATTGTAGGTGGATGGAAATAATATTACATATTGAGGAAACATGGATGTGGATGATAAAATACACCCCAGTAAATGCCAAAGTAAAAAACAATCTCGGATAAAAATGAGATTGTGATATTTTCCCTTACCTTATGTCCGACGTGCTTTGTAAGTGTCCGAACCTCCTGTATAATGATTTAAATCATGTTATTGATTTATTCCAGAATCATATTCATTGTTATTATATCATATATGGTCCACTTATGACTTTATATTACCTGTTCTTTTGTAAATTAATGTTAAAGTAGCGTTTTGGGTAAAATCGTCTCATTTGTCGTTCGTGTTTTTAACTTGTAATTATTCATATGATTGCTTAGATCATGATTACTTAATTCCAGAATATAAAACATGATTTATATATATATATTCATAATACACATATATAATAAATCAGTAAATGGAAAGAAATACACCGTTCATGGAGACGGTAGTCCGTACGTACGCATGAACGTTGTTTTCGTTTCCTTATTGAATTGAATAGAATTAAGTAGATGACATACATATAAATATAAATAATTCCAGTATCATTATTAGGTCATATATTTCATTAGTACTTATTATATATACTTTATAATCATTCATGAATAGTTAATCATTGAGAATGAATCTCATCGCATCGTGGAGACGGTATTCCGTACGTACGCACGAGCGATGATATCATTCCCATGGTCGTGGAATTATGTTGAAGTGTATGTATACTATTTCAGTATCAATATCACTTTATAATAATCATATATATTTACTCATTACACCTTTATACCCATCCAATTAAGGTGGTTGTGGAAAATAGATTACACCACGGCGTGGAGATGGTATTCCGTACGTACGCACGCGCGGTGATTTCTTTTTCTGTAGGATGGATAGATGGTGAAATAGGGTTGTTTCATACATATAATAACATATCAGTATATGAATGATACTGATGTTATTACTTCATAATGAAACAACCTAAGAAGAATAAGTGGAAGAAGAAATAAAGATGAAAGAATTGGTAATGGTAATTACCTCTTCTTTGAAGCGCCTCTTTGAGACCTCCTCTTAGGGCACTAAAATTGGTCTTTGAGGAATACCAGAACCTCTAGGATGTTTCTAGGGAAGTGGAGAAGAGATTTTGGCAGGGTTTGGCCGAGCTTGAGTGCTCAAATTGGTGTGAGGAGGAGGGGGAGGATGTGTCCTTTTATAAGGGAGGAGAGGGGCACCTTAGGAATACCTCAAAATATTATTTTATATTAATGTCAAAATCGGTTTATAATGGTTCCAAAGGGTCTTATTTCGAAGCTAAAGTGGGGAGGGGTCGAAATCCTATCATTTAATAGGATTTAGACAAGTTTAGGGTATTATTTTAACCTTATCAATTAGATTTAACTCTAAGTTAAATAATTTAACTTTTACCGTGTCTTTTTGTTTTCTTACACTATATGGTTAATACACATACTATAACATGCCAAACGAACCCAAAATTGTTTATTATTAATATATATATCCTTATCTAAGTCATTTGGCCGAACCTTAGATTTTTAGGAATAAAATAACAATTAATAATATAATATTTGATTTAAAAACTATTTTGTGTCAATTTTGACACTATTTGATATATGATTTTTTTGAAAGTCATAACAGAATTATATGTTCGAACCAAGTTGATTAAATCAACACTAATATATCATAGTAACCTAGAAAATTAGTGGAATTCATAAAAAGTCTCAAATTACATTTATTTTGGTGTTTATAACATCAATTATGTCAATATTTCATGAATAAGATAATTACTGCATCATCGTTGTGTCATAATTAAATTAAATTATTTAATGTATAAAAATTATAAATAAAATACTATTATGTAGGAAATCTTTTTAGATTTCTAATGAATATTTATAGTCGAATTTATCTTATGTATAACCCCATATTAAAAATGATTTACTTATTAAACTTTGATTTTAACTATTTTAACCCTTCTTTAAATAAATTAATAATAAATGTCATAATCTAATCCAAGTGGGCCTAAATGGTCATATTTTATTCATAAGGTTGTTTTTGGTCAAATTAAACTTATCCAATAGAATTAGGACATGTGTTAGGGTAATAGTAATATCATATTTACCCTTAGTTACCCTATTTACTATTAACCGCGGTAAAAAAAAGTAAAATGTTACTATTCACCAAAAAATTATTTTTATCTCATTGAACCACATTTTACTTACTGATATCAACCGTGTCTGTCGGATTTTCGAAATTCCATTCACAGAAGCGGTAAAATTAAGTTTTATGCAAAATTCAGTTTTTAACCTACCACTTAGTGGTTTCACTATTCATCAAAAATTGAAAGTTTTCAGAAAAATACCAAAATTTCACCCTAGGCTAATTTCGGTATTCCGAATCCAAAAATGAAGTCCATTTTGAAAAATAAAATTTATAAAATTTCAAAAAGTGGTTATTACTATTCATAACGGCTAGTTTTAATAATATTTTAATAGCATATCGTTGTTTCGTGAAACTCAGTATTGCGTACTACACATGCTATCGAGGAAGGTTGCGATTGCGTGTAATGCAAGGCAAGTCAAAGATGCATGTTGTGCAAGCTCCTTTTGGTGTAGCGTACAACACAAGACATTAATAAAATTAAAAAGAATATTTTTCATAAAATCTCAGGCTGTTACATTCTACCCCCCTTAAAATGAATTTCGCCCTCGAAATTCGTCGGGGTTATAAATGGTTTACTATTCGAAAGTTTATTTAATAGAAACCCACATCTTGAAAAGGAATATCAAAACCAATCTTTAAAAACAAAAGTATGAAATGTAACGATTACCCAAATAAACTAATCATTGGGTTTCCACATAGGTGAAAATATGGATATGGAAGAGAAATCTAACCATCATGTTCTGATGGAGAGTGGTAGAGAACATGGCTATGGAAAAGCCAACAATCACAAAGCCATAAATTTGTGATGATCTAAGGTACCATCTGATTCATCAGATATAAGATCACTAGGACAACATTTTTGGTTTTCAAGATCGTTTCCCTAAAGTTAAAGAATTTGAATTAGAATAAATACTTACTTTATGTTGGTACAACCTCACTGTTGTTCGTGCCTTTAACAATTTCCACTTCATATCTTAAATAAATGAAGTTGAATTTTTTATTCATGAAGTGTTAGCAGATCATGTGATAGAATGACGGGTCATTCCATCTGTCTCAAAAGGTTAGCAAAATTTATATACATAAGTCGATCTATAGTGAGATTAATCATATATGGTTCCTAAAATGGACTTATACTTTATATATCATACTGCTTAATATAATAAAACTAGTTTCTACTAAACAGGGACTTCCTGTAGGCCAGTGGTAGGCGATAAAGGCCAGTCGCACTTCGGTTGTGGGTTCGATTCCCACAGCCTTGTCTGAAGCGATGGGTTGTCGCCCGTCCTGCAGGTTGTCCTTTTTCTAAAGCTATATTACTATAACATCCCATCAATAATATCGAAAAAAACATCTATCCTTAAACAATACTAACTTATGTCCAACATAATCCATTCCAATATTTAGACTTATCCATAATACTGCAGTCCATTCTCATAACATAGTGAAAACGATTACCAGAGATTTAATACCATCGTTGATCCCCTATATCATAAGATATATTTTGTTGGTCACATTCCAAACATTCAAAGGCCTTAATCATGTATTCTTTTGAATACCCATTGAACCTTAGTGTAAACATGAATGCAGTTAAAATTTAACACTTTCCACATACCAAAATCCTCAGAATTCTATATACTCAAACCATGATATCACTTAATCCTTATATCAATCATGAGCTCATGAATACTGTCAAATATTTAATTTTCTCATTTTCCCTTCATTATGCGCATATCATTCTTTTTCCAAAAATATATCAATCACTTTCCATGGTTACTGGTACCATAAAATTATTGAAAACCACAATAGACCAATACATAAATATTCCAATACTTTATGATACAACATTATTTTGGAATCCCATTACATAAACACTTAATCATTCCACCACATCGTTGTCATATTCAACATCGCCAATAGTGATCGCATGTGACTTACATTTGTCCTTTGCCTTAAGAGGTTGCTCATATTGATCATCACTAACCCTTGGATTAGGGCATTTATTGGCATAATGTCCCATTTCCTTGCACTTGAAGCATTGAAGTGTTGGTGGTGCGTTCTCTGCAGTGTTTGCTTTATTCACATCATTAGAAACCCTTTTTCCATTACTTCGACACTCAGCTGCTCGATGACCTTATTTTCCACACTTAAAACATTTTCTAGTCCCTTTAAGACAATCTCCACCATGCTTCTTTCCACACTTTGTGCATAAGGAAACATTCATCTTCTTTTCACCATTATTCTGAGATTTCTCCTTGAACTCCATCTTTCGTTTCTTGTCAAAACCATGATATGGATATGTAACACCAACTTCCATTTCTACCTTGATAGCACAACGCACAATTTCTTCATAGCTACTGAAGTCTCTTATAGTTAATGCCCTTCGAAGACTTGGTTTTAAGCCACTGAAAAATCGATCAACTTTACTTTCAGGTTGGATGATAATGCCAGATGCATACCTTGAAAGTCTTGTAAAATTTGCTTCGTATATACCAACAGATTCATCATCCTTTTGCTTTAGTTCAAGAAACTCCTTCTCCATCTTTGTTCGAAGAATACGAGGGAAGTACTTATTGAAAAATAAGTTCTTTAACTCGTCCCATTCCATGGACTCAATTTCATCTCTTTGCCTTGTATTCTTGATAAGATTCCACCATTGATCAGCTTCACCTTCCAAACGATATACTGCTAAGATGACTTTATCATGTTCAGAACATTGAAGAACTGAAAATATCTTTTCAGTGGTACTGATCCATTGTTCAGCAACAAGTGGATCAGAAGACCCACTGAAAGAAGGTGGACGTTGCCTCATGAAGGACTCAATAGAATATTGTTCCCTTCTCTGCTCATTTGGAAGTCCAGAATGATTCATAGCTTATGTAAGTATAGCAATAAGATTTTGAACTCCATCTCCCATAACATTTGTTTGTTCAGGAGGGAAATCATTGCATTGTCCATTGCATTGATCAACACAGTTCCTTCGGGTTCCAGCCATCGTCTAAAACCCAAAAAGAATAGTGTGAGAGGCAAAAATCATGCTAGGGAAAACAACATAATAAAGGGGGAGTACCTTCAATATCTAACATCTTAGGTTTAATTCTATGATCGTTAGCGTAGTTCTAGTACTATAACCTATACGTATACTTATCCTTAGGGACATCCCTAGACATACCTTAGAAATATCTCTAGGGATCTCACTAACGTTTTCGCATCCTAGTTTCCAAAGGTTGACTAAACCTTCCTCTGATACCAACTGTAGAGACCCGAAGCTTATCGTACATGGACATTACATTACATTTGCGAAATACTTAGCACATAACAAAAACACACACACAAGGATCGTAATAGTTTAGTGTCTTTGGAAACTTGGAACGTAATCTTCTAATCGTGGTGAAAGATCTTCAATATCTCCCATAAAGATCTTCCCTTTTTTTTTACCTAAAACCTTTCTTTATATCCTGGGGAAAAGAAAACATAAAAGGGTGAGCTCAAATGCTCAGTAAGGGTATACAAAAGAAAAATCAATCACATCATATTCATAAGAACATAACTTTTGGAAATCTTAACCTGCAAAAGAGAGCATAATTTCATAACATGGGATAAATCATAGTAGTGAAATGAAATCCCAATAATCATAACTTAAAACATGAAACATTGTGGCATACACACATAATCATATAGAATCATTTCTTGTTAGTCAAGACTCATTTCCAAGACTATCTTAGTGGACAAAGTCCCTTTCTGAATCGAGTAACCCTCGTTTCAGTCCTGTTTCACTGAACCGGTATAACCTACCATTCCAGCCATGTCTATCTCATGAGATATAAAATCTTTACCCAATGCATTGGAGGGAGATATAGGTCCCACCCATCTCATAATGATACCATTCTTATGTGTGCCACAAAATCATAAATCATACATCATTGCATAACCCATGTAATACAAATGGGAATCTTAAACATCATGACATCATAAAACAATTCATACAAGATAAAGGAATTCATAAAAAAAATTCAATCACAACATGATCAAATCAATGTAATAATAGGGATAAAAACAGAACCCTTTATTATCTTAGATGGAAAATAATTTTGATAAAACACTTGAACTTCATTCTTGAGGAAAATATCCTTTCGTCTTCAAAAATTTTTTTCCTTTCATAACATGTCATACGACTTTAAAATAAAAGAAGTTGATTAAAAATAAACTTGAAAACTTGTAAAGGAAGCTTCTTGGAAATAATGTTTTAAAAATCCATTCATGTCGTATAAGTTAAAAAAAACATTCTTCGTACTTTTGTCGGAAAAGTCAAAAAGTACCTCGTATGAAAAATGACAAAAGATTCCTTTCATATCCTTTACTAAAAACTCACCGAAGGGTAAAGTTGGATTTAAACAATTGTAGGTGGATGGAAATAATATTACATATTGAGGAAACATGGATGTGGATGATAAAATACACCCCAGTAAATGCCAAAGTAAAAACAATCTCAGATAAAAATGAGATTGTGATATTTTCCCTTACCTTATGTCCGACGTGCTTTGTAAGTGTCCGAACCTCCTGTATAATGATTTAAATCATGTTATTGACTTATTCCAGAATCATATTCATTGTTATTATATCATATATGGTCCACTTATGACTTTATATTACCCGTTCTTTTGTAAATTCATGTTAAAGTAGCGTTTTGGGTAAAATCGTCTCATTTGTCGTTCGTGTTTTTAACTTGTAGTTATTCATATGATTGCTTAGATCATGATTACTTAATTCCAGAATATAAAACATGATTTATATATATATATATATTCATAATACACATATATAATAAATCAGTAAATGGAAAGAAATACACCGTTCATGGAGACGGTAGTCCATACGTACGCATGAACGTTGTTTTCGTTTCCTTATTGAATTGAATGGAATTAAGTAGATGACATACATATAAATATAAATAATTCCAGAATCATTATTAGGTTATATATTTCATTATTACTTATTATATATACTTTATAATCATTCATGAATGGTTAATCATTGAGAATGAATCTCATCGCATCGTGGCGACGGTATTCCGTACGTACGCACGAGCGATGATATCATTCCCATGGTCGTGGAATTATGTTGAAGTGTATGTATACTATTTCAGTATCAATATCACTTTATAATAATCATATATAGTTACTCATTACACCTTTATACCCATCCAATTAAGGTGGTTGTGTAAAATAGATTACACCACGGCGTGGAGACGGTATTCCGTACGTACGCACGCGCGGTGATTTCTTTTTCCGTAGAATGGATAGATGGTGAAATAGGGTTGTTTCATACTTATAATAACATATCAGTATATGAATGATACTGATGTTATTACTTCATAATGAAACAACCTAAGAAGAAGTGGAAGAAGAAATAAAGATGAAAGAATTGGTAACGGTAATTACCTCTTCTTTGAAGCGCCTCTTTGAGACCTCCTCTTAGGGAACTAAAATTGGTCTTTGAGGAAGACCAGAACCTCTAGGATGTTTCTAGGGAAGTGGAGAAGAGATTTTGGCAGGGTTTGGCCGAGCTTGAGTGCTCAAATTGGTGTGAGGAGGAGGGGGAGGATGTGTCCTTTTATAAGGGAGGAGAGGGGCACCTTAGGAATACCTCAAAATATTATTTTATATTAATGTCAAAATCGGTTTATAATGGTTCCAAAGGGTCTTATTTCGAAGCTAAAGTGGGGAAGGGTCGAAATCCTATCATCCAATAGGATTTAGACAAGTTTAGGGTATTATTTTAACCTTATCAATTAGATTTAACTCTAAGTTAAATAATTTAACTTTTACCGTGTCTTTTTGTTTTCTTACACTATATGGTTAATACACTTACTATAACATGCCAAACGAACCCCAAATTGTTTATTATTAATATATATATCATTATCTAAGTCATTTGGCCGAACCTTAGATTTTTAGGAATAAAATAACAATTAATAGTATAATATTTGATTTAAAAACTATTTTGTGTCAATTTTGACACTATTTGATATATGATTTTTGTGAAAGTCATAACAGAATTATATGTTCGAACCAAGTTGATTAAATCAACACTAATATATCATAGTAACCTAGAAAATTAGTGGAATTCATAAAAAGTCTCAAATTACATTTATTTTGGTGTTTATAACATCAATTATGTCAATATTTCATGAATAAGATAATTACTGCATCATCGTTGTGTCATAATTAAATTAACTTATTTAATGTCTAAAAATTATAAATAAAATACCATTATGTAGGAAATATTTTTATATTTCTAATGAATATTTATAGTCGAATTTATCTTATATATAACCCCATATTAAAAATGATTTACTTATTAAACTTTGATTTTAACTATTTTAACCCTTCTTTAAATAAATTAATAATAAATGTCCTAATCTAATCCAAGTGGGCCTAAATGGTCATATTTTATTAATAAGGTTGTTTTTGGTCGAATTACACTTATCCAATAGAATTAGGACATGTGTTAGGGTAATAGTAATATCATATTTACCCTTAGTTACCCTATTTACTATTAACCGCGGTAAAAAAAAGTAAAAAGTTACTATTCACCAAAAATTATTTTTATCTCATTGAACCACATTTTACTTACTGATATCAACCGTGTCTGTCGGATTTTCGAAATTCCATTCACAGAAGCGGTAAAATTAAGTTTTATGCAAAATTCAGTTTTTAACCTACCACTTAGTGGTTTCACTATTCATCAAAAATTGAAAGTTTTCAGAAAAATACCAAAATTTCACCCTAGGCTAATTTCGGTATTCCGAATCCAAAAATGAAGTACATTTTGAAAAATAAAATTTATAAAATTTCAAAAAGTGGTTATTACTATTCATAACGGCTAGTTTTAATAATATTTTAATAGCATATCGTTGTTTCGTGAAACTCAGTATTGCGTACTACACACGCTATCGAGGAAGGTTGCGATTGCGTGTAATGCAAGGCAAGTCAAAGATGCATGTTGTGCAAGCTCCTTTTGGTGTAGCGTACAACACAAGACATTAATAAAATTAAAAAGAATATTTTTCATAAAATCTCGGGCTGTTACACATATTTTTTTCATGAATCTCGGAGGGACATGTACACGTGTCACTTAACCAACGGTTATTTAGAAACAGATTGTATGACATCATTTTAAAACAAGTGTAAGAAAAATAACATTTCCTAACCAAATATACTTTTCTAGAGTCTAAGGAAAAATAACGTTCGGACTCTAACCACATAAACATTCATAGACTATAAATCATGGTTATTCAGATTCTGTTTTCCAAGGACTTCAGAACCTAAATTCTATAGATTTTAGAGTCTAAGCACTAATGAATTTGGAATATAAATTATGAGAAATTATGAGTCTGAATTTTGAGGAATCAGAGTCTAAATTTTGAGGAATTTGGAGTCTGAATTCAGAGGAATTTGAAGTCTGAATTCTAAGTAATTCAGAGTATGAACTATGAGGAATTCATAGTCTGAATTATGATAAATTCAAAGTATGAAAAAAATACTATATATATAAGTATTTATTAAATTACAAGGTTTTATAATGAAACCAAACTTTTCATTAGTAATAAAATGAGTTAGATTTAGAGGGACTGTAAAATAAACATTGAAAACATAGATAAGGATAAAATTTCCTTAGAGGAGGTAAATTTTCTATAGAGAATGGAAATTTTCTTTATGAGAATAATTATTAGGGAAAATATGGATTGCCTTAAAATAGAGTGTTTTTTATTTTCAAATAATAAAGGAATGGAAAAGTTATAAGAAAACCATATTGACTCAAAAATCTCCCCCTTTTTGAAAAACACAAACATCCTCACGAAAAAGAATATAAGGACATAGAATTTTTCTTTATGAACTTGAAAATAAAAACTTATCTCCTTTTACTTAGGGATCATAGTGAATATGACTAACTCCCCCTTAGGTTTTTAAGTCCCTAAGGATCATATTCTTTACTTCCTTATAGAAATTTTTCTTTTACTTTCATAAGGAAATATTATTTTAGTAAACTCCAACTTAGATAGACTCCCCCTTACTTAGGGAATTTTCTTCTTTACCTAGTATTATTTTTATCATTCCTTTCTCCCCCTTTGTGAATTTAAAAAATGAATAAAAGGGAATGGAAAAAAATGGTACCTGAAATATTAGTACTATACAACAAAATATATAAAGAACAATTAGAATTTTATTACTATTTAAAGGATTTGTACAAAAAGAAAAATAAAGAAAAGATCGGATTGGAAAATTTATCCTTCTTTCTCTTTCGGCATTAAATTCTTCATGGTGTTTTTCAGATTCTTAAGCTCCTTGTGATCCTCTTCAACACACTTGAGCAACTAATCCTGATCATTATTTTTCTTCTCCAAGGCTTTGATCTTTTCTTCCTGATCCTTAAGAATTTCTGCTTGAGCTTTCAAAATATCTTCTTGTTTACTGAGCTTTTCTTAAAAATAAATTCTAAAATCTCTTTCCCTTTCCCAATTAATATCCACTGAATTATGATTCCCATTCTGGTCTTTGACTTCCTTCTTCCAGGTTTTTTGTTCGAGATAGATCTTTTCCTCAAAAATTTTAGTAAAATCTTTGAAAATTACATCTTCGGTGTCAAAATAATCCTTCACACTTTCATGAAAATCATTAATGATTCCCATATCTTTGATTTTTTTTCCTTGAAAACTTTGTGATTTCCTTGCATGATCTTTTATGAGCTTCATATCCAATAAAGAAGGTTTTGAAATCATCCTCAAGCCTGAAAAACTTTTCCATAATCATGGTAATTGAATCTGATTTCCGATTAAAGGAGTGTTGAAGCATCTAGCACGTCAAGTATATACTTGGAAACAAGGGAATGGTATCAACCATCTTCTTCAAGTATTATACTACGAAGTTATATCCAAGATAAAATGATTTCGAATCATATTTTTTGGTTGGTGAGGATTCTTTTTATATCTCTTCAGCTTTTCTCTTAAACGAACCACCAACAACTTTATTTACCCCCATGTCTTTCCTCGGTGTAATATCCAACTTCTATTTTACCTTATAATCTCTAGGAATATTCTCTATTACCTTTAGAGATTCATGTTCACTATATGATAGTTGAAATATCTTATCTTTCTCAACATTTTCTTTTTTAGAAACTTCCACTAGATATTTTGCCTAAATGAAGTCATGGTTGTTGCTTTCATTATCAGATGGATTATTCACTTCTTGATGTTCTTCATCCTCTTTTCCATATGAAATAATTTTTGTTTATTCATCTTTAGAAGTTCAGATTGACAATTTTTCAGAGGGACTTTCCTTCTCATGATATTATTCTACTTGTCTTATCATATCATCAGTATCATCACTTCCTTCCTCTTCTTATTCTTCCACTTATTCCTACTGTACAATATTTTCTTCTTCATTAGGTTCTGGAAGCACCATCTTCTTTCCTAGAGTCACTGGGAGTGATTCTTGAAAAAACTATTATGGTACCTAGACTTGTTCAGAGTCTTTTTCAGCATACTTGAGAAGAGAATGAACAATCTCTACTTCATACATTTTCTTCTTTTGCTTATTTTCTTTTTCTTGCTTCTCAAGATCCTCAGTAGCCTTCAAATTTAAAGCTTTTGCCTCAGAAGGGTCCAATCCAAAACTAGGCTCCCATTTCTTCTTATTCTTCTTATTCTTCTTTTCTTCTCTCCACTTGGAAACCACTTCATCCGGATAAGTTTTTTACTTCTTTGGTTTTGGTGGTGATGATTGAGTTTCTTTAACAACTAGAGATTTTTATTTCTTTTCTAGTTCCTCAGCCTTTATCTTCTTACCACCCTTCTTTGAGGTCTCATCCACTTTCTTTTTCTTTGATAAGGCTTCTATTTCATCTTCAGATAAATCATAAAATTCTTATGATTCACTATAGAAACCAACCTTTATTCTCCTTAGTGTATCATCACTCAACAACATCACTTTAAAATCCATTGGCTTAAAACTACAAGTAATTTTGAACGATTCTATACAAGAACAATAATCATGGAGAGAATAACTATATACATAATAATTTGCGATTTGAGAGTCCCATTCTTGATATTCATGATTATATGTAATACATACATCACAAAATTAATATTTCTAAGATTCACCAGAAAGTCTAAAGCATAAATATCACTCTTCTTCAGGGTATCCTTATCACCTTTTATCAGAATGAGAAATCACTGAACCCATAACTGAAGAATCCAGAAATTTGTAGAGAGATGAACAATCTTCAGAGTCTTCACTTCTTTCAAACCAAGGCACTCTATAACCTTTTCTTTATCGAACGAACCTGATACATCTGGTAGCTTATGGGTATATAATTCATCTTCACCCTTATACGGAATTCCAATTATATTGGTATCCTTACTCTAAGAAATAGAATAGGTCTTTCCATAGATATTAAATGAAAACTTTTCTCTCCCTCCTTCATTGAAGAAACTTACAGACTCGTAGAATTCTACCAGCAATTCTAGATAAATTGGATCTTGTTCCTTTGGTTTGGATACACATAAGCTCTCTGAGTCATTAAACTTGATACTTTTTGAGATAATAGAATCATACTTAGCAAATAATTTCAGATCTATTAACCTTTCTCTGTATATATGTCATTCAAGGATTTCCTAGATTGATGGAATTTCATTCTAAGGAGAATCTTCCAAAGACATTTGGAATTGGGAAAACCTGGAAATTTAGAATGGGCCTCTAATAGAGGAGTAGAGCTTCAGCACGCCAAGTCTTGATAACCGATGTGGGACAACCATTGGGGGGTCTTTATATAGGTGTTTGAGGCAACGGTTCATCTTCCCAAAAATATCCAATGGTGGAACCACTCTTGATCAGATCTGATGGTTGAGATGATAGCTAAAAAATGAGTTTGGTAGGTTCTGATCTTTTTAGGTTTTAAGATAAAAATTTGAATTTAAGGAAAATTGAATCTAGAAAAAAAAATTCCTAAGACAAGATAAAAATACTAATACGTAAAAAATTGATTGCAAAAATTTATGAAAGGAAACATACCATCCATAATATTAGGAAAATTATCAGTGATAAGGAGAACTATTCTTGAAATTTGGATTACAAAAATTCTGATTACAAAAATTTTGATTATCAAGAAAATGTACCCCCCTATGAAAAGAAGTTTCTTACTGCAAAGAGATAGGTTTCAACAAGAAGTTAATATGGAAGATTAACTAATGGTTATCATTCCTAACTTCTGTTTAATGTATTAAAATATATCAGAAGGTAAATATTTTGTGAAAATATCAGCAAGTTGATCTTGTGTTCCGATAAATTAAAGAATGATATTTCCTTTTTGTGTGTGATCCCTAAGAAAGTGATGCCTAATATCTATGTGTTTTGTATGAGAGTGATGTGCAGGGTTTCTACTTAGAGTAATGAAACTAGTATTATCACACAATATATTTGTTTTAGTAAAATTCATACCATAGTCTATGAGTGTGTGTTGCATCCACATCACTTCAGCACAACAACTTCCAAATGCTACATATTCAGTTTCAGTAGTGGAAAGTTCTACTGAGTGTTTTTTTTTTCATGTCCAAGAAACTAATGAATATTTTAATAAATGAAAAGTTCCAGATGTACTTTTTCTATCCATTTTACATCCACCAAATTCAGCATCTGAAAAACTTTTTAAAACAAAATCATTTTCAGAAGAATAAAAGAGTCCTAAATCCATGGTTCCCTTTAAATAGCAAAAAAATATTTTCACTATGATATTCCTTAGAATTGGATTGATATATTTCACATAAGCATACTGAAAACATTAAGTCTGTATGACTAGATGCCATATATAGTAAACTTCCCATCATACCTCTATATGATGTTTGATCTATTGGTTTCCCAGCTTCATCATAATCAAGTAAATTTGAGGTACTAATGGGAGTACTTATACTCTTAGGGTTGTCATATCCATAATTTTTAAAAAGATATTTAATATACTTATGTTGGTATATATAAGTTCCTTGTAGTTTTTTAGAAATTTGAAAACCCAGAAAAAATGTTAACTCACCCATCATACTCATTTAAAACTCATATTTCATTAGATTCACAAATAAATCAGTTAAAGATTGCTGAGTTGAACCAAATATAATGTAATCAACATAAATTTTAACAATCAAAACATTTTTCTTATCTTTAATTATAAAAAGGGTTGGATCATCATTTCCCTTGACATAGTTGTTTTGTAACAAAAATCATGTAAGTCTATCATACCTGGCTCTAGGAGCTTGTTTAAGTCCATATAAACCATTAGTAAGTTTGAAAACATATTCAGGAAGTTTTGTGTCTTCAAAACCTAGAGGTTGTTCAACAAAAACTTCCTCTTGAACATATCCATTATGGAAATCACATTTTACATCCATTTGAAAAAGTATGAAATTAAAGAATACTGCAAAGGAAAGTAAAATATGAATAGATTCAATAGAGCATAGGTTTATTCATAGTCTATTCCTTCTTTTTGATTATAGCCTTTAGCAAATAATCTATCTTTATTTCTCACAATGATTCCATTTTCATCGCACTTATTTTTGAAGACCCATTTTACTCCAAGGACAAAAGTTTCCTTGGTTATTTCAACCAAGGTCCAGACTTTATTCTTTTTGAATTCATTTAGCTTATATTGCATGGATTTAATCCAATCACCATCACCTAAAGATTCATCAATACTATTTGGTTCTAATTGAGAAAGGAATGCTAGATGTTATACTTAATTTCTTAAGGAACCTCTAGTCCTTACATGTTTATTTACATCACCAATGATACTATCACTGGGATGATTCTTAAGAAAAAACTAATTTGGGTTTTGTAAAACCTGTTCATTAACATATGGTAGAAAATCATCTGGGGTAAATTCTTTAGAAATATTTTCTTGAACAATTTCCTTATCAGAAGGATTTTCTATCAATGGATGATAATCAGTTTTTGAAAACACATCTGAGGATATAGGTAGAGGTTTTTAAAAAATAAAAGGATCATTTTCATCAAATTTAACATGTACTGTTTCTTCAACAGTACAAGTATTTTTATTAAAAACTTTATAAGCCTTAGAAGTTTTGGAGTAGCTTAAGAAAATTCCTTCATCAGATTTGGGTGTGAATTTATATAAATTATCTTTAGTATTCATAATGAATACTTTGAAGCCAAATACCTTAAATTATGAAAGTCTAGGTTCTCTACCATTCCACAATTCATAAGGGGTTTTGTTAAGAAACGGTCTAATTAAAACTCGATTTATAGTATAACAAGAACTACTTATAACTTTAGCCCAAAAGTGTTTAGCTATTGAATACTCACTCAACATGGTTCTAGTTATCTCTTGAAAATTTTTATTTCTTCTTTCAACAACACCATTCTCTTGGGGAGTTCTTGGTGATGAGAATTTATGAGTAATTCTTTTTCTACTAAAAAAAGTTTCAAAATATAAATTTTGAAATTATTCTCCATGATCACTATGAATAGTTATAAATGGAAGGTTTTTATCATTTTTTACTTGGGATCTAAAAATTTTGAAATAAGAAAAAGTTTCAGATTTTCCTACTAGAAAATAGACCTACATAAATCTAGTGTAATCATCAACAAAGAAAAATACATAATATTTTCCACTAATTCTTATAGTTTGTGTTGGTCCAAAAATATCCATATGCACTAACTGTAATGCATTAGAAGTTGAGACTTCCCTAGTTGATTTAAAACTTTATTTCAATTGATTTCCATATTGACAAGGATCATAAACATTTGAAGAATAAAATATAAGCTCTGGTATATATGTAACGAGTCTTTTCTTTGAGATTTTTCATAGGTTTCTAAGATTACATTGTCCTAACCTTCTATTCCATTACCAAGATTGATCTTCCATTTCACTAATTCAAGGTAGATCTTGGATCCTAAGGTCTTCTAAGTTTATTGTGTATACACTATCTTGCCTATGGGTAGAGAGAATAAACTCTTCCTTGGAATTGTGTACTAAGAACTTGTCATCCTTAAAATTCACAAGGTAACCTTCATCACATAATTGACTTATGATAATAAGGTTGTGATTAAGACCCTTAACAAGTAAATCCTTTGAAATCAATGTTTTTCCAAGAATAAAAATGTTACCTATACCAACAATTTCTCCCTGAGCATTATCCCTGAAAGTTATTTTTCCTCATTTCCTCTTGATAATATTTTAAAAGAAGTTTTTGTTACTAGTCATATGTAGGGAACATCCACTACCCATGTACCATGTATTTTTATTGGTACTATCTTTATTTTCCTGAAAATAAGAGAGTTAGACTTTCGAAATCCAAACATTCTTGGTTCCTGAAATTTCAGAAAGCAATATTTTAGGTACCCACATTTTCTTAGCAAAATAAGCTTTATGAAAACCTAGAGACTAGATTTTATTTGAAGAAATTTTTTTTCTCAATGTCCACCACACTGACATTTAGTGAAAAATTGATCACTTTGAAGAAAAAGATAGTTATTACTAAAAACTGGTTCAGAATAAGTATAACAAAGTCCAAAAGTATTCCTTTGAGGTCGAATTTGGGAATATATTTTGTTAAAGTTTTCCTTACCAGAGGTAAAGTTTAAGAAACACTTACTCAAGGAAAATATTTCTCACTTTAGATTTATAACCAAGTTTTTATCCTCAAAAAAACTAGTTTTAGAACTAGATTTAGTCTATAAAATATTTTTCTTATAAATTACATTTTCAAGATCCTTAGAAAGTTTATCCTTCTCAGAATTAACTTTCTCAAGGTTTTTTGAAATACTTTCAGAATCAATGGTTTTCTTATAAAGATCTTTAGAAAGATATGATACTTCTTTAGTTAAAATAGATATTCTAGAATTTTCTTTATCAATATTTTTATTGATTTTAGAATTTTCATTCTCAAGAATTTTAGAAAACCTATACACTTATTTGTAAGAAGGTAATGTATTATCTTCATAAGAAGAAGATTCTTCATATGAAGACTTATAATATTTATTATCATTATAATTTTTATTGAATGATACATTAGTGATGGATTAGGCATTGTGTACCTTGGCCATTAGACAATTATTTTCAATGGGTATCTTGGCTAGTAGACAAAGATTCTTCTGACCAAAAGATTCATACTCAGAGGATTCAGTAGAATATTCTCCACCACTAGAACTATAGGTTTTATTGGCTTTAAATACTTTCTTATCTTTATACTTTTAGTACTTATTTCAATTCCTCTCATAATTATTTTCCTTTCTATCCTTTTTCACAAGCATACGACAATCTGGTCTGATATTCCCTGCTCTTTTGCATTCATAATAAGTGACTTCTGAGTCTTTCTTATATTTTATTTCTTGATTCTTATATATATATTGAAAGTATTTCTTTCCAAATATATTGTTCATACTTCGTGAAAGATTAGCTAGATCATTATCAGAATTTTCACTTTCACTAGATTTAGATAAATCAATGACTTTCTTAGACTTGGATCTTGTAACCCTTTCAGGAGTCTTGGATTTAGTATTAGTAAAGGCTACACTTTTATTACCATTTTTCTTCTTATTCATACCAGCATATCTTTTCATTCTTGTCTCATGTTGAAGAAGATTTCCAAAAATTTCATCAGGAGTAATTTGAGATACTTTTCTTTTCTCATCAATAGTTGTTCTCTTAGATTCCCATTGATTAGGAATGATATCTATAATCTTTTCCAAAAGAGCTTCATCATCAAGGCCTTTTTCACCCATATATTGTAAACTGTTAACAATTTTCATAAACATTTGTTGTACTTTTCATACTGGTTCTCCATAAGGAAATAGAAATCCATGATATTCTTCTCTAAGCATAGATCTTCTAGTTTCTATAACTTTGGATTTACCAAAATGTGTAATTTCCAATTTCTTCTAGATACAATTTTCAACTTCAGAAGAAAAAACCAGAATATATATATTCCTGGTCCTGGAACATACAAAATTGTTAATACCATGTATTTTAGTTGATATTTTAATATTTCTTGATTGGTAAAGTTTTTTACTTCCTTGTCCAGAATCTTGTAATCTCTAGTAAGCATGAAAAACTTTTCTACTCCTGTATTAATAAAAAATTATTCATATGATCTCTCCATTACTCATAATCATTCCCATAAAATATTGGTGGTCTAGTTGGATTTATATTTTCAATCGAACCAACATTCATTTCTTCTATTCTACAAGAAAAATTATTTCCACAAAAACTCGTTAATAGAGAAAGGTTTTTTAAATGAAGATAAAAATTCCTAATAAAGGAAATTTTGTTTCAGGAAACTTGATCGAGAAAACTTATAAGCGAATATAAGTTTTCAGAGACCTTCTATGATACCAATTGTAGGATCAAATATGAATTTAGATGCTCAATTATAAGAGGGTGGTGAATTATAAGTTTAAAAACCTTCATTTTTAACCTTAAGGAATACTATTTTTAACAAAGTTATACAAGGTAAATTCACAAGACCTCTTTTAGTTCTACTAAAAAAACTTTCTAGGTTCTAGAAATATGGTTCCTGAAAAAAAAACATAAGGAAAGTCTACAGGGAAAAGATTCTAACTTAAAGAATATATAATCTTACTTATAAGAGTATACAAAAGTACAAGAAAGTATATGAAATTTATACTTTATTCCTTCATTAAAATATAGAGGAAATAAACTTGAAACAAAATAAGTAACACATATGAAATCATTTAACCCAAAGAGTAGGGTATCCATCAAACTTGGATAAAGGTCCCTTGATTAATACTTTCAAGAAAGTATGTCTTACCCACACGAGGGTAAACCCTTGATAGGAATATCAGAATCTGTCTTACTATCCCCACAAGACCTCAATCTTTAAGGTAGTCATCACCTCTCTCTTCCAATCCCCAGAAGCCCTCGATTTTCATCAGTAACAATTGGAATCACACGAAGAAAGATGAATAAGATGCTCATTATTCACAATGCATGAGGGTGACTCTCTCTAGAAATCACATCAACAGCATGAAATCTCTATAGTGATCAACAGGTAATGATCTCATTCAAATGAGATCTTATTTATAGGCACTTCTCCAACAGTTGGCTCCCTCCTCCAATGGTCATATTTTTCCTTGAATTTCAGAGGTACCGGTAAATGTTTCACTTAACCAATGTTTAGTTAGACACAGATTGTACGAAATCATTTTAAAATAAGTGTAAGAAATATAATATTTCTTAGGAAAATATATTTTTTCGAAGTCTAAGGAAAAATAAAGTTCAAATTCTAACCAAGTAAACATTTAGAGACTATAAATCAAGGATATTCAGATTCTTTTTTCCAGGGAATTTGGAACCTAAATTCTAAAGATTTTGGAGTCTGAATTCCAATGAATTCAAAATCTGAATTCTGAGGAATTATGAGTCTAAATTTTGAGGAATTTGGAGTCTGAATTCTGAGTAATTACGAGTCTGAATTATGAGTAATTCAGAATCATAATTCTAAGGAATTAAGAGTTTTAATTATGAGGAATTGAGATTCATAATTATGAGTAATTCCGAGTCTAAATTCTAATAAATTATGAGTCTTAAAATAGAATAATCAATATCTAAGTATTTATAGGATTATGAGGTTTTAGAATGAAACCAAACTTTTCCTCAGTAATAAAATTTCTTAGATTTAGAGACACTATAAAATGTACAATGAAAACATAGATAAGGATAAAATTTCTTTAGAGAAGATAAATTTTCATTATGGAATGGAAATTTTATTTATGAGAATAATTCTTGGGGAAAATATAGTTTGCCTTAAAATATAGTGTTTGTTATTTTCAAAACATATATTAATGGAAAATTCATAAGAAAACCTTATTGAACCAACACTGATTTCTATCAAAACAAGCATGAATAAGAATCTAAATCAAACTAGGCCTGAGTAAATTGTTTTATGAACACTAAAATTTATAATTCACTTTTAATCATAGAATCAGGGTTTTAATCTTTGGGGTTAGTTCAAGGATTATGTATCCTTACACATCTTGGGTAAATACAGCTTCAGGTGTATACACCTCCCTATATCTCAGGATTATAGGGAATACAATTCCACCATAATGAGTAAACTCTCTTTCCCCATATAATTTTATTTTTCATTTTCTTTATTAATCCATTGATATGTAAAGCTAATGCATTCTGGATATGATTTTCCTTAACTAACCACCTAATTACATAGGATCCCATGTGATTTAATGAAATCATTCAAGGGGAAAATCATTAATCTCAAATTAATTTCATCAATCATCATTCAAGCATCCCAAAATCACATTTCAAACATTATATTTATTTTCAAAAACAAATATAAAATATTTTTCATCAAAAATCACATCCTTCAAATAATTTCATTTCATTCAAATTCCATTGAACATGTCAAGACTTAGTTTCTCAAAATAATCATCAAAATATTTCCTCAAATCACCATTTTCAATTCCAAATAAGTTTCTATAAATCATAACTATTTTACAAAATAAATCACTAAATAGGTTGAATCACACACACCATTCCATTTTGAAACAATTGTTTGGAATACAAAATTATACATTGAAACCCAACTATAAATCTATTAAAATAAAACAGGCAACAAGGGATTCAATTGATAAAGACTATATTACAAAACCACCCCTAAATTTTTGGTATTATCAAACACTCAGCAAGGGATCAAAAATAAAAGGAATACAATGGGATAGAATCAACCAGGAGGTAATACTAGAAACAAAATTCAAAAATCAAGATAAAGATCCATAAAAACATAAGGATAAACATCCCTTAAAAATCAGATATGAAAGAAAATAGGAATTCAAAATTGAATCAATTTTAAACTTACCTAAAGAGAGTCAAATCATCAATAGATACTTCATTACATGAATATTCATGGTTGGAAGGGATAGGAATGCCTCAAGATCACCTCCAAGGTCAAATGGGTCAAATGGAGTTTGATGGAGGCAAGTTTAGTTTAAAAATATAGGTTTTGGTAAATGGAATTATGATATTATTAATAACTTACACACCCATATCGGAATCACTGGTTGTCATCAGCTAACTAGTGGAAATAGATAGAAATCTTAGGCCTCTAAAATCCCTAATGGCTATCCAGTTCGGTTCCTATAGGAACTCCCTGCTTCCAACATTCCACAAACTGGCTGGTGGGTCTCACCTATGAGTTAGTGTACTACATGTATCTTTTTTAGCTACTGGCCCATGACCTCTCATGATCCAAACTATCGAGAAACATCTCAAACTAAAAAATAATAACCAAAACCACTTTCAAATCCCCAAAAATTCTATAAAAAACTAGTAAAAACCAATAATAAACATGAAAATAAAGAAAATAAAATCAAAACAAAGATCATATATGAAATTAGTTTTCATGGAGTTACAATTTCCCCCACTATAATTCATTATGTTTCCAAAAAGACTCATCAAGAATACTAGACCAAAGAGTAATTAGGACACTACTATATCATCATTATCTTATACTCCAAAATCTCATGACCATCAATACAATTTTTCTATAAAAATCATTATAAGATAGAAGACTTATTCTATAGGAACATCACCTAAAAATGTTAAATTTGAATTTGATTCTCAATCATAGTCATATTAGGCTCTACATCAATGTATTCCCAATTAAAAATATGAGACATTTATGAGAGGTATTTCTTGATATGTGATGTGTGAATCATGTTATGGATCAAATAAATTTGGGTTGGCAGGGATAAATGGTATACCACCTTTCCAACCAGTTCAATAAACACAAATAGTACCACATATCATCGTGAAAAATTCCCTTATTTTATAAGACGTTGGTGAACTAGAGAAGGAAATACCCTCATAGACACTTGGACACCAAATGGCAACTTCAAAGGACATCGATGCCAATTTACATAATATTTATACCAACTTTGAGCCATCACTAGCCTATGAAAAATCATATGGATCTTCATCATCATCTCCTAGACTTTGTTGGCTCCCACCGGGGAAGCTACACAAACCTCCGACCAATAGAGAGATGATATAAATGGTTTCCCATACAAGGAATCAAACTATGCAATATTAATGGATGACTAGTACTTATTTTTGTAGGAAAAATAAACTAGCCCCAAATGTAAATGCCACACTCCTCCAAATTCAATAAGTCAAGTGAAAATCATATTTTCAAGAATCTTTATATCCCATTCTATCTGAACATACATTTGAGGGTGATACATTAGGCTTAAATTAACCTAATATATCATCACCTCTTCAATACCTCTCTAAGACTAAGATGTAAATAAGGGATCCCTATCAAAACAATAATATTTTCAACTCCATAAATACTGAAAATATTATGCACATACATATTTCATAAATAATTAACATTAGTCCTATCATGAATAGAAATAAAGTGAGCCTATTTTTTCAATCAGTTAATAACCACCCAAAATTATATTCTTTCCTCAAGAATTAATTAGAAAAAACAATAAAATCAATAGATATATCATCCCCTTTCAAATATGGTAAGGGGGGGTTGAAACAAACTGGAGGGATTCTGATGCTCGACCTTGATTTTCTAACTAGTGTAGCAATGGGAAAAATTATGATGTATCATTTTATAACTATCCACTAGAATATATTCCGCATCATAAAAAATCATTTTCATGTTTGGGTGAACTACCCACTGGTAATGATAATAATCCCCCATCACAGCCTTTCTCATAGTCGATGGAATAAAAATAAATTTCTAAAGAAAAGAATGTTCTCATGAGATAGAAACAATTCACTGATGGTCTCCTTTCCATGTAATGAATTCCGGATACCTCAAAACTTTCCTCAAGTTTATAATCCTATAGAATCATCTCAATAAGATTGGATGTAAACTAAACACATTCAATAATAAACCTAGTCTCATCCTCTCAAACTCCTAAATGACTGTGTGCAAAGAGATTCATTAGATTCTAGTCCTATGAAGATTCATTTTTAGAATGTAATAATAAATTATTTCTAAGAGAATCAGAAAAAAATCACTTTTATGGGTATAGGAGCTGATAAAGTCAAAAGATTATAGGTGATTTATCCACATCCACTGTCAGAGATTCAAACCTTTCTATGAAAAGATATAACTAAATCTCTTTTGAAATGTGTGCATCATAGATGTGTATTTTATATTGTTTGTTGGATAGTTATTCTCATGTATCCAAAGATCAATATAACCATAATCCACCATGTGGTAACCCTACATAAGAATGCAGCCCAAACCTGAACGTAAATCATCATAAAAGACCATGTAGCCCTGCCCCGCATCTAGAATATTTATCACTAGATATGAAGTAAAATTTTTCTTTCACCCATCAAAGGAAACTTATCATTTTGAATCCCAAATGATCTTCACTCTAATTTTAGTGAGAGAAATAAATAAATAAACCATCTTTGAGAAATATTTTATGAATTAGTGGTAGTACCCTACTGAACCTAAAAATCTATGGATCTAAAATACATTCTACAATACCTCCCATGTCATAACAACTTTAAACTTTTTAGGATTATCTAAGATACCATGATCCAAGACTATGTGCCCCAATAAATTCACCTCCAAAATCCTTAATTTTTACTTTCACAAAATGGTATAAAGTCAGTGACTCTTCAAGATGTTAAAAAATATTCTTCAGTTAAGTACATGATCTTCCAGAATTTCTGAATGAACAAATATTTCATCCATTAATACCATAATGAAATTATAAAGATAATGGTGGAAAATCATGTTCATGATTTTCATAAAAATAGCAGGATATTCAGTCAAACCAAATGACATAATAAAATAATCACAGTGTTCGTAACTTCTATTGAATACGGTCTTTGGGATATCAAACTCCTTGATCTGAAGCAGGTTGTAACAATACCATATATCAATCTTATATAACCACATATACCCTTTAATTTGATCATACAAATAATTAATGTGAGGTAAATAGTTATATGTTATTGAAAATAACCCAATTAAGTTTTTTGTAATCAACAAAAAAGTGAAGGGTTACATAATACATCTTGGGAAAATGTACTGGTGTAGCCCAAGGTGAGAAAATATTTCAAATAAATTCTTTAGATTTAAGTAATCCAACAAATTCCTGAAATCCTTATGTTTATATGGTTTTATATGGTAAGAGGAAATATATACTATTTTTTTACCTGACACCAAGTAAATAGAGAACACAACCTTCCTTTATTGGGGTTGGAAAAAAATTAACAAAAACACATATAGAAACTCAAAAAATATTAGAGGAAGTTCACTATAATATAGTTCCTCCTCTATTTCAATAGTATACAAAGATATCATCCTACCCAACTCTAGAAGAGGAGGTCTAAATTGGCTAGACCTCAGGTCCCATTCTCCCTGAAAATATGCAACTCCCTAATAGGGAGAAGTAAAGTAGAACTGTCAATTATAATAGTCAACCAGGGATAAATGAGAAACAAACTAATCCATTCTATGAATAATGACCGGGGGATTCATTTCAAGAAAGAAAATCACATATTATCTTGATCTCTGTTAAAAAAATGCAGAATAGGGGTATCATAGACCCTTCACCTTATTCTTTCTAAGAGCCACTGCAATCACCATCCCAAAAGGTGTAAGATTTGTTATAAGATTCAATGGTTCCACAATGTGGGTTAAAAATAAAGAATGATATGCACTAGTATCAAATATGTTTTTTTGGAATTCTGAAGAAAAAGATTAAATAGGGTCATGAATTTTTTTTCTTTTTAAGGATCTTGAAAATTGAAATAATCCATCTTCAATGAAAGGGATTTTTTAATTCTCTCTCAAAGATGACTAATGAAGTAGAAAATAAATAAAGTAAATAACATGAAACTGTGATGTATATTTGTTTCATGGAACATAAATCCCCTAGTCCACTCCAAAAACACTCCCTCTATGAGATTGGTGATTTTCACTAACCAGTTTTATTTTCAAATGGACCTTGAAAAATATTTGAAGGTGGGTAACACCTTATAACAAGTTATGTTCTTTTATAGGGAACCTCAAAAACCAAATCTTAGTATGAGAATCTGAAACTCAACTAACAATGAGTAAAATTAGTTGACACTTCAATAGAAATATATTAGATGTATACTGTTTAAATAGATTCAGCGCATAGCTACAGAAATAGTTGAAAATTTTAGATTATCTTAAATACATCACATAGAAGTCATCAAGGGATATTTAATGTCATATAGGATTCTTCTTTAATGAGTAGCACTAAAATAAATATATTTATGAAAGGATTATTATTCTTTACACAAATAAAACAAGGATTTTTATAGAAATATTTTCTATCTAATTAAAATATTGTATAACAATATGAAACTTTGAAGATATTTTTTTTCATTGAAATAATATTTTTCATTATGGCCCACTATGAAACGTACCAATGAAATATTTATAGAAAAATAAAAATATCCAGTAGTTGTAGTGTCTCCTATACCTTCAAACATTCAATATAAAATGAATCAATAGTTTTCATAAATATCACTAAGAATATAAAAGAACCGTTTGACTCTTTATTTATGAAAATAATCTTCAAATAATAATATTCAAAACCATTTGAATATTTCATCCGATAAATTCTCCAAAACAATAGAATCATTGAATAATTCAAAATATCCTTTTAAATCCAATAAAACCACCTTTAGTCCTAGTTAAAATAGTTCAAGAACTCTGATGGAACGAACTTTAGAATAATTCAAATATTTTAATTTTAATTTTAAACATTGATTAGACAATAAAAACAAATATGTTAATTACATTTTAATGGTATTAAATGTTCATTTTTTATCTTATGGGCCTGAGTTACTGGATTTTAATTTTGAACATACATTCTCATCATTTGTGCACTTCATGCCTAATGTACACCAATTTAGGCCTGATGATTCATCTGATTTTAAGGAATGTAATTATCCATATTTTAATTTTATATTTTGGGAAATGTATCTAAAATTTAATATGAACATTTTTCATTCAGTTATCAATGGAGGATTCATAAAGGATGATGGTGATATTTGGTGATGAAAGGAAACAATTCTAAAGAAGGAAGATTGGACACCAGCCCACTAATGAGAATGTGGGGCCCACAATACAAGCCCAATAAATTCAAAATTTCGTGGGATGATATAAGACATTTATATTAACAAATAAGTCTTCAGGAGTCGGTTCTAATTCTGCCTCCATGGTGGTTATTAAGGCTTCCCAAAGAGAAGATCAAAATCTGCGCCAAAATCCGCGGCACAGAAATTTATCCCACTAAAGTGGTCATAACTCCAGATACACAACTCCAAATAGGCCCAAATTTTACATAATTATATAAGACATCTGGAGACACAAAATACTCTTCTATGACCTACCTAGATTTTGCGATATTCTTTCCCATGAAAGACGTTATTTTTAGGGAAGACAAGGAGAATAAAAAGTCAAGGAGGGGATCAATTTCTCCACTACTTTCCACCACCCTAAGGCCTAAATTAATTTAATATTTGGGAATACATTGATTGAGGCTCGGCCTAAGGCTTATCAATCTCCTATTTAAGGTAGTGGTGGTGAGGGGTAATACATCTCTTTTTTTTTAATGTTATTATTCCAAAGTTCTATTGTAATGTTCTCAATTTCCATGTTGGTTTATTTTTTGTATTTATATGTTCTTAAATAACATCTTTATATCATATTCTTCCCATTATCTCTCATTAAAACTCACAAATCACAGTTATATCTCTGTGTTGTGGTGAATTATTTCACACATAGGTATTAATTTCGTTCACACACACGGAGAGGTGCTTGTTATTTCCGTGATTTTAATTTCTTCAATCCAATACTTGTAAGCCATCTTTCATCCACCATTGAGAGTATACCATAAATGGAGGGCTAACCCATTAATGGGTTGATTCTAGGATGATGAAAAGTCTGTATTGAATGTTATTTTATGAACAAATTTTTGTTAATTGGCCAATTAATTCAAGACTTCCATTCTTCAATTATTTCCACTCCTCATCTTCACTGTGTTTGAGGAAGATAATTCCACATACTAAAATGACCATACACCTTGGAGAGATCATGAATTCTGTTCTCTAAGTGTGTAGGGTATTATTAATTGAGTTTATTTAGCATAAAACCATAAAATGATGAATTTAGTGTTATTTTGAAGAATGGATTCATCAAGAATTAAAAAAACCAAAATTGTTTAAAGAAGTAAAATTCATTCAATTCACCCAAAGCATAATCCTAAGATCAACCCATTTTCATTAAATTGAATTCACTTAGGTTTATTAGTGTTCTTTAAAACCATCTAAAATCAAAACCAAGTTGGCCACTTCACAGCCAAAAATTCGTCTCATAGGTTTTGCATCTTAGGTATCTTCTTAGGTCTCGGTGGATTCGACAACCCAAGCTAGACTACAAGGACCATTCTACCTTCATGTCTTGGGTAAATTTGAGTTTGAATCAAATTTTGGCACCATTTATAGGGACCTAAGTAAGTACCTTAGACCAAAACATTCTTTCCTCACCCTCATTCTTATATTATCACCCAAGATCTCTTATTTTGTCCCTTTCCCACTTTTTTTCCCTTTTGGCGCATGTCCGCCTCAACCCTCGATAATTCAAACAGACTAGTTAGGGTGGAAAGTCCTAGGATAGGGGAGTCAAGTGAAACTAGGGGATTGTTTACATTATATCATAATCCTCTTGATACTCCAGAGTCCAAATTTTATCCCATTTCAATGGAAGGTCTTCAAAGAAACCAACTCATAAACCCGAGTGGAAACCAAAATGGAAATCCAAATGAGGTAGCCCCAAACCTGGGGAATGCAGTTCATCAAACCATGAATGACTACCTCACACCTTACTAGACCAATGCCTCCTCATGCCTTAGACACAATTCCCTAGAAGATGCCAACTACATCTTTAAACCCTATGTCCTAAACCACCTTCCCACATTCCATGGAATGGAGTCTGAGATGCCCTACCTTCACGTTAAGGAGTTCAATGACATTATAGAAACCATTTGCCCCCCACATTGACTAGAATCAGCTAAGTTAAGGCTATTTCCTTTTTCTTTACAGGATCGAGCTAAAAATTGACTAAACATTTTGAGACCATCATCCATAAACTCTTGGGACCAACTACAAAGAGAATTCTATAAATAATACTTTTCCCACCACAAAACAATTGCACTTAAAAAGAGAATCCAAAACTTTTTTGAAAAAGAGGTAGAGTCATTTTATGAAATATGGGAAAGGTTTAAAGACACCCTAAACATGGTTCCACACCATGGTTTTTCAATACCTGAACAAGTGATAATTTTTTATGAAGGGTTGGGCCCTGAGAACAAACAATTTATTGACATGATGTGTAATGGAACCTTTAAAAACAAAGCCCCAAATGATGCTTATGAGTATATGGAAAGCCTTCCAACAAGGGTGAGTAATGGCTGGAGAGTCTACATTGACTATAGGAAGCTAAAATCATTTACCAAGAAGGACCATTTCCCCTTACCATTCATTGACCAAGTCCTTGAGAGAGTGGAAGGTCATTCCTTCTACTATTTCTTAGATGGGTACTCAGGGTACAATCAAATTGATCTATCCCTAGAGGATCAAGGGAAGACTACATTCACCTATCCATTCGGCACCTTTTCCTACAAACGCATTCCCTTCGAGTTATGCAATGCCCCAGGAACCTTCCAATGGTGCATGATGGGAATCTTCTCAGACATGGTAGGGAATTTTCTAGAGGTCTTCATGGATGACTTCTCTGTGTTTGGGGATACATTTGAGGGATGTATGAGGAATGTGGAGAGAGTCTTGTCAAGATGTGAAGAAAATAATATGGTCTTAAACTGGAAAAAATACCATTTCATGGTTACAGAGGGACTAGTTCAAGGCCATCTGGTCTCAGGTAGGGGGATTGAAGTTGATAAAGCCAAGGTTGACATCATTCGTCACCTTCCATCACCCAAAACTGTTAAGTAAGTGAGGTCTTTATTAGGACATGCTGGTTTCTATAGAATATTCATCAAGGACTTTAGTTCAATCTCTCACCCCCTTTGTGCACTCCTAGTAAAGGATGCTCCATTTGTTTGGATAGAAATCTATGAGGGTTCATTCTCAACCCTTAAATCCTCTCTCACCTCTCCTCCCATTATGAAATATCCAAATTGGAACCTTCCTTTCAAACTTATGTGTGATGCCAGTGACTTTTCTGTAAGAGAAGTGTTAGTACAACGTTGTGATAAAACTCTTTATGTCATTGCTTATTCAAGAAAATCCTTAAATGATTCCCAAATCAAATACACCACCACTAAAAATGAGTTATTTTCTATTGTGTTTTCCTTAGAAAAGTTTAGGTCCTACCTCTTAGGAACCCTCATCATTGTGTTCACTGACCATTCTGCACAAAAATACCTCTTCCAAAAACAAGATTCCAAGGTTAGACTGATTAGGTGGGTCCTTCTCTTACAAGAATTTGACCTCAAAATCAAGGACAAAAGGGGTGTTGAAAATTTTGTAGCTGGTCACCTCTATAGGGTAGAATTCAAAGACAACTCGAACCTTTCTGTGTCTGATTTATTTCCTGATAAACACCTATACTCTGTGAGTGACTTCCCTTGGTATGCTGACATAGCCAACATCTTAGTTACGGGAGTAATTCCAAAAAATTTAGGGACTCAAGATCGAAGGAAATTACTTTATGATGTTAGTCACTATGTGTTTGATGATCCATACCTCTATAAGTTCTACCCTGACCAAGTCATTAGGAGGTGTGTCCCAGAATCTAAACAAGATTCCATCCTTAAATTCTGTTATATTGAGGCATGTGGAGGTCACTTTTCCTCTAGGAAAACTTCTGCTAAGGTTCTTCAATGTGATCTCTTAGGGCCCACCCTCTCAAGGGACTCTTACACATTTTTTCAAATCTGTCATAGGTGTCAACAAGTAGGGTCCATAACAAAAAGGAATTAAATGCCACTCACTCCGATCTTAGTGGTTGAAATATTTTACTATTGGGGAATTGATTTCATGGGTCCCTTCCCAAACTTTAGGGTATATCTTTACATTATTTTAGCTATCGATTATGTCTAAAAATGGTTTGAGGCCATTACTACAAAATCCAATGACCATCAAACTATGATTATATTTCTCAAGGAAAACATCTTCTCTATATTTGGAATTCCTATGGATATCATTAGTGATCGTGTAACTCATTTTTGAAATCGTCCATTCTCATCACTCATGGAAAAGTATGGAATTTCTCACAAAGTGTCCACTTCTTACCACCCAAGACCAATAGTCAAGCTGAGTTAGCCAATAGAGAAATTAAACAGATTCTTTAGAAAAATGTTAATCCATCTAGGAAAGATTGGTCGAGAAAAATCTTAGATGCTCTTTGGGCCTATCCGACTGCATATAAAACCATTTTAGGAATGTCCCTATATAGGTTGGTTTATAGTAAAGAATGTAATTTGCCAGTGGAGATTGAACATAAGGCCTTTTGGGAAATTAAAAAATGAATTATGACCTCTCATTGGCTGAAACAAAAAAAAATTAGATCTCAATGAACTTGAGGAACTTAGGATAGAGGCTTATGAAAATTTAAGGATCAATAAAGCTAAAGTACAATCCTACCAATCTAGAAATATTAAAACCAAACACATTGAACCGGGAAAACCTGTTCTTTTGTATAATTCTAAACTTCACTTACACCTGGGAAAATTGAGGTCTAGATGGTCAGGTCCATACATAGTGCATAAGGTGTACCCCCATGGGGCTGTTGAAATTCAAGATCCCACCAATGGTCAAACATTTAAAGTTAATGGTCATAGAGTCAAAACATTCATAGAACCATTCCAAAAACATGAAGTTGATGAATACTTGTGTAAACCTACCTTATATGATGAAAATAATTAATCGATTAGGGGTCCAATTCAAGATAATGACATTAAACAAAGCATTGCATGGGAGGCAACCCATGGTTTTCAAGTTTCCAATCATTTTTTTGTTTTAATCAACTTTATATTTCAAATAGGATTAGTGTATCATTTTGATATAACTTTATTCTAACTCAGTCTATTGACATATTCTTCTCTTATGAGTATGGATGGGTATGAAAGGGGAGCACTGTATTCATCCATGTCACACGGTGTGATCCCTGTGTACTACCTTACCCAGAAATTAAAAAGAATACAACATATCATCAGTTGATTTAAAAAAACAAAAACAAAAACAAAAGTAAAACCATAAAAATGATGAGACTTGGAATTAAATATATTATTGTGTTGTTTTTTCTATCTGGTTTGTTCTTGTTTGTATGGTTCAGGGACTATTTTTGGGTGACACGTATTCCATCAAGGAGGTTCCTACATCTCCCATGAGAACAAAGAGTTATTTGGGATCACCACAATCATCATTATGAAGCCATCGTGTGAACTTGTTCCATGCCCTTTCCAACTCATTCCCCCCCACCCGCTTTCTCCTCTCTTTTCTTTTTACGAAACTAGGGACAGTTTCATTCTAAGTTGGGGTGTGTGGAAACAAACATTTTGTTAATAAAAAGAAGTAAAATTCCTTTATCATTCATATAATAACATCTTTTCTCATATTAAAACTACATAGAAAATAATTTTTATTTCCTTGAATCTTAATTTAATTAATGATTAAGTTTACAAGCATTGATTTTGGAAGTTTGGTTTTCTAATGAGAATTTTCATCATTTTTATTTTCATCTATTAAATCAAAATGCCACAATGCACATCCTCTAGATTATAGGGTACAAATTTGAATTCTCAGGGTCCCATAATAAATATCATAGGCTGGTTTGATTTTTATGAATAATATGAGTATTCAAATATATATATATATATATATAATAAATAAAAAATAAAATAAAAAATTGCATGTAGATCAATGGATTGATAAAATACATGGCTTTCGGCACTTGGGGATTGTGACTCCAGTGTTGTCTAGCCCTGAGTTTTTTACACTATCTCTATTTATGGTAATATGACTTTGTTTTTTATCAAGTTAACTCGAGACAATTCCAGAGTATGTGGGCTTCACTTGGTGCCCTAAGGCCTTTGAGTCTGGGAGTCATCGGCAAAGTATTGCTACATGGGTTAATTTTATTAACTGCAATCTCAATTACTATGGCAGTATTGAAAAAAAAATAAGAAAAAAAGGAATAAAGAATACTCATATTAGGATTAAATTTTATTCCACCTAGAGCTTCCATGATTTCCCCCTTGAATGAAAATGAACCCCCATATCTATTGTGATTCACAATACATCGTTTCGCCTAATTGAGTTGGATGAAGTATCATGATAGATTTGGTCAAAGGAATGGGATTGGGATTGGGATCTACTTTTAAATTTATCATGTTTTAAATTATTTTGATAGGTTATAAAGATATATTTGTGTGTAGTTTGCATTATGATCACTGTTTGATATAATGTGTTTGAAAAAAAAGAATTCAAATATAATCTTCAAATTATTTGCTCGAGACTAGAAAATTTCAAGTTGAGGGGTGTGATTAGACAATAAAAACACATATGTTAATTAAATTTTAATGGTATTAAATGTTCATTTTTGATCTTATGGGCCTGAGTTAGTGGGTTTTAATTTTGAACATCCATTCTCATCATTTGTGCACTTCATGCCTAATGTACACCAATTTAGGCACGATGATTCATCTGATTTTAACGAATGTAATTATCCATATTTTAATTTGATATTTTGGGAAATGTATATACACTTTAATATGAACATTTTTCATTCAGTTATCAATGGAGGATTCATAAATTATTATGGTGATATTTGCTGATGAAAGGAAACAATTCTGGAGAAGGCAGATTGGAAACCAGCCCACTGATAAGAATGTGGGGCCCACAATATGGACCCAATAAATCCCAGATTTCATGGGATGATAGAAGCCATGTAGTGGAACAAATATATCTTCAGGAATCAGTGCTAATTTGATATCTATGTTGGTTATTAAGGCAGCCCAAAGACAAGATCAAAATCTGAGCCAGAATCTATGGCCCAGAAAGTTATCCCACTAAAGCGGCCATAACTCCTGATACACAACTCCAAATAGGCCAAAATTTTGCAGAAGTCTAAAAGACATCTGGAGACACAAAAAACTATTTTATGACCCACCCATATTCTGCGATATTATTGACCATAAAGGACGTTATTTTCAGGGGAGACAAAGAGGATAAAAAGTCAAGGAGGGGATCAATTTCTCCACTACTTTCCACCACCCTAAGGCCTAAATTAATTTAATATTTGGGAATACATTGATTGAGGCTCAGAATAAGGCTTCTAAATTACCTATTTAAGGCAGTTTTGGGGAGGGGTAATACATATCTTGTTTTTTGTAATGTTATTATGCCAAATTTCCATTGTAATGTTCTCAATTTCCATGTAAGTTTATTTTTTGTATTTCTATGTTCTTAAATAACATATTTTTCTCATATTCTTCCCATTATCTCTCATTAAAACTCATAAAAAATAGTGATATCTCTATGTTGTGGTGAATTATTTCACACATAGTTGTGAATTTCATTCACACACACAGAGGAGTGCTCTTTATTTCCGCGATTTTAATTTCTTCAATCCAATTATTGTAAGCCATATTCCACCCACCATTGAGAGTATACCATCAATGGAGGGCTAACCCATTAATGGGTTGATCGTAGGATGATGCAAAGGCTGGATTGAATGTTTTTTTATGAAAAAAAAAATTGTTAATTGGCTAATTAATTCAAGACTTCCATTCTTCAATTATTTCCACTCTTCATCTTCACTGTGTTTGAGGAAGCTAAATTCAAGTACTAAAATGACCATACACCTTGGAGAGATCATGAATTTGGTTATATAAGTGTGTAGGGGATTATTAATTGAGTTTAGTTAGCCTAAAACTAGAAAATGATGAAGTTAGTGTTATTTTGAAGAATGGATTCATCAAGAATTAATAAAACCAAAATTGTTTAAAGAAGTAAAATTCATTCAATTCACCCAAAGAATAATCCTAAGATCAACCCATTTTCATTAAATTGAATTCACTTAGGTTTATTTTTCTTCTTTAAAACCATCTAAAATCAAAACCAAGTTGGCCACTTCATAGCCAAAAATCCATCTCATAGGTTTTGCATCTTAGGTATCTTCTTAGGTCTCAATGGATTCGACAAACCAAGCTAGACTACAAGGACCGTTCTACCTTCATCTCTTGGGTAAATTTGAGTGTGAATCAAACATACTACCTTTATCATCAAAATACTAGTAATTGATAATCAGATGAATAATCTATCCATTCTACATGAAACTATCTATAAAACTTTGATCATTATAAATGGAATATAATGATCAAAATCCAACTAATAAATTATCATGAATAACTCAAAATAAATTGTGGTAGATATAAATATATAAATGTGTTAAAATAGAGTATTGAAAGGTGACCTATTTGAACCAATCAAAAATCTTGAAAATATTGTGAATATTATATTACATGATGTCTGATTTGGTATGTTCTATTTTATTCTATATATATACTTCATGTTCTAGTGCATTTTATGTATCCAAGATTCCAATTATTCATGTAGTAGTGAAGAGAACTAAAATATGTTTCCAATATGATTTTATATGCATACTATTATATCGATGCAAGATTCCAAGTTTCACATGCATACTGGATTTCATTTTTTCATTTTGAAAGAGATGACTTTAGATAAAAAAACTATATTGATCAAGATATCCTTCACATCTTGGATCCAATTCATATTTCATTCTCTGGATTTGAAGGTTTATATAATGCATTTCCCTATTTTCATATATATCATTCATATGGTATAAGTAAATAAGATCACCTTCATGAAAACTCATTTTCCAACTAGAATCAGAATTACAGAAACTTAGATCGTAGATTGGAAATTTTTCTTATTCCTTAATTTCACAGCAATACATCCTCAACTTATTCAAATGCATTTCATAAGAATCTTACTGTGGTTCATCAGTATCTCCCTCCTAAATCTATATTAAATGTCTTCTCAAGGCATAGTATTACACAACATTATTATATAACAAGGAAAGGATCAGTCAAGAGATACAATAAAATCAACAATATAAATCTAAATATAACTCGGGGAAAAATCATAGATCAATGTTTGGGAAAACTCTAGAAACATATCAAAAACTATTGAAAGGCACTTTTTCTTAACCAATCAATGTAATATAAGGTTTTATATAATGAGAAATGATTATGATCTAACTCTCAACCTACCCCTTAAATACTAAAAATATTTTTCCTTTTTTACCAAGACATCCCAAATTGCATATCGACATTAAAGGATAGATGAAAACACCTATGATGAAAATATTTCATGAAAAAAACCAGATAACCTACTAAACTGATATCTACATCGGCACTGACATTCCCCAAAGGGAATTTCCAATACCCACAGGATGGAGACTAGAATATGGGAAACAATAATGATCAAGGGGAATGATTTCTCAATAAGAACAACAACAAAAACACAGAAAGTGGATAAGAAACCATAAAAATTCCATACACTAAAATAATCAAAAGGTAAATATTACAAACCCATGACAAAAGAACAATCCAAAACATAACATAATCCAAATTCAACATCAACACCAATATATCTTCCCAATAGGTGGTTCATATACTCTTCCTATCACTGCCAACACCCAATGTTCCACTATCAAGAACACCCTCAAACTCTAAGTGGTACATACTCATTCCCTAGATCTAGAAAAATAAAGTATACACACACCCAAGGGTAAATATAGGCTATGAGAAAACTAACCCAGTAGGATCCCACAAGGAAATTTTAAAAGTAGTCCATATCAAATTAACCAAATATTCTCAATTTTAAATAATACATGTATGGGTAATATTTCCACAATTCATAATAAAATGTGATTTCCAAATCACTTCAATATAAATTATAAAATAGGTACAAATCAAAATTTCTATCAAAACATGCATGAATAGTCATCTCTATCTAAATAGGCATGTGTAAAGAATTTTATAAACATTGGCATGTATCATTCACTTTCAATCATAGCACCATAGTTATAAGACCTAGGGTTAGTTCTAGCCTCAAAGTTCCTCAAAAATATTGATCAAATATGAATCTAGGTGTACACACATCCCTAGATCTTAGGTTTAGGGGGAATATAAGTCCACCCCAATGGTTGAACTCCCTTCCCTCATCAAATTTTTGTTTTTATTGTCATCATCAATCCATTAGTAGGTAGATCCAAAACAAATTCTTAGTGTACTTCTCCAAAACTACCCACCAAACTTCCCACACTTCCATGTGATTCATGAAAATCATTTAAGGGTTAAATTATTCATCTTAAAAAGGTTTCATCAATCATTGTTCAATAACTCCAAAATAGTACTTTTAGACATACCATTTCTTTTTAGAAACAAATATCAAACTGTTTTCATAAAAACTCATTCCTTTCAAAATAATTTATTTTTTCAAATTCCATAGAACATTTCATGCCTTAATTTCTAAAAATCATCATCGAAATCATTATTTAAATCACCCATTTCAATCAAAACTCGTTTTTTTAAATCAACACTTTATTTCAAAATCCATTGTCAAATAGATAGTATCACATGCGCCATTCCATTTCAAAACATGTATTAAAAATTTAAATTAATTCTTTGGAAACCAATTAGAAACCCATTTCAAATCAAACAAGAAAAAACTACTTCAATTGATATGAACTAAATTACAAAACCACCAACCACAATTCATGATATCATCAAATACCCAACAAGGGATCCAAAATCGGAGTATGAAGATTGGATAAAATCAACCAAGATTGAATCCTAGAAACACAATTCAAAAATAATGATTTAGATCCATAAATAACACAAGGATCCACAACCCTCTAAGAATGAGTAACATGGTGAAAGATGATTTCATAATCAAATCAAGGTTGAAATTAATGAATGTGATTCAACACTATAATCAAAACTTCGATCAGTGAAATTAAAGGTTGGAAGGGACAATAATGACTCTAGAGAGCATCCAAGGTCGAATGGGTCAAGTGGAGTTTGATGGAGGAGTGTTTAGTTTTAAAATGGACGTTTTGGGAAATATAATTATAATACTTACCAACCCTTACTCACATGGATCAGCATCAACGACTAGTTGTTGGCTCCCACAAAATTACTATTGGTTCCATACAAAATTATTGGGACTTTGGAAGCCCCACTGACTAATTGATGGAGTTCCTATAGGAACTCCCTACTTCCAACATGTTATTTTCTAGCTATTTGTTCTCACTAGATAGTCGATGGATTGCCTATAGCTATTCTAGCTAGTGGCCCATGTATAATCTTGAGTCAAACTCCCAAGATACCCTTTAACCTCTCAAACAAGAACCAATTCCACTTCAGTGACCCTTTAATGGAAATAAATAAGAAATAATAACCCAGAATCAACATTAAAATAAATAATAGAAAAGAAAAAAAAGATTGTATTAGAAAGTAGGTGTTGGGATGTTACATCAGGCTAGATCCTTTTTAATATTGAGTTGCACTAATGCTTTTCTATAGGGAACACTTTATTTTCATTAACGGATTCTTTGATTCATATTTTTTCCACTCCATAAATTCTTGTGGGGATAAACATTATAGTTGACTAGATGGGGATTGATTATGAATCAAAGATATTCTATAAATTTGTCCTAGATTTTATCAAAAATGAGTTTTTGATGGGTATTCACAAGGTATTTTAAATTATGTGAAGCTTTAAAAAAAATTAGGATTTAAAAAAGGATTTTTAGATATATTTTTACAATTTATTGTATAGGAAACAATATATGGTGAAATGGAACTACGTCCGAAAGGCTTTATTATAGGTGATTGATTAAAGAAGATATGCCTTAAATCCTTACACATTTGAGGTAGACATCTTAGGGTAAGATAATGGAATATCATAAGGCATTAATATATAGATATCATGCTTCTTCCTTGTTTAATCATATCATATGATAGGGTTTTAATTGTAGAATATAATTAACATTGTGTTATGATTGGTATAGTAGTTTAATGTTAAGAGTTAACATTTTAATGATCTTCCACATAGGATACCATCTACTTAAATTATTTTATAGTGATGAAACGTATGGGAGAAGTATCACATCTAAGGAGTTGAAAGCATTATGACTATAATGAATTAACTTGTGCATTATGAAAATATGAGTTAATACATGTTTGTTGGCCTTGACTTTAAGTATAGGACATGAATGGAAATGATTCATATGTCAGTTTGAGCATTCTATTCAAACTATTGATACTCTCTTTATTTGTAGGTCTATCACTCCTTTTTCAATCTAAGATAACCATTTGGGTGATTTAGAACAAATAGTAGATAAACTATGTATATGGGAGTTTAATGGATTCCCTTTAGTGATCTCCATCCTACACATATGGTGAAGAAAATTACATCATCGCTTCAGGGAAATGTAGAAAAATATATTCTTTATTTTGTGATTATTATAAGTTTTGGGTATTCACGCAAGGAGTAGTTAAGAAAATTGGTTTCTATATGATTCTATTATGATTACCAAGTTTAATTTAATGCTCTGAAACCCATCACTTACGTTGATCTCTATTCCACTAGACCTAGTGTCTTCTGATTAAATTTTTTTATAGAATGTTTACTTATTTCACCTTTGATAAGCTAGGGATGCACTTGTAACTTCTTATATTATGGAACCTTATGTGGAAAATCCATCCTCTCCTATTTGTCTCATTATATACATACTTATGTTTAAATACATCCACCCATCTCTACCAACTCATGGTTTAATAATTTTTTTAACAGATAAATAGAAATAAATAAATCAGTATATAAAAACAATTTATGTAAATATATATTTATTATTATATAAAAATAATTTAAGTATATATATAAAATATATTTATATCAATATAAATATATATTTTTTAAAGAAATATGATAAAAAAACATATTTATATCATTTATCAATGTGAAAAAACACTAAAAATATATTTTATCAGTATTTTTTTAGCAATTAAAAAGGGTATGATTGATGATTTATTTTTAATTGTGATCGAATGAATAAATTTTTAGTGATTTTTATAAATTCTTAGAGAGATAATTTTATTCTAAAATATGTAATAGTGATTCTACTTTATTTGTGGAACACTCCAATAACTTATATTTGACATATATCCCCCATTTAGATAGTGTAGTTAAAAAAATTTCAATTTGGGTTATTTAATACGACATAGTAGTAATAATGAACATATGAAAGGGGTGGATGAGAGTGTCAGATGAGGACTGATCCAAGTAAGAAGATATATTTTCCAGGTCTAACTATTATAGTGTAACCCATGATAAAATTTTCAGCATGTGTGATCATTAAGGGTCCATATTTTTTATAAATGAAAAAATGAGAACTTTGGTTATTTTTATTTCATTTTTCGATTAATCATTATATAAAAAAAGTCTATACTTGAATAATATTTCAAAAAAAATATGATCTTAAATAAATAATTAAGTTTTATTAAAAAAACTCATTATTTTAAAACAAAGGTACATTTATAAACATAAAAAATTGTTTTTTATGGTTATAATATATTTCATAGGTCATTTAGAAGATTAAATTAATAAAAAAAATATATATATTAAAAAAAGTTTTGTGAATGGACTCGGGTATGGACTTGGTAAATCCATCACCAAAAACCCATGATGTACATGAACTTGAAGTTCATGGCATGAATTGATCCCTGGTTTGGTGGATTTGGTTGACAAATTTTTTATGGATCTTAAATTTGAACCTTTTATGATATAAATGACACATTCATGCCATGAATGTTTTCTTGAAAAAAATGGTTGTAAATCCTATCGCACCCTTATTTTTATGAAAAATGCATTGAATTCTCTTGAAATCTATGTGATTATAGGTTCTTATTCAAGGCATTTTAAAATCCATTTCAAAAGGGATTGATCCCTAGATTCCTATGTTTGATTCAAAGTAATTCAAGCTGAGTTTTTCTTTTATATTATGGTTTTTTATCTGATTTGTATTTTTTCCTACTATTATTTCTTTTAATGCTATGGTGGTTGATCTCATTTGTTATTATGTTGTTTTTTATATTTATTTTCATGGTTTTGGTATAGCATTTTTGGAGGTATGTATTTTCTCTTTTTGACAGACGATCAGAGGTTTGATTTTTTGTGTCATTATTTATCAAAGAATGATGAAAGCCTTAAAGTCAGATATTATGTCATTATACTTTTATTTTATGTTCAATAATAAATTAATCATGCTTTATCACTTTAGGTGAGGTAAAATTAAACTAAATAACAAACTGAATGAATTAATAAACTAATTGATTTATTATTGTATCGATCACATGTTTTCCCACCGTGATAACTAGTTTCCTATTGATTTACTAGATAGTGTTATATATATGATTGCTCTTGGTTTAACATGTTGTTATGAATTATTTAGCATGTTAATGTGATGAAAATGGTTATTAATGTAAATTCAGTAATTTTGTTTCAAAATAATTGAGGAGGTATTTTTATTGAATCCATTGATTCTTATAATTTGATGGAAATAAAATGATTCTTAATGAATGTTTAATTGAAATTGTTCTTCCATGTGTTAATGGAATTGGAAAAATAAAATTAAACTAGAGATCATTATTTTTAATAATAATAAATAGTCTTTTAATGTAATTGTTCTTCCTTAAATTTTTTATGAAACTGAAAGTTATGCGTTAATCCTGTTTAAATAAGAAATATCTTATCATAGTTGATGTTTTTGGTTACTCATATTTGTAAGAAATTATAAATTAATTGGTTAATCTAATATGGTAATAAAATATATTATTTGATAAAGATAAATGTATGGGGCTGAGCAATCCAGTTTACATGTGAAGGTTAGATGCCTTGTTTTTATGGTCGGATGAGACCATTTTCATGTGAAGGATGAATGCCTTATTTTTAGGGATTAGTTTCTCTATTGACTATATTTTTTTGTTTGCGTAATTATATTTTCTCTTTGGATGTGATACTTTATATGTGATGTGATGTGAGGCTAGGATGAATATTGGTTTAGCAAGATGTGGGTTGGGAGGCCCATTTTTGTATTAATTGTTGACACTTGTGATGATGAGATGTTTGGTGATATGAAAGTGGGTATTCATGGTGATATGAATGGTGGGTGAAAGGATATAACCAAGTTTGATGGAATGGTTTGAAGTTAAGATTCCACATTTTTGTTCTGAAATATGGATTCTTGCTCATTAATTTTCTACATTAACGGATGGTTATGTATCTCTTTTATGGTAACCTAGGATGTTTCCTATATTAGATGTAATTATAGAATGGTAAAGTTAATAAATGATGTAACCCAAGATAATGGTGTGGGATGAAGGTTCTGGGAACATTAGAAGTTCTTTTGGTGGTTGTAAAATTAAAATTTCTTTTAATTTAGAGTTTCTCAAAACCCCAAAAAAGGATCTTGCATGTTAAATTTATAATTAATTAATTTATACCTAAAAATGATTATCTCATCTTAGGATACTTTATTCAATGATGTTGTTGATCTTTTGAAAATACTTTCGGATTACCATTGTTGTGATGTAGGGATTTAAGTGTTGAATCTCTCTAGTGGTGATCCACATGTGATCCTTTGATATATGAGAAATGAAAATTTATTTATTTGTGCTATCCTGGTGAATCAAATGTCTTTCATTGTTAATATTGATTTGTCAAGGAACCTATAGGCTTGAAGGATTTCTTCTCATTCTTAAGATAAATATAGAAGAAATTCATGAGATATAGACGTTTATTATGTGCAACGATTCTTTATTCTCAATATCTCATTAAACCTACACAACAGATACTACTATCTATTTATAGAGCTAGGGTTTCAGTTAAAATATTTTTCATTTTTTACCATCCCTTAAATAATATAATCATCTTTAATAAACCTCATGCCTAAATAATAATAATAATATTATTTTTATTTTATGTAATTTTCACTAACTTACACAATAATAAATATAATTTTACCAGCTTGTCAATTAATATTTACCACCATATGTGGTTTTATCCAATTCCAACTCATCATCATTTATTGAATACTCAAATAAAAAATTTATAAAATGATTCATTCATCAATAATATTTTCAATTGATAAAACATGAATACAATTTATCATCAATCTTGAGAATAATATTTATTCCATTAATT
Source organism: Viscum album (assembly GCA_963277665.1). Classification (NCBI taxonomy): domain Eukaryota; kingdom Viridiplantae; phylum Streptophyta; class Magnoliopsida; order Santalales; family Viscaceae; genus Viscum; species Viscum album. Next base: position 2,056,134,586 of record OY728159.1, on the reverse strand, counting down.
TAATTTAGATATAATTTAATCGAGGTCAATAGAAATACTTAGTGTGGGACCCACTAGGATTTCTTCTTTTTCTAATTATGAAATATCACCTAAAGTATAAGATTAATATCTAGAAATGGGTTAAGAAACCCAAGATAAATAACGTAATGTCGTAATGATGAAAACCACATAAGAATGATCTCTATGTAATATAATCCCTTTTTCAAAATATCTCATCAAAAAAGATAGAACATATATGTCATCAACCTATATGATAAATATTTATTTATTTGACTATCTAAAATAATCATTGTTATACCATGTCCATGGAATTTCTGTGAATGTTATATTTTAACAAAAGGGTTGAGATATCAACTTCTATAAATATAGAAGGGAAAAAATTCATCAACTTATCCATTAATAACATGTCATTTGTGATTCACCCAACAAGTCCTAATTCCCTCAATATATAGTATGACATTTTTTGTCAATAAATATAAGAGTGTGAGTCATAACATGAATTAAAGACAATCATAAAGTCAGAAGACAATTACGCACACTCATATATAGGAATATATAATGACACCAAAACATGTGGACTTCTTAATGAGGGTTATTTTATCATAATCTCCCATATTATAGATTACTAAGTGTGAACTTCATGAGAACAAGCCTCATCCGCTTATGATTGCTCACACCTGATAGAATATATACTATGTTCTCTATTATATTATGTTATCTAACCTCAAAACTATATTTATGAATATTTTAAGACCATCTCAAGGTTCTCATCATTCTGGGAAACTACTATGATCTTATCAATGTAACAGACACTCTAAGACATTATGAAATAAATGTTATAAATAGGAACAAAAAATATTGATATGATATTTAAATTAATATGAACTTTTTGAAAATAAATGTAATCCAAAGTAAAAATTATTTGGTTATAGGGAACTAAATCCAACAAAATATTACTTTCACTAGAGATAACTACTAATTAATGGTTAGTCATCATATAAAAAATATGCTTATGCTAAGTATGACAATATCTTCTAGGCCTACTATCTTTCTATTCCTATGGTTGGTAAATCCATGTGTATATGTGGTGAATCTAGTTACTGAAACATTACTATATTGAAAAAATCCTTCATTTAGTGATATAACCAAGTATCCACCTATTGTTCCCATGTACGAATCCTGAAATCCTAACAAAATCCAAAGTCAAAGCTAATCAAAAATGATAAATCTTCTTCTTTTAGAATAACCCATAATTAGAATAGGACATATCTAATACTGCTTCTTAAGCTACATCAGAAGCCGAAACATACTCATATGTTATAGATATCGTAACCAATGCGTATGATAATTTTATCTTTCATATTACTTTAGCCTTTTATGTGATACTAGATCAAATTGAACCAAGTGTAAACATGTGTTCAATTCCCTTGATTACAATATTCTCACTTCTGCAAACACCAGAAACTCATCCAGTTTTACTTTTCCATGTATTGTTAGATAGTTATAATTAAAATTATATAAAATTATTTTAGATTTCTTTGATATTCACCTATTATGATTTATGAAATAATAATATCAAATTTCAGTACGTATCATTACACATGTGATGAATTCATAGCACTTAATCTTGTGAAGTTATTTTAATCTCTTTAATATTTTCCTATTACCATGGATGTTCTACTAGAAGGATTATATGCCAAAAATAATTTGGTCTTTAATTATATCAACTTGTATTTTCTATATTATGTTAATATATGTACTATGAATATATTTAGTAAGACTCACAGATCAATTTTATAGATATTGTTCCCCCTAACACAGTTTCTACTTTAAGTCAAAGTTAGATTAATTTTATTCCTTAGTGTTAAAAATTTGGTAATACATGTCAATTTTTTTATATGATATCAACATATTTATATATAAAAATATAGCACTCCCACTAACCAGTTAGAAAAAAAAATTCACTCATTTATTTCGAAATAAATATTCTATGATCACAATGCATGATTTGTTTATAGTTGAATTTATGTAATCTACATATCTTATTGGAATTTATTAATTTCACCTACCATTTTAGTTATTCCTAGTATACATATAATATAGGGTCCCTCTTTTTGTCATGTTTTATAGACATCCTCAAAAATGATTCCTCTAAATGAGGTGTCTTTAACAATCAATATCCCAATATGATGGTCATATATATATGCTTTGACAAGTAGAATCAAAAAATAATTTTAGTCATCATGATTGGTGAATAAGTTTTGTCAAATACTAAAATTCAAATAATCTATCATTTTATATTGGTACTGTCTTATACCATACATTTACAATTTCTCTAGAATAATCAACAAGAGTATCAAGTCTTAAATACATTCAAAATACAAAATCCTTGAATTTAGATACATGGAATGAATTGATTGAATTTATAAATACTTGTCAGTAGTATCATATTACCATTTAATAATTATTTATAAGAATATTAATTTTGTAACAATATTATATGTATCGCCCACTATGATAAAAATAAACTACATCATTCGTTGTGAATTCCTTCACAATATATGTCTCTAAAAATACTTCACCCACTAAGCACAGTGGAGTCTAGTATTCCTAAGACAACTCATGTGCATCCAGAGGATTAACCCATATAAGTTAAGTATACACCCACTATATTTAAAGATATAGTCTTATTTTATTAAAATAGAGTCAATCTTGACTATATGAAAATCTCATTAATGGATATAGTGTCATTTACTCAGATGTACCTTAGTGTTTTGATGTTCATTTATAACTAAGGAAAAAATTTAACAAACAGTTTTCAAAAAACACTTATGGTAGTGTTATAATTGATTATTATCATATTTAATTTGATATAATATCCATTAGACAACATATTTTACATATGGTTACTAGTTTCACTTCTATTTACTAAATATGTATTTGAAGGAATAATGAAAAATTAGTAATATATATAAGACTCATCCTTGATATTAATTGTAATACCATCATGCCATTTATTTATATAAGGTAATTTGAGTTAGGGATAACCTTTACTCCACATATATGATCAATGATTACTTGGATAATATATTCTCCGAAAATCCAACTCGTAGATTCCTCAATATTTACCAAGTGCACTCATATACTTCACTGAGCTTTTCTAAATTTTATTAAAGTAATATCATGAAGTATATGAAGTTACTATTATTTTAGAATGGTTAATGTGGACATGTTTAACTAAATATAAAATTCTTTATGAAATACCTTTATTTAAAATGGGTTCTTTATCTAAAACATGATAAGTAGTTTGTTTATAAATCTATATCTTAGATAAATTGTGACTAAAACACTTTTATATGTATAAACTCATAAACTAATTTAATCATTATTTGATAAAGAATTATCTTTCTGCAATTGGTTAAGAATATTATATTTTATATTTATTATTCATTTTAATGGATATATCTGATTCAAGAGTTAGTGAATTTTTAGTTTAGTGATAAAGTACCATAACAAAATTTATTCCAAAAATGAAATAATTTCTCATTGTGTCTAGCTAGACACTGAGATAAATATTATGGTAACACTTCTTCAAAACTTCAATCAATCCAATTTCTAAATGATAAATAGTATGATTCCCTTGGATAATATAAGAATCACCCTTTCTTAGCTCCTTTTCAGTTCACTATATAACCTTTCTATTCAAGATTGTTTCCAATATTTAAATATATGTATGTTATAAGAATATTGTGTTTGATATTGTATTTAATAAATAAGAGGTGAATAGAAACTTTATTAATATACCTGATGTGGATGAAACTACATGCCTCTTCAATTCATTACAATTCCTTTTCCAGTATCCATTCTTTCAACGTAAGAATAAAATAACCTCTTCTTAATTATTTTTCCATTGAATCTTTTATTCCTTTAATGGATCCCATAAAATATATTTTGTATTTATATTATCCATGTTATCTTTAACATTGTATTTAAAACTTTTCACTAAAAGGGGTATAGAAATAGGTTTCAACTAATCCTTATCTTCTTGGTAAAGTATTAAAAAAACATCCTGAGTGACTTATCCATTTTGTTTACCTGGGATTGGACAAATAAGAATAATATTGGGGATAAGGATAATAATATGATATTAATGGATAATTATTGATCCAATTAGAATCCAAATTTCAATAACTTATCAATATACCCCAGAATTTTGAAAGAATTATCTATAAATATATTACCTTCTTCCAGTTTATTCTGATATAGTTTATTGATAATATTATTTATTTATATAATCTTATTCTATTTATTAAATGAATCGAGATGTGATAATGTGGTTTAAGAATCCATCTCATTATATTGTATCATCAACTCTCCTTACATAGTTGATAATATTGTACAATGGAAATAATAAGCATCTTTAACATATCTCTAATAGGAATCCTTTTCACCTTCCCTCACCTACTGGGGTGAAAAAACAAGAGTATGGAAGTCCATCACATAATAAAAAATTATAATTATAATTTATTTCATAAAATATTGCACCATATCTGAAAATTTTTATTTAAAAGGACATACCTTCATTTAAATAATGATCACACTTTTTTGTTATTTTTCTTTCAATTTTATATAATAATTAAAAATAGAAGATTTTAAGTTTTCTTGATTACAGATAATGTGAGAAATAATAATTATTAAATTTTTAATAAATATACTACTATTTTATCAAGTCTCAACAACCCTCACCATTGAATTTGTAATGTCTAGTTTCTTAGAAATTTTAGTGGGGAGGATACATATTACCCTTTTCATAACCACAACAAGGGTTGGTCAAACTTCTTGAAGGTGTTTAGGTATGTAGGTATTTTCCAACCATGGTCTTGTAACTCCTTGATCCATTGAGTGAATTTCCCAATCTAGAAATCCTTAAATGCATTTCTTCAACAATTGCCTCCAAATTCCACCAAGCCAAGTAAGTGTACTTTATAAAATTAAGTGTCCCAAAAATAATTTTTCAAACCCATATTTCTATTGGTTTCATTACTAATCAAGTAATCGAAGGAAAATTATCACTTAATATTTATGTGAGGGATTTTATTTATTTTGCATAAATTTTATCTTATTTTATCCTTAACATTACTTTTTAATGTTAAGTGTACTTTACTTAATTGAATACCCATGCTGAATAAAATATTTACATATTATCCATTAATTTAAAATATATATTTTCAAATTTATTTATTAATTTATGTGTTCACGGTCTTGAATCCATAAAATAAATAATGAATAGGAAGAAGTAAATAAATAAATGACCTGATCATGAGCTAATATAAGTGTTAATTTATTGATAGGAAAATAAATCAATATTTGAACTATGGAAAATAGCTCATTATTCTAGTCTTGGCATGAGTTGTAGCATATTGACTATCTAGCTCTATATTACCTTAGTTGACATCATTTGGGTTCCATCTAGAAACACCTCCACATTCCATGAGGTACTCCATTTATTACATTTTATTATAACTCACACGTAGATGACGAGATCTAAATGATTGGTTAAGGGGAATTACATAAATAACCTTCAATATACAGGTCCTATATAATAATCGAGGGAGGGATGAATCGTAGGTTATCATATTTAATATAATGATTAATATTTGAAAACCCAGGTAAAAAATTAAATTTTATAATTACAACACATACATAGGTCTTGGTCATGCTCATAAATAATCATGCATAAGTAAAGAATATGAAAAAGTATAACTAATTAAAATTAAAACTTGTTCATTCATTATTATTAAGATAAATGTGATTAAATTAATCAATTAAGTATGTCCATTTCATCTTAATGACCATATGAATTCTCTTAAAGATACCGACCCTTAAAATCATTCATGAAAAATAAATAGAAGAGCCAATAATAATAGATTATTATAATAAATTAATTGATAATTTAACAATTCCTTAAAACCATTATTAAAATTTCAATCACACCAAAATCAATAAATAAAGTTTTAATGATACAGTTTAACAATTTTATGTAACTTAATTCTATTATTTGTTGTTATACTACACATCATACGCTTATGAGATACACCCCATGTACCTCAATTATCGTGTACCAAAGATACGTGGCTAGGGCTTCGACATGTACCTAACTAGGACAAAATAGCATATACAAGCCAACTACACACAATGTATCATGCTTATCGGGTGTCCAAAAAACTTTCCAAAAGACTCAGTGTGTTATTTATATGTGGGAATTAACGTACTATGTGTCGTTTATGCCGACTAAATGTTGTGTATTCGAATTTCCTAGTCAGGATGATAGTATGACTAAGAGGGGGTGAATCAGTGATACTATTTTTCTTTTATATTCCCTTTCAATTGAAACAACCTTCTCCTCCTATTAAATAATCAATTACCTACTAAAAAAATATCAACCACACATCCACAGAAACACAAATATTTAGAAGGTTCATTATTCAATAAGAATATCTACGTCCTTAGTATGGTTTGGAGACAATCCAATACCATATAATCCACTAGAAAACAGTATTTGGATTATAACAAGTAGGATATAACCTTACACTTGTGTCGCACTATGAACCAATATCACTAGTGCATGTGCACCCTCTTAGCACAGATAGGGTAATACAATTGTTATGTAGCAACTCATGTTACCTTTGCTTCTTTTCAATTCAAAAAATTTATTTAATTGAAATAAAAATCTTCAATTCCTTACCAAGAAGAAATGTAAGAACCTTCTGGACTTTATTGTAGAAAACTCATGCTAATTTTCCTAGGTCCAATTTTCCTAGTCTGATTCCTCCGAGTATGATTCTCCCTGTCCAATTTTCTTTCTGAATACAATAGTAATGAATAAGTACCACTTCAATCCCTAAGTATGATAAAACCCAATGCAATTCTTCCTCAGTCTGAGAAACCCGATATGAAAATCTTAAAGCTGGTTAATTTAGCCTGATACGATGGTCATCCAAATACAAATGACAAGCCTAATATGATCACCAGCTGAGTACAATAAATCCTGAGTATAATGATTATCCGAATATAGTGTTTTTCTCTTTCCTTTTCTCTTTCATATATCTATCAAAACTTATTCAATACAGGATCAAAATGGTATCACTTACTCTCACTAAAAACTCAAATATTCTCTTTATACTACAGTGAAAAGTACTCTGTCATCTATCAAGTACAATATACTTTTTCTCTTTTATAGGTGACCCAAAACAATTTTGGGAAAAAATCCCAAAATATTTCCTGCTCACCTAAATTCACTCAAAATAAAATTTCCCCTAAAATATCTGGATGCAATTTGAATTCCTCATCTCATCTCGAAGCTTCACGATTCTTCTTCAAACTTCATATCCTTATTCATACTTTTATTTGAATATTCAATCTAATTTTATTTGTTGGGACCAATTTTCTCATACCGATTTCTCTAAACCAATACTCTATATCAATTGAAGAAACAATGTATAAAGAAAACATAGTATTTTTTTTGAAATTAAATCTCCCCCTTGATAGCACACCCTTTTCTTTTCTTCAACAATTCAACTCTGATGCACTGGATATTGACCCAAATGAAATAAAACTTTTTCTAATCCATAATCTTGATTCAATATTCCTTTAATAATTATAAATCCAAATCCTTTTCCATCAGTTTATATTGAAAAACAATTCTTCCTAAGTACGATGGTTCTTGATACAATCATTCTGATCTCGATCATCATGTATGATACAATAAATCAAAACCACCAACTACATTAAATCAGAACCACTATTTCAATCTACACTACCATTTCAATCAGCACCACTTACTGTAGTAAATCAGCACCACTATTTAAATCTACACTACTATTTCAATCAGCGCTAGTTGCTATAATAAATCGGCACCACCTGACACCGTAAATTGGAACCACTATTTCATTTGGCACCACCTTTTCAATCATTTTGGGTACAATTATCCTGATATCAATCTTTTAGTATGTGGTTGATGGAAAATAAAATGCTACAGTAAATCTTCACCACTATTTCAATCTACAACACTATTCCAATCGGAACCTCTATTCCAATATGCATAATTATTCCAATTAAAACAACTATTCTAATCAAAACCACTATTCTAATCAGAACCACTATTCCAATCTGCACCACTATTCCAATTCAAACAACCATTCAAATATTATTTTACCTAAATACGGTTATTTTGAAAAACAATAAATATAACTTTTTTTCTCCCTTTCTTCCAACAATCTTGTATCACAAGTTATCAAATCAACTAATTAAGTATATTAAATACAAATCATAAAATCATCATCATAATTAATAAATAATATTCATAGAGACTCTAATTTTCAATCCAAACAAACACTTCTTTCCCATCATATTCAGAGTTAATCTGATGACAATCAATTCCTCATATTTATCAACATACATTCTTTCTTCGACATACTAGTCAATTGACAAAAAATAAATCCAAAATATAACTTGGTCCTAATAATCTCTCCCTTTGTACTTGGTGTCAATACCCACTTCAATAATTTCAGATACATGAAACTTTTCTTTTGTTTTACTCTCTCCATTCCTTTCATTCTTCCCTTTTTTATTTTCTCTCTCCCCTTTCTCTTATCTATCCCCCTTATTGATAAAAAATATCAAAGGGTGCATCATGATAAATCTATCCCTTGTTGAAAAATGATATCCATCTACAGGGGTTGGAGCTCTCTTTCAACCTAGGTATCACATGATTTTCTTAATAAAGAACCTTTAACTAAAAAACTCTAAGTCTACGTGGGTGAACTTGATATAGAAAACAAGAGTGTATAATCAAGGTGATCAATGTTTTCTATAACACGTCTTTCATGTAATACATTTTACATGCTTCTTCCAACATTCTTATGACTGTTTCATTCAGGAATTTGTTCAAGATAAAAGTAATCTGCAACCATCTTAACAAACACATCAGAAAGTTCAGGTGTATAAAAACATAACTTTTCAAAAACTCATATTCTTCATAACCTCATTACTTTATTTTGTAAGAATATTATGAGTCTCATAAATTCCAAATTCCTTATTTTCACTCATTAAATTCCCTATAAGTTAGTACATGTATAAAAATATTTTAGGGAATAAGGAGAAACCTATATTGTTTCTTAGAAACAACAATTGAACTAAGAGTTCTCTCTCAGTATTTCCTTTTTCTTATTCTTCTTGGATTTTGAATTAGAAGTTATTTTTTCCTTCTATTCATACTTCTTCAATTTTGTAACCAATTATTTATTGTCTATATAATCTTCTAATGAGGAATCCAATTTTTCTTCATCTTTAGAAACATGTTTTTTTCCCATGCTTATCTTTTGCTCTGGAAATATAGTTAAACAATTTATGATATCATGTTTTTCTTGCTCATATTTATAATCTGTGGATACCTTTTTGTCAATATTTCTAATTTATTCATAAGTCTATTTCTTCCTCTCTTGTTTTACTTTCTTTTGTGATTCCTCTAATTTTCTAGACAAGTCAATATATTTTGGCCAGAAAACTAAGCACACTTTCTTTTCAGACTCAAATGGTCTATTTTTAATAACTTCTAAAACATTTGGCTGCAAAAAATATTTTTATGATGGTAACAAAACAAGATATCCTTTTGTAAGGTTCCCAGATTGTTTACATCTTTAACAAATAGTTTTCAGGGGTTGGAACCTATTTTCAATCTTTACTCCATTATTCTCATGTTTATTCAAAAAAACCTTCTTGGACATCTTTATTTGAGGATATTGACTACCCCTCAACCTTTTCCTTCCATAACCTATGGGATAATAGAAATTTTATTGGTTGAACCAACACATATTTTACGTGTGTCCAAATCCCCTAAAATACCAACAATAGACATAGAATGAGTATTTTATTATGAAAATTCCATACTAATTGGTATTGTAAATGCGTTTCTCAGCAACCTATTGTCTTTATTTCCTGATCCACCAACCTTTTTATTACCAATCAGATTCTTTCTTTTCTTTTTAGATTTATTGAAACCATAGTCATTGTAAACCTTTCCAAATTTTAAATGTTTCAAAACATTTTTGGACTCAAGGTTCTTTGAGACTTCTGAATTTTTATCTATGTTAGTTTTCGCTACATATATGACTTTTCCATAATTCCTTATTTTAGAAACAAATCTTTATTTATTGTCACCCTTTGAAGGTGAATTTTGTTGAACCTTCTCCTGTATCTTATTTATAGAAATTTTACCAACTTTAGTGATAGAGTTTTGGAAACTTGTATTTATCAATTTAGCTTTAGAAAGTTTTTTTGGGCAAGTTATATCTCTTCTTCTTTTCCCTTCAACTTTACTTCCATATGATCATTATGATTATTTTCTTCTTCAATAGATTTATTAAAATCATAAAATGCTATTATTATCCTTTATTTCTCATTATAAAAACATTATTGTTTTCTTATTGAGGATTATTCATCTTCTAACCTTTAGTTTTGCATTTAAAGTCTTTTGATCTTTCTCAATCACTCTTTCAAATATTCTTTGAAATGAATTTCAAGTTGAGTTTCTTCTTCACCAGAACTTCTACTTCCAGATTATTCATAATTAATTGTTGTAATAAAAGTATTTTCCCCAGTATTCTCAATAGATTTTTCAGATTCAACTTCATTTTCTTCTTCTTCAGAACAACTACTTTCACCGATTGAACATATTTCTTCACTAAATATTGCAATAAACATGTTCTCTCCATCATAATTTGTAATCTCCTCACAAAAATAATACTTATACAAAAAGATTATCCTTTTGGATTTGGATTATCTTCCTTCTTGTAATAGAATTTTTCTTTATCGCCCTTTTTCATCCAAGATCTCCTTGGCCTTCTTTTTTCTTCTTCACATTCTTCTTCATCACTTTCTTCTTCAATACCTCTTCAAGAAAAATTAGAAAATAAATCCAAAAAACTCCACATACAAAACATTTTAAGGGAATTTTCCCTTTTTACCTTTTAATACCTTTATTTACATTCTTAGAAAATAAGGATAAAATTGCAAAAATATTTTTACATACCTCATTTTCAGAATTACAATATACATCTTATTCTTCTTCAAGAATCCTATTTGACTTTTCTTTATTGATGGCCTTGAAATAAATTTCTCTATCAACTTTTTTTCATTTCATATTATTTTCCCTTCTCATTTAATAAGTAATGAGAGTACTGTCCAGATCATCCAGAGATAATTTTTCAGGATCTCTGTCTTCTAATGAGAAAACTTTTGCATCAAATTTTTCAGGAAGGATTCTCAAGATCTTTTCGATAATTGTTGAATCTTATAACTTTTCATCAAGAAAACTTATAGTGTTTAAGATTTCATTCACCCAAGTAATGAATTCATCAATAAATTCATGTTCACTCATATTGAGATCTTCATACTTCAATCTCTATATTTTCAACTTTGCATTATTCACTTTTTTATTGCATTCATAAATATTATTCAGCTTATATCGTATTCCTTTTGTAGTGGTAACTTCTTTTACTCTTAGAAACTAATTTTTATAAAGTGATGAGAGTAAATCATTCTTGGATCTTTCATCATTTTGAATATTTTCCCTATCATCCTTTGTGAGAGGAGCATTCTCAATATGAGGATGGAAACCATCTATAACAGCTCTTGAAACATCATACCCAAGAGACATAGTATAAGGACACAATATTCTTTTCTATATATGATAATTCCTATCATTCAAGATCAGAATCTCCTTAATTTTCACATAGCTAAAATTCTTCATAACAACTTCTTCTTTAAATGATTTAGTAAATAATGAGGGAAGGGAAACTTTCCCTCTGATACCAATTGAAAGTTCCTAGTCGTGATGATAGTATCACTGATAGGGGGAGGAGGTGAATCAAGGATACTCTTTTTCTTATATGTTTCCTTTCAATTGAAACAACCTGTGTCTCCTATTAAATATTCAATTATCTATTGAAAACAAATAAACCACACATCCATATGAACACAGATATTTACAAGGTTTGCTATTCAATAAGAATAGCTACATACTTTGTATTGGTTGGAGACAATTCAATACCATACAATCCACTAGAAAAAAAATCCTTGGATTACAATGAGTAGGATATACCCTTACACTCGTGTAGCATTATGAAACAATCCCACTAGTGTGTGTGAAACCTCTTAGCATAAATAGGGTAATAAAATTGTTATTTAACAACTCATGTTACAGGTTCTTCTTTTAAATTCAACAAATGTATTCAGTTAAAATAAAAATATTCAATTCCTTACCCATAAGAAAGGTAAGAACCACCTGGACTTTATTGCAGGAAACTCAGTCTGATTTTTCTGGGTCTGATTTTCCCAGATTGATTCCTTTGAGTATGATTCTCCAAGTCCTATTTTCTTTCTGAATACAATAGTAATGAATCGGTGCCACTTCAATCCCTAAGTATGATAAAGCCCAGTATGATTCTTCCTCGGTTCAAGAAACCCAATACGGAAATCCCAATACTGATTAATTTATCCTGATATGATAATTAGTTGAATACAAATGAAAATCTGAATATGATGACTAGTTAAGTACAATAAATCTTGAGTATGATGATCAGTTGAATACAACATTACAATATTTCCTCTTCTATTTCTCATATCCATCAAAATTTCTTCAATACAGGATCAAAATGGTATCAATTCCTCCCACTGAAAACTCAGAGCTTCTCTCTCTACTATATTGAATAGTACTCTGTCGTCTTTCATGTACAATGTATTTTTCACTTTTTATAGGTGACCCAAAATAGGTTTGGGTGGGAATCCCAAAATATTTCCTGCTCACCTAAATTCACCCAAAATGCAATATCCCCTGAAATATCAAGATTAATTTTGAATTCTTCAACTCTTATCAATGGTTCTCAATTCTTCTTTAAACTTCATCACCTTCTTCAGACTTTTATTTGAATAGTTAGACCAATTTCAATTGTTGGGACCGATTTTCTCATACTGATTTCTTCAAACCAATAATCTGTATGATTTGAAGAAAAAATATATAAAGAAAACAAACTATTATTTTGAAATTCAATATCCATTCAACATCACACCCTTTTATTTTCTTCAACAATTAAACTCTGATGCACTGGATCATAACCCAAATGAAATAAAAACTCTGTCTTCTCCACTTCTCTTGATTCACTCTTCCTTCATTAATTCAAAATCCAAATCCATTTCCATCGGTTTCTATTGAAAAACAAGTCTTCTTGAGTACGATGGTTTGGGATATGATCATTCTGATGTCGATCATCTTGTATGCTATATTAAATCAACACAACTTAGTATATAAAATCAACACCACTATTTCAATCTTCACCACTATTTTAATTAGCACCACCTGCTATAGTAAATTGAAACCACCTACTATAGTAAATTGAAACCACTATTTCAATATGCACCACTACTTCAATCGGCACCACCTATTATAGTAAATCTGAACCACTATTTCAATCTGTACCAACATTTAAATCATTATCACCTACTATAGTAAATCGGAACCACCTACTACAGTAAATCGGAACCACCTTTTCAATTATTCTAGGTATGATTATCCTGTTGTCAATATTTTAGTATGTGTTTTATGTAAAAAAAAATGCTACAGTAAATCAGCACCACTATTTGAATCTACCCCACTATTTAAATCGGTACCACTATTCCAAACTGCACCACTATTTCAATCGGAACCACTATTCCAATCTACACCACTATTCTAATCGAAACCACTATTCAAATCTTCTTTCACCCGAATACGATTATTTTGAAAAACAATTGGTATAAATTCTTTCTCTCCCTTTCTTCCAACAATATTGTATCACAAGTTCGCAAATCAACTTGTGAATTATGTGAAATAAAAATCAGCAAATAATCATCAAAATTAATTAATCGTAGTCATAGAGACTTCAATTTTCAATCAAAACAAACACTTCTTTCACATCATATTTAGAGATAATCTGATGACAATCAACTACTCATCTTTCCCCATATACTTTATTTCTTCAACATACTGATCAATTGACAACAAATACAACCAAAACACAACTTGATCCTAACATGTACTACCTTAAGGTTCCATTATTTTAGTCACTAATTGTTTTTGACCATGTATTTTACCACACGGTTAGAGTGAATTTCCTTACTAAACTGTGTAGACTACATGTCATTTACACTAGCTACACATCATGTAATATAAAAATCCATGTGCTAGATTTCTCATATCAACACACTATATGCAATAAATGCACCAAAATTAATTTATATATTGGTGCATCATGTGTCCCACAACATGGCTATGTGTAGTGAACTGGTGTACACAATGTGTACTCTTGCTACACAATGTGTAATCCTGTGATATTTTTCCAGAATCCCTAGGACATCCCAATAACATCTATAGTAATTCTTAATATGTTCTTAATCCTTTAAGAAATATAAATCATTAACAATGATAATTAAAATTTTGAAATTGTGTTAATTAAAATGAATTAATGAACAATTAATTTGAAATAAAATTTTTAACCACTATTGTACATATATATATGAGCAATCAAATAAATAATTATAAATTTTAAATGTGACCACTCTAATACCACTTGAAGGTTCTGGGTGTAGTGAAAGTGCCTTTGGTGGGAATTAGAATAAAATTTATTATAATTTAGAGTTTCTCAAAATCCCAATAGAGGATATTGAATGTTTAATTTATAATAAATTTATTTAGATCTCTTGAAATGATTACCCCATCTTAAGATCCTTTCTTTAATGATGATGATGATCTTCCAAAAACTGTTTCATGTTTCCTTTATCGTGATTAAGAATTCAATTGTATAATCCCTCTATTGGTGATTCATACATGATCATTTGATCTCGGATAAATGACAATTGATTTCATGGTGCTAGTTCGGTGAATCAAATGTCTTGAGTTGTTCATCTTGATCATTCCAAGAACCAACAGGCTTAATGGATTTCTTTTCTTTCTTAAGATGAAGTGTGGATAATTCATGAGAAAGATAAATATGTTGTCTCTAATGATTCTCTATTCTCAATATTCGATTAAACCTTTACAACGGACATAACCATCTATTTATAGATCTAGGGTTTAGGTAAAAATATTATTTAATTGTGTATCAGTCCTTAAATAATAAAATAATATTTAATAAACCACATACCAAATTAATAAGAATACTATTATTATTTTATGGCATGCACACTAACTTGGTAAATAATAAATATTATTTCACCGGCTTATAAAGTAATATTTATCATCACATACAACATTGCTTTGTTCCAACAGCTCGACATTTATTGAATAACTGAATAAATATTTAATAAAATATTTCATTTGTTAATAAATATTTGTGATAGATAAAACATGAATAAAATTATTACTCATCCTTGAGAATATTATTTATTCCATTAATTAAATTCAAATAGAATTTAATCTATATTAATGAGAACACTTAGTGTGTGACCCTTTATGATTCATTCTCGTTGTCATTGGGCGAGATCACCTGAATTTCAAGATTCCTATCTAGAATTTGGTAAAGGAACTAAAGATAAAGAAATTAATGTCCAAAAAATTACAACCACATACGAATGCTCATTGTGTAATATAATCCCTTTGTCACAATATCTCATCAAGCTAGTATCACATTTGTTTCATCAACCTATATTATCAATACGCATTTATTTTACTATCTGAAATAAATAGAGTTACACCATGTATAAGGAATTCAGGAAAACATTATATTTCAATCAAATGGATGAGATATCAACTTCCATAAATATGGAAGTGAAAAATTTGTCCTCGATTTTCCCATTAATAACATGTCATTTGGGACGTTCCCAATGTACCCTACCTCCCTCCAACATATAGTGTGAGATTTTTTGTTAGTAAATATAACTGTGTGATCCATGAAATGCATTTATGATAATATTAAAGTATAAGTTCCATTAAAAATTATCATAGATAGGAATATATAATGAAACTAAAACATGTGGAATTCCTACTGGTGGGTATGTTCTCATAATCTCTCATCTTAGAGATTACTAATTGTGAAATTCATGAGAAGGAGAATCATCCACTTATGAGTACTCTCACTCAATGGTATATATACGATATTACATATCAAATTATGTTATCCAACTAAAGAATTATATTTAATAATATCATCACAGAATCTCAAGTTTCTCATCATGGTAGGGAACTACTATGACCTTATTAATGCGACAGATACACTAGAATATTATGACATCAATGTTATCAATAAGAATAAAAAAAATTGATAATATATTTATATTAATATTAACTTATTTGAATAGAAATTTAATCCAAAGTATAAATTAGGTGGTTCTAGGGCACCAACTCCAACACTACAATAGAATGAAAATGTTAATAATCTTTTGTAACTATGGAACCGGTTAGAAGATGCTTGGAGGGAATGGAATTCACTTGATAGTTACTAAAATGTGCATGGAATAATGTTAGTAAATTACTAATAATTGATAAACATAATGTGAAATGTAAAAGGGAAATAATTAATTAAATAAATCTCCTTGAATACTTGTGTGCTTATAGGATATCTATTTCTTAATGGTGTTAGTTAGATGTTTGAGAGGTGATAGCTATAGTTAGGACTAAATACTAAGTTAACTCCCATAATATGGTTTCTTTCTCTATTTTATCCTATATGTTTTGTGATTTCATATGATACCCCATCCATGTAGGTAGGGAAACTGATAGTTAGTGGACCATGGGAAGTTGTTTTCCCTAGCATCCAGTTTGGTGAGGAACAGATGAATGACTACACTCTCTAACCATGCTCTCTTCTCCTGGTAGTGTTATGTGTTGGTATGAATGGTGTTTATCTTTCCATGTGTATTTTTGTAGAGGTAAGTAATTAATTTAGGTTAATTTACATATATTTATCATCAGATATAGTATCCTATAGATTATTATAGGTCTAATGTGTATGATTTGTGTTGGATTGAGCTATAATACATGATATATAGGCTTTGTCTTCCCCCAAAAACTACTCTGTTACTTTATAAAGTGTTGAATGTGATCATGTGATGATGTAGTGCAAAGGTTTAATGGTATGTGATGATATGATTTGATGTACGAGGTACATGATATCGTATTTTAGCCTATGTGTCTTCATGGTGGAATCTTTTTGAGAGAGATGGCTCAGGATATGCGATGTTAGGGTAGAGTGAGAAACTAGTGGTTTAGTGATAGTAGAGTACCTTATTTTGATATTATATTATATGATCTCATGAATGTGACACATGGTGAGATATATCCATGGTGAGGCTGGGAACTGAGCATACTTATTTAGGTGACAAGTTAGCTTCACTTGTTATTCACTAGGTTTTATCATGCATTCTTTATATTTTTCATGTGAGGATCTAGAGTGGATCCTATTTAATATAACTTTTATGCTCACCCTAAGTATATATAAACTATTTTGTAGTTCGGAAAGATAATTTGGGTGATCGGGCTGGACTTTACTAACTTGTGGGTTGTTTAAGAGCTATTTGGGATTTCTTGGTTGATGTTGAGTTTATCTTTTGGTAATTGTATTTCCCTTTTTAAATTTTTCTAGTTTTATGACCTAACAAGCATGTATTTTGGATCTTTTATTACTTCTCTTTTATGTAGGAGTAATTTGGTAATGCCTCCCATTTTTTATATGTTATATCCTCAGTTCTTTTCACCAACCCATGGCCTATTGGAGGAAGTATTCATGCACCATTATCTATCTTCTATGATTGTCGGCCCTAGAGGGGTAACCTTGGGGGTGTGGATCATGACACAAAATAGCAATGAACTCTCCAAACTAGCATGAACAACATTGTGCCTCCATAAATATGAAACCAAACTCTGTCAAATCTTCACTAATGGACACCATGAATAAAAACATTATTAAAAAACTTCAAAAAAAACTTCCATGCGAGAAAAACCATCACAACCACCACTAAGTAAAATAGAACAAAAAGTATCCAAATCTAACTTCAACACAAGAAACACTATCAAACTAAATCATACTCCCTACTAAAAACCTTAATATAAAATCAACCAGTCAGAGACCACAAATCCGTGTCTTTTAGAGTAGAGTCACGAGACCTCAGGTATGTCTCCCCATAATCCAAAAGATATTGACTAGTAGTGAGCGTATAACATGCTATGGTGGGGATACTATACCCTTATATCAATTTAAAATAACATTAGAAATAATTACAATCATATAAATCCAAATAAATAGTCAACATACATCGCCACATGTTCCAATAAATTAATATAACCCATGATATATCGAAATGATTTCTGTAAAATGTCATACAGTTATACATCTAAAGTATATAATATACAGTAACATCCAAAAATGATAAAAATAAAAAACTAAAAAACTTCAAAAAATATCCCGAGTCTTAGCTTGGTGCTAAAATCCCATGATTTATCATAACTATCCCAAATAAAGAATAATTTATGGGGAACTTTCCCTTTTTATTTTTTTCAACAATGAAATATTCTCAGGTACTATTGAGGTAAGTTTTGATGTGGTTATCCTCAAGAACCATCAAAGATTCAGTGATACATTATGATGGTCTATAAAGTGATTAATAATAGATTTATTATAAAATCATGAAACTAATTTAAGATGATTGTTCTTTTTGAAATTAAAAATAAAATAAGTAAAGAACTCAAAGATGTTACCTGATTCAGATCATGTTGATCTTATGCACATAGTGAGAACACCACCCAATAAATTCTTTATTAATAAATCAAGAAAGATATAAAATACAAGAATGAAAATAAGAAAGAATGGTATAGAAGCTATATGAGGATATTGGCCATGATGAACCTGGTTATGGTGATCAACTTCTTTACAAGAAGTTAGCATCATGTATTCTTAGATATACTCACAAATGCACCTAAGTTGAAATATACGTTAGCAGAAATTAAAACAGAAAGTATTTATCTTAGAGAGATTTATTTCAACACTGAAATCGAGTTATGATGAAAAATATCAAACCTACAACCTACACATCATGTGGTGTTGTATTCCACCTCTTAATAAGTCATAGCCTCCATTGAATATCTATTATATGAGGGACACAATTATAGGAATTTATCACACCAATCATCAAGGGGTACAGTGTTGGTCAGGAACCTATGTTCCTCTCATTCTTCTCCAAGATATCTCTAAGAACCAGAAGATACCTCCTCTCTTGTTCTCCAAAAAACTAGACCAAATGAAGGATTCAAACTGAATGATTAAGGAATATTTTTTGAGGTAGTTATGACTCTAAAGTTAAGTGATGAGCACAACATGTGATGGATTAGTTAAACAAGGATTAAAAATATCATACTAGCCATTTTAGTAACAAACCATAGAGTAGATAGTAGTGGAACATAATGATAACAAATAGACGTTGGAGTCGTGATATAGATCACCTTAATATGATAAAGGAAACAAACACATCGAACCCATAATGATTCAATTATAATACAATGATCAATGATCCCCAATAAACCCACTAATTAAAGGGAAACAAATATGAGATAAAAAATAAATTAAAGTATAAATAAACCACTTATAAACATTTTCATGTCGCATGTAAAGGTGATAAAAATACCATGTGTTAAGTTATGCATAATGGTAAAATTCCTCATGTAATGGTAAGAAAATATATATGTAAGGGTAAGCAAAAACTATATACATAAAGGTTATTTAGAATTCCATATGTAAGGGTAAATTAACAAACCCACACAAAAAAGAAATAAAATCCATGTTTAAAGGTAAATGGTGATCATAAAATAGTTAATCTATTCTCATTAATGCAACATAATCAAGTTACAGAAACCATGCAGGATGATAGAACCAATAAATTTAAATGTAACACTTAAAAAATGTGGTAACAGTTTAATAAATCTTGATACTGTAATAAAAATGATCTTATTATTGATGGTGTTTTCACAACCTACTGTAATGACCCAAATATTTATAAATTAAATCCCATTTTTTAATGATTAAATTCCTTATTAAGAAATGAAATTATAGAAAACACATAGACTAAAATGGTTATTTTCGACCATTATAAGTTATATCCTATCATATTTAAATGAAAATTAAGTATTATAACTATTGATAATATAGTTTTTATATAGTTATTGTATTATTAGTATATATATCGGGTCATTATAAATCCATTTGACACAGTCAAAGTAAGTGATGGCCTCAACCAGTATAATCATACCCTATGAAGTCCAATTATCAGAGCATTCAAGGGATGTAGAATCACCGTGTTTTTCTCTTTACCAATCCCAAGATGAGATTCAACAATTAAAGCATAAGAAAAACAGTTTATGGGAGAAGTTAAAGCTCATTGAGATCATGACCCAGACTATGTTCATCAAACCACGTAATGAAAATCTCACCATCACACACCTTATCCTTAGGGAATTTGTTGGTGTAATAAAGAGCTATGTATCTAGACCCTAATGGTATGAATTTTTATATATTTTCTATTTTTAATAAAATAATATTAATATTTATCTTTATTAGTTTATAATGATTAAATAATAAGTTTTATAAAAATAATATTTTGATAATATGAAAAAAAATTGTATTTTGGGGAAATTTATAGTTTCAATCATGAAACTATTTTTGATAAATTCAATAATTTTTTGAAATAAATGATATTTTACTAAAACATTATTATTAAATAATATTTATTAAATATAAATGATAATATAATTTTTTGAAGGCAAATTTAATTTTTATAAGGGTAAAAAAATGTTATTAAAAAGAAACTAGTATTTTTCAAAAAATGGGGATTTTTTATTTAAAATTTTAAATTCATATTTAGAGAATTATTTTGATAAAATAAATATCTTATTTGAAATCATAATGTTGAAATTTTCTAACAGCTATTTTTTTATAATTTAATGAGACAATAATGTTTTTGGGTAAATATTAAATAAGGTATAATAATACGGTATGTATTTGAAATCATAAAATCCTAAAATTGATGTGATAAATACTACATAAAGTATATAATACCAAAATTTGGTTTCCCATTTAAAATAATGTGTCTTTGAAGTTAATTGATTAATTTTATAATCCCTTACTGAATCCTCCAAAACCTATATTATATTTTTAATGTTTTTTAATCAATTATTTATAAACATGACTCACTTCGACATCACCAATGTTATTATTTTAAGAAATTTGGTTCATAGCCTTAAAAAATAATAAAATACACTACTCTTTGGAAGAAAACATTGGTAAAAATCATGGGATAGTTTGTATTTTAGATTAATTTATCATATAGAGTCCAAAACCTATGTTTAGGAAATATAGAATTATCATATCTTTTGATATACCCATTACACTTAATTAAAAAACCTTAGAGTAATAATTTATTATACTCTTCCCTATCTAATTCCCTCCCAAGGTATTCCCATTCTCTTAATAAGCACCTCCCAAGATTTTAGAGATGCCCTCACAAGGTAATTGATCATCTCCTTCTCCTCTTTATTCAAGAACCTTTTTTAGATTATGCCTTTTGATTTCTAATTGTCCATATTGGGATATTTTTGTAAATATATCACTTACTGTCCTTATTATTTCTGTGTTTTTAGATACACTTTCACACTAATTAAAAACTTACATTAATATTTATGTACCCCCCATTATGCTGTCAAAATTATATTATGATTTTCCATTCCAAACATTTGTGTAGTGAATACCCATCCCCATTTCCGATCAAGGTTATTCAGCTATATGTACCAATCATTTATTAACTGAGTAATTCCATGTATGTAACCCATACTCCTTAGTCGTGGTAGTAAAAGTGATGAAATACATCCTTATATTGAATAATCTATGTGGCACACTTATGCATGTACATGATATGAATGTGATATGTGGGCTCAAAATTATATAGCCCTCAAATACATTGGGTAATGTTTTTGTCTCATGATAGACCACGTATAGTGAACATGAGGTTATAATAATCTCACTATGTTATGTTTTCTCAACTATTATCCTTGAATTATGTTTAAGATGTCATGTTTTATGTTGTTTCCACATTTCCATGTTGCCTTTATGTTATCATTTTCTATCATTCTTCAATTTTTAGTTTATGATCTTACCCCTCTTATGTTACCTTTATATTCCTATTGACTCACATATATTACTTTCATCATGTTATTCTTTGATTATTCTTTTACTGGGATTTATATCTCAACCCTTTCTTTTGTATTTACCTAGCTTATCCCATGTAGTTTTAAGAGATCAAGGAAATTTAAGGGTGTGTTATGGAGTTTTAGTTAATGTATTTGTATTTCTATTTCACGTTTTTATTCTATGTACCTAATTACCCAAATAAAATAGACCTCACAATCTTATGGGGTTGTATTAAGTATATACTTATGTAATAAATCATAAATTATAGTGTATGTCCCTAAGTAGGTGTTTGGATGTTACATCATGCAAGATCCTTTATAAAATTGAGTTTCACTAATGTTTTTCGAGAGGGAACACTTTTTCTACATTTATGGATTCTGTGATTCAGATTTTCTGTCCATGTTATAATTGTATTTGGGGTTAAACATTGTGTTTGACAAAATGGGGATTGATTATGTCTCAAAGAGCTTCTCTAAATGTGTTTTAGATCTTATCAAAAAATTAGTTTTTGATAGGTATTCATAAGGTATTTTAGATGATTTAAAACTTTCCAAAATTATTTTTTATGATATCTAAAATGATTTATAGATAAATTTTCCCAATTTATTGTATAGAAAACAATATATGGTGAAATGGAACTAAGTCTCGGAGGCTTTATCATAGGTGAGTGATTGAATAAGACATGCCCTAAAGCCTTACACATTTGAGGTGTATATCATATGGTAAGATAAGGGGAAATCATAAAGAATTAATATATTAATATCATTCTTCTTACTTTTTCAATCTTATCATATGATATGGTTTCAATTTTATCATAATATTAACATTTTATTATGATTGGTATAGCGGTAAAATGCTAATTGTTAAAATTAAAATGATCTTCCATGTAAGAAATCATATAAAACAAGTGTTTTGTAATGATGAAACACATGGGATAAGTATCACATCCAAGGAGTTGAAAGCATTATGATTAAAAGTAATTAACACGTATTATATGAACATTTTATTTAATACATTCTGGTTGGCCTAGACTTTAAGGATAGTACATGCATGTAAATGGGTCATATATTAGTTTGATCATGCCATTTTTATTGTTGATACTTCCTTTATTAAAAGTTCTCTCCATACTTTTTCAATCTGAGATAACCATCTGGGTGATTCAGTGTAACCCATAGATAAACTATTGATAGGGGAGTTTTATGGATTCTCTTTAGTGACTTCATCGTTTTCCATATGATGAAGATTATTGCAGCACCGCTTTAAGGAAATGTAGACAATTGTATTCTTTGATTCATGTTTATGAATAGTTTTAGGTATTCACACAAGGATATCTTGGAAAAATGGGATTCTAAATTCTTTCATTGTGATTACTGAGTGTCATTTAATCCTTTGAAACCCAACACTTATGTTGATCACTATTCTATCAGAGCTTGTGATTGTTGAATAACTAATTTTTTAGAATGTTTACTTATTTCACCATTGATAAGATAGAGATAATATTTTAATCCCTTATATTAGAAAACTTTATATTGAAAATGAATCCTCCCCATTTGTCTCATTATATAGATTCTTATGTTTAAATACATCCACCCCTCTCCTCCAACTCATTTCTCAATAATTTTTTTATAGCTAAAATAGAAAAAAAATATATATAAAAACAATGTATGTAAATATATATATTTATTATTATATAAATATAATTTAAGAATATATATAAAATATATTTATATCAATATATATATATTAAAATATGATAATTAAAAAATATTTACATCAATTATCAATGTAAAAAAACACTAAAAATGATATTTTCTTAGCATGTTTTAACAACAAAAAAGGGTATGATTCGTGCTTTTTTTAAATGATGATAGAATGAATAATTTTTCAGTGTTTCTTATAAATTATTAGAAAGATAATTTTATTTTACAACAATAAATAGTGATTCTAGTTCATTTGTGGCGCACTTCAACAACTTATATTTAGAATATAGCCCAAATAAATATTGTAGTCAAAAGTTTTTCACTTTAGGTTATTTAATATGACATAGTTGTAGTGGAGTACATATGAAAGGAGAAGATGAGATTGTCATATTAGGAATGATGCAAGAGAGAATACATGCATTCCAGTTCTGACTACGACAACATGCCCCAGGAAAAAATTTCTGTCATGTGTGATCATTAAGGACCCATATTTTTTAGAAATCAAAAAATGATAAATTAAGTTATTTTTATTTTGTTTTTCAGTTAATAATTATATAAAACAAATCCATACTCTAAAAATATTTTAAAAAACAAAATATCATAAATAAATCCTTAAATTTTATGAAAAGAATATTATTTTAAAACAAAGGTAAATTTATTAAAAAAAATATTTTCTTTTTTTGGATGGTTATATTCAATTTCATAAGTCATTTATAATATTAAATTAATTAAAATATAAATAAAATATTAAAACAAAGGTACGTGAATGGACTAGGGTTTAGACCCAGTGAATCTGTCTCTAAAACTCACAATATACATGAACATGAAGTTCACGATGTGAATTGATCCAAAGTTTGGTGGATATGGGTGACGCTTTTTTTACCGATCTTAAATTTGAACCTTTCGAGATGTAAATGACTCATTCACTCCAAGAATTTTTGTTTACATAAATTCCTATAAATACAGACACACCCAATGTTTTATTAGAAATTCACTGAATTATATAGAACTATAGGCGACCAGAGGTTCTTCTTCATAGTGTTTCAAAAGCCCTTTTAAAAGGGATTGATCCCTAGCATCCCATGTATGATTCATTGTGATTCAAGGTGAGCTTTTTATTTCTCTTT
The DNA here is from genome assembly GCA_963277665.1 of Viscum album. Classification (NCBI taxonomy): domain Eukaryota; kingdom Viridiplantae; phylum Streptophyta; class Magnoliopsida; order Santalales; family Viscaceae; genus Viscum; species Viscum album. The sequence continues at coordinate 2,056,109,497 of OY728159.1, read as the reverse complement.
TGTTTTCTTATATGATTATTCTTGTTTCTTTTTTTATTTCTTTTTATGATATGGTGGTTGATCTCATTTGTTCTTATGTTGTTTTTTATGTCTGTTGTCATGGTTGTGGCATAGTGTTTTTGGAGGGCTGTATTTTCTCTATGGGAGAGACAATCATAGATTCACACTGTTATTCAATTCTTAATAAAATAACGATGAATGTATTGAGGTAGAATATTTTTTTATTATACTTTTATTTTATGTTAAATCAAAAATTAATCATGATTTATCACTTTAGGTGATGGTGAAATTAAACTTAATAAAGAGCAAACTGAATTAATAAAAAAAATTGATTTATGGTTATAGAGATCAGATGTTTTTCCACCATGATAATAGGTTTCTTATTTATTTACTAGATATCATGATATCTATGTTTTTTCTTTGTTTAATATGTTTTTATGAACTAACTATAATTTCAATTTTATTAGAATGGTTATGAATGTAAAGTCATTAATGTTATTTCTAAATAATTAAATAGGTTAATTTATTGAGTCCCTCGATTCAAATAATTTGATTAAAATAAAATGATTCTTAATGCGACTTTAATTGAAATTGTTCTTACATATGTTAATGTAATTTGAAAAAGAAACTAGAAATTCTTATTATGGATAATAATAAATAGGATTTTAATGGAATTATTCTTCCTTTAAGTTTTTATGAAACTAAAACTTATGCGTTGAATCATGTTTAAATAAGTAATAGCTTGTCATAGTTGATTTTTTTGGTTACTCATAGTTGTAAGATATGATAAATGAATTGATTGATCCAAGATAGTAATAAAACCTATTGTTTGATAAAGATAAATTTCTGGGGCCAAGCGATCCCATTTATATGTAAATGCTGGATGGATATTTTAGAGATGGTTGAGCCCATTTTCATGTAAAGGATCAATTCCTTGTTTTTAGATATTAGAATCCCTATTGAATCTATTTTTTTGACCTTCTATGTTTTCTTTGGATTTGATACTTTCTATGAAACATGATTTGAGTCTGGAATGACTGTTGGTTTAGAAAGATGTGGGCAGGAAGGCCTATGTTTGTGGCAGCAGTTGACACTTGTGATGACGAGATGTAAGGTTATATGAATGTGGGTATTCATGTTAATATTAATTGTGGTGAAAAGGATATATACCAGGGTAAATGGAATGGATTGAAGCTGATCATTTTCATTTTTGTGATGAAAGCTATATGATTACTCTTTAATGTTCTACTTTAAAGGATAGATGAATGAATTTCGTATTCATCTGCATTCCTTTCCACACTACTTTAGGATATTGGTCTTTCATGGTTATGAATATCTTTTATGGTAGCTTAGTATATTTCCTAGAGTAGCTATAATTATGGGATGATAATGTAAATAAATGTTTTAACCCTTGGGGTTGGTGCTAGATAAAGGTTGCAGGTTCAGTATAAGCATTTTTGGTGGATGTAAAATTAGAATTTATTTTAATTTAGAGTCTTCTAAGACCCCAATAGTGGATGCTGAATGTTAAATTTTTAATTAATTTTTTTAGACCTAAATAAATGTTACATAATCTTAGGATCCTTTCTTCGATGATATTATTTATCTTTTGAAAATCCTTTCATATTACCTTTGTTGTTATGTAAGGATTTCAGTGTGGAAAATATCTAGTGGGGATCCACACATGCTCCTCTAATCTCCAAGAATGATAGTTGATTTTCTGGTGCTACTGCAGTGAATAAAATTTCTTTCATTATTCATCTCGATCACTCAAAGAACCTATGGGCTTGAACGAGCTCTTCTCATTCTTGAGAGAAATATATGAGCAATTCATGAGAGATAGAACTCTGTTGTGAACAAATATTATCTATTCTAAATATCATATTAATCCAAAAAAAATTACATTACCATCTATTTATAGATCTAGGGTTTAGGTTAAAATATTTTTAATTTCATAATGGCCCTTAAATAATATAATAACATTTAATAAACCCCATAACAAAATATTATTATTATTATTATTATTTTATGGCGTGCACACTAACTTGTGAAATAATATTATTATTTTACTATCTGGTGAATTAATATTTATCATCAAATGAGGTTTGGCCCATTCCAACTCATTATCATTTATTTAATAATCTAATAAATATTTAACAAAATATTTCATTCATCAATAAATAATTGTGATTAATAAAACCAGAATAAAATTTTTCCTTGATCTTGAGAATAATATTTTTTCCATTAATAAAATTCAAATTGAATTTAATTGAGATCAATAGAAACACTTCATGTGTGACCCACTAGGATTATTTCTTGTTGGCATTAAGAAGTATCGCTTGAAGTCCAAGACTAATATCTAGTAATGAGTCAAGACACCCAAGAAACCCATTACTTATCTAGGGAATGTGGCGCGCACTTGGGCTTGGTCGAGGGGCCCCACTGGTATTCGGTGTTATTAACCCACATTTTAGTGTGAGAATCAATTATCATATTGAAAAAACCATATAATCCCACTAGGGTCCCTTCGATTTATTTATGGGGGGAGGCATGAGCTATATCCAGCATCATATCCCCCAGCTTCCCCCTTATTCCTTCTTCCCACCCCTTTCTCCCTTCCCTTACTTCTTCCTTATTTTGGTTTCCCATCTCCTTCACTCCTGTATGATTTATTTGGTGGCCTTGGCCTCTAGTGGATCCCTTTTCGGCTCTTCCCCTACTCTTACCTCCCGGTTGGCCTCATTTCCTACCCCACTCTGGCCTGGTGCACTGGTTCTTCTCGGGAAGGTTTGGGTTGTGCGGGTCAAGTCTCATGGGTTTCCCAGATCCATGGCTTGCATCCATACTATTCATGGATTTTAGGGTACGTGTTAGCGGTCCTAGTGATGATTATTGTCTATCTAGGACATATCTGATTCATCGCTTCTCTGGATTCATGTGTCTTTGTCACTCTCTAGGTTGGACTGTTGTGATGGTTTCAAGGAGGCTCTAGTATGTGTGCTTATTTGTCCATTATATTCCAGGAGGTGATTCTAGGCCTCGATCTGAGTTGTGGTGGTCTTCTATGATCTTAGATGTAAATGGTTCTCGTGTAATTGTATGAAGGATTTCTCATCGGTGACTACAATTTTGACTTTGGATCTAGTTTGGTTTATTTTTATTTTTGTCAATATTGAAAGGTTTTTGTTTATTTTTTTTTTGTTTGATGTTATTAAATGGACTTGGTCAAGTAGTGTTTGGATGGAGGCGATGATGGTGTTGATGGGAGGTGTTGTTATCTGTGGGGATTTTTGTATTTTTTTTCATTTAGGTTTGAATGGTTCTCTAGTTTTTCTTGATCTAGTCACCATCTCCAGTGGTGATGGATGGAAATAAGAATATGGTGGTTCAATGATGGTGGATTGCAAGAAATAATAGAGGATATAAAATATAAGACTCCGGATTTCATGGGTGGCCCTTGGCTCGAGGCCTCCTTAGGCTGGGTGTCCTTTTGGAATTTCAAATTTGGTTTGAACCTTGTATTTTGGTATCCTGTGTCAATTATTTAGTGACCGCGTATCCTCAAATCATCTCTTTTGAAAAAAAATTAGAATTTTCAGTGAAAAATATATCATCAATAAGGTAGAATATAATGACCCAAGCATGATGTATATAAATGTTACATATTTTTAGATGAATATTCATTACATTTTACAAATTCACACCTGATAACCATAATATTTTAGTTCCTTTAGAAACTTGTAATATATTCCTCTAACTTGTGAACGATATTCAACATCTCTCATAAAGATCTTCCCCATTAGTACTCCTACTTAAACGATTTCTTTATAACCTAAAGAATAGAAACATAAGAAAGGGTGATCTTAAATGCTTAGTAAGGGTAAGAAAACAATAAATAAACATGTGAATGTAAAAAAACATGAACATAACTTTTGAATATCAAAATCTTGAGTCATGAAATAAATCATAGCAGTTTGTAAGGAATAAATCACAAAGGAACATTAACCATGATAACATAGAATTGAAATAAAACATGAACTTGTGGAAAAAACATAAGCACAAAAAAATCATTTCCATATTATCCAAGGCTCATAGCCAAGACCTTCATAGCGGAAAAAGTCCATTACTAAACCGAGTTCACTCCTCGTTCTAGCCCTGTATTATTGAACTGAATATACTTGTCATTTCAGCCCTATATTACTGAACCAGATTTACATGTCGTTCCAGTCATGTCTATCTCATGAGATATAAATCGTTACCCAATTAATTGGAGATAGATATAGGTCCAACCCATCTCATAATGAAATCATTCATACATGTTCCACAAAAACATAAATAATTCATCATATAATAACCCAAGAAATAAAATGGGTTTCTTAAACATCATTACATAATAACATAATCTGTTAAAAAATTTTATTCCATCATTAACACAATCAAATCATAGTAATAATAGGTCTATAAACATAAACCTATTTAAATAGCATCATCTTAGATGGAAAATAATTTTGATAAAACACTTGAACTTAATTTTTGAGGAAAATATCATTTCTTCTTTAAAAAAAATTCTTTTCTCAAAATTATACACAATTTTAAAAGAAAATTATTTAGTTTAAAATAAACATGAAATCATGTAGAGGAAGCTTCAAGTAAATAAGGTGTAAAAATACATCCATTTTGTATAAGTTAAAAAACATTATCCTCGTACTTTTGCCAGAAAAGTAAAAAAGTACCTCGTATGGTAAATGCAAGAAAGATTCCTTCCAAACCATATAGTAATAGTCAAAATGGGTAAAAATGAATTTAAACATACATTGAATAATAGTAAACATTTTATGAATTTTGTTTTTAGAGAACATGGACATAAACAATCTCGAATAAAAATAAGATTGAAAAATTATCCCTTACCTTAGGTCTGATATCCTTCATATGTATCCAACCCTCCTGTATAATGATTTAAATAATTTTATTGACTTATTCAATAATCATAATCATTTTTTTGATATCATATATGATTATATTATCATATGTTTGTTAGTAACATTTCATTATCACTCGTCGTTCGGATATTAACTACTTTATGTTCTTATGCAAGTTTTGTTGGATAATTTCATGTTCCACTTCTTAGGATATAGTTATATAATTTACAAAATGATATTAGTATAATATATATCATATTTATTCATTCCATTCATTTATGTAATCATGGTTTAATGAAGATCATGTAGAATGAATCGCATCACATCATGGAGACGGTAGGTCATACGTACGCACAAGCGATGATATCATTCACTTAATAGATAACCAGTATGGAATTGTATGGTATATTAATTATAAAGAATAATTATCATGTTATATTCATTATTTACATCCATTATAACCATCCAAATTAAGTATTGTTGAATAAAAAATTACACCATGGCGTGGAGACGGTAAGTCGTACATACACACGCATAGTGATATTGTTATTCGTAGGATGGATAAAAGGACGTATAAGGCTGTTAAATAATTATAATAAAATATAATAATGTAGAAGATATTTAATTTATTACTTTATTATGGAAAAAACACAAGAAGAAGATGTAGAATAAGAAGAAAAAAATTGAATGAGGTGATAAAACAATTATCTCTTTTTCGAGTATCTCTTTTCGATTTGCACAAAAGGTATCATTAGGATGTCTTTATACCCAAAGTTTGGTATATAGAAGGAATATAGGGATGTTGGGAGCATATTTGAGTAGAATTAGGATGATACAAGGGGCTTGAGAGGTGTGAGTAACTGGGTATATGTGGTGGCCTTTTATAAGAGGGAGGAGGGGCACTTTAGGAAAGTCTTGAAATATTTTTTATTATAAACTGATTTTAGACTTATAATAGCTAAAAAGTAATATATTTATAGGATAAGATGATTATAGTTCAAAATAATCTCAAAAAATAGGTTTTATACAAGTTTATATCACAAATTTAACCACATCTTTTAGCTTTAACCCTTAGTTATATAAATTAACTCTTACCATGTCTTCTTATATTTTTAAACTATATCATTATAGTTACTATAAAATTCCAAGAGAACCTAAAGTGGATCATTAAAGAATTTTTTAACACTATATAATTTAGTTAGTAGAATCTTATATTTTTATGACTATTATATCATTTAATAAAATAGTATTTATTTTAAAAACTCATTTATGTCAATTTTGACACTATATGGTAATTGATTTTTGTTAAAGTCATAAAAACTTTATTCCTTCGACAAAAAAGAATCATATCATCCCTAAAATGTTAATTCAATCCAAAAAATTAGTGTATGGAATCAAAAATCTCAAATTATATTTATTTTAATATTTATAATAACATTTATTTCAATTTCTACTTAATAAGGTAATCACTGCATAATTATTGTGTCATAAATAAATTTATTTATTTAATTTCTAAAAAATATAAATAAAATACCATGATGTAGGAAATATTTTTAGATTTATAATGAATATTTATAGTCAAATATATCAGTCATATAACCCCACATTAAGAAAAATAGTAAAAAGATACATGTTTATGTTATATTTCTCTTTACTTTAAAATTAATTATAATAACATGTCATTATAACACCCAAGTGGCTCAAAAAGTCCAAATGTGTATCCCAGGTTTTTTTTTTGTCTCCCATAACTCATAAAATAGGATTATTATAAGTTTTTATGGTAGTTTTATATTATTATAATATTATTTTTACCTTTATTTACCTCATTTACCCTTTAACCGTGGTAAATAAAAATAATTACTAAAGTTACTATTCATAATGTCCAAAAATAGAAGTGGCCTATTTAAATAATTCAGAGATTCTGATTTCAAATATTTAATCCATTTTTTCAAATTCAAAACACATAATTGTCAAAAATTAATTTAAAATTAATTTTCATTGTTAAAATAAGAAAAGGTGTTTTAAGAAGTAAAAACTAACAAAAGATTCACATGTGTTTATGTCCAATTTAAATGTGAAATTACATAAAATGAACAAAATTTTATTAAATGATAAAAAATAATCCAATTAAACTTTAAAACCAGTTAAAATATAATCTAACTATATAAGTAAACTAGATGAAAAGGCAGTTTTGAATTAAAATGCAGTATTTTTCACTATTCATTAAAATATGAGTTTTATCAGAAAAATACCAAAAATTAAACCAAAGTAAAATTTGATCACCCGATTCCAAATAATAAGTTTATTTTTTCACATATAATAAATAAAAGTGTTAAAAACTAGATTTAAAATGGGTGCGCCATCAAAAGACAGAAAAACTGCATTTTTTGTAAAATACTTCTTTTATCTTAAAAATGAATTTATTCTTATATAATGTCTAGAAAATACATAAAATGAATGTTAATGTCATATAAAATTCAAAATTTGTTAAATAATAATCATAAAATCTAGTTTATATCCCATTAAATAATAATATTTTAATAATATATCATTATTAGTGGAACTCGGTATTGCATACAATGCAAGCTATTGAGGAAGGTCACTCTTGCATGTAACGCAAGACAAGTCAGTGTTTCATGTAGTGAAAGATTCCTTTTGTATTGCATATAACATAATCCAAACATAGTTATTTTATACATTGAACAAAATTTATACTTATTGTTGCGTGTATCGTATGCCAACTCAGTGTTGCGTGTAACATATGACAAGTCAGTTTAGTGTAAAAGGAATGTTTAACTTAGTACATTGTAAGATATAAATGGAAATTTTAATTTATTTGAAAAAAATGGTCCATAAAATCTTGGGGTTTCACATTATACCCCCCTTAAAATGAATTTCTCCCTCAAAATTCATTGGGTTTATAAAAGGTTTACTACTTGAAAGTTTATTTCATGGAAACCCGCATCGTAAAAAGGAATACAAAAACTTCATTTTAAAAAGGAAACTTAGAAACATAATGGTTACCCAAAGTAATTCATCATTGGGTTTCCACATAGGATAACATGGGTTGGAAGTGAAAACATGGATATGTAATAAAAAATTAACAATCAAGTTCTGATGGATAGTGATAGAGAACAAGGTTTGGAGAAATTTAACAACCAAAAACCCATAAATCTGTGATGATTTAAGAGACCATCTGATTCATCGGATAAAAAGGTACTATGATAACATTTTTGGTTTTCAAGATCCTTTCCCTAAATTTGAATAACATTATAAGAAATACATACTTGATTTCTATACAATCTCACCATTGGTCATGCCTTGAACAATTTCCACTTCATATCTTATTCAAAGAAATTAAGTTGAATTTTTCATTCCTAAAGTGTTAGCATATCATGTGATCTATAAATAGAATGATAGTCCATTACATCTATCTCAACAAAAACCTTAACACAGATAATAAAATATGAATAATTCCACCTATAGTGAGATAATACATTAAACTATCAAACTTCAACCGGAGTATAACTTATACTATCCATAATTGGATAACCTTAAAATCCTTCTAAAAACTGAAAATCTACAACTTTATAAAGAGGTGAACTAAATCGGTTTATCATTTTTCTCCAATATCTCATAAGGTAGTTATTGGTTGTCACATTCCAAACATGTGAATACCTTAATCGTTTATTATCTTTAGTCATGATAACAACCTGAACTATGTTATATCCTTATTGAAAAAAAGCATGTTTTCTTATTCTTAAGTCCAAAAAGCTGTAATATTCATCTAAGATAGAAAAATCTATACATCAATAAATCCTTAACTAGTTCCAAGGTAACTAATATCATCCAATTTACTTATTCCTATCCAACAGACCTTTATCAAAATATTATTATCTCAATATCATGTTCATATTAAGGGCCATCCTTCCCTAAATCATGTGTTTTCTAAAAACATCACCTTATTACCTCAATCACTTTTCATGATTACCAGTACCACTTTGCATATACTTTCAAATACATGTGGAAAAACACTATGGTCCACTACATAGATATTTCATTATTCTATAATACCAAAAAAGTGATTCTAAAATATTATTCTAGAATCCCATTACATAAACACTCAATCATTACACCACTTCATTTTCATACTCAAAATCACCAATAGTGATCGCATGTGATTTGCCTTTGTCTTTGGCCTTAAGATGTTTTTGATGTTGATCATCATTTATAAGCCTTGGATTAGGGAATTGTTTATCATAATGCCCCATTTCCTTTCACTTGTAGCATTGAATTGTGGGTGGTTCATTTTTTGTATCCTTTTCTCTATTCACATCATTAGCTACCTTTTTCTCATTACATTGGCACTCAACTGCCTGATGACCTTCTTTACCACACTTAAAACATTTTTTAGTCCCTTTAAGATAGTCTCCACCATGATTATTTCTACACATTGAGCATAATAAAACACTCATCTTATTTTCACTATTGTTTTGAGATTTTCCTTTGAACTCCATCTTTTGTTTTTGGGAAAAACCAAGAGATTGGTATGTAACACCAACTTCCATTTCTACCTTGATAGCACAATGCACAGTGTCTTCATAGAAACTAAAGTCACTTATAGCTAATGTATAACACCGTAATAATTTAGATTTAATATTTAATGAATGAAAAACTAAGTCTCTACAAAACACCACCATGTTATAACCTTGCTAGTAAATATAATTTTTCCACTTCTGTAATTTTAATTTCAAAAAACTGACACACATGGTTGCATTCAGTAAGATATTTAGAGTCTGATAAGACAAACTTAATTTTTAGTGAATAATAGAATACCCTTATGAATAGTAACATACCTTTATGAATAGTAATTAATATTTAATTGGCAAAAAATAATGAAACTTCACCCATGAATGTATAAATACAATCTAGACATCTTAAAAGTGAAAAAAAACAATCATAGTATAAGTATTGATATTTTTTCATGTCATAAATATTTTAATTACAATTTTATGATTAATTTAATAATTTAAATTGGAAATTTATTTTCATAAAATGTATTCATAAATTATTACTTTATTTTCTTATGGTTATAAGATAATTTTATCAGACCTTGATTAATTTCGAAATGTGTTATAAAACAAGTTATAGTTTTAAAGTTGTTTTTTTGGAATAAATTATGATTTTATTTAAAAATTAAATTAAAATTATTTAGAAAATTATTTTCTAAAAATGTATTTCATTTTTTAATTCTACACATCGAAAAAAATTTAGGGTGAATTTTTGGTATTTTTCTAAAATACTTGAATTTTTCATAAATAGTAAAAATACAATTTTGAGTTTTCAGCATGTTTAATGGAATCATAATGATTTAATAATTAATATAAAATTATGGTTGAGTTTTGTAAATTAAAATATGATGTGAGTTGTCCCAAGCAGCTAACACCATGGGAAAACCCATGGTTTTGCAAAAAACACAAATGAGGTGTCCCTTTAAATTAATAAAAAAAATCCCTCTTATTTACTATAAATACTCACTCATCCATTCATTTTATTTCATTATAAATCCATAATACTTGAATATTTGGTATTTTTACCTCCCTAAATATCCTCACAAGGTTTCATCAAGCCCCCAAGGTCTCAACCTTCAGGTTTTGGGAATTACTCTTCAAGTTAAGGGAATCTACCACCCTTTGCTTTTCTTAAAGCTTTCATTTTATGTTTTCTCTTTTATTTTAAATTGGATTATGTTGGGATATGTCATTATATATCCCATTTTATTTCCATATTATGTAATAGTGATGTGATACTGCATTTCTATCATCAAACTATTTTATGAAATTTTAAGTGAGGTCGTTAGGCTGCTGAATTTTCATGAGGGATTTCTCAATTTTTCTTTTATTTTGAGTTCCTTTATTTTCTTTTTCTTTCTCATCTCCCCTCATCAAAATGATATGATAATTCTATTACCTTAAATGAACATTAATTCTATTATTATAATGTAATATTTCATCATCATCTCTCTTTCCCCCCTCCTTTTATACTAAAAATGATAACACAATCCGAGATGTGTTAATTTATCACATTCAAGGACGATGGGTTCTCAATTTTCATTACCATATTCGATTATGGAAATAAAACCATTTTTATGGTTGAACCAGATAATAATATATGTATTTAATCTTATTAAATGTTCTATAATCCTTACACACTCATAATATAAAATAATAATATAAAACAAGTTCATTATGCACAAAACCGCCAAGTAAATAAAGCGTTTATCATTATCTTTTATCAAATAATTCATCCTCATGGTATTTAACCAAAATCATTATAAGGCTATTTATATTTTTTTAAATTTCACTAATAATATATATATTAAGAATTCTGGATTATTAACCACATTACAAATGATCATCCATTCATGAATACCAGTAAACCAATCATGAAAACCAAGGATGAAAATGCTTCCAAAATAATAAAATTAAACCTCTTGAACCCATTTAAAGGTCCATGAATGAACCTAATAAGGTTAAAAATTCAAATAAATGTGAATTATATTCTTTAATTATTAATTAATGAAGCTAAATTTTATTATTCAGGTCATTAGGATCACTTAAAGAACACTTTCAGACATAAGGTAAGGGGTTTCTCATCTCACTTTCATTTCCGTGAGATTTACATTTTTCACCACTTATTTCTTGTATGTGGTTTATGGGTACTGAAATTTTTCATATAATATCATTATTATATTTATATTCATAGTATTTAATGATTCATTTGATGGTTATTAAGTTTTATTCATATGATTCAATTGATTACAATATGGTAAGGGACTTTGTCTCACTTTCCATTTCATTGAGAGGTTCTTCATATTGTGAAACTAATATTTCTTATCTGGTGTATCTACTGCCCATTTGAGTTCATTTTTCATTTTAAAGTTTAAATATATTATATATAGATATTCTGGTCTCATGGATATGAGTATTTTATTTATTCGTATGCCCTTTTACATGCGGTGTTTAGTTGGAATGTTGTTTTAACTACGGAAATATTGATGAATCTGTGTCCTCTACTCTATACGGATATTGAGAAGGAAAATTGTAATTATATTAAAACTATGTATAAATAATGATTTGGACTTTAAATGGTGGTTGGGGCCTTCTATATCCCCTTGATTCATCGATATATCTCATGAGACAAATCAGTTGGCGACAAACCCTTCGAGTTTGTTTCCAAAAATCAGATGGGTTTCTACCCACAGACTTAAACCATTTTAATGGTATTATGGTATCATGTTCTCGATACATGAAGTCTAATTAATAATCATATTAATTTATTTATTTTCAATTATTACTATCCATGAGGTTTTCATTATGAAAAAATCTATGGATGTGGTATCATGCTCAATTTAATAATGGCGTGTGTTTCCCATTTATTCACAATGCCATATTGATTAAGTCAAATTGTTTAGGATTCACTTATTATTGATTCATGATTCCACTGTATGCTACCCTTAATAATAATTTGATCTCACCCCTTTCATTTTTTTACTTTTAACGGGTTATGAAGAGGAGAATACTTAATGAGTTCTTGTGGTTTCAGTTTATTAGTTTTTGTTAGGTATTGTATTTTGTTTCCTTTTACAATGTAATTTGAGTTACATCTATGTATCTAGTTTCTTCAAGATTACTAAACTGGTCATTCCTTTAGGATTTTATTTCCTTTTAACCATTAAAATGTAACAAGTAATGCACTAGCTCCGGTCTAAAGAGGTCGGGGTGTTACAGTTAGTATTAAAGGAAGTTTAGTAGAAAACTTGGAAACTAGATTTAGAAAAAGTATATTAGTGAACAAAACCCTAAGATAGAATTTGGGGATAAGAATACAAGTTCATCCTAGAATTTTGGTAAGGAATATATTTTGTGTTTTATCAAGAAAATATATCCCTGTCTAGGTGCGAACAAGTAGAAGTGGCTCTAGTCTAGATGCATCTAGGGGTAAAACCCAAAAACACCACTTTGAGCTAGACTCAAATGGGAACTGGTGCACAACAATAGGAATTGATTCAGTCTTGGTTAGACACTCCTGGGGGACATTATTTGGTAAATTAATATTATTATTACAAACAATTATGAAGGATTTGTTCCCCAAAGTAACCAAAGTATATGGTTCTAGGATTTATGATGCAAAAGTTTATGCTATGTGTTGTACCATGTTTAGAGATATAGATAGTTCATAATTTTATGAGCTAATCTATAATATAAAATTGATTTAAAATGAAGCCTATCAAAAGGAATCATAACTTCACTAATTCAAGAGATGCAAAGAGTAAGAAGGATCATATCTCTAATGGTCTCAAGCTATCATCTCAAAGGAATATTGTCTCCCAAGTATCCTCATCATATGAGGAAATAGTATCATGTGTTGACAAGGTATGTAAAGACTTCTCTAAGTAATATTGATTTGAATGGAATAAAAAGAAGAAGAGGATGGAAGGTAAAAACATGGATAAAGGAAAGAATAGAAAGATGTATTTTCCCACATATAATAATTGTGGAAGGAAACACCTTGGTATATTCTTGAGAGGAAAAGGAGTTTGATTCAATTTTGGAGAAAAGGGACACCATGCTCATAATTGCAACACAAGGAAATGATTTTCCTATATTCAGTGCTTCAACTGCAAAGATATGGGACACTATGTGAATCAATGTCCCAAGCATCAAAGGAATATACCCCGAATGATGATTCTAGATAATGATCAAGTTATGATGCTATCAGAGATGAAGTATAATGATTAATATGCCTAGTCAAGAATCATTTCATCGGTATATTTTTTCAGTAATGTACTACTTATAAGAATTGTGAGATATATAAGGATTATACTGCAGTACTATTTCATTTTAGGATTTGAGGTCGTATGATGAATGGAACAAAGGAAAAGTAATTTAGTAGAAAGTTAAAATTTTATAAAAAACGTGATTGAGGGAAAAACAACCCTTAATATATTCTTCATGGTTAGAATAATGATGAAGAAATGATTGATTTGGATAAGTACTGAATACCTTGGAAATGATTATTGACTTGTTGAAATATGGTCTATGTTATCATTGATAGAGTTTACAACCCTTTTGGATTTAAGGAATATATCCAATAACATGTATCTTACTTAAGGAATAATGAAGAATGTATATTTCTAATGTGATTTTTATGATAATTCAATTTATTACCATATTTCAAAAGGATACATGAAGAAGTTATTCACATGTTTAGAATGTGAAATTTTAGAGTTGCTTTATGTTGATTAAGGGTTAATGATAAGTTCATCTTGAAAATTTTTATACCTTAATTCAAAAGTTTTGAATCATTATATTTCAATTTTTTTAACCATTTATGAAATGGTTTAAGTTGATCATTGTATGAGCTTTTAGTGCTTATTGTATTACTTCACCATATGGTGTAACCTATGCTAAGTGATGAAGTGTATATAGTTCAAGGTACAATCAAAGGATGAGTTTGTAAATAGAAACATATATTTATACTCTTATAGAGTTGAATAATTCCTCAACTCAAGGAAAATAGTCTTAAATAAAATTTTGTCTAAATGACATAATATTATAAAATATCAACAATTTTTTTTACAGTAGTTTATAGTTTTGTAGTAATCAACTTTTATCTAAACATGTTCTCTATCACGTTCCATGAGAACTTTATAGTTAGATTTATCTTCTATGTCTAGGTTTTTACTTCCAACTAATCTCACCCAATTTGAAAGAAATTTTTTTTGTGACCACATCATTTCCCTTAACCTTTTTTTAGGATGATATTTTATTAACCCTATTTCTAAAGTGGGTTTCCCATAAGGGAATTTTTAAGTATCAACCATTAACTTTCAAAGTTCAATTTCAAATTTCGAGGATAAAATTTTTGTAAGGAGGTAATAATGAAACATTCCAAGAATTTCAAAATGGATTTAATATTGAATGCATGAAACACTGAGTCTCCACAAAACACCGCCTTATTATAAAATTTCCAGTAAATATAATTTTTCCACTTCTGTAATTTTAATTTCAAAAAACTTACATACATGGTTACGTTCAGTAAGATATTTAGAGTATGATAAGACAAACTTAATTTTTGGTGAGTAATAACATACCCTTATGAATAGTAACATACCTTTATAAGTAGCAATGAATAGTAATGAATAGTAAATTGGACAAAAAAATAAAACTTCACCCATGAATGTATAAATACAATCTAAACATCTTAAAAGTGAAAAAAACAATCCTAGTATAAGTATTGGTATTTTTAGATATCATAAATATTTTAATTATAGATTTATGATTAATTTAATAATTTAAAATGGATATTTATTTTCACAAAATGTATTCATAAATAATTACTTTATTTTCTTATGGTTATAAGATAATTTTATGGGACCTTGATTAATTTCTCAACGTGTTATAAAACGGGTTATAATTTTAAAGTTGTTTTTTTGGAATAAATTATGATTTTATTTAAAAATTAAATTAATAAGATTTTGAAAAATATTTTTAAAAAATTGATTTCATTTTTGAATTCTACACTTCCAAAAATGGTTAGGGTGAACTTTTGAGATTTTTCTAAAATACATGAATTTTTCATGAATAGTAAAAATATAGTTTTGAGTTTTCAGTATGTTTAATGACACCATAATGGTGTAATAATTAATATAAAATGATATTAGACTTGTGTACAATAAAATATGGTGGGAGGTGTCCCAAGTGTATAATACCATGGGCAAATACCATGGGAAAGCCCATGGTTTTTCAAAAACCACTAATGAGGTGTCCCTTTAAATTAATAAAAAAACTCCTTCTTATTTACTATAAATACCAACTCATCCCTTCATTTAATTTCATTCCAAATCCATAATACTAGAATATATGGTAGTTTTACCTCCCTAGTAATCCTTCCAAGGTGTCTTCAAGCCCCCAAGGTCCCAACCTTTAAGTTTTGGTAATTACTCTTCAAGGTAAGGGAATCTACCACCCTTCTCTTTTCTTAAAGCTTTAATTTTATGTTTTATCTTTTATTTTCAATTAGATTATGTTGGGATATGTCATTAAATATTTCTCTTTCTATCCATATTATTTAATATTTATTATATACCCCCTTTATCTCGTCAAACTATTTTATGAAATTTTAAGTGACGTCATTAGGCTGCCAAATTTTCATGACGGATTTGTCAATTTTTCTTTTATTTTCAGTTCCTTTATTTTCTTATTATTTCCTCATATACCCTCATCCTAATTCTATGATAATTACATTAAATTACATTAACTTTAATTATATTATTCTAATGTAATATTTCATTTTCATCTCTCTTTCCCCCTCCTCTTATACTAAAAATGAAAACACTGTCCGAGATGTGTTAATTTATCACATTCAAGGACGACGGGTTCTCAAATTTCATTACCATATTCAATTATAGTCATGAAACCATTTTTATGGTTGCACCAAATCATAATATCTGTATTTATTCTTATTAAATGTTATTTAATCCTTACACACTCATAATATAAAATAATAATACAAAATAAGTTCATTGTGCACAAAACCGCCAAGTAAATCAAGCGTTTATCATTATCTTTCATCAAACAATTCATCCTCATGGTATGTAACAAAAATAATTATAAGGTCATTTATATTTATTTAAATTTCACTAATAATATATATATTAACAATTCTGGATGCATAACCACATTACAAATTAACATCCATTGATGAGTACAAGTAAACCGATCATGAAAACCAAGGATGAAAATGCTTCCAAAATAATAAAATTAAACCTCTTGAACCCATTTAAAGGGCCATGAATGAACCTAATAAGGTTAAAATAAATCAAATAAATTTGGATTAGATTATTTAATTATTAATTAATAAATCTAAATTTTATTATTCAAGTTATTAGGATCAGTCAAAGAACACTTTCGGATATAAGGTAAGGGGTTTCTCATCTCACTTTCATTTCAGTGAGATTTCCATTGTTCGCCACTTATTTCTTGTATTTAGTGTATTTTTAGTTACATTTTTCATATAATATCATGATTATATTTATATTCATTGTATTAAATGATTCATTTGATGTTAATTAAGTTTTTTTCATGTGATTCAATTGATTAAAATATGGTAAGGGACTTTGTCTCAATTTCTATTTCATTGAGACCTTCTTGGTATTGTGAAACTAATCTTTGTTATGTGGTGTATCTACTTCCATTTTGAGATAATTTTTCATTTTAAATTGTAAATATATTATATATCCATATTATGGTTTCATGGATATGAGTATTTTCTTAATCCATATTCTCTTTTACATGTGGTGTTTCGTTGGAATATTGTTTTAACTATGGAAATATTAATGAATATTTATCCTCTACTCTATATGGATATTGAGAAGGCAGATTGTACTTGTATTAAATCTATTTATAAAGAATGATTTGAACTTTAAGTATATGGTGGGGCCCTTTATAGCCCCTCGATGCATCGACAGGTCTCATGAGATCAATCAGTTGGTGAAAAACGTTCGAGTTTGTTTCCAAAAATCAGACGGGTTTCTACACACAAACTTAAACCTTTTTAATGGTATTATGGTATCATGTTCTAGATACATGACTTAAAATTAATAATCATATCTCTTTATTCATTTTCAATTATTAATTTCCATGAGGTTTTTATTATGAAAAAATATATGGATGCAGTTTCATAATCAGTTTATTAATGGCGTGTGTTTTCCATTTATTCACAATGCCATATTGATTGTGTCAAATTGTTTATGATCCACTTATTATTGATTTATACTTCTTCTATTTGTAACCCTTACTGATAATTTTATCTCACCCCTTTCATTTTTTTACCTTCAACAGGTTATGAAGAGGATACTATTTAGTGAGTTCTCATGGTTGTAGTTTATTAGTTTTTGTTATGTATTGTATTTTGTTACCTTTTCCAATGTAATTTGAGTTATATCAATGTATCTAGTTTTTTTAAGACTAATAAACTAATCATTCCTTTGGGATTTTATTTCATTTTATTCATTCCAATTTAAAAAGTAATGCACCGGCTCCGGTCTAGAGGAATCGGGGTGTTACATAATGTCATTTGAAGACTTGGTTTTAAGCCACTGAAGAATCGATCAACTTTAATTTCAGATTGGATGATAAAGGTAGAAGCATACCTTGCATGTCTTGTAAAATTTGTCTTTTATGTAACAACAGATTCATCATCCTTATACTTAATCTCAACAAACTCATTTTCCATTTTCATTTGAATAATACGAGGAAAGTACTTATTGAAAAATAAGTTCTTGAAATCATCCCATTCCAAGGATTCAATTTCATCTTGGTGCCTTGTATTCTTGATTAAATCCCACCACTATTTCGCTTTGCCTTCTAAATGATAAACATCCAAATTAAATTTTTCATGTTCAAACAACAAAGGATGGAAAATATCTTTTCAATGGTACGGATCAATTGTTTAGAAACAAGTGGATCAAAAGATCCACTGAAAGAAGGTGGGTGTTGCCTCATAAAGGACTCAACAAAATATTGTTCCCTTGTCTGTTCATTTGGAAGTCCAGAGTTATTCATAACTTGTGTAAGTATAGAGATAAGATTTTATATTCCATATCCCATAACATTTGTTTGTTAAAGAGTACAATTGTTTCATTTCCCACTGCATCGATTATTAACATGGTTACTTTGGGTTCCAACCATTGTCTAAAACCCAAAAAAGTATAGTGTGAGAGGAAAAAATCATACTAAGAAAAAAAACATAATCAAGGGAGTGTATTTCCAATATTTAACATCTTAGGTTTAATCCTAGGTTATTCATGATCATTACCATAATTATAGTACTCTAACCTATAATTATACATATCCTTATTAAATCCCTTATAAATATCTCTAGGGATCTTACAAATGTTTTGGCATCCTAGTTTCCAAAGGTTGACTAAAACTTTCCTATGATACCAACTATAATGACCCAAGTATGAAGTATATGAATATTAAATCTTTTTAGATGAATATTCATTATATTTTACAGATTCACGCCTGAGGACCATAATAGTTTAGTGCCTTTAGAAACTGGGAATACATTCTTCTAACTTGTGAAAAATATTCAACATCTCCCATAAAGATATTCCCCTTGAGTACTCTTACTTAAATGGTTTATTTATAAATTGAATAATGGAAACATAAGAAAGGGTGAGCTTATATTCTTGGTAAGGGTAATAAAATAATATATGAACATATGAATGTAAAAAAATATTAGAATAACTTTTGAATATCGAAATCTTGACTCATGAAATAAATCTTAGCAGTTCGTAAAGCATAAATCACAAAGGAACATTAACCATGATAACATAGAATTGGAATAAAACATGAACTTTTGGAAAACACATCATCATAAAAAAATTATTTCTATATTAACCAAGGCTCATATCCAAGACCATTATAGCAGAAAATGTCCATTACTGAATCGAGTTCACTCCTCATTCCAGCCCTGTATTACTGAATCAGATATAATTGTCGTTTCAATCCTATATAATTGAACCTAATTTACTTTTAGTTCCAATAATTTCTATCTCATGAGATATAAATCTTTACCCAATGCATTGGAGGGAGATATAGGTCCCACCCATATCATAATGAAGTCATTCTTATATGTGCTACAAAAACATAAATCATTCATCATAGCATAACCCAAGAAATAAAATGTGTTTTTTAACTATCATTACATCATAACATAATCCATTAAAAATTTCATTCCATCATTAACATAATCAAATAATAGTAATAATAGGGACAGAAACATAACCATATTTATAGAGCATCATCTAATATGGAAAATAAGTTTGATAACACACTTGAACTTAAGTCTTGAGGAAAATATCATTTCTTCATCAAAAAAGTTTTATTTTCTCAAAATTATGTACAATTTTAAAAGAAAATAATTTATTTGAAAATAAAAATGAAAACTTGTATAGTAAGATTCATGTAGATAAGGCATAAAAATCTTTCCATGCCGTATAAGTTAAAAAAACATTATCCTCGTACTTTTTTCAGAAAAGTCAAAAAGTACCTCATATGGTAAACAAAAGAAATATTCCTTCTAAACCAATTAGTAAAAGTATAAAATCAGTAAAAATGACTTTAAACATACATATAAGAATTTTAAAAAATTTATGAATTTTTTTTACAAAACATGGACAAGAATGATAAATATACCCCCAATAAATACTTACGTATAAACAATCTTGGATAAAATGAGCTTGCAAAATTATCCATTACCTTAGGTATGATATCCTTTGTATGTATTTTACCCTATTATATAATGATTTAAATAATGTTATTGACTTATTATAGAATCATAATCATTTTTATGATATCATATATGATTATATTATCATCTGTTTGTTAGTAACAATTCATTGTCACTCGTTATTTGGATATTAACTGCTTTATGTTCTTATGCATGTTTTGTCGGATAAGTTCATGTTACACTTACTTAGTTATAGTTATATAATTTAAATAATGATATTATTATAATATATGTCAAATTTATTAATTCCATTCATGTATATAATCACTGTTTAAAAAAGATAATGTAGAATGAATCGCATAGCATCGTGGAGACGGTAGGCCGTATGTACGCACAAGCGACGATATAATTATATTAGTAGTTAAAAGGTATAGAAATGGATGGTGTATTAATTATAAATAATAATTATCATGTTATATTTATTATTTATATACATTATAACCATCCAAATTAGGTATTTTTCAATAACAAATTACACCACGGTGTGGAGATGGTAAGCCGTACGTACGCGCACATTGTGATATTATTATTCGTAGGATGGATAAAATGAGGTATAAGGTTGTCCAATTTTTATAATAACATATAATCATGTATAAAATAAAGTATTTATTACTTTATTGTGTAAACAACATAATAATGGGATGTATAAAAAGAAAAGAATTTTGAAAGACATGATAAAATAATTACCTCTTTTTTGAGTATCTTCTTTTGATTTGCACAAAAGGTCTCCCTATGGTGGCTTTCTACCAAAAGTGTGGTCTCTAGAAGTAAGGTAAAAATTTTGGGAGGTTATTTTAGTATAAATTTGATGGGAAAAGGGGCATGAGAGGTGAGATTAAGTGGGTAGATGTTGTGTCCTTTTATAAGAGGGAGGAGGGGCACTTTAGGAAATTCTTGAAATATTATTTTATTATAAATTGATCTTCGAATTATAATAGCTCCAAAGTGATATATTTATAGGATAAGATGAGGATATTTATAAATCCTCTCAACCAATAGGTTTTAGATAAGTTTAGTTCACAAATTTAACATTATCTTTTAGCTTTAACCCTTAGTTAAATAAATTAACACTTACCATGTCTTCTTGTATTTTTATTCTATATGGTTAATTTGTTTACTATAAAATGCCAATAGAACATAAATTGGATCATTAATGAAATTTTTAAAACTATATAATTCAGTTTGATGAATCTTTGATTTTTATGACTATTATATCATTTAATAAAATTGTATTTGTTTTAAAAACTCATTTATGTCAATTTTGACACTATTTAGTAATTGATTTTTTTAAAGTCATAAAAACTTGATTATTTAAAAAAAAGGCATTATCTAATTCCTAAAGTTTAAATGATATCCAAAAAAATTACAGAATCAAAAATCTCAAATTACATTTATTTTAATAATTATAATATTATTTATTTTAATCTTTCATTAATAAGGTAATCATTGCATCATCATTGTGTAATAAATAAATTTATTTAGTTAATGTATAAAAATTATAAATAAAATACCATGATGTAGTAAATATTTTTATATTTATAATTAATATTTATAGTCAAATAGATCAGTTATATAATCACACATTAAAATTGTTTTTTGTAAAAAGATACATGTTTATGTTATATTTCTCTTTACTTTAAATTAATTATTATAACATGCCATTATCACACCCAAGTGGCTCCCAAAGGAAAAATGTGTGTCCAAAGTGTTTTCATGGTCACCCATAACTCATCCAATAGTATTAGGACGTGTTTTAGGGTATTTTTATATTAGTTACCCTTATTTACCTTATTTACCCTTTAACCGTGGTAAATAAAAATAATTAATTGAGTTACTATTCATAATGTCCAAAAATAAAAGGGGACTATTTTTCATAATTTGGACCATATTATTCCAAATATGGAATTCATTTTTCCAAATTCAATATACATAATTAGTAGAAGTTAAATTAAAATTAATTCTCTTTGCCAAAACAAGAAAACATGTTTTTAAGAAGTAAAAACTATCAAAAGATTGACATGTTTTTATGTCCAATTTAAATGTGAAATTACTTAAAATGGACAATATTTTATTAAATGATAAAAACATAATCCAATTATACTTTAAAACCAATTAAAATGATAATCTAACTATATAAATAAATTAGATGAAAAGGCAGTTTTGAATTAAAATGCAGTATTTTTCACTCTTCATTAAAATATGAATTTTATCAGAAAAATACCATAAATTCAACCAAATTAAATTTTTATGTCGTAATTACAAATAATAAATTAATTTTTTCAAATATAATATTTAAAATTGTTAAAAACTAGATTTAAAATAGGTGTGCCATCAAAAGGCGGCAAAACTGTATTTTTTGAAAAATACTTATTTTATCCGAAAAATTGAATTTGTTCTTATATAATGTATATAAAATACATAAGATAAATTTTATTCTTATATAAAATTCAAAATTTGTTTAATATTATTCATAATGGCTAGTTTATATCCCATTAAATAATAATATTTTAATAATATATCGTTGTTTAGTGAAACTCGGTATTACGTACAACGCAAGCTATTGAGGAAGGTCATTATTGCATGTAACACTAGCCAAGTCAGTGTTTTGTGTAGTTCAAGATTCATTTGGTGTTTCATATAACATAATCCAAACTTAGTTCTTTTATACATTTAACAAAATCTATACTCAGTGTTGTGTTTATCATACGCTAACTCAACGTTGCATGTATCGTACGCCAACTCAGTGTTGTGTGAAACATACAACAAGTCAGTTTTGTGAGAAAGGAATGTTTAACTTAGTTAATTGCAAGATATAAATGAAAATTTTAATTTATTTAAAAAATATGGTCCATAAAAACTCGAGGTGTTACATAGAACATATATTTCATCAACCTATATGATCAATATTTCTTTCTTTGACTATCTGAAATAAACATCATTACACCATGGCCATGAAATTTATGTAGAAGTTATATTTCAATCAAAGGGGTTATATATAAACTTCAATAAATTTGGTATAGTGGCACATCATCGTTGTATGCTCCTTGGATGTATCCTAGTGTGGGTGAACCAAGTAAAAAACATTGCGTCCCATGCATGATTTACTTTCTGTTAATATACTACTACAGGAGAAAGAGAGAATTGTGTTTTGTTTAACTACAGAACAAGATCAAAAGGGGCTATAGTTTTAATTATTCATACCCCGATTCACCCCCCCCCCCCTCTCAGGGGTATTCAGCCTAGTGGACCTAACAATTTGTATCAAAGGGAAGTTTGACAGTTTGTGGTTATCTCTTAGCTAAAGAAATAGAGGTGGTTAATCACAAGGGAATTCAGATCTTCAATGGAACCAATTTTCAGCTATGAAAGAATTGGATGTAGCACTACTTCTTATCATTGGGAATGGATGTCTTTATAGAAATGATTTGTGGTATTTCAGTAGATATTAATAGTGGTGCTTTATCAAATGCTGAAATAAGGGAATTAGATGAAGATTCCAAATGAATCAATGCTCTAGGGGGATCCATATCTAATCTAATTTATACAAAGGTGATATCATGTAAAACATTACATTCCATGTGGAATAGATTGTTAAATATTTATGAGGGTGACTCAAAAGTCATTGAAGTGAAGCTGTAGGTTTTATACAACAAATATGAAGATCTCAGAATGCACCCAAATGAGTTTGTAGATGCTTTCTTTGATAGGGTAAATGTGATTGTGGAATACATGCATGGGCTTGGAGAATTAATTGAAGATATTAATATTGTGAAGTTCATATTGAGAAAACTTCTACCCCGGTTCAATCCAAAATTATCAGTACTAGAAGATATAGATCTGAGAGAGTTGACATTGGATAATCTACATAGTACCCTTGTTTCATACAAAATTAAAAATGATGATAATGATACTATTGAAAAAGTTAAATCCAAAGAGGTGGAACTCAAGGACATGAATAATCTCACTATTGAATATGGATAGTAGGATAGAGAGACTGATGAGGTGATGTCATTCCTTTCCTCAAATCTTCAAAGAGGAAAAGGAAAGTTCAAAGGTAAACTTCCACTTATATGCTTTCAGTGTGGAAAGGTTGGACATCTTGTAGAAAGATACCCGAATAAGTTTCAAGAAGATGATGAGGATGAATATGAAGTTTCTATAAAGAATTCCTCACCCTATGTGAAAGGGAAGAAAAAAAAATAAGAGAGATTTCTTCAAAAAGAAGAATACACTTTCAATAGAAGATGATAGTTCAGAAGAATCTAAGTTAAAAGAACTAGAGAACTGAAAGGATCATGAATTTGAAGTTATTGTGGCAGTGGTCAGATCTTTTATGTCAAAGGAAGAGAGCGATAGTGAAGAAGATGGATTTGAAGAAAGAGTTGACCTTCAGGTCAAACTATAAGCTGCTCTTGAGGAAATAGATGTTTGGAGAGCTAAAACGAAGAAAGCTAACAAAGTGGTTCGTGATGCCAAACTATACATGAAGTAGCAGAAAGAAGAAAATCCTAAATTGAATGAAGAAATTGAAAAAATGAAGTCCTTAATGCTAGAGAATTTAGATAAGATTGGTCAGTACAAGTTCAAAATTGATGAACAGAAAAGGGAAATCGACAGTTCGGTCAAAATTGGGAAATATCGAACCAAACGTATTGAAGAACTTGAGGAGGAAGTTGTCAATCTGCGGCAAAAAGTTAAGGATCAAGAGAAATGGTTGACTTCTGGTAAATCATTAGGAATGCAGATGATACAAGCAATAGAGAAGATAAAAGTTGAGGATAGTGGTCCAGAAAAACAGAAGAAGTTGTCAGATCTAAATGAGAAGGCTAGAATGGGGCTTGATTAAAAAAAAATCAGTGATGGTAGAATTCAGATCACAAGCTCCCACTCTAATACTGAATATTGATTTGGGTAAAAAGAAAAATCAGAAGATTCGGAGAACCTAAGGGAGAACCAGTGATGTATTATTTCTACATACGAATGTACCTCACATAAGATGCTACTGCTGTGGAATTATGGGACACTCACAAAGCATGTGTTCTATTTCTAGAAGATATTGAAGGGAATAAGAACAATAGGGGTATCCATATAGTCTACAATAATTTAGAGTTTCATTCAAAGGTCATTGCTTTTTGTGTGGAGGTTTTGGAAACATGTCTGGGTACTACACATCAACCATGAAAAGGGATGTGCCAAAGAAAAATAAAACTGGTTACAAGAAGAAATTCTATGAAACATCAAGCGAGATGAAAGTACATAATCAGTTTGAAGTGTTTCAGGATGAATTCGGTCCATCATACACTAAGGAATATAAATATTATCAATCCATACTGAGTATGAGTTTGAAAACATGGACAAAGAAGAAAATGACTAAGTCGGTAGTTGTTGTAGAAATTTCTTTCAAAGCATCAGATCGCACTGGAATATGGATAATTGATAGTGGATGCACCTCACATATGATAAGAAATAAGGATCTGGTGAAAGGGATTAGATATGACAAGGATAGTATTTTTAGATTCGGTAATGATGAAGGTCTGATAATTGTTGGTTCAAGAAAACCCAAGTTTGGGGGAAAATATATGAGACGAGAAGATATCCTAGTTGTTGAAGGTCTTAGTCATAACTTATTGAGTGTAAGTCAACTGTGTGACTCAGTACATTCCATAAGCTTTTCAAGGAATCTGTTTGTCATCAAGGCAAAGGATGGAGCTGTTGTGTTACAGGGAAAGCATACGAAATAGAATCTATACCTTGTAAGTGGAGAAGAAAATTTGTGTTGTCTATCCAAGGAAGATGAAAATAAGTTGTGGCATAAGATTCTTGGTCACTTGATCCAAACTTCCTTGGAGGATCTAGTGAAATATAAAGTTGCTCAATATCTTCCTAGATTATCACGAGATTACACCCATACGTGTGATGCCTTCCAATAAAAGAAGATCATCTGAAAGACATATAAGCCAAAGGAGAAAAGGTAAATAAAATTGATTTAGTTAGTACACAATGATGTGTGAGGGACAATTTCTCAAAGATCTATTTATGGGTAGAGATATTACATTCTATTTATTGATGATTACAGTAGAATGGAATGGGTTTCAATCATCACCCAAAAATATGAGGTATTCAGTTGCATTAAAATATATCAATGGGAATGTGAAAAGATGCTCGGTCAGAAAATTAAGAAAATTCGAACTGATAATGGAATAGAGTTTACAAATATCCAAGTTGAGGATTATCTCAATAATCATGGGATAATGAATCAAGTTTCATTGGTAAGAACTCCACAACATAATGGAGTAGTTTAGAGAAGAAACAGGATCATCAATAACATGGCTAAAAAAATGCTAATTGAGAAAGATCTTCCAAAAAAAAGTTTTGGAAAGATGTAGTGATGACATCAGTTTACACATCCAATAGATAATTGTTGTGTTTGAAAGAATAAAATACTCCATATGAGCTATGGTATGGAAAGAAGACATCACTAAAATACTTGTGAATCTTTGGAAGTAAGTGTTTCATTCTTAATAAGGAGAAACATAGGAATTTTGAATCCCATAGAGATGAATGGATATTTTTTGGCTATTAAAAGAAAGCAAAAGCCTATAACTATTTAAACAAGAGTCTAGGGAAGGTTTTTGAAAGCCATGATGTGAATATAGTGGAAAATGAGCAGAATATTCAGCAAGCACATGATCAGTATCATGAAGACAGTGATAAACAGATAAGAAGATCAGGGGATGTTCCAGTTCTAGAGGCTGATTCAGAAGAAGACTTTGATGATGATAAGGATGAGAATAAGTCAGTATCTACATAGAGACTAGTAATAAGAGATGAAATTGATATACAGAACACAATTGGTGATCAGACAGCACCAGTGCAGACAAGGAAGATGAAGACTCTACAAGAAGCAGCATACTTGTCAAATGTAGATCCTAAGTGTTTTAATGAAGCAGCTGAAGATGAAACATGGGTTTAGTCTATGAATGAAGAGCTTAAAAAATTTGAGAAGAATCAAACATGGTATATTATTTCGAGTCCAGCAGATAATAATTTCATCAGAACTAAATGGTTCTATCGCAAAAAGATGAATGAATATGGAACAATGATTTGAAACAAATCAAGACTAGTGTACAATGGATACTCTCGGATAGAGGGAATATATTTCGATGAGACGTTTTCACCGGTTGTAAGGCTATAGACAATTAAATTATTTATAGCCATTTTAGTGCAAAATAAGTTCAAAGTGTTCCAAATGGATGTCAAATATTCATTATTGAATGGGATTCTGGAGGAATAAGTGTATATCGAGCCATCAGATGGTTTTCTCATTCATGAGGATAAGAACAAGGTTTGTTGGCTGAAGAAGACGTTATATGTGTTGAAACAAGAACCAAGAGAATGGTACTCAAGGCATGATCAGTATTTGAAGAAGCTTTGTTTCCAGCATGGTGGAGTTGATTACAATCCCTATTTCAACAACAAAAATAATCAAATGATGATGGTGTTGGTTTATGTCAATGAAATAATATTTGGCGGATCATATGAATCTCAATACTGACATTTTTTCTGAATTCATGAAAAGTGAGTTTGAAATGTCAATGATTGGAGAACTGGCATTTTTCCTTGATTTATAGGTAACACAAGGAAGGAATATAACTTTCATTTCTCATTCCAAATATTCCAAGGAGGTTTTGAGGAGATTTGGGATGGAAAATTCCAAATAAATGAAGACTCTGGTTGTTACTCGAATGAAACTGTCAAAAGATAATGAAGGTAGAGCGGTTAATATCACAAAATATAGGTAAATTATTGGAAGTATACTATACTTGACTGCGACAAGGCCTGAAATTGTATTCACCACATGCCATGTAGCGAGATATCAAAGTAATCCCAAGGAAATCTACATGATTGTAGTGAAAATAATACTTTGGTATATCAAGGGAACGGAGGATTAAGGCTTGATACATAATGACAAATCCCAGTTAGAGTTATTGGGATATACGAATGTAGATTGGGCTAGTTTAGCGGATGACAGGAAATCAATGTCAGGAGGTTCATTCTATCTGGTTGGATTGTATATTTCTTAGCTAAGCAAGAAGCAAGATTTCATTTCATTAAGAACCGTATAAGCTAAGTATATTGAGACCACTCGAGCATGCACATAGTTATTGTGGATGAAGAAACAGATTGACGATATGGGAGTTGAAGTGAAGTCTCTTATTAGAATCCAGTGTGATAACTCAAGTGCTATAAATCTCAAAAAAAATACTATCCATCACTCATGGACAAATCACATTGATATAAAGTATCATTTTATCAAGGAGAAGGTTGAGCAGGGAACCGTGAAGTTGGAGTATGTTCCTACAGAGTTACAGGTTGCTGACATTTGAACAAGGTCTTACCCAATGATTCTTTTGAGAGACATCGACTGGCTTTGGGAGTCCAGTCGACTCCCCACACTTGAAAAATTGTGGATGTGGGTCCCCCTCTCCCTGAGGTGTGGTGTGTTTTCTTTACTATACTAATATGTGATCTCTACTCTGTTGCAGACCACAAAGAATTGACATTTGGGTTTGTTGACAAAGGGGGAGAAAGTGTGACTCCTAAAGGGGGAGAAACTGTGGCTAATGAAGGGAGACAATTTCTTTTTCAAAGACACGGGGAGAAGCTGACAGGTGCTGCAGCGATATAGTGGGAGTTTATCAAGACGGTTGAAGAATATGATAGGGGGAGCACTATGATGGGAGTATGTGGTGTTCGAAGTGAGCATCTCGAGATTAGCTTAGACAAAACAAGAACCCAAGAATTATAGAAGGAAATTATTAAATATGATAGTGATATAAGTGATCGATCAAATAATAGATATCACGACAACTGAGGATCAGGATAAAAGCAAAAGAGTGATGTTGGAATGGTGTTAGAAGGTTTCCAGTAATCAGAAATTGGTATCAGTTTGGGATCAAAAATTGGTGTCAGAAATAAAGTGATTCATTGAGGAACTTTTCATTTTCTATTGTTTCTCATTCCGAGCATTGCTCATGTGGGCTTAGAGTATGTATTGATTGAATCTATGATCTCTATCTAAATCTTAATAGGAGAATGATAGTTGATAATGGAAGGAGCTTCAGTGAGGTATCAAAGTGCATAGAGTTGTTAAGAAGGAGTTTTCAATAAACCCAAAGGGGTATATTATTGGGAAAAATCCCTTAAGGTGTCATTGAATCATTTTTTAGGTGATTGTGTTTGTTGAAAAAGTGGGCCTCTATGTTGTATTTGTTGACAAAGCAAACCACGATGTTTAATTTTTTGACAATAGGGGGTTTACATGTTGAGTTTTTGAGTTCAAGAGATATTTTCATCAATCCATGATCGACATAAAAACCTCGACAAAGGAATTGATGATCCGAGAGTGGTACAAAAAAAGCATATACAAGGTGACGTTGTTTACCAGTGTTTTCCAAATTTGTGGGCTTCAAAATCGACAAATGGAGAAAAGTTTTTTTGGTAAAGGTACTTGTGTGTTGGTGTCTTAGAGACTTGTAAACTTGTGTGCCATGTGTTTTTCAATATCAGAACATCAAAATATGATAAAGAAAATAGGGGCACCCAAGTTTTGGTTGGGGCGTGCAAGGTGACTAAGGTGATAGAGACTTAGGCGGCTGGACTTGTACAGTGGGAGGATACTTGCATGCAATGCTCATGGTGGTCTAAATTCATATAAATAGAGGGCTACCCCTCCTCATTTTTTAAGAAGCTCAACACTTATATAAAATTTGAGCTCCAGTCGTGCAGGTGGTTTGGTCGTGCAAGTGGTGGTGTGGGCTCGCAAGTATAAGTTTATTCATAAGTTTCGCGCTGGTTGATAGTTTCACACCAATATTGGTTTGGACATAAAAGGGTGTGAGTCTCCCATGTTCGGAGTTGTAAAATTGAGTGTTGCACAAGTTGTTAGGTGATATTTGTGTGCCAGGTTTGGAGAAGCGCACCAAAGCATTGAGAAGCATTCCATGCAATAGAGAAGCCTGCCAAGCATAGAGAAGCGCACTAGTCATTCTAGGGATATGCGGAAGTTAGAGGATTGCCCGATACACCGAGTGCAAAGTAAGATTCATTTGAGGGTGAAATTTGGACGTCAACATGGAATCTATCAACAATTAAAGATACAAATTTCATTAGAGATAATAAAGGGACCTATAAGTCCATAAATTGTAAGTGGATCCTTTCCAATAGTAGTGAGTGAAAGAAGAGGAAAAAGGTGACCCTTTCCACCAATAGTGAGCCAGAGAAAGAGGAAAAGGGAGTGACCCTTGAGAATGTAGTGAGCAGACTCTAAACCTTATAAAGGAAGTGATCCTGGGAGTAAAAGATCTAGCCTAAACATTATATTAATTATTGGCACAATATTTAGTGGATTTGGTACAACGGAACATCACAGTTGTGTGGTCCTTGGATGTAGCCCAGTGCTAGTGAACCAAGTAAAAAATCATTGTGTCCCATGAATGATTTAATTTCTATTCATATACTGTTAAGGGAGAAAGAGAGGAGTGTGTTTTGTTTAACTACAGAACAAGATCAAAAGGGGTTGTAGTTTTAATTATTCATACCCTGATTCACCCCCCTCTCAGGGGTATTCATACTAGTGGACCTAACACATATATTATAGGGTCCCTCTTATGGTCGCATCATATATACATCTCCAATAATGATTCCTCTAAAGGAGGTGTCTTTAATAAAAAATGGACAATTATGATAATCATATATATATGATTTGACAAGTAGAATAAAAAGAGGATTTCAGTCATGATGAGTGGTGAATAAGTTTTTTCATAGACTAAACTTTTAATAATCTTTCGTGTTATATTGTTATTGTCTTGTACCATCCATGTCCATTTTCTCTAGAATAATCAACAATAGTATCATGTCTTAGCTACATTAAAAATATGAAATCCCTGTATTTTAATACATGGAATCCATCATTTGAATTTATACATACTTGTAAATAGTATAATATTACCATTTACTACTTATTTATAAGAATTTTTATTTTGAAAGAATAACATATTTATAACCCATCATGGTAAACATAAACCGCCTCTTTTTTTATGAATTCCTACACTGTATGTGACTCTGGAACTACTCCTCCCACTAAGTTCAGTTGATTCTAGTATTCCTAAACCAACTCGTGTGCATCCAAGGCCTTAACCCATATAAGTTAATTCCACACCCACTATATTTAAATATATGGTCTTATTTTATGGAAATATATTCAATCTTGACTAGATAATAAAATCCTTAATGGATATAGAATCATTAAATTCGATTCATTTTAGTGTTTAGATGTCTATTTGTAGCTAAGGAAATATTTTAACAAATGGTTTTAAAAAAACACTTATGGTAGTGTTCTAATTGATTATTATCTTATCAAATTATATATGGTATCCATTAGACAATATATTAGACATATGGTTAGTTTTTTCACTTCTATTTTCAAAATATGCCTTGGAAGGAATAATGGAAAAAATTTAATACATATAAAACTCATTATTGATCTTTATTTTACTACCATTATGAAATTTATGTATATATGGATATGTGAGTTATAGATAAACTTTACTCTACATATATGATCAATTATTACTTGTATAAGATATTATCTGACAATCCAACATGAATATTCCTCAATCTTTACCAAGTGCACTCGTATACTTCCCTGAGAATTTATAAAATTTACTAAAGGAGTATCACAAACTATATAAAGTTATGTTTATTTTATAATGTTTCATGTGAACATGTTAGACCAACTCTAAATATATTTTTGACATACCTTTATTTAAAATGGTTTCATTATCTAAAACATGATAAGCAGTTTTTTTGTATATCTAGTATCATAGATCAATTGAGACTAAAAGAATTTTGTGAGTATAAACTGATCAACTAATTTCAGTTTTATTTGATAAAGAATTATCTTTCCAATATTGGGTAAGACTGTTATATTTTATATTAATCATTCATTGCAATGGATATATGTGATTCAAGATTTAATAAACTATTATTTCAGTATTAAAGTACCATAACAGCATTTATTCCAAAAATGAAATAATGTCTCGTTGGGTCTATATGGATAGTGAGATAAATATTTTTAGTATCACTTATTATAAATTGGAATCAATCAAATCTAGAAATGACAAATAGAAATCCCCCCTTAGCTGACATCAGAATCACCCTTTCTTATCTCTTTTTCAGTTCACTCTATAACATTTCTATTCTTTCTCATTTCTAGTATTTAAATACATTTATATTGTAATAATGTTGTAATTAATAGACATTAGATGAATATAAACTTGATTAATATAACTTATGTGGATGAAACTAGATTCCTCTTCAATTCATTGTAATTTTCTTTCCAGTATCCATTTTTTCAACATAAGAAAAAATCGCCTCCTATTTTTTCTTTTTCTGTTGAAAATTTTGTCTCTATAAAGGATGCCATAAAGTACATTTTTTATTTATATTATTCATGAAATAATTAACCTTTTATTTAAAACTTTTCACTGAAAGGGGTGTATAAATGGGTTTCAACCAATCCTTATCTTCTTGGGGAAGTATGGACAAAAGTATCATGAGTGAATTATCCATTTTGTTTATTTGGGATTGGACAAATAAAGATAATATTGGTGATATGGATAATAATATAATATTAATGGATAGTCCATAATCTAAGTTGAGGCCTAATTTAACTAATTGATCAATATACCCCCAACATTTTTAAAGAATGATCAGTAACTATATTACATTCTTCTATATTACACTGATATAGTGCATTTATAATCTTATTTATTTCTAGAATTTCAATCTATTTCTCAAGAGAATAGAGATGAGATACTATAGTGTAAGAATCCATGACTTTATGTTGTATCATTATCTATAATTACATAGTTTATAATATAATACGATGGATATATGAATAATATTCAACATATCTTTGGTAGAAATAATTTTCACCTTTATTCGCCTATTGGGGAGAAAAAAATAGAGTAGGGAATTCTATCACATAATACAAACATTTTGATAATAATTTATCACATAAATCATTTTACCATATCTAAAACATTGTATTTTAAAGAAAATACTCTGATTTAAGGAATGGTCACACATTTTGTTGTTTTTCTTTCCATTTTCTAAAATAATTAAAAAGAGATGATTGGTACTTTTCTTGATTAAAAATTATGTGAGAAATAATAATAATTAAATTTTTAATAAATATCCTACTATTTTATCAAGTCTCAATAGACCTCGCCATTGAATTCATAACGTCTAGTTGTTTAGAAATTCTAGTGGTAAGGATCCATATTCCCTTTTTCAAAACCCAATAAGGGTTGGTCAAACTACTTGAAGGTATTTCAGTAGGCAGGTATTTTCCAAATATAGGCTTCCAACTCATTGATCCATTGAGTAGGTTCCCCAATCTAGAAATCCTAATATTAATTTCCTCAACACTTTCCTCCAAATTACACCAAGTCTATCAAGAGCTACTCCTTTTTATGTAAAATGTTTAAGCCCCCAAAACCTTTATAATAACTCCCCTTATAAGAGTATGTGTCCCAACAAGGGTTGTTCAAACACATAGTTCTGTTGGTTTCATTCTTAATCAAGTAATAGAAAGAAAATTATGAATTAATATTTATTTTAAGGATATTATTTTTTATGCATAAATTTTATCTCATTTTATCCTTTAAATGAATTGTTAATATTAAGTGTACTTTACTTTATTTAATAACCATGTTGGAAAAAACATTTACACATTATCCATTTATATAAATATCATATTTTCAAATTAATTTATTTATTTATGTGATCATGGTATTGAATCTATAAAATAAGTAATTAATAGGAAGAAATAAAGGAATAAATAAATAAATGACCCAATCATGATCTTATCTAATGGTTACTTTATTGAGAGGAAAATAAATCAACATTTGACCTAGAGGAAATAATTCATTATGTCAGTCTTGGCATGATTTGTATCATTCCACGTATCCACATGTGTATTACCTGAGTTGTCATCATTTGGGTTCCATATTTAAATGTCTCTACATGCCATGAGACACTCCATTTATTACATGTTCTTATGACTCACACATAGGTGATGTGAACCAAAGGATTGGTTAAGGGGAATTACATAAATAACCTTAGACATGTATGTCCTACATAATAATGGAGGGAGGGATGACTCTCAGGTTATCATATTTAATTTAATAATTATTGTTTTCAAACATGTGAAGTAAATTAAATCAAATAATGTCAGTGCATGCATAGGTCTTGTTCAAGCTTAATAAAAGGTCATGCCTAAGTAACAGATATGAAAAGGTATAATTGATTAAAATTAAAACCCATTTGTTTATCATTATTAAGATAAACATACTTGAATTAATTAATTAATTAATTCCCTTTTATCTTAATGACCATCTGAATTATCTTGAAGATACCCATCATTAAAAGTATTCATGAAAAATAATTGGAAGAACCAATAATGATATATTATTATAATAAATTTATAGATCATTTAATGATTCTTTAAAACCATTATTAAATTTTTATTTACACTATGTATGCCAATCAATAAAATAAGTTTTCAATGTTGTAGTTTAAAAATGTAATGTAACTTAATTCTATTATTTATTGGGAGACTACACAGCATGTACTTATGATGTACACCCATTATACCTCAATTATCGTGTACCTAGGATACATGCTTGGGGCTTTGTCATGTACCTCGGTAGGACTACATAGTTTGTACAAGCTAGCTACACATTGTGTATCATGCTTGTCGAGTTTCTATGAAACCCACTAAAAGACTTAGTGTGTTCTTCAAATGTGGAAATTAATGTACTACGTGTTGTGTATGCCAGATAAACGTTGTGTACTCCATTAATTTTCCATGATGTCAGTCTCACACGGTTTTGACCATGTATTTGACCACACGGTTAGTGTGAATTTCCCCACTAAACCATGTAGACTGAATGACATTTATGCAAGATACACTTCATGTAATGCAAAAAGTCATGTTTCAGGTTGGCCTTTTCAACACACTGTGTAATAAATTTACCACATGTAATTTAATTTTTTGAGCACCATATATCCTACAACATGGCCAGGTGTAGTGCACTTGTGTACACGATGTGTACTCCTACTACAAAATTTTTAATCCCATGTTATCCAGCTAGAATCCTTATGACATCCCAATCACATCTCTGGTCATTTTCAATATGTTCTTAATACTTTAAGAAATATAAATCATGAACAATGATGATTAAAATGTTGGAATAATGTTAATTAAAATGGATTAATGAATGAATAATTTTATATAAAATATTTAACCATTATTTCACATATATATATATATGAACAATCAAATAAATGATTATAAATTTGAAATGTGACCACTCTGATACAACTTGAAGGTTCTGGGTGGAGTGGAAGTGACTTTAGTGGGTGTTAAATTAAATTTTCTTTTAATTTAGAGTTTCCCAAAATTCCAATAGAGGATATTTCATGATAAATTTATAATAAATTTATTTAGATATTTCAAAATGATTACCTCAACTTAGGATCTTTTCTTTGATGATGTTTTTGATTTTATGAAAACCCTTTTGGGTTACCTTCGTTACGTTGTAAGGATTCAATTATAGAATCCCTCTAGAGGTGATCCATACTTTCTCCTTTGATCTCCAAGAAATGCCAATTGATTTCAGGGAGCTAGTGCGGTGAATCAAATGTCTTGAGTTGTTCATATTTATTATTCTAAGAACCTTCAAGCTTAAAGTATTTCTTCTCGTTCTCGAGAAGAAGAGAGGATGAATTCATGAGAGAGATAATTCTATTGTATACAATGATTATATATTCTCAATATTTTATTGAACATATACAATGGACATAACCATTTATTTATAGATATAGGGTTTATGTTAAAATATTATTTAATTTCATACCGGACATTAAATAATAAAATAATCTTAAATAAACCCCATGCCAAAATAATAATATTATTATTATTATTTTATGGTGTGCACGCTAACTTGGGAAATTATAAATATTATTTTAACAGCTTGTAAATTAATATTTATCACCGGATGTAGTCTTGATTTATTCTAACACCTCACTCAGTCTTGAGAATAATATTTACTCTATTAATTAATTGAGATCAACGAAAACACTTAGTGTGTGTCCCTATACTATTTGTTCTTGTTGGCATTATGTGGGGTCACCTAAAGTCCAAGATTACTATCTATATGTGGGTCAAGGAACTCACGATAATGAACTTAATTTTTTAATAATGACAGCCACATATGAATTCCCATTGTGTAATATAATCCATTTGTCACAATATATCATCAAGATGGTATCGCACTTGTTTTATTAACCTATATTCTCAATATGTCTTTCTTTGACTATCCAAAATAAACATCATTACACCATGGCCAATGAATTTATGTGAAATTTATATTTCAATGAAATTGAAGATATATAAACTTCTATAAATATGGAAGGGAAAAATATGTCCTTGACTTATCAATTAATAAGATGTCATTTGGGATGTACCCAACGTACCCTACTTCCCTCCAACATATAGCGTGATGGTTTTTGTTATTAAATATATGTGTGAAAGTCATAAAATGCATTGATGATAGTATTAAAGTCTAAGGACCATTACACATTCTCATAGATAGTAATATCTGATGAAAGTAAAACATGTAGAATTCTTACTAGCGGGTATGTTCTCATAATCTCCCATATCGAAGATTACCAAGTGAGAAAGTCATGATAAGAAGCCTCATCCACTTATGAGTACCCACACCTGATGGTCTATATACTATATTCCCTATCATATTATGTTATCCAACTATAGGACTGTATTTAATAATATCATCATAATATCTTAAGTTTCTCATCATAGAAATGAACTGTTATGACCTTATCAATGGGAAAGATACTCTAGGGTAGTATGGAATAAATTTTATCAGGAAGAACAAAAAATATATGGTGAGATAATTATATTAATATTCAATTATTTTAATATAAATTTAATCCAAATTACAAAGTAGTTGGTTCTAGGGAACCAACTCTAACACTAAAATGGAATGAAAATATTGATAATCTTGTGGAACTGTTGAATGAGTTGGAATATGCTTGGAAGGCATGGAATTCAATTGATAGTTAATGAGATGTTCATGGAATAATTTTAGTTAATGGATAATGATTAATTAATATAAAATTAAATATAAAAAGGATATAATTAATTAAATGTACCTCCTTGACAGATTGTGTGCTTATAGGATATCTAGTTCTTAGTGGCGGTAGTTAGATTCCTGAGAGACGATAACTACAATTGAGACTAAAGACTAGGTTAATGCCCATAACATGGTTGTGGGATATATTGTTTCATGTATGATTTTTGATTTCATATGCTAACCCACCCATGTCGGTAGGGAAACTGATAGCTAGTGGACTTTGGGAGGTTGTTTTCCCTAGCATCAAGTTTGGCGAGGAACAAATGAATGACTACCCTCTCTAACCCCACTCTCTTCTCCTAGTAGTATTGTGTGTTGTAATGAATGGTGTTTATCTTTACATATTTATGTGTGTAGAGGTATATAATGAATTATGGTTATTTTACACACATTTATCTTCATATATAGTATCTTATGGATTATTATAGGTATAATTTGTATGAGTTGTGTTGGATTGAGATATAATACATGATATACAGGTTGTGGTGGCTCCCAGAAACTACTCAATTACTTTATGAAGTTGTGGAATGTGATCACATAATGATGTTATGAAAAAATTTCATGGTATGTGATGAGATGATGTGATGCACAGGCTACATGATATGATATTTTAGATTATCTGTCTTTAGGCTGGCTTCTTTTGAAGAGAGAAGTCTTAGGATGTGTGACATTAGGGAAGAGTGGAAAACTAGTGGGGAAGTAGTAGTGGTGTAACTTTCTTTTATATTATATTATATGATATATTTCATATTATAAATGGTGAGAGATAGCCAGGGTGATACTGGGAACTTAGTATACATATTCAGGTGAAGAGTTAGCTTCACTTGTTGTTCACTAGGTTTTATCATGATTTCTTTATCTTTTTAATGAGAGGATCCAGATAGGATCCTACTGAATATGACTATTATGATCACCCTGTATATATAAAAACAATTTTTCAAGTCAACAAGAGAATTTTGGTGATCTGGTTGGACTTTACTAGCTCGTGGGTTGTTTAAGAGCTTTTTGAGATTTTATGGTCGATGTTGATTTTATCTTTTGGTAAATGTATTTCCTTTTTTATAGTTGTTCAGTTGAATGACCTAACATGAATTTATTTGGGATATTTTATTAATTTTATCTTGAGCAAGACTTTTTTGGTGTTTTTATATTATATCTATCATTTATTAAATCTTAGAGGGTAATGCCTCCAATTTGTGTGTATGTTATACCCTCAGTGCTTGTCACTAACCCATGGCCTATTAGAGGTGGGATTCAAGCATAATTATCTCACTTATTTCATTTCTATCCTAGTAGGGATACATTTGGGGGGGTAAGGTTTGTTATAGGAAATGACAAAAAACTCTCCAAACCAGCATGAGGAACATTATGCCTCCAGAATGATGAAACCAAATTTTGTCCAATCATCACCAAAGAACACCATCAACAAAACCATTATTACACAACATTCAAAACAAAATCCTTGAGAGGAAAACCCACCACAAACACCGCTAAGTAAAAGAGAAAAAACATCCAAAGATGACTTCAACATAATAAACACCACTAAACTAACACCTACTCACTATTAAAAACTAGAATGTGAAATCACCCAATTAGAGACCAATAATCAGTGTATTAGCCAGTGGATTCATGAAACCTTAGGTTTTTCTCCTCATACTCCAAAATTGGTTTATAGTAATAAAGGTCAAATATGGTATGGTGGGGAGACTATACCCTTATATCAAAGTACAATAACATCACAAGTAATTAAAATCATATACATCCAAATGAAATAGTGAACATGCATCACCATAAGTGCCAATAAATTAATATAACCCATGATATATCAAAATAGTTTCCACAAAATTTCAGATAGTCATACATCTAAAGTATATCACATATAATAACATCCAAATATATATATATATATATATAATTGAGAAACTCCACCAAAAATTTCTTGAGTCCTAGCCTGGTGCTAAACTCCCATAATTTATCCTAACTATCCCAAATAAAGAATCAGTTATATAGAAATTTCTCTTACTATGTTTTTCAACCATGAATTCTTCTCAGGTACTATTGAGGGCAGTGTTGATGTGGCTATCCTCAAGAACCATCCAAGATATATTGATTAATTATGATGGTTTATGAAGTGATTAAAAAAATTGATTTACTATAAAAACATGAAACTAATTATAAGATGAGTGTTCTTTTTGAAATTAAAAATAAAATTGGTAAATAACTCTAAGATGTAACGTGATTCAGATCACATTGATCTTATGTTCATGGTGATAAAACCACCCCATTTAGACTTTATTTCTAAAGTAGGAGAGCTGTAAAACACAATAATGGAAATAAGAAATAATAATAGAGAAACTATATGAGGATGTTTTCTATGCTAAGCCTGGTGATGGTCACCAACTTTTTTACGAGGAGTTTGCATCGTATACTCTTGGATAGACTCACACATGTTCCCAATATAAAGGATACAATAGTAGAGATGAAAAAAAGTAAATATCTTAGTGATATTGATTTCAAAATTGAAATCTAGTTATGATAGAATATATCAAATCTCCAACCCCCAAGTCTTGTGGTGTCATAGTCTACCTCTCAATAATTTATTGTCTCTATCAAATCTCCACTAGACAAGAAATCAAATTATAGGAATTTTTCACACCAGTAATCAAGGGGTAAAGTGTTGGTCAATAACCTATCTTTCTCTTATTCTTTTATGAGATATCTTCAAGAACCAGAATATCCCCCTTCCCTTGTTCTCTAAAAACTATACCAAATGAAGGATTCAAGATGAATTATAAAGGAGATTTTGTGAGGAAATTATGATTCTAAGGTTAACTGACGGGCACAACATGTGATGGATTA
This sequence comes from Viscum album, assembly GCA_963277665.1. Taxonomy (NCBI): domain Eukaryota; kingdom Viridiplantae; phylum Streptophyta; class Magnoliopsida; order Santalales; family Viscaceae; genus Viscum; species Viscum album. The sequence goes on along the minus strand of OY728159.1, from coordinate 2,056,069,074 downwards.
GTGAAACATGGAGGAAACAGATCATGCAAGCCATTTGAGTAACAAACCATAGAGTAGCTGGTAGAGGCACATGATGAAAACATATAGGCCGGAGAGGTAAGGTACATATCACCTTAATATGATAAATGAAACAAACACATTGAACCCACAATGAGGCCATTAGAATACAATGATTAATTATCCCCAATCAACCCACTAATTAAAGGAAAACAAAAAATGAGATAAAAAATAAATTATAGTATAAATAAACCACACATAAACATTTTCAAGTTTGATGTAAAGGTGAGAAAATCCCATGTGTTAGGGTATGCATAATGGTAATATTCATCATGTAAAGGTAAGAAAATATAGGTGTAAGGGTAAGAAAAACACCCATATGTAAACATAATCTATAATTCCATATGTAAGGGTAAATTAACTAACCCACACATAAAGGTAAGAAAATCCATTTTAAAGGTAAATCGAGAGAATAAAATATTTAATCCATTCCCATGCATGCAATCTGATCAAGGTACAATAACCATATAGGATGATATAAACAATAAATTTTAATGTAACACTTAACAAATATGGTAACAGTACAATAAATCCTAACCTTTAAATTAAAATGATATAATTATTTATGGTTTTATCACAACCTACTATAATGAATGAAATATTTATAAATGAAATCCCCTTTTTAAATGAGTAAATTCCTTATTAAAATATGAAATTACATGAAAACATAGACTATTATGGTTATTTTTTACTATTATAAGTTATATCTTATCAGATTTAAAAGACCATTAAGAATCATAACTATTGAAATTATAGCCATTATAAAGTCATTGTATAATTAATGTATATATATAGGGTTATGATGAATCCATTTGACAAAGTCAGTGGAAGTGATGGCCTCAACTAGTAGAATCATACCCTATGAAGCCCATTGATCAAAGCATTCAAGGGAATTGGAATCACTAATTTTTTTCCCTTGAACAAGCCCAATATGATATTGAAAATTAATGCATGATCAACACTATTTATGGGAGAAATTAAATCTCATTGAGATCATGACCCAAACTATGTTCACCAAACCATCCAATGAAAATATCACCATCGCACACCTTAACTTTATGTCATTTTCTGGTGTAATAAAGGGTTGTGTATCTAGACCCTAATGGTATGAATTTGTGTGTATTTTTTATTTTTAATAAAATAATGATTATATTTATCTTTATTACTTTATAATTATTAAATAATAAGTTTGATAAAAATTTGATTTAATATGAATAAATAGAAATTGTATTTTTTGAAATATATAGTTTCAATCATTAAACTCTTTTTTATGAATTCAATAATTTTTTTAAACAAATGATATTTTAATGAAACATTACTATTGAGTAATATTTATTAAATATAAATGATAATATAATTTTACAAAGTCAAATATAATTTGTATAAGGGTAAAAAAATATTATGGTAAAAAACGAGTATTTTCAATAAATGGGAATTTTATACTTAAAATTGTAAATTCTCATATTTATAAAATTATTTTTATATAATAAATATTTTTTTAAAATTATAATGTTTAAATTATCAAATGGTGAGTTTTTCATAATTTTCTGAGACAGTAAAATTTTTACATAAAAATTAAATACGGTATAATTATACGATGTGTATTTGAAATCATAAAATCCCAAAATTGATTTGATAAATACTGAATAGTGTATATAAGACCAAAATTATTTTTCCCCTTTAAAATATTGTGCTTTTAAGTTATTTGATTAATTTTATAAACCCTTAATGAATCCTCTAAAACCTATATAAAATATTTATGGTTTTAAAATCAATTCTTTATAAACATACTTTCACATCACCAAGAGTCTTATTTTAATGAATTTTGTTGATAGAATTAACAAATAATGAAATATTATTCTCTTTGGAAGAAACTATGGGCAAAAACTATGATATTGTTTGTGGTTTGCATTAATTTATCATATAGAGTCCAAAACCTAAGTTTAGAAATTAATAAAGAATTCTCATCTCTTTTGATATAAAAACCCAGCCAACCTCCCATTAAAATTCACTCAAAAACCATGGAGTAAGAATTTACTCTTACCTTCCCTCTTTAGAGCCCTCTCAAGGTTTTACCAAGCTATTAATAAGCTCCTACTATGATTTTAGAGGCTCCCTCCCAAGGTAAGTGATCCTCTCATTCTCCTATGTATTCAAGAACCTTCATTATATTATGGATTTTGATTTACAATTTTTCATGTTAGGATATATTTATAGACATATCACTTATTTTCTGTATGATTTAAATGAGATTAGATACCCTTTCACACTCATTAAAACCTTCCATGAATCTTTATGTACCCTCCCCCCCCCCCCCATTATGTTGTTGGAATTATCCTATGATTTTCCATGCCAAACATTTGTGTAGTGAATACGCATCTCCATTTCAACTAAAGGGTATTCAAATATATTTACCTGTCATTTATTTTGTGAGTAATTCCATGTATGTGACCCAAAATCCTTAATTGTGGGATTAAAAGTGATGAAAGACATCCTTATGTTGAATAATCTATGTGGCACACTTATGCATGTAGATGATATGAATGTGACAAGTGGGCTCAGAATTATATAGCCCTCAAATAAATTGGGTAATGTTTTTGCCTCATGACATACCATTTATGGTGAACATGAGGTTATCATAATCTCACAATGTTATGTTTCCTTGAATGTTATCCTTGACTTATGTTTATAATGTCATGCTTAATATTGTTTCCACATTCCCATATTACCTTTATGTTATCATCTTTTATCATGATTCAATGTTCAAGTTTATGATTATTACCCCTCTTATGTTACCTTGATATTCATATTGACTCACATATATTACATTCATCATGTTATTTTTTTATTCTCTTATTGATCTTTATATCGCACCTCTTTCTTATGTATATCCCCAGGTTATCCCATGCAGTTTTAGAAGATCAAGGAAATTTAAGGGCATGTTATGGAGTTTTAGTTTATGTCTTTGTATTTATATTTCAAGTTTTTATGCTATGTCCCTAATTACCCAAATACAATAGGCCCCATGATCTTCTGGGGTTGTATTAAGTGTATCCTTGGGTAATAAATCATGAGGTAAAGTGTATGAAATATATGGATTGTTAGAGTTAGTATCCAAGAAAAGTTTAGTTATTTTTTGGATTTGGATTAGAAAACTATAGTGAAAGACATAGGGATAATACTAAACATAAGGAAAAAGTACCTAAATTTTGGTAAAGTATAGAGTAAGTGGTTTCCAAGAAAATACATCACTATCTAGATATTATAATTGGATGTGTCTCTGACACAGTTGTACCTAGTGGTAATCACCCCAAAAGGGTTAATTCAAATGGAATTTATCATCACCTAGTGCATGATAAAGTGTAACACCCCAAGGTTTTATAAATAAATTTAATATTGAATTCATGAAACACTAATTCTATACAAAACACCACATTTTTATAACTTATCCAATAAACATAAATTTCCCACCTCTGTGTTTTGAATTTTGAAAAACCAATATACGCGGTTGCATTTATTATGATATTTAGAGTCCAGTAAAACAAACTTAATTTTTGGTGAATAGTAACATACCCTTATGAATAGTAATATGAATAGTAATATGACCCTTATGAATATTAAATGATATTATTGTTTTATTGTATTAAGGTTATAAGATAATGAGATCTTGATTGATTTTTCAAGATGATATAAAACAAATTATAGTTTTAAAATTGTTGTTTTTCGAATAAATTATGGTTTTATTTAAAAATTAAATTAATCAAATTTAGAAAATTATTTTCAAGAAATGCATTTGATTTTTGAATTATGAACATCGAAAAATGTTTATGGTGAATTTTTTTTATTTTTCTAATATACTTGAATTGTTGGTGAATAGTGAAATTCGATAATTTATGAAATATGCTAAATAAATGAATTTCTGCATCATGCTTGATTCATGTCTGATTTAAATGAGCATTGGTTAGAAATCACGTGCACTTATTACTATTTTTGGTCACAATAATCAACACTATTGGTTGACTTTGACAAAATAATAAACTAATTATTCAAATAATGGGAAAACCCTCCTCTTCTCCACTATAACCCCCCCCCACTCCCTCTTCTATTCACTCCTATCAAGCCTTGTTCCATGTCTAAATTCTACTAAAATATCATCCCAGGATCTTACACCAAATACATCATCCCTTGGTATCATAAAAAGATCAAAACCTCTCCTTTAAAGAGGCTCTCAAGAAAGATTACTTCAAGAGGTAAATTCCACTTTTCATTTCTTTTATTTCAAGTTCCTTTATTTTCTTTTTATTTCCTCACCTCCCTTCATCGAAATGATGTGATGAATCTATTACCTTAAATTTATTGTAATTTTGTATGATAAAGTAATAATTATTCATAATCTCTCATTTCTTTTTCTTTTATACTATAAATGAAAACACCATCCGAGATGTGTTAATTTATCACATTCAAGGATGATGGGTTTTCAATTTCTATTACCATATTCAATTATGGTCATGAAAACATTGTTATGGTTTAACCAGACTATAATATATGTATCATAACATATTTAAGGTTATATAATCCTTTTTTACACATGATATTAATTTATAAATCAAAATTATTTCATTGTGATCAAGAACCGCCAATTAACCCAAACAATTGTCATTAAAGTTTTATATAATGATTAATCTTCACTTATTATAACCAAAACAATTTTATGACCATGTAATATTATGGTTATTAAATAATAACATAAATCTTATATTCTGGACAACCATTCTCATTCTACATGTTTATCCATACATGAATATAAGTAAACCGATCATGAAAACCAAGGAAGAAAACACTCCCAAACAATGAAATTGAATCTCTTAACCCATCAAAAGGCCATTAATTAACCTAATAAAGTTAAAATAAATATATTAAATGTATAATAGATTATGTACTTATTAATTTATGAACCTAAATTTGATTATTTAGGTCAATAAGATCAAGTGAGTAACACCTTCGGACTTAAGGTAAGGGTTTTCTACCCGAACCTCCACTTTCATTCAGGTTACTCTTATTCTCTGCTTACCTCAATTAAATTCTTATTTATTCATATTTACTCCTCATATATTCTATGATAAAGTTCTATATGTGTTTAAAAACCATAATTCTACTTTCATTTATGGGGAGTTATATGTTTTAAAAGGATCTTTCAAAAATTCTTCCCGTAATACAAGCCTGATTCAAGGGAATTTCTCAAATTCTTACCTATTTTCAAAGGCACTCTAATATATTTTTGGAAAACATTATATTTATAAAATCACTAATTTTATTATTAAAATAATATCTTACTTCACTTCTGGTTTTATACAAAGATTTTTCCAAAATAACTCTTCTTTTCAAAGTAAAAAAGTATTTATCTCAAGAATTACTCGATGATTTTATAAGAGTATCGTCATCTATTTAAACACTATTGTTGATTATTATGTATTATTGAGATTAATATTTTATGATACCATCTACCATATGTAATTTAATGGATTATTATTAATTTGATTATGGATGTTCTATCCTAAAACCATTCACTAATTTATTTTGAATGGTTAGTGTTTATGCTTAATGTTTGGGGAAAGTTATTTTCATTTTATACATTAGTTTCAATATAAATGTATATGTTGTTTATGTTTATCCCTATTTATATGAGGAATGCATTGGACTTATTAATTGTCTGTTGGGGCCCTCTATAGCCCCTCATTGCATCGGTGGGTCTCATGAGACAAACTATGGTCTTGGCACGAGGCCTTGACAAAATGGATATTTATGGTCTTGGAATGAGGCCTTGATGGTATGGTTATGATTTCCTGAATTATAAATTCTATAATTATGAAAATAGTATTTATGGTTCATGTGTTTATTTGACTAGTAGAATACCCATGAGTATGTTTTATTATGGCATTATTTATTCATCTCTTATTCCTGCCATAATGTGCTCAATTTTATTGTTACAGGCACGTGTTTTTAGTTATTCATTATGTCTAATGTTTATATTTATGATATCTTCTACTATATTTCATACCCTTAATTAGAATTTGATATCAAACCTTTCTTATGTTTCATTTTCTTTGGACATGAAGAAGTTTAATATGATTTAGCTTTAAGTATAAACTTATAGTTGTGGATGTTCCCAATAAAACTTATATGTTGTATTTCATTTCAAGTTGAAATGTTGAACTTATGTATGTATTTGGTTTCCAAATCTACTAAACTACTCGGTCCTTTGGGATGAATATTCCTTGTTTATATGTCAATGTAATAAAATAAGGCACTGGCTTCGGGCAACTAGGGTCTGGTCCTTACAGTTGGTATCAAAGGGAGGTTTAATAGAAAACTTGGAAACTATATTTAGAAAACATAGATTAGGGAACAAAACCCTAAGATAGTCTTTGAGGATAAAAATATAAGAACATCCTAGAATCTTGGTAAGGGATAGATTATATAAATATTTCTAGAAAATAAATCTCTGCCTGGATGCTACAAGTGGATGTGGTTTTGGCATAGATGTACCTAGAAGTGAAAACCATGACAAGGAGTTTTGGGTTTGACCCGGGGTATCCTGGTACAAGACAACGGGTCTTACTATGCACCTGATTTGACACTCTCAAGTGATATTCTTAAGATAATTCACATTTTCTTTACAAGCCATTATGAAGGATTTAAATGTAAATTTTTTCTCAAAGAAACCAAGTTTGTGATTATGGGATTAGATATGCATAGGATTTTAATTTATGCTAAGTGTTTTTATAAATGGAGATAATACATTATGATTCATAACCTAATCTAGTGTATGAAATTATCTAGAAATGGATCCTAGTAGAATAAATGGAAACTATATGAACACATGTATCCCATGTATGGATTGATTTCCGATACAAGATAATGACGTTGGATCTAGAGCTATGACTGGTGTTGAGAAACTTATAACTATACTGGGATAATTGACTCGGGTTATAAAATATAACCTTAATTGTATGGAGCATCCTAGTCCACAACATGGAGGATCTATGTTGGATCGCTTTATGAGACAACATCCTCCATCATTCAATGGGACTATAAACCCATTTGTAGCTGAGCAGTAGATAAGTTCCCTAGAGAAGATATTTCTCACTTTGAGATGTAACGAAAGAGAGAAGGTTGTCATGGTAGTTTATTATCTATCGGGATATGCGGATCAGTGGTAATCATTAATACAAAACACAAAGGAGGAGTAAGAAATAGAAAATATATAATTTATGTATTTTAAGGAAATCTTTCTAGAAAAATATTTTCCCAACAAACAACGAGTGGATATGGAAAAGAAATTATTGAATTTAAGGAACAAGGAGAATAAAAATGTTTCCAAGTACAAATCCAACTTTACAAGGTTGGAAAGTCATGTTTAAGACTATATGCATAATCTAAGGATCAAGATTGATCGACTATTTTATGGTTTAAAAACATTCCTTTGAAGGGCACTAGTCTCCTAGAATTTCTCATCATATAATGATATAGTCTCATGCGCTATCAAGACAGAAAAATAATTTTCTAAGTCTTATGACTTTAAAGGAAGGAAAGAGGAGAATAGGTTTTCTAAAAAAATTATAAAAGAAAATAAGGAAATGGGGAATAAGGAAAGATTTGACCTTCCACCCTGTAGTAATTTTGGGAAGAAACACCCCATCACTTGCCTGAAGGGGATGGGAGTTTGTTACAAGTGCGGAGAAAAAAGGCACCAATTTTTTTATTGTAAGGGGAAGAAAGAAACAACCAATGTTTAATGCTATAGTTTTAAAGATATGGGACATTATGCACATGAATGTCCTAAGCATCAGGTAAATGTTCCCCAAACAAGGCCAAGGGAGAAAGGTCAAGCTTATGTGGTCACAACTGCAGAGGTTGAAGTTCTTAACGATGTGGTGGAAGGTACTTTAATCATTTCCTCAAACTTATCCAATGATTTATTTGATTCTGGATCATCGAATTCTTTCATATCTTCCTAGATTTTTAAGAAAATTAGATATTTACAATTTGATTTAATAAGGGAGTTGTCAGTCAAAACTCCTAAGGGAAGTATCATTGCAACAATGTTGTGTTAGGCAGTCCCCATTATGGCATATAAACATGATTTATCTACTGATTTTATTATGATACCCAATATTGACTTTGATATAATCCTTAGTATGGATTGGATTTTGAACCATGATGTGAAAAAAAATCAATAAGAAGGAGGTTATAATTTTAAGGATGGTGTGGAATCCCTTATATTTAGGGTAGAAACATCACCATATGATTCTTATCTAGATCCACCCCTAGTAGCTCTACTAAATTCAATTATTGGGGAGGAAGGGAATTCGATATCTATGGGTGAGGAAAGGAATTTTCAAATAGAGGATGTACTTATTGTGAAATAATATGTTGATATATTTCCAGAGGATTTACCTAGACATCCTACATAACGAGAAGTTGAGTTCTCTATTGATTTAATTCTTGATTAAAGGCCTATATCAAAGACTTATATAGAATGTACATTGTAGAATTGGTAGAACTGAAGAAACAACTAGAGGAATTGAGTGATAAAGGATTTATTCACCCTAGTGTTTCTTCATGGGGGGTCTGTTCTTTTCATCAAGAAGAAAGAAGGATCTATGAGGTTGTGCATTGATTACATGGAGATCAATGTTATAACAATAAAGAAGAAGTATCACCTACCTTGCATTGATGATTTATTTGATCAACTTCATGGAGCCAAATATTTTTTGAAAATTGAACTTCGATCTAGATATCATCAGTTTCTAGTAAGGAAAGATGACATTCCAAAGATAGCATTTTGAACCGGGTATGGGAATTATGAGTTTACAGTAATGCCTTTTAGACTGACTAATGAACCCTTGGTTTTCATGGATCTAATGAATAGAGTTTTCAAGGAATATCTTGATGACTTTTTAGTGGTATTTATTGATGATATATTGGAATACTCTAAAAGATATGAAGATCATGAAAATCACTTGTGTACTATTTTGAAGACTCTTGGAAGAAATGAATTATATGGGAATTTTAGCAAGTGTGAATTTTAGCTTCAATAGGTTTCCTTTCTTGGCCACATTGTCTCTAAGGATGGAATATCTGTTGATCTTGGAAGGAAAAGGTTGTGTGAGAATGGCCTACTCCAACAAAAATAATTGAGGTACGTAGTTTTATTGGTTTATCAAGTTATTATCAGTGTTTCATTCATAACTTCGCCCGTTTAGCCAACCCAATGGCCAAGCTTACACATAATGGGGTTAAGTTTATATGGAAAAAATAATGTGATGAAATTTTTGAGGAATTGAATAGGAGATTAGTGAATGATTCGATCCTAACTCTACCATTGAGGAATGATGGGTATGTGATCTATAGTGATGCATCAAAGAAATGACATGGTTGTTTCCTTATGCAGAATGATAGAGTTATTTCATATGCATAAATGCTGCTAAAAATTCATGAACAAAACTATCCTACTCATGATCTTGAGTTATCAACTATAATCTTTGCTCTGAAGATATGGAGACACTATCTCTATGGTGAAAGATGTGAGATATATACGGATCACAAGAGTCTAAAGTATATCTTCTCACATAAAGAAATAAACATGAGGCAACAGAGATGGCTTGAAATACTCAATGATTATGATTGTTCCATACACTCCACCCAGGAAAGGAAAATAAGGTAGATGATGCATTGAGTAGGAAGGATCATGAAGTTGTAAACAAAATGAGGATTGAAAGAGATCTTGTGTTCATGGATCTAATAAGGATGGACATGGGAATTATCAAAGAATGTGAAACATCATTACTTTTTTAATCGCTTTCCCAACCATCTTTATTAGAAAAGATTAAAATCTCTCATCCTAATGATGAGAACCTTCAAAAGAAAATTAATGTTGTGAAAGATGGGAAGTTGGTTGACTTCATATGTGAAGATGGAATTCTAAAATTTGGGAAGAGGCTATGTGTTTCCTCTATACCTAAGATGAAAAGGGAGTTATTGGATGATGCTCACAGCTCAAATTTCTCTATACATCCTAGTAGCACTAAGATGTATAGAGATTTGAAGGAACATTTCTAGCGGGACAACATGAAGAGGTAAATTTTTGATTATGTATCAAGATGTTTATTCTTTCAACAAGTGAAGGCTGAACGACAACATCCTAGAGGATTCATGCAACCTATACCTATTCCTACATGAAAATTGGATGACATCACTATGGATGCTGTCACTAAATTACTCAAAACTCCAAGAAATAATAATGAAATATGGGTAATTGTGGACCGACTTACAAAATCTTCACATTTCCTTGCTATAAGGGAGGATTTTATACTAGAGTGGCTTGCAATAATCTATATCAAAGAAGTTTTAAGACTTCATGAAGCATCTCTCTCAATAGTTTCTGATATAATCCTCAATTTACATCGAAATTCTAGAAAAGTCTTTAAAAAACTTTGGATACTGAGCTTTGTTTGAGTACTTCTTATCAACCTCAAACTGATGGGAAATCAGAAAGGACCATCCAAAATTTAGAAGACATGTTGAGATCATGCTGCTCGACTTTCAAGGTATGTGGGATCAGTATTTACCCTTGGTGGAGTTTTCCTAAAATAATAGTTTTAATTTCAGTATTAAAATGGAACCATATGAAGCATTGTACAGAATGAGATGTCGTACACCAACATGTTGGGATGAAGTTGGTGAAAGGAATCTAGTGGACCCAGATCCTATGGAGGAAACAATAGGGAAAGTAAACACTATTCAAGGCCATATCAAAGCATCTCAAAGAATACAAAAAAATTATAATGATAATCAAAGGAAGGATTTGTAATTTCAAGTGGGAGATCATGTTTTATTAAAATTATCTTCATGGAATGGTGTTATAAGATTGGAGAAGAAAGGGAAACTAAGCCCTAGGTACATAGGACTTTTGAAATTCTGGAGATAATTGGAGTTGTGGATAATCTTTTGTCTATGCCACCTAGCTTGTCTAAAGTACCCAATGTGTTCCATGTATCATTATTGAGAAATTACATTCCAGACTCAACGCATGTCCTCGCTTATGAAGGTATAGAATTGGAACCCGACCTATCTTACTGTGAAGAGCCTATCCAGATTTTAGACACTAAAGAACAAGTGTTGAGGAATCAGATGACTCGACTAGTAAATATACTTTGTAAAAATCATAAAATTGAAGAGGAAACATGGGAACATGAGTAGCTTATGATAAAGAACTACCCAAATCTTTTTTTGAGGTAACATTCTAGTAATTTCGAGGACGAATTTTTTGTGGGGGGGGGATAATGTAACACCCCCAAGGTTTTATATATAAATTTATTATTGAATTCATGAAACACTAATTCTATACAAAACACCACTTTGTTATAACCTATCCAGTAAACATAAATTTTCCACCTCTGTATTTTGAATTGTGAAAAACTAACATACACGTTTGCGTTCAGTAATATATATAGAGTCCGATAAGACAAAAATAATTTTTAGTTAATAGTAACATACCCTTATGAATATTAATATGAACCTAATGAATAGTAAATAATATTATTATTTTATTGTCTTAAGGTTGTAAGATAATGAGATCTTGATTAATTTTTCAAGGTGATATAAAAAATATAGTTTTATAATTGTTGTATTTCAAATAAATTATGATTTTATTTAAAAATTAAATTAATAAAATTTAGAAAATTATTTTCAATAAATGGAGTTCATTTTTTAATTATAAATATTGAAAAATGGTTAGGATGATGTTTTGGTATTTTTCTGAAATACTTGAATTTTTTGTGATTAGTGAAATTCGATAATTTACGAAATATGCTAAATAAATGAATTTTTTAATAATTCTTGAGTCATGGATGATTTAAATGAACATTAGTTAAAACTCACATAAACTTATTACTATTTTTTTTCACAAGAATAAACTTTATTGGTTGTCTTTGACAAAATAATAAAATAATGATTAAAATAATGGTATAACCCTCCTCCCCTTTACTATAAAACCCCCCTCACTCCCTCTCCTATTCACTTCTCTCAAGCCTTGTTCCTTGTCTAAATTCTTCTCAAATATCATTCCAAGATCCTCCCCCACGTCCAATATCCATTTTTCCCATAAAAATACCAAAACCTCTCCCCTAAAGAGGCTTTCAAAGAATATTACTTCAAGAGGTAAATTTCTCTTTTCATTTCTTTTATTTCAAGTTACTTTCTTTTCATTTTATTTTCTCATCTCCCTTCATCAAAATGTTGTGATGACTCCAGTACCTTACATATACTGTAATTTTGTTATTATAAAGTAATAATTCTTTATCATCTCTCCTTTCCCCTTATTGTATACTAGAAATGAAAACACTATCTGAGATGTGTTAATTTATCACATTCAAGGACGATAAGTTTTCAATTTCTGTTACCATCTTCAATTCTGGTCATGAAACCATTTTATGGTTGAAATAGACTATAATATATGTATTATAACTTATTTAAGGTTTGTGAATCCTTTTATACATATGATATTAATTTATAAATCAGAATGAGTTCGTTGTGATCAAGAACCGCCAATTAACCCAAACAATTGCCATTAAAGTTTTACATAATGATTCATCTTCACTCCCAATAAACAAATGAATTTTTATGACCATGTAATATTATTTTTGTTCACTAATAACATACAACTTCTATTATGTACAACCATTCTAATTCTACATGTTTATCCATACATAAATATAAGTAAACCGATCATGAAAACCAAGGAAGAAAACACTCCCAAACAATGAAATTGAATCTATTAGCCCATAAAAAGGAAATGAATGAACCTAATAAGGTTATAAAAAATCAAGAAAATGTATAAGAGGTTATGTAATCATTAATTTATGAACCTAAATTTGATTATTCAGGTCATTAAGATCAAGTGAGGAACACCTTCGGACTTAAGGTTAGGATTTTATTCCTGAACCTATACTTTCATTCAGGTTACTCTTATTCTCTACTTACCATAATTAAATTCTTATTTATTAATATGTAATCATCATATATTATATGATAGTTTTATTTATATGTTTAAAAACCATAATCCTACTTTAATTTATAGAGATTTATATGTTTTAAAATGATCTTTCAAAAATTCTTCCCATAATACAAGCCCGATTCAAGGGAATTTTTCAAGTTCTTACCTATTTTCAAGGGCACTCTATGATCTATTTTTGGAAATAATTATCTTTATAAAATCACTCATTTTATTATTAAAATACTATATTACATCACTTATATTTTTATAAAAATATTTTTCAAAAAGAACTCTTCTTTTCAAAGTAAAAGAGTATTTATCTCAAGAATTACTCGATGATTTTATAAGAGTATCTTCATCTATTTCAACACTCTTGTTGATTCTTATGTATTATTGAGATTAATATTTTATGATATAATATATCATATATAATTTAATGGTTTATGATTAGTTTGATTATGGATTTTCTATCCTAAAATCATTAACCAATTTACTCTGAATGGTTAGTGTGTATGCTTAATGTTTGGGGAAAGTTATTTACATTTCATACATTAGTTTCAATAAGAATGTATGTGTTGTTTATGTTTATCCCCGTTTATATAAGGAATGCATTAGACTTAGTAAGTGTTGGTTGGGTCCCTCTATATCCCCTCAGTACATCGATAGGTCTTATAAGACAAACTATGGTCTTGGAACGAGGCCTTGACAAAATGGATATTTATGGTCTTGGCACAAGGCCTTGACAGTATGGCTATAATTTCCCACATTATGAATTCCGTAATTATGAAAATAGTATTGATGGTTCATGTGGTTATTTGACTAGTATAATACCCATGATTATTTTTTATTATGGCATTATTTATTCAACTCTTATTCCTGCCATAATGTGTTCTAGTTTATTGTTGAAGGAATGTGTTTTTAGTAATTTACCATGCCTAATGTTTATGTTTATAATATATTCCACTGTATTTCTTACTCTTACTGAGCGTTTGAGCTCACCCCTTTCTTATGTTTCATTTTCTTAGGACATGAAGAAGTTTATTATGATTGACCTTTAAGGATAAACTTATAGTTGTGGATGTTTCTAATAAAACTTATATGTTGTATTTCATTTCAAGTTGTAATGTTGAACTTATGTATGTATCTTGTTTCCAAATATACTAAACTACTATATCCTTCGGGATGCATATTCCTTATTTATACTCCAATGTAATAAAATAAGGTACCGACTCCGAGCAACTGGGGTTTGGTCCTTACATAAAGAGTCCTTACTATACACCTAGTTTGACACTCCTGGGGTCAATGCTTTGAAAAATTCACAATCTCATTACAAAACATTATTAAGGGGATAAAAATTCCCATAAGACTTTATGTTATGAAATTGATAATAGATAACTTATATTGAAACCTATAAATTCATAGGTTAAGAAATATATTTCATTTATGAGTTATACATTATAAATTCATGGTTTCCAATTTATGTGATTAATAGTTTAAATATTTTCTTCCATAATTTTCTATTTATTCTAGTCAATGACTAAAAATAGTAGGAACTAAATCAACATATAGTGTGATGAAAAATGTGGTGACTACCCAAATGAGATGCCCAATCTGATGGGATCATAAGTCAATAACTTTGTAGAAATAATTTTTTAATTAACACACATTATGAATAGAAACATGAATTGGGGGGAAACCCACATCTCCCTAAGAAAAAGAAAGTCTCAATTGAGACCTTTATGCGAAAAAGGCCTCCAAAATTTAGTGGATTTTCTGATCATTTAATCATGGAATAATGGATCAACTATATTAAAAACATATTCTTGGCCATTAATGCTCTGCTCAAGATAAGATCACGATGTATGTTTATCACATGGAGGGAGAAGTTGAACAATGGTGGACGTTGATCAAAAATACAGAGCCTAAGGAATATATTGAAGTGACAGAGTTGACAGAATTATAGAAAAAAAAATCAATAAATATCTTCCTCGAACTCTCCCAATTAAAATGGATAGTTATTTCCTTTCCCTCATAAAAAATGATAAAGTTTCCATCATGGAATATGAGGAAAACGTCACAAAACATGCATGATGTGCTTCCCTGACTTTTTCATTTCTCTAGAAGGTAATGTTGACTGCTTCTTTAGTGATATAAAGCTGAGTCTATGAATAACATTGGATATTTGAGACATTGGAATCTATGATGAAATTATCTGATGTTCCCTCAAACTCAAAATAGATATTAGTGAATCTTAAGGGTCTCACAAGTCTAGAAATAAAAAGTGGAGAATGGATATTAATTATGGTAGTGGGGTGTAAAAGTATCATAGGCACAAGATATTCCAACATTCCAATTGTCAAAAGTGTGGAAAGAAAAATCTCAAAAATTGCCTGATAGGGACAAGGAAATTCTTTAGGTATGGGAAGGGCACCAACCTATCTATTACCAATGGGATAATCCCACCAATTTTATGAAAGAAAGGAATGCTCCACTCAACCCTCAACCTATTGTACGATGTTTCAACTACAAGGAAAAATAGGAAACTATGTGAATTAGTGCACTAAGGCAAGGGTTGTCGATGATAACTGATGAAAACAACCTCCAAGACCTAAGGATCAAGTGAAATCTTATGCCATCACAACTGTTGAGGTGTATCTACAGGGATAGAAAGTTTACTATTTGGTTATGGTTCTATGAATTCCTTCATATCACAAAAGTTTAGTTGAATTATTCAAACACCAATTAAAACCATGGAAGTAGAGATATTAATGAAAAAATAAAATAGGGTAATTATTTCATCCCAAGTATATAACTCCTCCCCCAATAAAAATTTGTGAGCATAATTTCCCAGCAAACCTTACGATACTCTATTGAGAGAAATTTGATGTTATTATGTGCATGGATTGGAATTCCTTATATCGAGCCAACATAAATTTTTGAGATAAGTAAATCACCCTTTATATCACAAATATCCCTATGATTCTATACAAGTGCAAGTATGAGGATGAATATCCTTTGATATCATCATGTCAAGAATGGATATTATTACCTTGTGAGCAAGCTAGCTCAAATGATTGAGACTAAGGAAGAGATTATCCTTGATGAAATTCCCATTGTAAGATAATTAACTAATTTGGAGGGGTGATATGGTTGACCCACACCTCCACCACACATTTATACTCATGATTTAATCATTTCATTCCTTAACTTCAAAGTTTCCTTATTTTACAATTTTGGTTTTTCATTATGTTAACTAGTTTTTTAACATAAGTAATTTATTCTTTAAGACTATGTTAGAGTAATCCTCATTAGATAATTTAGAATCACTAATTAAAAATATGATATCTAATTTATAAACTATAAACCCCATGTGTGTTGGAAATTAACTTTAACACATGCTCATGTAACGCACAAAAAGACCACATTAACCGTAATAGTGATAACTGGGTTTTTTTCTATTTAACAGTCAATATGGTCATTATAATAGAAAAATTGGTCCATTAATGGACCATAGTTTTTATTATTAATATTTCAAAATCACTTGACATAAAATAATATTTTTATTAATTTTAAATCAAGTAATAAATAGAATTTATTATAAAATAAAATTAATGTCAATTTTGATATTATTTATTTAAATTAAATTAAAAAAATATCAAGACAATAATGGAAATAGAATTAATTGTGTTCACACCTTTTTAACATGATATATTCATATACAAAAATAATTTAACATAATAATTCATTCAAATTACTTCACTTTTAATGTTTTTAGTATCATTTGATTTATTTAATTATTAACTAAATACTTCATGTATTGGTGTTTCTTAATCATTTATTGTAATTATATCATATCAAAAAAAACATGACAAAAGAAACTTATTTATCTTCTGAAATAATATTTATAACTGAACCTATGTTGTTTTTTTCCCGATTCTAAAGCTTTATAGAAATTAAAAGGAAGAAGGGTATAATTTTTGTCTTTTTCTTTACTTAACTTAATATATGGGTTACTTTCATTGAAAAGTGTCCCAAAAAATCATAAAATTTAAAAATAAGGTCATGATGGGAGAAATATGTCCTAACAATGGGGTTTTTACAAGTTTTTGGTCATTTTTACACCTTATATTCTAAGTTTAACCACTATATAAACTTATTTTTTCTATAATCATTGTAATTAATTTTAACTACTTTCACGAATCATTATGGTCAAAAATTAATTTAACATTATTAGATAATATTAATTATTCTGATTCCCGATATGGAATAAATTTTTTGGAATTAAACTCATATAAAAGGTAGAATTTAATTTAAAATTAATCTTGTAGACACAACGAGAAAGCTGGTTTTTAATGTGAAAATGTTCAAAAGTTTACAATATTTTTATATCCATGTTAAAAAATAAAATTAGTTCAATGAAAAAAATTGGATTAATAGATTTATAATTGAAATAATTTAATTTCAAAACCAATTTAACATATAGTTTAACTTTATAAATAAATTAAACAAAATTGCATTTTTCAATTAAAATTTAGTATTT
Organism: Viscum album; assembly: GCA_963277665.1. Lineage (NCBI taxonomy): Eukaryota > Viridiplantae > Streptophyta > Magnoliopsida > Santalales > Viscaceae > Viscum > Viscum album. The sequence continues at coordinate 2,056,051,420 of OY728159.1, read as the reverse complement.
TTCACTATTCCTCAAAAAATGAAACTTTTCAGAAAAGTACTAAAAATTCATCCTATTCTAATTTTGATATTATAATTTAAAAAATTAAGTTTAATTTATAAAATATATTATATAAAATTTTCAAAAATTAGTTTTAAAAAAAAGTGCGCTATAAAAAGGCGACAGAACTGCTTTTTAAAAAAAAGAGTTTTTAAGCGTAGAATTTGATTTATTCTTATTTCTTGTCTAGAAAAAATATAATATGAATGTTGAAAATTCAATAGAATATATTATATAAAAATTTCATTAAAATAATTAACCAAAAGTTATTTGGTTAATATATTGATACAAACACACTTGTGCGCATAAAAATAGTTTTTAAGAAAAATATTTCTTTTTATTTTCGGAACGGTTTTATTTTAATTTATAATTAATTTTTCAACAAAGAATTATATAAAAACATGTAAACCATATTTTAATAATTTAGTTAATCATATTCATACTCATGATTCCAATGGCTAGTCGACAACTATCATATATATAATAATATTTAAATAGTAGTTCATGTTTGGTTTAAACTTGGTGTTGTGTGTAATGCAAGATAAACTCAGAATTGTGTGTAACACGAGAAAGAAATTAGTATTATGTGTAACACAAGATAAACTCATTTTTTTATGTAACTTAAAATATTAAAAATATTAAATATATTTGAAAAAATCACAAAATCTCAGGGTGTTACAAGGGGCACTTTCCCATTCCTTGGACCTGGAAAAAGAATGTCTATGCACACCCAAAGAAAAATGTAGGGTGTGGGAAACACTGGCCTAGTAGGATCCCACCATGACATTTCATAATCAGTCTATATCAAATTAACCAAACATTCTAAATTTTAAATAATACATGGCATGGTAATCTTTCAACAATTCATAATAAAACATGAATTCCAAATCACTTCAATGGAAATTATAAAATAGGTATGAATGAACATTTCTATCGACACATGAATGAATAAGCATCTTAATCAAAATAGGCATGAGTAAATCATTTTATAAACACTTTCATGTATACTTCACTTTCAATCATATAACCATGGTTATAATCCCCATGGTTAGTTAGTTCAAGCCTCAAGTATCCTCAAAAATATTGATGAAATATGAATCCATATGTACATACTTCCATATATCTCCGGTCTAGGGGGATTATAAATCCATCACAACAAGTGACCTCCCTACCCTCATTAAAGTTTAGTTTTCATTTTCAAGATCAATCCATTACTGGGTAGAGCTAATAAATATTTTTTGTTCTTGTCCTGGAACACCCACCAAGATACTCAGGCTACCATGTGCTTCTAAGGAAATCATTCAAGGGAAAAATCATTCATCTCAAATTGGTTTCATCAATCATTGTTCAAGAACCCCCAAAACACATTTTCAGACATTCCTCTTCTTTTCAAAAACCAACATCAAATGGTTTTCATCAAAACTCATGTCTTTCAAAACAATTCATTTCATTCAAATTCTATAGAACATTTCATGCCTTAATTTCTCAAAATCTTAATCAAAATCATTCTTCAAATCACCTGTTTCAATTCAAAATATTTTTTTTAGAAATCAATTCTTTATTTTAAAAGTCATCGCAAAAGAGATTGCATCACACGCACCATTCCATTTCAAAACATTTATCAAGAATCTCAATTCATTCTCTAGAAACCAATTAGAAATACATTTTAAATCAAACAAGAAACAACAGCTTCAATTAATAGGAACTACATTACAAAACCACCTACCCCAATTCACGGTATCGTCTAGCACCCAAGAAGGGATCCACAATTGGAGGAAGATGATTAGCTAGAATTAACCACGAGTTAATCCAAGAAACACGATTCACAAACCATGATTTAGATCCATCATCAACACAAGGATCCACAACCCTCAAAGAACAAGAGACATAAGGAAAGAGGAATTCACAATTGAATCAAGGTTACACTTAATGAAAGAGATTCAACACTTCAATCAACACTTCAATCTGTGAAATTCAAGGTTGAAAGAGACAAGAATTCTTCATGATAGCTCCAAGGTCGAATGGGTCGAATGGAGTTTGAGGGAGGAGCCTTTAGTTTTAAAACAAAGGTTTTGGGAAACAGAATTATGATATTGCCCAGTAGTTACTCACAGAGATTGGCATCACCGACTAGTTGTTGGCTGCCACCAGCTTGCTGCTAGTGCCATAGAGAATTCTTGGGACTCTAGAAACCCCATTGGCTAGCTAGTGGAGTTCTTGTAGGAACTCCCTACTGTCAATATGCAATCAACTAGGTGAGGGACTGCCTATAGGTAATCTAGGTACTGGCCCATGTCTAATCTCGATTCAAACTCCTAAAACACCTCTCGACCTCTCAAACAAGAACCAAAACCACTACCCTGACCCTTAAAATGCTAAAAAAATCAATAATAACCAATAATAAACATGAAAATTAAGAAGTGAAAACCAAAAAAAATATTGTACGAGAAAGTATATAGCATCCCGCCTTTTATCACATAAACTTTCATTACATTATACAAAACCGAGGATCTTTAAGGTTTAGTGTCTTGGAAATCAAGAACTTAATACATGATGACATAAAACATTCTTCATAAATACTTGAAAGGATTCTTCATTTGTTCATCCTAAGTTCATTATAGTATCTCATAACCTGGGAGCATACATCAAAGGAAAGGGTGAGCAGAAGTCCCAGTAAGGGAAACAATGGAAACATTTTACATGTGAACTTGAGATACATCAATAAAGTCATGATAAATAACTTTAATGAATGAGAAAGAGATCATGAGTCATATCATAATAAAAATAATGTGCTTCATAACATAAAGATGTGGATAAAACATTTAACATAGACAATCATTTCTGTATCACCAAGGTCCATCCCCAAGGTTTCATTAAAAATTTACCAAGGTTATTCACCAAGGTATCGTTAAAATGGTCATCTCTAGAGATTAAGTCTCTACCCAATGCATTAGAGAACTATCAGGGTGCACCCTTAATTTTCCTTTATTATCATGTGAGACAAATATATCATCATCAAACATTTCATAAATAACCCATATATCATAAAATAAATGGGTTTCATTTCATAATCATAACGTTTTAAAAACTGCTTTAAAGACATGATCTTTATGTCACTTTAAACCCACGGAAAACGAAAGCAGGTTTCATGTATGTAAATACCAGCACTAAAATAGAAAATTTTGATATATATGTAAATACCCTGGTATAAGAAATATCTTTGAGTATTCACTTAATAAAATTAAATAATTTGAGAAAAAGAGAAAGATATTTTCAGACGAAAATTCTGCAGCATAACGGCTATGTTACAGGGTTTTAGAAAACATTGAAATGAGAGGGGACATGGGTCTCACACTCATAAATGATCCATAAAACAGTAGGGGGAATAATATAAAGGATTTAAGAATATGGTAATGAAATTTTAAATATATACCATATGAAATGAAGAACTTTAAAGGAAGACAAAAATAAGATTTCTCTTATGAAAATTCGGCAGCCTAACGACGTTACTTAAAACTTCAAAAAATGAATTGATGAGATAAAATAGGTTCTATCATCATATGAGCATAAAAAGGAAAGTATTATAGATATAGAAGATCATACCTCAACATAAGAAAAGTAACTTGAAAGAAATGACATGAAAATAGAACTTAAAAAATGAAAAGGGTGGAAGAATCCCTTACAAAAATTCGGCAGCCTAACGGCGCCACTTAAACATTCATATAACGAAATGATGAGAGTAAGAAGGGATATCTCATAATATGATCATGAAAAGTGCAGTAATAGGAATATAAAATAACATACCCCAACATAATAACATGGGGCTTAAATGAAATGACATACAAAAGAGTACTTGAAAAGAAAGAGAGATGTAGGATCCCTTACCTTGAAGAGTAACTTCGAAAGCTTGAAGGTCGGGACCTTGGGAGGCTTGAGGGAACCTTGGGAGGACTCCTTGGGAGGTAAAGAGACCATAACTTCGTTGGGGAGGATTTGGAAATGAAATTAATGAGGTAAAGGCTTGGTATTTATAGGAGAAGTGATGGGACAAAGCATTAATGGCCAAGGGACACCTCATCGGTGGTATTGGAAAAACCATGGGCTTGCCCATGGTATTTGCCCATGTTATTGGCCACATGGGACTCCTAATACCTTATCTTACTATTCATAAGTCGACCATAATTATTGCATAATTATTATATCCTTAATGATGTCATTAAACACCCGAAACTCAAAAACTGTATTTTCACTATTCACCAAAAATTCAACTTTCTCAGAAAAATCCAAAAAATTCACCTTAACCAAATATCGATGCTCTGATTTCAAAAATGAATTCCATTTTATGAAAATATTTTTATAAATATTTTTAATTTAATTTTTAAATAAAAACACTATTCACTAAAAATTCAACTTTCTCAGAAAAATCCCAAAAATTCACCTTAACCAGATATCGATGCTCAGATTTCAAAAATGAACTCCATTTTATGAAAATAATTTTCTAAATATTTTTAATTTAATTTTTAAATAAAAACACTATTCACCTGAAAAAACTAATACTTAACCAATAATTTTTGAAACAGTTATTTATCTATTTTATTGAGTCACATTACTTAATCAAGGTGCCTAAATTATATTAATACTTTCTTAAGTGAAGTTACTTAATCCATTTGGTCACATTACTAATCATAAGCATAAAATCACTATTCATAATTCACTATTCACTAAAAATTAAGTTGATCTTATTAGACTCTAAATTTTATACTAAACACAGCTGTAGAAGAACATTTTTTGAAAATCATTACACATTATTAATTATTTAAGGTTTACATAAATATTTTAAAAAATATTTTTTTTCTAGAATTCATCAATAATATGCATACAATAATTATCCATACATTTGAAAATTTCCAAACTTCACCATAAGAAGACATCACATTTTTTTATTTAAATCAAAGGATTACCCAAGGCAGTTATGGTCTTGTTACATAACCCCTTATAACACCAGCATAGGACATAAGAGTAAGGTGTGCTAGGGTGATAGAATCTTGGGGCGGCTCAGCCAACATTGTCCGAGTAGTGATTTCTATCAGCTTGAACTTCTCGCGAAGGTGATTCCGTTCCAGCTTCACACGATGAAGTTCGGCTTGGGTATGTTCCAGAGCAAAGCCCAAAGGTGCTACCTCCTTCCCGAGTTCCGTCAGATGGGCTTCGATCGGCCCGAGACTACTGGATGGGGCCATCGAATCTTCTTTCTATATTAATTAATCAATATCAATTGTATTTATAGACAATAATCGTAACATTTAGTTTCCCACAGTCTTATTGACCAACGGTTATATAACAGTCGAAAACCAACGGTCTTATTTTAATTATACTCATTTTATTAAATGAAATAGTTTTGTTGAGTATAAAATAAAATAACACACAAAGTTAGGAAACAAAATTTATTCAAAATTTCGGTTCGTTACAATCTTCCCCCCTTAAGAAATTATGTCCTCGCGATTTAAAAAAAAAATGGGCTTGGAAATTTCGTTGAAAGTCCCACATCAGAAAAGAGCCAGTAAAACTATTACTTTAAAAGAACGAAAGGGAAGTAAAAAGGTCACCCTAGTTAACCCATACTAGGATTCCATGTAAGAAAACATGGATATAGAAGAGAAAACAAAAGGTCAAGTTCTGATGGAGAGTGATAGAAAACATGATGTGGAGAAAATTAACCACAAGAAGATCATAAACTTAAGATGTGTTAAACGGTCTTTGATTACCCAGTAGGAAACGTAAACCAACAACGTTTTTGTTTTACGTTCCATTTCATAATTTTGAGAAATTCATTTACTACATAGAATAAAAATATAAGGAAATATATTCACCTTCAAGTACAGTTTCATCCCTTAATAAGTTTCTACCAAGACTAATCTTTTCTACAAACAACACTACTACAAATACGGCATTTATCAGCACTAAAAATGGTCTTTATAAGCGCTAGAAAAAACGCTGATAAAGCCAGCGAAAATAAGGGGGGGGTCCCCTTTATCAGCGCTCCGAAAAGCACCGATAAAAGGGTCCTTTATCAGCGCTTTGTTTTAGCGTTGATAAAAGACCCCTATATTAGCACTTCCTTTATCAACGCTTTCGTTTTAGCGCTGATAAAAGGTAAAAAAAATTAAAAAAAATTAAAAAAAAATTAAAATTTTAAAAAATACTGCAAATCGGGGGGGCTTTTATAGCGCTTGAGCCCCCCTTTTACAGCGCTTTTATGCCTCTGTACAGCGCCCCACGCACCCCCTTCACCCCTTTAATAGCGCTTACTCCCATATTCCCTCATGCGCACACGCCCCTACCTCCACCAGGATTTGAACTCAAAACCTCCCCCCTGTGCGCCTAACCTTTACCACTACTCTATTTTGATTTGTCTTCCAATTCATGATATCTCTATATATATATATATATATATTTATTTATATTTATTCGTATAGTAATATATATTTATATTAATATATATATAGTTATATTTTAATATATATATATATATATGTATATATATAGTTATATTAATATATATATATAGTTATATTAATATATATATAGTTACATTAATATATATCTCTCTCTATATATATATAGTTATATTTATTCGTATAGTAATATATATTTATATTAATATATATATATAGTTATATTAACATATATATAGTTATATTAACATATATATAGTTATATTAACATATATATAGTTATATTAATATATATATAGTGATATTAATATATATATTTATAGTGATATTAATATATATATTTATAGTAATACTGATATATATATATAGTTATATTAATATATATATAGTTATTAGATTAATATATATATATAGTTAGATTAATATATATATATATATATTTAGATTAATATATAGGTATATAAATATTCATATATTTGTATTTTAAATAAAATGGATGTTAGTTATTATTTAGATAAAGCTAATATATTTTATATGTAAATATATTTTATTATTTATATTTATAATTAAATTTTTAGGTGTGAATATATAAAAAATATGTACATATAGTTATATATTTGATTATAAATAGTAGTGAATTATAAAAAATGATGAAATTTCAAAGACATAATATCAATATGAATGTAATACCTTAGAATAAATTCAGTCCCCACCAAAAAAAAGTCAATAATACCCCCTTAAATGAGGCTGAAAATCCACAAAATGTTAAAAAATCGGGGTACCCCGACTAAAAACTCGGTTTTGGAGGCCTTATGGGCCTCTTTTGTCCTCTAAAAACCCTTGACCGGGGTTTTCCTGATCATAGCGATGTAGATCTCATCGCAGGCTTCGATTTGATATGTGGTAGAGCTTAAATGGACACCCGGATCAAAAGTTATGGCTGTTTGAAGTTTGAGTTGCGTTTTCAACATATTTTGGATCTTTTTTTAATTTTTTTAAATTTTTTTAGTCTTCAAATTGTTATTAAATGACTATTAATCCATAATAATTAGCAAATTATGAATTAAAAATATTTTTTTTAATTTTTTAAGAAGCCATTTTCACTAAAAATATTATATATTAAGTATATTAAGTGTAAATGTACATTTATACTTATCTAAAATATATTTAAAAATTATATATTATATTTATATCAATATAACTATATTTATATATTAATATATTAAAAAAGATTTTTTTTTTGAAGTCGACCCTTTATCAGCGCTTTTAAAAAAAGCGCTGATAAAGCCCCCTCCCCCTTTATCAGCGCTTTTTTTAGCGCTGATAAAGGCACCCCCCCCTTTATCAGCGCTTTTTCATTAGTGCTGATAAAGGGGGGGCGCTGCGAAAGACTGTTTTTGTGGTAGTGCAATGAGCATTCAAAAAGACTTGGTCTCATCAAAAGCACAAGAATCATCTTCTTGATAATCACATAATCCACAAAAGATTAACTATCTATTTCTTCTATCTTTAAACATTATCCCAAAAACAAAAAGGGTAAGATAAAACAACTCTTCAAAAAGAAAGAACCCCATAAAAAGGGAAACTACTTTTAATCTTCAAAATTCCACGGTACTACCCAAAGTTCATCATAGACCATTCCATAAATAACTGTCCTTAAAATTTTTCAAAATAAACCAAACTAAGATTGAAACCCAAATATAAGAAGGATTTGATAACATAGTCTTCCAAGATAAACTTTATCGTTCATCTCCAAACAACAACAACCACTCTTAATGTCTTATAACAAAAGCAACTAACCTAATCACATTTTCCCCAAGATAGGTTAATCATTTCCATAAGTAACCTAAATTACCATAAGTTCACCTTAAATTCATCGATTCTTCAAAATATAAGTCAACCTTTACTTCTTAAAGAAAATACCGTAGTAATCTATTTACCTTGATCATATAGAGTTCCCAAAATAGTGAATGTCTTCCAAAATAATATTCATCTTTTAATCCCCTAATCATTTTTTTTCAAGAAGAATAGCTTCACAACATCAACATGTGATACATAACAATAGATGTTTTCCTTAATGATTTAAAACCATCTTAGGTAGTGACTCGATGTTCTTAGAAAAAATTAAAGATATCCTCATAGAGCACGAACTAAAATACAACATGACATAGACAATTATTGTGAAGAATTTACATGTACTTCAGTCATCATGATCCATCTCAGCATATGACTTGTATTGTCCCCTTGTCCTTGAAGATTGTTGATGCTCATCATGCTTCTCATCCCTTCCAAGAGAGCATTGCCTTGGATAATGTCTAACTTCTCCACACTTACGACATTGAATAATATAAGGTACATTAGATTAAACCTTATCTCCATTCATCACATTATCCATTTTTTTAAAGCAATTGGCTACTTTATGCCCTATCATCCCACACTTAAAACATCTCCCAGTTCCTTTGTGACATTTTCCTTGGTGCCTCTTTCCACACTTTTTGCCCAAAGTAAATTGGGTCTTCTTTCCCTTATCACCTTTATCAGATGAACATCCTTGAGACCTCATCTTCCTCTTCCTAGATGAATTTGGGCATTCAACTAGGTACCAATTATTAATTTTGATTTTTGATAGCTGGTTTGGCATAATTACAATAATCATGAAAAGGAAACTTTAAGCATAGAAGGATAAATTTGTAGAAGAAAAGTATATCCTAACCTGTGATCCCCTAGTTTCCAATCTAGGTTATCCATGATCATATATTCTTATGTGAATCTTTATTTTAATTTATCTTTGTTCCTTTAATAATGGTTCATACTAAGCATATGAATTTACCAAAGCATATCCCCCGAGAGTGTCAAACCAAGAGTGCAGCAAGGCCCATTATCGTGCACCAGGTTACCCCGGGTCAAGCCCGAAACACCTTGTCAGAGTTTTCACTCCTAGGTACATTTGTTCCAGAGCCACCTCTACTTGTTCGTATCCAGACAAAGATTTATTTGTTTGGAAACCACTTACTCAATACTTCACCAAAATACCAGGATGTTTTCCTATATTTAATCTTTTCATTAAGAAACCTCGTAAAGTTTTTAAATCCTAATTTCCACAAATAACTAAACCATCCTTTGATACCAACTATATCATCCCACCTTTTTATCACATAAACTTTCATTACATTATAAAAAACCGAGGATCTTTAAGGTTTAGTGTCTTCGAAATCAAGAAATTAATACATGACGACATAAAACATTCTTTTTAAACACTTGAAAGGTTTCTTCATTTATTCATCCTAAGTTCATTACAGCATCTCATAACCTGGGAGCATACATAAAAGGAAAGGGTGAGCAGAAGTCCCGATAAGGGAAACAAGGGAAACATTTTACATGTGAACTTGTGATACATCAATAAAGTCATGATAAATAATTTTAAGGAATGAGAAAGAGATCATGAGGCATATCATAATAAAAATAACATGTTTCATAACATGAAGATGTGTCTACAACATTTAACATAGAAAATCATTTCTGTATCACCAAGGTCCATCCCCAAGGTGTCATTAAAAAATTACCAAAGTTATTCACCAAGGTATCGTTAAAATGGTCATCTCTAGAGATTAAGTCTTTACCCAATGCATTGGACCGCTATCAGGGAAAACCCTTAATTTTTATTTATTATCATGTGAGTCACATATATCATCATCAAACATTTCATAAATAACTCATATAGCATAAAATAAATGGGTTTCATTTCATAATCATAATGTTTTAAAAACTGCTTTAAAGACATGATCTTTATGTCACTTTAAACCCACAGAAAACGAAAGCGGGTTTCATGTATGTAAATCCCATAATTAAAATAAAACATTTTGATATATATGTGAATACCCCAGTAGAAGAAAGATCTTTGAGTATTCACTAAATAAAATGGAATAATTTGAGAAAAATAGAAAGACATTTTGAGACAAAAATTCTGCAGCATAACGGCTATGTTATAGCGTTTTAGAAAATATTGAAAAGAGAGGGGGCATGGGTCACCCACTCATAAATGATACATAAAATAGTAGGGGGACAGAATATAAAGTATTTAAGAACATGGTAATGAAATTTGAAAGATATACCATATGAAATGAAGAACTTGAAAGGAAGACAAAAATAAGATTTTTCTTATGAAAATTCGGCAGTCTAACGGCGTTACTTAAAACTTCAAAAAATGAATTGATGAGATCAAATAGAGTCTCTCATCATATGAACATAAAAAGGACAGTATGATAGATATATAAGATCATACCCCATCATAAGAAAAGGAACTTGAAAGAAATGACATGAAAATAGAACTTGAAAAATGAGAAGGGTGGAAGAATCCCTTACAAAAATCCGGCAGCCTAATGGCGCCACTTAAACATTCATAAAACAAAATGATGAGAGTAAGAGAGGATCTCTCATCATATGATCATGAAAAGGGAAGTAATAGGAATATAAAAGAACATCCCCCAACATAATAACAGTGGACTTAAATGAAATGACATACAAAAGAGTACTTGAAAAGAAAGAGAGAGGTATGATCCCTTACCTTGAAGAGTAACTTCGAAAGCTTGAAGGTCGGGACCTTGGGAGGCTTGAGGGTACCTTGGGAGGACTCCTTGGAAGTTAAAGAGACCAAAACTTTGTTGGGGAGGATTTGGAAATGAAATGAATGAGGAAAAGGTTTGGTATTTATAGGAGAAGTGAGGGGACAAAGCATTAATGGCCAAGGGACACCTCATCGGTGGTATTGGAAAAACCATGGGCTTTCCCATGGTATTTGCCCTTATTATTGGTCATTTGGGACACCTCATACCTTATCTTACTATTCATAAGTCGACCAGAATTATTTCATAATTATTACATCCTTAATGATGTCATTAAACACTCAAAACTCAAAAACTATATTTTCACTATTCACCAAAAATTCAACTTTCTCAGAAAAATCCCAAAACTACACCTTAACCAAATATCGATACTCTGATTTCAAAAATGAACTCCATTTTATGAAAATAATTTTCTAAATATTTTTAATTTAATTTTTAAATAAAAACACTATTCATTGAAAATTCAACTTTCTCAGAAAAACCCCAAAATTCACCTTAACCAGATATCGATGCTCTGATTTCGAAAATGAACTCCATTTTATGAAAATAATTTTCTTAAATATTTTTAATTTAATTTTTAAATAAAAACACTATTCACCCAAAAAAACTAATATTTAACCAATAATTTCTGAAACAGTTATTTACCTATTTTATTGAATCACATTACTAAATCAAGGTGCCTAAATTATATTAATACTTTCTTAAGTGAAGTTACTTAATCCATTTGGTCACATTACTAATCATAAGCATAAAATCACTATTCGTAATTTACTATTCACCCAAAATTAAGTTGATCTTATTAGACTCTAAATTTCATATTGAACACTACTGTAGAAGACCATTTTTTGAAAATCATTACACTATTAATTATTTTAGGTTTACATAAATATTTTAAAAAATATCATTTTTTTCTAGAATTCATCAATAATATGCATACTATAATTATCTGTACATTTGAAAATTCACAAACTTCACCATAAGAAGACATCACAATTTTTTATTTAAATCAAAGGATTACCCAAGGCAGTTATGGTCTTGTTACATAACCCCTTATAACACCAGCATATGACCTAAGAGTAAGGTGTGTTAGGGTGATATAATCTTGGGGCGGCTCAGCCAACATTGCCCGAGTAGTGATTTCTATCAGCTTGAACTTATCGCGAAGGTGATTCCGTTCCAGCTTCACACAATGAAGTTCGGCTTGGGTTTGGTCCAGAGCAAAGCCTAAAGGTGCTACCTCCTTCCCGAGTTCCGTCAGATGGGCTTCGATCGGCCCGTGACTACTAGATGGGGTCATCAAATCTTCTTTCTATATTAATTAATCAAGATCAATTGTATTTATAGACAATAATCGTAACATTTAGTTTCCCACGGTCTTATTGACCAACGGTCATATAACAGTCGAAACTCAACGGTCTTATTTTAATTATACTCGTTTTATTAAATGAAATAGTTTTTTTGGGTATAAAATAAAATAACACACAAAGTTAGAAAACAAAATTTATTCAAAATTTCAGGTCGTTACAAAGTAGGTGTTGGGATGTTACATCATGTCATATCCTTCTGAATCTTGAGTTAGCACTAATTTTTTGCTAGAGGGTCTTTGTTTACATTTATGGATTCTATGATTCAGATTTGTTTCCAGCGCTACACATGTTTGTGTGATTAAACATTGTGCTTGACTAAATGAGGATTGATTATGACTTAGAGAGCTTCTCAGAATGTGTTTTAGAGTTTATCCAAAAAGAAGTTTTTGATGAGTATTCAGATGGTATTGTAGATGATGTGAATCTTTCCAAAAGTGTTTTTAAAGATATCCAAAAAGAGTTTTGGATATATTTTCACAAGTTATTGTATATGAAACAATATAAAGTGAAATGACACCAAGTCCCATATGCTTTAGTGCAGGTGAGTGATTGAAGAATATATGCCATAAAGCCTTACACATTTGAGGTGTATATCATATGGTATGTTTAAGGGCATATCATAGAACATGAATATATTGATATTGTGCTTCTTCCTTGTTCAATCGTATCAAATGATATGGTTTTAATTGTACCATACGATTAACATTGTATTGTGATTGGTATAACGGTCGAACGTTAAGTGTTAAAGTTTGAATGATCTTCCGCGTAGGCTATCATCTACTACAAGTGTTTTATAATGATGAAACACCTGGGAGAAGTATCACATCAAAGGAGTTGCAAGCATTATGATTACAAGGCATTAACACACACGTTATGAACATATGAGTAAATACATGTTGGTTGGCCAAGGCTTAAGGAAAGTTCATGCATGGAAATGGGTTATATGCCAGTTTACTGTTGATACTCCATTTATTCGTAGGTCTCTCCCTCATTTTGCATCTGAGATAACCATTTGGGTGATTCTGTGCAACTCGTACATAAACTATGTAGAGGGGAGTTTGATGGGTTCCCTTTAGTGATCTTCATAATGCCCATATGATGAAGATGTTTCCACCATCGCTTTGGTGAAATGTAGACTATTGTATTCATTGTTTCATGTCCATGCACAATTTCATGTATTCATGCAAGGAGCTCTTGGGAAAATGGGTTTTCTAAATGCTTCTGTTGTGATTATCGAGTATCATTTAATCCTTTGAAAAACTCATTGCTTACATTGATCATTGTTCCATCGGAGCTAATGACTGCTGATTAACGATTTTTTTAAAATGTTTACTTATTTCCCCTTTGATAAGCTAGGGATGCTCTTGTAACCCCTTATATTAGGGAATTTTATGTTGAACATGCTTCCTCCCTTCTCACCCATCCAAATCTTTTCTTTTCTTTTTCAAAAAGCCGCTTTAAGGATTAGCAGTAATCTTACATTTCAAAAGGATAGTTCAAAAAACCGTGCCAGAGTGCACCAAATTCAAATTTCAAATTTCAAAAGACATCATCACCCATCTCGGTTCACATGTCATCACGAGTCACGTGTCTGCCTTGAGTCACACACCCATCTCATCGAATGCCCTGTCCTTTCGTCTCCCCATCATCACAATGCCGACAAGACCCATTTAAGTCCCCCATCGCCGTAAAATTGTGATCTTTGCCACCGTCTCACAACCTCTCCATCTTATTATATACACTCTTATTTTTAAATACATTCACCCCGCCTCCAACTCATGCTCAATCATTTTTTAATAGATAAATATACATAAATACAATTTATGTATATATATATATATATATATATATATATTATTAAATCTAATTTAAGTATAAATATAGAATATATTTATATCATGCCCCCCGTGGTTGGTTGTGGTGGTATGGGTGGGTTGGTGTTTGGAATGTGGTCGCAAAGTTAGAGTCTCCGAACAAATGATTTATTTGCAATTTCTTTGTAGCGTTGTTTGGTGCACTGCGATTATACCAAAACCTATATAATTATATCAATAACAATATAAATATATATATATATTAAAATGTGATAATCAAAAAATATTTATATCATTTATCAATGTAAAATACGCTTAAAAATGAAATTTTCTCAGTGTTTTTTTAACACCTAAAAAGGGTATGCTTCATGCCTTTTTGTTTTAAATGATGATAGAATGCATCATTTTTCAGTGTGTTTTATAAATGATTAGAAAGGTCATTTTATTTTATAACTTGTAATAGTGATTCTAGTATTTGCAACAGGTTGCCGGCTTCAATGATGATAGAAATGTGCCAGTCGCGATCATGCCAGAGGTGCATGTGAAGACCACCTGTCGTCACCTTTAACCGCATGGGAGAGAAATCGTGAGCAGATGGCGGATGGGGACTGCTGCAAGCGAGAAGACGCGTGCCAGGTCCGACTGCGACAGCGTGCCCCATGACAAAATTTTCGGCCTGCGTCATCGTTAAAGACCCATTTTTTTAGAAATCAAAAAAATGATGACTTTGGTTATTTTTATTTCGTTTTTCAGTTAATCATTGTATAAAAAGAATCCTTGCTCTAACAATGTTAACCCAAGGTCATAAATAAATCGTTAAATTTTATTAAAAAACACGTTATTTTAAAACAAAGGTAAATTTATAAACAAAAACATTTTGTTTATTTGGATGGTTATAAT
This sequence comes from Viscum album, assembly GCA_963277665.1. NCBI lineage: Eukaryota > Viridiplantae > Streptophyta > Magnoliopsida > Santalales > Viscaceae > Viscum > Viscum album. The sequence goes on along the minus strand of OY728159.1, from coordinate 2,056,036,223 downwards.
CAATTTCATAGGTCATTTAGAATATTAAATTAATAAAAATTTAAATAAAATATTAAAACAAAGGTACATGAATGGACTAGGGTTTGGACCCGTCTCCGAAAACGTGAACATGAAGTGTACGACGTGAATTGATCCCAAGTTTTGTGGATCTGAGCGACACGATTTTCGGCGGATCTTAAATTCAAACCTTTCAGGACGTAAATGACTCGTTCACACTGTGAAAGTATGTTCAGAAAAAAAGTGTGTAAAGCCTGCTGCACCCTCGGTTTTATGAGAAACAACTGAATTCTCCTGAACCCTAGGCGGCCATGAGTGCTTAATCAAGGCGTTTCAAAAGCACTTTTGAAACTTCTCGTGTTTGTCCTGTTGCGATTCGAGGTGAGTTTCCCATTTTTCTCTTATGGTTTCTTCTCCAATTGGTCTTGTTTTCACTTGCCCTTGTCATGCTATTGTGGTTGATCTCATTTGTTCTTATGATGTTTTTTGATGTTTGTTGGCGTGGTTGTAACACAACATTATTGGATGGATGTTGTTTCCCTTCCAAAGATACAATTAGAGGTTTGTGTAGTTGTGTCATTCTCAATTAAAGAACGATGAAAGCCTTGAGGTAGGAGATTTGATGATTCTCCTTTTATTTTATGTGCAATCATAATGTAATCATGCTTTAGCGGTGATGGTGGAATTAAACTTAATAAAAAATAGACCAAATTAATGAAATAATTGGTTTATTGTTGTAGCGATCACATATTTTTCCACATTGATGATACCTTACCTCTTGATTTACTAGATTGTGTGATATCTATATTTTTGCTTTGTTTAACATATTGTTGTGAATTAGTTAGATCATTAATTTGATGAAAATGGTTAGGAACGTAAAGTCGGTAATGTTGTTGCCAAAGAATTAAAGAGACATGCTTATTGAATCCACTGATTCTTATAATTTGATGGAAATCAATTGATGCTAAACTCATGTTTAATTGAAATTGTTCTTCCATATGTTAATGAAATTGGAAAAAGAACATTAAACTAGAAATGCTTGTTGTTGATATTAATAAAGAGGCATTTGATGGAATTGTTCTTCCTTAAAGTTTGATGAAACTGAAAGTTATGATTGAAAGCATGTTTAAATAAGTAATAGCTTGCCATAGTTGATGTTTCAGGTTACTCGTAGTTGTAAGATATGATAAATGAATTGGTTAATCCAAGATGGTAACAAAATTGGTTGTTTGATAAAGATAAATGTATGGGGGCAAGCGATCTCATTTACATGTGAAGGTTGGATGACTTGTTTTTGGGACGGCTGAGCTCGTTTGCATGTGAAGGCTGAATGCCTTATTTTTAGGGTTTAGATGCCCTTGTGGACTCTATTTGTTGTTTGCGGCCTTTTATGTTTGATTTGGATATGTGAGGCTTGCTATGCGACGTGATGTGAGCCTGGGGTGACTATTGGTTTAGCAAGATGCGGGCAGGGAGGACTGTGTTTGTGGCAGCAGTTGACGACTGTGACAACAAAATGCATGGTGATATGCATGTGAGTATGCATAGTGGTGGTGAGGATGTCACCAGGGTTTGATGGAACAAGTTGAAGCTGAGCTTCTTCATTGTTGCGTTGAAAGTTACATGCTTGCTCGTTAATATTCTACTTTAAAGGACAGATAATCGTGTTGCTTGTTCATCTGCATTCCTATCCCCAGTGCATGAGGCTATTGGTTGTGCATGGTTATGCATCTCTTTTATGGCAGTTTAGGATGTTTCCTAGAGTAACTGTACTTAGGGAATGATAATGTTAATAAATGTTTTAACCCATGGGGATAGTGTTATATGAAGGTTTCAAGTGCAACAAATGCGCCTTTGGTGGGTGTAAAATTAAAATTTCTTTTAATTTAGATTTTCACAAAACCCTAACAGAGGATCTTGCATGTTAAATTTATAATTAATTTATTTAGATATGAAGAAATGATTACCTCATCTTAGGATCCATTCTTCAATGATAATGTTGATCTTCTAAAACCCTTTTTAGATTACCTTCGTTGTGCTATAAAGATTCAAGTGTAGAATCCTTATATTAGTGATCCACACGTGCTCCTTTGATCTCTGAGCAATGAAAAATTGATTCCCGGGTGTGGGCGCAGTAAATCAAATGTCTTATGTTGTTTGTCTTGATCGCTCAAAGAACTTTTGGGCTTAAAAGAGTTCCTCTCGTTCTTGAGAGAAAGATATAAGCAATTCATGGGGGATAAAAGTCCATTGTGAGAAATGATTCTCTATTATAAATATACGATTAAATCTCCATAATAGACATTGTCATCTATTTATAGAGTTATCGAGTTTAGGTTAAAATATTATTAATTGTGTACCTACTCTTAAATAATATAATCAGCTTGTAAATTAATATTTATCACTGGGTGCAGTTTTGGCCCGTTCAAACTCATCAACATTTACTGAATACCCAAATAAACATTTAATAAAATATTTCATTCATCAATAAATATTTTTGATCGATAAAAAATGAATAAAATTATTCTTTTGTCTTGAGAATAATATTTATTCCATTAACTAAATTCAAATAGAATTTAATCAATATCAATAAAAACACATAGTGTGTGACCCACTAAGATTATATATCATTGGCATTAGGAGAGATCACCTAAGGTCCAAGATTACTGTGACGTCTTGGAATCGGATGCCACTTGATGGGTGCCCTGAGCCTGGTGGGCCACATGGCCTCAAACACATCTCCCCGAATACTAGAGGCTTCCGACTAGTAGTGAGGGCCTAGGGTGTGTCTGTGGGGAGACTATGCCCTCATTATCAAAGTGCAGCGCAACGGATGTCATGATCCGTCCCCCGGGGCCCGTGCTGGGACTACCCCAAGCTCACCTTCCATAGGTCAGGGGCTGACGACTAGCACCGAAGGCGTATTTCCCTAAAGCCGGGAAGACATTTCTTTTATAACCTGTAAACACACGCAACCAAGCACACAACAAGATACGAACACGAGGAAACTAAATAGTAAAAAGAGTGAGTACAGTAAGTAAACGAGGCCAGAATACAAGCCCAACTGGAAGATACAAGAAAACTAAAAGGTACAAGTAAACTGAAACAACTCCTGTGATCACCCGCCAAGGATCCCACCTGAAGGGTAGGTACAACTCTCGAACGATCGTCTTTGCGGTATGCCTCGTCTAATGTCCACCTCCAAGCTACCTCCAGTCCTGGTACTCTCATCCTCAGTCAGTGCTGTCTGTCGTCTGCACCAAACACAACAAGGTGCGGGCGTAACTCATGCAAGGGTGAGTATAACGATACTCAGTAGGGACCCCGAGACCCTCAAGGTCTCACAAAATCCACAAAGGATAAACCACACAACATGAAATTAACTAACAACCCTACTTAGGTATATGCCCATACATATACCTAAGTTATCAAGTATACCCATCTTAAACATGAGGAAACACATGGTCCAACTCAAAATCCCAAAGCTCAACTGTTCCACAAAAGAAAGAATACCACGAAGGTAAGTATCACACAGGTACGCCACACAGAAGAATACCGCCAAGGTATTACCACGAAGGAAAGTGCCAGACAGGTACAGACCCATCTCACAACAGGTATATCTTAGGTACAATAGTAGAAATGATTATATGTAACTACTGAATCATCTTACTCTGTTAAGAGACAGACCCACGAAGAATCCCAAATTGCAAACCCACATAGGATCCAAGTATATCGTCAGACCCACACAGGATCCTAGTACATCGTCAGTACATCGTCAGACCCACACAGGAACCTAGTTCATCATTAGTACATCGTCAGACCCACACAATATCCTAGTACAGTAGACCCACATGGATTCCTAGAGCGGATCTATGTGGAATCCTCAAATACAGACCCACGAAGGATCCCTTTCTCAAGTTACAACCAGCTACTGGGTTCCCGCACTAAGCCCGTTTGATTCCGGGAAGTTCCGCTCCTCAAGTCAGAGGTCAATACTTCAACTGCCACGAAGTCCCACGAAGAAGTGTCCCAAAGGACCGCCACATATTAGGGGTCTCAACGCAATGGATGATGCGTCAATTGGACGCCCGGTCTGTAAGTTATTAGCCTTTTAGTCATGAGGGCCCGGTTGGATTCGTGCTCGATCCAACCCGATCGTACCCCAACTTTATACAAATCTCAAGTGGGGTATACCAAAAGGACCGTCTCGCTCCAAGGTTTCCGGCACCGCAGACAGTTCATCAAACGGACGACCGGTGCCAAAGTTATGGCCAAAAGTATGGGATGGGTCGAAACTGGTCTGGGTCCGGTCCGACCCCGCCCGACCCACTGGGTCCGGCCCGCGACACGACCCGACCCGTTGTATGGCCCGACCCGCTAGGTCCGGCCCGACCTGTGTTGGGCGGCCTGCGGAGCAGGGCGGCCGCGGCACGGCGGTCCGCCGCGGATGGCCGGATGGCCATCCGTTCTCTCCGCACGGCGCGGTCGCACGCCACGCCTTCGCCGGCAGCCGGCTTGGTCGGTCGTCCTCCCTTCGTCGCCGCAGCCCAAGCCGCAGCCCATCCTCGCTGGGCAGCGCGGACGCGCGTTGCCGTCTCCGTCGTGCGGCCGACCGCTGCCTTTGCTTCGCCGTGACCGACGGGCCACGACCCTTCTCCGGTGGCGAGGTCGCACTACCGCCTTCATCGTGGTCGACCGTGGTGACGACCGCCGTTCCCATGCCTCACCGGTGTCGGCTGACGTCCTCCTACATCGCGAAGAACACACCAACCATGAAGAACGTCAGAGGGATCGGGCCGTGTTCGTTTGGCCCGCTCCCTCCACATTAGTTCGGTAGCAGGCAGATCATGAGGATTAATTCAACGTAAAACGCAAAGAATAACAAAACCCCTACCTCAGAGGTTTGTTGATGTCAATGAGGAAAGAAGGGTAGACGTCTGTTCGTCGTTGTTGAAGATGTCCCACATTGGCGGTGGCGTGTTCTTCGTTGGAGAAGATGGCGCGTTCTTCGTTGAAGAAGAAATTCGTTGGGAGGTGTTCTTCGTTGGAGAGAATGTTCCTCCACAAGTTCCCCCCTTCTCCTTTGCCAACCAAATCCTCCCAAAGGAAAGAGGTGTCAATATAATTTAAAATTAAGTAGATCAATTATGTTGGCACAATTAAATTAATGACTCATTTCATTAATTTTTAGTTGGCTCCAAAAATTAAATGAGGAGTTGGCCTAATTAAATTTATGGGAGGAATTACAAGAGTTATAGCCCATTAAAGGGGGGGTTTGGGGGGTCCCCACCGCTAGAATTTAATCTAGGGGTTTTCTAGTTCGGGCGGTCTCCACCTCCATAACCCATGTAGAGAGGTTTCAAAAATAAAAATAAAAATAAAAATATTAAACATTTTATTTTTCTTATTCCATGAAAATCACGAAAACTAACTTTCACCCTCGACCAACTGCGGTCAAGGTGAAAGTCTCCTTAAGTGAATGCCGACACTGTGAGTTCAACGGTATCCCCAGATTTCAATTCCGAGCACCGGTTCAAAAGTTACAAAAACCTGCTTATACGTTTACTGAACGTACCCGAAAAAAAGTTCAGAAATTCATTTCAGGCCCACCGGGCCTCGGAATCACGTGCCGTCAATTTTTGCGGACTCGTAAAATTCCCATATAATTAAAAAAAATTACATGGAAATTTTGGGTCTTTACATTCTCCCCACCTCAGGGCTTTGCGTCCCCGAAAGTCACATCACAAAACTAGGAAAACAAGTGGAGGTACTGAACACGAATCTGAGCCTCCCGCTCCCATGTGCTCTCCTGGAGGTTCTCGTGCTGTCAGCGAACGCGCACCAGAGGTATCGACCGCCCACGAAGGACCTGCTTCTATCGATCCTCAATCTCTACTGGAACCTCCGTAAATGTCACCCCATCATCGACGTCCAGCTCGCCGTGGTCGATGATGTGAGAAGGGTCATGCACGTATCTTTTCAGCTAAGATACGTGGGAGACGTCGTGTACCTGGTGCAACTGAGGGGGAAGTGCTAGGCGGCAATCCACCTCGCCAACTATGCTGAGAACCTGGAAGGGTTCAATAAACCTCGGAGATAACTTTCCACCCCGACCAAATATCCGCAAACCTCGTCAAGGTGAGACCTGTAGAAAGACATGGTCGCTATCCTCGAACTCCAGAGGTCTCCGTCTCCTGTCGGCATAAGACTTCTGCCTGCTCTGTGCAGTCTTCATCCACTCCTGGATGATCTGCACCTTTTCTGTGGTAACCCGTACCATATCTGGTCCCATGAGTTCTGACTCCCCTGGGTCGGTCCAACACAAAGGTGATCTGCAAGGTTGGCCGTACAAAGCCTCGAAATGTTTCATCCCAATGATGGAGTGATAGATGTTATTGTATGAAAACTCCACCAAAGGCAAGTGATCCTCCCAGTTGCGACTGAAGTCGAGGACGCAAGTACGCAGCATGTCCTCGAGGGTCTGAATGGTCCGCTCAGTATGACCATCCATCTGAGGATGGAAGGTGGTGCTCAAACGAAGCTGCGTCCCGAAATCCTCATACAACCCCTTACATAGCCGAGAAGTGAAACGTGCATCACGATCGAAGACAATCGTCGTGGGTACTCCATGTAGCTGCACAATATCCTCCACATAGAGGCGTCCCAAGCTCTCTACCAAACCCTGCTCTCTGATCGGTAGGAAGTGGACTAACTTGGTGAGTCGGTTGACGATCACCCAGATAGAATCATAACCCCTGGATGTACGTGGAAGTCCTGTCACGAAGTCCATGGATATCTCATCCCAGTTCCACTCTGGGACCTCTAAAGGTTGAACCAAGCCTGCTGGTACCTGATGCTCCGCCTTCATTTGCTGACAAGTGAGGCACCGAGAGACAAACTCTGCTACTACTTTCTTCATTCCCGGCCACCAGTGCTATCGTCAGAGGTCCTGGTACATCTTTTCCACTCCTGGATGTACTACTAGAGGGGACGTGTGGAACTCCCTCAACACTTCCTCTCGAAGCGACACTGTTACCATGGTACGTCCTCTGAAGAGAATGCCATGCTCCCCACCTTTAGAAAATCCATTAGGTTCCTGTCCTGTGGATATCTGAGCACGTCAAGCCTCGCAGTTAGTATCCCCACGCTACGCCTCCCTGACTCGCTGAAGAAGCGGGAGAGTGACTGTAAGAGACTGAAGAAAAGCTGCTCCATCTCGATCCACAAATGATATCTGCAAAGCGGCTAACTGCTCCATCGCCTCGCCTAGCAGCTGTATACCGGATCTCCTGCTGAGTGCATCTGCTACAAAGTTCCCCTTCCCAGGAATATAAACTATCTCGAAGTCATAGTTCTGGAGGAACTCAAGACAACATCATTGTCTCAGGTTCATGTCCTTCTGTGAGAAGATATACCTGAGACTCTTGTGGTCCGAGTAGACTGTAAAACGCTCTCCCATAAATTAATGTCGCCACATATTCAAAGTGAATACCACTGCTGCTAACTCCAGGTCATGGGTAGCGTAGTTCTGCTCATGTTGTCTCAGATGTCGAGAACCATAAGCGATCACAACTCACTCCTGAATCAGGACACATCTGAGTTCGGTCCCGGATGCGTCGCATTAAACTACGTACCCTACGCCCTCCTCTGGAAGCCTCAAGATGGGGGCACTAATCATCCTCTTCCTCATCTCCTAAAAACTCTGTTGGCATATTTCCGACCAAACGAAGGGTTTGACCTTCTTCTTCAACACTGATAAAGGTGCTGCAACTCTAGAGAAATCTGGTACAAATCTCTGATAGTATCTGTCCAAACCCAGGAAACTTCGTACCTCCATCACACTCCTGGGTCCCTCCCAAGAAAGTACCGCCTCAATCTTCATTGGATCCACCACAAATCTAGCCTCCGAGATGACGTGTCCCAGAAAGTGAACTTCTCGGATCCAGAACTGGCACTTCGAGAGATTACCATAAAGCTAGTGCTCTCGGAGTGTGTCCAGAACTATCGACAAATGATAGGCATGCTCCTCCTCAGTAGTCGAGTAGATCAAAATGTCATCGATGAAGACTACTACAAAGAGATCAAGGTATGGATGGAAGATCCTGTTCATGAGTCCCATGAACACTGCTGGAGCGTTGGTCACGCCGAATGACATAACCAAGAACTCGTAGTGGATGCACCGACATCTGAAAGCCATCTTTTTCACATCATCGTCTCGTACTCTGAGCTGGTGATAGCCTGATCTGAGGTCTATCTTCGAGAACCACCGTGCTCCCTTCAGCTGATCAAAGAGGTCGTCAATCCTTGGGAGTGGATAATTGTTATTCACGGTCACCTAGTTCAGGCACCGATAGTTAACACAAAGCCTCAAGCTCCCATCCGCCTTCTTGGCGAATAAAATCGGGGTTGTCCAAGGAGAAACACTAGGCCGAATGAACCCTTTCCTCTGTAAGTCTTCCAGTTGTACCCACAACTCACGAAGCTCCACGGAAGCCATCTGATACGCTAGTGTGGATATCGGTGCTGTCACATAAATGACATATGATAAAGTTATTTTTCATTTAATTTACATTATTTCTTTGTTTTGGGGGTTTTCCATGCATTTTTGAAGGAAATGGTTGGTTTTCAAAATTTGGGCCAACCCGAGAGCCCATTTTCAGTTTTAAAAATAAATTTTGTTTCTTTAATAACTCCTTCGTTTTTCAACCCTTTTCACCCATTCAACTTCCACAATGACATTCATTTAACTATTCAAGCTACCAAAGAAATTTGGGCCCCTTAAAAATTCATTATCATCTTGGATTTGGGTGATCAAATTAGGTATTGGGCCAATCCGAAAGCCCATTTCCAGTTTTAAAATGTTTTTTTAATTCTTTTATAAAATATTCATTTTTTATCTTTTTTTGGTGATTCTACCTCTCACATGTTCCCACTGAACCCATCAGAACCCCCATATTCGTTTTTACCTCTTTGAAGCTCAGACTCATCGTGAATTAGGGCCGAACTTCTCGATCTCCAAAAAACGTCCAGATTTCTCAAGTAAGTTGGTTCTCTTCCTTCCTCCCTTTTTCTAAGGGTTTCTTCTTTTTTTTATTGAATCCAAAAATGTCCAGAAGATAGGTCTTATTACCTAGTATTTTAGTTTTGAGTTTCTTGATCCAATCCTCTGGTTTTAGGTTCAATCTTACTCCCTTGTGGTGCGGTTGAAGTGACACACAAGGATTTGGGGGTTTTGATTCTTTTGGTAGGTGATTTCATATGTAGGTATTGTAGAATTAGTTGGCTTGCAGTATTTATATTTCCATGATGTTCCTCCTTCATTATTTTGATTGTAAAAATTGATTTGGTTAGCATTTTCAAAGCAGTTGATTTTTAAGTGCCAATTTTTTGTGAAAATGGGTGTTTTACATGTGCAACCCATGTTGTGCCTCTTGGTGTTGTTTTATAATTCATGGATTGGATTTATAAAAATGTTTTGATGCTGAAATTTTTGTTTGGGTATAATATTGGTCTCCATTAGGTTTTAAATTTGGGATTTTAGATGAATTTAATGTGCAAAATTTGATTACTTTTCTTGAAATTGTTTTATGGAAATTATAAGTGGTTTATTGAGTTATATAAAAGGTGAAAAGAATGTGTAGCTACTATTTTGAATGTGTGTGACCAGAACTGATATTTATATGTGAAAATTGATTTTGGTAGCATGTGGTAACTATTTGAGCACAAGACGGGAAACCCGGGTAACTAGGTGGGCTAACGTGTACTAGTACGCTAGTGAATAGAGGGGTTTTGACCATGGTTCACTTAGCAAGTCTGACATGGATAACACTAAAAAAACTATAATAGAGATGATTGGAGACCACTAGGTTATGGGTATTCTCCCTACTAGTGGATCGTGCATGGGAACAAATTTTATTATGGTTACTTTCACCGAGGTACGAGGTACTTGGGGCTCACAACTAACTAGTACCTAGGGGTGTTCCTATGCTTGGTGCTCGTGGCCTTTTTTGCATTTATCCTTTTATTATGGTATTTTGGGATGTGAAAACCAGTATCTTGCATGTTTTATTCAAATTCAATCTTTATTTAATGTTATCCCCATTGAAAGTTATTTTCTTTTCAAAGTTGCACTTTTAGAAATAAATTCTACCATTTTCTATTTATAACTCTTGCAAGATTTTTATTTTATAATGCCTATCACTTGGAATCCTTGGGTGATATCCTATTGGGCTTAGTCACACACCCTACTTAAACCTTTGGGTGTAAGTATACTTGATAATTTTTGACACAGACAAAGCTAAGGCCTTGGGCGATGGCGGTTCGGGTTGCTAGTTTCTCTCAATGGTGCGGTGTTGTGGAGGCGACTCGTGGGTGATGACCCCTTGTCATGTGGAGTCTCATGGGATATTTTTTTCTGATACTTTTATATGAATTTGGACCTCTTGTGTCTTGTTTAAACCCTTATACTCAGTTCTGAATTTTTATTAAGTCTTGTTTGACATAATTTTTTAGATTTGGTTTGTTGTATGTTTTTGGTTATTTTATGAATCCAAACTTGGGTAAATCATTCCCAAATGAATTTTTATGATACCCAAGCACTTGTTCCAACCTGTGGGGATAGGGAACGCCCTTCGGGTCTTTCCATGAGCCAGGTTTGGTGTCGGTTTGATGGCGACCAGATTCGGTTCGTGACAAAATGGTATCAGAGGAGGTTAATGTTTTTGGGTTATATTGCTATTTTGGGATGAGTCAGGATAGACAGGAGCTAGGACTATGGGGGCTCGGGGTTTTGTTTGTGAGTAGGGTGCATGGACCACACCTCTCACTGCAGACCTTGAGTCACCAGGGGATGTTGGAATTTACGGATTGACTTCACTTCCAGGTGAGACGTGTGGGCTGCAGACCACATGTGGACATCAGGCGGATGTGGAGTAGTTGTTTCTTTTATTAATGAAATGTGTTTGGTTTATTTATATTTGATGTATTTGATTACAATTTTCATAATTTTGCTATTGACTATTGTTTTGTGACTGTTTCATTTTGTAGCAACATGCCTCCCTAAAAAGCTCCCACGCACCCACAGGAGGAAGCTGGAGAGAGTTCTCCCACAACGATTGATCAGAGGCTTGTGGAGGCTGTGGTTTGGGCTATCCAAGCTTTGGGATAGGGACCATCTCCTGCTCCTATTACTGTTAGGACAGAATAGATAGGTCTTATAAAAGATAAAGCACAAGAGTTTTTGAAAAACAAGCCTCCTATCTTCCGAGGTAGCTCAGAACCCCAGGAAGCAGAAGAATGGATCGAGAAGATCGAGCATATGTTTGAGTTCCTGGAAACACCTGAGGAGCTCAGGGTGAAGTGTGCCTCCTTTCTATTGGAGGGTCCCAACCATAAGTGGTGGGAGTCAGTGCTTCAGGCTGGGAAGAATGAGCAGATGCACTGGGGAGATTTCAAGGCTATCTTCAATGAAATGTACTGCCCTGAGGTGTTGGCTTATGCTAGGTCTAGAGAGTTCATGGAACTTGTTCAGGGGAATCTATTTGTGATGGAGTATGCTAACCGTTTCGCCGAGTTGGTTTGGTATTCTCTAGAAATTGTCTCTAATGAGCAAGCGAAGACCCAGAGGTTTGATAAAGGCTTGCGACCAGAGATATACTCCCAGGTGTTCTTGTTTAAGCTGAGGACCTGTGCTGAGGCCGTTGAGTAGGCGTGCATGGTGGAGATTGATAGGAAAGGCAAGGCTGGTTTCTATGGTTCAGTATCAACAGTGGGAAGTGGAAGCTCCCCAGAGAAGAAAATAAAGTGGGAGGATCATGTGAAGAAAGGAGGAGGCAGTTCAGGGCACTCTTCCAGGCAATTTTCGTCAGCGGCTTCTGATGCGAGATCGGTCATGTGCCACCAGTGTGGGAAGCCCGGGCACATCCGTCTCGCATTACCTCATCCTATGAAGACTTGTTTCTAGTGTGGAGGTATGGGACACATGTAACGCTTTTGCGGGATAGCGCGTCCACTTCAAAGTGGGGCAGGATCCGTGGCTCCCAGAGGAGTGCCAGCACAGTCTGAGCCATCGAGGACTGGGGGATCTCGATTTGGAAGCCATGGTGGTAGGGATGGGTCATCTTCTAGGAAGAGCCAGTTCAGGGCACAACCACAGACTAGAATTCGTCTTCAGGTAGAGACTGGACATCTCCATGCGGTGGATCGGACACCAGCAGGATCAGAGGCGGGACCGTTGACAGTTCGAGGTACCGTTTTGATCGCATCTTCTATAGCTTCTGATATTTTTGATACCGGTGCCTCTGTTTCATTTATTTCTGCCCATTTTGTGGACATGCTGAATTTTCCAACTGATTTGATGTCTTTCACGATGGAGTTGGTGACACCGCTGGGAAAGAAGAAGGAGCAGGGTCTCAGGTGCCCGTCATGTGCGCTTTCTGTGTCATGGGTCGAGATGGAGTGGGACCTCTTGGTCTTAGATATGGACCTTTTTGATGTCATACTCGGGATGGATTGTCTAGTACACTTCCAGGCACACATTTATTACTACAGATGATGTGTGAGTTTCACGACACCTGATGGGAGTCGTCAGGTTTTTCGTGGAGAATGGGATCCTCGGTCAGGTCGCACAGGGCCTCCACTCCTAGAGTTGTGAAGTTTTATCTTCCAGTTATCTTCGCTCGTGCTAGAGGATAGTATTTCCCCTGAAGGTGCACTACCTCATGTAGTGAATGAGTTTCCGGAGGTATTCCCGGATGATTTTTCAGGTTTTCCCCCGGAGCGGGATGTGGAGTTTTCGATTGATCTAGCACTGGGAACACAATAGATATCTCTTCCCTCTTATCGCATGGCCCCCACAGAGCTGAGGGAATTAAAGATATAGCTGTATGACTTAGAATCCAAAGGATTCATTCGCCTGAGCATCTCTCCTTGGGCCGCTCCTGTGTTGTTTGCGAAAAAGGCTGATGGATCCCTCCAGTTGTGCATTGACTACCGGAAGCTGAATAAGGTAACGATTAAGAATAAATACCCTTTGCCCAGAATAGATGATTTTTTTGATCAGTTGAAGGGGGAAAAGTGGTTCTCAAAGATAGACCTACGTTCAAGGTATCATCAACTTCGGGTGAAAGAGTCAGATATCCTAAAGACAGCCTTTCGAAGCAGGTACAACCACTTTGAGTATTTGGTCATGCCCTTCAGATTGACCAATGCTCCAACGGTCTTTATGGAACTCATGAATAGGGTGTTTCATCAGTATCTCGATTCCTTTGTTGTGGTGTTTGTGGATGACATTCTGGTATAATCTAGCTCTGAGGAGGAACACGAACATCACTTAAGGATCGTTTTGGGTACATTACGGGATCACCGCCTCTATGAAAAGTTGTCAAAGTGCACTTTCTGGATCAGGGAGGTGAGATTTCTGGGGCATGTGATCTCAGAGCATGGAGTTTCAGTGGACCCCAAGAAAATTAGTGCGGTCATGTCGTGGGAGCAACCGAAGAATGTGTTTGAGATCAGGAGTTTCCTTGGCCGGGCTGGTTATTACAGGCGATTCGTTCGGGATTTCTCTTAGCTTGCTTTACCCATGACCACGCTCACCCAGAAAGGGGTGAAATTTGAATGGGGTCCAGAATGTCAGGCATCATTCGAGGAGATGGAGAGGCGGTTGACTACCACCCCCGTGCTAATTTTTCCAAAGGCTGGAAAGGGATATGTGGTCTATTGTGATGCTTCAAGTATGGGTCGTGGGTGCATGCTTATGCAGGATGATCACGTGGTGGCATATGGCTCTCGCCAACTCTGACCACACGAAAAGAACTACCCCACCCATGACTTGGAGTTGGCAGCGGCGATGCATTCTTTTAAGACTTAGCGTCACAGCCTCTTTGGGGAGAAGTTTGTGGTCTACTCTGATCACAAAATCTTATCCTATATCTTCTCACAGAAGGACCTAAACTTGAGGCAGCGTCGCTGGATTGAGTACTTGAAGGGGTTCGACTTTGACATTGTCTATACCCCAGGCAAGGGTAATGTGGTGGCTGATGCTTTGACCAGAAGAGTTCTAGTGCAGGCTTTGAGGAAGTCTAGTGATGAGTGGACATTAATGGGGCTCTTTTCTTAGATGCATGTGGAGACCAGGGAACACAGTGGAGGGGAATTCTTGGTGAGCGTCCAGTTGACTCCTTCTCTGTTGGAGTTGATTCAGTGGGAACAGCCCAGTGATGAGCTTTTCCAGCGATCGAGACAAATTATTCATGGTGGGGAGACGTCTTCTGATTGGTCTTCTTCCCCCGAGGGTATCTTGTGTTTCAAGGGCCGTTCAGTGGTGCCTTTATCTCTAAGGAAGGTGGTAATGCAGGATAGCCACCAATCACAGTGGGCCATCCACCCTGGTTCCACCAAGATGTACTATGATGTTCATCAACAGTTCTGGTGGCCAGGTATGAGACGAGACATTGCTGACTTTGTATCGAGATGCTATACTTGTCAGCAGGTGAACACAGAACATCAGAAGCCCTATGGTTTGATTCAGCCATTACCCATTCCTACCTGGAAGTGGGATGAGGTTTCCATGGATTTCATTGTTGGATTACCTCATACACTTCGAGGTAATAATGCTATTTGGGTGGTGATTGATCGTATGACCAAATCATCCCACTTCATTCCTATCATAGATACAACTAAAGTGGATGAGTTGGGACAGTTGTATATTCAGGAGGTGGTAAGGCTTCATGGTGTGCCATCAGTAGTTGTCTCAGATAGAGACCCCCGCTTCACCTCTCAGTTTTGGGGAGGCCTTTAGAAGGCTTTGGGGTCCAAAATTAAGATGAGCACAACATACCATCCTCAGACAGATGGTCAGATAGAGTAGGAAAATCAGATCCTGGAAGACATGCTTCGTGCATGTGTCTTGGACTTCGGTGGTTAGTGGGATATACATTTGGGATTGGTCTAGTTTTCTTATAATAACAACTACTAATCCTCGATTTGAATGGCTCCCTTTGAGTTTCTCTACGGTCGGCCTTGCCGGTCCCCTCTGTGTTGGGATGAGGTAGGTGAGACATCGCTGTTGGGATCAAGTATTGTGCAAGAGAAATTTGAGAAGGTCAAGTTGATCTGGCAGCATTTATTGACAGGTCAGAGTCTCCAGAAATCATATTCTGATAAGAGGTGTCGAGATCTAGAGTTTTTTGTGGGTGATCGGGTATTTCTGAAAGTGGCCCCTCGTCTGGGTCACCGCCGCTTGGGGAAGCAGGGAAAGTTGACGCTGAGGTATGTCAGACCTTTTGAGATTACCAAGCTTATTGGTAAGGTGGCATATAGGTTGGATTTTCTTTCTCATTTGACATCCATTCATGATGTTTTCCATGTTTCCCAGTTGAAGAAATACAACTCGGATCCGTCCCATGTGCTGAATTGGGAGGAGTTGGATATAGAGCCCGATTTATCTGTTTTTGAGCGGCCAGTGTGAATAGTGGACTTCCAAGAGAAGGTGCTTAGGGGAAATTCTATTCCACTGGTCTGAGTTCTTTGGAAGTATGGGAGTGATACACACGAGACATGGGAGCGAAAGTCATGGGTTGAGGAAGAGTACCCGAACCTATTTTCTGATCAAGCATCGGGTTGACATTCTGGGGCGGAAAGTCCTTCATGGTGGGGATAATTGTCACATAAATGACATATGATAAAGCTATTTTTCATTTAATTTACATTATTTCTTTTTTTTGGGGGTTCTCCATGCATTTTTTAAGGAAATGGTGGGTTTTCAAAATTTGGGCCATCCCGAGAGCCCATTTACAATTTTAAAAATAAATTTTGTTTCTTTAATAACTCCTTTGTTTTTCAACCTTTTTCACCCATTCAACTTCCACAATGACCTTAATTTAACTATTCAAACCACCAAAGAAATTTGGGCCCCTTAAAAATTAATTAGAATCTTGGATTTGGGCGATCAAATTAGGTATTGGGTCAACCCGAAAGCCCACTTCCAGTTTTAAAATGTTTTTTTAATTCTTTCATAAAATATTCATTTTTATCCTTTTTCAGTGATTCCACCTCTCAAATGTTCCCACTGAACCCAGACGCACCCCCATATTTGTTTTCACATCTTTAAAGCTCAGACTCATCTCGAATTAGGGCCGAACTTCTCGATCTCCAAAAAACATCCAGATTTCTCAAGTAAGTTGATTCTCTTCCTTGCTCATCCCGTTTTCTAAGGGTTTATTCTTTTTTTTATTGAATTCCAAAATGTCCAAAAGCTAGGGATTCGTACCTAGGGTTTTAGTTTTGAGTTTATTGGTCCAATACTCTGGTTTTTGGTTCAATCTTACTCCCTTGTGGTGCGGCGGAGGTGCAGTTAAAATGACGCACAAGGATTTGGGGGTTTTGATTCTTTTGGTAGGTGATTTCATATGTAGGTATTGTAGAATGAGTTGGCTTGCTGTATTTCTGTTTCCATTATGTTCCTCCTTCATTATTTTGATTTTGAAAATTGATTTGGGTAGCATTTTCAAAGCGGTTGATTTTTAAGTGCCAATTTTTTGTGAAAATGGGTGTTTTACATGTGCAACCCATGTTGTGCCTCTTGGTGTTGTTTTATAATTCATGGATTGGATTTATAAAAATGTTTTGATGCTGAAATTTCTATTTGGGTATAATATTGGTCTCCATTAGGTTTTAAATTTGGGATTTTAGATGAATTTAATGTGCAAAATTTGATTACCTTTCTTGATATTGTTTTATGGAAATTATAAGTGGTTTATTGAGTTATATAAAAGGTGAAAAGAATGTGTAGCTACTGTTATGAATGTGTGTGACCAGAACTGATATTTATATGTGAAAATTGATTTTTGTAGCATGTGGTAACTATTTGAGCACAAGACGGAAAACCCAGGTAACTAGGTGGGCTAACGTGTACTAGTACGCTAGTGAACAGAGGGGTTTTGACCATGGTTCACTTAGAAATTCTGACATGGATAACACTAAAAAAATTAAAATGGAGATGATTGGAGACCAATAGGTTATGGGTATGCTCCCTACTATTGTCTAGTGCATGAGAACGGATTTTATTATGGTTACTTTCACCAAGGTACGAGGTACTTGGGGCTCACAACTAACTAGTACCTAGTGGTGTTCCTATGCTTGGTGCTCGTGGATTTTTTGAATTTATCCTTTCCTTATGGTATTTTGGGATGTTAAAACCAGTATCTTGCATGTTTTATTCAAATTCACTCATTCTTTAAATTTATCCCCATTGAAAGTTATTTTATTTTCAAAGTTTCACTTTTAGAAATAAATGCTACCATTTTCTGTTTATAACTCTTGCAAGCTTTTTATTTTATAATGCCTATCACTTGGAATCCTTGGGTGGTATCCTATTGGGATTAGTCTCACACCCTACTTACATCTTTGGGTGTAAGTAGACTTGATCATGTTTGACAATGGCAAAGCCAAGGCCTTGGGTGATGGCGGTTTGGGTTGCTAGTTTCTCTCAATGGTGCGGTGTTGTGGAGATGGCTCATGGGTGATGACCCCTTGTCGTGTGGAGTCTCATGGGATATTTTTTTGCTACTTTTTTACACCTTTGGACCTCTTGTGTCTTGTTTAAACCCTTATACTCAGTTCTGAATTTTTATTAAGTCTTATTTGGTATAATTTTTCAGATTTGGTTTGTTGTATGTTTTTGGTTATTTTATGAATCCAAACTCGGGTAAATCATTCCCAAATGAATTTTTATGATACCCGAGCACTTGTGCCAGCCCGTGGGGATAGGGAACGCCCTTTGACTCTTTCCATGAGCCGGGTTTGGTGCCGGTTTAATGGCGACCAGATTCAGTTCGTGACAGGTGCCGTCTCGGGGTACAAGTCAATGTAAAAGTCCACCTCTCCGTAAGGAGGTAGACCCGGAACATCATTAGGGAAGACATCTGTGTACTGGTCCACCACTACAGGATATCCAAGACTCTCTACATCAACTGCTCCGAGGGTAAGGCTATCCAACTGATGAGTGATCAGCTACACTCTCCTCTGGGTAAGTCCATCCTGTGTTCCAAAGGCTCCCTTCTCACTGGTTAAGGTAAACCTGGTCCCATCCATGCAGACACACTGCACTTTGCGCCTAATACAGTCAATCTGAGCATGGATAGTAGATAATCAATCTATACCCAAGATGACGTCGTAAGGCCTCGACACCACTACTAGGAGATCCCAGCTAAAGCTCTCGCCTCCTAGAGTAAGCTCACACCATCGACACTAGTGCGTAATCGTCGAATCCGCTCTTGTAGGAGTCTCTAGCCGTAAGGATCGAGCCAATGACTCTGTTGGAATCTCCGAGCTCCAAACGAGGGCAGTGGAAATAAAATAATGACTGACACCTGTGTCTGTAAGTACTGCAACTAAGGTGGAGTAGACACAGATCATACCTCGTATCATCTCCGGAGTGCCATGGTCATAGGCCTCAACTGCTTGGAGATGAGCTTGCCCCTGTCCACCTACTTTCTATGGTCGAGGTGGACCTCCTGGTGGTGGTGGCGGTAACACCTCGAATCGTCGCCCACCGCCAAATGCACGACCAACTCCTCTGCCACGTCCGTCTGCTCCCTGTGGACCTCCTTGGTCGAACCTCTATCTCTACCTGGGTGGTCCTTCGACCGTCTACTGATCATCCATACGATGGGTTGGACAGTCACAAGCCATGTGACCCTGTCCGTCGTATGTGAAACACTACCTGTTCCTCGCATGACAGGCTCTATCTCCGGTACCCCGCACAACCGATCCTGAGTCATGCTGTCGTCCACCTATAGGTCTGGTCCTCTTGGACCTCTGTGAAATCTATCTGCTACCAGCTGAAGAAGACTCTGCTACGTGATGACTGGTAGTGGGTCTCACTGCTGGTGACTGCTCAGTAAGAAAACTCTTCACTAAGAGGGCTCGCTCTAACACTCCTTCCTGTGTTGGGATACTGAGAGAAATCATCGAAGCCCTGATCTCTCACCTGAGTCCCTGCTCGAAGGTCTGGACCCTGAAGAATGGGTCCCACACCATATTAGTGGAGTAGCGTGAGAGGTCGGTGAACCTCGTTGAGTATTGAGCCACAATAATGATTCCCTACTGTAGATGAAGAAACTACTGTATGCGCACTACACGAAGATTCGCTGGAACAAACTCTGCCTGAAACAGGCTCTCAAAGTCTGCCCAGAGAAGTGTCACCTTATCGTGGACCTAGAGCATCATGATCCACCATCTGCCTACTGCTGTCAGTAGGAGACTGGTGTCAAAGATCACAATGAGATTAGCTGGTGTTCATACCAGTCAAAATACTCTCACCATAGCCTCTAGCTAATCCCCAGACGCATGTGGGTCTGTCTCTATCCTGAACCTAGGTAGCCTCTGGCATTGGAACTCATGCAACGCGCTCAAGCGGCGTGCACCCTCTGCTGCTGGGGCTGGAGGCATTGGTGGCCCAACGGGTAATGGTACCACTGGTGCCTTTACTGGAAGAGGGCCCTGCACCGAGGCCTCATCGCTCGGTGGGCTATCCGTGTGTACTATACCCGGAACCCTAGCTGGATGTCTGCGTGGAGGCATCCTGAAAAGAAACAGGTGCACCATGGTCAAAAAGTTATACCTGGTGAGATGACTCAAAGAGATCACAGAGAAAACTCTTGAAAATACACACACAATCAGTGTTTTTGTGCACTGAGTCTGAAATCAGAAGTCAGGGTCCTGGTGTATGGATATGTCGGCCGCCACACCAACACTGGATTCCCTAAACTGATAACCACACTCACAACACATAACACTATTAACGTTAAAAAGATCAGAGTCCTATGTTCTATGGTAGAACTGAATCCTCTGATACCAATTTGTCATGACCCGTCCCCCGGGGCCCGTGCCATGACTACCCCAAGCCTGCCTTCCATAGTCCAGGGGCTGACGACTAGCACCGAAGGCGTATTTCCCTAAAACCAGGAAGGCATTGCCTTTATAACCTGTAAACACATGCAACCAAGCACACAAAAAGATACAAACACGAGGAAACTGAATAGTAAAAAGAGTGAGTACAGTAAGTAAAAGGGGAAGAATACAAGCCCAACTGGAAAGTATAAGAAAACTGAAAGGTATAAGTAAACTGAAACCGCTCTTATGATCACCTTCCAAGGATCCTACCTGAAGGGTAGGTACAACTCTCGAACGACCGTCTCTGTGGTATGCCTCGTCTAATGTCCACCTCAGAGCTACCTCCAGTCCTGGTACTCTCATCCTCAGTCAGCGCTGTCCTTTGTCTACACCAAACACAACAAGGTGCGGGTGTATCCCATACATGGGTGAGTATAACGATACTCAGTAGGGACCCCGAGACCCTCAAGGTCTCACAAAATACACAAAGGATAAACCACACAACATGAAATCAAATGAAAACCCTACATAGGTATATGCTCATACATATACCTAAGTTATCAAGTATACCCATCTCAAACATGAGGAAATACAGGGTCCAACTCAAAAGCCCAAAGCTCAACTGTTCCAAAAAGTAAGGAATACCATGAAGGTAAGTACCACATAGGTAATCCACACAGAAGAATACCACCAAGGTATTACCATGAAGGAAAGTACCATACAGGTATAAAATTATCTCACACCAGGTATATCTTAGGTACAATAGTAGAGATGATTAGACGTAACTACTAAATCATCTTACTCTGTTAAGAGGCAGACCCACGAAGAATCCCAAATTGCATACTCACACAAGATCCTAGTACATTTTCAGACCCACACAGGATCCTAGTACATCGTTAGTACATCGTCAGACCCACACAGGATCCTAGTACATTGTCAGTACATCGTTAGATCCACACAAGATCCTAGTACATCGTCAGAGCCACACATGATCCTATTACATCGTCAGACCCACACAGGATCCTAGAACAGTATACCCACATGGATTCCTAGAGTGGATCCATGTGGAATCCTCAAATACAGACCCATTAAGGATCCCTTTCACATGTTAAATCCAGCTACTGGGTTCCTGCACTAAGACTGCTTGATTTTGAGAGGTTCTGCTCCTCAAGTTACAGGTAGATACTACAACTGCCATGAAGTCCCATGAAGAAGTATCCCAAAGGACTGCCATGTGATAGGGGTCTCAACGCAACAGACGATACGTTAATCGGATGCCCGGTCTGTAAGTTATTAGCCTTTTAGTCCTAAGGGCCCGATTGGATTCGTGCTCGATCCAACCTGACTGTACCCCAACTTTATCCAAATATATTGTGGGGTATACAAAAATGACCATTGAACTCCATGGTTTTCGGCACCGCAGACGGTTCATCAAACGGACGCCTGGTGCCAAAGTTATGGACAAAAGTATGAGATGGGTTGAAACTGGTCCAGGTCCGGTCTGACCTGGTCTGGGCCGACCCAGTTCAGGCCGAACCAACCTGACCTGCGCTTGGCGGGCCAGCCCGTGCTAGGAGGCCCGTGACGCGGGGCGGCTGTGGTGCGGCGGGGCAGCCGTTGTATGGCGGTCCCCCGCGGCTGGCTGGATGGCCAGCCGTCCTCTCCGCGTAACGCGGTCGCGCGCAGCGCCTTCATCGGCGGTCGGCTCGGCCGGCCATCCTCCCTTCTTCACCAGGGCACAATACATGGCCCTTCCTCACTAGGTGGTGCAGACGCGCGCCGCCGTCCCCGTCATGCAGCCGACCTCCACCTTTGCTCCGCCATGGCCAACAGGCCGCGAACCTTCTCCTGTGGCGCGGTCACGCTGCCGCCTTCATCATGGCCGACCGTGGTACCGAACGCTGTTCCCGTGCCCCACCAGTGTCGGTTGATGTCCTCCTCCATCACAATGAACACACCAACCATGAAGAACGGTAGAGGGATCAGGCTGTGTTCATTTGGACCGCTCCCTCCACATTAGTTTGGTAGCAGGCGGATCATGAGGATTAATTCAACATAAAACATGAAGAATAACAAAATCCCTACCTCAAAGGTTTGTTAACGTTGATGAGGAGGGAAGGGAGGATGTTAGTTCTTCGTTGTTGAAGACGTCCCACATTGAAGGTGGCGCGTTCTTCATTGGAGAAGATGGCACATTCTTCATTGAAGAAGATCTTCGTTGGGAGGTGTTCTTTGTTGGAGAGAATGTTCCTCCACAAGTTATCCCCTTCTCCTTTACTAACCAAATCTTTCCAAAGGAAAGAGGTTCCAATATAATTTAAAATTAAGTAGATCAATTATGTTGGCACAATTAAATTGCTGACTCATTTCATTAATTTCTAGTTGGCTCCAAAAATTAAACGGGGAGTTGGTCTAATTAAATTTATGGGAGGAAGTCCAAGAGTTATCTCCCATTAAAGGGGGGTTCGGGTGGTCCCCACCGCTAGAATTTAATTTGGGGGGGCTTTCTAGTTTGGGTGGTCCCCACCTCCATAACCCATGTAGAGAGGTTTCAAAAAGAAAAAGAAAAATGTTAAACATTTTATTTTTCTTGTTCCATGAAAATCACGATAACTAACTTTCACCCTCAACCAAATACGTTCAAGGTGAAAGTCTCCTTAAGAAAATACCGGCGCTGCGAGTTCAACGGTTTTCTCAGATTTCAATTTTGAGCACCGGTTCAAAAGTTACAAAAACCCACTCGCACGTTTACTGAACGTACCCGAAAAAAAGTTCCGAAATTCATTCTGGGAACACCGGGCCTCAGAATCACGCGCCATCAATTTTCACAGACTTGTAAAATTCCCATATAATTAAAAAAAATTACATGCAAATTCCAGGTCTTTACAATGGATGATTATGAACAGATGTAAATAACGGGAGAAATATAAGTAAATAGAAGACACAATAGAAAATAGAGACAACAACAAAAATAACTGTAACAACCGCAACAACATTCAACAACTGATGATATTTAATGTCACTAGAAAACTGGAAAACATGGATACAATATAGTAGGAATAACATGTTCCACATAAGTATAATGGAAATAAATGACTATCCCAAGCACCTCGAGCTCTGACTTGGTCATCTTCTATCAAGATCCCTACTAAACAACAAGCAATCAAGTGTTTGAAGCTGTATAATTCCCTCTGTCAACACCTGCAACCATGTAATCTACCCCGGGTAACAAACGGTGCCTGGAGAGGGTGTGTGATAAATCTCAATGGGCCACCACTAACATTGTCTATAACATCCGTCTCGTGCAATGAAAATGTAACAGTGTGCAATCATGCATATATAAAGTAAAGAGGTACAATGTTACTAAATATCCAAGTACCTACTTCAATGCTCAGATGGAATCTGAACATAACCAGTCCATTAATTGATTATTACTAGTTTATAAATAAGTTACATGTTATCAATAGTGAAGGTCCAAGTTCTGACAAGGGAACCTATAATGATATTTAATAGTGAAGTCCCAAGGTAATAACCAAGGTGACGTAGACCTCAAGGGTCTCCAACTTAGTAATAACTATATCTTGACATGGGGTAAGAGTGTAATCCAAGGAACATAGTCTGAGGAATTCTAAAATAATACACATACTGAGTCTAAGGAGTTCATCCAAGGTAAAACGGGGCTAAGTAATGACTGGGCCTGATGGGATTTAACCATGACACATACTTGTCAATGTTGGATCTAAAGAGTGTATCTGAGGCATAATATAATGATATGTAAGGGATCATACAGTATCATTCTGATCATCTAAAGAATATAAAAGGATCGAGATCTAGGTGGATGTCAACCTAAGCATGCTTTATCCTTGAATCAGAATGGAGGTCCCGAGTGGTCATGGAATTCTCTGATCAGAATCCAAGGCGAGATCGAGTAAGGCCATTTCTATTTAATTACGAATCCATAATATTTCATTTGGTTCAATTCTTTCCTTTCATTAGTGTGATAAGGTCAAGTAGCATGCAACCTTTATTAATCAATAAGTTCATTTGGTTCAAGCCTTTCCTTTCATTAGCGTGACAAGGCCATGTAGCATGCAACCTTTATTAATTCTATTTAAGGCATATTCAATAATTAAGGTTCATTATGCTACCTTACATTAATGTGGTAAGGGGTGCTATGGATATGAAACATATTATTCATTCACATTTAATCTGGACAAGTCATATACTTAGTATACTTGACAATTTCCATTTCACATTTAATTATCAAATGAAGCACTTACCTTATGTGGATAAAGTGGTGATCAAAAATGATACTTTTCTTTATGAAATTCAAAATATAAATCAATCCATTTAATATAGCAACACTTACCCTTATAAGGGTCAAGTAAAGTCACACCCGAACGGTGGCTCAAACATGTCAAATACTAAAAACCCAATTATGGAATAACATTCTACAAGGGATGGATGAAGTTGTGGTATTAACCACCAAAAATTAATCACATATATGGAAAGAGTATATCTATATAGTTCAAATGATTATAATAATGACATATAAATTCTATAAACAACACCCAATGAAATCGGTGGGCCCCACACGACGATTCCAAAATCAATGAACTTGAGGGATGATTTATAGACCACCCAACTTAGGATTTCATGACTCCCCTCACCCAGTATTGTCCCTTGATTTGGATCATATTAGATTAAATCTAAGAAAAGGAGAAAAACGCTCATACCTCGATAACTAGGTTGAGAGAAAGAGAGAACATGAAAGGCTTAAACGAAATCAAGTACTTACTATTTCACATCCAACGCGATGAACAGAAGCTAGAGTGGATCCCAAAGGAAGTAGACCTCTTGATTCATACCTTAGGTCTTAAAAAAACTATAATTTGAGAGAGAAATAGGTTAATTCCGTAAGAACTCGTATTAGGAGGAAGGATGGTTAATAGATCATTAAGTGAAAATTTGTAAAATTACCTAGAAAAATGGCCTGTGCACGGTTTTTTCGTATGGTGCAAAAACCGTGAAAATTTACCTGGGTAGAAGGTGCACTTGCACGGTTAGGCTGCACTAATGTGTGAAAACTGTTCGATTTGGTTCTGTCTGGAAATTTCTATCTATATAGTTAGCCAAACCGTGCGCCAACCGTGCGCTAACCGTGCGACATGACCAATTTTTCCCAAAAGATGGGTTTTGGGCTCCGAACTTTCCCCAGAAAACCTTGAGACCTTTA
This sequence comes from Viscum album, assembly GCA_963277665.1. Classification (NCBI taxonomy): domain Eukaryota; kingdom Viridiplantae; phylum Streptophyta; class Magnoliopsida; order Santalales; family Viscaceae; genus Viscum; species Viscum album. The sequence goes on along the minus strand of OY728159.1, from coordinate 2,056,011,094 downwards.
TTAACTCATTAAAAATCCATATTAGGTCCAAATTAAATATTTATACCAAAATTTAAAGGATCCATACCTGAGTGAAAAATCGGGTTCTTACAGTCTTCCCCCCTTAAAAGAACTCGTCTTCGAGTTCACCTTCCAAGGGTGGTGAAACACTATCTAAAAACAATTCTATCCACTGAGCATGTATGTCGGTTTCCCTCTCCCAAGTCTCATCTTGTACACATTCATGCTTCCATAACACCTAAACTAGAGGGACATACCGGCCTCAGAGAGCCTTCATGCTCTGGTTGACGATGCGTACTGGAAACTCTTGAAAGGTATCATCAACATCTAACTCAACTTCTTCGAGATCAGAAGTATGAGATAGATTAACATGATATTGGTGAAGTTTTGAAACATATAATACATCGTGCATGGCACAGTACCTCTGAGGTAGTAGCAACCGATAGGATACTGGCTTGATTCACTCTAGAATTTGAAATGGCCATACATAACAAGGTGACATATTTCCTTACTTTCGTAACCATTGATGTACATGGATTTCACGTGTATTTGTATAATTTTCTAACTTAGTTTTAATTAATTAGTTTAACTATTTTTTATATTTTTAGTTTACTTTTGCAGTTTTATAGTAGTTTAGATATTTTGATAATTTATAGTTAATTTATATACTTATATTAGTAATTTAGTATTTTTATTTTATTTCATTATTTTGTTGTCTTAATAAAATAGTTTTTTATTTGTTTTGTTTATTATTATTTAATAGTAGTATTATATTTAATTACATGTGCATTAATATTTAATTTTTAATAATATTTTATTACTATTATTTTTATTATTAATTAACTTTTAGAAAATAGATTTTTTTTTATTTAATTTGAATTTAACAATTTTTATTTTATTTTTTTATCCCCCCTAACTACCCACACCATTCCCCTACCCTTGACCCGCCACACTCCTCCCCATTCCCCCCTTTTCTCTCACCAATCACCCCCCTTTGAATTTTTCCTCAACCTCCCCATATTCCCACGCCTCACCCCTTCCCAACCCCTTTTTCATTTTTTCCATTTTTTCTCTCTCCAATCCCACTCCACTATTTTCCCTCCACGCTACCCATCGCCTCCCCACTCTCACCTGCTCCCCTCCCTCTATCCGCCACCCCTCATACCCTCCCCCTATCCGCCACCCCTCATACCCCTACCTCTCCCTATTCACGCCCTAAATAACCCGCCACCCTTAACCCTTCCGATCCTTTTTTTTCGAGCACCTCCCCTTAGCTCCCCCCTCTCGCCCCGCGCCCCTCGGCCATCCCCACTCATCCCTGCTAGACTCCGCCATTCCACTTTCCACCCCTCAGTCCATCCTCTTCCCCTCGCCCCTCTCGGCCATACCCGCTCACCCCATCTTCCCCCTTGTTAGACATGTACAAAATAGGACACCATCAACACCGACACCTCCGCTGATCAGCACAACATCCAATGACCACCCCTCCTCTATTTTCAGAAGCACATCAGAGGTTCGAACACATCATCGACATTCGCGGCGATTCACTTGGGCTTCCAGAGATTGACGTCGCATGGCAAGAGCGAGCGCAGATCAGATCATATTTTCAGCGGCGTGGTGGTTTGATTCGGTGTGGCGTCAGCGAATGCACAGAGCGGAGCGATGATTATTATTTTGCGATCATTGATGGCACCTCGCGGTGACCATAGAAATGACACGAGCATGGTGATATCTTCTATTTATTATTTTATGTGTTGTGTCATCATGATGGCAGGCTAATCCTTTTTGTGTTGGAGTTGTGACGAAAGTGACGGTAATTGCATATCTTTAATTTATCCTCATGTTTGATTGCCTTTTAAATTAATTTCAATTGGATGTTTACTTAATTAATTATATCTGAGTTGAAATTAATTTTCATTTGGGCTCTGCACACATGCTTTGGTTCCCGTTCATGTTATACCTAATAAGTAATCATGAACGTGAGTTTATTAGAGAATTTATTTATCTGGAATTCGATCAAGCGTGCGAGCGAATTCTGAATAAATAAATATATTAATTGGAAAATTAATATTTTGTGTGTGTGATTCTTCAAACTTGTGTGAGTGATACTGAATAAGTGATCTCATGTGAGTGAACCCGATGTAGGTAGATACTTCGACTTTGTGAGAAAGGGGTCATCGTATTTCACCAAGTGATTCAGTGCTATAATGACGTGAAAATTATTCGTCAGGACAGAGAACAAAATGATGGATAATTTGTGTGAACATTAAAATAATGTCTAACATCAGAGAACGAGACCAGATAGTATTTTGATTAAATTTGGAATCGGTGATAATTGAATAAATAAATATTCAAATGTTAGAATTAAATAATTGACATTGCATGCACTTGAACGGACATCACGACTCTGACACTTCCATATCCGCCAGTTTCTTTAATAGCATAGTTCACTTAGATAGTTTTAGTTAATTTAAATATTCATTATTAAAATAGTCATTTAGTTTTTACAACTTAGTTGTTAATCAAAAAATTAAATCCCATCTTCCTGAACATTCCTCCCAAAAGACATTTCTAGTGTCTACTCACATTCTCTCCGTGGTTCGACCCTACTTGCCACTTCTAAAGTAGTTGGTAGGATAATAAATATTGCAATTTTTCACATGTTGCGACACACATGCCAAATTTCTGGAACCATTGCCGAGGAGAATAGTAGCTTTAGGAGTTCCTTTAAAAGAGTGATTTAGGTCAAAAAAATTAAAAAAAAAACTAAAAAAAAAACGGTTTACTACTCTGGGAATTTTTCATTGCAGGGATTTTCAAGACACCCAGAAGTTCAAAATGACATGGGCCGCACCACACAATTACAACCAGTATCCGCCCTATACAGCCCCGACTCAAGGTATGACATATAATGATTCATCGCACATGAGCTATCCAGGTAATCCCATTTATTTGAATGATATTTATTCAATTCCATGCTATGATCCATATGAGAATATTTCGCAATGATATGAAACAAGTCCTTATACATCTGTTGATCATTTTAAAAGTCAATGCATTATTGAAAATTTAGAATTTGACAATTCATGTCAAACAAATGATTCAATAATTGAGTACATGTTGCATTATGCTATCACTGAGACAAATCGGAGGTTTTAACTTCAAGATGAACACAATGAAAAGTTTCTTTCTTCAACAAAAGATCTAGAAAATCAATTGAATAATTTAATAAATAAAATGAATCATATTCCTGAACTAGATGCGTCATTACCACTTGATTATCTAATTCAAAACAATTATTTTTAGGAGAGTGCAGTAGAGGTTCCATTCGAACAACATCTATGTCCCGAGTATGATAATGAGATTGATCTTCTTTATTATCATACAATTGATGACTCCCCTCCATAGCAAAATAATTCTTCCAATCTAATCACATTTCAAGAATATGAGAGCTTGATCTTCCACCCTGTTGAACATAATGGTCCCTCAGAAAATGTGATTTCATGTCCTTCTTCTGTGAATTCACAACCTAACCATCCCAAAGTGAAAAAGGACATGTTTAATGTCTATCAAATTGCTCCTTTTGAGGATGAAGAGGACATTGAACTAGGACCATTCTTTACCATGATAGATTCAAAATTGAACCAAGAGTCAGTGGATTGCCACACTCAAGAGGACATCACTTCAAATGACATCGAATCGCCTCTTTCTAAAAATCTATGTGAGTCCGAAACATTTTCTAAAATAGAGACATCTGAAACATTTTTGCAGTTGGATAATCAATCAACATTGGTGGTAGAGAACACTCATAATTTTCTAGAAACAATGGAATAATGGTATTATTTGGAGGATCCTGAGTTTGTGGTGAAACATGTACCAACATAAAAATATGATGAGGGAGGTATAGAAGAAAATATTGAAAAAGATGCCATTATTAACACAATGAAGTAATCTACTCCAATTGATCCTGCACCACTTGCTCCATGCGTCGAGGTTAAAAACACTTCACTTAAAATACCCACATATGTGAACAATATTGTTGACCTTGGCACAATCAATGAAACCATCGAGCATAAATTGAGTTGGAAACCAGTGTATTTGCTTGTGTTAGTGGTTGGCTATGAAAAAAATTTAGATACATCATAAACCCAGATATTGCATTCAAGGATGAGATGGATATAATCTAACCACTAAAGGAGTCTTTTAAAGGCACTTTTTCACATGTGTATGTTCAAAGAGGTAATCTTCTTGATCTTTCCGCTGATGACCTTTTCCCAAAATTCTATTATTAGATGAGTCTTTATTCAAGGAAGGTATATTCATTCCCTTGCGAGTTGGCATATTTTCATTTCATTCCACACATTCATTTTTCTAACAAGATTTTGTTGAGATTTTGTGCAGCTTTCAGGATAAACTCATCTTCAATGAATAGATTCCCCACTCCTACTTAAAAAGAAGCAGATGCATGGTTTACATTTCTGTTTGATCCTGGTGGAGTTTCAACAACGTCTGGCTGAAGACGAAGTAAAATTAGCACTCAATGGGAGGCAACCCGTCATTTGTTTGTTTTCTTTTTACTGCATTTAATTTCATTTCATTTAGTTTTCTTTAAAAATAAAAAAGGCATACATTTACCACAATCTATTTTCTCCTGACACTGTAGTGGATTTGAATTCATCATATATATTTTTATCATCCACATGCATTTGATTATGGTGTAAATTATTTTATATGATGTGATTATGTGTTGTCAACGTGTAGGTTTTACAGGTATACCATTTCTGGAGCTTCATCGGATACAAACAAAATCTCTGCATCTATCTTCACTTACACAGGGGAAGTGTTTTTTTTCATATTTTATGATTCCACAAACACCATGTAAACTAAAAAAAAACAAAAAAAAAAATTTGAAAAATAAAAAAAAAACTAACATTCCTGTCATTGATGAACCCACATAAAAGCTGCTGTAGTTTTTGTCACAACACAATTGGGAACATACCACCTATGTCCCTAGGTAGTTTGAGCACCTGATTCTTGTTTGGAATTCTTTAATCCTTGATCTCATAACTTAGATGATTGCTGATATTATTTCATGCTTCGAAAATGTTTTTCAAAAACTTGTATATTTTTGCGACACTTATTTGCACTCATGATCATCTGTGTTGTCCAACATTTTATTTCCATACCTGCGAGTACTCTGAGCCATTTTTAATCATCTCTTATTTATTTTTTTCTTGAGGTAATCTCAACCATGTTATGTCTTCTAGAACTTTCCATGTTTTTCCATCAAAGCGATAGGAATTTTGAAAGTTGCATTAAAATGATCAAGGCATCTGTTTGATATTTTAGCCCCATTGAACCACTGATCCACCAATACATTTTCTCCATCGTATTACCCTTAGAATCCATGAAGAATCTTTTTTTAGGATAATCCCATAACCGATACCCTTTCCTACCCATTTCTTGAATTTATGCATGATAATTTTAAATCTATGTGTGGGGGAGATATTTACTCATAGAGAGGGTTCTTTGAGGGGTAGTGAGTCATTTGATGCACATGGATCGACATTCTCTCATCCTAATCATATGAGTTATATTTCATAGTATCCACATTCATTACATGTATTTTGATAGGGGAATATAGAATCCTTTTGGTTCCAACAATGAGTACATTGGTGGTCATTACGCGGTAACCCTCACCTTTGGGGATACCTATAAAAGTGATGATTCATTACTCCAGGAGCTAGAGAGTTTTCTATATGACCTACTTTCATTGATATGTTACATCGTATATGCTACTTGTGTACCATTCCTTGGTATTATTGTCTGATATTTATTTCATGGGGTTTTGGAATCGATACTCACTAGTTTTTCCTACCTATCTTATTTGAGTGAGTTGTGTCTTGAAAATAAAGAGTGAAACATTGGATTATCACATGATTGGGGACAAGAAGTGTTTGAAGTGTGGGGGAGAGAGAGTTTGAGGGAGACATTTGGATTGACATATATCATGCATTTATTTCAAGATTCAACCCTCCTTTTTATAAAAAAAGATGTCAATTTTTTTTACCCACCGTCCCACAACCTCAGAGACATTTGAACCACATGTAAAGTCCTTGATATTGGTGCATTATTTTTATTTACACTAGTGGAGATGTGAAATCAATGTCAAGCCTATGGTAAGAATGCATGTGTATGATAATTGAGAAAAACTTTGATCATATATTTTGAGAGATGAGAGTGATGGCAAGGTAGGTCACATGATACATGAGTGCACGTACTTGTTTTGGAAACAATTCATGTGGAAGAAAAATGATTTTTGAAAATTGGAGTTTTAAATGAAGCATAATATTTTATGGGTAAATGATATTGAAGAATTTTGAACATGTAATTTTGATGTTTTGATTTGTCTATGACCAATTGTGTTTTTTTTCTGATTGTTTTTCCCAGGAGTGCAAAAGTTTAAGTGTGGGGAATTTGTTGTACATGGATTTCATGTGTATTTGTATAATTTTCTAACTTAGTTTTAATTAATTAGTTTAACCATTTTTTATATTTTTAGTTTAATTTTGTAGTTTTATAGTAGTTTAGATATTTTGATAATTTTTAGTTAATTTATATACTTATATTAGTAATTTAGTATTTTATTTTATTTCATTATTTTGTTGTCTTAATAAAATGGTTTTTTATTTGTTTTGTTTATTATTATTTAATATTAGTATTATATTTAATTACATGTGCATTAATATTTAATTTTTAATACTATTTTATTACTATTATTTTTATTATTAATTAACTTTTAGAAAATAGATTTTTTTTCTTTAATTTGAATTTAACAATTTTTATTTTATTCTTTTTATCCCCCCTAACTACCCACGCCATTCCCCTCCCCTTAACCTTCCACACTCCTCCCCATTCCCCCCTTTTCTGTCACCAATCACCCTCACCCTTTGACTTTTTCCTCAACCTCCCCATATTCCCATGCCTCACCCCTTCCCAACCCCTTTTTCATTTTTTCCATTTTCTCTCTCTCCAATCCCACTCCACTATTTCCCCTCCACGCTACCCATTGCCTCCCCACTCTCACCCGCTCCCCTCCCTCTATCTTCCACCCCTCATACCCTCCCTCTATCCACCACCCCTCATACCCCTACCTCTCCCTATTCATGCCCTAAATAACCCACTGCCCTTAACCCTTCCGATCCTTTTTTTTTTCGAGCGCCTCCCCTTAGCTCTCCCCTCTCGCCCCACGCCCCTCGGCCATCCCCGCTCATCCCCACTGGACTCTGCCATTCCACTTTCCACCCGACACTTCATCCTCTTCCCCTCACCCCTCTCGGCCATACCCGCTCACCCCATCTTCCCCCTTGTTAGATAGGTACAAAACAGGACACCCTAAACACCGACACCTCCGCTGATCAGCACAACATCCAGCGACCACCCCACCTCCATTTTCAGGAGCATAGCAGAGGTTCAGACACATTATTGACGTTCACGGTGGTTCTCTTGGGCTTCCAGAGATTGACTTCACACGACGAGAGTGATCACAGATCGAATCATATTTTCAGTGGTGTGGTGGTTTGATTCGGTGTGGCGTCAGCGAATGCATGGAGCAGAGAAATGATTATTATTTTGCGATCGTTGACGGCGTCTCGCGATGACCACAACAACGACACGAGCATGATGATATCTTCTATTTATTATTTTATGGGCCGTGTCGTCACGATGGAAGGCTAATCCTTTTTGTGTTGGATTTGTGAATAAAGTGACAGTAATTGCATGTCTTTAATTTATCCTCATGTTTGATTTCATTTTAAATTAATTTTAATTGGATGTTTATTTAATTAATTATATCTACGTTGAAATTAATTGTCATTTGGACTCTGCACACATGCTTTGGTGCCCGTTCGTGTGATACCTAATAAGTAATCACGAACATGAGTTCATCAGAGAATTTATTTATCCGGAATTCGATCAAGCGCGTGAGTGAATTCTAAATAAATAAATATATTAATTGGAAAATTAATATTTTGTGTGTGTGCTTCTTCAAACTTGTGTGAGTGATACTGAATAATTGATCTCATGTGAGCGAACCCGACGCAGGTAGATACTTTGACTTTGTGAGAAACAGATCGTCGTATTTCACCAAGTGATTCAGTGCTATAATGACGCGCAAATTATTCATCAGGACAGAGAATGAAATGATGGATAATTTGTGTAAACATTAAAATACCGTCTAACATCAGAGAACGAGACCAGATAGTATTTTTATTAAATTTGGAATCGGTGATAATTGAATAAATAAATATTAAAATGTAATAATTAAATAATTGACATTGCATGCACTTGAACGGACATCATGACTCTGACACTTCCATCTCCGCTAGTTTATTTCATAGCTTAGTTCACTTAGATAGTTTTAGTTAATTTAAATAGTCATTATTAAAATAGTCATTTAGTTTTTAGAACTCAGTTGTTAATCACACAATTAAAGATGATCTGCCTGAACATTCCTCCCAAATGACATTTCTAGTGTCTACTCACATTCTCTCTGTGGTTCGACCTAATTCGCCACTTCTACAGTAGTTGGTAGGATAATAAATATTGCAAATTTTCACGCATTGCGACGCGCATGCCACCATCTATGCCCTAGCTTGGGTGATACTCAAAGGAAAATACGATCTCTGACCTCAAACTATAGAGTTTTTTGATGGTGATCGACATAATATTTCTGTCTAGAATGAATAGTACTCATATGATTTATGATCATCTGAACTTTCTTTTAAGTCTCCTGAACAAGACGCAGACCTAGTAGGGCTGCCTCACTTGCCTCTAGCTAGCACAGGGGTGAATAAAACTGCCTACCATGCAAGGACTCAAAAGAATCCATTTGAATTGTTTCCTGAAATATGTTATTATAGGAAAAATTGATGAGAGGGACATGCTTCTCCGAAGAACTTCCGAAATCAAGGGCACATGCTCGAAGCATATCCTCTAGAACCTGTTTTGTTCATTCTGATTGTCCATCGGTCTGATGGTGAAAAGATATGCTTAGAAGCACCTATGTTCCCATAGCCTTATGCAATACCTTCCAAAACCATGATGTGAAATGAGAATCCCTATCTGAAATGAGAGTACGAGGGACCCTGTGGAGTCATATGATTTCACAGGCATACAGTCTTCCGAGTTTATAAACTGAGAAAGTCTCTCAAATAAGAATGAAGTGGGATGATTTTTTAGTCGGTTAATGACTACCCATATTGCATCACTACCCCTCAAAGACCTTGTTAATCTGACTAAGAAATCCATGTAAATTTATTCCCATTTCCATTATGGAATTGGAAGTGACTGTAGCAAGCCCGTAGGTCTCTGGTGCTCCTCCTTAACCTGCTGACAGGTGGAACACCAAGTGATAAAGCCTGTTATCTGATGATTCATTCTAGGCCACCAATACTGTCATCGCATGTTGTGATACATCTTGGATATGCCTGGATGAATTAGCCACTAAGAAGCATGGTAATATTTCATCAACTCATCTATCATATATATAGGAACCCAAATATGTTCACATAGATGCAAGGCATTATCTCTATCCATAGACCAATCCGTAAGCAGGTTATCTCATGATATACTCTCACGGAGAACCAAAACTTTAGGATCTGAAAACTTTATACCCTTCAACTTCTCAAGGAGGTAAGAGGTAACTGTCAAGGATGAGAGATAAGACTGATCATTACTGTTATGAAACTCCAGCTGTAGCTCAGAAAAAAGGGCCATTAACTTCCATTCATCATTGGCTTCCTGTACGACCTATGTTTGAGTTTTCTGACTCACCGCATCTGCAACTACATTGTACTTACTAGGTGTATAGGAAATCTCAAAATCAAATGATTTTAGATATTCAAAACATATTTGCTTTCTAAGGTTTATTTCACGCTGAAAAAAGATATATCTAAGGCTCTTGTGGTCTATTTACACAACAAATCACTCATCTAAGAGCTAGTGTTTCCAACAACGTAAGGTGTGGAAAACTACTGCTAGCTCAAATTAATGCATCGGGTAATTCCTATCATGAGGCCTCAATTGCTGAGATCCATACGCAATGACTCTATCCTCCTTCATCATCAAGTATTTTAGGCTGATGATTGATGCATCACAGAAGACAATATAACCTATACCTGGCTCGAAAAGAATTAGAACATGTGCTGAGAAAAGCCTCCCTTTCAGCTCCTAAAAGGCTTTCTTGCATGCTTCTAACCAATGGAACTTGACATCCTTCTTTGAAAGACTATTAATAAGTGAATTAAGGTGGTAAAAATCTTGTATGAAATTCCTGTAATATCCAAACAGCCCCAAGAAACTCCCTATATGAAACACGTTCTTGGGATGCTCCTAGGAAACTACAACACTAACCTTTTCTAGGTCAATATATATGCCTAATTCTGAGATAAAATGACCTTAGAAGTGGAATTTGTCAATCCATAAGTGGAACTTAACAAGATTGGGGTAAAGATGAAGGTCTCTTAGTGTACTCATAATGATCTCAATATGTTTGGCATGATCACTATGAGTGTGATAATACACTAATATGTCGTCCAAAAAGACCACGACAAAAAAGTCCAAATAAGGGTAGAAAACCTATTCATCAGATCCATGAAAATGATGGGCGCGTTCATAAAATTGAATGGCATAATAAGGTACTCATATAGACTATAAATACTATGGAAAGCTGTATGAGGTATGTCTGATGGTCTGACTCATACCTAATGATAACCTGATATTAGGTCATTCTTAGAGAAGACCACTGCTCCTTGGAGTGGGTCAAATAGATCATCTATTCGAGGTAGTGTATATCGGTTCTTGACCGTAAAATGGTTCAACCTTCTGTAATCCATGCATAGACATAAGGTTCCATCCGCCTTCTTGGAAAAAAGAACGGGAAAACCCCAAGAGGATGTACTAGGCCGTATAAATACTTTGGACTCTAAATCCCATAACTACCAATTGAGCTCTTGAAGCTCAGTGGGTGCTATCATATACAGAGGAATGAACATTAGAGATGCTCTTGGAATAATCTCAATTGTAATATCTACCTCTCTATCAGAAGGTAATCCAGAAAAATCATCAAGAAAGACATCCCTAAAAAGATCCACTACTAGAGGGAAATATGCCTTTCATAAACCCTAATCCTCCATGAAGATATTTTCAATCTGGGTGGTCACTCCACCTAGCCCATGATGCTCTGGTCAATCTCTACCATCCTAGACATCCCACTCACCCTTATGTAGGCAACTAATTCCCTATGATGATTTAAAGGACACCCTGCGGTGATAGCAGTCTACAAAATCACGATACTGAACCAACCAATCAATCCCAAGAATGAAATCAAAGCTCGTCATCTCGATAATGAAGAGGTTCCATAAGAAAGGGTAACTTCCTACCTCAAGGGGATAGTCCCTACACTAGCGTATACCCTCTCTTCATACCCCAAATAGCGTATCTAGGGTCATTACACCATAGTAATAATGTATTTCTAGTCTGAGATTTTCCATGATAGATACATAGATAAAAGAGATTGAAGCACCTGTATTAAATAAATAAGAAACTATAGTATATTGCATAAGAATAATATATCGTACAATAGATGGTCCCATAGCCTGATCCTCAGGTATCAGATATAGTTCATGCAACTGATATGATCCATGACCCTATGCAACAGATGGACTACCATGTTCAAAACTACTCTGATAGTGCTATTGGTGATCAGGGGTCTGGATACCATGACCACGACCTCCTCCATAGCTAGACCTGCTGGTGCTATTCCAACTCCCCGCCTAACGCGGTGTAAAAGAACTCTCTCTTGAAGGTGGAGCTGACATCGATCCTTTTCCACTCGAGGATGGTGTAAAGGTCTTGCAGAAATGTTGAAGATACCCTATAAAACCACAAGCACAAAACTCCAGTGGTTCTATATCACACTAAGGATTAGAATTTCCTTGTCTTCCACACTGATGAAACACTTTATAACTATTGAAATGGGTGATCTGGTTATCACTGACCTGACGAGAAACCACAAGGGAATGTTTCCTACCACTGAAAGAACTATTGGCCTACCGCGACACTGATCCTCTATACCCGGTACAATTTCCATCCCTTAGGTTGTGCTCAATGATAAGATCCTGATTGACTATCCCAGAAAATGTAGGAAGATGAAAGACATGCACCTGCATACGAATGGTGTACTGAATCCCATCCTCAAAGTGTCTTACACGCGAAAGCTCATCATCATCAAGAAGCGGTGTAAAGCGCTGAAAATTTGTGAAACACATTGAATATTCCATAATTGACATAGAACCTATCTCAAGATTCATAAACTCTATGGCTTTGGAAGCTCTTAGTTTCTGAAGAAAAGAACTGATCATAAAAGGCAATCTGGAAATCAACCCATAACATGCCTTGATGATGACCGACCTGGGAAATCACATCCCACTAACTCTTAGACGAATCCCAAAGATTTTTTATAGAAATATTTAATCTACACTCTGGAATCATTTTTAGATGCTCAAAGATAGATAGGATGGCTTCTAGCTAAGACTCAGCAGCCTGTGGACCACCATCCCCTAAGAAGGTAGGAGGATCCTTCTGCTGGAACTAACGAGTTAGATTAGCCATTGTAGGTGTAAGTTGTGGAGAACCATGCATGGAATGCATTAGATGTAGAAAACTATCATGAATTTGGGCGTTAGTGTCCAGATTAGGTACAACAGGTGGTGCCTCGAGTGGCACCCCTAGAGGTAAGAGTGTCATCTCAGGACCCACCACGTCTTGAGTATGGTCATCGCCACTCTTCGGGCATACGATACGAGGACACTGTGACAAAATTGGTCTAAAAATTCCAAGAAAATGCCTCAAAGAAAGATTAAGTATAAAGATAACATCACTAGTGGAAGATGAACGTAAGAAAACTCAATACCCAAGGTATACTACACAAACTACCCGCTTAGACGGCCAGGTATCGGTAAGTGCTAAAGTATAAGTTTTATTTAATTTTACATTTAATTACCAGGGTCACTTCTTTACCTTTCATAAACATGAAAAAGTGGGATAAGGATGTGCAACCAATTCATTTTAGTTTTCATGATTAATTTTATAAAGGATATTCATTTCTAGTGAATCGGTGCCCATATAACTTATCACTGGAAACAACACCCATTTATTTATAGAATAATGGATCGAATCGGTAAATTACTCATCCCAATTCATGAGGTCTCATACACCTCATGAATTGAGACATGAAATCACTCAATTGTAACCAAGAGTAATACAAGCATAAGCTAAATATCACAACATCACTCAATAATCATAGGCATATCAAGCAATGTAAAACAGTGAAATTCACTTATATGGCATGGTAATATGCATGAAATGAGAATTATAGGTGCATATAATGATGCATGTAACAATGATCCCTTCCCTCATATCATCAGTCCAAGGATGAAAGAAAATACTCAACCAGAGTAATAATCAACAACACCACACAACATGTGTGTCACCCGACGGTGAAATAATGTCAACTATAATAGAAAAAATAGAAAAACAATTATAATTTTGGGTAACTTGGATTTTACCCCAAAAATGGGTTCTTAGTGCCCAAGCATGGATTATGACCAAGTCCTAAGTGTTCCTAATCTCCAATATATTGTCTCCAAATAGTAAGGCATGAAAAAAAACTCATATGATACCACTTTGTGACGTCCCAGACCTAGATTCCACTTGATGGGTGCCCCGAGCCTGGTGGGCCACATGGCCTCAAGCACATCTCACTGAATGACAGAGGTTGTTGACTAGTAGTGAGGGCCTAGGGTGTGTCTGTGGGGAGACTATTCCCTAATTACCAAAGTGTAGTGCAGCAGATGGTTATAAATAGAGGTAAATAGAGGAAGTAATATAAGTAAATAGGAGGCATAGCGAAAAATAGAGACAACAACAATAATAACTGATAAAATTGAAATAACATTCAACAATTGATGATATTTGATGTCACTAAAAAATAGGAAAACATGGATACAAGATAGTAGGCATAACATGTTCCACATAAGTATAATGGAAATCAAAGACTATCCCAAGAATCCTGAGCTCCGACTCAGTCATCTACTATGAATATCCCTACTAAATAGAAAGAAATAAAGTGTTTGGAGTTGTATACTTCCCTTTATCAACACCTACAACCATGTAATCTACTCCGGGTACTAAACGGTGCCCGAAGAGGGTGTGAGATAAATCTTAGTGGACCACCACCAATGGTGTCTATAACATTCATCCTGTGTAATGGAAATGTAACAGTGTGCAAGCATACATATATAAATTAAAGCAGTATAATGTAACTAAATACCCAAGTACCTGCTTTATCCCTCTTCTAGTGTCTAAACATAACTAGTTCATTAATCGATTATTACTAGTTTATAAATAAGTCACATGTTATCAATAGTAAAGGCCCAAGTTATGACAAGGCAACCTGTAATGATATTTAATAGTGAATTCCCAAGGTAATAACCAAGGTAAAGTAGAACTCAAGGGCCACCAACTCAGTAATAACTGTAGCTTAGCATGGGGTAAAGTGTAATACACGGAGCATAGTCCAAGGCATTCTACAATAAGACACCTACTGAGTCCAAGGGTTTATCCAAGGTAAACGGGGATAAGAAATGACTAGGCCCGATGGGCATTAAATATGGAACCTACTTGTCAATGATGGATCCAAGGAGTGTATCCAAGTCATCCTAAGATGATATGTAAGGGATCCTACAGTGTCATACATATAATCCAAAGAATAGACAAGGTTTGGGATCTAGGTGGGTCTCAGCCTAAGCAATCCGTATCCTTGAATTGGAATGGGGTTCCCAAGTGATCATATAATTCTCCGATCAGAATCCAAGGCTAACTCAAGTCAATCCATTCCTATTTAATTATGAAGTCATAATATTTCATTTGGTTTAAGACTTTCCATTCATTAGTGTGGTAAGGTCAAGTAGCATGTAACCTTTATTAATCAATAAATCGATTTGGTTCAAGCCTTTCCTTTCATTAGTGTGACAAGGTCAAGTAGTATAAAACCTTTATTAATTCCCTTGAAGGCATATTAAATAATTAAGGTTCATTATGATACCTTCCATTAATGTGTTAATGGGTGCTACGAACATGCAACCTATTATTCATTCACATTTAATCCGATCAATTCATATACTTAATATACTTGCCAATTTCTATTTCACATTTAATTATCAATTGAAGCACTTACCTTAGGTAGGTCAAGTGGTGAGAATACATGGTACTTTCTATTATGAAATTCATAATATAAATTAATCCATTTAATATAGCAACACTTACCCTTAGAAGGGTCAAGCAAAGTCACACCCAAACAGTGGATCAAAAATGTCAAATACTAAAAACCCAATTATGGCATAATATCCTACAAGGGATGTATGGAGTTTTGGTCGCAACCACTAAAAATTAATCACATATATGGAAATAGAATATTTATATGGTTCTAATGATTATAAGCATGGAATATAAATTCTATAAATGACACCTGATGAAATCGGTGGGCCCCACACGACAATTCCAAAATCAACGAACCTGAGGGATGAGTTATAGAATACCCACCTTAGGCTTTTACGGAGCTCCTCCTCTGGTATTAGCCCTTGATTTGGATCGAATCGGAGTAGATCTAATAAAAAGATAAAAACACTCATACCCTGATAACTAGGTTGAGAGCAAGAGATAAGAGGAAAGGCTTAAATGGACTCGAGCACTTACCGTTGTGTATCCAACCTGACAAACAGAAGCTCAAATGGATCCCAAACGAAGGAGATATATTGATTCCTACCTTAGGTATTCAAAAAGCTCCAATTTTAGAGAGAAATAGGTTAATACTGTATGAACTCATATTAATAGGAAGAAGGAGGGTTAATATATCATTGAGGGATTTTTTTAAAATTTCCCATAAAAATGGACTATGCATAGGTTGGTCGCATGGTTTGAAAAACCGTGTAAAAACCGTGCATGGTTACCTGGGTAGAAGGGGAAATTGCATGGTTAGGCCACACAACCATGAGAAAACAGTGCGATTTGGTTATGTCTGGAAATTTCCATCCACACAGTTAGCTAAACTGTGCGCCAAACTTGCGCTAAAAGTGCGCCATGGCTAGTTTTTCCCAAAAAGATGGGTTTCAGGCTCTGAAATTTCCCCAGACACCCTTGAGACCTTTACTAACTCATAAGGAATCTATATTAGGTCCAAAATAAAGATTTAGACCGAAATTTAAAGTATCCATACCTGAGTGAAAAATTGGGTTCTTATAATTACTATCTAGCAACGGGGTAAGACATCCAAGAGAAAAAACTTAATATCGCAATGATAAAAACCACATACGAACACTCACTATGTAATATAATATCTTTGTCACAATATATCATGAAGAAGGTAGCACATATGTGTCATGAACCTATATTCTCAATATGTATTTCTTTGAATATATAAAATAAATATCATGACACCATGGTAATGGAATTTATGAAAAAATTATATTTCAATTAAAGGGCGAAGATATTAACTTCCACGAAGTTGGAAGGGACAAATCCTTCACCTACTTACCCATTAATAACATGTCATTTGTGATGCAGCCAATATACCCTACTTCCCGCCAACATATAACATGGTAGTTTTTGTTAGTAAATCTAAGTGTGTGAGTCATGACATGCATTAATAATAATATTAAGTTTTAAGGACCATTACACACACTCATAGATAGGAATATATAAATACACAAAATATGAAGACTTCCTACTGGAAGGTTTGTCTGTATAATTTTCCGTCTTAGAGATTACTAAGTGAGTATTTCATAAGAAGAAGGCTCATCTGCTTATGAGTACTCGCACCTAACATCCTATATACTATCTGTACTATTATAGTAAGTAATATAACCATAGAGCTATATTTAAGAATATTTTCATAACATCTAAATTTTCTCATTATAGTGGGTAACTTCTATGACCTTATCAATGAAACGGATACTCTAAAAAATTATGACATCAATTTTATTCTCAATAAAAAACAATATGAGGTAAATTTTTATATTAATATTCACTTTTTTGAATATATATAAAATCCAAAGTACAAAGTATTTGGTTCTAGGGATCCAACTCCATCAAAATCCCACATGCAATAAAGCCAAATTCTAATGACCAATTAGTCCTCACATGAAAATATGATTATTCTAAGTATGGATATAGATGATTGGCCTTCTATGTTTCTATGGACAGGGTTTGTAAATCCATGTGTCTATGTGACAGATCTGTTTACTGCAACAATACTATCTTGAAAAAATACCTCATATAGTGATATAACCATGTATCCACCTCTTATTCCCAGGTCAAAATCCCCAGATCCTAACTAAATCTATAGTCAATTCTTATCATAAAATGATAAATATCTTTCTTGGTATAACCCATAATTGGAAGAGTACATTTCTAAAAATGCTTCTTAAGCTACATCTGAAGCTTCAACGTACACAAATATTGTAGATATGGTAACTACTGGTTGTAATAAGTTTTTTATTTCATATTACTTTAACCTTTTTGTGATACTAGATAAAATTGAACCATTTGTAAACAACTGTTCCATTCCCTTGATTACTAGTATTCTGACTTCTCTAAACACTAGGAACACATCCATTTTTCACTTTTCCAAGTACTATCAGATTGTTCTAACTGGAAGTCTATGTCATTATGTTAGATCTATCTATTATTAACCTATTATAATTTATTCATTAGTAATATAAAACTTCATTACATATCAAGGCACATGAGATGAATTCATAGCACTTGATATTGTGAAATTATTTTAATCTTCATAATATTCTTTTATTCCCATGAATTTCTACTGGAAGGATTATGTGCCAAAAAAAATTTGGTCTTGAATTGTATATACTTGTATTTTTCAATACTATGTTAATATATGTACTATGACTAGATTTAGTAAACTCATAGATCTATTTTGTTGGTCTTGTTTCCCAATACACAGTTTCTACTTTAAGTCAAAATTAGAGAAATTTTATTTTTTAGTCTTAACAAACTGGTAAGACACAATAATTTTTTATATGTTATAAACATATTTATCCAGAAAAATTATAGCACTCCCACTTACCAGTTAGAGACAAATGTCACTCATTCATTTCGAATTGAATATTCTATGATCACTATGCATGTTTTTTTTCAAAATGGATTTATGTAATCTTCATATATTATTGGAATTTATTAATGTCACTTACCATTTTAGTTATTCGTAGTAAAAATATACTATAGTTTCCCTCTTTTGGTTGTGTCGTATAGACATCTTCAATAATTATTCCACTAAATGAGGCGTCTTTAAAAATAAATGGCCCAATATGATGATCATAGATATATTATTTAACAAGTAGAATCAAAAAAGGATTTTTGTCATGGTAAGTTGTGAATAATTTTTTTCATATAATAGAATTTCAATAATATATCATTTCATATTGGTACCATATTTTACCATCCATTCCCAATTTATTTGGAATAATCACCAACAATATCATGTCTTAAATAAATTCAAAATACATAATTCTTGAATTTTGATACATGGAATCAACCACTTGAATTTATACATACATGACAATGGTAGAATATTACCATTTACTAATTATTTATAGGAATATTTATTTTGAAAGAATAATATATGTATCACCCACCATGGTAAACATAAACCACCTATTTGGTTATAAATTCCTACACAGTATGTGTCTCTAGAACTACTCCTCCCACTAAGCTCAATGGAGTCTAGTATTCCTATTCCAAATCATGTGCATTCATAGCCTTAACCAATAAAAATTATGTCTTCACACAATATCTTTAAATACATTGGATTATTTTATGGTAATATAGTTGTTCTTGACTAAATGTTAATATTCTTAATGGTTATAGGACCATTAAATCAGATGCAACTTAGTGTTTTGATGTGAGTTTAAAGCTAAGACCATATTTTAACAAATAATTTTCAATAAAAACTTATGGTAGTGTTCTAATTGATTCTTATCATATCAAATTTGATATGATATCCATTCGACAATATAATTTACATATGGTTATTTGTTGCACTTCTATTTACAAAATATATCTTGGAATGAATAATGGATGATTTGAAATATATATAAGACTCATCATTGATCTTTGTTTTACTACCATCATGACATTTATGTATATATAGAAATTTGAGTAAGGGATAAAAATTACTCCGAATATATGATCAATGATTACATGGATAAGATATTATTTGACAAGACAACTCATATATTCCTCAATCTTTACCAAGTGCACTCATATACACCATTGATCATTTTTAAAATTTATTAATGTAATCTCACGAATTATATGAAGTTAACTTTATTTTAGGATGGTTCATATAGGCATGTTAAACCAAGTCTAAAACAATTGTAAAATACCTTTATTTAAAAAGGTTTCTTTATCTAAAACATGACAAGTAGTTTTTTTGTATATCCAATATCTTAGATCAATTGAGACTAATTTTTTTATGGGTATAAACTAATAAACTAATTAAAATTTTATTTGATAAATAATTATCTTTTCACAATTGGGTAAGACTATTATATTTTATATTCATCATTCATTACAATGGATATATGTGATTCAATAGTTAACGAAGTGTTAGTTTAGTAATAACTTACCTTACAACAGTTATTCCAAAAATGAAATAATGTATCGTTGTGTCTATCTAGAAATTGATATAAATCTTTTCATAACACTTATTGAAAACTTGAATCAATCCAATATGAAAATGAGAGACAATGAGCTCCCCATGGCTAACATATAAATCACCATTTCTCATCTCCATTTGAGTTCACTCTATAAACTTTATATTCTTGCTCATTTCCAATATTTAAATAAATATATGTTGTAAACATATTGTATTTAATACACAATAGGTGAATATAACCTCTTTGAATATACCTATATTGGATAAAAATACATGCCTTTTCAATTTATTGCAATTTATTTTCTAGTAGACATTCTTTAAACCTAAGACACAAATAGCCTTTTGTTTATTATTTTTCCATTAAATATTTTATCTCTTTGAAGGATTCTATGAAGGATAATTTTTCTTTAGATTATCCAGGCGATATTTAGCCCTATCTTTAAAACTTTTCACCAAAAGGGGTGGGGAAACAGGTTTCAACCAATCCTTATCTTCTTGGTGAAGTATGAGAAAAAGTATCCCGAGTGACTTATCCATTATTCTTATCTAAGATTTAAAAAATAAGGATAATATTGGTGAAGGATAATAATATAATAATAATGGATAATCCATTATCTAATTGGAATCTTAATTCACCAGTTGATCAAAATAACCTATCCATTTGAAAGCATGATCAGTAACTAGATTACCTTCTTCTAGTTCACACTGATATAGTACATTGATAATCCTATTTATTTATAGCATTTCCTTATCTTTTTCAAGAGAATGGAGATGTGATACTATGGTGTAATAATTCTTGTATTCATGTCGTATCATCAACACTTCGTACATAGTTGATAATATAATACAATAGACATAGGAAGCATCTTCAACATATCTCAGATAGGAATCCTTTTCACCTTTTCTCACATGTTAGGGTGACAAAATAAGAGTATTAAATTACATCACATAAAAAAACATTATGATAATACTTTATCCCATAAATTATTGTACCATATCTGAAAATTTGTATTTGTGAGGAAATACCATGATTTAATGAATGATCACACTGTTTTTTGTGGTTTTTATTTTCATTTTATACAATAAATAAAAATAGATGATTATTAATTTTATTGATTAAAAATTATGTGAGAAATAATAATAATTAAATTTTTATTAAATATCCTAATATTTTATCAAGTCTCAACAACCCTCATCATTGAATTCATAATGTTTTGTTACTTAGAAATTATAGAGGAAAGGATCTATATTACCTTTTATATAACCCCAACAAGGGTTGGTCAAGCTACTTGAAGGTATTTCGGTAGGAAGGACTTAACCAATTGAAGGCTTGTAGCTCTATGATATATTGAGTGGATTTCACAATCAATAAATCATAACATGGATTTCTTCAACACTTTCCTTCAAATTACACCAAATCTAGAAGGTTACTATTTTTAATGTAAAATGGTTAAGCCAACCCAGAACCTTAATAAGATCTCCCCTTATAAAATAAGTTTCCCAACAAGTTTTTATAAAACACATAGTTCTATTGGCTTCATTCCTAATCAATTAATTGAAGGAAAAGTATGAATTAATATTTATTTGAGGGATTTTATTTGTTATGCATAAATTTTATCTTATTTTATAATTTATATGATTTGTTAATATTAAGTGGAATTTACTTACTTGAATAAACATGTTGTACAAAACATTTAAACATTATCTATTTATTTAAATTTTGTCCTTGCAAATTAGTTTATTTATTTATGTGATCGAGGTATTGAATCCATAAAATCAATAATTCATTAGTAGAAATAAAGAAAGAAATAAAGAAATGAACCAATCATGAGATATTCTAATAGTTAATTTATTGATAGGACATTAAATCAACCTTTGACCTAGAAGAAATAACTCATTATATTGGTCTTGGCATTAGTTGAAAATTTACACCTATCCACCCATGTATTACCTAAGTTTTCATCATTTGGGTTTCATATTGAAATGATTCCACATTCCATGAGACACTCAATTTATTACATGTTTTTATAACTCACAAGAAGGTAAAGGGAACCAAATGAATGATTATGGGGAATTACATAAATGAACTTGGACATACAGGTCATACATAATAATGGATAGAGGGAGGACTCACAAGATTTCATAGTTAATTTAATAATTAATATTTGTAAACCCTGATAATAAATTAAATTAAATAATTCCAACACATACATAGGTCTTGTAAAAGCTCATGAATAGTCATGCACAAGTAACGAGTATACAAAATTATAATCGATTAACATTAATTTCTTTTTGTTCTTTAATATTAAGATAAACATGCTTGCATTAATTAATTAGTTAATTCCCTTTCATCTTAATGACCATCCAAATTATATAGAAGATACCCAACATTAAAAGAATTCATGAAAAATAAATGACAGATCCAATAATGATAGATCATTACAGTAAATTAATTGATAATTTAATGGTTTTTTAAAACTATTATTAAATTTTTAAACACACCATTCATTCTAATCAATAAAATAAGGTTTCAATGCTTCTATTTAACAATTTAATGTGATTTAATTCTGTCACTTATTAGGAGACTACACAACATGTGCTTATGAGCTACACGCCCTGTACCTCGATTATTGTGTAATCAGGATATATGCATGTAGCTTCGGTATATAACTCAATAGGACAACACAATGTGTACAATCAAGCTACATGCCATGCATCACACTTGTCGTGTGTCTATGAAACCCACTGAAAGACCCAATGTGTTCTTTATATGTAGAAATTAATGCACCACTTTCTATGTACACTGGATACACGTTGAGTACTCCATTAATGTTTCATGATGTCAGTCTCACATGGTTTTTGACTGAGTATTTGACCACATAGTTAATGCAAATTTATCCACTAAATCATGTATACTACATAAACTTTATGCTAGCTGCACATCATGTAATCCAACAAGCTATGTTCTAGGTTGTCCCTATCAACACAATATGTGAAATAAATGCACCACATTTTATTTATTGTTTGGTGCATCATGTATCCCATAACATGGCTAGGTGTAGTGAACATGGGTACATGTTGTGTACTCTGGCTACATGATGTGTAATCCTATGCTATCCGTCCAGAATCCTCAGCACTACACAATGACATCTTCGATCATTCTTAATCTATTATTAATAATTTAAGAAATATAAATCATGGACAATGATGATTAAAATTTTGAAATCATGTTAATTAAATGGATTAAAAATTGAATAATCTGAAATGAAATATTTAACCACTATTGTGCATATATATCCACAATCAAATTAAAAATTTAAAACACGAATACACTAATACCACTTGAAGGTTTTAAGAACAACAGAAGGGCCTTTGGTGAGTGTTATATTAAACCTTATTTTAATTTTGAGTTCTCTGAAATCCCAATAAAGGATCATGAACATTACATTTATAATTAATTTATTTAGATCTAGCAACATGATTACTAAATTTTAGGATCATTTATTTAATGACATTTTTGATCTTCCAAAAAACCTTTTGGATTACTTTCATTGTTCCATAAGGATTAAATCATAGAATCCATCTAACATTTATCCATACATTCTCCTTTGGAATCTAAGAAATGCTGATTGATTTTCAAGTGCTTGTGTGGAAAATAAAATGTATTGTGTTATTCGTCTTTATCGTTCCAAGAAACATCAGTATTGAAGAAGTTATTCTCTATCTTAAGAGGAAGAGAGAGGAATTCATGATAGTGATAATTCAATTGTGTGAAATGATTCTCTATTCTCAATATTCGATTTAACATACACAATAAACATAACCGTCTATTTGTAGATTTAGGGTTTAGGCTAAAATATTATTTAATTTCATACCAGACCTTAAATAATACAATAATTTTTAATAAACCACATTAAATAATAATAATAATAATATTATTATTATTATTATTTTATGGTGTGCACACTAACTTAATCAATATTAAATATTATTTTTCAATATTGTAAATTAATATTTATCATCGGAAGAGGTCTTGATTTTTTGCAACACCTCAGCATTTATTGAATACCAGAATGAATATTTAATAAAATATTTCATTCATAAAAAAATATTTACGATTGATAAAACATAAATAAAATTATCCCTCAACCTTGAGAATAATATTTATTCTAATAATTAAATTCAAAAAGAATTTAATTGAGATCAACATAAACACTTAGTATGTGACCCTCTATGACTCTTTCTCATTGGCATTAGGTGAGATCAACAAAAGTACAAGATTATTATCTAGAAATGGGTTAGGGAACCCAAGAGAAATAATTTAATGTGGAAATGATGAAAACCACATACGAATGCTCACTGTGTAATTTAATCTCTTTGTCACAATATCTAATAAAGCTAGTAACACACCTATTTCATCAACCTATATGCTCAATAAATCTTTCTTTGACTATATGAAATAAAATTTATTAAACCAAAGCAAAGGAATTTATGTTAAAGTTATATTTCAATAAAAGGGATGATATATCAACTTTCATAAATATGGAAGAGATAAATTATTCTTTGACTTATCCATTAATAACATGGAATTTGTGACTCACCTAATGTAACCTACTTCCCTCCAACATATACCATGATATTTTTTTTCCAGTAAATCTGTATGTGTGAGTCATGAAATGAATTATTTGCACTTGGTAATCTCTAAGATGGGATATTCTGAGAACATACCTTCCAGTAGGACCATTAAAATTTCTCATAGATAGGAATATCTGATGAAACTAAAACATTTGGAATTTTTACTGGCAGGTATGTTCTAAGAATATCCCATCTTAGAGATTACCAAGTTCCAAATTCATGAGAAGAAGCCTCATTTTCTTATGAGTACTCTCAACTGACAATATATATACTATTTTCCTTATAATAGTATGTTATCAAACTAAAAAACTATATATAAGAACATATTTAAAGAATCTTAAGGTTCTCATCATAGTGGGGAACTTCTATGACCATATCAATATGAAAGATACTCTAAGACATTATTACATAAATGTTATGAAGAAGAAAAAAAATGTGGTAATATATTTATTATAATATTCACTTATTTTAATATAAATTAAATCCAAAGTAAAAATTAGTTGGTTCTAGGGAACCAACTCCATAGTAGAATGGAATACAAATGTTGATAATCTTGTGGAATTGTGGAATTAGTTGGAATATTCATGAGGGCATGAACATAACTTTATGGTTAATAAAATGTGCATGGAATAATGTTAGTTAATGGATAATGATTAATTAACATAAAGTGAAGTGTAAAAGGGAAAGAATTAATTAAATAAATCTACTTGAATTCTTGTGTGTTTATAGGATATCTAGTTCGTAGTGGTGGTAGTAGGATGTTTGAGAGATGATAACTACAGTTGAGACTAAAGTATAAGTTAATTAATATAACATGTTTTTGAGATATATTATATCCTATATATTTTGTGATTTAATATTCTACCCCACCCATGTCATTATAGACAATGACACCCAATGGACCCTGGGAGTTTGTTTTCCCCAATATCCAATTTGGCGAGGAACCGATGAATGAGTACCCTCGATCACCCCAATACCTTCTCTTGGTAGTATTATGTGTTGGTATGGATGGTGGATATAATTATCTATACATATGTTTATACATTTTTAACGACTTTTGGTTATTTTACACACATGTATCTCTGGATATAGTTTCTTATGGATTATTATAGATATAATGAGTATGAGTTGTGATTGTTTGAGGTATAATACATGATATACGGGCTGTAGTGGCCCCTAAAAACTACTCAGTTACTTTATAAAAGTGTGGAATGTGATAATTTGATGATGTGATGAAAAAGGATCATGGTATGTGATGATATGATGTTATTCACGAGGTATATGATATGATATTTTATCCTAGGTGTCTTTGGGCTGGATTATTTTGGACAGAGATAGCTCAGGATGTGTTACATTAGGGAAAATAATAAAACTAGTGGCAAAGTGGTTGTGGAGTACCTTATTTTGATATTTTATTATATGATCTCTTACATGCGATACTTGGTGAGAGATAACCAAGGTCAGGCTGGGATTGTAGTATACCTATTTAGGTTAAGAGTTTGCTTTACTTTTTGTTCACTGGGTTTTATCATGATTTCTCTATATGTTTCATGAGAGTATCCAAAGAGGATGCTACTGAATATACCTATTATGATCACCCTATATATATATATAAAATTTTTTCAGGTCAACAAGAGTATGTTGGTGATCAGGCTGGACTTTACGTTCTCGTGGGTTGTTCAAGAGCTGTTTGGTCTTTCATGGTCGATGCTGAGTTTATATTTTGGCAGTTTTATTTAAATTTTTAGAGTTGTTAAGTTGTATAACATAACATGCTTGTATTATGGAACCTTTATTACAGAAGGAGTTGTTTGGTGTTTATATCTTATATCACTCACTTCTCATATCTTAGAGGGTAATGCCTCTTATTTGTGTGTATGTTATACCCTTGATGATTTTCACCAACCCATGGCCTATTGGAGGCAAGATTCAAGAATAATTATCTCCCTTCTCACATTTTTGACCCTAGAGGGGTACCTCTGGGGGGGGGGGGGGTGGTGGGGGCCATGACATGAGATGCCAAAAAACTCTCCAAACTGGCATGAAGAACATTACACCACCATAAATATGAAACCAAATTCTATCAAATCTTCAATGAAAGAAACCCATGAAAAACCATTATTACACAAACTTCAAAATAACCGCCATGATAGAAAAAATTGCCACAACCACCACCAAGTAAAAGATAACAAAAAACATCCAAAGACAACTTCAACATAAGAAACACCACCAAACTAACACCTAATCCCTTCCAAAAACCAGAATGTAAAATATCCTAGTCAGAGACTACTAATTGATGTCTCAACTAGTGGAGTTATGAGACGTCAGGCATGTCTCTCAATAATCCAAAAGTTTCTGACTATTAATGATGGTCTGACATGGTATGGCGAGGAGACTATACCTTTATATCAAAGTACAATAACATCATAAATAAATACAATCATATAAATCCAAATGAAATAGTAAATATAAATCACCACAAGTGACAATAAATGAATATAACCCATGATATATCAAAATGGTGGCCATAAAATATTAGATAGTCATACATAAAAATTATATCATATACAATAACAAAAAAAATACAAAACTGAGAAGCACCAGAAAAAATGTCCCGAGCTCTAGACTGGTGCTAAACTCCCACGATTTATCCTAACTGTCTCAAATAAAGATTCAATTATAGGGAAAATTCCCTTGTTATGTTTTTCAACCATTAATTATTCTCGATTACTATTGAGGGAATTGTTGATGTGAATATCCATAAAAACCATCTAAGATTCACTGATTCATTGTGATGGTTTATAAAGTGATTAAAAAAATCAATTTATTATAAAAATATGAATCTAATTATTAGATGAATGTATTTTTTGAAATTAAAGATAAAGTGGTATAGAACAACATGATGTAACATGACTCAGATCAAGTTGATCTTATGTTCATGGTGAGAACACCACCACATACAGACTTTATTACTAAAGAAAACAATTTGGAGAATACATGGCTTAAAATAAGAAATAATACTATAGAAACTATATGAGGAAGTTTTCCATGATAAACTTGGTGATAGTGATGAACTTCATTATGAGGAGTTAGCATCGTATACTCTTGTATGGACTCAAACATGTGACCAAGTTAAATGATACAAAAAAATACATGAAAATAGAAAGTAAATATCTTAGATAGATGGGTTTCAATACTGAAATATGGTTATGGTTGAATATAACAGATCTACAACTTCTAAGTCTTGTGGTGCCGCAGTACACCTCTCAATAAGCGTCTATCTCTACTGAATCCTCAACAGATGAGGGATCTAATTATAGGTATTTGTCACACCAATAATCACGGGTTATAGTGCTGGTTATGAACCTATGTTCCTATGGGTTATACTCTTATTCTTCAAATACCATACTAAATGAAGGATTCAAACCAAATGATGAAGGAAGATGTTTTGAGGCAATTATTATTCTCAGGTTAAGTAACATGAAAAACATTCAATGGATTAGAAAAACATGGATGACCCAGATCATATTATCCTTTTGAGTAACAAACCATGGAGAAACTACTAGGGGAACATGATACCAAAAGATAGGTCATAGAGATAAGACACAAATGACCTTAATATGAGAATGGAAACAAAAACATCGAATCCACAATGAGTCCATTATAACACAATGATCAATGATCTCTAATAAACCCACTAATTAAATTAAAACAAAAGGTGATATAAAAAATAAATTATAGTAGAAATAAAATGCACATAAATAATTTAATTTTTCATGTAAAGGTGAGAAAAATCTTACATTTTAGGGTATGTATAATGGAAAAATTCATCATTTAAAGGTAAGAAAATATATATTTAAGGGTAAGAAAAACAACCATACGTAAAGGTAATCCATAATTTTATATGTAAGGGTAAATTAACTAACCCACATATAAAGGTAAGAAAATCCATGTATAAAGGTAAATAGAAAGCATAAAATAGTTAATCCATACACATGCATGAAATATAAACAAGAAACAACAACCATGGAAGATGATAGAGCCAATAAATTTAAATATAACACTTAAAAAATGTGTTAACAATTCAATAAATCATGGCCTTGTAATTAAAATGATCTTATTATTGATGGTTTTATTACAACCTACTATAATGACCCAAACATTTATAAATGAAATCCCATTTTAAAGTAAGTAAATACCTTATTAAGAAATGAAATTATAGAAAATACATGGACTAGTTTGGTTATTTTGGATTGTTATAAGTTATATCATATCAAATTTAAAATACTATTAAGCATAATAACCATTGATAGTATGAACGTTATATAGTGATCGTATAATTAGTATATATACAAGATTATAATAAATCCATTTGACATAGAAAAAGTAAGTGATGACCTCAACAAATAGAATTGTACCCTTTGAAGCCCTTTTATCAGAGCATCTGAGGGAGGTAGAATCACTAATATTTTCCCTTGACCAAGCGCATGACAAGATTCAATAATTAAAGCACAAGAAAAACTATTTATGGTGGAATTTATATCTCATTAAGATCATGACCCAAACTATGTTCGCTGAACCACCAAAATAAAATCTCACCATCACTCACCTCACCCTTAGGGAATTTGTAGGTTTAATAAATAGCTATGTATCAAGACCCTAATGGTATGAATTTTTATATATTTTTTTATTTTTGATAAATTAATTGTTATATATATCTTTACTACTTTATAATGATTAAAAAACAAGTTAAATAAAAAATATATTTTGATATGATGAAAGAAAAAATATATTTTTGAGAAATATATAGTTTCAATCAAGACACTTTGTGGTGAATTCAATTATTTTTGGAAATAAATTATATTTTAATAAAAAAATTATTATAAAATAATATTATTAGATTTAAATGATAATATAATTTTATTAAGGGAAGTTTAATTTTTATAAGGGTAAAAAATGTTATTGTAAAAAAACAATTATTTCTCAAAAAATGGATATTTTTGAATTAAAAGTATAAATTATCTTATTTATATAATTATTTTAATAAAATATTGTTTTTAAAATTATCATGTTGAAATTATCCAACGTTGATTTTTCATTATTTTCTAAGACCATCAAATTTTTTTGGGTAAAAATTAAATATGATATAATTATACGGTATATAATTGACATCATAAAAGCCCAAAATTTATATAATAAATACTATATAGAGTATCCAAGAACAAATTTTTTACCCTTTAAAATTATGTGCTTTTAAATTTATTTGATTAATTTTATAAGCCCTTAATGAATCCTCCAAAACCTATATTATATTTTAAGGTTTTAAAATCAATTATCTATAAACATGACTCACTTTCACATCACCAAGGGTATTATTTTAAGAAATTTTGTTCATAGACTTAAAAAATAATGAAATAATATTATCTTTGGAAGAAACTATAGGAAAAAACCCTAATATGGTTTTTGGTTTGGATTAATTTATTATATAGAGTCTAAAACCTATGTTTAGAAATTAATAAAGAATTCTCATATCTTTTTCTATAAAAATCCACCCAAAATCCCATTCCACTTAACTAAAAAACCTTATAAAATTAATTTAATCTACCCTTCAGTCTCTAAATCCATCCTAAAGTGTTCCCAATATCCTAAAAATCTCTTCCCAAGCTTTTATAGGCACCCTCCAAAGGTAAGTAATCCTCTATTTCCCCTCTTTATTCAAGCACCTTACTTATATTATACCTTTTTATTTCCAATTTTTCATTTTTTTATATATTTAGACACATCCCTTTTACTATCCTTATGATTTCTATGTGATTAGATACTTGTTCACACTCATTAAAACCATCCATGTATCTTTATGTATGCCCCATTATGCTATCCAAAGAATCTTATGATTTTCCATGCCAAACATTTGTGTAGTGAATACCCATCCCAATTTCCACTAAAGGGTATTAAATTAGATGTAACTATCTTTTATTTATTCAGTAATTATATGTATGTAACTTACACTACTTAATAGTGGGATTAAATGTAATTAAATACATACTTATGTTGAATGATTTATGTGGCACACCTATGCTTGTACATGATATGAATGTGAGAGGTCGGATCAGAATTATATAGCCCTAAAATACATTAAGTAATTTTTTATCTCATGAGATACCATGTTTGGTGCACATTATTTTATCCTAATATCACTATGTTATGCTTTCTCGACCACTATCCTTTACTATCTTTATGATGTCATGTTTTATATTGTTTCCACATTCCTATGTTGCCTTTATGATATCATCTTTTAACTTACTTAAATGACCATGTTTATGATTCTCACCCCTATTATGATACATTTATATTACTATTGAATCACAAATATTACTTTTATCATGTTATGATTTTATTATTCACTTACCAGGTTTTATATCTCACCCATTTCTTATGTATATCCCCAGATTATCCCGTGTAATTTTAGAAGATCAAGGAAATTTAAGGGTACATTATAGATTTTTAGTTTACTTATTTGTATTTATATTTTATTTTCTTATGATCTATACCTAATTACCCAAATTAAATAGTCATCACGATCTTCTAGGGTTGTATTAAGTGTATCCTTATGTAATAAATAATGAGGAAAAGTGTATTAATGATATGTATTGTCATAGTTGAAATCCAAGAAAAGTTTAGTTATTTTTGGGATTATGATTGAAAACTCTATTTAAATCATTATGGATATGAATAAACATAAGAATAAATCCCTAAATTTTGTTAAAGTATAGAGTAAGTGGTTTCCAAAAA
This sequence comes from Viscum album, assembly GCA_963277665.1. Taxonomy (NCBI): domain Eukaryota; kingdom Viridiplantae; phylum Streptophyta; class Magnoliopsida; order Santalales; family Viscaceae; genus Viscum; species Viscum album. The sequence goes on along the minus strand of OY728159.1, from coordinate 2,055,979,872 downwards.
AAGACATCAATGTATAGGTATTACAAGTATATGTGGCTCTGACATAGTTTTACCTAGGGGTAATAACCCCAAAGGGGTGAATTGAGTTAAACTTGGTCATCACATAGTGCATGAAAAATAGGCCTTATTGTACAACTATTTTGACACTCCTGATGCTATGATTTGGTAAATTAAAAAACTCATTATGAAACATTATTAAGGGGAAAAATGACTATAAAACTTTCTGTTATGAAATAGATCATGGATAAATTAGATTGAAACCATGAGATTAAAAGGTTAAGAAATATATTTCATTTATGAATTATACTTTTGAAATTTATTATTTCCCATTTATGTGTTTAATTATTTAAATATTTTCATCCATAATTTTCCCTTTATATAGCCAATGACTAGAAATAGGAGAAACTGAGTTAACATATAGTGTGATGAGCAATGTGTTGACTACCCAAATGAGATGCCCATTCCCATGGGAGTAGGAGTTAGGATCTTCATAGAAATAATTTTTCAATTAACTAACATTATGAAAAAAACATTAATTTGGGAGAAAATACACATTTACATAAGAAGGAGAAAGTTTCAATTGATGCCTTTATGCAAAAAAGGCATCAAGATTTTAGTGGATCATACATTCCTTTAATCATGGAACAATGGATCAACTCTGTTGAAAATATCTTCTTAGTCCTTCAATTATATGATTAAGATAAGGTCATGTTGGATGTTTATCGCATGGAGGGATAAGATGAACAATGGTGGATGTTGATAAAAAATACAAAGCATGAGGAAGAGATCGAAGTGATGGAGTGAAAAAAATTTCAGAAATTATTTTCTAATAAATATTTTTCTCATGCTTTCCCAATTAAAATTTAGAGAGATTTACTTTACCTCAATAAAAAGGATGATGTGTCTATCAGGGCGTACAAGGAAAATGTCACAAGAATTTTATGATATGCCTCCAAAATTTTTATTTCTCATGAAAGTAATTTTTAACCCTTCTTTATTGGTATGAAAATGACTCTACAAAAAACATTGGATATTCGAGATGTTGATATCTATGTATAAATTTTACAATGTGACCTCAAATTTAAAATGAAGTCTAGTGAATCTCAAGGGTCTCACAGGTCTAGAAATAATAATTGGACAATGGATTTTAATTTTGTAATTTTTATGGAAAAGTATCATAGTCCCAAGAAACTCCAACATCCAAATTGTCAAAAGTGTGTGAATAAGAATCCTAGAAATTTCTTGATGGGGATAGAGGAATGATTTAGGTTCATGAAGTAAGGGCACCAATTTAGCGATTACTAGTGGGAGAAACCCACCAATGTTATGGAAGAAAGGAGTGCTCCAGTCAAACCTCACCCTATTATCCAATGTTCCAATTGAAAGTAAAAAAGTTCACTATATGAATCAGTGAACTAAACCAAGTGTTTTCAATGACGACTGATGAAAACAATCTCTAAGACCTAGAGATCAAGGGATATCTAATTCCATCACAACTTCTATGGTGGATCTTGACAAAAAAGTGATGATATGTATGTTAGTTATTCATTAAAGGATAGGAAACATAAATTTTTTTTATGGATATATGAATTACTTCATATCAAAAAAATTTAGCATAACTATTAAAACACCACTTCAATACATGGAAGTAGAGTTATTAGTGAAAACAAAAAATGGAGAACTTTTTTCATCTTGAGTATATAACTCCTCCCATCAAAATTTGTGGTTTTAATTTCCCAAAAAATCATGTGATACTTAATTTATAGAAATTTTATGACATTCTATGCATGTATTGGATTTCCTTATATCGATCAAACATAATTTTTTTAGAGCAAGAAACCCCCCTTCGTATCGTAAATCAACCTCTAATTATATACAAGTTCAAGGAAGAGGATGAATCTTGTTTGGTATCATCATATAAATAATGAATATTATTAACTTGTGAGGAAGCGTATCTAGCTCAAATTATTGATACTAAGGAAAAGATCATCCATTATGAAATTACCATAGTAAGGGAATTCATTTATGTGTTTCCTAAATAATTTCATGGTCTTCCTCCTACCTAAGAGGTTGAATTCTATATCAAACTTATAACCATATCTTTTCCAATATATAGGACTCCATATATAATTGAAATTGTTGTACTTGAGGAGATGAAGAAGAAACTATAGGATAATCTGGTTAAAGGGTTTATATTCCCAAGTTATTTAATTTGGGGTGTTCCGGTATTCTTCTTTAACAAGAAGGATGGGTCAATGAACCTATGCAATGATTATTGTGAGCTCAACACAATAATGATAAAGAATAAGTATCCTCTACCATAGATTGACAACTTGTTCAATCAGTTATGTGGAACCTAGTACTTCTCTAAGGTGGATCTTTGGTCATGATATTATCAAGTAAAGGTGAAGAATGAGGATGTTACTGAGATTGATTTTCGAATAAGGTATGTGCACTATGAGTTCATAGCGATGCCATTTGTACTAACTAATGCTTCAAAAAAATATTTTAGTACTTAATGAATAGATTCTTAAGATACTACCATGATTTTTTTGTAGCCTTTATAGATGATATTCTTATCTACCCCAAATGTAAGGAGGATCATGAGGGACATTTGGACTTTGTTCTGATGACCTTATAGAAATAAAAGATGTATGAAAATTATATTAAATGAGAGTTTTGAATAGAGCATGTAACATTCCTAGGTAATATTATCACCAGTGAAGGGATATCTATGGATCCTTCAAAAATAGAGTCAATTTAAGGATTACCAAAGGCAACCTCTATGATTTAAATCCATAGTTTCCTTATACTATCTGGGTACTATCTTTTATTTTTGAAAAACTTCTCATGATTGTTAATCCCATTAACCAATATTACTCGGAAGGGGGTGAATGTTTTCTTGAATGATGAATGTAAATAAAGATTTAATGAGATGGAAAAGAGGTTAATCACTGCACCTATACTGCATTACCCTCCTATAGAGAAGGATTTGTGATCTACAGTGATGATTCGAAAAAATTCTTTGGTTGTGTACTCATTCAAGATTAAAAAGTGATAGAATATTCCTCACATAAATTAAATATCCATGACCTAAACTAACAAACACATGATCTAGAATTTTATGTAGTAATCTTCATGTTGATGATTTGGTGACATTATCTGTATAAGTGTTTAATATATATAGATCATAAAATACTCAAGTATATATTCACACAATAAGATCTCAACATGTTCCAATGAAGGAGGTTAGAGCTTATCAAGGATTATTATTGTTCAATCCATTACCATTATGGGATGGAAAACAAAGTGGTAGATGCTCTAAGTAGAAATGATCTTGAAACTCTACCCATGATGTGAATTGAAACGAATCCAATCTTCTTGTAAATACTTAGGATATAAATGGGACTAATAAAAGGATCCTCATCCCAAATTTCTCAGATGAATTATCACCCATATATTTTTTAGAGAATAAAGGATGCTAAGAAGAATGAAGAGGTTCTATAGAAAAGGGCAGTAAATATTCTAGAGTTCCAATTTTCTAAAGATAGAGTTATAAGGTTTGGAAATTGGATATGTGTCTTATAAAATATATAACTGAAGAAGGAAATTCTAGATTATGCACATAGATCATCCTTCTATATTCATATAGGAATAAAAACATGTATAAATAATTGAAGCAAAAATATGCTGGGATAACATGAAGATGGATATAGAAAAATTTGTATTATGATTCTTGGTATGCTAATAATTCAAGGCTAAATGATAGAAGTCTAATGGTTTGATGTAACTATTTCCCATAACAGTATGGAAATGGGAAAACATAACCATGGATTTTATCATAGGAATCCTCAGGACCCCTAAAGAAAATAACACCATCTAGGTGGAAATATATCACTTTAACAAGATAACACATTTCATTATTATGAAATAATATTTATATATTGACCAAATCACCAATATATATATAAAGGATGTGGTAATACTGCATGGAGTTCCACTCTCTATTGTATATGATCGAGATCTGATGTTTACCTTGAGGTTTTTTAGAATCCTTCAGCAAGTGTCGGATACAGAACCGAGCTTCAATACTGCTCACCACCCTTAGATGTATGGTTAGTCTGAAAGAACCATTTAAACTCTAGAGGATATACTGTGATCATTTTCAATGTATTTCCAAGTATTTTGAGATTGACACCTTTAGATAGAATATTTATCATATAATAATATTTTCTAATATATTATTCAAATGGAACCTTATGAGGCTTTGTATGGGAAGAGGTGTCAAACTTCTATATGCTAGGAAGAAGTTGGAGAGAGGATTTTCATGGGACATAATATTATCTAAGAGATTAAATAGAAGGTTCAAACCATTCAACATCATATGAAATACACACAAATTTGATAGAAAATATATTCAGATAATATTTGATGATTCATGGAGTTTGAGGTCTAAGATAATATTATCATAGAAGAAATTCATGATGTTTGGGAAGAAAGGAAATCTTAGTCCAAGATACCTTGGTGCCTTCGAGATCCTTGATCACATTAAAGTGGCGACCTTTGGAATGACACTCCCATATAACCTATCTCAAGAATAATACGTGTTCTATGTATATCTCTTGAGGAATTACATACCAAACCCATCACATATATTGAATCAATAGGTAGAACCATCAGAGAATGATATTTTATACGAGGAGTAGTTGGTGAAAATATTATATTGTAGAGACAAGGTTCTACAAAAAAAGAAAACTCACTTGGTCAACATGCTATGGTGGAATCACAAGTTTGAGGAAGAAACGTAGAAACCAGAAGAGGTAATGAAATAGAAGTACACTCATCTATTTTTTTGTGTATGAATGAAATTACAAGGGTGATATTTATAAAGGGAGAATAATGTAATGACCCCAGCATTTATAAAATAAATCCCCTTTTTTAATGAGAACATTACTTATTAAGAAATGAAATTATATAAAACACATGCACTAATTTTGTTATTTTGGACCATTATAAGTTATATCTTACAAAATTTAAAGGAATGTTATGAATCATAAATATTGATAGTATATTTTTCAAATAGTAATCATATGATTAATATATATAGGGTACTCATAAATCTGGTTGACACGGACAAATAAAGCGATGGTCTCGACCAGTAGTATCGTACCCTATGAATCACATTGATCAAAGCATACAAGGGAGATAAAATCCCTAGTATTTTACATTTACTAAACCCAAAATGAGATTCAACAACTAAATCATGAGTGAATCCATTTACGAGATAAGTTCAAGCTCATCAATATCATGAACCAAACAATGTTCTCCAAACCACCCCAAGAAAATATCACCATCACACAACTTACTATTAGGGAACTAGATGATGCAATAAAGGTTTATATATCTAGACTATAATAGTATGAATTTATATTCATATATATATATATATATATTATTTTTTAATAAAATAATTTTTATATTTATATTTATTATATTTTAATGATTAAATAATAAATTTGATGAAAATTATATTTTGATATGATGAAAGAAAAATTGAATTTTTGGGAATATATAGTTTCAATCAAAGCATGTATTTTGATGATTTCAATATTTTTTTTAAATAAATGAAATTTTAATAAAATATTATTATTAAATAATATTTATTAAATATAAATTATAATATAATTTTATGAAGTAAAATGTAATTTTTACAAGGCTTGGAAAACTATTATTGTCAAAAAAACAATATTTTTCAATAAATAGTTTTTTTATTTTAAAGTGTGAATTATGATATTTAGAGAATTATTTTGATCTAATAAATATTATTTTTTAAATAAGCACATAAAAATTATCCAATGGTGATTTTTTCATAACTTTCTGAGATATTTGAATTTTTGAGTAAAAAATAAATACGCTATAATTATTTTGTATGTCTTATGACATTATAAAATCACAAAAGTAATGTAATTAATACTATAAAGAGTATCCATGAACAAAAGTATATTTACCCTTTAAAATAATGTATTTTTGAAATTATTTTATTAATTTTATAAATCGTTAATGAATCCTCAAAAACATATATTATATTTTAAGGTTTTAAAATAAATTCTCTAACAATATGACCCAATTACACATCACCAAGGGTATTATTTTAAGTATTTTCGTTATTATACTTATAAAATAATTAAATACACTCCTCTTTGGAAGATTTTTTTTTTCAGAAACCATGATACGGTTTTTGGTTTTGATCAATTTATCATATAGAGTCTAAAACCTTAGTTTAAAAATTAATAAAAAATTCTCCTCTCTTTCGATATAAAAACCTACCATACTCCAATTAATCTTTACTAAAAACCCTTATAGTATGAATTTAATCTTCCATTACCTCTCTAGATACCTCCCAAGGAGTTCCCATTCTCTTAATAATCTCTTAACAAGATTTTAGAAGCACCCTCTCTAGGTAAGGGATCCTCTCCTTCTCTTTATTCAAGCACCTTCTTTATATTATACCTTTTTATTTACAATTTTTCATGTTGGGATCTGTTTTTACACATCCCAATTACAATTATTATGATTTAAAAGTGATTAGAGACCCTTTCACTCTCATTAATCTCTTGAATGAATCTTTTTTCACTCCCGTTATGTTGTCGAAATTATCCTGTGATTTTCCATGCCAAACATTTGTGTAGTGAATACCATCACCATTTCCACTAATGTGTATTCAATTAGATATACTTATACTCCATTTATTTGGTACATCTATGTATTTAACCCAAACTTTTTAATTTTTGGATTAAAAGTGATGAAACACATCCTTATGTTGTATGATCTATGTGGCACACTTATACATACACATGATTTGAATGTGACGGGTGGGCCCAAAATTATATAGCTCTCCAATGCATTGGGTAATGTTATTATCTCATGATATAACATGTATGGTGCACATGAGGTTATCATAATCACACTATGTTATGTTGTCTCAGTGGTTGGCCTTGATGTATGTTTATGATGTCCTAATTTATGTTGTTTACACATTCCCATGTTGCCTTTATGTTAACATCTTTTATCATGCTTAGATGTTCAAGTTTATGATTCTCACCCCTCTTACATTTCCATGATATTCCTATTAAGTCACATGTATTACATTCATCAAGTTATTTGAGTATTCCCTTCATGGGATTTATATCTCACCCATTTCTTATGTACATCCCTAGGTTATCCCTAGTAGTTTTAGAATATCAAGGAAATTTAAGGTCATTTTATGGAGTTTTAGTTTATATCATAGTATTTCTATTTCAAGTTGTTATGATATATACCTAATTACCCAAATGCACCAAGCCTCATTATATTTTCGGGGTTGTATAAAGTGTATCCTTATGTAATAAATCATGAAGTAGTGTATCAAAGGATATGGGTGTCATACCTAAAGTATTGGTCTGGGACTAAGTTCTTAATATTTAAATAATGCTTAAACATTGAAAGTGATACAAATTTAGTCAGACTATAATCCATATTACCCCAAGTGTGTATCCTTATGAAACACACCATCCTATAATCAATAAAATCAATAACAATGTGAATCCTATTATATATATGTTTCGATCTACCATGGAAAAAATATTTTTTAGAAAAATGTAGGGCATGTTGACTGTCATTGTGTACAACTACAATAGAATTAGATAAAGAAAACTCATTAATTATAGATTTTAACTAAACAGATTATTTAATGGATTCAGGTAAATTAATTTATTCATTATCAGTCAGGGATAATGCAACTATAGAATGCATATTAATTTTCCATGAAATAGGTCCACTATAAGAAATAAAAATAAAACCAATAGTAGTTTTATGAGTTTTTATATTAGTACCATAATCAAAACAAGAAACAAACAAACCATGTAATCACTATAAAAATAATCTAAACAAAAAAATGTGTAAATAATAATACATTTAAATATAAAAGTGGATCTATTTTAGAGGAATCCAGTTTAATTTACCAGGTTTTTCCATTACCCTACTCTCAGTACACATAGAAAAATCTATAGCACCCTAGACCCACACACCCAAATCCAATGCTAAAACATACTCTTACATACCAGCTTCAATACCAAAAAATGTGATTTTTTAATAATTCATAATTAATAAATTAAAAGGAAATATTTGAGTTAATTATATCCAAAATACCATTTTAGGTTTATATATTTAGAGAGTTATGAAAATTTATACTTAACAAAACCCACATCTTTCTCATTCAATGGACATTTTTCCACTATACCAAAATTTTATTATTCTATAATAACTCTTCAAAATGTTCCAAAAAAATCTTCATTTATAATAAAATAATAAAATTATTATATTTATTACTAATCTTCATAACTTATGGAGATGAAAACATAATAAGGGGTGATCTCAGATGACCATTAAGGGAAAACATACATCAAAAGCTATCATGAATACGTAAGGAATAAACAATATATCAGAGATAGACAATAATAAAATATTCTATATAAAAAATATCATGAAAAATTAATATATCCATGGATGAAATAGAAACATAAATGATCACATGGATAAAAATAAATGGTTTCATAGTGATAGAAATCACAATGTTGGACAACATAATCTTAACGTAAAGGTCTCATGTCAAGGAATCATACATAAATTGGTAATTAAAATGAAAAATACCCAAGATAGTTTGTCTCATGAGACCTATAGATTCATAAAGGAGCTATAATGGGACCCTCCCATCATTTACCAAGTCCAATTAATTCATCATATGAAATAAATGAATAACAATACAATACAGAATCAACATAAACATTCATATTGAAAAACATGCATATGAAATTTCAATATTTTCACAAATAAATAACTAAAAAAACATGATCATAAGACATATAGAGAAATAAGGTTGATATTAATCAGAGAATATTTTCAATGAATCATAAAAAACCTTAAAATATGTTAACATAGATGAACAATTCCTTTTAAAAAGACATTTAAAGGTCACTTTGAGAAGAAGAAGAAATATCATTTTATTTTAAAACATTTTAAAATTAAAAATTCCTAAAATAATAGAAATATAATTTTCTTTAAAAACTTTTAAAAATTATAGGGGAAACTTGAGAATTAATAATTTCTATGCTCGAAGGAAAATGTGTGCATGAGATAAATAATTAAAAGAACATTCATTTCCCAGATTTATAAATAAAGTCAAACAAACTATTCAGAAAACTTAATAAATATTTCTTTATAAAACATTGAAAATAACATCAAATATTGATGAAAATGACATTATACAATAATTATATAAAAATAACATTCCTAAAACATTTTAGATAATTTTTATATGTAAAAAATATATTCTCAACCCAAAAAGAGGAAATAAAATCAGTTTTTGTTAAAAAAACATTTATTCATTTTTGAGAACCAAAGAGTCAAAAAAATGGATAGAAAACATGGAAACACATGAAATAATAATAGGAGAATAATATGGTTTTTAGAAGATAAATAAAATATAAATCCCCAAAGTAAATTTAAACATAAACAATCCTAATTAAAAATGAGATTTTATAATAAATCTTTATGGATTTAAAAAACTTTAGAATTAAAAACCCCTAAAAGAAAAAACCTAAATTTAAAATTAAAAAACCATGAATAAAAGGAATTCATGATAAAATAAGTTAAATGGGTATTATATACACTATATAAATGAAATTAAGTGTATAATATAAAATATGGCTAAATAGAGTGTAATTGAGACAAAAAACCTTTACAAAGATTGTAAAATTTGTGGTAAGAATAAATAAATGAATTGATTATGTGAAATAAAAGTAAATCCAAAGAATAAAATTTGAAATACAACATAAAATAATACTAGGTCATAACACACATAATCTTGGCATAACATATTCCATGAAGAAGTGACATAAATCATTGAAAATAAATTGAGTTAAGAATCTCTTACCTCAATTCTTGACTTGTCCCGTAGATTCAATAACATCCTAAAAAATGGAATTATATTAATTATATACTTGATTCAGAACAAATTTCATGTGTAATAAACCATCATTTCATGAAGTTATGAATTGAATTATTTTTCATTTTAACTTCTTTATTTTATCTTGGAAAGCATACCCTAAGGCCTAAGGGTGGTCTCGGGAGAATCTGGGGCTTATTCAGAGCCCGGAGCTCCAAAAATTGGAGAAATAGAATGGGATGCATGGTTACTGCATTGTTTGTGCTAACTATGCAACTCAACTATGTGAGGTACCTAATGAAGAGGAGAGGCCACACAGTTTTTCAGCAACAATGTGTATTAGGATACATGCTTATGTGAAAATTCCATACATCTTGATAGAGGCATTTCACATGGTCGACACACGGTTAGTAAAACCGTGCACTTATCCCATTTGAGTGGGGTTCTTAGGAAGTAGATAATGCACACAGTTTTTCCAAACATGTGGCCAAACCATGGAACCTGTTATTTTAAGGTGATTTTATGATTTCCCCTTGAATGTTTTAAAACCATTTCCTTTCAATTTATTATTCTATAGAAAATAAAACTCCCTCTTTTATTCTCATTGAGAACTCCTCCACAGACACTCCACCTAGGTTTTTCTGTTTATCCTCCACCTGGTCTTTGATTTTATCACCACTAGTTACGTTGGATCATAAATGGTAAGCACTTTAATCCTCTTGCATCCTGTCATAGTTTATCATCCTATTTATTGTTCTATTTTGGTGTGGGATAATGTGACCTATTTTAGGGAATTGGTTTGTTCTTAAATTTTCTTCTATTATTTTTCAAATCAATGGATGATACTTGACGAGTTGTCATCTATAGACCTGAGGTAGTTTTTATAGCAAATTTTCCTAAAAGTCTAGATGTTTTTTAGAATTTGTTGATGTGTCGCAGGCTGGAAATTTTCACATGTTGCCTTAAAATGATATCAAAATACATTAAATAGTTATTATATCTTTAATTACTCTCATATATTGTATTGATTGATTAGAGGATTCCGACCTCATTGATTGCTACACCTTCAGGTGTGCTAAGTTGAATAACCTTTCCTATATAAATGTTAAATGACCAAAGCATCATCTATGTGTTTGTATCGACCCTAAAATAGATTTTATTTTATTAATAAATTAATAAGACTTAATTAAAATTAATGGAAATAGGGTGTTATGGCCACACTATGTGTTATATATATTTATAAACATGAAATATGTGAATTGTGGCACCCAGAGTTATATAGGATTTATTGGATGCAAACTATTAGAGGTGACCCCTCATGTTTATTATTATTAGACCATGAATACTAGTCAGTGAACAAGGAATAAGGGTAATGTTGAGCATTGAATTTCACACTCATATATGATGGGTTTTGGGTATGATGTCTCACACCATTGAATTTATTTGGGTGATAAGTATGGCATTCCATGTTACTTTGTATCAAGTGTTGGGAAATACAACTCACCCCACTGTCTTGAGTTATTGGCATGACATATCAAATTCACATTAGGTCATGTCTAGTACCCTTACTAGAGCCTATGACTCATTATACTAGTTATGGATGCCTATGTTACGTACCAGGTCCAACTACAACCTAGTATCCATGTATATGCCACTATATGTCTTTACATATACAGTTTATATACATGTATACATATTATATATATATATGATTACTATATATATATGGTTTACTACTCAGACTCATTATAGACGATAATGAAGTTGGTAGAGTTGGTTAGGTGTCCTACAAGAACCTGAACCAATTGGTATTTATTTTCCAGCATTGTATATTATTCCTCATAAATGGACACTGCCTTAATATATACACTAGATGGATTATTATAGACATTGTTGGTGGTATCCTAATGAGTTTATCTCACACCCTAATCAGTTCACCTTTGGTTCCTGAGTAGACTTCATGGCTTCAGGTATGGATAAGGGTAAGTTCCCTATCATAGATGCTTGATCTATTTACTTATATCATGGAGTATAAGAGAAGAGGACAGAGCATATGTTCATGATGCTAGTGATTTTTTCTTTTTTCCATTTTGAACTTTTGTATAGCATGATGTATACACCTATACTATGAATCCCATGTATTCCATTTTTTTATATCAGCATTACATGACATCATTATGTATATGACTCAGCCTATGGATTTTGATTATTATTACTACTTGGATGTTTTATTTTCCACTGTGCTGGTTTGTGTTTTTTATTTCCGCCATGACACCTGTTATATCATGTACCTATTATTTCTATTTATTTATTATTACCATTGTGCCACTCTTATATGAGGGTATAGTATCTCCACTATACCACCTCATACCACCGATTCTAGTTAGATGCCTCTAGTGTATGAGGAGGCATGCTTGGGTCCATGTGACCCACCACCTTAGGGCACTATTTTAGTGGTTCCTGTGTCAGGTCATTACAAAGTGGTATCCAAGTAGTTTACTTTCTTTTGTATTCCTATTTTTGTATTAGAAAGAAGACTAGGAGGTAATTTAATTTGGTAATGAGCCTATTCTTGGGAGTAGCTAACCCACATATAGGGGAAACCCAAATTAATTGGGATGGATTATTACTGTTTTGGTTTTCAACTATTACAGTTGATTTGATTTCACCATTCGGTGAAAAAAATAATTTTGTGTTTTTATTGATATTGATACTATAATTATTATGTTTTTTACCTTTTACTGCTAATGAAAGGAGTTATCATCTCATGAATCATCTTAGGCTCCTTAATACTATTATTCCTTGAATTTTTCCATTCCATATCGACTTCTTGTGTATATTTTCCTACCATATATATTTAGTTTCAATATTATTATATATATAAATGTAATAATTATTCTTATTGGGATAATATAATTAGGTTAATTAAAGTTTATACATCAATTTAAATGTTTTTTACTTCATATATTATTGATTAAACCTTAATTAACCAATTATTCTATTTTGAGGGCTCTGGACCTATTGGTTCCATGGAATGAAAAAACGTTAGTTGGATGGATTACTTGAATGAAAAAGGTAATTTTTGGGGAAATAAATTTGATAAATCCTAAAAAGGTGATTCATGTAATTAAATATTTTCTTATGACCTATTATATCCTAATACCAGATGTAAAGGTCAGGGTGTTGTAAAATGATGTCCCAATTATAATTTATATGGAGTATGAATTTTATAAACTGGTAATGAAAAAACATATAAATGAACCATGACACCTATATATATATATTTATATGAAAGAGTAAGAAATAAAATTAAATCAAACCATTAAATGAATGGTTACCGGTAAATGGGATGCCAATTGTAATGTAAAGGGTGTTTTCCTCTATACCTTGCAATTAAGACTTCATATATCAGAACATCTATTTTGTGATACGAGGCCTAGAACTAAACATGAATTTAGTAGTGGGTAGATGGGAGTGTATCTTAGGTTTATTATGGACTCTTATGGTATTTCCCCTATAACTTAGACCTAGCTTTAGGAGTAGTCAAAGAGGTGATTTTTTTTCCATAAGAAGGTTTTGTACCTATCCTATATAAATTTTCAATCATTTTCTTGTTAAATTTATTTCTAAGATGTGTGTTTGGAATTGTAGAACCATTCCACCATGAAGGAATCAAGTTATATTCCAAGAAGGCAGTGACAACCATGAACTAGAGGTGGTGGTCCTGAGCCACCAGTATTACCTCCTGTAGTGCCACCAGAGGCACCACCTTCTATTCCATACATGGGGACTGATTCCTAGTTTTAAGAGGGTTTATTTCATAATATGTATTTCATTAAAGGTGTCACTCGACCTATATCGACTATGAAAAAGTTGACTTGGGAGTTTCAGTAGCAGTGCCCTCCCATATTTTTAGTGGATTCCATACCTCATACTATTGAGTAATGGATGAAATCCTTGCTTTTTGTATTCGAGATCTTGGAGACACCTCCAAAGTGGAGGGTCATGCTCCCTGTATATATGTTATGTGATTTTTCCAAGTGATGGTGGGATGCCATTATATAGGAATTATGAAAATGAGATATGATATGGAGGGATTTCTAAAAGATATTCTATGATTACTTCTTCTCATAGACATTGAGGGATGACTAGGATTGAGGGTTCATGAACTTGTAGTGGGGATCTATGTCTATCCTAGAGTGATCTTATTACTTTATTGAACTATAAAAATTTTCCCCGACCTTTGAAGGTGATGATATCATGAATTTGAGGTGATTTGAGGATGGAATATCATACACCATGCAATAACATGTTAATGTCTTCTAGTTGACTACTATTTCTGAGATATTCAACCAGGACATTATTATTATGTGGAATTTTAGGAAAAATGATGGTGCGAGGAAGGGCAGTTCAACACCCAGACCAACCAGTGTTTCTTCTAGTGGAAGGAAGAAGAGTTTTGAGGTTTCTTATAGGGGTTTTAGAAGTCATGAAACTCACACTGATAGCTTACTAATATGTTACCAGTGTGGGAGTCTCGGACACAAAAAAACCTAGTGTATGTGAGATCTAGTAGAGTGAAAAGGCTACAACCGGATGGTATATATCCACCTCTTCTACAAAACTTTTTCACCAGTTCCTTGTGATAAAGGATCAACACCTACTCCATGCTCTGGTGTGGGACCGGTAGTATCTCACCAAGAAGAAAATAAAAATACCACTAGCTTCTCAGGTCAAGGTGGTGGTCAAGGAAGAGGGAATCATACTTAAAACTTATAGTTCCAGCAAAGCAGGCCTACTCAGGGCTGTTAGGTTGTGACTCAGGGCCACAGTACGGGCTAGTTACAAGCAATTAAACATATCCCAAAGGGGAAGAGTACTGAAACTTCTACTATACTAGGTACAATTTTAGTAGCCTCTACTCTAGTGTATGATTTATTTAAAATAAGTGCATACAAATATTTTATATCTGTGGAAATTCTAGAGATTCAAGGCATCGAGATAGAATACTTTTTTGGCATGATGACACTCAATACCCCTATTAGGTATCTAATCAAAGAGTGTTTTCTAATGTAAGGATCATCCCCTTAAGATAGGTGGATATCTATTCATGTGTAATATTCTTATCCTCAATATGACATGGTTTGATGTAATTCTCAAGTTGGACTGATTAGTTCCTTATCAACATAACATCGATTATTATTACCGAAGGGTGATGTTTACATCACGATAGGGTAGTATACATATACACAAGGGTGATGGTATTTCCATTAATATCGAGATGGTCCTGATAATCAATCGATGGCTAGGGTGACCACCTAAATTTATAGACTCTTTGTAATGACCCAAACTTTCATTAATGAAAATTCCTCTTGATCTAATTAAATGTCTTATTATGGATATATAAAATGTGAAATTCATTGGTTTTATGTTTCTGGATTTTAAAATACTATTATGAATTTTGACCATTGTTAATATATCTGTTGAATAGTGATCACATGATTAGTATAAATATAGGGCTTTAACAAATCCAATTTACTCAAACAAAGGAAGCGATGACCTCATCCAGTAGACTTGCCCTGTATAAAGCCCATTTGTTGGAGCTCGTAAAGGAGGTGGCATCATTGGGCTTTACTCTTGACCAATCCCAAGCTGAGCTTGAATACGTTAAGCTCGAGCAGAACCGCCTATGAGAGAAGTGAAAGTTGATAGCGATTACCACTCGAGCAATGTTATCCGAGCCACCCCAAGAGTCTGTCACCATCCCACACCTTACTCTTCGGTCTTATGTAGGTGTTATAAGGGCTTATGTAACAAGACCTTAGCACTATGGTTATGCAAATTATTTTTTTATATAATAATGAACATACTTTCATTTTATTATTTTTACCTTGTAAATAGTTTTTTAAAGCACAAATAGTATTTTTAGTTAATGTTCAACTAAGAAATCTATTTTGATGAATTAATGGATTTTTGAATTAAATAATATTTTAATAAAATATTATTATTGTTATTAAATTAATTTTTATTAAATATAAATGATCATATAATTTTATGAATGCAATTGTAATTTTTATTAAGGTTTGAAATCCATTTTTGTCAAAACCCTTGAATTTTTGATAAATGTCGGTTTTTATTTTAAAAGTGGAAATTAAAATATTTAGAAAATTATTTAGATAAAATGAATATTATTTCTGGAATCAGGATGTCGAAATTATCCAACGGTGAATTTTTCATAATTTTCTGAGACAGTCAATTTTTTGGGTAAAAATTAAATACCGTATAAATATATAATGTGTTTTATGACATCATAATGACCCAATAGTGATGTAATAAAATACTATAAACTTTATGTTCATCCAGTATATGTTTTACCATTAAAATAATGTGATTTTGGGTTTGTTCGATTTATTTTACAAAGCTTTAGTGGACCCTTCAAGACTTGTTAAACATTTTTTCTTTTTAAATTGTTTTCCTTGGGAGTGTGACTCACCTCCACATAAGAAACCCCATTATTTTAAGAATTTAGGACTTTGGCCTAGTAAAATATTGTTTTCCACTCCCCTTTGTCAAAAACCATGGGAAAAAACCATTGGCTGGTTTGTGGTTTGAATTAATTTAATGTGAGGTGTCCCAACCCTAAATAATAAAGAATTCCCTCACCTTTCCTATATAAACCCACCCAAGATCCCACTTTCTTCTCACTCAAAGCCTTTTGAGATCATCCAACCTCTGCCATACTCTCCCTATAATCCTTCCAAGATGACCCAAGCTCCCAACAAGCCTCTCTCAAGCCTCTCTCAAGCATTTGGTAGCACACTTCCAAGTAAGGGTTTTTCTTCCTTTCTCATTTTTGTCCAATTTTCTTAATGTTGTTATGCCATTTTAATTTCAATTATAAATGTTGGGGTATGGTTTTTCACCTCTCCCATACTGCCCTATTTATGTTTGAATTATGATATACCCTTTTATCTCTCAATAAATTCCTCCCATGTACACTCGTTACTATGCCGAAATTCTGGAAGTAATTTATCTCTCCTCACTTACATTCAAGAAATTATTTTGTATCATGAATCAAAATTCCATTAACATTGTTGGGACATGTATCTATATGACCCCATTAATTTTCATTTTATGTAAATATAATAAGACATCCCTTTATCTCTCATAAAACATTTTTATGAATTCTTACATCACGCTGTTACGCTACCGAAATTGCACCGATTTTCCAAGCCAATGTCATTGTGTAGTGAATACCATGCATATTTCTCTATCAATGGTATTAACCTTTATACACATTTTCTTATTGATTATAATTTTTCAAGTATGAATTCAAAATTCCATTATTTTGGAATAAATGATGATGTTTTATGAATCCATGTTATATGATCCATGTGACACACTTATTCTTGAAATGAAATGTTTAAGAAGGGTGCGCCCTTATAGCGCTCCAATACATTGGGTAAAGTATAGTATCATGACACATCATGTGAAATGGGTGTTTAATCATGTTAATTTAAGTTCAATGAGGTTTTACTCGTGCTTCATGTGCAACAAGGGTTTACTCATGCTCCATGTGCAACGAGCCTTGGCTCATGCTAATTCCATGTTAAGTATTGTTGCCACATTTCCATGTTATGATCATCATGATTTATCATGCCTTTATGTTTATGCTTATCTTGTAATATATTGATATGCCTATTGTCTAACATGTATCATATTCCTCATGGTATTCCATGATTATTCCCTTACTGGGCTTTATAGCTCAGCCTTTTCTTATGCATGTCCTCAGGTAATCCCATGCAATGCTAAGTACGAGGGAATGTAGTGGTCATGTAAAGAAAGTTTTCAATAAAGATATTGTTTTTCATGTTTTAAGTTGTTATGTAATGATCCTAATCTAGAAAGAGACTAGAAATATCGATCTTCTATGTTGTATCAAGTGAAGTTTAAGTAATAAATTATGTTTAATTGTGTAATAAAAGACCAGGGTTGTCATAGTTGGTATCAGGGGATAGGTTTAGTTATTTTTGGGATTAGGATTATAAAACCCTAGTAAAGCCTTAGGGACAAGACTAAGTATAATAAAAACATACCTAAGTATTGGTGAGTATTGATTAAGTGGTTTATCAAACAAATACATCCTTGTCTAGATACGAGCAGGTAGAGGTGACTCTAGCACAGATGTATCCTATGGGTAAAACCCAAAAACACCACTTTGGGCTAGACTTGCATGAGAACTAGTGAACGACAATGGGTCTTGCTTCACTCTTGATTATGACACTCCTGAGGGATATTCTTTGATAAATTCAAAATCTTATTATGAACCCTTATTAAGGGAATTAAAAAAAATTCCCCTAAGAATATATGTTTGAAAGTAGATCATGGATAACATAGATTGAAGCCTAAGTTAAGGAAATAAAAGTTATTTATAAGTCATCACTTTTTCCCTTTGATTACCCTTTATGTGTTACCCCTAACTTTACTTTCATTAAGGAATAATAAATCTTTAGATTTCAAGTAGTTTAATATCACAATATTATCATGTATAGAGGGTAACTCAAAATTTGATATGTTTTGTTAGCAGGATAAATGATAGTTTTGATATGGAAGGGGAAGAATCTCATACAAAACTCTTGTCCCTTCCCGAGGACTCAAAAACCTCCTCCATACCATGAAATCATCTGGGATCATGGCACACCTATGATCAAATATTAAGCCCCCAACTCTACTACCTTTCAAGATGAGGGAGGTACCATCAGGGTATTTTCAAATATTTCACCCTATCTAGAAAATATGATGCACTATTTGATTTTAGAATAGTTGCTGAAGAGGGAGACCTCTGAGCAGCTTATATATACATAGTCTTATCTTCCAGAATTTTTGGAAACTTAGACAATATATTAAAATAACCACAGTTCAAAAATTTCAAATCTGACTCTGTCAGAATATTTTACAAAATCCTGGTACATGGTGATGTTTTAAAACTATACGTTAGTAAAAAATATTTTCAAAAAGTGCATCATATTTTCTATCAATACGATCCAAGTTGCACGGACTGCATCTGGACTAAGGAAGTGGCAGACTTTGAATGTGGATTGAGGTATTGTTGCACTAAGTGGTCTCTCGCTCCCCATGATCGATGTGATAATGAGGGTTGGGGAATTTTTAATGGTGTTGGGTAAGTATCCCTAAAGTTGTGTTTAAATTTTAGAGTTCTTTTTTATGTAATCAAATTGTGAGGACACAATTTTTTTAAGGGGGTAAGATTGCAACGACCCAAACTTTCATTAATGAAAATTCCTCTTGATATAATTAAATTTCTTATTATGGTTATATAAAATGTGAACTTCATTGGTTTTATGTTTCTGGATTTTAAAATAACGTTATTAATTGTGACCATTGATAATATAGCCATTGAACAGTGATCACATGTTTAGTATAAATATAGGGCTTTAACAAATCCAATTTACTCAAACAAAGGAAGTGATGACCTCATCCAGTAGACTTTCCCCATATAAAGCCCATTTGTCAAAGCTTGAAAAGTAGGTGGTGTCATTGGGCTTCAATCTTAACCAATCCCAATCCTAGCTTGAATACATTAAGCTCGATCGGAACCGCTTACGAGAGAAGTGGAAGTTGATAGAGATTATCACCCAAGCAATGTTATCCGAGCCACCCCAAGAGTCTGTCACCATCACACACCTTACTCTTCGGTCTTATGTGGGTGTTATAAGGGGTTATGTAACAAGACCTTATCACTATGGTTATGTACATTACTTTTTTGTATATAATAATGAATATACTTTCATTTTATTATTGTTACCCTGTAAAGAGTTTTTTAAAGCAAAAATAGTATTTGTAGTTAATGTTCAACTAAGAAATATATTTTGATGAATTAATGGATTTTTGAATGAAATAATATTTTAATAAATATTATTATTGTTATTAAATTAATTTTTATTAAATATTGTTTCGCACGGAATCCGGGGATGACCTCCTGGACGGGAGATTCAAACGTTCCGATCGGTTTCTAACAGGTTTGTTCGTAGAACCGGAAACATCCAATGATTCCACATCCGTTTGGACCTACTTTCCAAAGGCAGGCGCTCATTAGCTTATGGACTAATGAGGCTTAGGAATTTGCATTGGTCGAGAGGATGGGAGGTCGGACTCATCACACCTTTTTGAGGGGAATTATTGTCTACTCCGGGACTCTCTTTATAGATTTAAGTTATGTTCGTGAATCCTTATTACATTACCAAGTATAAAATGTGCTTTCCTTTAGTTTTAACAATCAATGATTAAATATGCAAGAAATTTAGAGAATCTTTTATATGTATTCGAGGTTCTTCATCAATAGAGAATCATCTATATCTGTTTAGAGATTCTTGGTCAATGGTATCCTTCAAAACATTTATATAAAAGTCTCTTGGTCATTTATGATGACCAGGCTGGTTTTAAAGCCACTCAGTGGGGCACTTGAAGTTTATCGTCATTCAGAAGGACAAATATTATTTCAAAGTTGGGATCTAACCCATAAATGGGCTACCTACGTATCCTTTGTTTTGTAAAAGGAATCAGAACCCACGTAGTTCGAGTAATGGAGTATGATGTTTATGATTGATGGCTCAAAAAATGAATGTCATAATTACTTTTACACTCTAAGCTCACGTGAGTCATGCTCGGTGTGAGAAACAAGAGGTATTAGTAAAATTTAGACAATTGTGCCATGAAAGATGAAATCATAAGAATTTGTTTGGGGCTTATGTATGGATGACTTCCCAGATAGATGAAGGTTTAGGATCTACTTTTAGGGAAAAAATCCATGAACAGGGTCCATAAAGTTATATGTGCTTCATGGAGATTTTGAATACTCTAATCTTGGGGCTTACTCCTAAGGAGGATGCCCAAGTTAGGAGAGGACTTATGATTGGGTTTTATTCCTGAAAAGGAGACCCAAAGTTATGACTGGGTCTTTATTCCTGAAAAAGGAGACCCAGGTTAGGGATTAAGGTTTGGGGCTTACTCCTGAGGAGGATGCCCAGATTAAAGGTTTTATAACTGGGGATTATTCCTGAAAAGGAGACCCAGGTTAAGATTCTCTCATTTTAAAGTATGAGGTTGAATGAATGAACTCTCCGTATTTTAGTGACATAAGGATATTTACATCACTAGACTTTAAGAGAGATTTCACAGAATTCCTTTCAGATAGGAAAGTCAAATCAAGAAATCATGCCATAAATGGATTTGAAGAGTGTCTTGAAGACTGAATCTTGAAAAGGAAAGGTGAAATGGCTTAAGAGGGGTAAAATGGGCAAGATGGGCACCCAAAAAGATAGGGGCGCGCAAGTCTTGAAAGGCGCGCAAGTCCTGCGGCGGTGCGCAAGTATTGGCCGCGCAAGTATACTTGCGCGACACATGGTGTACTTGCGCGATTTTCAATCAGAATTGAAATACTTGAGCGAATCTTGATAAAACCCTTTAGAATCCCCTTGAGGTTCTTCCAAAAAAGGGACGCGCAAGTTATATTGAAGGAATTAAGTCGGCACGCAAGTGTTTGATAAGTTTCAACACTTAGGCCTTCCTTCTTCTCTTTAGATCTTCCGTTCTAGGTAAGAAATTACCTTAGAAGTGTTTCGGAAGCTTTGAGAAGAGACTTGGGCATCGGGAGCTTCAATCCGAGTTTCTGGAAAAAGATCCTCTCGAATGGGGGGCCCACAGGGTCTATTTATAGGCAAAAGAAGACCCAGGGCGGTTACCGGGCGGTTACCATTTAGGTCGCGCAAGTCACCTGCGCGACCAAGGTAGCCGCGCAAGTATACTTGTGCGGCAGTGGTATAACTTGCGCGGTGGTTTGCTGTTGATCCTTTGTTCATGCCTTTGTCGATTTTTCATGTTTTCTTCAAAGGATGAATCACTTTCAGCTGAGATATTCCCTTTTCCGATCTTTAGATTCTGTGACGAAAGGAGCGTCAACAAAAGTCCCCCCTCAGAGTTGGATCCGGAGAGAAATGAGGATTTGACTCTGAGGAAATCGAATCCCTCCAAAGGAAAAGGGAGGGCGCGCAAGTCTTTCAGTGCGCAGAGGGCGGCGCGCAAGTCTGCGTCGCGCAGGCCTTAAGCGCTCTGGGTGTGGCGCGCAGGTAGGCTTCCTGGCCTATAAATACACGGCCTCATCTCCGTTACATGCATCTGGATTTCCGGATTTCTCGAGCTCTCGCCGCGCAAGTCTTCCTCGCCGCGCATGTCTCTTGTTTTCACTGTTTCCTCGCTGCCGCGCTACTCTCAAGGTAATAGGGCTTGCGCGGTAATACTTGCGCGACAAAAACTTGCGCGGCACATGTATTACTTGCGCGATATCTCCATACTTGCGCGCCTTAATGCCTTAGCCATTTTTTTGAATTCTTTCACAAATTTTATGAAAAAATAAACTCATTTAAGAGTTAAATTTATTCAACTTCTATGCAGATTCAATGGCTCTTAGACCTGGATTAATTGATGAACTGGCTAGCAAGCGGATAGATGATATGATGGATATCATTGGCCCTGATTACTATACTGTCAAAGACAATACTCTTCCAGATTTGGCTAAGTATCTGAAGAAATATCATCGCGAATTTCCTCACTGCACTTATCTACCTTTGTATGGTCATGGTCATCTGCAAGAAGTCATTATTCCAGAAGTAAAGAATTATCTTCCATTTTCGTGGTTTCAGAATTATACCAATTTTGCTTCAGCAAATATCTCAGGCGGAGGAGTATTTCAAACTGCTGGAACAGTGGAGAAGGCTTATGTGATGCATCATAGCCCTTGCACACCAGATCTGAAAAAACATACACCTGAGCTTCAACCACATTGTCATCCTTCAATCTTCCGAAATGCTTAGATGGATCAATCCAAAGGCTGGAAGAAAATTTGGGATTTCCGTCCTGGGGGAGGTGTGAAGCCAACTTGGATGTGGGTATACTGGGTGCGACAGACTTGCGCAGAGTTTATTGAGGATCTGAAGAGAGCTGCAATATATGAGGCTGTTTGGGTTGGGCAAACATATATTTACAGACATGATAACTTCGTGCCAGAGATACTCAGCCACTGGAGCCCAGCGACTAATTCTTTCCATTTGACTCATGGAGAAGTAGGTATCAGTTTGTGGGATGTCCACAAGATTTCAGGAGCTCCAATCTTGGGTGATATGTATGATGAATTCATTCCTCCCAAGGTGACTTGGAATGATCCAGAGAAGACTCCTGCTTTGGCTCGAGAATTATTTAAAATCTTTCACAGGCTCAAGAGTTCAGAGACCTCATTAACTCATTTTAGAAAAGATATTCATCCGGAAGAATGGATGAATGTGTTTCTTACTGAGAAGAAAGGGATAGAGCCAAAAGAAAAAGGATCCAAGAAAAAGAAATCCAAGGATACCCGGCCCAGACGTCCTACCACTTGTCCAAAACCTGAGAAGAGAGGAGCTCCTGGCACATTCTGGCCAACTCTAGAAGCAGGAGAGTTTGAAAAATGGGGATATGAAGTGAATCAAAGAATTCCAAAGAAAACTCATCTGGCGGGTTTCTTGGCAATGTGGCTCAGTGTTTATCTCTTGCCGGTCAGGGATTCGAAGGGAGGCGTTAGGCCAGGGACCTTCGTCATTGCGGCTAAGTTGGCTGAGGGAAAAATGGTTGGGTTAGCTACCCCCATTTTAGCAAAGATTCACAGGAGTTTACTTCACGTCTTCTAGGGTAAATCTCCTTTAAGAATAGTGGGACCATTCCAGGTTTTGTGGGGATGGATCGCCACTCACTTCAGGACTTACAATGTACAGAATGGATTACAAATTCCTGGAAGCTCTTTCAGACCGTCAGTGCAAGCATTCTCTGGAATTGCTCCATTAGATGTTAATGTTTATGACATGAAAGTAAGACTAAGCATGTATAAGGAATTCAACTTCTTTCCTTATGGAAGTCCGCCATCCGGGCGGTTTGTTGATGATGGGAAAGCCCATTTGGATTTGAGGGCATACATGTTAGCTTGCAGGGATGGCGTGTTAGTAGCCAGGATTGATGGAGAAATCATATGCGAGGCCTATGCTCCATATAGATTTGCATGCCAATTCAAATGTTTGCAACAGATTGTTGTATCCCCTCCAGTACATGTCAGGTTAGAGCAACATCTGATGGTTGCTCGACAACTATGGTTGCTGACATCAAGAGAGAAGACCGGGGCAGTATTTGATCTACCAGTTGAAAAAGCGGCACATTATCTGACTACATTTTATGCTGAACACTGGATAACATCATACCCTAAAGGGATATTGAATCACCCAGTATATCAAGTGGGAAAGAGGAAGAGGACTGTAGAGAAAGAAACTCTTCCTCATAAAGGTGACGCTTCTCCACCTGAAATAGGTTCAACAGACTCCTCTTCTAGAACTGATTCATCGGATTATCACGATGGGGATGATGAGGCACAACCGGCAGCAAAGCGGTTTCGTGCCCGATATAATCCTCCGACCAGAGTTAAAAGACCCACTCCATCAGCTCCTGGTGAGTTATTTGATTGTAATAACTTCAATCACTGCTACTTTATAAAGTAATAAGCCTTACTTTCTTATTCTCTATCTGTAGTTGCAGGAGTCGGGAAGAAATTAAAATCAAAAATTGTAGGACCTTCCTCACAGCCTTTATATCTAAGACCAGAGGCTGTTCAGCTATGACAGAGCTTATACTGTGATACTGAGACCGCCTGGCTGGATTTTTGTGAGGGCCTACAACTTCCTGGGATAGGATATCTTCTAGCTTCTAAAGACCTTCAATACGGAGATAACCCCAATGAAGTGCGAGCTTACATCAGAGAGCTGGAAATGCTCATATATGCCACTGATAATTCGGTTCCTATCACCAGGCGGGTGAAAAAAATGATTGATCGTGGAACCACTGAGGGGGCTGGTGGTTCTGGAGATGAGGAATGGCAAGAGTACGTGGCTCCTAAAGATGTAAGTTTTCTTTCCTTATTTTCTTTTCAACTTGATTTTAGTTGAAGCTTTGTTACTTAAGGAAGTTATTTTCTTCATCTTGCAGCTTGCAAAGAAAGGAACCGGGGTTCCTTCGCCACAATATAGCCCTGGTGGTACTGCTATCGGGGATGCTGCTGATTCTCCTCGCGAACCAGGCGAGATATCTCCAGGCCAGCAGGCCATGAATGAGGCACTGGACATAGCCTTTCATTCGCCAATCCAAGTGCCAATAAGGGAGACTACTGATACTCCGAAAAAACAAAAGAATCCAAGGCAACGAAGGAGGAAATCCATATCTAAACGTTTCATTAGTAGTGGTAAGTCCTTCGAACAATCATGAGTTTATACCCATAATCATATGGTTACTCATATTTCTGAGGATTGCAGGGGCTTCTTCAATTTCCCCCTTGAGGGAAGGGACTGATCCTTCTTCAAAGGTCGTGGAAGGTGCTGTAGAACAATCACAGACCCAGGATGACTTGGTTGCTCCTGGAGAAGAGCTACCATCCATTCCCAGTATCCCTCTTATTACTGAAGATGCTGTCCAGGGTCAGGGGTTGCAGGACATAAGTCGGCAAGAAGACGTAGCAAATGTTCCCACTGGTGAGACTAACCAAGATTCTGAAGTATCATAGGATGAAATGATGAATCAAGGAATGACTTTTTAAGAATTTTATGATCATGCTAAGTTGTCATGTGATTTAGAAGACCTTGGGCGTGAGTGCTACCCTTCACCCAAATTTTTTTAAAAAAAAATATACTTCTAACCATGATGGAAAATAATATGCAGTTTCTTCCGTAGAAGCCGCTGAACTGCCAATGCCCGAAGAGGGTGTGGACACTGATGTCAACCCTATCATTGCAGAAAAATTAGCTCAAGTAGAGCTAAATCCAATAAACTCTCCTGAGACCCATCTTGAAAATCCTGTTGAAACTGGGAAAGATAAGGAGAAGTATTCTCAGGTTGCTGAACCACCATTGGGTAATGGATAACAATATTTGTTATTGTACTTTATTCGCAAGACAATCCATTCTTTTTTTATCCTTTGAAGCTGACTAAACCTTTCAATTAATCATGCAGGACCATCAACTGCAATGACTAGACCCGAAGATGAGGCCTCAGCCTCTGCCCCAACGGGAATTGAAAGTGAAGAAGCACAAGTCAGGGGGAAAAGGGCAGGACAAGGCACCTCCCTAAGTGCGCTAATTCCAGATTACATACCCCCTTCTGATGATGATATTGAATCAGATCCAGATATGCTTAAAGCATTCAGTTTTTCACGACGTAAGGCATGGAATAACATATGGAACATCATATCGGGGGTGCCTTTAGAAGAGCTACCATCAAAAATTTCCCGATTGTCATCCCAATTTGTTATAATGGGACTTGGTGGTTTTGGGTATGAAAAGATCCATGCTGCGGTGAAATAGATCATTTTCAGGAGGGAGAAAGTGCAGACAAGTCGCGAAGATTTGACCAGAGTGAAATTGTCAGTCAACATAGGCGAATTTGAGGCTGTGATATCCCAGGCTGAAGCTGATTATGCTGTCAAGATGAAGGATCTGAAGCAAAAAATCAAAGAAAAGGTCGTCCAACAGGTGCAACTCCAGCAACAGTTAGATGCTGTTACTGGGGAACTTGATCATCTTAATAAATCATTGGATGAAACTCATATGAATGGCATGAAAGCCATCGCAGATGCTAAGAAGGCACTTCAGCAAGCTGAAAAGAGTGAAGCTGGTCAAGTGCACGAGCTTCAAGTAACTGCTGATAAGGCTCAGGATGCTATACATCAAATGAAAACTTATGTTGACAATCTTCTGTAATTTCTTGAAAGAGAGAAGAGACTCCAGTCTGTGGATGTCCTTCTAACTCTTGTGTATCAATGAAAAAAAAACACTTTTGTCTTCAATCATTTGTACCTGCATTCTTCCATTACCTACTTCAAATTTACTTAAGCCAATGGGCTTAGTAATCATAGTTTGATTTTTACTAGGATTATTACAAATAACCCTACAAACTTTGAATCTTTTAACTGCTCAATATTACCTAAATCATACAAAAAATGTATATTTAGTGAGCTGGAACTTGACTTTTATTCAGAGTTCCTTTGTCTTTTGTGTGGGCAGTTTAAAGTCATGCACGCCAGACATAAAGGGGCTAATGTTTAAGGTCGAAATAGCTTTGACCGAAAATGGATTAAAAAATGGATTCAATTCCTTGACAGTTTATATGAAAACATATTACCATACTCAAGTATGAGAGAAAAAATGTAAACCATGGCTTAAGAATATTTGAATCTGAGGAATGATATGAAAAATATCTAAAAGGCATTAGAAGAAGTAGTTCCCAAGAATGAAGTTACTATTATTTAACAAAACCCGTTAGGGGGTTGAAATATGCAGGGCCACCTATGGGCATTGGCTGCATAGTCAAATAAAATAGCATCTTTTGGCTGACAAGTCTGTTATGTGGACTGTTTATGCAAGGCCACCTATGGGCACGTGCTGCATAGTCAGGAAAAAGAACTCCCAGAAATTTACTTTCCTAGTGCTAAAAGCCAGGGAAAGTTTATGGAGATTCAAATTTTCTAAAGCATAGAGTTTGTTGTATGGAAAGAGGTACTTGAATATGGAGAAGATATTTCCAAATAAGAATATCGAAGAACTGGATGAATATCACTCCTACGAAGGTCTGACCCAAACATAGGGAAGAAGAATAAACCATAGACTTGAATACTTTCAGATCATGAAAAAGGATATGGGACAAATATGTTAAGGATGGCTATATTTTTTTTTCGCGGATCCCTACATATTGTTATTTAAGACAAATAAGGACAAAAGAGGCATTCTTCCCAAGAATGAAGTTACTATTATTTAACAAAACCCGTTAGGGGGTTGAAATATGCAGGGCCACCTATGGGCATTGGCTGCATGGTCAAATGAATAGCATCTTTTGGCTGACAAGTCTGTTATGTGGACTGTTTATGCAAGGCCACCTATGGGCACGTGCTGCATAGTCAGGCAAAAGAATTCTCAGAAGTTTGACATTTTTGTGACTAGAAGTCATGAAAAGGGTTATGAAGATCTGAAAATATTTAAGGTTAGGATTATAATACATAAAGACGGGTATTGTCCAATGTATATAGAGATACATGGGTCAATGAAAACCATAATCATGTTGTGGCTGGGTCCTGAATTGAAACTTGGACTTCACTACGTATCTCATAAGAATGAGAATCAAGCCATACGTAGTTCTTGAAATGCAGTTTAACGTCGTGCATGACGAAAGTATGAGTGATCTTAGTTTAGGGTCATAGAATTCGGACCATAATAATGAATACACAGTGTGTGTTTTCATGAGGACTTTTCAGCCAAGGGACTGAAAGTGAAATTTGGGGTTAGGCCCAAAAGACTTGGGACTGGATTCGAGGGACACTCGAATGTTCCTACGTATCCCATAAGGATGGGAATCAAGTCCACGTAGTTCTAGAACTACCCTTTGTACAAATTTGGTTCGTACATGTGAAGGGTGAAAGGGGACTTTAGTGCAATGATGGTTTAACCTGAGATAAAAAGTTTAGGCATTACCATGTATGCACGCAGTCTTTTGAAATGAAACATGATTGAAAAAAATCAATGTCAATAATGGTTCCTTCTCAAATGAGGAAATCAAAAAAAATTGTAGTTTATTGTCGTACCGGACAAAAGTGTTGTATAGTTTAACGTCATATAACAAGGACAAAAGTGAATCAATGTAAAGATATTGATTCCAGGGGCGGTTTCACAAATCAACATCATATGAGGTTGTGGTGAACCGATGTGAAGAGATTGTTTTTTGGGCTTGAACCCTGGGAGGTTGCCTACATACCCAGCCTGGAGGGCAAGGATCAAAGTCCGTGTAGTTCAATTAAAGAATGAATCAATGATCAAGTTGTTCTTGTAGACAATGATCTAATAAAAAATATTGTTGGGACTTACACATGGTTAGTGGCCCAAAGGGAGTGTTATGGTTGATGTTCGCTCTAAGCTCACGTGAGTCATACTCGGTGTGAGAAACAAGAGGTAATAACAACCTTAACGATGTACAGTTTAATGTCATGTAGTAGGGACAAAATACAGTTTAATGTCATGTAGGACATATCAAGGATTTTCTGTACAGTTTAGCGTCATGTAGTTAGGACGATGGGGATAAAATAGTTTAACGTCATATTGGACGAAAGGGGGACTGTGCAGTTTAATGTCATGCAGTAAGGACAAAAGAGTGTACCATTTTAACGTCATGTCGGACGAAGGTGCGAAATAGTTTAAGGTCATATGCATGGACCGTGAATGGTGCAGTTTAATGTCATACTGGACTTTTGAGATTATATAGTTTAACGTCTTTCCGGACGTGAGGGACTTTTATACAGTTTAGCGTCATGTAATTTAGGACGTCACAGTTTAACGTCTTGCTGGACATAAGGGATTTGCAAAATAGTTTATGGTCATATACATGGACCAGGGATGATGCAGTTTAAGGTCATGCTAGACGGTTTAGGGAACTTTTTCACCGTTTAATGTCGTGTGGGACGAAGCTGCAGTTTAAAGTCATACTGGACCATTGCTGTATAGTTTAACGTCATATAGCAAGGACGAACTGGTGCTGTACAGTTTAAAGTCATGTAGCTAGGACTAAGGTGAACCAATATGAGGATATCAGTTCTGGGGACTTTTTACAGTTTAACGTCATGCGGGACGATGAAAGTGCCACACAGTTTAATGTCATGTTGCTAGGACACAATATAGTTTAATGTCATCTCGGACATTGAAGGTGACACAGTTTAACGTCATGTTGGACGAAGTTGCAGTTTAAGGTCATACTGGACCATTGCTGTATGAACCAATTGTAAGAGTCTTGGTTCTGGGAACAATATTTTGTATTTATACAAAATACTTCTTCAGAAATCTGGCATTAGTTGGAGTCGTGATGTGTTCTCCATCCATTGAGATCAGAGAATACGCTCCATTGGAGTAGACCTTATGTATTGAATAAGGTCCTTCCCATTTTGGTTCAAGTTTGGGAGGCTTCTTTCCTGGTATCATTGGTGCTCTGAGAACCAATACCAATTCTCCCTGAATGAATGAACGAAGACGAACTTTTTTGTTAAAAGCTCGTGCTATCCGATTCTGATAGATTTACAAGTGGTGCAAAGTGCACAATCTTTTCTCATCTAACTGTTCCAATTCATTCAACCGCTTTTGGGATTGCTCATCTGTTGATAACTGATCACAAATGGCTATTCTGAGTGAGGGAAATTGAACTTCAATTGGCAAGACTGCTTCTGTTCCATATACCAATGAATATGGAGTAGACCGCGTTGCATTGCGAGTGGTAGTCCGATAAGCCCATAAAGCATGAAAGAGTTTATCAGGCCATGACTTCTTATCTTTATCCACCATCTTTTGCAGTATGTTTGAAAGAGTCTTGTTGAAGGCCTCTATCTGGCCATTAGCCGCTGCATGATATCGAGATGAATGGTTGGACTTAATGTTGTATTCTTGATACAATTTCTTTACCTCAGAAGAACAGAAGTTGGTGCCGTTGTCCGTCAATATGGTATGAGGGACACCAAATCTAGTAATGATGTTAGACTTGATGAAGCTAACAATGCATTTAGAACTGACTTCTTTGAGAGGTACTGCCTCTGCCCATTTGGAAAAGAAATCAGTAGCAGTAAGAATGTACTTAAACTGCTTGGCCGTAGCTGAAGGGTAAGGTCCCACCACATCCATTCCCCATGTGGAAAATGGCCATGAGTATTTATCTGTATGAAGCAACTCTAGAGGTTGATGAATGAAGTTGGAATATACTTGGCATGAATGACACTTCTTTGTGAAATTAACACAATCTTGTATCATTGAAGGCCATAAGTATCCAAGCCTTCGAATTTGATCAGACAGTCTATGTCCAGACTGGTGGGCACCACAGACTCCTGCATGCACTTCTTTTATGACAGCCATTGTCTCTTCACCATCAATACATCTGAAGAGAACTCCATCAAAACCACGTTTTTAGAGAATTTTCTCGAGGTGGTTTGGACCATCATAAAGAGTAAAATTGACCACACGTCGCCGAATTTGTTCTTTCTCGGCTCTATCAGGTGGAAGTGTTCCATTTTGAAGGTATTCCTTGATAGGTGACATCCATCCTGTAGTATGACCATACGGTTCAGGAATGGGACTAATTTCATTAATTTCCTCTGTTCTGACTTAAACATAAGGTGAAATTGCACGACGGTGGGCAATACAGATGGTTGTCTCGTCCCGATTTGGATTTGCTAAAGCTGTGGCTATATTAGCTAGTGCATCAGCTTGAGCATTTTGTGATCTTGGGACATAAGAAAATGTCGGTTCTGAAGGGAATTCCGACATTAACTCTCTGACGTAATCATACAAAGGGATTAATTCTTCTTTTCTGATGGCATAATCCCCATTGATTTGTTTGATTACCAGGTTTGAATCACCTTTCACCTTTAAGTGATTCACTTGTGCTTGAAGTGCTAACTCCAAGCCTGTAATGAGAGCTTGGTATTCAGCTTCATTATTGGTACCACCTTCCCACAACAAAAAGGAATAAGGTAACACTGCCTTATCTGGAGAAATGAGCACAATTCCTAAACCAACTTTGTTGAATTTAGGATTTTCCATTTTCTTCCCGGTTGGACTTCTAGAAGCACCATCAAAATACATTTCCCATGTTTGAGGACTCTCTTGAATAGAGAAAACTTCCTCATCAGGGAGTTCGATATCTGAATACGTGTCTTCCTCTAAAGGATGTTCAGCCAGGAAATCAGCCAGAGCTTGGCCCTTAATTGCCTTTTGAGACACATACTGGATGTCGAACTGCTGTAGAATAACCGCCCACCTTGCCAGACGTCCTGTAAGCATTGGATGACTAAGGATGAATTTGAGTGGATTATTACGAGATACCAATTGGACCTCATGATGTTGCAGGTAGTGTCTCAGTTTCTGAACTGCAAAGATTAATGCTAGGCAGCACTTTTCAATACTCGAATACCGGGTTTCTGCTTCAAGCATAGTTCTACTAAGATAGTAGAGACTATTTTCATTCCCAGCATCATTCTTTTGAGCGAGAAAGACACCCAATGATCGCTCTAAAGCTGTCACATAGAGGATAAGAGGCCTACCCTCAACAGGTGGCATGAGTACTGGTGGACTTAAGAGGTATTTCTTGAGAACATCAAATGCTTCTTGACATTCTTCAGTCCACTGGTAAGTGACTCCTTTCTTCAATAATTTGGTAAAGGGTAAACTTTTGCCTGCCAAATTGGCGATGAAACGCCGAATATAGGCTAAGTGTCCTTGAAGTCCTCTTAATTCTTTCAAATTCTGAGGAGGTGACATACCAAGGATTGATTTGGTCTTCTCAGGATCGACTTCAATACCACGATGGCGTACAACAAAGCCGAGGAATTTTCCTGAGGTTACCCCAAAAGCACATTTTAAGGGGTTCATCTTCAAATTATGTTGTCGAAGCTTGTGGAATATGACTTCCAAATCATCCAAGTGATCAAAACGTTGTTTGGATTTAACCACCAGATCATCTACATAGCATTCAACAAATTTCCCTAGAAAAGGTTTGAAGATACGATGCATGGCGCGTTGATATGTTGCACCTGCATTCTTTAAACCAAAGGGCATCACCCGGTAACAAAACACACCTTGAGGAGCTCTGAAGGCTGTATATTCCTCATCTTCTGGGGCCATTTGGATCTGATTATATCCAGAATATCCATCCATGAAAGAAAGTACTTCATAGCCAACCGTCGCATCAATTAAGAGTTCTGTAATCGGAACTGGGAAATCATCTTTAGGACAATACCGATTAAGATCTCTGAAATCGATGCAAACCCTAATTTGTCCGTTCTTCTTCTTTACAGGGACAATATTAGCCAACCACTTGGGATATTGAACTTCTCTGACGAAGTTAGCTTTGATAAGCTTATCCACTTCAGCCTCGATTTTGGCAGCATAGGTTGGGTGTGTTCTTCTCGCAGCTTGCTTGAATCCTCGATGTTCTTTTGGCAAACCCAAATGATGGGTGGCAACATCAGGATCAAGGCCAGGCATCTCTGTATAATTCCAAGCAAAAATATCTTTATTTTGCTTTAAAAAAGAAATATACATCTCTTTCTCTTCAAGGGTCATGGCCGCACTAATTAAAGTGGGGCGTGGATCTTTCTCTGTACCCAGATTTACTTCTCTGAGTTCATCCACAATGGTAGAGATACCCTCTTCAAATGCTGGAGGAGCATCTCTGAGATCTTCCTCTTCCTCTTCATCATGTGTTATTTCTTCCGTTTCTACTTGCAAAGTAGATGAAAAAACGAAATTCTCATGATCATAAGAAATGTCAAAATTTTCACATTTTGAAGAAGAAGCTTCCATTTCCGACCCTATTGATGATAAAGGGTCTTCTTTGGGAAATAAAGAGGAGATGATGGATTGAGAATCAACATCAATATTCACCTCTGGTGTTGCTATAACTTCTTCTGGCCTGATTAGCGAAGTATAGACTTGTTGGATTTCAGCAGACGAAATGAAAACGTCACCACTTATGCTTTCATCACTGCTTGGTAAGTTACCAATTTCTCCCATGTTGTCTGGCTCGATTGCCGTAATTGACATTATGGATCTTTCCATAAGAGTATTTTGATTTGGGCCTATTTTGTCAATTTGACTGATAGGTAACACATAATCTGTACTCACATGTGAAAATGGATTTATTGGAATTTTTTCCAAACCATACGGAGCATTAACTTTGGTAATTTCCTTCATTGTTGATTTTTCTCTTCCCTTCATGTGATAAAATTCCGCCTCAATGTATTGAGACTCACATGTCTTGAACGAGGCCTTATCACCATACAATGTTCCAACTTGACCATCGAAACAGTATTTGAGACATTGATGGTATGATGACGGAATAGATGCATGCTGATGTAGCCAGGGTCTTCCAAGCAAGATATTGAAAGCTGAGTCTTGATCAACAATCATGAAATCCGAATTGGAAACAAGATCTCCAAACTGAGTTCTGAGCGTAACTTCTCCCAGTGGTTCTTGTTCATTTTTATCATATCCTTGCAACATCATGGTAGAAGGAGATAAATCAGATTCCGTGAGGCCCAATCGACGAAGTGTGCGAATGGGCATGAGGTTGACTCCTGAACCATTGTCAATGAAAGCTCTTCGAACATCTATACCATTGACTTTTCCAGATAAGTACAAAGGTTTTATGTGCCCATGCACAACATCATCTTCATCTTTATCAGTAAAAGATATCACTGCATGGCATTCCGCAGGATTATTCTCTATGTGATAGATTTCAGCTGCAGCAATTTCAGTTTCAAACTCCTGAGGACTTGACAAAGCTTCGATGAGTGCTTCCCGAAGATCTCTTGACAGATTTAAAGCATCCAAAATCGATAACTTGGCTAGTACTTGGGCCAAGTGTTTCAATATATCATACTTTTGATCTAGAGGTCTGCGTTTCCCAATAGGAATATGCGGTTTAGCAGGTACTTTGGAAGCAGATGCTTTGGAAGCTGATGAATCTTGTATTGAAGTTGGCAACATCCTTGGTTTTGGAAAATTAGACTGATTATATCCATTTACTTGTTGAGATAAAGAAGATGGAACTTTTAATCGGTCTTCCAAAATAACTGTGCCG
Organism: Viscum album; assembly: GCA_963277665.1. Taxonomy (NCBI): domain Eukaryota; kingdom Viridiplantae; phylum Streptophyta; class Magnoliopsida; order Santalales; family Viscaceae; genus Viscum; species Viscum album. The sequence continues at coordinate 2,055,945,146 of OY728159.1, read as the reverse complement.
AAACTGAGTTGGCCATTGGCAGAAGAACTTGCTTGTTCTTTTTGAGCTCGCTGAAGGGCTCTACCACGAGTTTCTGCTGCATATACAGTGATAGCAGGGGTAGAATTAGAGTAGTGGCTTTGGAAAGATCCACGTCTTCCCCTATATCCTGAACCTCTAGAACTTCCTCGGGTTCCCTTATTTGATACAGGGAATTCAGGCTCATCAAGACTGGAATATGAATCTGTTAATTGAATCATATTAACAGAACCAAAGATTAACTCTTCGTCTGATAAAGACTCTGCCAGGTTAGCCTGTTTAGGCTGTGCCGTTTGGTGGGACGGTGCCCGTGGCTTTGAAGTAGATGGCATGAAATCTGCCAGAGTCAAAGACAATTTAGGCTTTGATGCATACTCATCTTCTCCTGATTCCTCTTTCTTCTTTGAATTGCGCTGCCCTTTTGAGGATTTGTCTTTTGATGGAGGCTTTACTGCAGCTTTTGTAGGAGACACAATTGGCTTCTTCAATTGTGTTCGCAAAATGGAATGGGTCCGATTGATTGTCTTTCTGACCATCCAATCATCATATTTTTTCGCAGTTTTTCTTTTGACTTCCTGCCACTCGCCTCCTTCCTCTGGATCTGTAGCGGTAATACACGCTACATGAGCTGAAGAACCCTTCAATTTGACTTGTCCCAAGTCGACCATCTTTTGCATGAGGTCTTTAAAGACAAAACACTCCTGTATGGGATGCCCCAACATTTGATGAAAGGGACAATAATTGGGACGGTCTTCATCTCCTTCCTTGTTTGGCCTCTTCGGCACTGGTAATTGAACCAAATTATTTTCCAGGGCTGAAATGAAGTAACCAGGAACTTGCTCACTTCGGAAAGAGTATGTTTTACTCTTCATATCCTCAAATTGTTTTCGTCGTTGATCTTTTTGATCATTTGGACAAAATAGCCTTTGTTGTTGGCGTTCAGGAGGTGGAGCCCTTCGAGAAGATGAAGGTTTTGAAGTAGAAATAGGTACAGGTGCCTGTTTAAGCATAACTGTAGCAGTTTCTGCTTTACCCATTCTTCTTCCTGGAGCTGATGGAATTACACGAGATTTAACCTTAGCCTATATAAGGGAATATTCAATCTGTTGAGCGATTGAAGTAAGGTCTCGAAACCCTCCTGTGTATTTCACAGGGATCAATGGCGTGCGTAATTCGTCACGCAAATTTGCCACACAGATTGGCAACAATTCCTCCTGAGGGAGTGATAAACTCAAGGAATACGTTAATACCTTCCAACGAGCAATGAAATCAGAGACTCTTTCATTCTCCCTTTGCTTGTAGTTTGTAAGATCGAAAACTGTCGTTTTTGGCAAAGTTGAGCTAAACTGAAGAAGGAATTTTTGACGAAGATCCTCCCATCCGATGACTGACCGGGATTTCAAGCTTGTATACCAGACAAAAGCTGGTCCTTGCAAGGTTCGCACGAAGCATCTGAGTTTCACTGCTTCTTGCTGCTCTGGAGTTCCCATCATAGGATCACAACAAGACACGTAATGCGTCAAATGTTGTTCAGGGTCGCCTGATCCATTGAAAGTAGGGAAAATAGGGTTTCCAAAACTGGATGGAGGAGAAATTGAATCTACCCATTCAGGGTAAACTTTATTTTCAGGTTGAACTTGCGCTCGTTTCCCTTCCATAGTTTCTAACCGAGCTGTTAATGACTCAATAGTAGTTATTAACTTTTGAGAAACGTCAGGTTGAACTTGGTTTTGGGTAGGTGCAATGAATGGAGCTTGGACAGACGTGGTGGTTGGTGCTGCAACTGATGGTAGTGCTGCCAACCGTTGTTGCGTTTGACCCGTAGGATTAGACCTCTGTGGGTGTACTGATAAAGGAGGATATTATTGATCCATCTCAGTAGTTACAACAAATTCCTTCGGCTTTCGGACTTCAGCATTCTTAAGAAGAATACTATTCTGAAGTAGTTCTGCATTCAACCTTCTTAATTCTTTCATTTCTTCCTCCTGTTGTGCAAACCTTTGCCATAATGAGAGCGATTGACCTCCTTCAGAGGAAGGGTGAGGAGTAACCTGATTCTTTCCTTTCCCCTTATTGGATCCTTTTCGGAGAGGGGGAAGTGGGTTACTTGAAGGAATACCCATATTTTGGGTAAGCCTTTGATTACGTGTGCGCACACCTTCTTCATTTAGGTCTGTGTGCGCGACTTCTTGAGCAGGAACCTCTTCGTCTGATCCCTCTGATTGAGCCTCATCTGGTGAATCAGCAGCAACGGAATTGATGACATTAATGGATGCATATTGCATGGAATCCTTTCTATTAGCATTTCTGTGATATTGTCTCCTTCTATGTCCATGATGAGACATGGCATTCTGTTGACTTGATCCCTCAGGAATTTCTTGGAGAACCGTCACTTGGAGAGAATCTCCCGACAGCTTGGCTCTTCGTTCCTCTTGAGGCTTATTCCCTAATCGAGAGAATACTGACTTTCTCTGAGGGAAGGATTCAAGATTTGAAAAAGTCCCCAGTCCGGTGGACTGGGGATGTTCCTGCTGCTTCCGCTCAACTCCTCGAATCACATTCGTTGACTCTGAGGGTTGGGTTAGAGAAGTCCCCAGTCTGGCAAGCTGGGGTGTCTCTTGACATGCTATGTCTGAGATCTTCTTAAAATCTCTCTTAATCTTGCGAATCTTAGTTCGGAAATTAGGTGGATGCATTAACCTGTATCCGCTTTTATCACCTGGTTCAACAGACCATTGGATGATTTCCGAAACTTCTGTCATTTGATGACGTGTTTGCTCCAGACGAGAGGCTTGTGCAATATTCTCTCCTGCTTGATGTAGGAGCAATTCAACAACCTGTTCTCTATATACTTGATTTTGAGAGGAACTAGTTGAAGCTTGTTCTTGAGCAAGCTTTTGATTATGAACAAAGCCCATTGACTGTGGCCGGCCATGGGCAATAACATATCATGAGACCATTTTCGGCGGGCTTTGCTGACCGGAAAGCACTGTGAAATGTAGTGCTCCGTGAACACCCCATCCTCTGATATGAACATCAGATGGAGCATTGGCAATTAACTGACGCAATCTTCTTAGTGCGCCAAGGCATGAACGTTGAAGGGTTCTCTGTTGCTTTTCAGCCTTCGGATACCGAGAGACTGATAGAGATGCCAAATCAATCTGGCGTTGTAACCCTTCTATTATCTTAAGATGATTTTCATATTCATCGTAAGATAATACCTTATTCTTTAATTGAAAAAGAGTTTTCCATATGTTGAGACGAATATCATGGATTCCATCATCCGTCAACATCTTTGGAATGTCGTACTGGGAGTCAGCCAAAGGCCAAAACATGACTGGTAATTCACCTTTTGCCAGTTTTTTCCTCATGTTCAACATTTCCTCTTTATCATTAAATGAAGATTCTTCTACCTGTTTGGACCAGAGTTGGTGTTTCCTTGTTGCTTCATCGGATTCAACATGATTGGTAGAGAAATCACTATTCATGCTGGAAGATGAATGACCCAGGGATGGTTCGGAGAATAACCTGAACCCCAGGCTATCTTCTGATGGAGAAAGAGTTTCACCTGACGATAGTAAAGCATCAGACATGACTGGTTTTACGTTTGCAAGTGCCTCGAGATAGGAGGGCTTTCTCATCACTACATTGCCTTCTGAAGAATTTTCGAGACAACGTGAATCACTACTGCGGAGAGGACTTTCGCAGCGAAGTTCATCACCATGAGGAGGACCGTCATGATGGGTTACAGCAAAAGATGAAATCTCTTGCTCCTTGGCCTTCTGACCACACAGAGGGTTCCTGTGGCTCTCATCTGAAGAAGAAACTTCAAGATTGACCGAATTTTCATGAAGCAAGTCTTCATGAGGAAGTGTCTGTTGAAGACCTTCAGAATTAATGTTCCAGTTATTGGGAACTGAGGGAGTAGAATCTTGAATTCCGACAGATAAATGTCTGAGGGCTTCAAGAACTCCAGCATCGAGCAAGGCCTTGTTGCAGATTGGCCTTTGATCTCCTGACTGTGCTGGGCGGATCTTTTTCTTAGATGCCTTCTTACTCGCTTTAGAAACCACTTGATGACGAAAGTGATTGCTCTGAGCAGGTGTATGTGCCTGATTAGGAAAGATGGTCAGGTTAGGCTGACGATCTCTACTCAAATCAGGTGTATGTGCCTGACTTGGTTGTCCGTATGATATGGGGGAGTATGCCCCATAACCCTCTTGGACTGGAACAGATGTGTGTGTCTGTTCCGGAGTGAATCGTTGATGTGTCACTCCATTGCTAGGGATAGATTTATGTGTCTGTCCCTGAGATGATGCTGAAGTTGTTATGATATCCTGGCAAGCATCCAGAATATGAGCAGGAATTTGCTTCTTCTCTTTCACCATTGACAAAATATGTTTGGTGACCTCAGCTGCCGGAACGGGGATATACGTCCATTCCGGGCTTAGAGTAGGTGTATGTGCCTGCTCCTGTCCTCCTTTTCCTGTCAGTGAATCCTGACAGTACTCAAGTGTGGAGGCAGAGAGTTGAGTCTGCCCCCTGTTTGTCGTCGGGACTTTCCGACTGAATTCTCCGGGTGCTACCAAGCGAGACTGTTGGTAGGCCTGATTAGTATTAGCAGGTGTATGTGCCTGCTGATTACACTTCGCCAAACGCGGTTGACGAGATCCATCATATGTAGTCAGACGAGCCTGCTGACTAACTGGTGATGTATAAGCAGGTGTATGTTCCCGCCTATGGTACTCCGCCGGAATTGCCTGGCGGGATCGGCTTGATGCTGCCAGACGAGTCTGATGGACAACTGAATTAAAACGGGCAGGTGTGTATGTCTGCTCGTTGTTTGCCACCAAGTTAGGTTGGTGGACTTCTCCGGAGATGGCAGGGATGACAACCTGCCTATTGTTAACCGGATTCCATCTCTGGCGGTTCATCTTGCCTGCTCGGGTTCGAGGAACCTGAGCTGAATGCCTGGAGTCGGTACCCTCATCATGTTGAGGGCGCACTACCGCACGAGTCTGGCGGCGATTGTTGATGGGATCCCTTGAGAAGGACTCCTGTCTTTTTGACTTAAGGTCCTGCGGGACCTGCTCATTCACTTCCTCAGAGTAAGGGAGTGAATGGAAATTGCGTTCCGGGGATAACGACCCGAAACGGTTGGAGACGGTAGTCAGCACCGCCTGCTTCTTGATTGCTGGCCGCCGTTGTCCAGACAACCAAGTAGAGTTGTTAACTTGGAGGGCTTGACGAGCGGCCTCCAGAGTTGGGATAGTACCGTTGCGACGGTACTCTTTAACCAGTGCATTAGAAACACAGCGTTGAAGACGCTGAGTTGGTGATGTCATCCTCAGAGCGGATGACGTTCCAGCAGGAGTAGCAGCATTGGTTTTCACAGCAGCGGACCTCACAGTAGAGGTGTTCACAGCAGCAGTATTCACAGGGGTGAATTTAAGGAAATCCATTTTTTGCAGAAGATCTTGAGAAAAGAGTGCCTGTTCCATGTAACAGACATAATCAAGATGAATCCAGCCACTGCATCTTTTGGATGATCACATGTCAATGATTGCTTTGTTGGCCCAAGGGGCTTTAACAAATAATAAGAACATCACTTTCACTTGGTTAAGGATTCACGTCGGGTTCACCATTTTTGTTTCGCACGGAATCCGGGGATGACCTCCTGGACGGGAGATTCAAACGTTCCGATCGGTTTCTAACGGGTTTGTTCGTAGAACCGGAAACATCCAATGATTCCACATCCGTTTGGACCTACTTTCCAAAGGCAGGCGCTCATTAGCTTGTGGACTAATGAGGCTTAGGAATTTGCATTGGTCGAGAGGATGGGAGGTCGGACTCATCACACCTTTTTGAGGGGAATTATTGTCTACTCTGGGACTCTCTTTATAGATTTAAGTTATGTTCGTGAATCCTTATTACATTACCAAGTATAAAATGTGCTTTCCTTTAGTTTTAACAATCAATGATTAAATATGCAAGAAATTTAGAGAATCTTTTATATGTATTCGAGGTTCTTCATCAATAGAGAATCATCTATATCTGTTTAGAGATTCTTGGTCAATGGTATCCTTCAAAACATTTATATAAAAGTCTCTTGGTCATTTATGATGACCAGGCTGGTTTTAAAGCCACTCAGTGGGGCACTTGAAGTTTATCGTCATTCAGAAGGACAGAGATTATTTCAAAGTTGGGATCGAACCCATAAATGAGCTACCTACGTATCCTTTGTTTTGGAAAAGGAATCAGAACCCACGTAGTTCGAGTAATGGAGTATGATGTTTATGATTGATGGCTCAAAAAATGAATGTCATAATTACTTTTACACTCTAAGCTCACGTGAGTCATGCTCGGTGTGAGAAACAAGAGGTATTAGTAAAATTTAGACAATTGTGCCATGAAAGATGCAATCATAAGAATTTGTTTGGGGCTTATGTATGGATGACTGCCCAGATAGATGAAGGTTTAGGATCTACTTTTAGGGAAAAAATCCATGAACAGGGTCCATAAAGTTATATGTGCTTCATGGAGATTTTGAATACTCTAATCTTGGTGCTTACTCCTAAGGAGGATGCCCAAGTTAGGAGAGGACTTATGATTGGGTTTTATTCCTGAAAAGGAGACCCAAAGTTATGACTGAGTCTTTATTCCTGAAAAAGGAGACCCAGGTTAGGGATTAAGGTTTGGGGCTTACTCCTGAGGAGGATGCCCAGATTAAAGGTTTTATAACTGGGGATTATTCCTGAAAAGGAGACCCAGGTTAAGATTCTCTCATTTTAAAGGATGAGGTTGAATGAATGAACTCTCCATATTTTAGTGACATAAGGATATTTACATCACTAGACTTTAAGATAGATTTCACAGAATTCCTTTCAGATAGGAAAGTCAAATCAAGAAATCATGCCATAAATGGATTTAAAGAGTGTCTTGAAGACTGAATCTTGAAAAGGAAAGGTGAAATGGCTTAAGAGGGGTAAAATGGGCAAGATGGGCACCCAAAAAGATAGGGGCGCGCAAGTCTTTAAAGGCGCGCAAGTCCTGCAGTGGCGCGCAAGTATTGGCCGCGCAAGTATACTTGCGCGACACATGGTGTACTTGCGCGATTTTCAATCAGAATTGAAATACTTGAGCGACTCTTGATAAAACCCTTTAGAATACCCTTGAGGTTATTCCAAAAAAGGGACGCGCAAGTTATATTGAAGGAATTAAGTCGGCGCGCAAGTGTTTGATAAGTTTCAACACTTAGGCCTTCCTTCTTCTCTTTAGATCTTCCGTTCTAGGTAAGAAATTACCTTAGAAGTGTTTCGGAAGCTTTGAGAAGAGACTTGGGCGTCGGGAGCTTCAATCCGAGTTTCTGGAAAAAGATCCTCTCGAATGGGGGGCCCACAGGGTCTATTTATAGGCAAAAGAAGACCCAGGGCGGTTACCGGGTGGTTACCATTTAGGTCGCGCAAGTCACCTGCGCGACCAAGGTAGCCGCGCAAGTATACTTGCGCGGCAGTGGTATAACTTGCGCGGTGGTTTGCTGTTGATCCTTTGTTCATGCCTTTGTCGATTTTTCATGTTTTCTTCAAAGGATGAATCACTTTCAGATGAGATATTCCCTTTTCCGATCTTTAGATTCTGTGACGAAAGGAGCGTCAACAAATATAAATGATCGTAAAATTTTATGAATGCAATTGTAATTTTTATTAAGATTTTAAATCCATTTTTGTCAAAACCCATGAATTTTCGATAAATGTTGGTTTTTATTTTAAAAGTTAAGATTAACATATTTATAAAATTATTTAGATAAAATGAATATTATTTTTGGAATCATTACATCGAAATTATCCAATGGTGAATTTTTCATAATTTTCTGAGACAATTAAATTTTTGGGTAAAAATTAAATACCGTTTAAATATATAATGTGTTTTATGACATCATAATGGCCCAATAGTGATGTAATAAAATAATATAAACTTTATGTTCTCCCAATATATGTTTTAACATTAAAATAATGTAATTTTGGGTTTGTTTGATTTATTTTATAAAGCTTTATTGGACCCTTCAAGACTTTTTAAACATTTTGTCTTTTTAAATTGTTTTCCTTGGGAGTGTGACACACCTCCACATAATCAACCCCATTATTTTAAGAAGTTAGGACTTTGGTCTTATAAAATATTGTTTTCCTATTCCCTTTATCAAGAAACATGGGAAAAAATCATGGGCTGGTTTGTGGTTTTGATGAGTTTAATGTGAGGTGTCCCAAACCTAAATAATAAAAAATTCCCTCTCCTTTCCTATATAAACCCACCCAATCTCCCACTTCCTCCTCACTCAAATCCTTTGGAGTTTTTACAACCTCTTCCCTCCTCTATATATAATCCTCTAAATGTGGTCTAAGATTCTAATAATCCTCTCTCAAGCCTCTCTCAATCCTTTGGAAACATACTTCCAAGTAAGGGTTTTTCTTCCTTTCTCATTTTTGTCCAATTTTCTTAATGTTATTATGACCTTTTAATTTCAATTATAAATGTTGGGATATGGGTTTTCACCTCCCCCATAATTCCCTCTTTATTTTTGAATTATGAGATACCCCTTTCTCTCTCAATAAATGCCTCCCATGTACACCCATTACTATGACGGAATTCTGAAAGGAATTTATCTCTCCTCACTTACATTCATGCAATTCTTTTGTTTCATGAATCTAAATTCCATTAAAATTGTTGGGAAATGTATCTCTATGAAACCATTACTGTACATTTCATGTACATATGATGAGACACCCCTTTATCTCTCATCAACCATTTTTATGAATTCTTACATCACGCCGTTACGCTGCCGAAATTGCATCGATTTTCCAAGCCAATGTCATTGTGTAGTGAATACCATGCCCATTTCTCTATTAAGGGTATTCACCTTTATAAAAATTTAATTATTGATTATAAAGTTTCATGTATGAATTCCACAATCCTTTATTTAGGAATAAATGATAATGTTTTATGAATCTATGTTATATGATCCATGTGGCACACTTATGCATGAAATGAAATGTTTAAGAAGGGTGCACCCTTATAGCACTCCAATACATTGGGTAAAGTATAGTATCATGATAAGTCATGTGAAATGGGTGTTTACTCATGATAATTCAAGTTCAATGAGGGTTTACTCGTGCTTTATGTGCAATGAGGGTTTACTCATGCTCCATGTGCAATGTGCCTTGGCTCATGCTAATTCGATGTTAAGTGTTGTTGCCACATTCCCATGTTATGATTATCATGATTTATCATGAATTTATGTTTATGCTTCTCTTGTGATCTATTGATATGCCTATTGTCTAACATGAATTGTATTCCTCATGTTATTCCATTATTATTTCCTTACTGGGCTTTATAGCTCAGCCTTTTCTTATGCATGTCCTCAGGTAATCCCATGCAATGCTAAGTACGAGAGAATGTAGTGGTCATGTAAAGGAAGTTTTTAATAAAGATGTTGTTTTTCATGTTTTAAGTTGTTATGTAATGATCCTAATCCCCAAATACACTATACCTCTTGATATTATATGTTGTATCAAGTGAAGTTTATGTTATAAATTATGTTTAATTTTGTAATAAAAGACCAGGGTTGTCATACTCTTCATAGATGATCAGGGGTTACAACCTGCAGTTTTGCTTCCCATGGTGGATCTTTTTAGGGATGTTGTTCCTCACAAATTTTTTCAAATAACTCCATTGAGAGAGGTAGAAATAATCATTGATCTAGTGTTAGGAGAGGTACAAGTGTCAATTACTATGTATATGATGGAACCTATGGAGCCTCTAGAGATGAATAAATAGTTGGATGTTTTGGAGGATAAAGGCTGTATATTCTACAACACTACTACTTGAGGTTCACTACTCATTTTTTTCCAAGATAGGGGATGGTACCATCATAATTTTCATGTATTACCAAATTTTGAACTAGGTTATGGTAAGGAATTGGCATCCATTAACTTCAATAGATGACCCATTTAATCAGATATGAGGAGAAAATGTGTTTTCAAATATTTTTTTGAGGTTGGGATATCATTGGGTACATGTTATGTCTTCATACATACCTTGCACAATTTTTCGGAGAAGGTAAGATCTTTATGAGTACCTGGTAATGACGTTCGATCTCACAACTATGCTGGATATTTTCATGGATCTGATGAATTGGGTTTTCCAATTGTATTTTGATTTATTCAAGGTAGTCCTTGTGGACAACATCTTAGTGTATTATATCTATTTAAATGACCATGACACACATCCTGAGATCATGTCAAATACACTGAGAGATCACCAAATTTAAGAAAATATCACCAAATTCCACTTCTAGATCAAAAAAATTCCACTTCCTGGGTTATGTAATATTAGAGTCAGGAGTATCAGTAGAATCATAGAAAGTGAGAGCTATAGTCTCTAGAGAGAATACCAAGAACATATTTAATATATAGAATTTTTTGGGACTATTTGGGTATTAATGATGCTTTATACATGATTTATGATTACTAATAGTTCCTCTTACTTGTATGACTATGAAGGGTGAAAAATTCATCTGATCAGAATCTTATGAAAGATCCTTTCAAGATTTGAAAGGTGGGTTGAAATTAGTGACAATACTAATTCTAATGGATCTAGGAATGAGTTACACAGCTTATTGTGACACATAAGGTATCAGGATAGGAGAAGTTATGATGTAGGACAAGCGAGTCATAGTATATGGGTCTCATTAGTTGAGGCCTCATGAGTAGAATTTCCCGACACACAGCCTCAATTTAGATTCAGTTGTTCATGATTTACGATGTTGGAGGAACTATTTAATTTGGATCATTTTGTGGTATTAAATGATAAAAAAATCAAGTTTATCTTTACACTGTGTGATCTCAATCTCAGGTAGCACATATGGGTTGAATACCTATAAACCTTTGATTTTGAGATTTCCCATATTCTTGGAAAAGGAAATGCTATATTTGATGCTCTAAGATGAAATTTTTAGACATACATGATTCAAGTGAGTAGTGGTGAATAAAATATCATGGACTTGTTTTCAGAAATGCATGTTAAGGTTTATGAGGATCATGGGAAAACAATTCTTATAGCCTTTGGAGAGTTCTCTACCCTTATAGAATGGGTAAGAATGAGGTAACATTTTGATTCTAAGGGAATAGTCTTCAGAGAAAGTGTTTTAGATGATGATTCATCTTCTGGTTGGACCAAGGATGAGGATGATGCCCTATGAATACATGGTCATGTTTGGGTTCCAACATACATATGATAGGAATTTATGCAAGAATTTCCATCCTCATCTTGGCCGGCACATCCTGGTGTCACCAAGATTTATTAAGACTTTTGTCACCAGTATTAGTGGCCTAGTATGAAACAAGATATAGCCATCATTATCACTCGGTAGTCCAAATATCAATAGGTTAAGGCAGAAAATCAGTGACCGAAAAGACTTCTATAACCGTTTTCTATTCCCGAGTGTACATAGGATGATGTCTCCATGGAATTCATGATAGGTTTTCCTAGATCATCTTGAGTAAATTAAATAGTATGGGAAGTCATTGATCGGTTGAATAAGGGCACACACTTCTTACCTATTTGGGATATTTTTTCAGTAGACGAGATTGGGAGGCTATAATCCAAGGAGGTCGTACGTATTATTGGAGCTACTCGATATATCATATATGATAGGGATGATCCATTCACTTCTCAGTTCTAGAAAGGGTTGAAGAAGTCCTTAGATACAAAGGTCATTATTATCACAACCTATCAGCCTCAAACTGATGGATAAACCAAACGTACGATTCAGGTGTTGGAGGAATTTCTCTATTCATGTGTCCTTGAATTTGGGTTTTTTTTTGCAAAAATCACATACCCCTAGTTGAATTCTCTTATAATAACATATTCAGGATGAAATCCAGATGTCTCTTTATGAATCCTTATATGGTAGGACATGCCAATCACCTATGTGATTGTTAGAGGTAGGGGAGGCATCTTTACTTGTACCAAATCTTGTTCAGGAGACTTTAGAGAAAATTCAGTTAATCTGGAAGCACATGTTGATTGTTTATTCCAAACATTAGTCACATTCCAATCAACACTGACAAACTCTTGGGTTTGAGGTTGGGAATCAAGTTTTATTGTGAGTTTTTTTCTAGGTTGGGCCATTGATGGATTCAGAGGGAGGGTAAGAATTTACATAGATTTGTTGGACCCTATGAGGGTTTTGAGTGAATAGTAGCTTACTGGATAACACATCCTTAGAGATACTGGTCTATACATGAAAACTTTTATGTGACTTAGATCCGTTGGTATTATCTAGGCATTATGCATGTATTGCATCCAAACAAGGTTGAGTTATTGTAAGATCCTGAACTTTTTTGAAGATGAATCAATCTTGTTTTAAGGTACTCTTTTAGCATTGTTTTAGTGTATCTTAATTGGGTTATAACTTGAGAAGTTCTGGGGTAAAATTGGTGAATTTTGGAAGGAATAGGGGTAGTGAATGGTTATCCCACGCTTTTCCCAAACCATGCGCCTAGGCCGGAAAACCATGAGAACCCGGATAAAGGGGATTCACACCATTGGAGCATATTATTTCAATCTGTGAACCCTACTTGTAGTAACCATGTGACACCTAAGAGGAGGCACATGGTTAGGTGCATGGTTAGGGAAAACTATGTGCCCTGTATAATAAACCATGCATGTAGAAATTAAAACCCCCAAAAAAATTAAAATAAAATCACAAACCACCTATTATTAATCCCAAATCACCCCCACTCAGACCTAAATTGATTCTTATTAATTTTTGAGTGTACCAAATGATTTCCAAGGCATTCTAACCTTCGTTATTAATGAATTGATGATTTTATTGAAGAACCTTCACCTCTCCCAGTAAGAGATCTCATCCTAATTGGTTTCCTCACTCTCTCCCATATTTTTCTCATCATTTTAAGGTTCCTCCATTGGTAATGGATCTAGATCTTGGTTTTGATTGATTTAATCCATTTGATATTGTATCTAGGTTTTTAATCTAAGTTTTAGATCTACATCTCTTACTTTATCATGATCTTGGTTATTCCTCTACAATTAGGGATTTCTGTTGGTGAGTGTCCATCAAAAATCTTGAGGTAGGTTGTCTAAATTCAATTCCCATAGTCTTGAATTCCAATTGCATGTTCATATTATAGAAATTCATTTGGAATTTTTAAAATTTAAATCTTGAATTGAATTGATTAATTGATTAATTAATTTATGGAATCATGGAATTGATTAATTTAATTTCCATGTGATAATGAATTGGTTTGAATTGGGGAAAATCGAAATTGGTTAATTTGGATTAATTAATTGGTTAATTAATTAATGGATTGATGTGATTATAGAATTGATAGGATAATGAGATTATGGAATTGGTTAATTAAATGGGATTGTGTTATTGGTTAATTTCTGAGATATGAAATTGTTTGAAAATGGGAATAAGGGGATGGTTTGCTTAACTTTTAAGGGTTAATGGGTTATGTGAATAAATGTTTATAATTGGTTTAATGGTGAATTGTTCATATTATTCCTTGAGTTTAATATAAAGAGTTACAATTTTTTCGATAAAGTAAAAAAGTACACTTAAATGCAATTTTTTTATAATAAGGTTAACATTGAATAAAATTATTAATTGTTAATTGTGTAATATTATGATATCTATGATTTATGTGATAAATGAGTATGGGATAGGGACTATGGATCCAAATAACCATATTTGTTAAATAAGTGTGGAATTGTGGATCCAAATACCCATATGTGCTATTAAGTGTGGGTCTGGGACTGAGGCTCCAAATATCCATATGTGATAGTGAGTGTGAGATAGGGAATAAGGCTCCAAATTCCCATGTTACATTGAGGTATTGGACATGGACAGAGGCTCTAAATACCCACTGGGTGTTAGACACGATGCTCTATGCCCATGAGATTGGAATTGGACTATGGTTCTAATTGGAAATGATATGAATTGAAATAAAATGATAAATTTTAACCATGTTTTTATGATATGTTATATCCCTTGGGGATAGTTCATACTTCATCATGGGAAAAAGCATGTGTTGATGGGTTTGGTATCATTTTGAAACTGAGTAATTGATGTAGTTAATTAAAGAGTAATGAAATGTGACAACTATTTACTTCATGCATTTAATTTTATTCTAAATATAACTACATAAATTTTTATTGAATGGATATTGTTTTAGATGCCATTGGTGGTGGCCTATTGAGTTGTACTCACACCCTACTCAAGATATTTTATTGGTACCCAAATAGACTACATGTTTGCTGGACAAGATAAGGGAAAGGGATCTATATTAGATGGTTGATTCGGGATGAAGCATGGATGAGGGAACCCGAATTGGTGTTGGTACCCTCTTGGGGGAGTTGTTAGTGTCTTTATTTTGGGTTTACATGCAAAGACCCAGAACTTCCAAGTAATTTTTTTAAATAAATGGGAATTTTATGAGTCCGTAAAAATTGACGGTGCGTGATTCCGAGGCCTGGAGTGCCCAGAATGAATTTCTGAACTTTTTTTTGGGTATGTTCAGTAAATTTACGAGGGTTTTTTTTATAACTTTTGAACCGGTGCTTGGAATTGAAATCCAAGGACATAGTTGAACTTGCAGTTCTAGTATTCTCTTAAGGAGGCTTTCACCTCGATGACAGTTGGTCGAGGGTGAAAGATAATTTTTGGTTTTTTTTGTGATGGAATAAAATAAAATAAAATGGTGTGACATTTTATTTTTATTTTATTTTGAAACCACCCATGTGGATATTTCACAGGTGGGGACCACCTAAACTAAAACCTCTCATGAGAGGTTATGGTGGTGGGGACCACCTGAACTAACCTCCCATGAGAGGTTATGGTGGTGGGGACCACCCAAGGCTCGAAACCTCTTGAACTCCCTATTAAGTGGGGAGAAACCTCTTGAGCTCCCCACTAATTGTGCCAAACCTCCCCCACTTAATTATGCCAACCTATGTGATTAATTAACCCAATTTGAAATTGTGCCAATAATTAAATTGGGGAAACATATCACATTTTGGCTACTTTGAAAATTTGGTGGAATTGGGAGAGGAGAAATATTGGGAGGATTACACTTCTCCAACGAAGAACTTCCTCCAATGAAGAATGCTCCTCCAACAAAGAACACCAACTTTTACTTCTTCCTCAGGACATACTGCAACGTAGGATGTCTATGACGACTGTAGTTCCCTCCTCATCAACGACAATAAACGAATGAGCTAGGGGTTTACTACAATATGATTATCACTTTCCAAGTTCTCCCCTTCTAATTCTTTTGCAGGATTGGGAATAGTGATTGACTAGGATTGTAGGGAGGGTGTTTGATTATTTTTTCTTTACCTGTTCTTGATACTCTTGTTCTTGTTGAGCCACTTGCTACCGATCTAATGTGGAGAGTGTGGGCCAAACTAACATGGTCCGTCCTCTCTATAATTCTTGTGATGAATTGTGGTGTTCTTTGTGATGAAGGAGGTCAACGACCATCCATGAAGGGGCATGAGAACAGTAGCCGGCACCACCACCAGCCGCGAAGAAGGCGACTGCGCCGCTCTACAACCACCATCGTCGTGGCCACGCCGCGCCTCCCCGACTGAACCGCCATTGTGGCCTCATCGTGCCGACCGGCCGAACCGCCGCCGCGGCCTCGCCTCACCGCTCCGGCCAAGACCCCCCCCCCCCACGGCTTCACCGCACCGCCTAGGCCGAGCCGCCTCACGGCCTCACCGAGCTGCCCCGTGGCCATCCACACCACCGCGACCTTCAGCGGCCCTCCGTGGCCCCCTCGTGGCCTCCGCGCCCTCGTGGCCTCCGCGCCCTCGCGACCTCCGTGACCCCCGCGACCCCTCGCGGGCCGCTGCCCAAGCTAGGCCGTCCAGTGGGCCGGGCTTCCCATCACAGGCCAGGCCGGACCAGAACCGGGTTGACCTAGGCCGGGTTGGACTGGGTCGGTCCGACCAAGTCGGACCAGACCCAGACCAGATATGACCCTATACTTTACTTGGGCCATAACTTTGGCACCGGACGTCCGTTTGATGAACCGTCTGTGGTGATGGAAACCTTAGAGTGAGAAGGTCCCTTTGAGTATACCCCACTATAGTTTTGGATTATGATGGGGGTATAGATAGTTTTGATCGAGCAAGAATCCAACGGGGCCCCAGGACTAAAAGGCTAATAACTCACAGACCGGGCATCCGAATGACCCATCGTCTGTTGTGTTGAGATCCATATTTTATGGATAAACTTTGAGATACTTCTTCACAGGACATCGTAGAAGTTGGAGAATCGACCAGTGGCTTGGGAAACAGACTCTCCCAGAGATGATCATGCCTAGTACGGAAACCTAGTAACTGGCTGTGACGAGAAGAGTGCTCCTAGCGATCCTGTGTGGGTCAGCTCCTAGCGATCCTGTGTGGGTCACCTTCTAGTGATCCTATGTGGGTCAGCTCCTAGAGATCTTGCGTGGGTCTGGTCCTAGAAATCCTGTGTTGGTCAGCTCCTAGCGATCATGTGTGGGTCAGCTCCTAGCGATCCTCTGTGGGTCAGCTCCCAGCGATCCTGTGTGGGTCAGATCCTAGCCATCCTATGAGGGTCATCTCCCAGTGATCTTGTGTGGGTCAGGTCCAATAGATCCTGTGTGGGTCAGCGCCTAGATATCCTATGTGGGTCATCTCCTAGCGATCCTGTGTGGGTTAGCTCTTAGCGATCCTGTGTGGGTTAGCTCCAAGAAATCCTGTGTGGGTAAGCTCCTAGCGATTCTATGCAGGTCAGTAGTAGAGCCTCTTTTCAGAATAAGATGATTCAGTATTTATAACTAATCATATATACTACCGTACCTAATGATATACCTGGTGTGATCCGAGTCAGAACCTATGTGTTTCTTCATGTTTGAGATGGATTACTTGATAACCTAGGTATATGTATGGGCATATACCTAAGTAGGGTTAAATTTTATTTTCATACTTTTTGGTTTATCCTCGGTGGATTTTGTGAGACCTTGAGGGTCTCGGGGTCCCTACTGAGTATCGTTATACTCACCCCTGCACGGGCTATGCCCACACCTTGTTGTGTTGGATGCAGATGATGGACAACGACGACTCAGGCTGAGAGTACGAGGACTGGACGGTACCCGAAGGTGGAACATACGGCATGTCGGTACGAAGAGGAGACGGGTGGACATGGAGTGATGAGGAGGCGATCTGTACCTACCCTTCAGGTAGGAACATCAGAGGATGATCCAGTAGCTGTATTTTCTCTTTCTTCAGCTGTATTTTATTTCAATTGTACTTGTATCTTTATAGTTGGGCTTTTATTCCAGCCCCTTTTACTTTCATCACTCTTTTTGTTATACAATTTTCTTGTGTTCATATATTTCTATGTACTTGGTTACGTGACTTTACAGGTTATAAAGGCAATGCCTTTCTAGTTCTAGGGAATACTCCTTTCGGTGCTAGTCGCCAGCCCCTAGCGTTTGGAAGGCGGGCTTGGGGTAGTCACGGAACGGGCCCCGGGGGACGAGTCGTGGCATTAAATTTTTGAAACTTGACACATATTTGAAATGATATATCTAGTATTTTGTTTTGTATATTGTTTTTAGTTTTGATTCATCATTTGATACTAGTTGTTTTGGTTATTATATTATTTTTGTTGTTGGTTTTTTTATTAGTTATTGCTTATTTATTTCCATTGTTGTGATACTATGATAAAGAGAGTATAATATCCCCATATTGATATATTATACCCTCAATGCTGGTCGAAATCCTCTAGTTTATAGGGAGGCGTACCTGAGGTCATGTTACTGACCGGATTGGGGCACCGATGTGTGGTACTCGGGTTAAGACATTACAAAGTGGTATAAAAGGAAGTTTCCTTTTCTTTTATTTTGTATTAATATTTGGAAAAGGTAGACATGATACTAAGAAGATTCATACCTTATACATGATTTCATGCATGGGAGTATCTAACCCATTTATGGGGGAAAACCCAAGTACCAAGTGTGGGATTGTTTTTAATGTTGTTTGTTGTAATGATTGGATTTTATTTCACCTCAAGTGATGCACTTGTTGTGTGATGTGATTATTATTTCTAAGGTTTTTTGATATTTGACTCTTGGACCAGAATGACACAAGAGTTGAGTATTCCTGCATCATTCTAGGCATTGAGGAATTATTGTGACATGAATCATTTTTAGGCACTCACAGAAAATAATGTTTTTGGATGATTTGGTTTTATGAAAGTAATTTTCTTTCTTATGTAAAATTTAAATGAAAAAAGGTTCCAAATGTGAGCTTAAAAGTTGAAAAAATGATGCAAGATGTTAATAAATGGGTGTTTAATGAGAAATATAAATAATGATGATGATTTTTCCCTTTTTAACCATGAACTATATGTAGGATGGTTAATGGTAGTGATAATACCCCAGTTTTGATCATGTGGCGGAAAAAAGGGGGATGACTTGTTATAGAATTTTTTGAATTCCATAATTGTGTTAATGCTGTATAATGTTTCCAAAGGTGTATGTTTGTAATTGTAGAGATATTCCTCCATGAAAATGTTTTTTGACAGAACAAAAAGAGGATATGGATAGAAATGATCCTCCAATAGTGGAACCTTAGGCATCAATAATGTTAGGTGATGGATCTGAAGAGAAATTCCATGAGAACTTTGATCACTTCATGAAGTTTATGAAGAGAGACACAGAGTGGGATGACATAACCCAAGATATTCAATTAAAAGACCCTCCAACTTTCACTATAGAGGATAAACCTGAGGAAACAGAGTTCTGGATTGAGTCCATCCAGACTTTACTTGACCATTTAAAGACTCCTACTAAGAAGAAGATCAAGTTGGATTCTTATATGTTATGAGGATCAGTGAAGTGATGGTGGAATGTTCAGGATAGTAATGGGAAGTTAGATGGTATGGTATGGAAGGACTTACGAGAAAAGTTCATAGAGAACATTTATCTAGAGAAACTGAGAAAGGATAGGGTAGATGAGTTCATGCAATTTACCCAAGGGAGTATGTATGTGATGGACTACACTGGTCGCTTTACTGACTTGAAACACTTGGCTCTAATGAAGGAAGGGTATGAGACAACTAAGACAAGGAATTTCTAAGATAGAATTAAATGTGATATTATGTCTCAGGTTAACATCTTTTGGTTAAATAAGTTTGCTGAGGTGGGTGGATCAGGCTCTCATATCTGAGGGAAACCTGAAGGAGGATTCCAATGGAGGATAGGTGTTGTTTTCTATATGATCATGAGGTACATATTTTGAGAGTAGTAAGCATCATTATGAGAATTCCATCAAGGGTGATATCAAAAGGAGTGGATAGGGGGAAGGGTCGGTCACATAGGACCATACCTGAGTGACCTATCACTAGTATAGTAGTTCAGGTCACTTTTTTAGTCATTTTCCCCAACCATCGATTGAGCGATAGTCTTGTGGTAGGATGGGATATCTATAGAGTTTCTATAGGAACCCATGATAGATATGTAATGATGTGGTATCTAGTAAGAACCATAGTATGAGAAGGGGGTAATCTACACTGTATTATCCTATAATTTGAAGTTCTACTGGATGTGGTGGTAGAGGCGGTAGACATGGTACTTCTAGGAAGGAGTGTCTGTATCAACAGGGTGTTTTAGCTTAAGGGGCTTAGACTGTATAACAATGAAGAGGGGTAGGATAGTTACATGTATTTCATCCTATACTTGTGGATATAAATTCTAGACCATTTATAATTAGAGTTACTATTCCTGTAGAGTCAACATTTTCTAGTGCCTTATTTGATACTGGTGCCTCTCATTCCTTTATATATGCATAAATTATGAACAGTTTAATCCTGGAGTTGAGTTTGTGAGTGGGGTAATGATGATAGGTACAACTTTGGGAGCATAGTTGAGAGACATCTGTTTTTGAAAGGGGTGTTCTCTCAAGGTTAGGGAGTATCATTTCCTATGTGATATTTTCATTTTGGATACTTCTAGATTTGACCTAATTATGGGTATAGACTAGTTAGTGGTGTACCAAGACCACATATATTGTTACCACAAAAGAGTGACTTTTATGTCTCATGAGGGTGACAATTATATACACCATGGAGAATGGGATATCTAGGCTGACCATTCAGAGACATTTAATCAATAACTCTAGGAGATCACCACCTAGGTTTCTAGTCTATTTATGGATGATGGGGGTGTAAATAATGATGTCTTTCCACCTGTACTGGATAGGTTTTAGGACATGTTTCCTAAAGACTTCTCAGGGATTCCACCTAAGAGAGATGTGAAATTTACAATTGATCACATGATTAGAGCTGATCTAGTTTCTATTCTACCATACAGAATTGAAATAATAGATCTTTAAGAGAACATGGATTAACTGGAAGATTCTCTGGATAAGGGTTTTATCCATCCAAGTACTTTTCCTTGGGGTTCTCCAATCTAGTTTTACAAGAAGTTTGACGAAACATTGTGCTTATATGTTGATTATCAGAAGTTAAACAATATGAATTTGAAGAACTAGTATCCTATTCCATGTATCAATAATCTATTTGACTAGTTAAGAGGATCTTGTGTTTTCTAAAATATTGACTTGAGATCAGGGTCTCATCAATTGAGAGTTCTCCCTTATGATATACCCCATATTTCTTTCAGAAACAGGTATGGTCTAAATGAGTTAATAGTGATACCGTTTAGGTTGAAAAAAACATCATATATGTTTATGGACCTAATGGATATAATCTTCCACCCATACCTAGATCAGTTTATTTTTTTGTTTGTGGATGAAATCTTAGTGTACTCCAAGACTCAATACAATCATTCCCAATATCTTGAAATCATCTTGAGTACACTCAAATATAATTGGCTATATGCTGAGCTATCTAAGTATCAATTCTTGATTGATCAGGTACAATTATTGGGTCACATCATCTCATATGAAGGTGTGTCAATAGATATATATAAGGTCTAGGAAGTTGTATCTTAGGAGCATCCCTATAATGTCTTTGATATCCATAGTTTTTTGGGGATAGTGGGTTATTATCAAGGGTTTATCCAGGAATTTTCCCACTTTACAGCACCACTTTTGATCTTGACCAAGAAAGGAGATAATTTTGAATGGTATGGAGCATGTGAAAATGCTTTCTAGCAGTTAAAGAAGCATTTGACCACCGCACCGATCTTGATCCTACCCATGACAGAGGAGGAGTATACATAATTTTTTGATGCAGATGGGATTGGAATTGGGGAAAAATGATGTAGGGAGATTGAGTTGTGGTATATTGGTCTAGGTAGTTTAGTCCACTTGAATGAAATTACTCGACAAAAAACCTTGAGTTAGATGCATTTTTTTTATCCTTTGAAGTGTTGAAAACATTATCCATTGGTAAAAGAAAATACTGTGTATACCGACCATAAGGTCTTAAGGTATATATTTTCAAAATGATATTTGAGTATGAAATAATGAATATGGTTTGAATATATGTTTTCATTTGATTTTGAGCTATCATATACACTCTAGAAGGAAAATAGTGTCGATAATTCTCTAAGTTGGAAAACTATGACTCAGGCAGTTCGAAAGTCTAGTTCTAATTAGAAGATGATGAATTTGATGGATGGGATGCATGTTTTGGTTTAGGAGGTCTGGGAGTAGATGGACCTCATATCAGTATCATCAGATTATACACTTTTGAGCTTAATTAAGGATAGTTAGTATGAAGATATGAAGTGTTTGGATTTGAAAGAAAGTTGGGAAGGTGAGGATTCACCTTCCGATTAGAGTATAGATGAAGAAGAGATCATATATGTCATGAAGCATGTTATTGTGCCTATGAGTATGTAGGAGGATATGATGCATGAATTTTATTCCTCAAAGTGGATGGTTCATTTGGGATTGACCAAAATGTAACATGACATACAATGACAATATTGTTTTCCAGGAATGAAAAAGGAGATAACAAGGTTCGTGACATGATGTCACACCTTTAAATAGGTGAAGGCCAAGCATCAATGACCTAGAAGTTTAATATAACCGTTTACCATTAAGAAATTCAAGTGGGAAAGTTTTACCAGGGAATTTCTGTTGGGTATCCTGAGAACACCTTATAAGAGTGATGCTATTTGGGTGTTTGTGAACTGACTAACGAAAGCAGCACATTTATTTCCTATACGGTAGACTTTATTAGTGGATCAGCTGAGAGATTAGTACTTTCAAAAGATATCCCATATATACAGGGTTAAATAGAGTATTTTTTCAGTACACGACTCACATTTTACTTCACACTTCTGGTAGGGATTAAAGATGGTGCTTGGTACATAGGTTTTACTGAGTACATCATTCTACCCCCAGAAATATGGGTAGTCAGAATGTACTATATAGGTGATTGAGTATATTCTATGATCTTGTGTTATAGAATTAAATAGGTCTTGAAATAAGCACCTAGAACTTGTGGAGTTTACCTATAATAATAATTATTTTGAAAATATTAATATGGAACCATATGAGGCTCGTTATGATAGGCCATGTAGATACCCTATATGTTGGATGGAGGCAGGTGAATTAGAGTTTTTGGTACTGAGTCTTATGTAAGAGATGTCAAAGAAGGCTAAAATGATTCAAAAGTCTATGGAAATGGATCAGAGTTGACATAAGTCATATGATGATAGAATTTTATGACCCATAGAGTTTATAGAGGGTGATCGGGTATTCCTTCAGGATTTAACTAGATTGGGTCATCGTAGGATTCAAGGAAAAGGAAAGTTGGCACCCAATATTGTTGGGCCTTTTGAGGTTGTAGAGAGAATCAAGCTGGTGGAAAACCTATTGGATCTTCCATTGAGGTATAGTGCTATGCATGGTGTTTTTAATATGTCACAACTTCAAAGGTATCACCCTGAACCATCTCATGTGATTGATGTGAATGATGTTTATCTTGAGACCAATGCGTCTCTTGAGGAGAATCTAATACATGTATTGAATCACAGTGAGAAAGTTTTATAGGGAAATACCATGTCAATAGTTCAAGTATTATGGAAACATGGCCATGTTTATGAGGAATCATGGGATATAGAAGTGGATATATGGGTTCAGTGGCCCACTCTTTTTGGCTGGGAATCTTAGAGATGCTTGGGAGTATGGCTCAAGGATGAGCTGTTATAAGGTGGGGGGATTATTATATTCCAACCTTTTTTGGATATGGATTGAGCTAGTTTTAAGGTACAATTTTACTATTGTTTCAGTTTATATTGGTTGGGTTTTACCATGGGAAGTTTTTGGAGTGAAATTGGTAAATTTTGGTAGGAAAAGGGGCAGTGCACAGTCGACACATGATTTTCCCACACTATTCCGCCAAGCTAGAAAACCATAAAAACCTAGAAGGAGGTAATTTTCACATATGGAAAATGGTTTGTCAAACTATGCACCCTCCTTTTAGTAACCATTCGACCCCTAGTAGGAGGCTCATTGTTAGAAAAAACCGTGTGCCCTATATATGAAACTGTGCTGGAAAAAATTTAAACCTCTAAAAAATTAAAATAAAATCATAAACCCCT
Organism: Viscum album; assembly: GCA_963277665.1. Classification (NCBI taxonomy): domain Eukaryota; kingdom Viridiplantae; phylum Streptophyta; class Magnoliopsida; order Santalales; family Viscaceae; genus Viscum; species Viscum album. The sequence goes on along the minus strand of OY728159.1, from coordinate 2,055,921,495 downwards.
AGTATTAACCCCAAATCACCCCACTAAGACCTAAACTGATTTAAATGAATTTTAGAGTCTCTTGAACAAGTTACAAGCCATAAAAATCTCTTTTATTAATGAATCAAATCCTAGATTGAAGAACTCAAGCCTCTGTTGGTAAGAGATATCATCCCAATTGGTTTCCTCTCTTTCTCCCTTTCCCTTATTTCTCTCATCCTTTAAAGGCACATTTTCATCCATTTGTAGTGGATCAAGATCTAGTTTTTGATAGATCTAATCTGTTTGATCTTGTATGTAGGTTTTGGATCTAGATATCATTCATCATCATGATCATAGTTCTTTTTATTTAATTGAGGATTTATATTAGCGATCATCCATCAACATTCTTGAGGAAATTCGTCTAAATTTAATTCCCATAGTCTTAAATTCCAATTGCATATATGTATTGTGAAACTTAAATTGGAATGTTTGGAAATTGAATGTTGAATTGAATTGATTAATTGATCAATTAATTTATGCAATCATGGAATTGATTAATTGGATTTCCATGTGATAATGAATTGCGTTGAATTGGGAGAAATTTAAATTGGTTGATAATGATTAATTAATTGGTTAATTAATTAATATAATGATGTGATTATGGAATTTATGGGATAATGAGATTATGGAATTGGTCAATTAAATGGTATTTTATAATTATTAAATTATTGAGATGTGGAATTGATTGATAATAGAAATAAGTGGATATTTAGCTTAAATTTGAAGGTTTAATGGGTTATGTGAATAAATGTTTATAATTGGTTTAATGGTGAATTGTTAATATTATTCCACGTGTTTAAAGTAAAGAGTTATGATTATTTTGATAAATTGAAAAGGTACACTTTAATGATTATTTTTTATAAGAAGGTTAATGTTTAATAACCTTGTTAATTGTGAATTGTATGATATTGTGATATCTATGATTTATGTGATAAATGAGTGTGGGAAAGGGAAATATGCTCCAAATAAAAATATGTGATAAATGAGTGTGGTACAGGGACTGAGGCTCAAAATACCCATATGTTCTAGTAAGTGAGGGACAAGGATTGAGGCTTAAAATACCCATCTGTGATAAAAAATGTGGGATAGGGATTGAGGCTTTAAATACCCATGTTACATTGAGGTTTGGGATAGGGAAATAGTCACCCAATATCCATGGGGTGTTAGACATGATTTTTAATAACCATGTGATTATCATTGGAAAATGGTTCCAATTGGTCATGATATCAAATGAATTTAAATGATAAATGTTAACCATGGTATTGGGATATGTGATATCCCTTGGGGATAGCTTAAACTCCAGCATAGGCCGAAGAAATTATTGATGGGTTGGGTGTCATTTTGAAATTGGATAATTGATGTCGTTAATTAAATAATAATGAAATGTGATAACTTTTTAATTTATGCATTTCATTTTATTCTTAATATAACTGCATACACTTTTATTGATTGGATATTGTTTTAGATGTTGTTGGTGGTGGCCTACTGAGTTGTACTCACACCCTACATGGGAAGCCTAATTGGTACCTGAATAGACTTCATGTTTTTAGGATAGGATAAGGGATAGGTACCTACATTAGATGGATGAGTCTGGATGGATTATGGATGAGGGAACCAAAATTGGTGTTGGGACCTTCTTGGGGGAGTTTTTAGAATATTTATATTGGGTTTTCATTTTGATAATTGACACTTATTTGGAATGAAATATCTAATGTTTATTCATGGATATTTATTTCAATTTTGGTTCATAATGTGACACTCTTTGTTTAGGTTATTGTAATATTTTGGTTGTTTTTTATTGTCTATTGGTTATTTCTTGGTTATTTCCGCTATTGTGATGCTTTGATAGAGAGAGTATAGTCTCCCCATGTTGATATATTAGACCTTAACTACTAGTAGGTAGCCTTTAGCATATGAGGAGTCATGAATGAGGTCATGTGGATTACCAGCTCAGGGCATTAGTGTGTGGAACTTGGGTCAAGATGTTATAGTTAGATGTATATGCTTCCTTTAAGGAGTATCAAGTGTGTATCGTAGATCATAGCATGTAGAATCTTTGATGAAGGTTAGTTCCTTTTATAAGGGTGCTATGAAAGAATAATTGAGTATAGGATGAGACCTAGGAGTGGGAGTAAGATGTTCAAAAAAGGTGGATAGAGGTTTTCTAAAGTGATTCCTCTTTACTCTTAGTAGGAAAACTCAAGGTTGAGTTACTTTATGGAGGGGAGGTTGTAATGAAACCAACTTTAATGAAGGTAAATATCATTGTTTTTTCCAATTTAACTTATTTTTTTTATCTTGGAAAAATTTACCTAAGGCCTAAGGGAGGTATCATGAGCATATAGGTCTTGTTCGGATCCTGATCTCTTGAAATTGGGAAAATAGAATGGGATGCATGGTTAGCATATGGTTAGTGCTAACCGCGTAACTCAACCATGCGAGGCACCTAGTCCACGGGATAGTCTACGCAGTTTTTCTACAACCGTGTGAGCTAGGCCAAATGAACATATGAAAATTTAAGACATATTAAGAAAGTAATTTTTACATCTTGCACACAGTTAGTCAATCCATGTTCCTAGCCTAAGTGATTGGGGTTCTTGGGAAGTTCCTAACACACGTTTGGTACACGGTTTGGCCAATCATGTGGTAAAACTTTGTGACCCATTATTTTACGGTTGTTTAAGATTTTTACCTTAAATGTTTTTAAACCATTTCCTTTCCTTTTATTATTCTATAGCATATAAAACTCCCTCTTTTCTTCACATCGAGAGCTCCTCCTGAAGCTATCCACCTAGGATTTTCTTTTTCTCCTCCATCCAATATTTGATTTTATCACCATTAGTCACGTTAGATCTGCAACAGTAATCTACTTAATCCTATTGATTCCTATAATAGCTTATCTTCATATTTATTTAGCTATTTTGGCATGATCTCATATTACCTATTTTCAGGCCATTGGTTCGTTCTTTTTTTTCCCTTAATCTTCAAATCAAAGGATGATACCTGACAAGTAGTTGTCTACAGACCTAAGTTAGGTAGTATAGAATTTTTTCTTAAAATTATAGATGTTTTTATAGTATTTTATGACATGCTACATGATGGAAATTTCCATATGTTCCCTTAAAATTCATTTAAAATTCCATAAATAGTTATTCCATGTTTAATGACTCCCATGGACCATATTGATTAATTATAGGATGCTGAACTCATTGATGGACACCTTTTTGGGTGTGATAAATTGAATACCCTCTTTTATATAATTTTTTAATGACAAATGTACCATATAAGTTTTTTGAATAACCCTGAAATAGATTTTCATTTCTAAATAAATTAAATGTCATAAATTAAAATTGATTAAAAGTTCGTGGAATGTCCACTTCATGTGTTATATATATTTATAAACAGGAAATATGTGAGATGTGACACCCATAACAATATTTGGTTTTGTTTATTACAAATTATTAGATGTAATCCCTCATTTTTTCTATTATTATACCATGGATATTGGTTGGTGAACAATGGTTAAAGGTTTTGTTGAGCATATCATTTCATACTCTCTTATGTTGGGTGTTGGGAATGACATCTCACACCACTAAATTTTTGTGTGTGATGGAAACGACATTCCAAATTCCTCTTTATCAGGTGCTGGGAATGAAGACTCACCCCACTATATCAAGTGAAAAGAATGACGTGTCACATTCACATGAGATCAAGGCTAGTTCCCTGACTGAATCCTATAACTTGTTAGACTAGTTATGGATGCATGTGTTATATCCTGGTTCCATCTAGCACCTAGTATCCATGTATATTCATCTTGATTTACATTTATATAGTGTGTATATACATATATAAATATTATATATATATTATTACCATATATATATATATATGGTATAATTATTAGGCTCATTACAGCCTACACTGAAGTAGGTCGACTTGACCATGTTTCCTATAGAAAACCGAGCCGGCTGGCATTTATTTTCCAGCATTATTTATTATTACTCATACATGCACATTGCCTTGAAATATACACTAGTTTCATTATTATAGACCCCATTTTTTTGTCATAAAAAATTTATATCAAACCCCACTCAAGCCGACATTTTTACCAGAGTAGACTTCATAATTGAAGGCATAGATAAGGGTAAGCACCCTATCATGGCTGCTTGATCAATTTACCAATAACATGGAGCATGGGAGCAAAGGACCAAACATATGCTTATGATTCTAGTAGAGATATATCTTGTACTTTTTTGTATTTTTATAGCATGATATATATTCTTGTAATTTGTATCCCCTGTATTAACTTTTGGTATATCTACATGTGACTAAATCATTCTGTACATGACTCAGCCTATGGATTTTGATTATTATTATGACATGGATGTTTCATTTTTTTCTATGATGGTTTATGTTTATATTTCCTTTTTTTCATTTGTTATATCATTTTCATGTTATTTATATTTTTTATTATTAACATTGTGCCATTCTAATACATAGGTATAGTCTTCCCACTGTACAACCTCAAAATATTGCTACTAGTCAGAGCCTATGGCATATGGGGAGGCTCACTTGAGGCCATGTAACCCACCGGCTTGGGGAACCATTTTATTGGAACCCAGTTCAAGATGTTACATCATGTTTATTCCCTTAATTTTATACCTTATCATAACGTGTTGTTCATTTACTAATTCATTAAAGTTCACATTAGTCATTTTTAGATCATTCGACTCATAATCTCAAAACAAGTATGGTATATTTATAATGGTCAATGGTCTTAGAAAAATATTTTTATAAAATATAATTTCTATATAATTGAATAAGTAAGTATGTTCAATAGGTCATCAAATTAAAACCATCCTAAAAAAGATTCCTCAATAAGTCTATTATTGATAGACAGAAATAACCATGTTTTTTATATTTACTTTCATTGTTATATTGGTTAAATTACCATTTGAGAATCATAATCATAAAATTTATTTAATATTAATGTTATTTTAAATAATAAAATCAATTTTGAAGAATAATCATGATATAAAAACATATTCATTCATGTAGGTTGCATAAAACCATCATAGTGAGAGATATTTTTCAATACTGTTAAAAATAAGGTTAATATAGTAAACATGTGAGTTTTAGAAAATAAAAATGAGGGTAAATTAATAAATATGTGAGTTTTATAAAGTAAAAAATGTGATATATAAAATAATGATTAAGTAAAAAAATTAGTTATTACTTTTATTATTGAAAAAATATAAGGATAACTAAAATTAAAAGACCTATATTGAAAAAGACACAATTTTACATAATAACGGATTATAGAGGAGAATTTATTGAGAGGTAACATGTGAACCACCATTATAAATTGATCAAATAGATTTCAAAAAAATATAAATGGAGTCATGTCAACTAAATAACTAGAGGTTTAATTTGGTTTCAAGATAATAAATCATAACTAATAAAGGTGAAAGAGGATTCTAAACCCTTACCTTGAAATTTGAAATGCCACCTTTTGATTGAGCATAAGGCCTATGGATAAATTAAATTTGATTACTATAGGGGTATAGAGGCATGGTATTAGAAGTGTGGAGATGGATTTGGGTAGAGATATAAGAGAAAAACACCCTGCTAAACATCTTTAAAAAGGTTATATTAAGTCCCATTTATAGAAAAAACTAGTGTCATTTTTATAAATACTTATTCTTTTATGGTGAAAAATGTAATCTAGAAATTACTAGTGGTTTGTAAAATTTTCATAAATAGTTCATCTTTAATGGTAATAAAATGTAATTTAAAAATTACAAGTGGTTTGAAAATGTACAATAGGTGGTTTTCTTAACCATATTCTTATCCACATGAATCATTATAATTTTTTATGATTTTTAATTAAATTTAGAATATATTATTCAACATTAAATATCCTTAAAGTAATTTTTGGAACTATTCGTATAATGTTATGTGGAATACATCAAGATAAAAATAGAGTTAGAATAATAATATTTAAAATATTAATTACCTTTCAATTTTTCTATATAAAAGTTGTTAAAGAATCTAACTTATCCAAAATAATTCACTTTTAATATTTATAAATGTATTTACATTGATTTTTACCCCGCTTGAATAAGCATTTTAGGTAATTATAAAATCACAAAAAATAAAAATAAATTAATATTATAAGGAAATTATTTATATTAAAAATAAGAATTTTTAATCATTCACTACATCTTTTTACTATTATACCAACACATTATAGATATTAAAAAAGGCTCACATTTTGAACTTATTATTTACTTAAAAAACTATAATGGTAATTATCAAAGGAAAATAGAACCAAATTGGAATATTTTGGAAGATAAGATAAGTTTGGTAAAAATTCACTTATCAAATTAAATAAACTCAATTTTTTGAGAGATTTTTAGAGCTCATACTATAGTTTTAACCCCATTTAACCCATTTACTCCTTTTTTACAGTGATAAATGATTACCATGGTTAGTATTAATCATGAGAAAAAATGAAATTGAAATTATAAAAAAATTAGACATGACGATTCCAAATATGGATAAAATTTTATAAGATTCAATTTAATTTTTTTTAAAATTTACTTTTAATATAATTTCACAAAACACTATAAAAATTCATTTTTAGAAAAATGAAATTTTAAGTATAAAGATTATTTTATACCAAAATCATGTATAATATTGATTATTGTTGAATTAACTGGATTAGAATAGATCAAAGGAGATTTATTTTACTTTAAAATCAAATAAAAACAGATATGAACCTTTTTAAAACTTTATTAAAATTGAAATTTTGGAAATTTTTTTATTTGAATAATAACATAACTTAGATTTCTAAAATGTCAAACATAGATTTATAAGTTCTAAATTATATTTTTAACAAGTTATACTACATATTAAATATATATTTGTAATATGAAAAGAGTTTTATAAAAGTTTAATTCATTCTTATGTCATGATAATTTCATAAAAGTGACATTATTTATAAAATAAATATTTTTCACTATTCACAAAACAATCAACTATTTTAGAAAAATACAAAAAATTCTCCTTAAGATAAATTCGATATTATAAAACTAAAAATTAAATCATTTTTATCAAATTCAATTTCTTAAATTTAGAAATATAGAAGTTAAATTAAAATAAAAAATATATAGAATATTTTATTTTATATAAAAATACCCTTTTGAACACTAACTATTATTAACATTACACGATTTCATTCTTATCATTAAAAATTGAGAACATATTTACTAAGAACTAATAAATAAATTTGTGTTAAGATAACATTTATACATTTATTTCATAATGCTATTACTCTTATTTATACCCGCCAATTCAACGACTAGGTTATAATAGTCATGTTTAAATAATAATATTTATACAGTATATCATAGTTCATTTAAGATCAGATTTGGGTGTGGTACATACTATAGAACATAATATTCATTTAAAGGAGAACTACATATTAAAATATCTATCTGTTAAATTCTCCCCATCTTATAAAAATTGCAACCTATCAATTTGAATTTATTCTCACCAAAATAAATGTATATAAACATTAATATAATAATAGATGTAGATTTTAAAATGATAATAAATTTATAAATAACTACTCCAGAACATAGTATCTCTTAAATATTTCTAAACCTTGTGTATACCATTATAATACTCATACATGTTAATAGTTTTCCAAAATAATAACTCAATTGCTGAGTGCTATTTTCCACACAAGTCCCGATATATTTATCTTCATCTTGTTTGAGTTAAGGAATTATTTTACAATCAAGATAAAGTATGAGAAAATTTATGTGATTTATTTCAATTCCATAAGAATATTTTCTTAACTTGGGATGTGTTTTGGGTAGTTTTCCATCTCGGCATCATGTCATATTCAAAATGATAAATATGATAATGATTTTTTCATGTATGAAGAACTAAAACTAACTATTAACAGTTCATAATATCCATAAAAGTGATTAGAAGTCAACCCTCTTGTCTCTAGAAATTTACTAAAACAAAATTTGTTAACACAATTTAAGATAATACTCAATATGAATAAACCATCACAGGAAGAAGTAATACATTAATCTATAATAACACCAAAAGTTTCACTTAAATCATTTCACAATTGTCAAAATGTTTAATTTTTAATAAACATTCCATAACAAATTAAAAACACAAAAAAAATAATGATTTGATCACATATTCTTATAAAATCAACATATCATTTATCTCCAAACAACATTAACCACTCATAATTTCATACAACACAAATATATATAACCCAATCATATATTATCCAATATATTCCAGTCTTTTACAAAAATAACTTGAATCACAATGATGTAAAACCACAATAAAATCATATATACTTCTAAAGGCAACTCAAACTTCATTCCTTATGTAATATCAACCACTTGGACATAAAATCCCATTACATTCAATGATATTTAGTTTACCTTAATCCTATAAAGTTACCAATATAGTGAAATTCTTCAAAAATATCATTAACCACTTAATCACCAAATCACTTATCAACCCCTTATTTATCTATATATATGTTCCATAAAATGTAATAAAACCTTATCCTACTTAACTATAAAAAATAAAATATAATTTAACCCTAATTGTTATCTATAACTTTCAACTTTCATCCCAAAAAATATAACATTATTCCAAAAAAACTTAATGAAAAATTAAATTCTAAATATAAGAGTTATATAATGTATTCCCATAAATGTATCCCAAAATATATTTAATCACTTTAAAATCTAGTCACATAAAACTTCAAAAAGGATATCTATACCTTAGAACATACGATCAAACATAAAATTATTAACCCATGATGATGTATAAAACTCTTAAATTATCCTTAACCAATGACATACTAACATCTAAATTTATATAATCCTTTATATGATACCAACTATGGTGTCTCAAACCCGCACACTTGAGTTTGTTGCTATAACATACTCTTACATACTAACTTCGATAAGAATAAATGTGATCCAATTTTAATCATTCATAATTACAACTTTAAAAGGAAATATTTGAGTCATTTATATACCTAGTCCCTTTTTATAATTATATATTTAGATAATTAGGAAAATAATTACTTATTAAGACCTATATCTTTCTCATATAATGGGAATGTTTTCCACTATACCCAAACTTTCTTATTCTATAATAACACTTCAATATCTCTGATAAAATTCTATACACATAATAATATTATATAATTATAAAATAAATTACTCATCTTTATAACTTTTGGAAATGGAAATGTAATAAGGGGTGAGCTCAAATGATTATAAAGGTAAAACATAAATTAGAAGCTATCATGAATACATAAAGTCAACCTAGCCTGAAGACCTTAAGGTTATTTATTTATTTTTTGGATAATACCCTATTGGTCTGAGTTGAGAGGGAACCATTAAAAGACTCGTAGGTCCAGATAAAAAAGTTCTAATAAATGAACTTGATGCCCAAATACTAGAATACACTAAGCTTGACTCTACCAAACATCTGCTTCGGTAATGATGACTATCTCCCCCCATTGCATGGATAATCAGACAGAATTTACCTATGAAGATCTACATGGTTCCTGGTAGTGATTGAATTTTCCATACCCTATCATTATTATAATCTGGTTAACACTACTCAGTGGTTTCTACTTTCTTTGATTCCTCTTCTAGGGCCTTCTCCCATGTGGTCAGACTAGACAGTTTTCTATCCTAAAGGCCTTGTGGCCCAAAATACATTGGCCTAAAGGCCTAATCTGACATAAAGGCTCTATGTCCTGAAGGCTAATGGTGTCCTGAAGGCTTTATGGTCCTAAGTCCCAATTATATGGCTTGTAGGCCCAAATTGTATGAATAGTTCCATAGCTAAAGTAACCACTATAGTACATGCTATAATAACCTCTACAGTATTTTCTATAGTAAATAAGAAATTCACCCATACATAGATTTGATTCTTGGATTCATTTTGGGTTATAGGCTGTGTTAAGCATTCAACTACCACCCTAACTGCATGAATACACAAGGAATAAATAATATATAATAGATAAAAAACAGTCAAATATAACATATAAAAAATACAATGAAAGGAGAATATATCCATGGATTATATTAAAACATAACTAATCACATGTATGATGATATATGGTTTCATTGTGATAGAATGAATAATTTTGGATATCATAATCTTACCATTAAATCCTCATGCTAGTAAAGCATACATAAATAGTAAGGCATATTCCAAATACAAAATCTATTTTGTATAAAGAAACCTACCTATGAAATAAGTGTCTATAGTAAACCATTTTAGTCACTTACTAAGATCAATATATTCATCATATAAAATAAATTAATAATAATACAATGGATAATCAACATAAACATTCAGACTGTAAAACTAGAATACAAAATGTCAATATTTTCCCAGTCAATAAATAGAACAATAAGATCATAGAGAATACAAAGAAATAATTTTGATAATATCATTAGATCATATCTATAGTGAAGTATAACAATACTTAATGGAGTATTATGTAGATGAAAAATCACTTTGATAAAGACATTAGAAAGTCACATTGAGAATAAAATGAAATATCCTTTTCTGGAAACATTTTAACACTAAAAATTCCTACAATAATGGGAATATAATTTTCATTGAAAAATTATTTAAGCTTATAGAGGAAGTTTGATAATGAATAATGGCTATTATGGTGTGAAAATAAGGTCATCCAGTGAATGTTAAAAAGAACATTCCTTTCACAATTTTTTTTAAAATTCAATAAAAACTCTTTAAAAAAAGTTAAAAAATAATTTTTTAAAACACATTACAATTAAATCCAAATATGGTTTAAATGTATTTACTCAGTAATTTTTGATAAATAAGTTTCTTTAAACATTTTATACAATATCAACATGGAATAAAAATATTCCTTACCAAAAATTGGAAATAAGGTTTTTTGTATAAAAAACATTATTTCATTGTTTGAGTACCAAAGAGAGGAATAATTGGATGGAAAACATGGAAAAACCATAAATAATCACACTAGAAGAAATTATATGGCATTTAGGGGAGAAATATCATATAACTCTACTACTGGAAATTTAAACATAAACCATCCTGAATAAAAATGTGATTGTAGAATAAACCTTTACGTATTAAATAAATTTTGAATCAAAACCCCTTAAAAGAGAAAAATTGAATAGAAACTTTAAATAGAATGAATACAAATGAATTCATGGTATACTATATCAAAGTGTAAGTATATACACCATACAAAATAATTTTTTTGCATAATATAATATATGTCCCAATGGAGTGGAATTGAGACAAAAACCATTTTAGAGATCATAACATTTTAAGTAATAATTAATAAATGAAGTGATTCTATGAAACAAATGTAAATTAACACAATAAAATTTAGAATACACCATAAAAAAATCATAGGTTATAACACACATAATTTTTTCATAACATAGTCCATGAAAATGTGATATAACTCAATGAAAAGAATTTGATTTGAGAATCCCTTACCTCAAGTCCTGAATTTCCATAAAAATCCACTCCATTACTAAATAATAAAATTATATTAATTATTTAATTGATTCATAAAAATTTCAGGTTTATTTCCTTACCAATATCCCCTATTATCATGTTTTTTACATTCATTAATTCGATATAGTTCATATATATCATTTTGGGATCCTTTGGTTCATAATATCCAGAATTGTATGGTATATTTATAATAGTCAATGGTATTAGTAAAACTAATTAATAACCACTAAAATATTCAATTAATAGGCTCTATACCATTCCAATATTAAGGACATCCAATAGGTCATAAAATTAGTACCATCTCAAAATCTTTCCTCAATAAGCCTATTTTTTTATGGTTAGAAAGAACCGTTTTTTATTTACTTTTACTTTTATTATTATAATGGCTACTTTACCATAAAAAAATATTAATCATAAAATTAATTGTATATTAACATTATTTTAAATATTAAAATAGTTTTTTGATGAATATCCATGAGATACTTAAATTCATGAAAGCATCATCATTCATGTAGGTTGTATAAAACCACCATTGTGAGAGATGTTTTTTGAAAGTTGTAAAAAAGTGGGGTAACTTAGTAAATATAAAATATTTATAAAATAAAATATATAATACATAAAAAAAATTATTTTGTATAATTATTTTGTTAATTTAATTGTTGAAAAAGTAAGAGGATAATGGATATGAAATTAACAACTTTAAAAAACCCATATTTTGGCATAACAACTACCTATATAGGAGAGTTAATTGATATGTAACAAGTGAACCCACCTAATAAATTGATAAAATATATTAAAATACCATATAAATTTAATCACTGTATGAAAATAATTTAAGGTTTAATATGGTTTCAGGATAATGAATCATAATTAATAAAGTTAAAAGAGGCCTGGAAACCCTAACTTTGATCTTCAAAATTCCACATTTATATTGATTTAATGATTTTAGATAAGTGAAAAGGGGATTAGTGATGTGTTATAGGATGTTTTAATAGGTATTTAGTAAGAGGTGTGATAGAAAACCAAACTCGTATGCATCTTTGGAAAGGTTAGATTAATTTTATCTTATAGGCAAAAAATCAATGGCGTTTTTTGGTTGGACTGTGATGGAGTATTTCTCTATGGATGGAGAGATTCCCAATAAATACCCCTTCTATGAATATTTCACCCAAGGATAAAATTTCAATCATAAAAGGGGTCAATGGGGAGTGAACCACTCTCTTAGAATCCCAGACACCGTTTCTCCCCTACTACTTAAAACCCCCCTTCCATTTTAAAAGACCACCTATAATAACCTTTTTAGATAAAGAGGTTAATATTTTGTTTTAAAATTTTAATCATACACTAGTAATATACTTCTATGTTTATATCCCTTATCTAGACATTATCTACAAGATTATGGATATTATTGGTTTTTCTAGGGTTAAAATTGGTCCCCTTATTGAGTTCTGGGTTACTCATCAATTAGATGATGTCGATAAAGTTTACCGTTGCTACTATCAAGAATCATGGATGATTTTAGGTAAAAAAATTGATATATTAAAATGGTATCTATTCATTCTTGGGGGTTTATAATCCTTATTCCTCCAAGTCTGGTTTGAATTTGTCGACTTATGCCTTCATTTGTTTCGTCGAGATTCCATTCCTCTATTGTAAAGCTTATCAACAAACCTATCAGGTTTGACTCCACTAATCTAGAAGTTTATATACCCTTAGTTTAACAAATGTATATATAATATGATATTTAAATGTAACTCCCTAAAGGTATTTAGATTATGAATGGGTCAGAATTATTCTTTCAAATTGTTTTATATGAGTATATCCCGACTTGTTGCTCTCTTTGTCATCATCATGGTCATCTGGCACCTAATATCATTCTTCCCCATATGTCATGGATTCTGAAATTCTACAAGGAGTATAATGGTGTTCATAATTTGATATGAAATGGATATTTATTAGAACTTATCATCATTAGAAAAAATAATGATCAGACTATCCATGTTTCCATGCCTTATGGTGACATTCCAGTGGATGTGGGTCCTTTAGGTTCTGAGAAAGGCTAAGTAATTTCCCTTGGACTATATCCAATTAAAGTGGTATCTACTTTAGAGAATTAGATACCAATTTTTATTATTGGGGGAAAATGTATTTTCCCCATGCCTTTGTGTTGGATAATTTTAAATCACTGAAGACTGCTGCCACCCACAAAATCAATTCCCTAGTAAATAAAGGAAAACATCTCATTGCTGATGGTGAGTGCTTCACATATATTAAGAATAATAAATCTAGATACCAAATGGAATATTATAATACTCATAGTATTATTTATATGGGTTCATATAGAGGATCTAAATTATTGGTGGTGGTTATACATTGATAAAATAAAAATGAAATCCTATTTGGAGAAATCACTATTAAAAATATCTCCCTGGAATCATTTTATCCCCTAGAAAAAATGTGGAGGGAGTTTCAGTTAGTATTGGGAGGATAGTTAACTTCGAACACAAAACTATGGTTATTGTGGATACTATAAAGGAATATACTTGAGTGATTACATCTGAACTATAGATAATTGCGCATTCCAAGGAAAATATGGAGGTAGAGGATATAGAATTTTACACAATAGAGGATGAAGTTGATAAAATGTATGAAATAATGACTCAATTGAATCTCAATGGTGAGTAATTGACATTGATCAATGTGAAATAATGAATCCATATTCATGGATTCAACAAGGTTAATATTATCATGAAAGATTACCTTAAGTCTTGGGATAAAATGACTATCTTTTTGAAGGAAATTGTTAAGGATTATCCAAAGATGAAAGATTTTACTTTTGAATGGAATCTGAACAGGGTACATGATAGTAATTTGTTCAAATTATTATAGAACAAAGTGATGATTTATTATTAATTATAACTTTATTTTAATGGTTAGTCAATTTTTGGGTTCTCACTCAATCCTTAAAAATAATTTTTATGAAAAGAAATCAATAACGTTTTTATAAATACTTAGTCTCTAAGGTTAAAAAATATAAATTAAAAATTAATGTGGCACAAAAATTGACAATAAGTCGGTTTATCGACCATTTTGTTATCCACTTGAATCCTGATAATATTTTTATGATTTTTAATTCAATTTATAAAATATTAAATAACTTCAAATATTCTTAAAGTCAGTTTCCTAGCTATTTATATTATTTTACTTTAAAGGCATCAAGATAATAATGGAGTTAAAATTTGAATATTTTAAAAAATAAATACCTTTTTTTATGTATAAATATCTTTGGAGCCTATATATTTTCCAAAAAACATTAGTTATAATATTTTTAGAACTATTTACACTAATTTTTAACCTACGTTCCCAAGCGCTACATTAGTGATACATAAGTGTTCTAGGTAATTATATTAGCACCAAAAATTAAAAATAAATGAATATCATAAAAATAATTTATTCATATTCAAAATAATAATTGATAAAAATTAAAAATATCTTCTTATTATTATAAAAACAAATTATAGATATTAAAAAAGTGTGACATCTAGAACATATTATTTAAAAAAATATAAATGTCACTATCAAAGTTAAATGGAACCATATTTCCATATTTTATAGATAGGATAAGGTTGGTAAAAATATTCAATATAATGAAATAAACTAAAGTGTTTGAGATATTTTGAGACCTTATCCCATAGTTTTAACACATTTTAATTTGTTTCTTCCTTTTTCGGTGGTGATAAAATTTTACTATGGTTACTATTAATTATGAGCCCAAATGAACTTGAAATTATAATAGAATTTATACATGATGATTATAAATATGAATATAATTTTATAATATTAAATTTCATAAATTTTAAAACATTACTTTTAATATAATTTCAAAAAGGTCAATGATAAACCATTTTTTAGAAAAATGTTAATTTTATGTGGAAAAATGATTTTATAAACAAAAAATGAATAATATTGATTTAATTTTAATTGATTAGATTATGATATATAAAAGGAGACTTATTTTACTTAAAAAACAAACCAAAATATAAAGTAAACTAGGTAAAACTTTATAAAAAGAGACTCACTTAAAATGGTTTTTATTTGAATAAAAACATTACATAGATTTCTAAAATGTCAAACGTAGAGTTATAAATTCCACGTTATATTTTCGAATAAATTATATTAATTATTAAATATATATTTTTTCAATAAAAATGATTTCATTAACATTGAATTTATTCTTATGTGATGATAATTTCATAAAAGAGACATTATTTGTAAAATCAGTATTTTCTCTCTTCACCCAAAAATCAGCTAATTTTTAAAAATCCCAAAAATTCACTTAAAGATAACATTGAAAGTATAAAACTAAAAATGATATAATTTTGTTATAAAATTGAATTTATAAAATTTATAAATTAATATTTTTAATTAAAATAAAAATACACATCATAACTTCTTTTATAGAAAAATGACCCTTATATACATTAACTGTTCTTAACCTTATATGATTTAATTATTATCATTCAAAATGGAGTAATAATTTCTATTAAATTGTAAATAATTTATTATTTAGATAACATATATGAAAGTATTTCATAATGTGGTTACTTCTATTCATAACAACCAATCAAACAAACAAAGTTATAAAGGATATATTTAAATATAAATATTTCAATAATATATCAAGGATCATTTAGGTTTAGTGTTATGTGTGGTAAACTCTATCAAACATAGTATTCATTTAAAGTATAATTAAAAATTAAAATATTAGGGTGTTACATTCTCCCCCTCTTATAAAAACTGCATCCTCTCAATTTAAATTTGTTCTCACCAAAATGAATGTATCTTAACTGAAGTATAATATGAGATGTTTATTTTATCTTGATAAAGAATTGTTAAGTTATTTATTAGGAACATAGTATCTCATAAATATTAATAAACCATGTGTGTACCATTATAATACTCATACATTTGAATAGGTGTTTTGAAATCACAACATAATATATGAATGTTATTTTTTACATGAGTCTCGATATATTTTTCTTCCTCTTGTTTCATTTGAAGAATTATTTTACCGTGATAGAAGAGAATGAGAAAACTTATATACATAGTTTGTTTCAATTCTATAAGAACAATATTTTACTTTGTTTGTGTTTTGAGTAGTTTTCTAAATCTTCCTTATATTTTATTCTTAATGATAAATATTATGATAAATTTTTCAGGTTTGAAGCACACAAATTAACTTTTAATTGATCATAAGATCTAAAAAAGTGATAAAAAGTCATTTATCAGGTCTCTATAAATTTACTAAAACAAAAAATGGTTATAAAAAGTTAATATAATACTAAATATGAATAAATATTAATTTGAAGAAGTAGTACACTAATTTCTAATAACACCAAAAGTTCCACTTAAATCATTTCACAATTTTCAAAACCATAAAACTTTTCAAAATATAACATATCAAATTCACAACCCATAAATACAAATTATTTGATGATATATTATTCTAAAATCAAAATAACATTTATCTCTAAAAAAAATTAGTCAATTATAAATTCACATACCACAAATTTATATTCCCTAATCGTATATTATATAAAATATTAACTAGTATTTTTCAAAAATAAACTTAATCATCATGAAATAAAAAACAAAAAAATAATATATACCTCCTAAAGCTAACTCAATATTTTTTCCTTAAATAATAACAACCAATTTGCATAAAATTCCATCCAAGTTAATAATATCCCATTTATGTTAATAATATAATGTTTTAAATATAGTTAACCTTTTCAAAAATAACTATAATCACTTAGTCACTAAGTCACTTCTCAATCCATTAGTTATCTATATGATAAAACACAAGTTCCCAAAAAATGTAATAACCCTTTATCCTAATTAACCTTAAAAAAAATTCAAATATCACATTAACCCCAAAGGATATATATACTTTTAGTGTTACATCACCAAAAATATAATAATATTATTTCCAAAAAAATTCACACAAAATCACTTACTAAACCCAAGGGTTATATCATGTATTCCCATATGTGTCCCCAAAAAAATCTTTAATTTATTTAAAATATAGTCATATAAAACACCAAAAGGCTATTTATACCTTTGTAATTATGATTTACCATAAAATGATTAACAAGTGATTGTATCTAAAAAACATAAATTATTCTTAATTGATAACATAGTAACCTATAATGTTATTTAAACCCTAATTTCATACCAACTATAGTTCCCTAGACTCGCACACCTGGATCCAATGCTAAAACATACTCTTACATACTATCTTTGATACCAAAAATCATGACCTAATTTTAATCATTCATAATTAAAACATAGAAAGGAAATATTTGAGTTATTTATTTACTAAATTCATTTTTAGGTTTATATATTTATAGCATTAGGAAAATTATTACATAAAAAAACTCAAATATTTCTCATCCAATAGATATTTTTTCTACTATACCCAGATTTTATTATTCCATAGTAACTCTTCAACATCTCCAATAAAATTCTCTATAAATTATATTCTTCTTTTAGTATAATATATATTATTTATATTCACAACCTGGGGAAATTGAAACATAATAAGGGGTGAGCTAGATGCTCTATAAGGGAAAAAGAACAATGAAATCTATCACGGATACATATGGCACAGAAATTTTGGAAGAGATAAAAATAATCATATATTACATATAATAAATATCATGAAAGGGGAATATATCCATGGATTACATAAAAAAATAAATAATCACATGGATAGCAATAACTGATTTTACAATGATAGATGCATAATATCGAACATCATAATCTTACCATTAAGGAATTAGGCCAAAAAATCTTACATTAATAGAAAATGAATACAAAAAATACCCAAGTTAGTTTGTGTTATGAGACCTACCAATGCATCAAGGGTCTATTATGGCACCCTACCAACACTTACTAAGTCCAATTATTTTATCATATTAAATAAATTAATAATAAAAAAAAATATAATCAACATAAACATTCATATTGAAAAACTAGAACATGAATTGTCAATATTTTCCCCGATAGAAAAATAGAACTACACGATTATAACCGATCTAGATAAATAATGTTTATAGTATCATTATATAATATCCATAATAAAGAACAATAATCCTTAAAGGATGATAAAATATATGATTTTTTTTTCAAAAATACATTATAAAGTCACTTTAAGGACAAAAAGAAATATCATTTTATTTTGAAAACATATTATAAAAAAATTCCAAGAATAATTGGAAGATAATTTAGATTGAAAATGTACATAAAATTGTATAGTAATCTTGATAATTAAGAACACCTATTATGGCGCGATAGTACCATCTTGAAGTAAACATTATAAAGAACATTCCTATCACAATTTTGTAAATAAAGTAAAAAAAAATATGTTTAGAAAACATTAAATTTATTTATTTTTAAAACTTTGAAAGAAATTAAAATATGGGTTAAAATTTCTTTACTCAATCATTAGAGAAAAATAACATTCTTGAAAAAATTTAGACAATCTTGACATGATATAAAAATACTCCCAGCCCAAAAAAGAAGAAATTAGGTAAGTTTTGATTAAAAATTTTAATTTAGTCCTTGAGTATAAAAGATAGTAAAAGTTGTAAAAAACATGGAAATCATATAAATAAACATAGTATAAGAATATATATGGGGTGTGTGAGATAAATAACATATAAAAACCAGTGGAAATTTAAACACAAACAACACCGAATGAAAATGATAATTTGGAATAAACCATTAAGACTTTATTAGACTTTGAATCAAAACCCATAAAAATAGAAAACTTAAATTGAAACATTAAATACCAAGAATGAATAGTAATTCATGATATAACATAAAATATATTAGGTGAATAATATAAAATTAGTATCAATGGAGTGGACTTGAGATGAAAAACCCTTTCAGAGATTGTAACATTTGAGGTAAGAATAAATAAATGAATTAATTTTTATAAATAAATATCAAACAAGAAAGAAATTTTTAAATAAAACATAAAACAATTAGATGTCATGAAATACATAATCAAGTTATAACATAGTCCACAAAGAAGTGATATAACTCAATGAAAATAAATTGATTTAAGAATCCCTTTCCTCAAGTCCTAACTTACCTCGTACATCCACAGAATTCCTAAAAAATTATATTATATTAATTATATAATTAATTAATTACACATTTCATGTTTATTACTTTAATATTATACCTAAATATATTTTTTTTCATTTACTAATTCAGTATAGTTTACATCGATTATTTAGGGATTGTTCAGTTAAAAATATATAAACATGAACTATATAATTATAATGTTAAGTCGGTTTAGTAAAATATTATAAAAAATATAGAATATTCATGTATTAGGTTTCAAATTATTCTATATTTAAGGACATTTAATAGGTCATCCAATTGGAACCATCCCAAAATCATTCCTCAATAAGCTTGTTTTTGATAGTTAAAAATAACTATATTTGTTTACTTTTACTTTAATTATTATAATGTATAATTTACCATTTTAAAATCAAAATCATAAAATAAATTTAATATTATTGTTATATTTAATCATAAAATAAATTTCTATGAATACCCATGAGAGAATAAAATTCATGAAAACATCATCTTTTATATAAGTTATATAAAACCATCACGATGAGTGATTATTTTAAAAAGTATTAAAAATTAAGGTAACCAAGTAAATATATGGATTTTAGAAAATTAAATAGATAATAAATAAAATTCTGACTTAGGATAAATTTTGAATCATTAATTTCATTATTAAAAATTTAAGGGGATAATTGAAATGAAAAGACCATCTTTGAAAACCCATATTTTGACATAATAACAACTTATGTAGAAAAGTTCACTAAGAAGTAACAAGTAACCACCATAATAAATTAATAAATATATTCCAATACCATATAAGTGGAATAATTTCAGTAAAATAATTTAAATCTTAATATGGTTTCAAGATAATTAATCATAATTAATAAAGGTGAAAGAGGCTTGGAAATCCTTACCCTGATCTTCGAAATGCAACTTTTTGATTGAGCTTAAGGCCTTTAGAGAAGTGAAATTTTATTATTCCATGAGATTAGGGACATTATATTGTATATGTGTAGAGGTATTTATGTAGAGGTTTTATTGGAAACCAAAATTATTAATATTATTGGAAATGTTAGATGAAGTCCCATTTATAGGCAAAAAATTAATGGGTTTTGGTAAATACTTAGTCTTTAATGGCCAAAAATATATTATAAAATTTATAAGTTATTCAAAAATGGAAAATAAGTGGATTTTAGAACATTTTACTCTCCAATGGGATCATTATATTATATTTATGATTTTTAATTCAATTTATTAAATATTATTTGACATTAAATATCCTTAGAGTCATTTTCAAAACTATTTAAACAATTTTACTTTAAATACAACTATATAAAAATGGGGTGCGAATTTGAATATTTAAAAAATTAATTAACTTTAATTTGGATCCATAAAAATATTAAATTACCCAAAAACATATCAGTTTTAATATTTTAAAATCAATTTTCTTTTTTTTCCTGTGTGCACAAGTGCTACATCAAGGATGCATAAGTGTTCAAGGTAATTATACCACCACCAAAAATTTAAAATAAATTAATATAACAAAAATAATTTATTGATATTAAAAATAATAATTTATAACCATTAATAATTTTTTTTATTCTTATGAAATCTTATTTGAGATATTAAAATAAGAGAGTGGGATTTTGTGCTTATTCTATACTTAAAATAATATAAAGTTCCTTATCAATGGAAAATGACACCACATTACCATATTTTAAAAGTAAGGATATGGTTGGTAGAATTAAACTCACAAAATGGAATTTTTTTGAGAGATTTTGACATATTATCCAATAGTTTTAACCATGTTTAACCCATTTTCCCTTTTCCAGAGTGATAAAATTTTACCATGGTTACTATTTATTAGAAACTGACCTTATAAAAAGTTTTTTTACACGATGATTCAAAATATGGAGAAATTTTCTGAGATTTAATTTTTATATATTTTAAAAATAAAATTTAATATAATTGCACAAAATAGAATGATTTTTTTTAGAAAAATAGATGTTTTAAGAAAAAAGTGATTTCATTCCAAAATCATGTTTATTTATTTTATTTCAATTGAATTAATTTGATTATGATAGATAAAATTGGATTTTTTGACATCAAAACCAAAAAAAAACTAAATGGGACCGTGTAAAAACTTGATTAAAAGAGAATTATAAAAAATAATTTTTATTTGAATAAACACATTACTTATATTTCTAAAATGTTAAACATAGATTCCTTAGTTATAAATTACATTTTAAATGAATTATATTATTTATTAAATATATTTTTGGTATATAAAATGGTTTTCATGAATATATAATTCATTATTATGTCTTTATAATTCCACAAAATTGACAATATTTGTAAAATCGGTATTTTTCACTATTCACCAAAAAATCAACTTTTTTTGAAAATTGAAAAAATTGACCATTAATAAATTTGATATTATAAAACCAAAAATTTAATCTATTACCAAATTCAATTTACAAAATTTATAATTTTCTATTTCAATTGAAAATAAAAAATAAATATTAAAATTTCATTTATATAGAAAATTTATTTTAAAACATTAACTATTCTTAACTTTGTATGATTTAATTATTATCATTAAAAATTGGGACCTTATTTCCTAATAAATAATTTATATATTTATATTAGGAGAAATATTTTAAATTTATTTTATAATGTCGTTACTTCTATTCATAACCACTAATTCAATGGTTATGTTATACCAGTCATATTTAAGTAATAATATTTCTTTAGTATATCATGGTTTATTTGACCCTGGTGTTTTTTCTAGTATACAATATCAAACATGGTATTACTTTAAATGAGAGTTATATATTAAAATATCATGGGATTTCAACATAAATATCGAGTCTTGAATTAACCATTATATATGTAAGATTTGGTACTATATTAACATTAGAAATATTACTCATGAAATATTCCTCATCTTCACTAATAGGGGACTGACTTATGGATAGATTAAAGTGATGGCACAAGGAAATGTAAGTAGGTTTTATGTACTAAAAATACACCATTTTAAAAATTTATTAATGTAATCATGCTACAATAGAGATAAGGTTATATCGTTTTTATACCAAATGATTTATATTCCTAATCTTTTTTTTTCATTTCCCAAATCATTCATTTCAATAATAGAATCGAGTAATAATTTTATATGACAAATTATTCTCATGTTATTATAGATAACCAACATGTCATTAAGAAATAAAATAATTTAAATCATATCATTCTTAACATTATTTAAATAAAATCATGTGTAAAATTTATTTCTTTTCAAACTTTTATTAATCATAAAAAATATAAACATTTATACCATTTTCCTGAATATTTCACAAGTCCGTATAAAACTTATATAAAAAAGATTGATTCATTTTAAATTATTTTAAAAATAATTTAGCAGGCTTGATATATATTATTTAATCAAACATTATATGAAGAAAGTAGTTTTAACATCTAACTATTCAATATGAGAATCATTTTTAGTAGAAAAAGAAAAAAAATATGGATAATTGAATTTTTAATAATAGGGGAAAAAATACGATCACAGTCAACTCCCTCACATTGAAGGAACCCTTTGGAAACTTACTTGGATTTATACATGATTTTTACCACCCCAATGCCATCCTCCATATTTTCTAAGATCCATATGTAACCAATTATCTTTTCATTTAAATGTTTGGTCACCATAGACCAGGTCTTAATCTTAATATTTGAATTAATTTCACCATTCAATGAAGATAACCACTATTTGGATTATTTAGATTCTAAATATTTTTTTTAATTTTTTTGGTTAATCAGCATTTATGTCTTGAGAAATATTAAATGCATACCCAACCACATCTTTAGGTCTAAACCAAGTAAGTGGTCTAATAGTCCAACTTAATTTATATCTAGTGAATTTACTATCTCTATGAATATCATCAATCTTAGCCACAAACTCAGAATTAAAATCAAACTTATATTGAGTCTCACCATGATTTTTAGGGGAAGGATTAGTGGAAATAGTTTTATGTTCATACTGGTTCTGATTCTCCAAATTAATCTCAACACCCATTGTTTGGGGTGTACCAATATGATTAGAATCAACAGAATTTTCTTTAGGAAGATTATACTTATAGAATACAACATCTTAACTAAGAATGAATTTTTGGTATTTAAGACCCTTTGTGATAAATAATTTTAACAAAGTTTTTTTTTTGGAAACTAAGTTTTTTGTTTAAGAATGTTTTTGTTATTCAAGAATTAGATCAAATACATCATAATTAGGTCTGTAAGAAGGTTGTTTTCTAGACACAAGTTTTCAGACTGAGCAGCACTAGAAGTAGAAGTAGTCATAAAGATGAAGTTATTGATTATATTCTTTATTAGATTCAGATCCATTACCATGAAGATGCATCTTACTCAATATTTGTAAAAAAGTCATATGTTTATTTTTGAATAAGTATTACTATTACTGAAGAGTTTTTAAAGAAGTTTATAAAGTTAGAAATTAGAAAGTTTTCATTTTTTCTAAATCAAAATCAGACAATGATTTGCTGATTAATAAGTTCTCACAAATCATAAAAACTGTCATGATAAAATCCTTTGAAGAAATAAAATAATTGTGAAGATTATATCGATTCTATAAGTCAAGAAAAAGTCTCTATTGGTTATAGAAGAATTGGAATCAGAATCTATAAGATGTTAGAATATTTAAATCTAATGAAGTTTGAAGAATTTAAAAATTTAATAGTAAAGAATTCCATTGTAATGAGCTTATAAAGAAATAGAAATCATAATGAGTTGAGAAAGAAATAGAAATTGTAAGGAGTTGATAAGGAAAAAGATCATAATGAGATGAGAATGAAGTATATCATAATGATATGAGAATGAAATTGATTATAATGAGTTGGTAAGGAAATATATTATATTGAACTAAGAAAGAAACAGAAATCATAATGAGTTGATAAAGAAATAGAAATCATAATGAGATGAGAAAAAATAGAATTTGTAATGAGATGAGAAGAAATATATTCGTAATGAGTTGAGAATGAAATATATTTGAAATAAGTTGAGAATGAAATATATTCGTAATGATATGAGAAGGAAATATATTTGTAATGAGGTGAGAAGGAAATA
Organism: Viscum album; assembly: GCA_963277665.1. Lineage (NCBI taxonomy): Eukaryota > Viridiplantae > Streptophyta > Magnoliopsida > Santalales > Viscaceae > Viscum > Viscum album. The sequence goes on along the minus strand of OY728159.1, from coordinate 2,055,896,598 downwards.
GACCATAATGATATGAGAAGGAAACCAATTCATAAAGAGCTGAGAGGGAAATGAATTTGTAATGAGATGATTATGAAGAAAAATAAAAAAGAATATTCTATGAGTTTTATGAAGAGTTAAAGAGGCCAAAACTTGAAATTCAATTTTTCATAAATCTCGGTGAAATCTGAGGGGGATCGAAGAAGTAAAAGTAGAAGTTTAAATGTGAGATATTTTTAGAGTTTTAAAATCTGCAAAAGTAGGGAAAGTTTTAAAGTTTCTCACTCTTAATTTTCTGAGATTCCTATAAGTACTTGCTCAGATATTTCAATCATTATAAATTTTACATAATAGGAAAAGGAAGAGTGCTGATGAAATCAAGTTAAAGTTATCTCTAGACAGAGATCTCATGAGTAGGATCATACATATGAATGTTTGTTTACTGGATTCAACAAGATCGTATTAATAAGACCGTATTGCTTTGATCAAACTGAGAAATATTGTACTAAGATTATGAGTATAGTTTGAGAAGAAGATTTTGAGAAATGAAGAACCATATTGATTTGATCGGAATAAGTTTCTTGGATTGAGAGAATCAGATCTACCCAAATTGGAATGATTATCCAGACTAATCATTTGTGGAGGAGTTTAAACAAAGACTTTATTATTCTGTTTGGATCAATTGTTTTATAAGAAATAATTTTAATCTAATGGAATTCATTATAATCACTAGTGAAGAAAAAGTTTTTTACGTCGGTTATTTTTCATTTTTTATGTCGGTTTTTAGCCGATGTTAATACGGACGACATTGTAAATATTGTTTTTTATGTCGGTTATTTACAAACCGACGTAAAAAACATAACATCGCGGTGTTTATAACATCAGTTATTAATTAACCGACATGGAAAAACCAGGGTGGGAGGGTTTATCACGTCGGTTATTATATAACCGACGTGATAAAACAGTGTGGGGGTGTTTATCAGGTCTCTTATATAATAACCGACGTGATAAACCAGTATGGGGGCCTTTTATAACGTTGGTTATTTGAATAACCGACGTGATAAAAGGCCTGGGAAATGGTTTATCACGTCGGTTATTATATAACTGACATGATAAAGCAGTCCGGGGGCCTTTTATCACGTCGGTTATTCAAATAACCGATGTGATAAACCCTTCCCCTTTTTTTTTTCACGTCGGTTATAAAATAACCGACGTGAAAGACCAATTTTTTTTTTAAATGGAATGCAATCCTCTGCTCTCCCTAGAAACTACCAGAAACCACATCAAGAATTTTTAGCACAAAAATAGAAGTAGAACAAAACAAGAAACAAAGAAAAATTAAGAATTTACCCCACTGGACAGCCCCCACCACACCCCTGGACTGCCCCCCGACCCCCTGGACAGCCCCCACCACACCCCTGGACTACCCCCGACCCCCTGGACAACCCCAAACACCCTGGGACAACCCCCCCACCCTCATGTATACCCCCCACACCCCTGGACAACCCCCCATACCCTTGGACAACCCCCACCCCCTGGACAACCCCCCACACCCCTGGACAGCCCCCCACACCCTCCTGGACACCCCCCACACCCATGGACACCCCCACCCTCCTGGACACCCCCACCCCACCGGACATCCCCCCCACACCCCTAGACACCCCCACACCCCTGGACACCCCCACCTTCTTGGACATCCCCCCACACCCCTGGACATCCCCCCACACCCCTAGACAGCCCCCCCACCCCCTGGAAAACCCCCACCCCCCGGACAGACCCCCACACCCCTGGACAGCCCCCACACCCTACTGGACACCCCCACACCCCTGGACACCCACCCTCCTAGACACCCCACCCCACCAGACAACCCTCCCACACCTCTGGACACCCCCACACCCTTGGACAGCCCCCACACCCCTAGACAGCCCCCACCCCTGGACAGCCCCCGCACCCCTAGACACCCCCACCCTCCTGGACACCCACCCACACCCCTGGACACCCCCACACCCCTGGACCCCCACCCTCCTGGACACCCCCACCCCACCGGACAACCCTCCCACACCCCTGGACACCCCCACCCCACTGAACACCCCCCACACCCTTGGAACCCCCCCCAGACCAGAATCCATACCAGAAAAACCATCATAAGTAGACCAAACCAAGAAGTAGAGAAAAATTAAACATTCACATATATAACATTCAAAACTTACACTGTCAACTTCAAAAAAGACTAAATCTAACCTAAACGACTACCAAATACACAATTACAACGACAATATTCAAAATTTCATTTTACACTACAAACAACTAAAATTCAATCAAACCTGTAAAATAATTTGACCAATCCACTTGTAAGTGTTTGTTGTCTTGAGCAGTATAGGATTGAGGGTAATCAAATATCTACAAATGAAAAGGATATTAGTTAACGTGTATAATGAATTAATCAAATTGAAATATTATAGAAAATTTTAAAAGTAAATCTTACCAGGTCAAAGTTCACAACTGTCCCAGTTTTTATTATTTCATACATAAATCTTAACATATAATATCCGCATTCGATGACGCCTTGTTGTTCATGAAAATTCTGTTTGAATGAGTGTAAAATCAATATATTATTTTTATGTAATAAATCAAAAAGTAAAAATTATAAATGGATATTTACCTTCACATTTATATATTTGATCTTTTCACTCATTTTCTTTGTGTTTTTTTGAAAGTAGACCCATGCCCTGTTAGAAAATAATAAAAATGGGGTAAATTTAAAATTCATTATAATATATAAAACTATTGAGAAATTAAAAATTACTTTTCCAATATATTCATAAAACTTTCCCACACATCATCATGGAAAGAGCATATCCAATAAAGTGTTTTCTCCCTTGGGAAAAAAACCCCTAACATCCAATGATCACTGATAAAAGAAAATTTAAGGTTAGTGGTTTTTTATGTTAAAAGATAATGAACTCTTTGAGAGAGATGTGTTTCATACCTCTCACAAAAAGGCATCTTCCAACATTGTGTGACTATATTCTGTTAAAGTCTTTCACCAATATAAATCATTCTTTGTTCCTCATCCAATGTACATGCTTTAGGGGAAATCAATTGTGGGTCCATGAATCCATATACATCTGTCAGCTCATTCCTCTCAAAAATGTTATAAAGATAACTAATACAAAACAGACATAAGTATTAATTTTTAATAAATATAATGCAGGGAAAAGGTGTTAAGACTTACATGGAAAAAATTTGCACCACGTTGATGCCCAACTTATCTCCAGTAACAAGCTCTATGATATCAGTTTTCATAATCCCCATAGTTATTTAACGTCCAAAAACATGAGCTTCCATTGGAAACTCATAATGACCCGCCAAAAAATTTGAATATCTTGAAAATCTGTCAAGACCACTAGAATCTGTATCTGATGTCATAGCCATTTATCTTTGTTGTTTTCTATACAGTATTTATTTACCTTTGAAGTATTCCTGTAAAAATAAATAGAAAAATAGATTAATTTTCAAATAATAAAACAACTTTAATAAAAAATAAAATAAAAGATATTACATTCATACCTCTATGGTAATGAGTCAAAGAAGTTTGGATGGCAAATTAAAAAATGGCCGATACTATGTCCAACTATCATTACCTCATCTGTAGGTAATGGTACTCGAGCTGATCTTTCTATAATATCCTGTACAGTGACCCTCTGATTCTCTACCTCTAATTATTGATGATGAACTGTATCTCTTATACAATATACCAACCCATATGCAACTATATGATGTTGAGGATCATCAACATACAACTCGCAATAAGTAGGAAGTTGCGGCGGAGGAGTAGGATAAAAAATAGAGTCTGTAGGCTGAGGTGGGGGAGTGGGAGCTACTGGCAGAGGTGGAGGATAAATAATGGGGTCTACAAGGGGAGGTGGAGGAGTGGGAGCTGTAGTCTGAAATTACCTTTGCATGTCTGCAAACATATACTGTAACGACACACTAATATTTTCCTCCATCTTTGCATTAATATTATGAACTTCGTCCTCTAAGGATTCTATTTTTTTATAAACACCCTCAACATTAGAATTTGAATAACTTGGCAACACTTTTATTACCGATACACCTGCCGGATATCCTCTTACACGACCAGGATGTTCGGGCTTTCCCAATGCTACAGATAAAATATCTTGCCTCCCAGTAGATATAAATTCCCCCTGTGAGCTCTACTCCTGAAGAGAGTCTTGTATTAATTAATTGTACATTTATGTAATGATTGAAATTATATGAAGAAAATAGTTAACTTAAATAAATAAAATAGATATCTTACAATCCTATTAGCTACGATTCTCGATTCTTCTGAAAGATATTTCCCTTTTTTGCCCATTCGAGCTCTCTTCCATTTTTCATGTCTAGATGGAGGTAATGGAGGGGCCACCTCTCCAGAGCTTGAAGTCTCAGCTCTTAGTTTTTTAAATTTTTCCGCCATCATTTGTTCTTCAAAAAATGCAAACCCTACCCAAGATAAACTATGAGGGTATACATTTTTAGATTGGATCTCTTGATGATATTTCCTTGTTTGCTGTAAATTAAGAATAAGAAATCATTAACAAAACATTAATAAGATCATTTATATAAGAAATATTATAAAAGTTTACATTTCCCTTACCAAAAATGACTCTTTTCTTCTAATTTCAACAAAATATCTCCATGTGTCTTCATCTATAAAAGGATATATACGACATGGATTGTCATGACTCCTATGACCAAAAATGAAATCAGACGAGAGGGTTGATTTGAAATCCCTCCATCTCCTGGAATCCATGAGTAAGCATTTCTTCCTGACTCCTCTAGTGTCAAGAATATCAAATGTCATCTGATGAAGAAGAGGTTAAACATATTATATATACTAGAAACATTTAAATAATAGTCAAACAATAGCAAAATATCTTACCAAAATTGTCTCCCACAACTGAGAGATTATCGCTTTATCCACACTTCTCCAGTCATCATACAAAATGCTTATTTTTCTCTTATCCTGAGTTGATACAAAAACTCTTTAAATCTTTTTCATTTGGACCTCTAGGAATATCATCATCATCAAAATAAATGAGTATCCTCTGATCCTATGTATGGGAAAGTACTATTTTTGGTAAAGGTGTGAACCCATTTTTACCAACTCTTGAACTCTTTGTCATAATAGGAGCACATGAGGAAGATTAGGGAATATCAAGAGGATCATGTGAATGTTCCTCCCTAGAGGTATGACCAATATGATCATCTCCAGAATCATGTGGTTGATCAACTGAATGATCTGTCATTATCCTTCAAATCAAAAAAACAAACATTAGTTCACAAATATAAAAATTCAAATATTTTAATACTACTGTAATCAGAAAATAGAAAATTGTACTAAGTTACGTAATATTAAACATTGTTAATATGGTAAGCATGTTAAAAAATGGTAATGATGGTAAACATGGTAAACCTGGTAAACATGGTAAAGTAATTGTCACTGAACAAAAATAATAGATATATAATTTATGTAATGGTAAACATGATAAAGTAAACTAAACAAAATTAAATCAAACAAAAACTTATACTTATTTTGTTTTAATACACGTTTTAATAAAGAAAAAACTTACAATATTTAACATTTTATGAAAAACATAAATGTAAACAAGAAATAAACAAATGTTACCTGTAATATTAGGAATGTAAAAATGGATTTTTTTTCCAAATTCCTTCATCGTGATCATTCCTTATGACACAAACCATGTCTTCAATATGATCATCATTATGTTCTATTAATCTTTCCATGGAAGTAGGGATATCACATAAATCAGCATCTTCATCAAGTTCATCCTCACCAACATATTGTTTTTTCCCTTATAAAACAAAAACCCACTGCATATCTGATTTATCTACTACATAGAAAATTTGTTTTTCATGTGTTTCCATTATAAAATAATCAGCTGTGTCTTCCAATCAATTTAGATTAACAAGTGTCATTCCAAATTCATCGTGTCTGACACTGTTGTTACCGATAAACTATTTATAGTTAAAAACAAGAACTTTAATTTTAAAGTAATCAACCTCCCATATGTCTTCAATCACTCCATAATATGCATTTGATGTAGAAATTGGGTTTTTGTCCTTATCACTAGAAAAATGCATTGCTTCTGCAAACACCAATACACCACTATTCTAAACTGCACTTCTGTTATCCTGAGCTTTCTTATGAAATGTATAACCATTAATGTCATAACTGGACCATGTTATCACATTTAAACATGGACCACCCACTATCCATTTTAATGTCTCTGATACATCTAATCTACCAAGCAAGGTCTTTTTAAACCATGAAAAAAATGTTTTGTTGTGATCATTCAAAATCCACATTTCTTTCTTCTTTAGATGACATTGTTTCGACTCATTAATATGCAATGTGATATACGGTTGAGCATCAGATATGTTATTCAAGATGTATGATTCTAAATTATTCATCTGTTCAACTGATAATGATTTAAATTTCAAGCCACGAATCCCCTTTCCCTCATTATTAACTCATTCATGGCGAGATGGAGGCAAACCTATGTGCTGCGCCGCAACCATGTAGCTCGTACAAAACTTTGCAACCTCATCAAAAATATAATTTTCAATAATGGAGGCTTTAGGTAGATATGGATTCTTAACATACCCCTTCAATATTTTCATATACCTTTCAAAAGGATACATCCAAAGAAGATATACAGGTCTACAAAGTTTTATTTCTCGAACCATATGAATCATTAAATGCACCATTATATCAAAAAAAGTTGGTGGAAAATACATTTCCAATTGAAAAAGTATAAAAATTTCATCCTTTTAAAAAATGTTCAAAGCATTCACATCAATCGCCTTATTACAAATTGAATTGAAAAAATAACACAACTTCATTATAGTCTTTCTGACACAGATGGGTAATATTCCACGCAATGCAACTAGTAGAATTTGTTGCATCATGACGTGACAATCATGTGATTTCATACCTATCAACTTCAATTCCTTCAAGGAGACAATTTTTTTTACATTTTAAGAATAACCTTGAGGCACTTTGATATCATGAAGACAATGACAAAAGCTAATTTTCTCCCTCTTTGATAATGTATGACAAGCCGGGGGAAGAAATGTTCATCTTCCTTTAAGAGTGAGAGCTAACTCTAAACGTATTCCCATTGATAGTAAGTCTAATCTTGAATTCAACCCATCTTTTGTCTTTCCTTTAATATCTAACAATGTTCAAATCAAACAATCAAAGATATTCTTCTCTACGTGTATGACATCAATATTATATTTAACTTCATGATATCTCCAATATGGTAGCTCAAAAAATATTGACCTTTTCTTCCAAATATGTCTATCATTACCAGATTTTTGTGTCTTTCCCAATGTCACATCAAGGTTTTTTACCCTCTCAAAATATAGATTAGGGGATAAAGGTTTTGGAGCAATATTAAATTCTTGTGATCCATTGAATTCATTTTTAGTCTTCTATAAGGGTGATCCATAAGCAAAAACTTTCGATGACCCATGTACACTACTTTCCTCCCCTGATGTAATTGACAATATGACGTCTGTTGTTCGCAAATTGGATATGCTTTATGCCCTTTAACACTGTATCCAGAAAAATTTCCATATGCTGGGAAGTCATTTATAGTAAATAAAAACACTTCATGCAGTTGAAAATATTCTATTTTATAAGAATCATACACCCTAATACCATCAGCCCATAAAAGTTTCAAATCATCAATCAATGGTGACAAGTAAACATCAATATCATTGCTGGGTTGCTTTGGACCAGAGATCATTATACTCAACATGACATATTTGCACTTCATACAAACTTCAGGAGAGAGATTGTAAATTACCAATAAAATAGGCAATAAACTATGTGTGCTACTGTGGGTTCGGTATGGATTCATTCCATCTGTGCACAACCCTAGTCTGAGATTTCTAATTTCATTTCCAAATATAGAATACTACTCATCAATTTTCTTCCATTGTGGAAAATTAGCTGGATGACGTATTTTTCCATCACATAACCACTCATCTGTATGCCATATTAACCTTTTTGAATCATGTGAATTAGCAAATAAATGTTTGAAACAATGAATTATAGGAAGATACCAAAATAACTTTGAAGGGATCTTTGTAATCTTTACATCAGCCTGTGATTTTTCTTTCACCTTATACCGTGATGTCCCACATTTAGGACACTCTGACAGAATTTCATATTCCTTCCTATATATAATACAATCATTCGGACAGGCATGTATTTTCTTGTATCCCAATCCCATTGGGCATAATATTTTTTTGGCCTTATAATGTGAATCTGGAAGATCGTTATCTTTTGGAAGAATGTCTTTAATCAATTGTAGCATCTCTGTAAAACTTCTTCCACTCCATCCATGTTTTGACTTCAGGTTAATCAATCTTAACACCACCGACAAAACCGTAAAATCTGTACAATCAGGATATAATGGCTTTTCAACATCACCATATAGACGCACAACTATCGGTTCTATCTCAATTTTCTCTACTTCAATATCACGAATCATTTCTTCAATTCCATTGGAGTTACAATATTGTGAGCCATCATCATCAGTGACATTCCGTCCAGTTTCACCATGCCAAATCCAAGGGCTGTAACTCGAATTAAAATTAGGACAAATAAAATGATCTTTTATCTCTCTACTTTTCAACTTCTTCATACTCAAACATTTCAGGCATGGACAAAAAAAATGTCACTACTTGGAACATTTCGTTTATAAAATTCCAAAAATTAATCAACACCTTCCTCATATTCATTTATCATTCGATGTGTCATAATCCAATTTCGACTCATTATTAGCTATAAAAAATATCAAAATTATACATACTTTTATGATAAGAAAAATATATGTTTATATGAAAAATATCATAATTTGAATGTAAAACAAATTTGAAATATAAAAAAAATCTATGCGTATTTAAAAAAATATGCTTGAATATGATTTTAAAAAGAAAATATAGTTAGATATAACAGTTTTAAATTCCATTGAATAAAAGAAAACCATGGGGCCTCCAATGGACCCCCTGGACACCCCCCAACCCTCTGGACTGCCCCCAAACCCTCTGAACACCACCCCCACCCCATTGGACACCCCCTGCACACCACCACCCCCTTGGATAGCGCCCCACCCTTCTGGACATCCCCCACCCCTTGGACAACCCCTACCCCTCTAGACAGAACCCCCACCCCTCTAGACAGCACCCCCACCCCTCCTGGACACCACCCCCACCCCCTACCCCCTTGGACACCCCCTATAAAACCCCCAACCCTCTGGACAGCCCCCAACCCTCTAGATAGCCCCCACCCCCTGGACAGCCCCCACCCTTCTAGACAGCACCCCCACCCCTCCTGGATACCACCCCCACCCCCTACCCCCTTGGACACCCCCTAGACACCCCCAAACCTCTGGACAACCCCCCAAACCCTCTGGATAGGCCCCACTCCCTTGGAAAGCCCCCCCACCCACCCCCTTGGACATCCCCCACCCCACCCCCTTGGACCCCCCCACACCCCTGGATTTCCCCCCACCTCCATGGACACCCTGGACACCCCCAACCCTCTGGATAGCCCCCCAAACCCTCTGAACACCACCCCCACCTCCTTGGACACCCCTTGGACACCACCACCCCCTTGTATAAACCCCACCCTTCTGGACAACACCCACCCCCTGGACAACCCCCACCCCTCTAGACAACACCCCCACCCCTCCTGGACACCACCCCCACCCCTACCCCCTTGGACACCCCCCTGGACAACCCCCAACCCTTTGGATAGCCCCCCAACCCTCTGGACAGCCCTCACCCCCTGGATAGCCCCCCACCCATCTAGACAGCACCCCGACCCCTCCTGGATACCACCCCCACCCCTACCCCCATGGACACCCCCCTGGACACCCCCAACCCTTTGAATAGCCCCCACCCCCAAACAACCCCCCAAACCCTCTGGACAAGCCCCCACCCCACTAGACAGCACCCCCACCCCTCCTGGACACCACCCCCACCCCACCCCCTTGGACACCCCCCTGAAAAACCCCCAACCCTCTGGATATCCCCCTAACCCTCTGGATAGCCCCCCACCCCCTGGACAGCCCCCACCCCTCTGGACAACACCCCCACCCCTCCTGGACACCACCTTCCACCCCCTACCCCCTTGGACACCCCCCTGGACACCCCCAACCCTCTGGACAGCCCCCACCCCCGGACAACCCCCCAAACCCTCTGGATAGGCCCCACCCCTTGGACATCCCCCCACCCACCCACCCCCTTGGATAGCCCGCCCCCACCCCCTTCGACACCCCCACCCCCTTGGACCCCCCCCCCCCCACACCCCTGGACTGCCCCCCCCACATCCATGGACACCCTGGACAGCCCCCAACCCTCTGGACAACCCCCAACCCCCTGGACAACCACCAAATCTCTTGACATCCCCCTAGAACCATGGGATTTTAACCTCAAGCTACTAGTTTTGGCATATCTAGGGATTTTAACCTCAAGCTACTAGTTTTGGTATCATGCCATTATTCAAACTGAGAACCATGAACTGTATCTCCTACTAGTCTAAAATGATCTATTGTTCAATGAATTGGGTTTTAATAGCACATGAAGACTTATAAAATAAATCACACTGGTACATGGAATGGGTGTATCACAATGATTTACATATAAATTTCCGTAATATATGTGAATGAGATCATTAGTTGTCAATGACAACAAAAATTACCATCAATATCGGGCATCCGCGAAACAAAAACAAACGAAATATAAATAGGTGAGGATTACGTGAATATTGTGAGTCAATCTAGTAGATCTAGTTATAATAAATAAGATGATGATGGAAAAATGAGGTAATAGGGTTCAAAATTGAATAATCTTACCTAGTTTAAACAAAAAAATCGAAAAACGTAAATATAGACTATCCGAAAAAAAACGAAGGAAATAAAATTGTGGGAGGCTTACCTGAGTGTTGCAAGTGGAGATGACAGATCCGAGGAGAGTAAAGATGATAAACGATAATGGAAAAACGACTTTAACAAAACCAGAACAAAGAGTTGATTAGGGTTTTCCACGCGAGAGAGACGAGTCGCTGGTTTGTCGATCGAAAAATCAGCAATGACAATCTATGGGGTGTGTTAATTTTTTAAATGTTTTATAATGTCGGTATTTAATAACCGACGTTATAAATGTATCAGATAACACAGTTTTTACGTCGGTTATTTTATAACCAACGTAAAAAAATATGCGTGTTGGTTTTTTACGTCGGTTATTATATAACCGACGTAAAAAAACAAATTAGAAACCACAGTTTTTACTTAGGTTATTTTATAATCGACGTAAAAACTGTCGGGTCTTGGTTTTTTACATCGGTTATAATATAACCGACTTGAACAATTCAGCAGGTTGGGTTTTTACGCAGGTTATTTGATAAACAACGACATAAAGGCCTCAGATGCCGCCTTTTCTATGTCGTTTATTTTATAACCGACATCAAAAATTCGTAGATACCTTGTTTTTTACATCGGTTATAAAATAACCGACGTAAAAAACCATGTATCACATATTTTCATGTCGGTTATATATAACCGATGTAAAAAATGGTGACATTAAAAATGTTTTCTACACTAGTGAATATTTCTTATTGGGATATAGAAGGTGTTTAAATGGAATTTACATAAGTTTTTGTTCACTTCTTCTTAATAGTGAATTTCCATACACCCATGGGACTGGTATCAGAAAGGATACAGGTTCTCACACTGAGGCCGAACCTTGTAAATATGATGTGATTTACTTTCCTTAATACTTTTTAATGCATGAGTTTTTATAAAAATATGATAATGAAATATGTCTTAACAAGTTTCAGGGGTTAAGTTTTTAAAAAGTATTGAAACTAATAAGAGTGAACAACTGATTCAACCTCCCCTTCTTAGTTTTTATTCGATCCTTTATAACTTCAATTGGTATCAAAGCAAGGTTACATTGTTTAATACTTATCATGGACAATATAAATTCTAAATATTCTATATATTGTAGATTAATTATTACATTTTATGGGAAAAATTATTATGGATGTAAATATATGATGATTCCTTACCTTTTATCTCTTTGCTTGTAAGTTGTTGATGCTACTACTATTGGTTTTCAACCTATCGAGAAAGATGATCCAATGATGTTTTTTGATAAAAAAAATTAGAATTTGATGGAAATTCTATAAATTAAATTCATATGTCCTTATTAGATAATTTTTATCATAAGTTTATGGGTCTCAATACTTCAAAAAGTATGTGGGGCAAGCTAGAAAGTATTTTCGAAGGGAATACTAATGTGAAGGAAAGAAATATACAAATCTATCATAGTAAGTATGAAGACATAAAAATGAGATATGAAGAAACTATTGATGAATAATTCACCATATTAAATGAAATTGTTTGCAGCATTAGAGGATTCAGAGATGTACAGGAATATTCTGTAATTGTGAATAAACTTTTTCAAAACATCTCGAATTGCTTTGATTCTAAAATATCATCTTTAGAAGACAAGGATGATTTATCTCTTAATTAATTGCATAAATTTCTTGTTTCTTATGAAATGAGGAAATCTAAAATGTTTAAAAATTAGTTAAAAAATGAAATTGATTTTGAAGCTGTGAGAAAGATGAAAATACAAGATGTTGAAGAAGTTGAACCTTGTGAGTCCAAAGATAAGGAATATGATGAGTTTAATGGAAAGATTATATCTCTTATCTATAAAAACTATCAGAGAGGAATATGAAAATATGGAGGTAAAAATCCTTTCAAATGTTTTGAGTGTGGTGGAATTAGACACTTTTCTATAAATTTCTCCAAGAATAAAGTTGGAGAATACCAAGATGATTCCATTGAAAAACATTCATGGAAGAAGTGAACAAAATGATAAAGAATAAAATTCATCCAATAAATACAAGAATAAGTTTACTAGAAATAAAATAAGTTTGTTGAGTAATAAATTTGAGTTGGACTCAAATGAGAACAATTATTCTAAAGATGAGGTTTTAGAAAAATTAACAACCTTCATTGCAAAAGTTGAGAAAAAAAAAGATTCCATAGATAGTGAAGAAGGCAGTGAATAATATTATAGGGAGTATCAGCTCAGAATAGAACTTTTTGAATGTATTGAGAAAAAAAAACTCTTAAGAAAGAAATTCGAGTAATGATGAAATATTATGAAGAAGTTGTTGATTGAAGAAAAGATGTCATCAAGAAGGAGGAAAAATACATCGAGGAGATATTAAGTTACAAACTTAGAATTGCTGAACATGGAAAGATGGTTGAAGATCTTAGTAAAAAGCTGGAATCTAAAGAAGAAGAAGTTAAAAAGTTCTAATCAAAACTTTTTGAGTCTGAAAGTACCTTGATGAAGATGAATGGAAATTTCAAAAAAACTTATTAAGTAAAATATAGTACTTCTAAAGTTTCTGTGATGGATCAATATGAGAATCAGGTGAAATCCTCACTCACCAAAATTAATATTTCATCTTATTATTTTATAATTTCAAGTTTTGGAATAGGTGTTGGGAAATATTCTATAGAGAAAGGATGTGATAAAACTGTCAAATATATAAAATTATAAAACTCACTGAAAAGAAAATATGGTCCACATCTTGAGAATGTTAGATTTGAAAGAAGTTACCAACCTCAACAAAGTTTCTATAGAGAAAAATATTTATTGAATAAAAAGTAAAGATTTGATGGTTATTTCTAGTGATGTGGAATATACGGGCACAAAGATTATAATTTATGACACAACTTATCTTTACCCAAAATAAGGTTTGAGAAAAGTGCAAGAAATAAAAAAAGTACAGTGAGTAACTTTCCCAACTTACAGAAAGTTGAAAAGGGGAATTCTCAAGATGTTAGAAACATTTCAACAAAAAATAAATTTGAGTGTTTTGAAGAATTTTTTATAATATGTGATCAAGATGGTCATCATACCAAAAATATGTATGACACTCCATCTAGAACAAGTTTCTTATTATAGAAAAAAAAAATATACAAAGAAGAAAGTTGAGGAAAGAAATTTTTTTATTGGGACAACTTTTAAAGTAAGTAAATGGAACAAACCATGGATAGTTTATAGTGTTTGTTATTCAAAAATCAATGGTTATATAAAAATCATGAAACAAGTTTAATTTTATGATAGAGGATAGGTTAACTTTGGTAATTATAGTTTTTTAAAAATAAAAGGAATTAGATTTACTGAGACTGATGTTCAAAAGTTAAAATTTAAGGAAGTTTTTTTGATGGGATAAAACATAACTTACTTAGTGTAAGTCAAATTTGTGATGATGGAAAAGAAGTTTTTTTATAAAATATTTTTGTATCATAAAAATTTTGAAAGATGGAAAAGTTATTACAAAAGGAGAAAGAACTAGTGGGAATATCTTCCAAATATGAGAATTCAACAGCTATTGTTACTTGAGTGATAAAGATGAAAACAAATTGTGGCATTGAAGACTTAAGAACCTTGGAAAGAAATATATGAACAGATTTTATAATTTTGATGTCATTCAAAACTTTACATAATTGAAAATAAGAGAATAATATGATAGTGTAACTTTTCAATAAGGGAAGATGACTAAAAAAAGTCATAAAAGAGTTGAGATTCAATCAACCAAACCACTAGAGCTTATTCATTCCAATTTATGTATTCTCATGAGATATCAATCAATAAAATGATATTTATACTTTATTATTTTTATTTATTATTTCACTCAGATGAAAAACATCATGTTTATGAATCCCAAGTCAAAGGCTATTGAAATGTTCAAATTATTCAAAATAGATGTTCAGAAAGAAACGAGGGTTTCCATAAAATACATGAGAACAGATAATTATATAAAATTCACAAGCAATAATTTTTAAACTTATACAATAAAGCATGGTATCAAACATTAGTATAGTTCTCCCTGTACTGCCTAATAAAATGGAGTATAAGAAAAAAATAATAGAACTTTGGTGGAAATAGAAAGAAGTATATTATTGGAATAAAAAATTTCAAAATTCTATTATAGAGATGCTGTTAGTACTACTATACATGTTCAAAATAGATTCTTATTGAGACCAGAAAAAAACACGAATCCTTTTAAAATGTGGTATAATATAAAACATCATCGAAAAACTTAAAAGTTTTTATAATTCTATGTGTTCTCAAAATCAAAAATCTAGATATGGGAAAGTTTGGTGGGAAATATGAGGAAGAAAATTTTATGGGTTATTACCAAATAAAAGAAGTTACAAATGTTGGATTTTTTTTACCAAAGTTAGTGGAATCATATTATTTGAAAGTAATTAAAAATAAAAATTCATTAACAAATGTTTTTGGGAATTTTGAGGATGATAAACTGGGGATTCTTAACAATAGTGAAAGTAAGTCAAATCATCCTTACCAAGATTCAGATGAATCTTGTGTTGTGAAAAGTAAAGCTGGGAGAAAAACATTAAAATCTCCTACCATACAAAAAAATATCTTGTTTGAAAACATTATTTTAAATTGTAAGGCTCTAGTTCAGACTATAAGGAAGTTGAGAATATAAAACTAGACTTCACTTATCTCAAAAGTTGAACTGGAATCAGTTTCAGAGGCTATTGAACCCAAAGAATGGGTGGATTCTAATAATAAAGAGTTGGACCAAATTAAAAAAAATAAACATGAGAAATTGTTCCATGGTTTGGAAATTAAAATGTTATTGTAACAAATTGGGTTTATAGAAAAAAATTGATTGATCATGTAGCAGTTTAAATAAACAAAGCCAGAATTTTTTGTAAAAGATACGTAGAGGTGGTAGTTGTAGATTTAGTTGAAACCTTTTCCCATGTTCCAAGGTTAGAAACTATTAAAATGTTTATAGCTATGGTTTATCATATAAATTAAAAAGTTTATCAGGTGGATGTAAATTATACTTTCTTAAATGGTTATATTTAGGAGTAAGTATACATTGAACAACCTTGTGGGTTTTTACTTGGTGAGGATGAAAAAAAATTATGTAAATTGAATAATGCTTTGTATGGTCTGAAACAAGCTCCACATTCATTGTATTCTAAACATAAAAATTGTTTGATAATGTTGAAATATTGTAAATGAAATGTTGATAACAACTTATATGTGGAATATGATGACTTGATAAATCTAATTGTAATTATTTATGTGGGTGATATAATTTTTTTGGGGGATGAAGAAAAAGTTTGTAAATAATTTTATGATGAAATGAATAAGAATTTTGAAATGTCAATATTGGGAGAAATACATTTCTTCCTTGACTTACAAGTTTAACAAAAAGAAAAATACATTTTCTTATCTCAAAAAGTCTTGTAATGGAATTGTTAAAAAAGTTTTGCATGAAAGAATATAAAGAAGTTTCTACTCCTATATCTATATGCACAAAGTTGAGTAAATATTAATCTAGAAAATGTGCGAATCAGAAAGGCTTTTGGAAGATGATAAGAAGTGTACTATAACTTACAACCTCAAGTCCTAATATTGTTAATGTTGTGAATTTTTGTTCTAAGTATCAAAGTAATTTTAAAGAATCACATATTTTAAAGGAAAATATAATTCATAGATTTGTTAGAGGAAAAACTTCACATGGGTTGTTATATAATTTTTTTGAGATAAAGCATCATGTTTATACTGATGCTGATTGGGATGGAGGTTGTAATTATAAAAAATCAACCTTAGGTGGAAAATTTTTCTTGGGTGAATGTTGTGTGATTTATAATAGTAAGAAACAAAGTTTAGTAACTTTTATCACAATGGAATCTGAATATGTTGCAGCTACACAAGTTTTTACTTAAATGTTGTGGATGAATGTTTAGCTGGAAGATTTGGATGAAAAACTTTCTAAACCATAGAAGTTACTTTGTGATAATTAGACTGAAATTTATCTTTTTAAAAATCATGTTGAACATTCAAGATAAAAAAAATTGATATAATGTTTTACTTTATAAAATAGAAAGATGATGATGGAGATGTTTTACTAGAATATATTGCAACAATGTTTCATATTACTAATATCTTTACAAAAGTAATATTGAAATAAATATTTTTGGAATTGAGGTTGCAACTTCATGTTTAGCCTCCTCACATGACTTTCTAAACCTCATAATGAAATACCCCCACCATGCTTTAGATTATGTTGAAAAACGGGGATAGAAAGTGATTTTTTTTTACTTTGGAAGAAGTTTTTAGTTATCTTTCTTAAATGAATCTGATATTATTGTTATCATTAAATAGGATATAGAAAAAGAAAAGTTATAAAAGATAAAATTCAGGAGGATTTTATCTTTATATGGCTGCAAAATTTTCTTATCACTTAGGGATGAAATTCCTTAAAGAAATTACTTTATCGAGTAGTTCAGTGTCAGTACACTCTCTTTTGAGAAAGGATATGTTTTTATAAACATAAAAAACGTGAGTCTTTTTACAAAAGTTGAGTTATAATTTTTTTTTGAGAGCTGGAAAAGTTGTTAACAAGGGTTGTGCACAAATAAAAAGGGGGAAATTAAAGAACCTTTGTGATAAATTATTTTAAATTAGTTTTTGTATTTGTTGAAAACATAATTTTTTGTTTAAGATTGTTTTTTATTCAAGGATTGGATCCAATCCATCTTAATGTGGTATTGTTTTCTAGACAGAGGTTTCTGAATTGAGCAGCACCAGAAGTATAAGTAGTTGTAAATATGAATTAATTGATCAGATGATTTATCAGATTTAAATCCATCAACATGTATATTTATCCAAATTATAATTGGTTAAAAAGTACAATGTTGTTGTCTGAATAAGTAGTATTATTTCCAAAGATTATTTAAAGAAGTTTTTTAGGAAAATATTTTTAAATTTTTCATAGTTTCTAAAACAAAATCAGATGATGGTTTTCTAATCACGTTGTTATCACAAAACATAAAAACTGTAATGATAAAATCCTCTGATGAAATGGACAAATCTTAAAGATTTCATCGATTCTAGAAGTCAGGATAAAGTCTCCATAGGCTCTAGAATAACCAGACTCATAAGATGTAAGATGTCATAATTTTTAAAGCTGATTAAGTTTGAAGAATTTCGAAGTTGGAGAGTGAATAATTCCATCATAATAAGCTCAGAAATAAAAAGAAATCATAATGAGTTAAAAAAGAAAAAAATCGTAATGAGTTGATATGAAAGTAGATCATAATGAGGGGAGAAGGAAATAGATCATAATGAGGCAAGAAGGAAATATATCTTAATTAGTTGAGAAGGAAATATATCTTAATGAGTTGAGACAGATATAAATTGTAATGATTTGAGAAGGAGACACATCGAAATGAGTCAAGAAAGAAACAAAAATCAGAATGAGATGATAAAGAAATAGAAATATTAATGAGATGAGAAAGAAACCAAATTCCTAAAGAGATAAGAAGGAAAAAAATTCATAAAGAGCTGAGTAGGAAACAAATTCAAAATGTGCTAAGAAGGAAACAAATTCATAATGAGATGAGAAGGAAACAGATTTGAAATGAGCTCAGAGGGAAACAAATCATAATGAGCTGAGAAGGAAATAGATTCATAATGATTTGATAGGAAAAAAATTCATAATTATAAGATTATGAAGAAGAATAAAAAATAAGATTCTAAGAGTTTTATAAAGATTTTAAGAGGTCAAAACTGGAAATTCAATTTTTTGTAAATCTCAAAGAAATATGAGGAGGATTGAGGAAGTCAAAGTATAAGTTTAAATGTGAGATATCTTTGGAGTTTGAAATCTAAGGAAGTATTGAAATATTTAAAGTTTCCCTATCTTTATTTTATGAGTTTCCTATAAATAATTTCTTATATATTTCATTCATTATAGATTTTACATAATCAGAAAATGTGGAGAACTAAGAAAATCAAGTGAAAGTTATTTTCGGACAGAGATCTCATGAGGAGGACCAGACAACTGAAAGTTTGTTTATCCGATTGAGCAAGATCATATTGAGAATATCATATTGATTTGATTATACTAAGAATGATCATACTAAGTTTATGAGTAGAGTTTTAGAAGAACAGTTTGAGAAAGGTAGAATTGTATTAATTTGATCAGTCTGAGTTCATCGGACCTAGCCTCATTGGATTGAAAAAATCAGATCCAACCAAATTGGAATGAGGATTTGAACTGAGTAATTATGGAGAAATTTCAAAAAAGTATTTAATCTTTTGTTTAGCTCAATTGTTTTATAATACTTTTTTAAGTGATGGGATTTAGTATAATCTTTCTTATCGGGAGATATAAGGTGTCTAATGGGAGTTGGAACAAGTTGTACTCACTTCTTATTAATAGTGAATTTCGATATACCCATGGGAGTGGCTATGGAATGGATGCAGGTTCTCACAATAAGGCTGAACCTTATAAATATTATGTGATTTACGTTATTTACTACTATTTCATGCATGATTATTTATAAAAATTTGATAAGGAAATTAATTTTAATAGGTTGCAAGAGTTCTGTTTTTGAAAAGTATTAAAACTTTTAAAAGTAAACAACTGATTCAAACCCCCTTCTCAGTTGTTATTCAATCCTTTGGAACTTTAGATATTGAGGTTTATATATCCATAACTTGTAATACATAACACCCACCAAATAACTAATGAAGACCCACTTCACATACCTAGGTTCTATCTTGTCATTATTTGTGTGTGTATAAGTTGTGGATCCAATCACATTATGGTTTCACTGATAGGTGGGTTTCCTACCCATAGTTCTTCAGACATTTTAAAGAAATTATCTAAGAATGGGAAATAGTTAACCAATTATTGTTCCATGGTGACAACCTAAACCTTTAATGAACTTAGTATACTAAAATAAGAAAACATGTACATCACCCTTTCTAATACTGAACTTTTCATTCTTTTATCTAATATATTCTGCTGTGGATTTCAAAAATAATTTGGTATCTATGGATACCATCAGAGATATTAAGTTTTATAAATTCATTAGAAAAATATTCTGAACCATTATCACTTATTAGAGCCTTAAATTTCTGACAAAATTCATTCTCTACACTATCTTTATAATTATTGAAAGTATTAAAGGTATTAGACTTGTGTATCAAAATGTAAATCTAGACTTTTAAGTAGAAATGATCAATAAAAATGAAAATGAATTAGCTTACACCATGGTAAGGAGTCCTAAAGAGACCTTGAATATCATAGTGGGCATACTCAAGTGGGTTTCTATTTGTATATGATGACCTATTCAAACCCACCCTCCATGATTTTTCATATACACAATCCTCACAAAATATAAGGCTAATAGGGATTACATCGGTCAACATTCTTTCAATTATAAGTTCATCAAGACTCTTAATACTCATGCACCCAAGTATACAATTCCATAGGGTAGTATTATCTAATGTTGGGTTATAAGAAACATTAATTTGTTTCATGTGAGTCTTACTTGCTAACATATACAAACCATTTTAGAGAGTTCCCTTCATCATAATGAGGGAGCTAAGTGAGATGCTCATACTACCTAAACTAGTCCTAAATATATATGTCTTTTGTTGTATAATTCCTAAGGAAATTAGGTTTATTTTATGTTTAAGGGCCCACATAGTATTTTCTAGAGTCTTAACCTTCCCATCATGAAGTTCTAGAGACACAGAACCTATAACCATAATGTGAAAACTCTTACTATTTCCTAGGTATACATCACCTGATTCAATATCCCCTTATTTAATGAATCACTGAAAATTAGTAAACATGTTAGAAGGGAAACCTTAATCTAGGATAACTACTCATAGACAGGATGGATGTAAACATTCAACACATTGTCTGTATAGAAACCCATTCCACTAATAAGGAATGATCACAATTATATTCATTATAGTCTTTTCATGTGCCCGAATTTCTTATAATAGAATCATTTAGTCACCCTATTATTGGATCCACTATTTTTTGATTTGGAACTATTATTTCTAGGTTAATCCATCTCTCATCATATATCCTTACAACCAATCTTTCCTCTTATGTTCATTCCCACAACCTGTCTTTCAATAGTTCCTTTCTTTTAAATTTCATGGCTAACAAAGTATACTTAGATTCCTCAAGAGTTAGAGTATTTTGACCAGATATCATCAAGTATTTAACATAGTTAAAAGACTCATCCAATATTGTTAATAGAATTATAGCGTAGTTCTCATCCCCTATTTCAATATCTTTTTTTAAAATATATAATAATATTTTAATAAAATAATTAATATTGGCCCTAAATATAGCTCCATAGTGTATAATCAAGTTATAATGTCTTATTTTCTTATATTATATTTTGAATATTTATTTATTCATGTATATGGATTCTAATTTAGACCAAATACCAACAATGATAGACTGAAAATCCAATTCCTTAAGCAATTTTTCTCCTAATAAAAAAATAATAAGACTATAGAACTTCTTATGAACAACATCAGAGACATCAATATACTTGATAAAAGATTTTCCTCTTTTGGAAGAAGGAAACACTCTATAAATTTTATCAGGAAAACTTAGAAAGCTCAACATACACAATAAGGATGTTCATTCCATCATCATAGCCTAAGCGTTAAAAAACTTAACAATTACAGCAAACATAGGTTCATTTGATAATCACCTACCCCATGTTTGTGAACTGTAACTAGGATGAAAACCGACATTAACAACACAAAAACTACACAAACACACTTCATAAAAATACAATAAAATAATAAAAAATATATAATATATGTGGTTTAGAAAAATGTCATAAATCCACGGGAGAATACTATAAGCATTTCCATTTTTGGACATGCAAGAGAATAAAAAACTCATCACTCACTTACTCTCTATTTGAAAATTCTTAGATAGAAAAGAAAGAAACACATACTTTTCAACATACCAAGTCTAAACCTCTAGCTAGGCCACTAACTCTCTTTATAGAGGTTTTTAATCAGTCAATAAGTTTCACTGACCATTGAGATTCACAAATAACCACTTATTGATGTGTGAGACCTTCTATAATATGTTAAAATATATGTTAAAACCAATAGCATCTGGTTCACATGCATGTAGCTTATGCAAAGAGAATTCAATCCTATATAAACATTTTCTATAATAACTATATTCAATGGAATCCATTTGATGATATCTATCTGATTATCTCTATCTGATAGAATTTTTATGATATAAGTATGTCTTGTGCCCCCTGGAACCTCACTGTAGGAAACCCCTAAGCGATCATCTCTCTCTGATGATATTACTCAAGAAAACTCGGTATGGTGAAAATAAAAAATTTACAAAAAACCCAAAAATATCAAAATTAGACATTTCTTTTGGATTTAATCCTTACTCAACCATCCAACTATTTTATTTATTCAATTTTTTTAAATGTTGTGCCCACTATACTCTCCACCATTGTCAGTTTGGAGACACTTTGACTTTAATCCACTCTCTTTTTCAACAAGAACTTTCCACTAAGAAAATGCCCAAAACACATGAGATTTATTCTTTAAGAAGTAAAACCAGACATTATTAGTATAATCATAAATAGAGATCAAAATATAAAGTTATCCTCCATCATAGTGAATAGGGGCTGGTACAAAAAAATTAGAATGGACAAGTTCTAGCTTCTAATTACCTAGATTTATACCATCAAAGTTAAAGGAAACTCTCTTCCATTTTCATAGCATACAAATATCACCTCTTACAAGGTATTTATGATAACTTTTAAGTATTATCATCACCACTAGAAATTTTATATTTTTTTCACTAATGTGACCGAACCTATAGTGCCACATTTATAGACCATCTGATGAAGTGAATTTGATCACTACAACATCATCCTTGGATTTAGTTAAGTAAAAGTGTCCATTATTTTATCTATGAGAAATCAGTGTGGAACCCATGTTGATCTTCTAGAATCCATATGAAAATATCTTTTAAAAAATTATTCCAACAAGCTATCCCACTAATATGAGATTCTTAGAAACACCTGGAATATATTTAACATCTTTCAATCTCAATACACTTCTATTTTTCATTCAAATTTTAACATCATGTTTGCTAACTATATCCATAGTTTCATTATCAGTAAAATGTATTATAAAAAACATTCTTGGTAGATAATTAATCATGCACCCACACACACTAGTTAAATGAAAATATGGACCCAATTCAACGATCCATGACTCATCTTGAATGATCATACTCAATATAATTCTAGAACCTCCAACCATTGTACTTACTCAGTTTTTCTATTCAGAATTTAAAGCCCCAGTTTGATACCTTATTTTTTTCTTGATATGTCCCTTCTTCCCACAAAGCTGACATATAAGACCTGGATCACTTATCCTTTCTCAAATTCTTCTTTGGGACTTATCTTCTAAAGATTTATTATTCCGACAGTCCTTTTATTGAGGTGACTATACCTTTGTGGTAGGATTGTGAGGACTTCTAAATGAAGTTTAAACTTCCTTCTACCAAAACTATTCATTAAAGATCAAGGATTAAATTTTATAAAAACACAATATCTTCCATCCCACTAGAGTTTATCACTATTATCACCATTTAATACTTGATTTTTGGAGTTAAACAATGAAGAAGAAAATCACAAACATCGTCTGTAAATGTTACCTTCACCGATTTGAGATTCCCTTGGATTATATTGTAGTAATTCATGTGATCATCCATAGGTCTTCCTTTTGATAAACTCAAGTAAAAAAATCCTTCATCATAATTTTTTAAGAGTTTTTAACTTCTCATACATTTAAGCTAAATATTCCAAAACATTTTTAGTTGTTTTATTCTATCTAATGTTTAAAGTAAAATTCCAGGAAAGAGGTATCCTGATTAAGGATAAATACTTCTTATCCAACTACTCCTGTTATGTTTTTCCTTTATTTTAATAATTTTTATGGGAAAAATATCATATATATATATATATATCAAAATATCATCTAATTCCATTATACAAAAGGAAGAGTATGTTCCATAAAACTTATATGTAAAAACCTTCCCTTACTCTAAATTCATTCTTCATGATAAAAGTAAAACCAAATGGAATAAAAAAAATTCAATCCAAATAAGAGAGAAAAATTAAATATTATGAGTGATGTTGAACATACCTTTAATACCACTTGTTGGTGAAGGAGTCACACTGTTCATTCTACTAGACAGACTTGGGAATCACCTGGTAGACTTGGAGAATGTTCGTCTAATTTTCATACATTTTTTAGTAAAAAAATGAAAATGATACCATATAGAGGTTAGTCTGATCATTTCCTCACATAGGTTTTTTCACTATAACTAGGATGAAAGACTACATAATCACAAAAAAAACTCTATGAGCATACATCACAAAAAATAGGAAATAAATATTTATGTGATTCAAAAAAATGTATTAAATAAATGGGAGAACACAATAAATATTTTAATTATAAGAGATGCATGAGAATAAAAAACTCATCACTCACTTACTTTATATTTACAAAGTCTTCGAAGGTTTAGTTGAAAACTCCTACAATTTAGCATACCATGTCTAAACCTATAATTTGGAAACTACCTATCTTATAATTCTTTAACTGGTTAAAATTTTACACTAAACTCTAAGATTCATGGTAAACCTCCCATTGACCTATGAAACATTTGATACATTGATAAAAAATCACTAAAATTTCCAAAAACCAGTACACATTCAATAATCTCATGCAAAGAGAATTCATTACCTAGTGAACACCATATGAGAGAACTCCATTCAATGGAATCTGTCCAATGATAGCTATCAGATTATCCTTGTCGGATACACCCTAGAACCTCACCATAGAAAACCTCTGAGCAATCATATCTATCCAATGATTTTCACCTAGAAAACTCTTTTTGGTGAAAATATAAAAATTTAAAAAACTTATCATGTCCATTAAAGGATGGGGTGGTAACCTCTTTTTTTGTAATATCAAGAGCATCAAGTAATTCATTATGATCGATGTAAATAAATGACCCAAATACCCTCTCAAATAGGTACCCAACTAGACCCATCACGTACCTAAAGGGCATTCCCAATCCCCATAGGCTAGTGAATAGTACCTAGGTATCAAACAATAACCACAAGGAATGATTTCTCTCAACCAGAAGTAACAAAATGGAATATATATACAACAGGAACAACAATATAAAAGATAAATATATTCCATAACTGAAACAAATAGTGGAAACTAGACAAATCAAAGTAAATAAAATATCCAAGTACAAGTCCAAACATCAAATAGAAAAAAACCAGAACTACTACTTGATGTGAAAGTGTGGGAAACCCCTGCCATATCACCATCCCACTACCCAAACTTAGTTGACCAGTAACCTTTCCGACTCATTGCGGTGCCTTACCTTTACCTACACTGAAAGACATAACCAGGTCTATGCATAGACATATAGGTATTTAGGGTGTGAGAAAACTGGCTCAATAGGGGTTCACTGTGGTGTTACATAACATGTATATATACAAATAACTCAACTATACTCATTTTAAATAAAAACTATTTTGATAATCAGAAATCAGTTTTATGAAAATCATGGTAAATATTCCCCCTTTTCCAAAAATTCTAAAATAGGAAGGTATATTGATTTAAATCATAATTTCCATTATCACTTATCAAAATCCAATGAACGAATATCAAAACCCAAATAGTAAAAATATAATATTAGTTAAATAATTCCAAGGAACTCAATAGTATAGACTATCAAACTACTCATACCCAAACAAATTACTAGTGCACAACAAGTCCTTGGAATACAAGACCAAGGATCATATGAACACCCCATGAGTGAACCCTTCCCAAATGTCAAGAACATGTCTCTAGAAAAACAAGACTAGGGTGTATAAGAATTCACCCTAATCTAACCTCCCAAAAGTAATATGGATGATGAACCTAAGATAAAACTTCCACCAATTTACCCAAGTATTTCAATTTTCTACATTTCATAAATCATTTCAATTATTTTAAAATTTCCTTTTTTCCATTTACTAAAAACTTGGGGAAAACCACATTTTATCACAAATCCATTTACACACAAAAAAAAATCATGCCCAATTAATATATAAATAAATTTATAAAAACTACATCAATGAAGTTCATCAGAAACATGATAGAAACATAGACACCTATCTCAAAACAATGGTCACACATGCCCGCAATAGGATCCTCCAACAAGAAGGAACACATCAACAATGAAGGAGGCCCTAGAACCAAATGAAACATAACTAAAAATCAATAGATCTGATAATAGAACACAAAAACACTACCATGATCAATGAATCAAAGAATCAGAAAGGTTTACTCACCTATAGAGATACGATCTAACCACAACAGTGATCCAATGCTAAACAAATCAATATAAAATGAATGGAGACTACTAAAATCACCGAATAAGATCTCTAGGTCAAGATCTAATTGAGCTGTAGATTAATGAAATAATATTTCATCTAAGCAGTACCCTATAAGCCGACCTCCCAAAAGTTACATGACGTGTTAGTCATTTATATATTTTGTAATCTACGATGATTAATTAAACCAAAAAACCCATCACCTTTTTATTAAAAAACAACCTTTAATACTTATATGTTGTAAAACTCCTACAGAGGGTGTATTAATTTCAAGATGTGTACCAAGTTCATGAATTATGTATGAAGACTAATTAAACATCATTTAACCCCTTTACACATTGTGTAATCACCCAACACATAGCATAAAATCCATATTTTCACACAAAAAATCCAAACCAACTTTGGAATCCAATGAACTCATGGAGAATCCTTCAAAACTATTAACCCAATTATACCTAGACTCCTTTAATTCAAAAAAACATACATCCCCGAACTCTAGGTGAATTTTCCTAACAAAATCTATCCATCCTCATAAGTCCCAATATGTGCCCAGATAAAGAGGAAAAATATTAAGGAGAATATAAATACCTAAAATATGGTAATAGAATGTTACAAACTCACCAACATAAGAATTTTTGTCCCTGAGAAGTCTTGTGGAAGAATATATCCTGATTAAGATATGATTCCATTAATCCCTCATCAATGACTCACACTCCCATGTCTTATGAGAATCCAATCTGTGCTTCTATAAAACTATGACCAATGAATAGACTTCCAACGTAATAATTTCACTTGATAATTAACGATCTTAGTAGTTTGTACAACAATTGAACTGTCTGGATCTAACTTAATGTCTTCCCAACTCAAAAACATGGGAGGAATCAAGATGATATTTATTAAGCTATAATTTATGGAAAACTTCATATATTATTGTCAAATGTGTTGTAAATACCAACTAATGTGAAAAACTCCCAAGCTACTCAAAGATCTCAAATGACCCCACATACCTCAAAGCCAAATTTTCGTATTTTCAAAGATGATGGTGACCCAACCTAAGAGAAAATTTTAATAAAAACTGGTCACCTATAGAAAAATACAATGGATAAAATCATTGATTGACATATGATTTCTGCTAAATCTTCACTATAAATAGACATCAATGTATTCCTTGAATTTTCATGGATGTCTCTTGATCCAAACTCATTCCCACCAAATAAGAATCTCCCACCTCATCCTAACAAAGAGACGACCTACATTGGAAACTATAAAAATCCTTGAAAGGAGTCATTCTGATTGAAGACTGATAAATATTGTCATAAACAAATTGAATTAGTCTTATATGGTTATCCCACAATCCATCAAAATCCAATACACATGAACATATCATATCCTTTAGAATTAGAATTGCTTGCTTCGTCTGTCTATGGATGATAATCCATACTAAATATAGCATGATCCCCCATTAACTATTGAGGAATTATACAAAACCTATAAGTAAAACTAATATCATAGTCTAAAATAATAGTTTTAGGAACCCCATGAAACTTCATAACTTCCTACATATACAACTTACCCAGATCTTCAACTTTTGTTGTGTCTTTGATGAGAATGAAATGAGTTGACTTTGTTAACCAATCAATCCCCACCCAGATAGAATTTATTCCTTATAGAGTCTATGTTAATCCAAAAACAAAGACCATAAATACCTCTTCTCATTTACAAATATGTACTGGAATAGGTTTAAGCAATCTATAAGGTTTTAGATGATCTGCCTTTATCTACTGTAAGGTGTAACAACGAGACACAAAATCAGTAATGTTGTGCTTCATACCTAGCCAAAAAATCATCATATCATGTCCCAATACATATTCATAGTGTGTATATGGATAACACACAAATAACTAAAATAATAAAATAGAACCGAGTTCTTCTTTGATTCTGAAAAAAAAACTGATCTTGAAAATGGATTATACCATCTAAAATGAGAGACCTACTCGAAATGGTCTCCCCACAATATAGGGTTTTTTGAATTTCCTTTAACCCCTCATCCAGCTCATGAATCAACAAAATAGAGTCAATGATATATTATGATAATTGAAAACTGGTCAAAACCATGCCTGAAATATCCTCATTAGAATCCAAATATGGTTGAGAAAGAATCCCCATTAAGTTTTATTATTCCTTCGATTCCAAAATTGTCTGGGAGGGTACTTTCTAGACAAGAGAATCTTCAATGACATTTCACTTCCTCATGGTATAAGATTTATTTAATTGAAACAATTTAAGGTATTCCACCCACCACTTATGCGTGAGATTCAAGTCTTTCTGATAGAATATATAACTCAAACACTTATGTTCAAAAAAGACTGTGAACCATTCCTAAAAAAGATAATTCTGCCAACATTTAGGCACATGAATAACTATGAAAAACTATAAATCATGTGTAAGGTAATTGTTATTGAACATTTGAAGACGATGAAAACTATAAGCCACCACATTATCATCCCAAATGAGCACACAACCCAAACCAACACCAGAAGCATCACAGAAAACTACATATCCATTACCAGGATCAACTAAGATAAAAATAGGAGTCGATGTATGAAGTGTTTTCAGATCATCAAAAAAATAATAAAACATAAAATCCCATGTTAATTTCAACCCTTTCATGGTAAGATAAGTCAAAGGTGATGCCAAATTAGATAAATCCTTAACAAACTATCGATAGTATTTAGCAAGACTGAGGAAGCTTGAAATCTCAAAGATGTTATGCGACTCTTCCCATGAAAACACAGTATTCAGATTCTCAAGATCAAATGAAAATCCATTCATAGAAATAAAATTCCCTAATAATTTCACATCTTGAATCAATAAATTACATTTTTAAAGTTTTCTTTATAAACATTTACTTCTCAGGATTTCCAAAACCAAACTCAGATGTTTCTTATTCTCACGCTCAGATCTCAAGTAAACCAAAATGTTATCTATAAACACTATGTGTCAAGATACTACTATAATATATGATTCATAAAATATATAAAATAGTAGGATAATTATTTAGATTTAATGACATCACAAGATATTTATAATGGACATACCTACCCCTTAAAGTTGTCTTTATATATTTGACTCCTGAACTCTGAGATGATGATAAACCGACCGAAGATCAATCTTCAAAAATCACCTTTTCCTCTTTAACTAATAAAAAAACCATCCAAAAAAGGTAAAGGATACTTGTTCTTAGTCTTCAACCAGATCAAATTATGATAGTCCATGCATAATCAGAGTGAATTGACTGCCCTTTTGTAAAGAGCACTAGGGATTCCCAATGTGAAACACTAGGGAAAACCAAACCCATTTTCACTAGATTTTCTAACCAAGACTTGATATCTTTTATATCCACTAGTGACATATGATAATACGGTTTTGAAATTGGAAGCATACATGTCATTGGGTAAATCAAAAACTCTACCTCCCTCTCTAGAGGAATTTGAGAGAACCTTTAAGGGAAAATGTCAAAAAAATAACAGAAAAATATGGAAGGATCGTTGATAGAAGAAACATCATCAGTATGAACCAAAAAAGTAAAAAAAACCCTCAAGCTCTAAGAGGGAAATTCCTTTATGACCTAACCTTAGATATCACTCTCTTTAAAACACCCATGAGCACCCATCATCCTCAAGAAAAGAGACACACTGATGATAACAATCAACCTCATCACAATGAATAATAGGACAATCCAACCTGATGATGACATTAAAAAAATCTAGATCAAGAATAAAAAAATCCCAAAGTACCTCTGTTTCAGCTATTGATATCCCCCCAGAAGGACACTAAAATCCCTACTCTTTCCTCTTACCAAGAGGCGTCGCTAACTCCATAAAAAAGGACATGAGTTACATTAAAAGGTTAATCATATAAAAAACAATTATATTTAAATGACCGAGAATCAAAAGTATCAAATAAATCAATCTATAACGAGGATTGAATAAATATGGTACCTCCCCTTATCACTATACCCATTTCTACCTCCACTAAAAAATCATCTACTATGAGAAGTTGATTAACTCCTAAGGACTGTGGCTATAGACCTATAGTCTTGTAAGTATTTGACTATGCCATAGTAGCCATTTGAGCCAATGATACCTGACCAGATTGAGGATTAGACATGTTCTGATATAATCACTATAGATTACTCTAACTCCCACAACTATTACACATATTTTCTGGTGTAGTTAAAGAGTGTACGGTTCTTCTGACCATACCACACTGATTTCAAGTTAGAGGCATACTTCTAGTGGTAACAGGATGTGTTGAGGAGTCCTACTACTAATAACCACCTACACTAATCATGTGGTGATCCTTCCAATTCCTATTTTCCCTGACACACCACTGAAGGTGCGACTAGGTGGAAGAGAAGAGGCCAAAGATCCAACCTTTCCAGTAGTATTCATTTCTACCATCATATCCTTGTCTACTGTCTCTATATAGTTCGAAAGCTTCAGCATAAATACCTATGATATGATATCCAGTCGCAATCCCTATAAGTACATTTCA
Organism: Viscum album; assembly: GCA_963277665.1. Taxonomy (NCBI): domain Eukaryota; kingdom Viridiplantae; phylum Streptophyta; class Magnoliopsida; order Santalales; family Viscaceae; genus Viscum; species Viscum album. Next base: position 2,055,865,606 of record OY728159.1, on the reverse strand, counting down.
GCCTTCAACTGGTCACTCTTCACCACCTATGGTGTGAAACAAACCATCTCAGAAAACCGATTGGTGTATGCTGACACCACATGCTCTCCCTTATGAGGATCTCACATAACACATCTCAAAGGCATACTGATGCACACCAAAACAAAGTAAATGATTATATAATAGAAAAATATCAATTTAGACTTAAAAATCCACAAGTAAAAACTAATATTAACACCAAAGACAAAAAAAGATAAACACATCCCATCATCCCATGGAAACTTGAGTCTCATCATAGAAAGAGCTGGACAAGAACTTACTGTAATATACTTCTCAAGTCCCGAGAATACTATCTCCAGTCTACCAAATGTCCTAAGATAAGGAATCTTGAGGAAAGACCATGTTTGATACCAAATTATAATGAACCCACCCGAATAACCTCTTAAACTAGTACTTGACCCGACCCGTCACATACCCGATGGGTGTTCCTGATCCCCACAGACTAGCAAATAACACCCAGGAATCAAACAACTAGAGGGAATGATTTATCCCAACCTAAAGAAACAACATGAAACATATATAAAATAGTAACAATAGTGGAATATATGTATATATATATTCCACAACTAAATCAAATAGTGGAAATAAAATAACTCAAAGAAGATAAAATCTTCAAGTATAATTCCAAAAATCAAAGGAAAATAAAACCATAACTTCTAATATATGTAGTAGTGTGGGAAAACCCTTACCATCTCACCATCTTGCTACACAAACTTAGTTCGCCAAAAAACTCATTTCCTCACTGTGGTGCCTTTCCTTTACCTTCATTGAAAGACATAACTAGGCCCATTCACTACCAAAGAGGTATAAGGGTGTGAGTTAATATGCTTAGTAGGGTCCCACCCAAGTGTTCCATAATGAGTCTCTATACAAATAACTTAAGTATGCTCATTTTAAATAAAACATGGCATGATCAGTAGTAAATCAGTTTTATAAAAATAAAGGTAAATATTTCCCTTTTTCAAACACTTCAAAAACAAAGGAAATTATATAAATTTAAAAAATAGTTCTGATTCTTGCTCAAATTTACCCAAGAGAAGAAGGTAAGACGGTCCTTGTAGTTTAGCTTGGGTTATCGAATCCACAGAGACCTAAGAAGTAACCTTTAGACACGCACATTCTAAGGACTGTTTTTGGCTATGAAGTGGCCAACTTTGGGTTGATTTTAGATGGGTTTAAGTGAACTCTAAGATACTTAAGTGAATTCAAATTAAAAGAATGAGTTGATTCTAGGTTATCGCTCGGGGTGGATTAGACGCATTTTCTTTTTAATGATTTCAAATTCTTAAATTTGAGATGGGTTAATTTAAGGAGATAAAACAACATCATCACTTACTGGTTTAATGCCTACACACTTTAATACTAATAACCTATACACTTGAAGGATCAAAGTTTTGAGCACTTCAAGGTAAGGGTTTGTATTAGTACTTGAAGTGTGTGGCCTTAAATTCAACAAGGACAATGGAGTTTAAAAATCATCAAATAAAAATCCCAATTAAAGAAGTGATTATACATTAATTAGGTGACAAATAACATCCAATCCAGCCCCTTTCTACTCCCTTGGATCAACCCATAAGTGGGTTAGCCCTCCATTGATCCCATGGTTTCAATGGAAGCGGAAAGTAGACTCATGAGGGAGGAAATGGAGAAGTAAAGAAAACAACAAAAATAAAATGATCACTCCACCGTTGTGTGAATAATTTCACAAGGGTTGGTGTGAATAAATTCACACCTTGATCAAACGGTATCAAATTGATATTAATAACAACATAATAAGAGTATAAGAAGAACTTTTATTAAGAAACTAAGTGAATTGAACAACTTACATGTGAAAGACAAAATTGAGGCAACAAAAATGCAGCATAACATTACAATTGAACAAAGCATCCAAGATATTCAACTCCTTCACCAACACTGCCTTAAATAGGCATTTTGGGAGCCATGGGTCGATCATCAAACAGTAAAAAGCATCTCAATTAATTTTGGTAGGCCATAGGTGGTGGAAAGCTTGTGGAATTTGAACTTTTCCACATTTGACCCGAGGTGGCAGCCAGCTTTCCTTCACCGAACAGACGCGTCTGGAAGACCTTCTAGAAGTCAGAATCAGGGTGGGACATAGAAGAAGCAAATGGATCTCCGGATATCTTCTAACCGCATGTAAAATTTGAGCCCATTTTGAGTTGTGGATTAAGATATATGATCAAATTGGTGGACTGTTTTTCTGGGCCACAGAATCTGGCCCAGAATTTTATCTCTAACTTGGGCCGCCTAAATGACCAACATGGAGGACTAATTAGCATTAACTCATGAAGAGGGATTTGTTCCTGTACATGTCTTCTATCATACCATGAAAGTTGGGATTAATTGGGCCTGTATGTTGGGCCCCACATCCTAATAAGTGGGATGATGTCCAATCTGACTTTTCCAGAATTGCTTCCATTCATTTCCAAATATCTCCATCATCCTCCATGAATTCTCCACTGATCCCTGAATCAAACACGTTAATATTTAAGTGTAGATAAATTTCCAAAAATATAAAATTAAAATATGTATAATTAAATTCCTTAAAATCAGATGAATCATTGGGTACTTTAAATGATGTTCAAAAAATGTACCACATAATAGTGCATTTTAAGAAGGTATTACAATCATAATGTGAAATGATGTTCAAAGTGTAAAATGCACTAAAATGGTGTTTATGAATAAAAAATAACATTAATATTATGTATATTAACAATGAATATTAGCCTCATTTAGTGGCTAATCACACCCCCAACTTGAGTTTTGCTAGTCCCGAGCAAAATACATCTCAACAATATGAATTTTGAATTCCCTTTTCCAAAAACATTTTAATACACAATGATCACCAAAAAAACTTATACCAAAAAATCATGAAACCCATAAAAATATTTTAATACAAGATAGTTTCATAAGAAGATCCCAATCCCAAGCCCATTCCTTTGATCAAATCCATCATCATACTTCATCCAACTCAATTAGGTGTAATGATGTGTTGTGAATCACAATAGATATGGGGGTTCATTTTCATTCAAGGGGGAAATCATGGAAGCGCTAGGTGGAATCACATTTAATCTTAATATGAGTATTCTTCATCCTTTTTTTTGTTTTGTTTTTTTTTGCAATATTGCTATAGTAATTGAGATTGCAGTTAATCAAATTAACCCATGTAGCAAGACTTTGCCGATGACTCCCAGACTCAAAGGCCTTAGGGCACCAAGTGAAGCCCACATACTCGGGCATCGTCTCGAGTTAACTTAATAAAAAACAAATTCATATTACCATAAATAGAGATATATTGAAAAACTCAGGGCTAGAAAACTCTGGAGTCACGATCCCCAAGTGCCGAAAGCCTTGCATTTTATCATTCCATTGCTCTACACACAAATTTTTATTTTTATTTTTTTATTTTTTTTATTTTTTAATATTTTTTTTAGTTTTTTTTGAATACTCATATTATTCATAAAAATAAAACCAGCCTATGCTATTTATTATGGGACCCCAAAAATTCAAATTAGTACCCCACAGTCTAGAGGACGTGCATTGTGGCATTTTTTTATTTGGATGAAAATATAAACGATGAAATATCACATTAGACAGCCACACTTTCCAAAATCTATGCTCATGAAATTATACAAGGATTAAAATCAGAATTAGGGAATGCTAAATTATTTGATATTCAGTTTCAAAGTGTGTAATGCGTATTACCATGTTCAAAGTTAAAGGAATTTTTCCTTCCATTTAATTATTTTTTCAAATCATTCATTTTTTTGACACAAAAGCATTTTTTTTATTTTATCTCCCCCCCAACTTAAAATAACACTGTCCCCAGTGTTTGAAGAAATAAAAATTTAAAAGGAGTAGAGGCAGATAATGGAAGTTCAAAAAGGAAATTGAAATTGAGGATCATGGAATGAAATCACCTGGTGGTTGAAGTTGAAGTTCTTGCTGCTCCAATTTAGTCCTTTGATATCCATGTCGCTTGCAAAGTTCCCTAGTGGAAAGAGAAAAAAAAAACAATATATATATATATATATAAGTAAATTATAAGTATATATATAAAAATTATAGAATAAGTAAGTACATTAAGCCGTAGGTCAGTGGTAAGCGCGCGCCCCTGTCTCCCTTCGGTCCCGGGTTCGAGTCCCCGCGACTTCGCCGGTTGTGACGGGGTTTGCCCCACGACCTATGGCGTGGAATTTATTATTATTATTATTTTATTTTTATCTTAACCTATAAAATAATAAAAACAAAACAAAATAAACTGATGATACATTGTCTTCTTTATAAATTTCTGGGTAAGGTATTACTCTAGGATCACACCACGTGACACGAATGAATATGGTGCTCCCCTTTCGTACCCATCCATACTCATTATAGAAGAACATGTCAACAGTTTATTATTTTTTTTCAAAATATCAAAATGTCTCATTAACCCTATTTAAAATATAAAGTTGATTAAAACAACGAAATTATTGGAAACTTGAAAACCATGGGTTGCCTCCCATTCAGCGCTTTGTTTAACGTCATTATCCCGACATGGACCCTAAATCTATTAATTTGTTCCTTGTTCATAGGTTGGCTCAGTTAACTCAACCTCTATTTCCTGTTTATTGAATGATTCAATGAATGGTTTTAACCTTTGACCATTGACCTTGAAAATGTAACCACTTGTGGGATCTTGAATCTCTACTGCCCCATGGGGGAATACATGATGCACTATGAAAGTTCCTGACCATCTAGACCTTAACTTTCCCGGATGTAAATGAAGTTTTGAACTATACAAGAGCACAAGTTTTCCCGGTTCAAAATGTCTGACCTTGATATTCCTAGATTGGTAGGCTTGAACTCTATCTTTATTGATCCTTGAATTTTCATAAGCCTCCATCCTTAGTTCCTCCAGTTCATTGAGATCTAATTTCCTTTTTGTTCCGGCCAATGAGAGATCATAATCCATTTTCTTAATTGCCCAAAAGGCCTTATGTTCAATCTCCACTGGCAAATGGCATGCTTTACCATAAACCAACCTATATGGGGACATTACTAAAATGGTTTTATATGCGGTTCTATAGGCCCAAAGAGCATCTAAGAGTTTCTTAGACCAATATTTCCTAGAGGGGTTGACAGTTTTTTCAAGAATTTGCTTAATTTCACGATTGGCTAACTCAGCTTGACCATTGGTCTGTGGGTGGTAAGCAGTGGACACTTTGTGAGAAATTCCATATTTTTCCATGAGTGATGAGAATGGAAGATTTCAAAAATGAGTTCCACGATCACTTATGATAGCCCTAAGAATTCCAAATCTAGAGAATATGTTTTCTTTTAGGAATCTAATCACAGTTTGATGATCATTAGATTTTGTGGGAATGGCCTCAACCCATTTACTCTCAGCTATGGGATATATGATACCAGCTTTCAACAATTTCAGAAGTTCCTTTCTTACTACCTCCATGAGATTAGGATTGAGTCGCCATTGAGGTTGACGACATGGCTTTGAATCAGATTCCAGAACAATCCTATGAGTCCCGATAAGTGGGATAATCCCAGGAATATCAGAAAGGGTCCAACCAATGGATTTCTTATGCTTCCTAAGGACATCTAGAAGCATCCTCTCATGATTGGCTTCAAGAGAAGAAGAAATGACAATAGGATGTGTTTTATTTTCCCCTAGGAAGGCATACTTTAGTGCAGTAGGAAGTTCCTTCAATTCAAGATCAGGTTGGTTCATAATTTCAGCAAAAGATTGGGACATTGGATCAAGATCAATTTCTTTTTTTAGAGGTTCAGATTGGATTGATTCCTCACATGTAGAAGTTTCAGCTACTATATTGTCTTGATCAAATTTAGGGAAGGAATTTAGAGGGGTCTCTATGAAATTGGTTTCTTGAAAGGTTTCACTGATTATTGGACCTAAGACTTCATCATAAGAGCAATTAGAAAATGATTCAAGCCAAGGAGATAAACTTCCTTCATATGAACAAAGGAAATAAATCTCATTCTGACTTAAACATTCATCAAATATTCCTTGATGTTCCATGGATTCATTATCAATGCATCCTATCATGTTTACTTTATGAATATCCTCGTCATCCCCTATTTGTGAGCTTGTATTATAGATGTTCAAATCTAGACTAATGTTCCCAAAGGTGATGGTCATGTTCCCATTTCGGACTCGGATAACAGAGTTGATTGTTGCAAGGAAAGGACGACCAAAAATGATTGGGGTTTGTTCCTTATTTCCTAAATTTGGATGGTTGTCAAGGACAATGAAATTAGCAGGGTAGATGAAGTTTTCAACCTTTACCAGAACATCCTTTAAAATCCCCTTTGGAAACCTAATGCTACGATCAACAAGCTAAAGTGTGACAGATGTGGGTTGGAGCTCTTCTAGGCCTAACTGGCAGTACACAGCATATGGGATGAGATTGACACTAGCACCTAGGTCACACAAGGCCTTGAAAACTTTGCTTTCTCCTAGTTCAACATTGATGTAAGGGCAACCTGGGTCTTTCAACTTAGGAGGAATGGTCCCTTGAATGGTGGTACTCACATTAGCAGCCAAAAGGACTTGGTTTTTATGTGAAAATTTTCTTTTAAAAGTGCACAAGTCCTTAAGGTACTTTGAGTAGGCAGGTATAGTTTGGATGGCATCGATAAGGGGTATGTTCAACTTGACTTGTGAAAATATTTCCCTCAACGTTTCACTCAGTTCAGGCTTGGATTTCCCCCTCATGCGTTGGGGAAATGGTGCAGGTTGTGGGGTTGTTTGTTAAAGAGTTGTTTATTTCACATTGTTATCAGTTTCCTCAGTTTGATCTTGTGGTTCATTTGAATTTTCATCCAAGTTTGAATCTTCAGGTGGGTTCTGAATTAGTTGTTCAGGTTTCTCAATTGATTTCCCACTTCTTAAAACAGTCACAACCTTTAGTTGTTCATGAGTTGTTTGAGCACAACTTGACTCTCCCCTTGAAGTTGAGGATGGCACCGCCTAAGTAGGCATGGGTGCCTTTCCTGTTTTGATGGTTTGATGTTCTTGTTTTAGGTAAGAGACTTCTGAGTTCATCCTCTCCATTTGTTTTCATAGTTTTTCTAGTAGGCTTTGTGGAACAGTTTGGGTTGGTGCTTGAGTAGGTTGGTTTATCCCAGGGGGATATTTTGGAGGTGGGATGGTTTGTTGAAAATGGACCGGTGGCTGTTGGTATTGGATAGGTTGGGTTTGGAACTGGTTATGGGTTTGGTAGTTCTGTTGAGGGTAAGGATTTTGCCCTTGTGGTTGGCTATGTTGTTGGTTATCCTTCCATCGGAAGACTGGGTGGTCATTGTACCTTGGATTGAAGGTGTTTTGGTATTGGGGTTTTTGAAAGTTTAGGGCATTGACTTCCGCTGGGGGTCCTCCTAGAAGAACATCCTTGATGGATGGAATGGTTGGGAAGTTGTCTATTTTATGGTCATGTTTGTCACAAATTGTGCAAACAAGGTCTACATTTTGGATTTCATGGACTTTCCTAAGGTCTATCTCTTCAACCTTCTTAGAGAGTGCTGCGAGTTTAGCCCTAAGGCTTTCCTCTTCTCTAAGTGTATGAATTCCAGTGGTTCTTTGTGGATTTTCAGAATAAGGTGAAGTTCCCCAAGTTTGGTTTTGTTCAGCCAGACTTTCCAGATACTCGTAAGCATCATTTGGGGACTTGTTTTTAAAAGTTCTATTACACATCATGTCAATGAATTGTTTATTACCTGAACCCAACCCTTCATAGAAAATTATCACTTGTTCAGGTATGGAAAACCCATGGTGTGGAACCATGTTTAGGGTGTCTTTGAACCTCTCCCATGTTTCATAAAATGACTCTCCCTCTTTTTCAAAAAAGTTTTGGATCCTCTTTTTAAGTGAAATTGTTTTGTGATGTGGGAAGTATTTTTTATAGAATTCTCTTTGCAGTTGGTCCCAAGAGTGGATTGATGCTGGTCTCAAGTTGTTTAGCCAATTTTTAGCTCAATCCTTTAATGAAAAAGTAAATAGCCTCATCTTAGCAGATTCTAGTTGATGTGGGGGACACATGGTTTCAACAATGTCATTGAACTCTTTGACATGAAGGTATGGCATTTCTGACTCCATCCCATGAAAGGTTGGAAGGTGGTTTAGGACATGGGGTTTGAATATGTAGTTGGTGTCTCCTATGGAATTGTGTCTAATGAATGAGGGGGCATTGGTCTAAGCTGGAGTGAGGTAGTCTTTCATGGTTTGATCAACTACATTCCCTAAGTTTGGAGCTTCTTGGTTTTGGTTTCCCATTTGATTCCCCCCAGGGTTTACAATTTGATTTTGTGGACGACCCTCCATTGGACTTGTTTTAAGTTCTGAATTTGGGGTTTCAAGAATATTTGAATTTGATTTAAGCAATCCCTTAGGTGCACTTGACTCCCCTATCCTAGGACTTTCCACCCTAACTAGTCTGTTTGAGAAATCGCGGGTGTAGGCGGACATGCGCCAAAAAAAAGTGAGAAAGGGACAAGATAAGAGATCTTGGGTGAGAGTAGAAGAATGGAGGTGAGGAAAGAAGGTTTTTTTTGGATCTAAGGTACTTACTTGGTCCCCGGAAACGGCGCCAAAATTTGGCTCTCACTCAAATTTACCCAAGAGAAGAAGGTAAGACGGTCCTTGTAGTTTATCTTGGGTTATCGAATCCACAGAGACCTAAGAAGTAACCTTTAGACACGCACATTCTAAGGACTATTTTTGGCTATGAAGTGGACAACTTTGGGTTGATTTTAGATGGGTTTAAGTTAACTCTAAGATACTTAAGTGAATTCAAATTAAAAGAATGAGTTGATCCTAGGTTATCGCTCGGGGTGGATTGGACGTATTTTCTTTTTAATGATTTCAAATTCTTAAATTTGAGATGGGTTCATTTAAGGAGATAAAACAACATCATCACTTACTGGTTTAATGCCTACACCCTTTAATACTAATCACCTATACACTTGAAGGATCAAAGTTTTGATCACTTCAAGGTAAGGGTTTGTATTAGTACTTGAAGTGTGTGGCCTTAAATTCAACAAGGACAATGGAGTTTAAAAATCATCAAATAAAAATCCCAATTAAAGAAGTGATTATACATTAATTAGGTGATAAATAACATCCAATCCAGCCCCTTTATACTCCCTTGGATCAACCCATAAGTGGGTTAGCCCTCCATTGATCCCATGGTTTCAATGGAAGCGGAAAGTAGACTCATGAGGGACGAAATGAAGAAGTAAAGAAAACAACAAAAATAAAATGATCACTCCACCGTTGTGTGAATAATTTCACAAGGGTTGGTGTGAATAAATTCACACCTTGATCCAACGGTATCGAAGTGATATTAAAAACAACAGAATAAGAGTATAAGAAGAACTTTTATTAAGAAACTAAGTGAATTGAACAACTTACATGTGAAAGACAAAATTGAGGCAACAAAAATGCAGCATAACATTACAATTGAACAAAGCATCCAAGATCTTAAACTCCTTCACCACCACTACCTTAAATAGGCATTTTGGGAGCCTTGGGTCGATCCTCCAACAGTACAAATCATCTCAATTAATTTTGGTAGGCCATAGGTGGTGGAAAGCTTGTGGAATTTGAACTTTTCCACATTTGACCCGAGGTGGCAGCCAGCTTTCCTTCACCGAACAGACGCATCTGGAAGACCTTCTAGAAGTCCGAATCAGGGTGGTCCATAGAAGAAGAAAATGGATTTCCGGATGTCTTCTAACCTTATGTACAATTTGGGCCCATTTGGAGTTGTGGATTACGATATAGGATCAAATTGGTGGACTATTGTTCTGGGCCGCAGAATCTGGCCCAGAATTTTATTTATAACTTGGGGCGCCTAAATGACCAACATGGAGGCCGAATTAGCATTAACTCTTGAAGAGTGATTTGTTACTGTACATGTCGTATATCATCCCACGAAATTTGGGATTAATTGGGCCTGTATGTTGGGCCCCACATCCTAATCAGTGGGATGATGTCCAATCTGCCTTCTCCAGAATTGCTTCCTTTCATTTCCAAATATCTCCATCATCCTCCATGAATTCTCCACTGATCCCTGAATCAAACATGTTCATATTTAAGTGTAGATCAATTTCCAAAAATATAAAATTAAAATATGTATAATTATATTCCTTAAAATCAGATGAATCATTGGGTACTTTAAATGATGTTAAAAAATGTACCACATAATAGTGCATTTTAAGAAGGTATTACAATCATAATGTGAAATGATGTTCAAAGTGTAAAATGCACTAAAATGGTGTTTATGAATAACAAAGAACATGAATATTATATATATTAACAATGAATATTAGCCTCATTTAGTGGCTAATCAAGTTCCCATTATCATTTATCAAAATCTGAAGAATGAATATATAAAACAATACAATACAAAGAGAAGAATAGGTAAATCACACAAATAAAATCACCACTTCAGGCTAGTAGACTACTCATACCACACAAAATGGCTAGTGTATAACAAGTCCTTAGAACACAATCCTAATTAGTATATAAAAAACCCATGAGTGACCCCCCACAATGTCAAGAACATATCCCTAGAACAACAGGCCTAGGGAGAATTGGAAATGCCCATGACAAAACCTCATGATAGTAATATGGATGATGAACCTTAGCTTATACTTTTACCTAATTACCCAAGGATTACCATGTAATACATTTCATAAATTATTTCAATTATTTGAAAATATACTTTTTTCCATTTACCAAAAACTAGGGAAAACTCATCTTTTATCAGAAATCCATTTATACACACAAACAATCATGCCCAATTTATTTATAAATCAATTTTTAAAAACAAGAGAAATACAGTTAATACAACACATACTAAATATGGAACCAAATTCCTTAAAACAAGGGTCACATATGCCCACAATGGGATCCACCAATAAGAAATAACAAAACAAAAATAATGGAGGCACTAGAACTGAATGAAACATTAATAAAGATCAAATCATCAGATAACACAACACAAAAAAACTACCATAATCAAAGAAATGAAGTAGTAATAAGGATTACTCACCTTGAGTGATTTTATCTAACCACAACAGTGATACAATGCCTAAAAAATCATTCTGGAATGAATAGAGACTCCCAAAAATCATTGGAGAATCCTTCTAGCTTGATATCCAAAGAATCTATGGATAAATAAAATAAAATTTTAGCTGAGAGGCACCCTAAAATCCAAACTCCCAATAGTTAAATGACTTGTTACTAATTTTCACTTTGTGTAATCCACGATGATTAAGTATTTTGTAAAACCCATAGCATTTTTATTAAAAACCAAACTTTAATACTAACACAATGCGTAACTCTTACACATCGTGTATTACTTTCACAATGTATACCAAGTCCATGACTTATGTCTAGAGACCAAGTAAATGTCATTTAAACCCTTTACATGTTATGTAAACTCCTAAGATATAGTAGAAAGACTAAATTTTTACACAAAAAACCCCAAAACAAGTCAGGCATCCTCTGAACTTGAGGAGAAACCTACAAAACTATTAACCCACTTATACTTGGACTTAGTTAACTAAAATAAATATAAATCCCTGAACATTAGGTCATTTCCCCCCAAAAAAATTATACGTCATCCAGAGTCCCAATAAACTCCCAATTAAAGAGGAAAACTACCAAGGATAAGAGAAATACCTAAAATACGGTAATAAAATGTTATAATCAAAGAGTGTACTCATCTTAATTTTCTATAGATATAAATAATTTTCACCATTATATTTCTTCATCAAAAACATAAAAGACCCAATAATATATATTTAATATATATTTGATAACAATTATTAAGGGAAATATTTATGCAACTATCCTTAAGATCTTGCTAATATCTACTGATGTGTTATGATGGTTTATAAAGTTATTAGAAAAAATGCATTATTAAAACAAATTAAACTGATTATAAGATGAATGTTATTTTTGAAATATAAAAGTAAAGTAGTAAATAACACTATGATATAACATTATTAATATTTATTTTATCATACATTTATGGTAAGAAAACTTCCCCAATAATAATTAATTTATAAAGATAACAATGAGTATAAATATAAGACTGAAAATAAAAAATAATACTTGAGAAAAGACCCAAGGATGTCAACTAACCTAAACCCAATGGCAGTGATCAAATCCATCATGAAGAAGCTTTCACTGTATAATCTTATATGAAATAACTCATGCATCCAAGATAAAGGATATAACAATAGATGTAAAAATAGAATGTGAGTCTCTTATATAGCCATATTTCAACACCATATTTGATTAGGATAGAAGATACCATATGTTCAATCTCTGAGGCTTGTGAGGCCATAGTATAGCTCCCAAGAATCCATAATATTCACCAATTATTGACCAAATGAGGGATAAAATCATTTGAATTCCTCACACCAACCATCCTGGGGTACAGAACAACCTAGGAACCTGCCTTTATCTTTTTATTCTTTGAGATCTGACCAAAAACCTAAAGGTACCACTTCCATCACTCTCTAAAACACATATTGAATGAAGGATTAAAAATGAATGCCAAAGGATGATGTAATGATTCAATTATGATTCCCAGATAAATAAAAAATCATAGTATGAGAGGGGGTCAGATAAGAAACACATGGACAACCCAAATCATACTGACTGTTCAAGTAACAAACCATGGACTAGCTGGAAAAGGTATTCTGCACAACCAGATAAGTGGAAGAGGCAAGGAATAGATCACCATAATCTAATACGTTTAAAAAACAAACCAAAGAAATTTTAGGGATATTGGATCACAAATATAAATAGTTATAAATTAACCCACTAATTAATGAAAAATATAATTCAGTATACACAATGAATTATAGGAGAGATAAAAACACAAAATGGTATGCAAGCCACACATAAAGTTCCGAAAAATCCCACATGCAAGGGTATGTGTATGGGTAAAATTAAACATGTAAAGGTAAGAAAATATACTCATTAAGGTAAGTGAATAAAATATATATAAAAGTAAATTAGAATTCCATATATAAGGGTAAACTAACTTACCCACACATACAGTTATGTAATTCAATGAGTAAAGGTAAATGATGAGAACAAAATATTGACTCCATAGCTATGCATGAAATATTAACAAGGAATAAAATCTAAGAAATATTATTGAACCAATCAATTTGATTGAAAAACTTAATAAATGTGGAAGCAGTTCAATAAGAACAAAATGAAAACCCAAGAGGTGTGTGATAATGACTCAACAAGCCACCAATAACAGTGTCTAAATTATATAAATCCTAAGAAAACAATCCATGATGATTCTAATATTAAAATAAATGAAAGATAATAAATAAACCATGTTGATCTGTGAGTTCTAGTGTGATACTTGGGATCAAGCATACCTTATTTAGCTAGTTCTAGATGTCTATTTTCACAATAATCCATAGTGAAACAACCAAATCCATGGATATTATCCATGGAACTGAAAACTAATAATCATAATCCAAATATAAGGAATGTTTCCATGGTATTACAAACTAATTATAACAACCCAATTATAATGACCATGTCCAAGAAATTTCAAACTAATAGTGTGAATTTGAATCCAAGGATTGTGTCTAAAAACTTCTAAATAAATAGTCAAACAATTTATTACCTCATTTAATTTTTTTATTCAAAGGATTATAAAATAATCAAGTATAAAAGATCATAAAGTATATCCTAGTCATCCTCTATATAGATACAACCATTTACTTTAATCCATGTAACCCCTATAAATTCCCTATTAAATTACCCATTTAATTTACAAGGTTAATAAATACTTATGTACTGGTATAAATTATGGTCTATACTCTCCAATGGGATACTCAAAGTCCATAGAGAGGATCAAATTCATAAATTAGGTCTATAAAGCACTTAATTTTATTTTTTTAGTCTAGGTAGGTAGTGTTCCAACACAACTGCACGTAACACACAATAATAAAATGATGATAATTTTTAGGTATATCTTAAAGAATTCATTCTTTATACTCATATATGATCAATCATTGAACAAAAACCTATATTTTAAGTTTAAATGATGAAAAATGAATAAGATCATGAATACATAGAATTAGGTAATAATTAGGAATAAACAATGTGAGACTACTTTCTAGAAAAATCAACCAAGAAAGATCAAAGATAGAGTGATAGAATTAACTTAAGATCAAAATAAAAATAAATGATGATTGATTCAACCAAGAATCAAGAGATAAATCACCAAAACATGGGGAAGAAGGATGATATCTCATTGAATAGGTCGAAAGTAATTTTAAATAAAGTAAAAATAGGTATAAAATATCTTAATTAGAGTAAGAGAAAAATTGAAATTCAAAAATTTTAAAAGGGTTGCTAGGCCTCACCTTGACTAGATCTATGATAGGGAGCTCATTATGGTCCTAGGATATATTCATAGGGAAGACCAACCTTATTTTTGTCACCGTCACTCCAAGAGAAATGCTTCTTGAAATACCCAAGACATGTGATTCACCCTCCATATTTCTCATCATGGAGCATCCTAGCCAAAATACACATTAGACAGGGAATACAATATAGCCAGTCTCTATTTTTATCCTTGGATCCCCAAAAAAATAGGACACCACTACACCCCTCAAAATACTAAACCAATGTGTTTTGGGTTTCCTCTTTCCCACCAGTGATCCCATCATCACCATGACCATATCTAGTGCATAGAGATCACTGTGGTCTAGGTCAAATAGCCCAGTATTAGAAAAAATAGCCCATAGGAGGCATTATAATGAGGGAAATACTTGTTTATTCACACAATGGTTAACCACCTTTTCCCCACAAGAATATATACAGCGTAGATCACCCCATTTTTATCTAAATCATCCATAATGGGGACACCATAGTGCATGGAAATCCATGGGGGCCTCTAGGTGCTCTTGAAACCTCTCAAGCCTCTTGAACCTGATGTTAAGATACTTTCTATAGATATAATGACTCTAAACATATTCCAAATACAAGAAAATTATTTCAAGAAAAGTAAATTTAGCAAAATAAATGTATTAGAACAAAATTAAATGGGTTCATACCATAAAATGACTCTACGGTTTTAAAAACTACCCACTATAAAGAAGTTAATCCTAAAAGTACTTACATAAATATCATAACACCTAATTGGTGAGAAAATATTTCCACTGATCCATAATATCTATCCCCTGATCCCAAGTCCCCCTCTTTATACCCCCATTCTTCTATTATACATACACCATAGGAACATTCTTTCTATAAAGTGTCTTCACACTCTGATCCAGTATAAAAACTAGATGAACCATAAAGGATGAATCAACTTCAAGATCAACGTCATAAATTTTGATCACATGAGATGTATTAGGATATAATCATTGACTCTATGATACATGAAAAATGTCACGCATAACACAAAAAAATTGTGGGTATAACAACCCTGCTCTTTATTACGCACTTAAACATGATTTATTACATAAACTTGCACTTAAGACAACTCTAAGGATCAAGAGGTATAATGTCTTGGGAAATTAGTAACATTAAATGAAAACTTAATACATAAAATAAAATACCTTTATTGAATAATTATTTTACATAACCACAACATTCCTTCATACTTAGCATTTCATGGGATAACCTGAGGACATACTTAAGAAAAGGGTGAGCTATAAAGCCTAGTAATGGAGTAAACAAGGCATAAAATGAAGAATAAAATACAAGTTAGGAAATAGACATATCAATGGAGAATAAGAGAAAAATGAACATAAAGTAATGATATAGCATGATTATCATAACATAAAGATGTGGAAACAACATTTAACATGATATTAGCATGAGCCAAGGCTCATTGAACATGGAGCATGAGTAAAACCTCATTGCACATTAATTAGAATGAGTAAACCCTCATTAAAAATGAATTAACATGAGTAAATACTCATTTCATATTACGTATCATTATACTATTCTTTACCCAATGTATTGGAGTGCTATCAGGGCACAACCTTCTTAATCATTTCATTTTATGCATAAGTGTTCCACATAGATCACACAACATGGATTCATTAAAGATCATAATTTATTCCAAGAATTAGATATATAGAATAAAAAAATGTAAGTCCTAAATCAAAAAGTACATGTGCATAAAGGTGAATACCCTTGATAGAGAAATGGGTATGGTATCCACTTAAATGATGATTTTGGCATGGGAAATTTTTGTGAAACTTCGATAGCATATCAATGTCAAATATAAATTGTAAAATGGGTTTATGATAGAGAAAGGGGTATCTCATCATTTATACATGAAATGGATAGTGTTGGGGTAATGGAATATATAATATCCCAACATGTATAATGGAATTTAGATGCATAATATAAAATAATTACTTGAATGTAAATGAGGAGAGAGAAATTCCTTATGAAATTTTAACATTGTAATGGGTGTAAATGGGAGGAATTAATGAGAGAGAAATTGGACTCTCATCATTCAAACCTAATGAGGGAATTATAGGGGAGGAGTGGAATTATACCCCAACATTTAAAATTGAAAATAAAAGGGCATAACAATATAAGGAAAATTGGACATAAATAAGGAAGGAAAGTGAGTATCCCTTACTTGGAAGTGTGTTACTTGAAGATCTTGAGGATGGGCTTCTTAAGAGTTTGGTGTAACGTCCCAACTTTAATTAGGTATGGACCATTTAATTTTTTTGTCTAAATATTTATAAGAGACCCATGGAGTGCGCCTGCGCACCCCACCGCGGGTCCCGAGTAGCCATTTCAAATTAATTAAATAAATTTAAGGGTTTTATGAAAAATGTTATGTCGTGCCTTAGTGTGGTGTTCAGGATTAAAATAATTAATCAATGATTGAAATGAAATAAGAATATTTTTAAAGAAAATTTAAAAGAAAGTAAGAAGGTATAAAAAGAAATTTAGAAATAAAATAGAAAGGGGGTTACAAAAAAAGTAAAAATAATTAAAATTATAGATTACCATTTTTATTATTTTTATCCTTTTTCTTTTCCATCTTTTTTATTCTATTTTATTTTTCATTTTATTTTACCTTTTTATTTTATTTTATTTTTCCTTTTTTCCTTTTCTTTTTATTTCTTTTCTTTCCTTCTTTTTCCCTCTCTTCCTCTCTCTCTCTTCCTCACGTCACTCCTCGCCCTCTCCCTAGGTGGTGCACCCCCCTGCTCTCTCTTCGGAAGACTAAGGCACCTCCTTTCATTATCTGTTTTCTTCACCATCAGGTGATCTGTAAACCTTAAGGCAAGGATATCCTTGCTCATTTGGAATCATAGAGTTGCGTTGAGTATCCATCACACAGTTCATCGCGAAAGGATTTTACCCTATTTCAGGGGTTTTCTAAAATCATCCATTTTCTTCTGTTTTAGGTCAAATAAAAGCCTAATACATATCATAGAATCATATATGACTATAATTTAGGTCATCTACTCTATTTTCTTTCCATTTTCATTGTGATGTATAAAAACGCACGGCTGTGCCGTTTGTCGGTGCCTACCAACTTTGTGAAAATTTACATAATATTTTTAATTTAATTGTTTCACCTAATTTTGGAGCCATATTTATCATAAATTAAATTGTTTAAACTATTTCAACAAGGTTGGACATCCCTTTGGGTGCACAGATTTGGCTAGTATAAATTTCATTGTCCCGATCATTTAATTTAATTAACTGCATGTGTTGCGCAACCTATTTTTCTGTTGTGTTTAATTTAAATAATTAATTTATATTAATTATGAACCTTGAATTGTTGGAAATTTTGTAGTTGTTTGTTCTGATTTATTTATTTATTAAAAAGAGCATTTATCTTCTTGTTATGATAGGGTATATTGCCTTGTTAAGTTTTTTATGGTGCAATATTAAATTAATACCTTGTGTTGCATGGGTGTATCTACTTAGATTTCAAACTGTGATTACATATGAATGCTATTTCATATCTTTTGATGTGAAAATTTAAATAAATTAAGGGTGGGGAAAGAAGTTGGGTCCCGTATTAAGGGACACACTTAGACCCTCTATTCCTGACTGGTTACTACTACGCGTTGGGGGGTTATGTCTTTAGATTTTCCCAACCGAGACTTCCCCGGGATTTCTAATACTTATGAGTGAAACTAGTTCTAAAAGGGCCCATCATGGACAGATCTATTGGAAATGTGGCTAACCCAGCCTTAGATCCTACTCAACATCTTTCTGCGAGATCAGAACAGACTCATGGAAAATCCATGCCTCAAGCGATACTTGGTCTTTCAAAATATTTTTTTAGACAGGCTCAGTGGTATTGAATAATTTGAAGGATGTTCCATAGTGATACCTTTGAGATGGGCTTGGACTCCAAATCTCAACTTGAACCATAATAATGATGCACTGGATGTTTATGTTAATGCTGTTTTGAGTCTTTGAGAATTTTTATAATTTTCTTTTATATTGAATCACACCTGATTGACATATGATTTATGTCCCAAGTTAAAGCAAAATCTTGGGGGGTGTACCTATACCTTGTTTTACCTTGATTTTAAAGGTTTATATATATATATGTGTGTGTGAATCCTTCTTATTACAGGTACTTCTTTCAGACATCTAGCTTAGGATGAAGCAGGTGATTAGGGACCGGTACTATTGGGAACCCATGCCGCGTTATTTATTTTATTGCACTTAATTAATTATCTGCATTTGTTCTACAATAGCACACTGCATTTTATTTCTACACGAAATGGAAAGGTTTAGACACCATGGGTGTTGGAATACTGGGATTTTATCTCACACCCTTCTTGGGCATCATTGACACCCGAGTAGATTACATTCTTGACGGTATTAACAAAGGGAAGAATTCTACTTACGATGCTTACTTGTTTCTTGCTGCTTTGGATAAAGACTTGGGCAGAGGACTGAGCCTTTCTCATGATGTATTTGTTTATTTTTGTCTTTTCTTTTTTAGTTGATAGTATACTTGGGTTTCTATTTTCTGTGCTTTCAGTTTGGATAGAAATTATATCATGACATTGTTTTGTGAGCTTCCACACTTGATTCTTGTTCAGTTAGATTATTCATATTGATTTTACTTTAGTTTATTCATTTATCTACTTCCACTATTTATTATTAAATGCTATTTACTTACACTATGATAATAACTATTACCTATGGGAGAATAGTCTCCCCCACAGAAACGAAAAGGTCCCTCACTGCTAGTCAACATCCTCTGGTGTTCGGGGAGATGTGCTTGATGTTATGTAGCCAACCTGGCTTGGGGCACCCTTCAGGTGGATCCCATGATAGAGACACTATAAAGTGGTATCAAAGTCGTGTTTTATTACCTTTTTATTACTGTTTGGGTTAGAAAGGAGACTAGGATATAAGGGTTTGGAATGTACCCTGTGCTTAGACGTAGCTAGCCCATGTACAGGGGAAACCCAAATTCCTGGGTTGGGATTGCAGTTATTGATTATGCCAGTTATTATTGATATGATTTCACCATTGGGTGACTCACTTGTTTTACATTGTTATTTATGTTGGAATTGTTGAGATAATTGGTTTTTCCATTGCAGCCCGATGATACGAGGGAAATACATTACATGCATCCTATTATACACTATAAGATTAAAATGACATGCAAATTTCCATGCTATATTTACTTTCAGCATGCATTTTCCTGATTTCATGTGAGTGATTTTGTTCTCAATGGTATTTTTTTTGGAATGATGGTTTGTTAAATATAAAGTTGTGATAGTCTATTAGATTTTAACCGTACTTAACCTAGGAATGGACAGTAGACCTTTTTTAGTAATCCTTTTATGTTTTCTTTTCCATATTAAAACCCAACTCCTAAAACGGGTTGTCTTTTATGTAGTGCTTAGAGGCAAGATATATACCTAACCTATTTTTGAACCTTACATGTTTTTCTCATCTTCTTTACTCCTTGTATAAAGGTGTGTGTTTGGATGTTTTAGACCAATGCCTCTATGATGTCTTCATGTTGTGCCTTAGGAGAGTGGCAATGAGCACATTCCATAGATGGTGGGTCCTGAACCACCATTGGTACCTCTTGTAGTTCCTCTTGTGGAACTACCTTCTGACGATCTTATGCGGGACCATGGATCTCAGTTTAGGGATAGTCTCCTCAGGTTTATGTATTCAGTTCAGAGTATCCTTGGACCTACCTCGTCTATGGAAGACCTCATGTGGGAGTTCCTGCAGAAGCACCCTCCCACCTTCTCGGGGAGTTGCGACCCTCATGCTGCAAAGTCATGGATATAATCCATAATGAATATCTTTGACCACCTCGAGATGCTTCCACAACAAAGGTTCAAACTAGAAGTATACATTCTTTGTAACTCTGCCAAGCGTTGGTGGGACATTGTTTCTCAGGCTGAGTAGACCAATTACATGGTTTGGGCCAACTTCCAAGCATCTTTCTACGATCAATTTTTTTCATAGACTCCGAGTGATGATCGTGCGTGGGAGTTCCTAAATCTTCAGTAAGGATATATGACTATGTTAGAGTATTCTACTCATTTCACAGAGCTTCAGCGTTTCACCCTATCTTTGACTAGTGATGCACATACTACTACAAGACATTTTGAGGACAGACTTGAGTGTACTATCTGCTCACAGGTGAACATATTCTGTTTGACCATTGTCACAAAGATCATAAATCAAGCTCTAATATTAGACCAAAATGTTATGGAAACTAAACTGATGATTCGGGGTGGTTCAATTCTGAGAAATGGTGACGACTCTTCTAGAATCAGAAAACACCATTTGAAAGTGAACATTGAGGAAATCCTAGCCAAATAACACATTTAGAGGGCTCTGTCACATGTTATTAGTGTGTCAGAGATGGTCACATGAATCCACAGTGCACAAGAGACTTGAAGGAGTCCCGAGATTATGAAAATATGGGTCACCTTTAGTGTTTTTTCCATTCCTTATCTTCAACATACATTGGAAGAGGATCTTCACCTGCACCTCCATCAGGTATGGGATCTATGACTCCACAGTAGGCTGGAAGTTCTTTTTCCACCAGCCGATCATGAAGAGGTAATGGTGGAGGTCGTGGTCAAGGAAATCAAGTTCCAGATTATCAATGTCAGTAGAGTGGACCTGCTCAGGACAACTAGGCAATGTCTCAGGGCCATGGTTTAGGTCTCATGTACACAGTTCAATAAACACCTGAGGAGCAGAGTGCAGAACCATCTACTGTTTTAGGTACTATTCTAGTATCCTCTACTTTGGTTTCTTCTCTTTTTGATACCAGTGCATCAAACTCATTTTTATCTACTACTATTGTTTAAAGTAATGTTTTTCTAATTGAGTACCTTTGCGACGTCATGTATCTTGACACTCCACTAGGATTCAAGAAAAAGGGCATATGCCGGTGCCAATAGTGCCCCTTGAGATAGGTGGGAACCGTTTCACTTTTAATTTCTATATCCTTGGTATGTATGTCATTGAAGTCATTCTTGGTATGAACTGGATTGCTCCTATCATGCTCAAGTGGATTTCTATCACCGTCAGGTTTCCTTTACACCCCAAGAGGGAGACATATATCTACACAAAGGAGAATGGGATATGTAGTCAGACTGAGATAATTCTAAATATTCAGGGTTGGGTAGTGTGATAGCTCAATTGGAAAGTCTCTTTTTGAGTGATCAGGTGATGCATCTAGTTGAATTCCCTCCAGTGGTGGATCATTTTAGAGATATCTTCCCTGACTATTTCTCTGAATTACCTCTTATGATGGATGTGGAGTTCACTATTGATCTCGTTCCAGGTGCATCACCAATTTCTATTCCTCCTTATAAGATGACACCAACAGAGCTGCAGGAACTAAAAAAGAATCTTGAAAATCTCGAGGATAAGGGTTTCATCAAACCTAGCACATCGTCGTGGGTTTCACCTGTTCTTTTAACCAAAAAGGCAGATGTTACCCTCGGATTATGCATGGATTATCATCAACTCATACAACTCATGGTAAAGAATCGATATCCATTTCCTCATATAGATGATCTCTTCGACCATCTTCAGGGTTCCACTATTTTCTCCAAGATTGATCTGAGGTCGGGATATCACCAGATGCATGTGAGACCATCTGACACACCACATATGGCATTTCGAAGCAGTCTTGATGGATGACATTTTAGTGTATTCTAATTCCAGACATGACCATGAAACCCATCTTGAAATCATGCTGAGTACACTGAGAGAGCACCAACTATATGCTAAGCTTAGTAAATTACACTTATGGACTAATAAAGTAATCTTTTTGGGTCATAATATATCTAAAGGAGTATAAGTTGACCTATAAAAGGTGAGCACTGTAGTTTCATGGGAGCAGCCCAAGAGTGTCTTCGACATTCACAATTTCTTAGGGTTTGCTGGCTATTACAGACGTTTCATTGAGGAATTTTACCACTTAGCAGTGCCTAATATGAACCTAACTAATAAAGGTGTATGGTTTATCTGGTCAGAAGCTTGTGAAAAGTATTTCTAAGAGTTTAAGGGAAGATTAACCTCAGCCCTGATCATGATTCAGCCTGAACCAGGTAAAATCTATATAGTTGATTGTGATGCTTTAGGAATCAGACTGAGTGTAGTTTTGATGTAGAGTGATCAAGTCGTGGCTTATGGATCCTTCCAGCTGAGACCTCATGAGTGGAACTATCCTACACATAACCTTGAGTTGGTAGCTATGGTTCATTCTCTATGCTGTTAGAGACACTATTTTTTGGGTGATAGATTTTTTGTTTACACGAATCATAAAAGATTAAAATATATATCCACTCAACAAGACTTGAACTTAAGGCAGCGCAGGTGGGTCGAATACTTGTAGTTGTTCGAATTTTAGCTTGATTATACCCCTGGTAAGGGTAATGCTGTGGTAGATTCTTTAAGCCACAAGTCACACTCACAAGCCATTCATGTGGCCAGTAGTGAGTGGAAGATGATGGATTTGTTTTCAGATATTCATTTGGAGGTTCAGAAATAGTGCGGGATACTAGTTCTAGAAGCTCTTATAGTGAGTTCCTCTCTTCTAGAGCAAGTCCACAGGAAACAATTGACTAATCCTAAGGGGATCATTTTGAGAGAAAGTGTTACAGGATAAGAACAACCTGCTAGTTGGGTTGTTGATGGTAGTGAAACTCTCCTTTACTGTGGCCGTGTATGGGTACCTTCGGGTATATGGGAAGAGATAATGAAGGAATCTCACACCTCAGTTTGGGAAGTTCATCCTAAACTGACCAAGATATACAGAGACATGCATCGACAGTACTAGTGTCCTGGTATGAAAAAGAAGATAGTGGGATTCATCACTCGGTGATCCACCTGTCAACAGGTGAAGGCAGAGCACCAACGAACTTCTGGACTCCTACATCCTCTATCCATTCCAGAATAGAAATGGAATGACATAACCATAGATTTCATTACAGGCTTTCCAAGATCTCCTTGAGGCAGTGATGTAGTATGGGTGATTTCCGATAGGTTTACCAAGGTTTCACAATTCTTACCTATCTAAGAGACCTTTACAATTGATGAGTTTGGAAGGCTATAAATCTGGGAGATTGTGCAACTTCATGGCATACCTCATTCTATTATCTTGGATGGAGGTGACTGATTTACTTCACAGTTCTTAAAAGGGTTCCAAAAGTTGATGGGTTCACAAGTACTTCTGAGTACTGCATATCACCCTCAGACCGACGAGCAATATGAGAGAACTATACGAGTGTTATAGGATATGTTACGAACATGTATACTTTATTTTAGAGGTTCCTGGGATAATCATATACCTCTTGTTGAGTTTACCTATAATAACAACTTCTAGGCGACAATTCAAATGGATCCTTATAAGGACCTCTATAGTAGACCATAACATCCAACTTTATACTGAATCGAATCAGGTGAGGCAATTCTGTTGGGTCCTTATCTCGTTTAGAATACTTCTAATCAAGATCATTTGATTCAAAAGTGTATGAATATAGCTTAGTCTAGAAATAAGTCTTATACCAATCAACGTCACAAACCTCTGGAGTTTGAGGTGTGACATCAGGTTTTTCTATGTGTTATTATGTGGTTGGGTCACAGAAAGATCATGAGACATGGAAAGTTATCACTGAGATTCTTGGAGCTGTTCGAGATAGTGGAGAGAGTTGGGCAGGTGGCCTATTGGTTACTATTACGTCAGAGGTGCTGTTCCATGCATTACATTTTCGATGTATCTCAGATCCAAAAATACCATCCAGACCCATCTCATTCTTTTTACCCTGAGGACATCGAGCTTGAGGTAGATGCATAATTTACATAGTATCTGATCTGTATCATCAACCGTACCAAAAACGTCCTTCTAGGCAGGTTATTCCCTCTGGTTCGGGTGCTACGGCAACATAGCTGCATTCAAGACGAGACCTGGAAGTGAGATATGGATGTACATGCGCAGCGGCCAGAAATTTTCTCTGATGATGTTGCACTACCCTTGGAAGGGAATCTCGGGGACGAGTTGTCTTAAGGATGGGAGGTTGTAACATCCTAGATTTAATGAGGTATGGACCGTAAAATTTTTGTTTCCTAAATCTTTAAAGTGACCTAGAGCATGTGCTTGTGTACCCCGTCGTGACTCCCAAGCAACCTTTTTAAATTAATTAAATGACTGCATGGGTTTTATGAAAAATGTTATGTCACGCCTTAGCGAGGTGTTCGAGATTAAAATAATTAATTAAGGATTGAAAATAAATGAGAAGATATTTAAAGAAAATTTAAAAGAAAGAAAAAAGGGATAAAAAAAATTTATAAATAAAATAGAAAGGGGGTTAGGGAAAAATTAAAAATAATTATAATTGGAGATTACCATTTTTTATTATTTTTATCCTTTTTCTTTTCTATCCATTTTATTTTATTTTATTTTTCATTTCATTTTCTATTTTTCTTTTCTTTTATTTTTTATTATTTTTTTCTTTTCATTTTTTTTCTTTTCATTATTTCTTTTTTCCTCTCTTCCTCTCATCCTCTTCGTCACGTTGCGCCTCCCCCTCTCCCTAGGTGGCACACCCCCTGACCCCTCTTCAAAAGAGTGTCGTGCATCCATTCATTTTCTGTTTTCTTCACCGTTAGGTGCACTATAAAACTTTGGGAAATAATAACCTTATGAATTTGGAATAGTATAGTTTCATTGAGTATCCTGAGTGCAGTTCACCGCGTAATGATTTAACCCTATTTTGGGGTTTTTCTAAAATCACATATTTTCTTCTGTTTTAGGTCAAATAAAATCCTATTGTGGATCATAGAATCTTATATGATTATAAGGTAGGGTATATAATCTATTTCCCTCCATTTAATTGCAATTTATAAAAATGCACGATTGTGCCGTTGGTAGGTGCCTACCGACTTTGTGCAAATTCACCCAATCTTTTAAATTTAATTGTTTCACCTAATTTTTTCAGCCATATTTATCGTAAATAATTTTTTTTAAAATTTTTAAACGTGGTTGGAAATCCCTTTGGGTGCACCAATTTGGATGGTATAAATTATGTTAGCCCATAAATTTTATTTAATTAACTGCATGTGTTTCACAACCAATTTTTTTGTTGTGTTAAATTTAAATAATTAATTTAGATTAATTATGAACTTTGAATTGTTGGATCTTTGGTATTTGTTTGTGATGATTTATTTATTTATTAAAAATTTCATTTATCTACTTATGTTGATAGGGTATTTTACTTGTTAAGTTTTTATGCTGTAATATTAAATTAATACCTTGTGTTGCATAGGTTTATCTACTTAGATTTCAAACTAAGATTACATATTCATACTATGTCATATCTGCTGCTATGAAAATTTAATTAAATTCATGGAGGGTGATGAAGGTAGGTGCCATAATAAGGGCCATGATTAGACCCTCTGTTCCTGATAGGTTACCAGTACACGTCGGGGGGGGGGGGGGTGTCTATAGCTTTGTCAGACCGAGACTTCCTCAGGCTTTCTAATACGTATGAGTGACACTGGTTCCAAAAGGGGCATTCGAGGATGGATCCATTGGAAATGTGGCTAAGATATCCTTAGATGATTCTCGACCCCTTTTTGTGAGATCAGAACGAACTCATGGTAAGGTCATGCCTCCAGCAATACTTGGTCTTTCGAAAGATTTCCTAGGACGAGCTTAGTGGTATTGGATAATTTGAAGGATGTTCCATAGATATACCTTCAGGATGGGATCAGACTCCAAATCTCAACATAAACCTTAATAATGATGCACTGAAAGTTTTTGTCAATTCCACTTTGAGTCTTTGAGAATTGTTATATTTTTATGGAATGTTTAAGAACACCTGGTTGACACATGATTTAGACCCTAAGTTAAAGCACAAACTTGGGGGTGTACCTATTCCTTTTTTACCTTGATTTTATAGGTTTATATATATATAACATATGTGAATCCTTCTTATTACAAATACTCCTTTCAGACTTCCTTCTTTGGCCGAAGCAGTTGATTTGGGATGGGTACCGTTGGGAACCCGAGCCGAGTTATTTATTTTATTACACTTAATTAATTATCTGCATTTGTTAAATAATTTCACACTACATTTTATTATAGAAAAAAATGGAAACGTTTAGACACCGTGGGTGCTGTCTTAATGGGATTTTATCTCATGCCCTACTTAGGCGTCATTGAATCCTTGGTAGGTTACATGCTTGCAGGAATTGAGAAAGAGAACCGTGCTGCTTCCGATGCTTGATTGTTTCTTGATTCTTAGGATGGAGACTGAGGCAGAGGAATGATATTTTATTGTGATGTAGTTGTTGCTTTGAATATTTTCTTTTTTAGTTGATAGTATTCTTGGTTTTCTATTTTCTGTGCTTTCAGTTTAGACAGACATCAAAGCATGACATTGTTTTGTTAGCTTCTGCACTTGATTCTTGTTCTGTTGGATTATTCATATTGCTTTTACTATAGTTTATTCACTTATATGATTATTATATTTAATATTAATTGTTTTTTACTTCTTAAATGATAATACCTATTACCTATGAGATAATAGTATCCCCTGTAGACATGAAAAAGTCCCTCACTGCTAGTCAGTAGCCTCTGGCATTCAGAGATAAGTGCTTCAGGTTATGTGGCCAACCCAGCTCGGGGCACACTTCAGGTGGATACTAGGATGGGAATCTATACTTGGGGTGCCTTGGGAGGATTATAGAGATAGGAAGGTAGAGTAAGGACGTTCTCTATGGGTTTTGAGTGAAGAGAAGTGGAATATTGAGTAGTTTTTTATAAGAAAGGAGGGAGAATTATTTATTATTTAGGTTTTGGACACTACACATTAAACTAATCAAAAACACAAACCAACCCATGATTTTTGCCGATGTTTTTTTCAAAGGTGATTAGAAAAGACTACTTTATAAGGCCAATGGCCAAACTTCTTAAAATAGTAGGCTTTCTTATGTGGAGGTGAGTCACACTCTTAAGGAATTCATTTTAAAATGTTAAAATATCATATAAGTCTTGAAGGGTCTACTAAGGCATCATAAAATTAACAAAAAAATTTAAAATCACATTATTTTAAAGATAAAACACATGTTGGACGAATATCACTTTTATAGTATTTTATTATGTCACTATTGGGTCATTATAATGTAATAAAACACATTATATATTTAAACAGTATTTAATTTTTACCAAAACATTCGACTGCCTCATAAAATTATGAAAAATTCACCATTAGATAATTTAGACCTCCAAAATCCAAAAATAATATTCATTTTATATAAATAAATTTCTAAATATGTGAATTTTCACTTTTAAAATAAAAACTAATATTTATTGAAAATTCATGGGTTTTGACAAAAAACAGCTTTCAAACCTTATTAATAATTACAATTGAATAAAAAATATTCACTCATTTATTTTTAGTAAAATTTTATTTAGTAATAATATTTTATTAAAATATTATTTAATTCAAAAAAATACACTAATTCACCAAAATAGATTTCTTAATTTTTTTTAAAAGGTTGGGACAGAAGCCTCATTTTTATTATTAAAGAAAAGAAAATACCTCTTTAACTGGGTAGAGGAGGACCCATTACATAGCCCATAGGCCCAGAGCGAAGACCAGTGATGCTACCTTCTTTATGAGCTTCGAAAAATGGGATTTGTATGGAGCAATTCTACTGGATGAGGCTATCACTTCCTTTGTATGAGTAAATTGTATTTGTTGAAGCCCTATATTTATAATAGTCATGTGATCACTGTTCAATGGCTATATTAGAAATGATAATAACTATTAATGGTAATTTAAAATACAAAAACATAAAACCAAGGAAGTACATATGTTTTATATGTTCATTTTACACAATAAGACATTTAATTAGATCAAGATGAATTTTCATTAATAAAAGTTTGGGTTGTTACAATATTCCCCCCTTAAGAAATTTCTCCCTTGAAATTTCTTTTTCCCACACAAAAACAGATGAGGGTAGCTCTAATTCATCACTTCTTTCGATCCACATGTTGCTTCTTCAAACTTGTGGTTTCTCCACAACACCTTGACGAGGAGAATTGTCTTATTTTGTAGAACTGTTTACCTACGATATAAGGTCTTCACTAGATTCTCTTCATAGAATAGGTCATTATCCAATGGTACCACCTCTGGATTGATTACATGTGATGGGTCGGGTATTTAGTTCCTCAATAGTGATACATGGAATACATCATGTACTTGAGATAGGTTTGGTGGGAGTGCTAGTCGATAGGCCACTACTCCGATGCGATCAAGGATCTCAAATGGGATGATGTAACTTGGTCTAAGATTTCCCTTCTTAAAAAATCTCATAACTCTCTTCCACGGTGATATGCAGAGGAATAACATTTCTCCAACATCAAACTATAGGTCTCATCGAATATTATCAGCATAACTCTTTTGTCGACTCTGAGCAGCTTCAATGTGCTGCTGGATGGTCTTAACCTTCTCCATAATTTCTTCGACCATTTATGGACCAAGGAGTTTTCGCTCCCCAACTTCATCCCAACATACTGGTGTTCTGCACCTCTTCCTATAAAGGGATTCATAAAGAGCCATTTGGATGCTTGAGTGAAAACTGTTTCTGTAAGAGAACTCAACCAAAGGAAGATGTTGATCACATCCTCATTTGAAATCCATTGAGCATGCTCTCAACATTTCCTCAAGTGTTTGGATAGTCCGCTTAGATTTTCCCTCAGTTCGAGGATGATAATCCGTTTAGAAGTTCAGCTCAGAATTTAGATCATGTTGAAGAATATTCCAGAAATTAGAGGTTAATCTTGGATATCGGTCAGATATAATCGATATTGGTACTCAATATAGCCTTAAAACTCATCTGATGTATATCCGTTCTAGTGGATCCAATGAGAAATCCTCCCAAATTTTAATGAAGTGTGAAATATTTGTAAGACAATACAAAACAACCCAGATGACATTGTTTCCTTTGGATATCTTCAGAAGTCTTGTGAAAAATTCCATGGTGATGTTTTCCCATTTCCATGTTGGTATAGGTAATGGTTGCATCACCCCCTTAGACTTCTGCCTCTCATACTTCATTTACTTACATACGAGGCATGTTGATGTATAATCAGTAATCTCATTCTTCGTGTTGTCCCACTAATAATGCTCTCGGAGATCTCGATTAATCTTTGTGTTTCCTGGGTTAATTTAGAAATTTGAAATATGTACATCATCCAAAAGTTCTTTATTTAATTTTGGATTTGATGGAACACATAGTCTTGACCCAAATCTCACAATTCCTTCTTCATTAACATTAAACTTTGAGTATTTCCCTTTTTTGATAGTTTCCACTTTCTTCTTAATTCCCACATCATCCTTTTTATTATCCTTTAACCTTTCCAAAAGAGACGATTGAGCAATAATTTGTGAAAGGATTTATGATGTTCCCTTATTTATGATTCCCATGTTAATCTTCATAAAATCTAATAAGATTGGATCCTTTTAAATTCTAATCAATGATAGAATTTCTGGGTCCCTTCTGCTTAGAGAATCCGCTACCTTGTTTTCTTTCCTAGGATGGTAATGGATTGAGTAGTCATAGTCTTTGATAAGATCTAACCATCTTCATTGGTTCATATTCAACTCAATATATGTAAATATATACAAGAGGATTTTGTGATCTTCATATATTTAAAACTTCTCCCCAAAGAGGTAATGTTTCGAAAATTTTAAAGCGAAGATTACTATAGCCAACTCCAGATTATGTGTTGGATAGTTTTTTCTTAGGAAATTTCAATTTCCTTGAATCATAGGCAATGAATTTGTCATTTTTCATCAACACACAACCCATGACCTTCTTTGAAGCATCAATAAATACCAATAAAATTTCTCCACTTGTGGGTAATGTGAAAACATGTTCAATGATAATCTTTATTTTCAACTCCATGAAGCTATCTTTGCATTCATCACTCCACGAAAACTCGAGTACCTTCTGAGTTAGCTTGGTAATAGGGTTTGACAATCATGAATTTTTTTCATAAACTGATAATAATATTTAGCTAACCTAAGGAAGCTTCGAATATATGTAATAGATGTTGGCCTTGTACATCCCTCAATTTCATTTGTCTTAGAGGGGTCTATATATATCTCATTTCTTATGAAGATATAACCCATGAATGAGACTTCCTTCAACCAGAACTCACACTTGATGTACTTTTTAGAGACATTCTTATTTTTCAATGTCTCTAGTACAATGCTTAGATGCTCTTTATGCTCCTCTTTAGTTTGGGAGAATATTAGAATATTTTCTATAAATACTACCAAAAATTTGTCGAGGTAATATCTAAATACTCTATTCATCAAGTCAATGAAGATTTTTGGAGCATTAGTGACTCCTAAGGGAATTACTATGATTTTATAGTGCCCTTACCTTGTATAAAAAAAGTCTTGGGGATATCCTCCTTATTCACCCTTACTTGGTAATATCCCAACTGCAGATCCACATTGGATAACTATTGTGCTACATGTATCTTATTGAACAATTAATCAATTCATGGAAGAGGATACTTTTTATTTATCATTATTTTATTAAGATCACAATAATCAATGAAAATTCACATTGACCCATCCTTCTTATTAACAAAGAGGACTGGTGAACCCCATGGTAAAACACTTGGGTGTATTAACACTTTATCCAGATTCTCCTATAGTTGTTTCTTTAGCTCCTCAAGATCCACAATATCCATTATATATAGCGTCTTGGATATTAGAAACACCCTAGGTATAAGATAAATTGTGAATTAAACATATCTTCTATGAGGAAGACCAGGAAATTACTTGGGAAACACTTCAGTGAATTCCCTCACAATAGGAAAATCTTCAAGGATGTTTTATTTCTTAGACCCAATCATCTGAGAAATATATGTATGCTCATAGGGCAGTAATATCTATTCTTGATATGATGGTGCTAAAGAAGATTCATCCCCCTCCTTGCACTTGTATAGAATTGAGGGTCGATTATCCATATAGAGAGTGATTTACCTCTAATGGAAATTTATGTTTTCTCTATATAGTTAAATCCAATCCAACAATGAATTACATCAAATTCCACCATTGGGAGTGTGATGAGGTTCACAAGGAATTTTAATCCACAGATTTTTATAGGGGAGGAGTTATATTCATGGGATGCAATGATTTCCCCATTTGCTATTCTCACTCATATCTCTACTTCCATAATTTGTGGTGGTGTTGGTATTGTTCTAATAAATGTTCCAGATATAAAATAATGCGTAGTACCAGGATCAAAAACTACATTCACTATTATTGAATAAATAACTAGTGTACCGGTCACCACTTCATTGTTGGGGTTCGCTTCGATGGTAGTGATGGAAAAAAATTTCCCTTGATGCCTTAGAGGTTGTTGGTTGCCTCAAAAAACCCTTGGCATAGGGCCTTGGTTTTCAAAGTGCCCTGGTTCTTTGTAGTTAAAGTAATAAACATTGCGCTGAGTGTAGAATGGAGTGTTCTTCTCCTATGTCACAGTAGCGGGTTTTTCTTGCCTAAGGTTAATTTCCAGGTTCCCTTCTCTTCCACACCTAAATATTTTTCTCGTCCCCTTTAGGAATTTTTTAGGATGCTTCTTTCCGCACCTTTAGCAAGTGGGGTGCTATAATTTCTTATCACTATTTTATTTATCCATCAGACCACAAAAATCAATGTCAACTTTCTGATTCTTATCCTCATCATTCTCTTGTGATTCTCCGATCTCTATTTTGACTTTGAGGTAACATCGGACAATTTCCTCATAGCTATCAAAGTCATGGATCTCAAGGTATTTCTTTAGTCTAGGTTTCCACCCACTGAAGAAGTGTTAAACCTTGCATTCAGGGGTAACAACAAAACTAAAGGCATATTGTGCAATCCTTTTGAAGATTTACTTGTATTCTCTCATGTATTCGTCATCTTTTTGCTTGAGGGAAAGGAAGTCCCTTTCCATCTTATATCACGGGGTTTGAGGAAAATATTTATTAAAAAACATTTTTTGGAAATCCTTCTATTACAAAGCCATGATATCTTCCCCAGGATTAGTATTTTTGATCAATTTCAACCATTGATCAGCTTCACCATCCATATGATAAGCAGACAAGAAGAACTTTCTCTTTTTTGGAACATTGAAGGATGAATAATATCTTCTCAATGGATTTGATCCATTGTTCGGTGATTGAGGGATCAGATGATCCATTGAAAGTAGGATGCCTTTGTCTCATGGAGCTATCGATTGTGGATTGTTCTTTCTTGGGGGGGGGGGGGTTGGAAGATGTTCTTCACCCATGTTTCTATTCAAAACTTTAGTTAACTGAGATATTATTGTGACAAAGTTTAAGATTCTTTCGCCCATCAGATTGGCCATATCATTAGAATAGTTATCACATTGATCGTTACATCAGTTGTTAGACCGATTCCTCCTATTACCAGCCATTGGTTGGAATAAAAGGAATGTTAGGGGTAACACGTAAAGGGGAATCCAAATATAAAAAGGAATAAATTATAAATTACAATTATTTCTTTAACTTATGAATTTATAGGCTTGAATCTATATTATCCATGATATAGTTCCAAAAATATATTCTTAGGGGCATTTTTTATTCCCTAAATAATGGTTCATAGTAATATTATTAATTTACCAAATCATATCCCACAGGAGTGTCAAACCAAGAGTGTATTAAGGCTCATTGTCATGCACCAGTTCCCATTCAATTTTAGCTCAAAGTGGTGATTTCGGGTTTTACCCCTAGATACATCTATGCGAGAGCCACCTCTATTTGTTCGTATCCATACATGGATGTATTTTCTCGATAAACCACTTACTGTATACTCACTAAAATTTACGGATGTTTTTCTTATACTTAGTCTTATCCTTAAGGCTTTCACAAGGGTTTTATAATCCTAATCCCAAAAATAACTAAACCTATCCTATGACACCAACTATTACAACCCTGCTCTTTATTACACACTCAAACAAGATTTATTACATAAAATTGAACTTAAGAAAAATCCAAGGATCAAGAGGTCTAATGTATTGGGAAATTAGGAACATTACATGACAACATAATACATAAAATACAACATCTTTATTAAAAACTTCCTTTACATGACCACAACACTCCTTCGCACTTAACATTGCATGGGATAACATGAGGAAATACATAAGAAAAGTGTGAGCTATAAAGCTCGGTAAGGGAGTAAAAAAGGCATAACATGAATAAAAAAATACATGTTAGGAAATAGACATATCAATGGAGCATAAGAGAAACATAAACATAAAGTCACGATATAGCATGATTATCATAACATGGATCTGTGGCAATAACATTTAACATGATATTTGCATGAGACAAGGCTCATTTCACATAGAGCATGAGTAAACCCTCATTTTGCATGAATTAGCATGAGTAATCCCTCATTTCAAATGAATTATCATGAGTAAACACTCATTGCACATAAAGTATCATGATACTATTCTTTACCCAATGCATTGATGTGATATCCGGGCACACCCTTCTTAGTAATTTCATTTCATGCATAAGTGTGCCACATAGATCATACAACACATATTCATTAAACATCATAATTTATTCCACGAATAAAATTTATAGAATAAATAAATTTAAGTCCTCAATAAACAAGTAAATGTGCATAAATTTTAATACACTTGATATAGAAATGTGTATGGTATTCACTTACATGATGATTTTGTTATGGAAAATTTTGGTGTAATGTCGACAACCTGTTGACGTCAAATAGAAATTTTAAAATGGGTTTAGGAGAGAGGAAGTGGTCTCTCATAATTTATACATGAAATTTATAGAATGGGGGTCATGGAACACAATATCACGACAAGCGTAATAGAATTTAGATGCATAATATAAAATAATTTCTTTAATGTAAATGAGGAGAGAGAAATCCCTTATAGAATCACATCATGGTAATAGGTGTACATGAATGAGAGATAAAGGGGTCTATCATCATTCAAAAATAAGGAGAAAAGTATATGGGAGGTGAAAAATCATACCCCAACATTTCTAATTGAAAATAAAATGGAATAACATTATAAGGAATCTTGGACAAAAATAAGGAAGGAAATTGAGGATCCCTTACTTGGATGTGTGTGACTTAAATAGATTGAGGAGGGGCTTCTTGAAAACTTGGGGAACCTTTGGAGGATTCTAGATATAGGAGGGTAGAGTAGGGATGTGATCCAAGGGTTTTTAGTGAATATAAGTGGGATATTGAGTGGGGTTTTATAGTAAAGAAGAGGGATTTCTTTATAATTTAGGTTTTGGACACTACACATTAAAATAATCAAAAAAACAAACCAAACCATGGTTTTTGCCCATGATTTTTTCCAAATGGGAGTGGAAAACACATGTTTTCCGAATATCCCTTTTATATTATTTTATTACATCACTATTGGGTCATTATGATTTTATAAAACACATTATATATTTAAACAGTATTTATTTTTTACCAAAAAATTATGAAAGATTCACCGTTAGATAATTTCAGTGTCATGAATCCAAAAATAATATTCATTTTATCTAAATAATTTTATAAATATGTGAATTTTTAATTTTAAAATAAAAACCAATATTTATTGGAAATTCATGGGTTTTGAAAAAAAAAGCTTTCAAACCTTGATAAAAATTACAATTGTATAAAAATTATATGATATTTTATATTTAATAAAAATCTATTTAGTAATAATATTTTATTAAAATATTATTTAATTCAGAATAATCCATTAATTAATCAAAATATATTTGTTAATTGAATATTAAATTAAAATAGTATTTTTTCTTTAAAAATAATTTACAAAGTAACAATAATGAAATGAATTTATATTCTTTATTCTATAAAAAAATAATGCTCATAATCATAGTGATAGAGTCTTTTATCATGACCCCTTATAACACCCGCATAATACCTAAGGGTAAGATGTGCGATGATGACATACTCTTGGGGTCGCTCATTTAACATTGCTTGGGTGGTAATCTCTATTAACTTCCACTTCTCCTGTAGGAGATTACATTCAAGATTAACATTTTGAAGCTCGGATTGAGCTTGGTCGAGATGGAAGCCCAGTGACTCCTTTCCGAGATCTGAAAAATGGTATTTTTTATGATGAAATTCTACAGTATGAGGTCATTACTTCCTTTTTGTGAGTAAATGGGATTTGTTAAAGCCCTATATTTATACTGATCATGTGATCATTGTTCAATGGTTATATTAGCAATGGTAACACGATAATTTAAAATCAAAAAATATAAACCAAGAAATTTAATATGTTTTATATATCCATTTTTCACAATAATTCATTTAATTAGATCAAGAGGAATTTTCATTAATAAAATTTTGGGTTGTTATAGTGGGAGAGATAATCAGTATTCCACAAGATTGATCCTCTCCACTATATCGAACATACCAACAGACCAATGAACTAGATTTATTTATATGACACCCTTTAGGTCCCTTATATTAATTTTTTTTATTTTAATTTTATTCTACGTTTTTTTTAAGTTTCTATGAGTTCATGGTTGAAATTTCGAAAATTGGTGGAAACAGCTTTGTTGAACCATTGGTGCACGATTAGTAGTAACCATGTTCCAAACCATGTGAATGAGTTTGAGGGAATATTGATCCATTTTTCATGGTCTCAACACAGTTATAAAAACCCTCTAGTACAATATAGGAAACCGTTCAACTTAAATTAGTGCACATGGGTGACCCACATGGTTAGTTCATGGTTTAGAAAATCTTACGGCCAAATCATGTAGTCTTTTTAAAAATTTAAAAATTATGAAATTATACTTATTAAACTATATAATTATAACATAATCACCCCTAATTTATCTTCCCCATCATAACCAAGTCCCCTACCAGTCATTACTTTTCCATTTTTTTGGTGAATTAAATTAATATATAGTGGATTACTCATAGTAAATTCCTGATTTCACATGGGATATTCCTTATATATCCCTATAATATCATGTTTTTACATTTATATCCCATCCTTATAACAATAATTACCATATAGTTATAAACCTAGGGTTTATGTTATGGTTTGGATGAATTTATTGGATATTTAACACTATGAGGACCCCTATTCCTCCCTCATTGAAATCTTCTGTGAAGAAGATAATGTTTCATTACTCTCGAGGTAGGTATCTCTACAAATATATAATTTTCCTTTGTATTTCTATTGTTCATGAGTTTAATTTGTTTTTATCAATTTATTATGATTGGAATGATTTTTTGAAGGACATTATATATATATATATATTATTTTTATTAGATTGTGTTGTAAAGTAATGGTTTATTTTGGTTTTACCTTTGGAAATTGTATTCATGTTTACAAAGTGTTTAATAAAATGATTTCAAGAAACCCTATTACATGATCATGAGATTTATTTCATGCGAT
Source organism: Viscum album (assembly GCA_963277665.1). Taxonomy (NCBI): domain Eukaryota; kingdom Viridiplantae; phylum Streptophyta; class Magnoliopsida; order Santalales; family Viscaceae; genus Viscum; species Viscum album. Next base: position 2,055,828,528 of record OY728159.1, on the reverse strand, counting down.
GGATGTGGTTATGGGTGAACATAGGAGACTTTGTGTGTGTGGGTATTAGGATGAGTATTTCCATACACTTAGGCATGACCAAGCTAGGGGTCATTTTTAGTGAGGCATTATAAGTCCCTAGGTCATACTTCTTATTTAGGATCACATTGGTTGACTAATGTTTTGTTAATGTGTCATAGACACTTAGAGCCTACAGGTCAGAGCTACCCCATGTTGCAGATTTAATTTGAGATCATTGTTTTTTTATTTTATATTATGACCATGTATTTTTTTATTATGATAATTTTGTTCTTATCTTTCCACCCCCATTTTTATTTTGTGACTGTACCTCCCTTGTTATTTATTTTATGAATTTTACTTCTAAAAACTGAAGGTATTATTTTTTTTTCATAGAAATGGTTGTGAAAATATTTTATTCATACTAAAACTATGGTTTTACATTGGTAAAGTGATATATATTTATATTGGTATCCTACAAGGATTTTTCTCACACATAACATATTCCTTTGGGCATATACAGACTTGTTTTTGTTTGATATATGTAAATGAGATGAATTTGTATCTCATAGTAGGGATTTGTGATGCCATGTTTCTTTACATGGTATGATTTAAGTGATGGAAATGTCTTGATGGGACATTTTTGGATCCCACATTTTTGGTATTTTTGGATTTTTGGTTGTTTATCTTTCAATTTGTTCTGGGATATATTTTGAATCTCATGTTTATCTATGTGATACTAGGATTTCGTTCTTTTTTTTTATATTTTTAACCTGTTAATAGATTATTATTATACTATTTCTACCTATAATCCGATTAGCATTATATTTTTTATATTTCCTTCTTATTTTTAGGTGTGGTTGTATAAAATATATATGGGACATGCCCGATTTACTAATGAAATACTAATTATTTTATTAGATTATGAGGGAAATATTGATCCTATAGAATTATAATTAATAACTTGGTGCTAGTTTCTATCCTGAGGTAATCAGTAATGTTCTTTAGGTCTTATGAAGGATCTACCTAGGTGATGTGGAAGCTTGAACTAGGTTGGTTCATTACAAAATGGTATTAGAGAACCATCTTTATATTTGTTTAGTGTGGTAGTATGGATTAGGACTATTGTGGTTTGATTGAGGTTACAGGGGAGTTCATAACCATATTTTCATCATTCTATAGATTTAGTAACTAGGATAGTTAGTATTTTTTGTGGATTGATTTTTTTTATATAAAATTTGATGGATTTTGAGAGAGTATATCTCTATTAGGTGTTTTAGGATGATTTCTTTAATTATTTTATTGGTGTTATTTTTATATTAATTGTTTGTTAATTTTATTTTTGAGTTTATGTATTTTGATCATGAATCCTAGAAGTACATCTATGAATTAGGGTGAGGAAGATACAAATAACATTATACTAGAAAACATTTCCTTGGACTCAGATATTTTTTAATCAATAATAAGAACTATTCAATCTCTAGGGAAATCTCATGAGAAAGGGAATATTTGGTCAACAAATTGTTCTTAGGAGTTCATGAGGCAGAACCTTCCTTCTTTTTTAGGTGACATAGGACCCAAACGACCATAATAATAATTTTTTAAATATCATGTGTATCTTAAAATTTCTACAGACTATAAATAAATAAAAGGTGGTATTTTTTCACCTATATGATGGAGGGGATGGGATAAAGATGGAGAGACTTGGTACTGTTGGCTAAGAATCATGAAAATATCACTTAGACTAAATTCAAGGATATGTTCATTAAATTATTATACCTACAAACTATAAGAGTAGTGAAGTCCAAAGAGTTCATGAACTTAGAGAAGGGTGATTATTCTATGATGGAATACTATACTTTATTTCATGATTGAATTTATCTCTCATCTGATCTCATCATAATTAAAAACTTGAAGGAATTCCATTTTTAGATGGGTTTAAAGTAATAAATTCGGCCCAATATTATTCTACTATTTTTACCAACTATGCATAAGTGGTGGAAAAGTCAGTTATGGATGATGTAGATATAATAGTGCTGACTGGTATGAGAAATTCCCCTACTACTATGGGTGGGAGCATGATCTATTATTTTAGGAAAAATCCAAATCCCAAGTATTTTTAGTGAGGTATAAATATGAGTATGAAGTTCCCCTTTGATATTTCTTCACTGTATTCCTTAGGCTGAAGACCAATTTTGTGTTATCAGTGTGAGAAGATCAGACATACCAAGTATAACCACTAGAAATATTCATTAACCAGACACTTATGTGGATACTTGAGACATATTTAGTGATATTGAAGGTACTATCCTTATGGAGGTAAAGTGGGTAGACTCATACTTGGGGCTTCTAGGTTCAACTAGATGCATTGAAGGGGGGTGGGATATCATTATTAAAAAAATAAGGACTCTAATTATGATATAAAAACTTAGTGTGGGACTGAATCTAGGATATTATATGCAGTAGAGCACAATCTATAAAAATATGAGGTAGGAATAAAGACTATTAATTTTATTTTGTTTATTGATTCACCTTCAGACATGGATTTATTTGAAATAGGTTCATCACATTCATTTATATCATCTAAGTTTATTAATGAATTGGGACTATGATTGAGTTATTTTGGTATTCTATGGATTTATCCACTTTTTTGGGAAATAGGAAAGAGCGGGTCTTTATGTGCTATGAGTGTTGTGTGATCATTACTAATGCAAAGGTTGTTTGGGAATTCTTATTTCTAGATCTGGACATCATCAACCTTATCCACAACATGGAATGGATATTGAGCATTAATGATTATATTCACTACTAACAACCGAAGGTGTTATTTCTCTATATTGATGGGAATAATCATATATTTTAGGTTGAGTGGGATCCAGTATTAGGTAGAGTGGGTCTATTTGTACTATTGGTAGGGTCCCATTCAGGTCAATTCTTGGGTTTCTTTATGATTCCATTTAATATATTTTAGAGTTATAACTTCTGTTGGAGGTGGATAGGTACCTCAAAGTCTTCCATGACGATTGTTCTAGGTTTTGTTCCCAATAGTACGTATATTTAACTATCTAACTACTCCTTAGGATGGACCCCATATCCTTTCTGTCTTACAGAATATTCCCCATTGAGTTAAAATTGATAATGTTCTAGTTATAAGATCTTGAGATAAAGAGATTAATTCACCCGTACAATTTTTTATGGTCATCATCGATGATCATTACAAATAAGGTATACAGAAGACTCTTAATTTATATTAATTTTCAAAAAAATAATACACTAAACATCAATAATAAGTGTCCAGTGCCTTAGATTGATGATTTTTTATCAACTCAGGAGATCCTGGTGATTTTTAGATGTTTACATGAGGATGGGGTACCACCAGTTGTGGTTTTGGGTGGAAAACATTCTTAAGACAACCTTCTATAGTATATATGGTCATTTTGGAAACATAGTTATGATATTAAGTTTCACTAATTCCATTAAAATATTTATAGACTTAATGAATTGTATTTTTTAGTAAGATATTGACACCGTTATAGTTTTATTTATTGACGATATGTTGGTTTACTCTAAGATGAAGTAGGAACAATAGGTCGATTTGGATATTGTTTTGGGAACCTTGAGGGACCATTGTCTATAAATAAATTTATATAAAGGTGATTATTTGTTCCCATAGGTGTAATTATAGGGTTTATTTTTCTTTGAATGATGAATTTCAGTTTTCCCAATGAATATCAAGGTAGTGATATCTTTGGAGAGACATAATAATGTCTTTGAGATCAAGAGTTTCTTGGTACTAGTGGGGTATTACAAGTGCTTTGGGTGTAATTTCACCAAGATTGAATCTTTTTTAATAGATCTGAACTAGTAGGTAAATAAATTTGAATGGAGTGATAAGATCTAGTATCCCTTTAAGGATTTTAAAGTGGGGCTGAATTAAAATACTATATTGATTCTTCATGATATGGGATTGAGTTATGATCTATGCTTTTATGCCATAATTATGCGGTTGTAGTGTGTGTGTTGACTTAAGATAACGATGTGGTTGCCTATGGATCACATTAGTTGATCCATCATGAATAGAACTACCCCACTAATTACCTTTAATTAGCATATTTGATACCTTATATGAGGACATGGAACCACTACCACTTTGGGGAGATGTTTATAATTTGTATAAATATCATAATAGTTTTAAGTTTATCTTTACCTAGTGGGATATAAAACTCAAAAAGTAATGGTGGATGGAGTATTTTCATAAATTTTATTTTGATATTCCATATACTCTAGTAAATGAGAACATAGTGGCCAATGTGTTGAGTAGGAAAATGATGATTTAGGCAGTGAGAGAGTTTGAGGAGGATTATATTATGATGATATAATTCATTGAGCATCATTTGGGGATGTAAGAGATGGATTACCATGTGTGATTATCTAGTGCGTATGATGCCTCCTCTCTTAATGACCATATTCTCTTTGGGTAGGTAGAAGACCCAAAATTCCACTAAAATAGAAGAATATTAAATTGTGGTGAGACCTCAGGTGATTTTTCTTATCCACCCATTGACATCCACTTTTTTTGGATGTGGTTTATAGTCCCCTTGGATTTTAGGTAGTAAGTGATTAGTGGTGGGAGTCAATATAGTTGGGTAGTTCTTCCAGGGAAACTATGATGTTTTATGACATGAAATACTAGCGTTGGTGGCTTGAGATAAATAATGTGGTTAGATCCCATATTTCTCAATGCCTCACATGTCAGAGAATCAATTATTAACACTACATGTGAGTTGGGTTGTTACAAACTCTCCCCATCCCTATGTAGAAATCAGATAAAATTGAAATGGATTTCATTATCAGATTTCCATAGTGTTCTAGAAGGAAAGATTATATATATTTAATCATTTATCAATTAATGAAATCAAAACCTCTTATTCATATCAAGGAATCAAAAAAGTTGAGTATCTTAGATGAATTCTTATTTAAGAAGTTTTTTGGAATCATGGTGTGAATTTAATGATAGTTTTAGATCAATCCCTTCACTTCACATCCCATTTCATTAAGGATATTTAGGTGGCCCTGGGTTCATTGTTAAATTTGAGCATGACCCATCACCTACAGACTGTTATCCAGATAGAGAGGGCTATGAATATTCTTGAGGAAATGATTTGAGAATGCATCCTTGACTTTGGGGGCTCATGGGAGAATAATTTTTTCACATATATCTTCTTACATAATAATATCTATAAAGGCTTAATAAACATGGATCCATTTTAATACTTGTATTTATATCCATGTCGAACCCCTCAATAATGGTAAGAGAGAAATGGGAATTCATTGCTGGCACAGAGTATCATTTAGTATATGAAAGGTCAGTTTTAGGTAATTCAGAAGAGATTATCGATGACTCAGAGTCACTAGAAATCTTATGATGATTTCCTTTATCATACACTAGAGTTGTTTTTAGGTGACTAGGTGTTTCTTAATGTTTTTTCTTGGTTGGAGAACCATCAATTAAGAAATTAGGGTAAGATGAAATAGTATAATGTCTATAATTTTTATATTGTGGATCTCCTCAGGAAGGAAGAATATTATTTAACCTTTCTGGACCATATGAACTCTATTCGTGATCTATTCCATGTTTTCCAGCTAAAGAAGTACCACCAAGACCTATCTCATATGGTAAAATGTGAGAGTTTTTATATAAAACCCAACACCTATGTGAATGAGTAGCCTATTCATATTGTATAACATCATGTCAAACTACTCAGAGTTAAATTGATTCATTTAGTTTGTGTATCATGGAATCATTACAATGATTACCATGAGACATGGGAGTGGGATCCCTTTGTGAGAGAGCAGTGGAATCATCTTTTTGTGGAAGCCAAGCCCTAAGGACTTTTAGGGGAATAAAGTGGAATGATAGAGAGAATTGTGAAACCTGATGGATCACTAGTGCAGATTTTTTTTGAATATTCATTTCATTTCAAGCATTTTTGTAGTTTTTGGGGAGTTTGGGGTCAAAATATTGAAAATTTGAGGAAACAGACCAGGTGCGTGATGAATTCACTGTTAGTAGTAACCATATTCCAAACCATGAAAATGTGGATGAGGGATTATATTTTCATTTTTCGTGGTCTCTACACAATTTTTATTACCATGTGGGACCTTCCAAGAAACTATGAAACCTAAATCAGTTTATATGGGTGACCAACATGGTTGGTGTATAGTTTGTAAAACCATGCGTCTGAACCATGTATTATTCTTAAGACATTAAAAAAATGTGAAATTAAACTTATTACCCTTTTGAATTATAATATCATTACCCCTTATTTATCCTTTATCATGAAACCTGGGTCCCCTATGAGTCATGGATTACCATCTCCTTTGGTATCTTAGTGAATATACTTTGGATTTAGTGGATTCCTCTAGTTAAAATATTGATTACTCATTGTTTCATCCTTCTATCTCCCACTAGCCTAATGTTATTCTATTTCATTCTCATCTGTCTATACATAATTTCCATGGATGTCCTAACCTAGGGTTTAGGTTTGGGTTTGGATAAATTTCGTGTATATTTAGTTAAATGAAGATTTTTTTACTTCCCTATTTGTGATCTTATATGAATATGAAACAATTTCATTACTCTTGTGGTAGAATTCTCTATATATCCTAAATTTTTCCTAGTCTTACCTTATTTTATTGCGTTTTCCTTTATTTAAATCAATTTATTTTTCAATTATTTAATTTTAGAGGGATATTATATATGTGTTTATTGTTATCCTTGTATTTTTTTGGAAAAATACTAATTTGTTTTAATTTTCCATTTCTAAATAATTTTTATATTTAAAATATGTTTAATAAAATATTTTCAAGAAAATCCTTGCTTCCAAATGAGGTTTCGAATTTATTTTGAAAGGGTTTTTTAAAAACTCCATTAATTAATCATGAGATTTGTTGTATATGACAGATATGTTTATGGGTTCACATTGGAGACTTTTCATGTGTTTTTCATTGGATGTGTGTATCTCTAGTCTTATTCATGAGAGAGTTAGGGGTTATTTCTGGTGAGGCCTTGTGAGGGCCCAAGAAATACTTATTGTTTAATATTATTATAAGGTCCTAAACCTGGATCCACTAAATAGTGCCCTAAGCCAGTGGGTTATATCACCTCAAGATCCCCTCCTTATATGTTAGAGGCTTCTAACTATTAGAGAGTGTTTATGATGGTTCAATGGTGATACTACACCCTCATGATCAGAGTAACATAGCGGTATCATAAATGAATAAAAATTCAGAATCATTATAATAATTAGAAATCAAAGATAAATCATTTAGTCAATAGTAATAATAATTAAATCCAATGGCTACATAATATAAAAATGATAAGTATGTATTGAAACTATATAAATTACATGAAATACATAGAAACATGTATCTAGTAAAAGACATGTATAAAAATTAAAAAAGGCAAAAGGGTATCTCTGAATAGTATCACAATCCATGGATGTGTCATGTGCGCCCCTGATCCTATTCCATAACCAATCAAGCACCATCAAGAGATAAATTTCCCCTATCCCTACTTGTATCCATGAAGTATGTATAGGTACCAAATGGTATCCTAAATAGGGTGGGAGATAACAATTAGTAGGTTACCACCAATGGTGTCTATAAAAATTTCTAGTTTGTGCATATAAGTTGAAGTAGTGTATATTTATAACGAGAGTAAAAATGATAAAAGTATAAATGAAAATATACATACTACCAAAACTCAATCTGATCTGGAAATCATAAATAAGGGATAAATGTAAGTAAGGTAAATCATCGTCAACAATCTATGCCATGTAATCAATTATCCAACCTACATGGGTCAAGATCCAAGGCCAATGACTAGGGATTACTTTTTGAGTCCATAGAGAACATCCATAGAAAACAAATTAAATACTTGGGTGGAGCCCAAGGAGAATGTTCAAGGTGGTCCAAGATATCCAGATCTAAGGCATGAAAACTAAGGAATCCAAGTGGGAAATTGATGCCATACTGTGAACCCCACTCATTGGTGCCATATTGTGAGTCCCCACATTTGTGACATACCATGTTTCCCATATCGGTTCCATACCATGTCATCCATCATTAATAAGATTTATATAAATAAATAAGGCACCATATCAATGTCTAATCCATTTATCATTTAACTTCTCATAACTATTTCATTAATCATTTCATAATCATACAAAATACAAGTGATTATCCATTTAATTCCTTTCATATAAAAATGACAAGGTGTTTTAGGGTTCTTACATCAATTAACAGTCTACCCAATTATAATATTTGACTCCTAGAAATGAAAAGTGATCCCAAATCACATCAATGGTTTCATTTACATGGAAAAATTAAATAAACCACCCCATGGGTGGTTAGGGTTGAGGTCGCCAACCCCCATCCATTTATAAGGGTGTTTTGGAATGTCTTAAACCAGAATTCAACATTTTCATTAGGGTTTTGTTCATTTAGGAATAAATTCCTAGAAGGTATGGAATGATGCACGATGAAAAATGGTATAGAAAACCATACAGTATGGGAAAATGTCTAGACCACTTACCTTATGCCTATAGTAAATACCATGTCTAGTATCAACCCTTAGTTTGTCCTGGATCAAAAAAATAGAAGGATAGATGAAGTACCTAAAAATAAGACATAGGAGATCACAATAAAATAGTTTCATTGATGGAAAGACAAATTATAAAAGTAGCCTAAGGAATATAGAGCTTACCAATGGTGATCCGACATGATAGACAAATCTTTAATTAGAGGTTAGACAAAGTAATAACTTCAAATCCAAGCTTAAGATTGAGGATAGATCCATGGGAGAAGATAGTAGGATGTCTACTAGAAAAGAAAAATAAATTAGGGTTGAATTAAAATGAGATAGGTTCAAAATGGACATTTAACCCAAGCCTTAATAGGTTCATTGTTTGGCCCCAAAGTTAGAAAAACCATGCACTGACCGTACACCTATCACTTTCCATGGATAGTGGAACTGCACAGTTAGAGAGTACAATTTTTATAACTGCGATAATCCTATGTGGTCCCCTTTGTGGAGCATTTAAACATCCTAGATAGTTTATCCAAACCATGCATAATTTATTTTATGGTATTGTTAAACCACGTGCTTGACAATTTCCTCCATAATATGGAGGTCTGGGATCTGCAAAATCCCTATACACTCTTGATTCCTTCCTTATGAGATTATAAATGTTTATTAAGATAAAATATAGGATTAAAAGTAAAATTTAAAAGATATATAAATCATTGAAAAACTATGGATATTACTATATCCCCCTTAGGAATAATCATCCACGAGTTAAATTTTCATAGGTGATGTGGCAACTAAAAAGAGTTCTGGACACTAGGCACACACTTCTCTCTCTATTTGTAAAAATTCATCTTACACACAAATATGCTTCCATATAACATGAACTAGAGGAATTGGATTGCCTTAGAGAGCTTTCATGCTTCAATCATTGATACATATAGGGTTCTACTCTAAGGAAACATCTATTTGAAACACAACCTCATCTGACTGAAGAGTGTGGTATGTGTATGAGTGATGATGACATATCTAAGATACACAGAAGATGCTATGCATGGATCAGTACCTCTGAGGTAACTTCAACTAATATACTACTATCCCAAACCTCAAAAAAATATCAAAAGGCCCAATATAATGATGAAAAATATTTCCCTATCTCTAAATTTGTCTATTCCCCACCTTATGCGAGATGAGTAAAAATACATTATCCCAAACTATAACTCTAGAGGTCATCGAAGGCGATCAAAATATGTTTTTTATCTAGATCTATATGTATCCATCTATTTCTTGGTTATATTCACCTACTATAAAGTCTCATAAAAAATATGAGGTCTGATCAGTTCTATCATCCCCACCACTAACCAACATAGAGGTATTCTATATTGACTAACATACAAGGCCTCACAGGGATCCATCCACATAGTCACATGATAACTATTTTTGAATTTGAATTCAACCAAGGGTATATAACTCTCACAAGAACCACTAAAATTGAGGAAAACTTATCTTATAATGTCCTCTAAGACCTATACTATATGTTCTGACTGTCCATCAGTTTGAGGGTGGCATGCCATGCTCAAAATCACCAATGAAACAAATGCCCTCGGTAATCCTTTACAAAATCTATATATGAACTAGGCATGCCAATCTGATACAATGGTATGAGGAACACTATGAAGGTTCACAGTCTCATGGATGTAAAGCCTCCCAAGAACTTCCATCAAGAAGGTATCCCCGATTGGAAAGAAGTGCTATGCCTTCATTTTCCTTTCCACAACGATTCAAAAAAAAATCACTACCTTAGGGTGACCTTGGTAACCCGATCATTTAATCTATGGTGAAATCATCCAACATATACTTAGGAATGGTAAACTGCATTAATATTCCAACTGGTCACTAGTGTTATTTCTTCACATGCTGACAGGTGGAACACTAAGTAACAAAACCATTTATCACCTTCTTCATACCAGGCCACAAATAATGGTGGCATAAATCCTCACACATCTTAGTAAGAACATGATTCACTACCTAGGTGGAGTCATGAAACTATTGAATAATCTCATCCCAAAAAATTTATAGAACCCAGATTCATCCATGAATTCATAGAATTTCATCCTCACCAATGGTCAAACTAGGTTGTGGGTCCTCACCTTCCACGTTCTATCTTAGGATTAAGCCTTCAATATTTGATAATTATATCATATTTACCCTATCCAAAAGAGTTAAATTCACTTATAAGAATAATAGAAAAATTTATTTGTGACTATACTACACCTTTAATTGCATCTTAGAGAATACGTCCAATAATTTACATTCATTAATGACCTCCCGTAATGATTGAGTCGAAGTCTTCTAACTTAGAGGATCAACTAAAACATTTCTTTTAATATAAATATAGGTAAGATAAAAATTGAATGAATGGAGATAATAAACTCAAATTATCTGTCTAAGGTTCATGTTATGCTATAAAAATATGTATTTAAAGATTTTTTTTTGTTTTATGTACACCAAAAAATGCTCTACCATAAAATAGTGTCTCCAACAATGAAAGGCCTGAACAACTGTAGCTAACTTGAGGTCATGTGTTAGATAATTCCACTCATGAGGTATCGATTTAAAATATCTATATGACATGACTCAATACCCTTGCATTAGAATATCTCCTAGCCTAACTCCTGATTCATTACAATAAAATGTTTCAATTATTCCAGTCTTTGGAAGAATCAGGATCAACACTAAATTCAACATACCTCTTAGTTCCTAAAATACCTTTTAACATGCTTTAAAATATATAAATTTCACCCAATTCTTGGTCAATACCATGATAAGTGTAGATAGGCATGTAAATTCATGGATTAAGTGATTTTAGTAATAATCCAGTCCTAAGAAACTATATATCTCAAATACATGGTAGGGTTTCTCCTAATTAACCATAATAGTCACATTCTTTTGGTCCATTGAAACTCCTATCTATGAGATGACGTGACACAGGAAGTGAAATTTATCTATCTAGAACTAAAATTTTGTGATCTTGGAATATAAACTATTCTCTCTTAGTGTATTCATAATTATTTCAAGGTTTTTGGAATAATCATTTTGAGTATGAGAATACAACAAGATATTTTAGACAAAAACCACCAAATAATAATCCAAATATGGGTGAAAAACATGATTCATTAGGGACATCAAAATGGTTGGCATATTTTTAAGACTAAATGACATAACCAGATACTCATAATAACTATTCCTTCTAGGGAATTCTATATGAGGTATATCTTCTAGCCTAGAACGCACCTAGTGATAACTTGACCTCAAATTAATTGTAGATAAAATCCGAGTTCCTTAGAGATGGTTAAAGAGGTAATCTATATAGGGTAAAGGATAATGATTCTTAACCATAAAATGATTCAATTTCTGATAATCTAGATATAAATGAATGTTTTAATCAACCTTACTTGAGAAAATAACTAGGTAAACCCTCCAGGAGGTACTAGTTTATATAAACCCCTTTTATTTCATGTCCTATAGTTTCCTTTTGAGCTCTTGAATCTCACTAGTAGTCATCAAATAAGGTGGAATATATAATGGTGAAACCTAGGGTAATAGTTATATTCTAAAATATACTTTTCTATCTAGTTATATTCTCAAAAAATTTTCAGGGAAAATGTCCTTGAAATGATCAATCACATGAGGGAAATTAGTTAGATACATTCTGTGATCATCCAAAAAGTGGCTATCAATAAAAGTTATCACCCCACCTAGTCTATGATGATTTCATCCAAGTAGACTATCTTGGACATACCATTATCCCTTATGGATATATATAACATCTTCTGGTGATGTGAATGATACCTACCAGTGATAGAAATTAACATGGAAATGGTAAGGAACAAACCAATCCATTCCTAGTATAACATCAAATCCCGTCATCTCTAGGATAAATACATCCTTTATCCCACTGTGGTGGTGGAATAGTAGTGTAGGGTTAAGGTCCATAGAAAAGGTGTTCAGTGAGGTCTGAGGTTTGATTCCTAGGAGCTCGTTCTTGGGGGAATTTCCACCTCCCATATACCACTCATCTTTCTAGGTCACCCAATATCTCATCAAGTGGGAAGAACGGGCGCACTTCACCTGGATGATGGATTTCTATGTTGAAACATTGTTGATTGAGGTGTTAACCTGTGGGATACTCTGTCATCTCGGTTAGAAACATCTCTTTCCCAGCCGAGGCATTACGAACTCTTCATGTTGACACAGAATACTTGGAGTAGAGGGTTCAAAAAGGCTACTCCTAGGGATTCCATTTCCAAAAAAAGAGAGATCCCATAGGAAATGATAACTTTTAATTTTTATAGATCATTTATGTCATTGGTTTACACATTCTGACAAACTCAAAATGGTGTATCCAAATCCATAATACCACCAAAACACTTAATTTCAACCCTAAGGGTTACCAAAATGGACATAGAAATAAAATATTACAAGGCACTCATATCAAAAAGAGAAAATACAACAGCAGAAGCTACTAAGAGAATTAATTGTACTGTAGATGTCCCAAATCTCTTCTCCTCAGGTATAAGATGTTCTTAATAAATCTGTCAAGAACTGCAGTCCTGAGAAACAACCAGACTACCATAAGTAGGACTAGTCTTCTTTCATGGTGAAATTGGTGTCTTTATACCTAATCCATGACCACCTATTTGTCCTAAAAGACTGATAGTATTCCATCTTATATCCTAACATGAATTTTTGAATCCATCTCTTAAACATAGAGTTAATTCCAAACCTCTATCATTGACTACTAGAGGGAAGTTCCTGCTAAACTACTGTAGATGTCCCTTCCTACCATAGGTTCATAGATCAACAATGTTTCTATCATATTAGATCCTCATGTGTCTCTACCCCCCACACTAATGGCATAAAATATATTTTATCACTCATTCTCTGGATTTGTTTCCCTCTCAAGAGATCTAAAGGTGTCACTTCCAACCTCCTGATACTACGACACCTTGTCAAGAAGTTGAGATACCCTATTATGAACCTCCATATTAACATAGGTTATGTTTAGTAATAAGTACTGGATTTATTGTATCATAAATTCTATCCAGTAGAAAAATGTTCACCTGTTATCCAATGGAATGATTGTGCCCTTACTCAAAGTGTCTATCCCTAGATGAATCATTTTCAAGATATATAGAAGTAAATAACCGAATATCTGTAAAAACAAGATTGAAAATCCCTCCAAACCATATCCCAATGCTAATATTACTAGTTTAGAACATCCCACCAATAACTATAGGCTCCCTAAAGAATATATTTTATGATATTTACCCTTTATTATATAGTTATATCCAAGTTATTAAAGATATAAAATAAAGTCTCAAGCCATGGATCAATGGCCTTGGGGCCACTATCACTCAAGAAAGTAGGTGGATACTGATGCTGAAAATCAGACTTCAACCCTTACATAGTAAAGGAAGGATACGAGGCTCCCAAAATAGTCTACATAAATCATAGGAAACCCTCTCAAAATTGGTCATCATCCCCAAAATGAAGTATAATTGGATGTATCACAAGTGAAAAAACTGGAGGTTCTATTGATGGTCAAAGGCCTACCACCTCTGGAGCATTGTTGTAACCACACTACGAGTGTAAAATTGGATGATTTAGTGGTGTAATATTTCTAAAAATTCTTATCACATGCCTTAGATAAGATATTTTAATATAAATATCATATATATATGAACATGATAGATACAAGCCTTCCTATATACGAGTCACACCCATCTTTCTTCTTTTAAAACTAGGTTAGGCTGACAAACATGTCATTAGAATACAAGTGATACTACCTACTATCCACTACCATGGTCATGTTAGATTCATGTTCTCTACTATAAATTAGGGGTCTAGTTATAAAGAGTTTTAATTTAAAGTTATAGAAGAAACACCACTTAATTGGGAATTAGCACCTCATTTATTGATGACCTTTTCATTCTAGAATTTAGAATAATTAAAATTAATATTTTTTTATATTACAAATCTTATTAATTGATTAAAATATATGGATTAATATTTAAAATTTATTAATACCCATACACTATAAATTTAACTATGAAATCCTTTTAATCCCAACCATAAGCATATTCTAGTCCCTTCGACCAATGGTCCATGACTCAATGAACCATAAATGACTGGTTAAGGTGTATACATATATCTAATCGGGAGAAAACAATTAGGTTGATGAATTAACTTTAAGTAACCAATTATGTTTCTTACTCCACTTTAATTTAAATTATTTGAATAAAAATTAAATCCCACATTAAACATATAATAAATGTCATGCAGTCAATAAATTCATACTATATGACTTGAAATAAACATGGAATATGAATTTCCTACATGTATAAAATGATGCATGAGACTAATATCTCATTGTAATACCATGCCAAGAGAAAAATATAAATCAAAATCTACACAAAAAAATCACATTCATTACCCAATGGTGAAACCTGATCAATAGTAATAAGCACAACTTGAACACCAAGTCCCATTCCCTGGTAATTTGGGTTTTCACTACAAAGAGTTAGGTACTCTTAGGAACAAATCATTTCAAAATCCAAAATCATTTCCAGTCACATGTCTAAAAATCCCAAACAATAAGAAAAATAGAAAATAAAAACCACTATGATACCACATTGGAATGTCCTGACCCAAGATACACTAAATGGATGCCCCGAGCTGGTGGGTCACTAGGCATCAAGCATACCTCCCCATAAACCAAATGTTGTTGACTAGAATAGAGGGTCCATGGTGGTATGATGGGTATAATACATCATCATTATAAGAGTAACACAGTAGTATCATAAATGAATAAAAAGGTGGATGTATAATATCAACCAACTAGAGAAGATAAATTATCCAATCGATAGTAATAATAATCAAATCCAATGGAATCATCCTATAAAAATGAAAATCATGTAATAGAACTTTGAAAAATATTGGAAATACATAGAAACATGTATCCAATATAATACATGTATCAAAAGTATAAAAGGCTAAAAAGGATATCTATGAATAGCATCATGAACTATGGTTCAGTCCTATGCTCCTTTACTTATATGCCACAATCAATCAATCACCATCAAGTGGTAACTTTTCCCTAGCCATACCAATATCCATTAAGTCCATATAGCTAAAAAACAATAGTCTGAATAGGTTGTGAGAGATAAAACTAAGTAGGACACTAACAATGTTCTTTATAATAAATCAAGTCTGAGTATATAAGATAAATTTGTGTTCATGTATAATAGTAATAAAAGTGATGAAAGTAGACGTGACACTGTCTAGACTACCAAAAATCATTATGATTAGGAAACCAAAAATAAGGGATAACTATAAAGAAGGTAAATCATCATTAGAGGCCTATGATGAGTAAACATGTATCAGACCTATATGTGCAAGGACCCGAGTCCAATGACTAGGAAATCCTCATCGATCCCATGGATCACAACCACACAAAACTCAGTAAAGAATTGGGTGGATCCCAAGGATCATGTCCTAGGTGGTATAAGAAATCTATATACAAGGTGTGAAAGCTAGGCCATCCAAGTGTATCGTCGATTTCATTCCATGAACCCCCCTCATCGATGTCATACAGTGAGTCTCCACATCAATTCCATACTATTTTTCCCACATTGATTTTGTATAGTTTCATCCATCATCAACATGATCTATATAAATAATAAAAGGATCATATCAATGTCTAAGACCTTTATTATTTAACTCATCACAACCATTTATTTAACCATTTCATAATCATACACAATCTAAGTGATTCTTATTTTCATTAATTTTATATACAAATGGGAAGGTGTTTTAAGGTGCTTACAACATTTAGTAATCTACTCTATTCTAATATTAGACTCCCAATAAAGAAAAGTGATCTCAACTCTCCCCAAGGGTAACATTTCCATGGAAAATAGAAAGAATCCATCCCATGGGTGGTTCTATTTGAGGTCCCCAACCTCCAAAATTGTATAAGGGTGTTATGGAATGTCATAAAAGAGAATTATTCATTTTATTTAGGATTTTATTAATATAGAACGAAATTCTTAGAAGGTATGGTGTGCGACATATTGACAAAAAAGTAAAAAAAACTAGACTTCTAGGGAAAATGTATAGACCACCTACCTTATGGATGTAGTAGATGCCACATCTATTATTGCCCCCTATTTTGGACCATATCAAAATAAAATAGAAGATTAGAAAAATTACCTCAAAATAGGGAATACAATCTCACACAAAAAAAAAGTCTTCAATAGAAATACAAATGAAGAAAGGATCCTAAGTAATAGATAACTTATTGGTTGTGATTAAACATGAAATATAGATATTTCATTGGAGGATAAATGAAAAAATAGCTTCTAATTATATCTTAGTAATTAGAAGAGATCCATAATAGAAAAGATGAATGTTTCCATTGAAAAAAAGAATAATGGTGGGGTGAATTATAATAAGATATGGGAAAAATTGTCATTTTTTTCTAAGAATTAATAGGTGCATAATTTGGATGCACAGTTGGAAAAACCATGCTATAAATGTGTGCCTACACTATCCATGAATGGTGGACCTATATGGTTGGGTATCAAGTTTTTTCTATCCATTATCATCCCATGTGCTCCCCTTTGTAGAGCCCTGCAACACCCAACATTGTTTTTAAAAACTGTGTGGATCTAGTGCATGGTTTGGTCAAACCTTACACCTACCCTTTTCCCCAATTTTTTTTGTCATGGGCTCTGAACAAGCCCCACACACTACCTGTTTCCTTTCTTAATTGTTTAGACAATATTTCAAGGATAAAAGAGAGGATTTGATCTGAAATTTAAATAAACCATACCTCATAGATAAACCTAGGAAATTATAATTATATTTATTGGTTAGTGTTTTTTGAGGGATTCTTAGACACGTGGTGCTTATAGGTTGGATATCCCCCATGTTTATAATATACTTTTATCTCATTATGGATTGGTTTTATTTTATTCCCATGTATTGTTTGATTATTTTAATTCTTTTCCTCTCATATTTCCCTCAGTTATATATATTTTTGTTTTCCCTCACAAGTTATTCATTTTATGGATTTTATTTATAAAACCAAATGACTTATGTTTTTTTAATGAAATGGTTTTAAAGATATATTTTTCAAACTATAACTATTGGTTTTTATTTTGAAAATATATTTTTTGTTTTATAGAGGAATCCAAATGGGTATTGCCTCACACTCTTCATATTCCATTTGGGAATATACAGACTTGTTTTTTCTGAAATAGTTAAAGGTAAATGAGTTGTATCTCATAACATGGATTCTTGATTCCATTCCACCTTTCATTATATAATTTTTGTAGTGGAAAATGTAAATATATAGACATCTTGATGGGAAATTTTGGGATCCGCCATTTTTAGTATTTTTTTGGATTTGTGGTTATTTATCAACCAATTCTCTAAGGTATATATTTTAACTATCATTTTTATCGATGTGACATTGGTATTTCTTCATTTAGTTACATTTTTTTATTTTTTATGGATTATTGTTATATTGACACTTATTATACTCAAATTGGTTTTTTTTGGAAATTTATTTTTTATTGTTGATGTCCAAATTCTGGGAATGTCACACTAGATTTCTGAGGGAAATCCTTGTTGTTTTGTTTTATTCTATGGG
This sequence comes from Viscum album, assembly GCA_963277665.1. Classification (NCBI taxonomy): domain Eukaryota; kingdom Viridiplantae; phylum Streptophyta; class Magnoliopsida; order Santalales; family Viscaceae; genus Viscum; species Viscum album. The sequence continues at coordinate 2,055,810,226 of OY728159.1, read as the reverse complement.
TGAAAACATTTCCAAATTTTTTTCATTCACACCTTCATGCTACTCGCTAGACTAGGGTGTTTGGGAATGTGCCTCAGTCCTTATGTTGAGTCGACCTGGGTGAAGTCATAGGTTGACCTGAGTTAGTTTGTTTCACCCTTCCTTCTAACATGAATGCTCCCCAACCTCAGTGAAAATCATAAGAATTCATGTCCACCTACCTGAAAATAAATATTTTATAATCATTGGTTATAATAAAACCTCTAAAAACTCTAGTTGGTTTCCATCCATTTCTAGATCAAATTAATGTACTCTAAGGTCTTCTATATGAGGCTCTACCTGATCATCTCTTACTGACCATCCTCTAAACAACACAAAAGAAAATGACATGGTATACTATATAGATACTCATATGGTTCCATCTATATATAAAAAAGATAATTTTTATTGTAGGTGAACTATTTTAAAGTTAGGTGGCCCTCTCAGAAATCATCAAAGTTCATGACACATACTATCAACATGTCCTCTAGAATTTTAATAGGTTTCTTGGACTATCCATAAGTTTATAAATGATAGGAAATTCTTAAATGAACCTTCATACCAAGATATTTCTACAATCCCATATCTAAATGTGATGTTTAATGGGAATATTTGTTTAAAGAAATACTACATGGATACCCCTTGTATGAGAATTATCTCTTAAACATAGAGCTTACCCAAACCATCCAATGAAACCATTTTTCAGTTTGGTAGAAATTTTTCCACCATTATGAGTTGATCCATGATCACCCAAACTATGTCCTAAACTTAGGGTATCCTCAAAAACCCTATCATGAAATATATGATGACATCAACCCATTTCCACCCAGGATTGGGAAATTGATGTATAAAAATATCAGGATAGGGGTTCCCAACCTTCACCTACTGACAGGTGGATCACCATTTGAAAAAACCCACAAATTCCTTCTTTATCATCGGCCACAAGTACCACCTTAATTTTTAATGGTATATATTAGTTAGTCCTAGGTGTACAAATGACTTCAATTCATGTGAATTCATCATCATCTATTCACATATAAACATGAGAACCAAGACACAACTATGGATGTGAATAATCTCATCATCATCAAGGATCTATCCTGGTGGTTTATCTCTATCATATTTAATGTCCCTCATGGATAAAAACTATGTATACAAATGTAGAATCCTCTTTATCATTATGAGAAGTAAAGGAGAAACTGATAAGGATGTAAGGTTTGATTGAACCCGATACACATGGAAATCTAAATGCATCTTACTAAAGAGGGACATAAACTACCACTCACTACTGGACTCCATGAATACTAATCCTATGTGTTATAGTTCAAAAAATCAGTTACTATGTTCCCATTACCTGGGGTGTATGCTATCTCAAAATAAAATGACTGGAGTTACTCAACCAACCTTCTCTATTGAATTCTCAGTTCTTTATGAGAGAATATATAATTTAGGTTCTTATGGTCCATATACACCATAAAAATATCCCATAACATGTAATGACTCAAACATATCAACGAATATACTACTACTTCCCACTCAATGTTGTGCATAGGGTGATTTAACTCATGAAAACACATTACCTAGACCCATACATGACCACATGACAATATTTCATCAATACTACTCCTATATCAACCCCTGAACTGTAACAATACATGATATAATTTCTACCTGGATCATATAATGATAGGATTATTATTGTAATTGGACTTCCTTTTATATCTTGAAAATAATTCTAATAATAACCAGTCCAAAAAAAATCACCCATTTTTTGGTCAATCCCATCATTACAATAGATAAATGGAATAATTCCTCGATAAATCTCTTATAATAACCCATTATTCCCAAAAAGGTATGTAAGAAAAAAGCATTTTTGGGATGCTCCAAAGAAATAACTTCTTTGATCATGTCAATGTCTATGGAAAATCCCATACTAGATAAAATATTCCTCAAGAAGTGTACCTCATCAAACTAAAAGGGGAACTTTTATATCTTGTTACATATCATATGCATCTTAAGTGTTCAAAAAACAACCTCTAGATGCCTAAAGTGATCCTACCTCAACTTGGAGTACACAATAATTTCATCAATAAAAATAACAATGAAGTTTCTAGATATAGGTAAAATCCTCAATTCATTAAATCCATAAATAATGTTGGTGAATTCATCATTACAAACAGTATCATAAGATACTCATATAAACCATACATACTCTTGAAGGAAGTAAGAGGTATTCTTGATGGATCACGCTCAACTGGTGATAAACTATCATAGAATCTATATTAGATAATATGTGATATCATATAAGATCATAAAACAAGTTATTTATATGGGGAAGTGGATGTCGGTTATTAACCAACAGCTGATTCAACTTCTGATAGTCGATGCAAAACTAGAAGGAACCTTCAACCATCTTGGAATAATGGTTTGAAGAACCCTAAGAACTTATTATCATCCAAATGAATCCCTTGTACTCTAATCACTTTAACTAAGCCTTAATCTCTCAAAAATCCATTTGATCCATCCTTTAGGGTGGAATAAAAATAGGCTCTACAACCTACAAGAGATAAATGGTAAATTACACTTGTATATAAGGTTTTAATATTGAAAAATATTTATGAAAACCATCCCTAAATAGATCGAAATCAAGTGAAAAAACATCCTAATTTCCCTTCCCATAATCCATCATAAGACTTGCAACTTGGGAAAATATATTCCCCAACAACTAATCATCAAGTCTTGTACAATGTTTTTGTAATTGGAAATCTCTTGAATTAACATAGATATCACCCACATGAGATATAAATGACACCTATCAATAATATTAGTCGATCTGAGTTTCATGCGACACTAAACAGTCCATTAAAAAAATAAAATTGAACCTAGTCATATTTAACATGAATAGATCATATAGATATCAATGACCACCAGTATGGAGTGTGCATTCCCTCCAATGTAGAATTATCTCTGATCAACCCCTAGGTGAGTATCAACAGACAAAATTCCATATGGATATTCTCTTATTAAACTTAACCAATCATCAAATTGGGTGGCTATGAAATTTTTTTATCCTCTTATGTTAATTGGTGCAGAGTATTACATAGGGGTTACTCAAATCTTAAATTATACTATAGAAGGTCGAACATCCTGATTGATACGGGTAGCCTTAACAACATGTAGTTGGCCTATACCTTAGTCTTAAGCCCCTTCTTGAATCACTTATACTACACCACCATATTGGAACTGATAATCCTATCCATAGGAACCTTGTCCACCTCTATAACACGAATGGCTAACAAAATTCTAGATCACTACCTATTGTGGTGTTTTTAAACCATTTTGAGAACCCTTCACATATATAGATCCTCTATCACTAATTATCTACTGGTTACTCATACTAAATATCCATAGATTCCCCATACTCCTATAGCTTAAAACTCTAAAAGTGGTCATTCAAATGGAGAGTGATATTGTCCAATCCTACCACACATATGGCACCACACTAATCTATTATCCATATGTTACAGATCACTACCTTAATTTCCCTACTCACTACTACTCTATTGGGATCCATTGAAATTATACTTCATACTATCTTTTAACAGACAATAAGTCTCTACAATTGAATCTACATACCTAGAACCTCAAGCTTCACTTAGGTTTCTCCCAAACATGAGGGATTGATTCACCACCTTTTAAATAGTAATGAGGTGAAAACAATTCACCTAAACTCATTTCAATTACCTAAGGTTGTTCTTATAATTCACTATTCTCTTCATGCCATTCCCTATCAACATCAAATAAAATAATTTCAAATATATAAAATGATAAATATAGTTGGCACATTTATACATCCCTACTTAAGGGGAATTAACTTCTTAGCCTTATCGAACCTCATGGTATTGGGAAATAAGTTATCAAAGAACATGGTTTGAATTTACTACTAGTTAATCCACATATATTATTATATATGGATTAATATATCCCAACTGTGATTTTATCATCCCCAAAGAATATATGTAGCGAGCTTCACCCGATTTTCAGGGGGTGTATCTTAAAGATCAAATATTATCTTTATAAAATCTATCCAAACCATAAACTCCTAGAGACCACCCTCCATGGATTGGTGTTGTAATTGAAACTGACTATCAAGATATGACATCATAAAAACTTTCTATGGATTCTCTCTCCCTTCATCGATTACACAACACTTATCATGCATTCCTAGAGCGAAAATTTTATAGGTACACTAGAAAATATTGGATGATATGGACTTACCACCTCTAAGAAATACTCATACGCACCCTCCTGGTTGTCAAACAGAGGCTACCATGGATGAATTTTTCTTTATATCTATACTCACCCCTCATAACACATTAATAAAGTGGTTATTGATACTAGAAATAGATAATAAGAACAACACCCCACTATTCTCTACACCTCATAAAATAAGATAGTTATAACTCTAAATCTATCACTAACTCTATCTACCCTACACAGAGTCATCACCATAAACACATAAGGTCCATGTCATCTCATATTATTTAGTTTCAACAATTATTTCACAACTGAGGCTCAACTAAGTAAATGTTTTGTCAGAATTTATAAAGTGACACACTTTATAAGTTGTTGTTATAATTTTTTTAACTGATACCATAAGGTGAAAAAGAACAATCATCATAATTTAAACATTCAAATAATAAAAAAACCATCTAGATAAGATTACACTATCAAGTTATATGGGAAAACACCATATAAGTTGATGTAGATAGTTAAAATAACCAACCTAGGTACTATAATCAATTAACCAATCATAACAATTCATGAGGATGGCATGTGAATTATACGTGACTAATATGATCCATGAACACATAAAATATTTATATTTTGGTAAATATATAGAATCCCATAAATCATAAATTCTAAAACCATGTGTGTCACTCAAGGTGGAAATTTCAACAATAAAAAATTCACCAAATAGCAATATCATCCTAGGAAATGTGGACATTCCTCATAAGTGGGTTAGCTACCCCTAGACATGAGTTCCATACTATGTTCTAATAGAAATCTATATAATGTCTACCATAACTAAATATTCATAAAAAAATAAAAGGATTTGATCCCACTCTATTATGTCCCCAAACAATTTCCATTAATTGTTGTTATGGGTATAGGCATTACATGACCTCATGTACACCTGACCATATTATAGAGTCTTTTGACAAGAAGTGGGGTCAAAGGTGGTATGATAGAGAGACTATAACCTCATATCACAGTGAAATAACATAAAAAATGATAAAAATTATATGAATCTAGTTAAAGAAGTAAACAAACATTATTTGGTGGCCATATAATGTTAGGAAATTGTACACCCATTATAGATCATATACTCCAAAAATCAAAAAATAACAAAAGAAAAAATTTATAAACTCCACAAAGAATGGTTATGATCCATCCTAACATTCCAATATCATGCATCATTTATAGAGTGATTTACCATTTCTTATCTTGAAGAAATGAATTCTTCCTGGATACCAAACAGAAGCCCAAGCATGGTGTGAGTAAAACTCAGATGACCACTATAAATAGATTATAAATTATATCTAGATTGAGTATAAAATGAAAATTGATGTAAAAAATAAAATAAAGTACACAAAAACAATTACCCAGGTGGAACCTTGGTTTTCATGGTAATACCCAAGATCAACCATACCTACTTCAACTAGTTTTTGATGTCTCTTTTCATAGTAACCCATTGAGGATAGAAGAATCTAAGGAGTATTTCCATGGAATTTAAAATTTATAGTCACAATGTGAATCCAAGTAACATTTTCAATGCATTATAAAACCAATAGTAATAATCTAAATCTATGTATCATATTTAAGGAATTTGTAACTGATATAGATAATCTAAATCTAAGTAATGGTTCCAAGTTGTTAAAAATCAATATTCAAACCATTTATCACCTAATTTAATTTAGTTATTTAAGGGATTATATAATAATAAACTACACCAAATCCTGTAGTATGTACTTGGGATCGCCAACACACACACACACACACATGTTTATTCACTTAAATCCATGGAACCCCTAGGTTCTCCCCCTTAGATTACACATTTTATTTTCAAGAAAATTTACACCTCATGTGTTCAAAACAATTCCACTCTACACTCTCCAATGGGATAATCACAAACCATGGTGAGGTTTAATTTCCTGAAATGGAGACACAAAACATTTTAATATATTTTAGGTCAAGTGTGTAGTATGTTGGTGAGACCACACATCACCCACTAACTAAAATAGTGATACTTTTAAGGGATAACTTCAAGATCACCTACCTTATACCTATAAATGTTCACTCATAAAATATTATCCCTTGATTCAATATTAATAGATAAAAATGATTAAGCATGTGAATACTCATAACTAGGTAATAATTATGCATAAATTACATGAGATAAATTTCCATCAAAGGGATCCAATAAATTTTAAATACATAGTGATATTATTACCTCAAGATCCTAATAAAAATATGATCAATTTGGATATGAATCAATAGAGAAATCACCAAAACTAGTTGAATTAATAAGATATCTCATTGATGAGGTCAAAATTCATGTGAAATAGTGGGGAAAGTGTTAAAATAAATATTAAATTGAGAGTGGGAAAAATGTAAATTCACATATTTTAAAAGTTATTCCAAACCTCATCATGTCAAACACAATGATGTGGAGATCACCATAGTATAAAATAGAATCCGTAAGGAATACTAGGCTTGGAGTGTTATCCCTCATACTTGGTGAAATTTCTTATGAAATGACCGAGCTGAGTAATTGATCCTCCCTATTTCTCACCATAGGGCCTCCCAGCTAAAATTCCCTATTTAAAGGGACCATGGCATATCTAATTCCCATTTATCACACGAGTTCCATGGGAATACAATCTTACACCACTCACCTCTAAATTCTTATACAATTTGTTTTAGGTATCACTTTTCCCATTGATTATTTCCCCTCAACACAACATCTAACACCACAACATGGAGATTTCCATAGTCTAAGAATAATGGCATGGTCTTGACCAAAATATCCATGGGGAGGAACCGTTGCGAGGTACCTCCTCACTTGTTCACACATGGGACAACCCCCTTTGCACCATGGTAAGATCTATGGTGTAGATATCCCTATGGATGGAAAAAACAAACTTATTGATGGTATCACAATGTTATGTAAGCCATGGGGAGTCTTTATGTGCTCTATGAACCTTTAATTCCTCCCAAATCCAATATTAATACATTTTAAACACCTATAATTCCTTAAGATCCACTAAAATGATAAAAATAATTAATGATAGGTAAAATGGGGGAAAAATAAGTCTTGAAAACAAATTAAATGGGTTCATTGATTAAAATGAGTCCATGATTTTACACAAAACACCTAAATCATGATATTAGGATGATGCCTTTAGAATGCATTTCACCACGACCAATGCAATACATCCACCCTTTTAAAAGTATTCATACTGTTATATGAATAACTTACACGTGAAAATCACTCTGTTTAACAAATCAAGTAGCCACCCTAATATTATATGTAATAGACAAAAATAAGGATTAGTGGGTGGTAACATGAGAGGCATGGGTAACAATAGAAAATATTAAGATAATATCAAGATTCCTAGGATGGGATCTTGAATTATGGATTAAGACAAAAGGGTTGATGTATATTTCCTATTATATGTGAGCACCAACTACAAAAACTTTCACCAACCTCTATTGGAGGCAACACAACTAAAAATAGAGGATAATGAGAGCAAAAAACTATAAAAAAATACCCCCACCAAATAAAAAACCAGTTTCAAATAAACATGAAGAGTTTATAATGAAATAAAATTGTAGAATAAGGTATTAATAAATAAATGAGACTAGAAAATGAAGATACAGGAAGGGTCATCTCTTGTGATTAGCACCATCACTGTCATGAAGGGTTTCAAGAGGAAACACTAATAGTTGAGTGAGCCGAGATAGATATAAATCTAGAGAGACTAGGAGAGTGTGAATCCATTACAAACCTAAAACGAAAATGTTTTTTGTTCCTTTATTATACAAAATCAATTATTTGAATGTGTATATCTAGTTACTATGTGTGATTTTGTTTATATACATTTTACTTGTGATTTTTTCTTGGGCTATACTTATTTGTTGTGTGTCCTTTAGGTTGAACATTTAGAATTTATATTTTGATCTCGTGATTTATTTATTTATGATTGGCCTGATACCTGTCATTGGTTAAATTGATCAAAAAACTTTAGTGTTACATATATGTACTTGTTTGGTGTTTTCTCACTCTCTTTTATGGTCATGATATAGTTCTAGTGATCATGTTGTAGCATCCCTAATCCAGTTCACCTAATTTGTGACCAAACTTGGTTCCAAATATCTCAAACACACCTCTTCATATGCTAGATGATTTTTTGAAGTAGTGATGGTCTACGTATGATGTGGGTAGAATATACCCTCTCTAGTACGGGTTAACATAAATCATATTCGAATAAATAAAAACAAAAGTAAACATGAGATAACCCTGTACAAGAATAAATCATAACTACAATCCATCAATAAAAAATATCAACTCCCATTCTATAAAAAAAGTCATAGAAATATCATGTTGGTATACATAAGGAGAAATGTTTCCAATTTTTTACCATGAACTAAATTCTAGAAAGAAGGAAATAAAGTAATGTAGTCCATATAAAAAATAGTTCTCGAGATTCCACTTAGAACCATATGTTCACTTTATCTAGACTCCACATACCCAACTACCCAATGTTATACCCTGACCCAACTTCACCTACATCCAATATGTCTAATTGACTACCAAGGTTATCGAGAAGGGAGTGAGTAAAATATTATAAGTCCCCAAAAAGGGTTCCCTTAAATATATATAGTGTAGTTTGGTTCATGTACAATGTGATATACTCATAAATAAAAGTAAATTAGAAATGGAAATGACAATAAATGTGTCACACCCACTTATGATGCATAATCTCCCCATGTGATGAATAATTGATTCAGATAGTAACAAGGAATATTTAAATAAATCAAATTACAACTAACTAGGAAACAATAAAATTTAATCTTAATGGGGGTAAACTTCCCCCTATAGTATCATGACCAATATATAGGAAATATGTCTCATTAATATAACAAGAAAATGAGTATATCATCCTTGAGATCTCATGAGAAACAATAAGTTAGAAATACATTTTAAAAATAATGTTAGATTAGTAGTTATAGTTTCCCAAAAAATCATATACATGTAGATATAATTTTCTTGTTCCATCATCAATAGAGGGAATAACATTCCTAGGATACCCTGAACAATCATACATGAGAGACAAATCATAATAATAAATTGAGAACAAGTAGCATATCATCTCTTACAATCATATACAAGTGTGAGTAATATCATGAATACATCATCAAGAGAGGGTATAAAGTCCCTGGAAATAGGATTCAACATAAGAGAGAAAACATCCCTAGTCTCGAGACACATTATAAAACAAGGTATCATATCCCACAAATATTAGTCTCACCTAGTAATATCATCCCATTTCATAGAAGAATCATGTCAAGGGAATAATATCCCACTCATAATCTAAATTAAAATTAATTAGTAATTTCTTCTTGGAAAAATTATCCCCTTCCTCGGGAATATCATAGCATGGGTGGTACATCTCACTCCCAAAGAAAACAATAGGAATCTATTAATTTCATCACATAAAACTTGGTTGTTAATCCCACACCTAAAAAATTCATCCCATTTGATAGGCATATTTATCTAAAGTGGGAATGTCATCCCAAGTCCTATGAAAAATCAGAGAGACTGGGAAGGTCATCCCACACCTATAAAATTATATTAAATAAGGTAGAAACATGTCCATAATAGAGAAGTAACATGTTAAATGGGTAAAACATCCCATATCTTAAACATAATATATAAAGGATTAATAAGAATATTATGTAAATATAAATAATCAAAGAATAACATGGTTGAAAAATGTCCATATCACTTAAAGACTAATCTAGGTTATTACACACATGCCCAACCCATATCCTTTCTCAAAACCATGGTACAATTCAATCGTTTTACAACATAATGAAGGGGGTGAATAGTCACCGCACACATTATTAATATAAACCAAATAACTAAAAGTTCATCACTAATGATCCACCAAGGTCAATCCTCACATCGACCATAAATATTTCACAAATTTTTGAATGAACCGAGGCTAAGGTCACTTATTCTAGGTCCACTATATCCTGATCTACCAAGGGTACACCACTATTGGTTCTAAAGTATATAATTCCCATCACTATAATTATAACTTATGAACTTTTGTGTCCATGGAGTTAAGATACACTAAAAGGAAGCCCAATTTTATCCCTAATACTACATAATTGTTCTCAATTAGTGATAAGAACCTATCCATGCAATGGAACCCTCTACTATATCAATTACACACCATACAATGTATATGGAGAAAAAAGGAACCTATTTCAAGTCCCTTGAATCTTATCATAACATAATGGAAGCCCCATTATGTTCTAAATATAATTTCTAATAAACTTGAATTCAAGATCATGGATATTCTTGACCATATCATAGAAACATATCATTTGGAGGGTCCTTCAGGAACCATGATATCATTAAACAACTCATACATGTCAAATAGAAACAATTTAATTTAAAATAATGTCAATTATGAATAATTGTGAGGCTGCAACCCTCATGTTTCATGAAGTAACACATAAAAATTTAGGAAAAATAAGAACAACATACCTAAAAATTTAAGTAACCCTTTAGTAAAATATCAACAATAATTATCTAACTTCATCCAAGCTTGATCAAGATTTATTGTCCATCATCCAAAAACAAGAGGCCCTAAATCCTTCAAACATCCATTTCAATTAATTATAAACAATTATAATTAAATAACACAATTAATTACATAATTACTATTTTAGTCAAAATCAATATATAACATACATTGTGGTGGAATAGAATTGGAACCTCATAGAATGGGGTATAAATCAATATTGACACACCCCCAAACTCACCACTAAAAAAACCCAAATAACCAGAATTGATTCATCAATTAATTTAATTTGAAATAACTGGAAAAACCAAAAATAATTATGTTAGAAACATATCAACATTGAAACTACTAGCTACCACATGTGATAATCACTCCCAAGCCTCTTTATACAAGAAATATAAAATATCAATATTAATATCTAGATTCCACCATTATACAATGAAATCATCTTCAAAATACCTAAATTGGGTTGGTGAAATTAGAGGAGATAAAGGTAAAGTTATAAGAAAGGAAAAGGTAGAGAAAATATACCTTAATAGACACAATAAACTCCATTAGACTATTTATGGTGAGTAGATAAAGAGGTGGATGGCAAGAAATAGGGGGATCCAATATACCCTTATACATGCACCTACCCCAAATTAGGGAACCCTAGTGGGTTACAAATAAAGAATGGTGATAAATTTCCAATTTACACCCTAAAAGAACTTTATATGCTTCCATTAAAAGTTTTTTGGCCCCACTAGAACTTTGGTGAGACCAATGGGGTCTTGGTAAAATTTTACTAGGTTTTTTATGTCCTAGGTATTTGGTCACACCTAATGCCAATGTAGAGTCCCAAACATATTATACATAAATATGATATCTTTTTAGATTAATATTCAATACATTTAAAAAAAATCCCATGTACTTTAATGGTTTAGTTCCTTCGAACACTAGGTACAAAACTTCTTATTTAGTGGAAGATCTTCAATGTCGCCAACAAAGACCTTACCATTTATTACTCTTCATAGACACACCAAACTTAAAACCTTTATACACAACATTAGGAAAAGAAACATAATAAATGGTGTTCTCATATACTTAGTAAGGGTAAATACGGTAGATATGAAAACATATTGTGAGCATAATGGTATGATAATATAAGAATAAAATTCGAAAAACCATACACTACATATGATAGATCATAAACATGATCTATGGAATAAATATTCGTAGTTCATAAGACATGAGTCATTAGGAAATAAAATAACATGATCCATGAGAGCATAACAGTGACATAAGACATGGAATTTTAGCGTACACATAATTATATAAAATCATTTCCATATTAGTCACTTCTCATTTTCAAGACTAAAAAGTTGAATGGGTTCACTCCCCAAACCATAATAGTAGTCAAGGTTCACTCCCAAGAATATTATAGTTAATATATTCCCTTAATGAACTAGTATCACTCCCCATTCCATTCCTATTTATATCAAAATATTTAAATCATTATGTAATGCATTACAAGGATATATAGGTCCCACCCATCACATATCAAAAATTTTACTTACATGTTCCACAAGATCATAAAATATTTCTCATAAGAGAACCCATGAAAGGAAATGGGATTTATAAACATTTCATCATTTCACATCCTATGGAAAAGAAAAAATATTCATAATAATGACATCAATTCATAATATCATAACCAATTAAAAAAGAGAAGGTTTTAGAGGAATTTTATCATCGTATAACTCATAGAAGAGAAATAGGTTTCTTAAAAATCTTATCATTATAAACATAAAACATTTAGGGAAAGAATAATAATGGTATCCTTTGATAACATTCCAAATAAAACATAAGTAACATAAAAGTATTTCATTTTATATGGATAATTATTTTGAATTATCACATGAAACAATTCTTGAGGAAAATAATATTTATTTTAAAATCACTTTTTTTAAACTATAAATTCCTAAAATATCATGGAAATTGTTTTATTTAAAAATAACCTTGGAAAATTATAAAGGAATATTTAAAATTAATTTAAATAATTTGTTGAATAAAATATCCTTTCCAATTTTAAATTTTTTTTTAAGACATAAAATATTTTAAAAATACTTTTCTTTAAAGATAATTTTTGAAACATATAAGGGAAGATTTTAAAATCATTAAACCACTTATGAGGAAAATATCCTTTCAACTTTAATTTTTTTAAACATAAAACATTTTCAAAATCCTTTTATTTTAAAATAATATTTAAATATTATAAATTCGTATTTGAAACATTGATTATTATTGATGGTGTGAAATTCTAAACATGTTAGAATAAAGATTGCTTTAATATTTTTGGTAAAGGACAAATGAGCCTTGTTTTGAATAGTATTAGAAGATTACTTTTAATTTAAAAAAAAGTAAAACAAGGGTAAAAATGACTTTTAAAAATCCCATAGGAACATTGAAATAATTTAAAACGTTTTTAGATAACATGGATATGGAAGCAAATTGGATTTTAACAGATGAGAAGAATAAAGATGGCCTTCATTAAAAAATTTATTTTGGAAACATGAGTACATAAAGAGATTAACATGAAATGAAAACATCTATTATCATAAAATAACCAAATTAGAATAACATTCATGAGATTATTAAGATATTAATCATAATATTTCATCATCTAAATCATAATCATAAACAATACTGATGAATATTGAAATCGTAAAATCAAACCCTTACCACTTTGGTAACTTTAGAATTGTAAGTCTCATTAAAAAATGACATCAAAGTAAACATTAAATATCATTAATATAAAAATATTCATGATATAAAATGTCAAAGTGGTTGTATATAAACCTCAAAAAAGAATATTTGTGTATCACATAATTTATGTCCCAAAGAAGACAAATTGAAACTAAAATCCCTTAAATTAAAAATAAAATTACTTCATACACATTCAAACCACTCGTATAATAAATATAAATTTAGTATACATATATTATAGAAGCATACTTATATATATCATACCATATATGTTTAATTTACGACTTTTTATTACCTGTTTACTAATAAATCCATGTTAAAATCATGTTTCAGTAAATAAATGATTTCTTTTTTAATGTATGTTTTGACATGTTATATATTTAGTATATATTTATTTATAGTAATACATAAATTTTATAGATCACAATTTAAATACAATGTTAATGGAGATGGTACATCGTATGTATGCATGAATGTTGTTTCTATTTTCTCAACGGATGAAATAGAAGATATATAAATAATATATTATACTTATAGAATAATTATCATACTATATATATCACATATATTAATGAAATTTACCATTTTTACCTTCAACTCAAAGAGTTTGTGAAAAATTAACTACATTTCTTTATGAGACAGTCATCCTCTTTACACATATATGACATTATCCTATCCCCCAAAAAATGGAAAGTGAGAAGGTTTATGTGATATAGTAATTATAAAAGTATAATTATGTTAAAAAAATAATATATATTCATTTAATATATCCTTATTACTATCCAATTAAAATAGAAATGAAAAAAACAGTACATCGGTTCAAGAGGCAGTAGTTCGCCGTACACAAACTGATGTTGTTGTTTTCCAATAGTTTGGAAGGTAAGAATGTAGACATGATATTATAATTTAAGAGGTATTATAATATCATAAATATCATATATAAACATTAAATAAATTATTATATCCATCTGTGAGAGGTGGTGATGGAAAATTAATAACATCTTCATACATGCGATCAACGGATTCATTTCCCATTCGATAAAAGAGAAGATAGATACAAGTTATTACATTAACATAATAAAATCTCAGTATATGGGAGATATTGGTGTTGTTATATTATCATAATTTAAGTTTAATCACTCAGGTAATGATATAATAAATCACTTTCATGTTTTTTAATATAGTAATATTCATTATAAAATTATTAATTATTTTTTTAAAATAAAAAAGGAAATAGTTTTAATTAATTTTTATTATTATAAAGTTTTAACTAAAATATTAAATGTTAAATTATAGAATTTTAATTTTAAGTTTTTTAATCATCATATAAAAAATAATGTAGGGTGAAATTGTGGGATTTTTCTTAAAAATAGTTATTTTTCAGTGAATAGTGGAAAATATCATTTTTTGTAAAAATGTCATTAATTTTCAATAAATTAAGTAATTTTAAAGTACCAATATGTTTTAATATTATTTAAATTAACATAAGTATTATTTATTTATATTTAATAAAATTAATTTATTTTTAATAAAATTTATATTGGATTTTAGTATAATTTTATTTTTGGGTTTAAAAACTATTTTTTTTTCTAAAAATAATTTTCAAGTGCATAATGTTTCTGAATTTTAACTAATTAAGATAATAACTAATGAGGAATGTTTTAAATTAAATTAATATATTATATATAAATAAATATTAATTGGGATACATATAATTATTATTAATATAAATTCTTATTTTTCTTGAAAAATATAATTCTTGAATACTCACTCTTTCGTCGTGTCTGTAGGTTTTTGTTTTAAATTAAAATGTTCCACTTAATTGTATTGAATTTGGTAAAATTTATTCCATATTTAAAATAAATTTTTTCATTATCTAATAATTTGAAAATAATTTTTTATTATAATGAATATTGAAAATAGTAAAATTAATTCCTACGGTTTAGGTGAAAATGGATTTGATGAGGGTAAAACTAAAAAAATAAGGGTTTAAACGACCTAAAACGTTTTATAAAATATGTTTTATGGAAGTATTTATACCTTATAATATCTTATTCTCAATAATGATCTATTTTTGAGACTTATTTCACGTGAAAAACGCCGCTAAACCCTTTTCTTTTCAAAAATTACAAGTGTGTCACTCACCTTAGTTATAAAAGCATATCCCCTATCCTATCATATTCAAACCTTCGTAGAAATTTTAATTGGTGAATACCTACCAAAATATATTATTAAATTACCTCCCCAGTATCTAGGGACATTATTTTCAATAAAAAAACTTCTATTAGGGATTTTGGTTATTACCTAAGGATGCTTCCCGAAGAAGGGGTATCATGCCTAACCAAGTATCTTTATTTTATTTCTTCTTAAAACTCCTTAAAATATTAATCAATTATGCTTATATGGAACCAAAAATATATTCCATTTATTTATATGTAATTTTTTTAATTGAATAATTTAAATCCATCTCCTCTTCCATCGAATGAGATTCAAAATCATCACTTGTGTGCACGACGAACTATATCCCTGCAAACTGACGTCATTTTTTCCATCGTCGCCTCTCACATATTTTTTTAATGATAGATTTAATATATATATATATATGATATTTATAACATATTTATACTTCTATAGTTAGGATATCACATGTACCTTCATACTTTATATTCCATAGGGGATACGATAATGTCGCTAATGTGTACGACAAACTACCACCTCATGAAGTGGTGTAATTCATTTTTTACTAACTATTTACTTGTATGGTAATAAGTATAATTTTAATGAATATATGGGAAAAATGATATAATAATGATATTAATTACATATTTATCATTCTGAAAATATTATATATCATTTTTATTTTTATACTGAAAAATGATAACGTCGTTTGTGTTCTTGTGGACTACCACCTCCATGAAGTGATGTGATTTATTTTTCCTCACCACATCTTAATAATGATATATATAAGTATTTATAAAGAAATAATATGGTAAATATGATATTATTATAATTATTTAATGATAAAACATTACTTACCTCATTTTCCTAATGATCGTTAGAAAATGTAAAGTTTACTCATGTGTATATATGACCTACCATCTCCATGATCGTAACATAGTTCAGTTTTTATAACCATATTTCATGATTGGTTTTAAAAGTGTAATATATATAAAAATTATATTTATATCATGATTATTATTATATATATATTAAAATACTATCCTCTTTAAACATTAGTAAACATACTGAAGTCATTTTGACACATAAGCCAAATATCGTTGAAACATCCAACATAAACTTATTTGATTATGCGATTATATATGACATGGTAATAAGTTAAATAAAAGGAATAATAAAATTTAAAAAGTTTATTAAGAAATTAAAAAATTAACATATGTTTATTATATAGGAAGATAAATATTGAACACGACAAATCAAACTTAAGGTAAGGGACTTCGTCTCTATTTCCTTTCGTTGAGGAATATTTTGAAGTTATAAACCTATCTTCTTTAATGATATATATATATATAGATCCATTGAAATTTTATATAATTATTTTATCTATTTTAAATATTTATAATTTTTTTAGTGTTATTATATCAGGGGACTTATGATTCAAATGTTTCCAAAGGGGTGAGGGGCTTTTCTTAAAAAACCTTCTTTTAACATTTTACTTCTAAACCACTTTTTCATCAATTTCCATGTTATTAAAATGATTTTGTAATGTAAAATAGAGTTTTAAAAGGGAATTTATTTCTTTCACTCAATGTTTTTCAAAAGGCAATATTTGTACACTTTTTCACTTTCATTAGAAATGTTAAAATTAATGTTCTAATTTAAATAAAGCACCAACAATGATGTTCCCCAAAAACATAACCATTATTTGAAGTTTGTAATACCTTAAAACATTTCATGTTTTATTCATAAAAAACATATTTCCATTTTTAGAGTTATAGTTTTATTATTTTTTTTAGAATGAAAGGGTATTTTGATATCTGAATGTGATTCGTATATGAGTTTAAAATAGTTATTCAAATTTATTATGATGAAAATGTAAAAGAATAATTTTTTTATTATTGATATTGAACATGATCATTATAAGAGAAATGGGTGAACCCAATATAGATTATATGATGGGTGCACCCAGATAACACCATGTGAGCCTGATACAACTTATTTGATAGGTGCACCCAGATAACACTGGGTGAACCCGATGTAGCTTATACAATGAGTGTGTCCATATAACACTGAGTGAGCCCGATATAGATTATAAGATGGGTGTGCCCAGGTTGAACTTAAATTCATTGTTTAATATTCCTTTTCTTAATAGGAAATATGGATGGAGTTACCAATGGGTTTCTCTTATTTATTTAACTAGGCTTAAGTTACTTCTGAAACAAGTTTAAAAGGGATTTTGAATGTGATGAATTAAGTTTACAAAAAGGGTATTTGAGTTTCAAGCTATGAGATTTAATGATTTTCTTTGAGAAAAAATTTCATGTGGGTTTCATGTAAAAATTATTTAGCTCTTTCTATCATAGAACATTTATATAAAGGTAAAAATATTCATGGGTTTTAATTATTTTTATTAAAATAACAATTCTTTTTATGACCATTATTGAGATTTTTGTACTCATCCCACATTAAAAAAAATTACAGGGTTTAAGGATGGGCTAGGTAATGGAATTAGTGAAGTTAAAAGTTGTAAATATTTTCTATGATAATAAATCATGATTTATTTTAAAAGTTGTATATAATGGTTAAAATTGATACTAATAGAAATTTTATACTTTGTAATTTATGGGGTTTTATGTAATATTTATGACCTAATTATCTAAAACTATAAACCAAAAAAGATACTCAAATGTAAGAGAATGAGTTCTTGATTTAAAACTCAAAACTATGTAATGTTTAAGGATATGTCCTTTTATATAGAATCAAATGATGGTTTATATAATTTTGGAGGTTAATAAAATGAAAACATCACACCCTTGAAAGATTTTACATCATGGTTATGTTAAAATGATATATAATTTAGAGATTACCATGTTACTTTATCTAAAATATGTTTGTTTAGAATGATTTTCCATAGAGGAAATAGGGAAGTTGTATTAGGATGGAACCTAAAGGAAAATATCCTTCTTAATAACCTTTAAAAGATGGTTGGAATTGGAAATAAATAGTTTGGGGAAATGATGGATCAATCTAGAAAAGGTATAAATATCAGTGATATTTATACTAGAGAGGAACCCAATAAACCATGATGGAACAAGTCTATAGATGAGTATTTAATAAGAAAACAACCCCCACCATTTAGTGGAATCATATAACCCTGTGGAAGCTTAAGGATGGATCAATTACCCAAAGAAAGATATTTAAAGTCATGGGATGTTTAGACCATAAAAACGTAACCCTTTCCATTTATCATTTTGAAGGTAAATTTGGTCAATGGTGCTATTTGGTTTTGTATACCAGATATAAAGTTGATCTTGATGCCATGGAATGTAAAAATTTTAAGAATCATTTACTTGATAAATATTCCCATATTTTTTTGACTCTATATGGAAATAATATTATTAGAATTTAGGGGAAAAAATAAATATTCTGTTGCTACATATGAAGAAAACTTAAAAAGATTGGCCAATTATGTTCCAGATTTTATTTAGAAAACTGATAGAAAAATTAATAGATTTTCATTAGTGTCGAAACCAAGTTTATGAAAATCCTTAGCCATATGAGAATTTAAAATTTATGATATATTTTTTCATTATGCTGATAAATTTGATATGGATTTTGTCAACTTGTATGTTCCTCAAGTAGAAACTAGTAATAAAATGTCATGGTCATAGGAAATGGAGAAGGAAAAACTAAAAAATCTAGAGGTAATCCCTAATTTTTTTTCTAATTATGGTAAATGTAATTTTGAGGAATGTTTTATAGAATCTATAATGCTTTTACCTATATGGTCAGTTTGGTCATAAGGCTCATGATTGTATTAAAAAGAGTCTAGAACAACCAATGAATGGCGTAACCGATATCCATCCAACGGTGAGGGGTTTTAGTTATAGTGATTTTGTTCAATGTGCTAAAATGTGTCCAAAGTTAGTTATAGAGGATGAAAATCATGATGATCCAAAACATAAAGGTGTATCAAATTCATTTTTTAATACCACAATTTATGTTAGACTATCGAATGAAGGGGTGACATGTACTATAATTGTTTATTAAAATTATGCTAATTCCTTATTTGACTTTGAGTATTTGTATTCTTTCATTTCTTAGAAATTTCTAAGTAAAATGGGAATATACCCACAATAAAAGAAGATAATACTTTTGGTGAAAACTCTAGGTATATGTATTAAAGAAACCAAGATATATAGAATTCTTTCTATTATTGTTTGTGCGATGGTCTTTATTGAAAATATTTTTTAACTATCCATATTAGAGTTTGATGTCATTCTGGGCATAGATTGAATTTCTGTCTATCATGTTAAGATATATTTAAGAGTTAAGAATTCCATGTTCAATGATTTCATAGCTTTGATTAATTACCAAGAATCTAATAAATTGATTATAGATTGCAGTGAAAGTTACCCATCTCATATTATTGAAAATAAATAAACTGTTCAAATTACTTTTGTTCCAATAATGGATGAATAAAAGGATGTATTTCCGAACAATTTTCATAGTTTCATTCCTAATCAGAATGTAGAGTTTACTGTTGATTTAATGTATGATTCTAAGACTACTTCTAAACCCATTATCAAATGGATCTACTAGAACATTTAGAATTGAAAAAGATATTGTAGGAGTTGTTAGATACGTTTTCATTCAACCTAGAACATATCAATTAGGTTCTCTTATTTTTTCTTAAAATGAATGATAACTCAATGATATTTTTCATTGACTATAGAGTTTAAAATAAAATAACTAGTAATAACATGTATCTTTTTCCTCATATCGATGATTTTTGTGATTATCTCTAAGGTGATAAATATTATAAAGAGGTTGATCGGAGGTATGAATAAAATCATATGAAGTTGAATGAGGAAATTTTTTTGAAGACAACATTTTAGACCAGATATGGGAATTATGAGTTTGTATTTATTACCTTTGTGTTATAAAATGAAACTGATATATTTATAGACCTCATGAATATATTTTTTTATCAGTTCAAAGATAAGATTTTGGTTATGTTAATTGATGAAATTTTGGCATATTCTAAAATTAATGAGCAACATAAAATACTCCTAAGGATTTATTTATAAACCTTAAAAGAAAATAAACTATATGTGAACTTTTTTAAGTGTAAATTTTATTTGAAACCAATTTATTTCCCTATAAACATTATTTTTAAAGAATGAATAACTGTTGACCCAATTAAAAAATATTGCTGAAGAGTGGACAAGACCAAAAAATATCAAAGAGATTCATAGTTTTCTTGGATTTGTGGGTTAATATCAGTGATTTTTTGAAAACTTTTTTTTATTTTCTATCCCACTAACTAATTTTACTTGAAAATGAGTTAAATACATATGGAAAAAATAATGTGATGATTTTTTAGGAACTAAAAAGATGATTGGTGAATCCTACTATTTTGGTCTTGAATTTTGGAAATGGAGATTTTTTTATCAACAATGATGCTCTATTGAAAGGAAATGGTTGTTTCCTAAGGCATAATGATTAGGTAAATGATTATTCTTCTCATTTATTGAAACCTTGCGATTTAAATTGGTTTTTATAAATTTACCATGAATTGTTTAACTTAGTATTAGATTAATGAATAATGAAAATTTATGAATATAATTCCTCAACCATTACCAGTGACAAAGTGAAAATGGGAAAATATATCAATGGATTTCATGAACCAAGTCAGGTCGTTATCCAAACCAGTGACTGATCCGATACGTGGCAAGGCCCAAAGGGAATTCGCTATCTCCATAAGATATAAAAAGTGCCTGAGTATCATAAATAATTCGTGGGAATGATTTACCTGAATTTAAAAGCATTAAAAAACCAACAATAATCAATAAACCAAATCTGAAAATTTAAAACAAAAAAACCTTAAATATTCTTCAGAATTGTGTTATAAGATTTATGTAAAAAATAAGCCACCAAAAAGGAACCACAATTCTATCAAAAAAACAAATACATGGAAAGTGGGTAACCACCCTCCATCACCACAAAACCTTACCAAGATAAACCTATAAAAACTTGAACCGCCATGTCCAAATGCCTTTCCCTCACCTGCATCAAACATTTCCAATTCTACTTACACCCAATGGTGTAAGTAGGGTATGAACCTAAGCCTAATAGGATTACACCCAATAAAATATTCCATTCTATAAACATTATAAGACAAATCACTTGTAAGTTTTTATAAAATTTAAATGATAGTAACTATTTTAGGGAAGGAAAATTTTAATGTGAGACAACTTTAAAGAAATAAATTTAAAGAAAAAAAATTTGAATATGAAATTACCAACCAAACTTACCGTATGATGATGATAAGTGTGATATATCCAATGATCACTAGTCATGGGAAGTACCCCTAGGTAGTAGCTATTAATGAGACCCTACATACCTCGTATATCGGTGAAATGTGTCATTGAAACCATGACCAATATCTTTATCATGCACGAGAGACTAGAGAGGAGAAAAATACAAAATTCTAATGGTCTCAAATCATTATCCGTGTTTAGTTAGTGTTGTCATCATCAATCACACTAAGTGAAACAGAGACATAACAACTTCTGAATCACTAGAATACTAGTCATAGTCTTCCAACCTAAATACCCGAGCTTCCCTTTTGTGCTCTATATAGTTTCACATGTCACGTAACACCACTTGTACATTTTATCAACCAAAAAAAGCATTAAACATCACATTCCACCGCTTGAACCCCCAAATTACATTTTAAAGTCATAAGCACACTAAATCGATGGAATAAATGGCTACCGAAGGGAGGGAGTGGTTCTATGGAGGGCCACAGGTGGTGGGGGTCACGTAAGAGGGAGTGGCGTCAACCAGGGGTGTCATATGAGGAGAGAGAGGGAATAAGGGAGTGCGTCATGCAATGATGCGGCCAAAAGAGAGGAGGTGGAGTGTTAGAGACCCTCGGTCTGTGGGGGTCTCATGAGAGGGAATGGGGGGAGGCATTGTGTACGGGGTAAAGGGTGATAATGAGTTCTTGAGGTTATAATGCGATTTTGGTTATTATTTATTGATTAACTAAATATTCACATTTTTTACCATTTGAGATCCAATATATTTAGATTATATTTATCGATTATATTTAAAATATATAGTCAGGTTAAATGGGGTTCCTCTCTCTATTAAACTAAATCGTGATCCCAGATTTACATAGAATTTTTATAAAGGATTCCAGAAGTCACTGGGTATTGAATTAAATTTCAGTATAACTTTTCATACTCAAACCAATGTTCAGTATGAGTGGATGATTTAGAAAATGGAATATATGATACTTTCTTGTTCAATAGAATTTTGGGTATGTTGGGATCAATATCCGTATTTGTTTTTGTTTTCTTATAATAATAGTTTTCATTCTAGTATACAGATGGATCCATTTAAGTCATTAATTAGAAAGAGAATTTGTATGCTATCTTTTGTGAATAATTATGAGAAAGGAAGTTGATAGGACTAGATTTAGTAGAGGAAATGGATGAGAAGTTTATATTGATTCGGTAAAATATTAAGATGGCTTTGACCAGGCAAAAAAGTAAGGTAGATAACTGGAGAAAATATATTTTTTTTGAGGTAGGTGATCGTTTCTTTCTTAAAGTATCTCAAAAAAAAAAGTGTTATGAATTTTATTAAATTGGGAAATATAATACCAAATTTCACTGGATTATATGATATCATGTGGAAATATTCATCAGTTCACTATAGAGTAGAATTTTCCTATAGTTTATCCCAGCTGCACAATGTTTTTTAATGTTTTCATATTATGAAAACATTTTCCTGATTCATATTATATTTTGATCTTTAAAGCAGTTTAGTTGGAAGAGAAACTTCCATATGAGGAAAAATGTGTTTATATTTTTAACCATAGGGAATATGTTATGTGGAATAATATGAATCACCATGTTAGAGTTTTATAAAAAAATCATAGGCTGAAGAGGCAACATAGGAATCACAAAATGTTATAAAGGGAAGATATCCTGACTTGTTTAACAGGTGAATAAAATTACGAGGATGAAATTTCCAAAAGGGGGGATAAATGTAAAAACACAAGAAATGATAGAATAAATCACTTCTGTTTTTATTAATATATCTATATTAATTATAAAAATATTAAAAAATTCGAATAAAAAAATTCAAATAAAAAAGTAAATAATTTAATTAAACACTTTTATTATATGGTTTTTTAAAATATAAAAATATAAATTAGAAAATTTTAATTTTTCAAAATTAATTTAATTTTTGAAATCATAATTTTAATATTAATATAGGGTTAAATTTTGTGATTTTTTAAAAATTATTTATTTTTCATTAAATAGTCAAAAATACTGATTTTTGTAAAAATGTTATTTCTTTTCAATAAATTATGTAATTTAAAAGAAATAATATATTTTTTGATTAATATTTAAATAAAAATAATTATTATTTAGTGATATTTAACCCCCTCAATTAATCTTCAATAAACTATATATTATATTTTAGTATATGTTTATTTTGGGGTTTAAAAATGAGTTTTTCTAAAAAAACTTTATTAAGTGGATAATGTTTATCCATTTTAATTAGTTAAGATAATACCTAATGAAAAATGTTTTAAATTAAATTTATATATTATAAACCAAAAAATATTTATTGTGAATCTTACAATTATTATTATTTGTCATAGAGTTATCTTTTTCTTAAGAGATACACTTCTTGAAAACCTCTTCTTTCATCACTTCTACGGGTTTTGTTCTAAATTAAATTTTGACGGTTCAATGAATTTAATTTGGTAATATAGATTACATATTTAGAATAATAAAAATTAATTTTATCTAATAATATAAACATAATTTTTTACCAAAATGAATAGTGACAGAATTATTTACTGTGGTTAATGTGAAAATGGATTTATCTGTGTGTTAAGATAAAAATTCAAGGGTTGAAATCTCCTTAAAACATGTATAAAATATATATTTATGGACATATTTCTACCTTATAATGTATAATTATTAATAATGATCTATTTTTATCCATTTTTCATGTAAAAAATGTGGGTAAACCGTTTTCATTTCTAAAATTATAGGTGTGCCACTCACCTCACTTAAAAAAGTCAACCCCATATCTTCTCCTATTAAAACATTAAAATATATTTATATTGGATAAGAACTACCAAAATATATTTCTTAATAACCCCCAAATTACCTACGGACTTTATTTTGATTATAATTAAAGAATATGAAGGAATTTGGTGTTTACCTAAGGAGGTTTCTCGAAGAAGAGGTATCATGATTAATCAAGCGTATTAATTTTATTTCTTTTTACAAATCCTTAAAATATTATTAAATTATTATTATATAATAATAAAATATCTTACATATAATTATATTTTATTATGTTAATATAATAACCTAAATAATTCTCCTCTTCCACCAAATAGGATACAAAATCATCATCCGTGTGTACATCAGACTGCCGCCTCACGAACCGATGTCATTATTTTTCAATCATCATCTCTCAAGTATTGTTGAATTTATTTATTTAATATATAAATTTATATATATTATATTTTTAACATAATTATACTTTTTGACTTATTTTATAACCTATAAATTCTTACTTTCCATTCTGTGGGGGGATACTGTAATATCGCTAATGTGTACGATAGACTACCGCATCACGAAGCGATGTGATTCATTTTTAACAAATGATTTACATGGAAGGTAATAAGGATACTTTTAATGAATATATGTGATATAAATGAAACAATAATGATATTAATAACATATTTATCATTTCAAAAATATACTACATCATTTAATTTCTTAAACTGAAAAATTATAACGACATTCGTGTATGTGTGGACTATTGCCTCCACAAAGCGATGTGATTATTCTTTCATCACAACATATTTAGAATGATATATAAAAGTATAGTTAAATAAATAATATGGTATATATGTTATTATGATCATTATTTTATGATAAAATATTACTAAACTTCTTTCCATAACGATCCTTGAAAAATGGAAATGTTACTCATGCGTACGCATGGCCTACCGGCTTCATGATCATAACATAGTTAATTATTCTTAGTCACATTTCATGATTGGTTTTAAAAGTATAGTTTATATATGAAAATGATAATTATTTTATAATTATTATTCATAATATGTTGAAATAATCACCTCTTTGACCAATAGTCAACCTACAGAAGTCATTTTGACATATATGCCAAATATCATCAAAACATCAAACACAACCAAAATTGATTAAGTAAATGTATATGAAATTACAATAAGTGATTTAAGGGGAATAATAACATTGAATTTTTTTAATAAATTAAATAATTAACATGATTTTATTATCTATGAGATAAAGAATTAACATGACAAATAAAACTCAAGGTAAGAAACTTCGTCTCACTTACTTTTCATTCATGCATATTTTGAGGTTATGCACCTGTATTATTTTTGAGATATATATACAGACCCTTTGAAATCATATATCATGAATTTTTCTATTACCATTTTATTTAATGTTTTATTTAAATTTATTACTTCATGGGGATTTTCATTCAAATGTGTAATGTAATTTTCCGTTAAAAAATCATATTCTAATGTTTTCATCTTAAATCTCTTTTTATTACATGTAAACAATTATAAAATGATTTTAATATGGAAATGATATTTTAAAGTAAATTTATGTCTTTCTATCAATATTTTTTGAAATTTTTTATTTCAACAGAATTTTTGACTTTCTTTACAAATGATTAAAGAAACTTTCTATTTTAACGCATATGGGGAAAACGAATTTAACTAAAATTGCAACCAATATTTGAAGTTTTATATCCCTTACGAGAAATCATTTTTTATAAAAATAAAAAATCCCTTTTCCTAGATATTTTCTATTAAAATGGGGTTCTAATTGAGAAGTGAATTTTGATATCTAAACATGATTTTTATTTGAGTTCAAATGTGTTTTTCAATTGTTATATGATGAAAAAGTGAAAGAATAAAAATATTTTATCCATGATATAGATATTTGTCATTATAAGAGGAATGAGTGAGCCTAATTCATTTTATATTATGTGTGTACCTAGATATTTCTTGGGGATCATGATATAACTTATATGATGGGTGTTCCCAGATAGAACTAGGTGGGCCTAATATAGATTATATGACAGGTGCTCCCAAATAGCACCAGGTGAGGCTAATATAGAAAATATGATTGGTGTTACCATATAGTGATCCAATTCATTGGATAACATTTCTTATCTTATTATTTAATAAATAGGAAGTTAACAAAGGATTTATCATATTGATTTAATTTGTCTCTCATTATTTCTGACGTGGTTTTAAATTGGATTATGAATGAGACACTCTATGTTTCCAAAAAGTGGTTTTGATTTGATTTATATCAGTTTTAATGAATTTTGTTTGAGAAAAATTTGTTTTTTAATGTGAAAATTATTTATTTATTTCAATTAATTAATATTGAGATAATGTTAAGACATTTAATTCATATTTATGTTTTTCAGTAGACCAATGAAGATGTTATTTTTATGTCCCTTATAGTGTTTTTGTGCTAATCCCATATTTAAAAATGTTTTTTCAGGATTTAAAGAATGGTAAGGGAAAGGAGGAAGTCAAGTTAAAAATTATGAATATTTTTTAGGAAAATAAATCATTATTTATTTTAAATGTCTTATATTATGGAAAAAATGGATACTAATCAGAAGTGCCCACATTGTAATTTTTGGTTTTTGTTATGTATGAGTTATGACTTATGTATCTATAAATCTAAACATGAAATGATTTTGAAATGTAAGATAATTAATTATTGAAGTAAAAATAATTATTATTTAATGTTTAAGGTCTGCTTCTTATATGAAGAATATTTTAATGATCTATAAGAAGAAGTAAAAAAATGCACAATTAAATTTTTTACCTCTTCTTTGGAAAACCTCTTTAGTTTTAAAATAAAGACTTCCTGGATTGAATTTATAATCTCAAAATGCCTAAAATATAAGGATAGAGAATTAAGAAATCCATTTTTCAGGACATGGCCAAGCTAAATTGTTTTTTAAAGTGTTAAGAAGATATGGGAGGGGGTGTCCTTTTATAAGTGAGGTGAGTGGCACACATGTAATTTTTTAAATGAAAAAGGTTTACCCATGTTTTCACATGGGAAAAGGCATAAAAATTAGACATTATTTACCTTAGAGGTTATATTATATAAATATGTCCATACAATGGGTTTTATAAAAGTTTATAGGTCATTTACCCCAAATATTTGTAGTTTAACCTTTGGTAAACTAATTTTAACCTTAACCAGGGTAATTAATTTTTATCATTTTACAATTCATTTTGATAGAGAATTAAGTTTATATCATTAGATAATATAAATTATGTTTATTCAAAATATTTAATCAAATTTTACAAATTATATTCATAAAAGTGGAAAATATAATTTTAAATTAATCCCATAGACATGATGAAAAAACGGTTTTCAAAAGATAAAAGTTTTAAAAGATTAAAAGGGTTTTATATCAAAATTAAATATTCAATTGATTCCAATGACCTAAATTAGATTAATGGAAATATAATTTAACATATTTTAATTTTAATACCATATTATAAAAAAAATTATCTTGTAAATTCTTTGAATGAAAAAACAATTTTTAATATAAATCGTTATTATTCACTATTCACTGAAAATTTTAACTTTTCCAAAAATTATAAAAAAAATTGTTACAAGATAATTTTTTCATTATTATTTCCAAAATAAACTTAATTTTTTCAAATAAATTTTCTAATAGTGTAAAAAATCAATTTTAAAATAAGTTTGAAAAATGCGACAAAACTGTTTTTTTAAATATAGTTTTCAAGCATAAAATTGGATTTATTCTTTTATCATGACTAGAAAATTCATAGGATGAATAGTAATTTTTTTTAATATATAATATATAAATTTCATTACAAAAATTAAAAATAGTGATTTATTTAATTTATTGAGGTAAAACACATTTTTTCACAAAAAAACCATTTTTAGAAAATGATTTTCTTTATTTTCTTTATTTTCTTATTTTCATTTCTTATAAATTAGGCTCCAAATAATTATTTTCATATAAATGTTTAAACTGTATATCTTCATAATTTAGTTAATCCTATTCATACCCTTCATTCTTATTTCTAGGTGATAACTATCATATTAAATAACAAAATTTTAATTATATGTTGCTTGTCATTAAAACTCATTGTTGCATATAGCACAATATATCAATGGAATTAAAATTTTTTTAATTTTTTTTATAAAATCTAAAGTTATTAAATTATAACCCATATAAAAAAATTCATCATAATTTTAAGTTGTTCTCAGATTTCAAAGGGTTTGAAATTTAACTTTTTTTGTAGAAAACCCATATCATAAAATAGTTGATAAAAATTCCTCTTAAAAAGAAAGGGAATGAGTAATATGAGTTTCATATGGAATGAAACGTAACTGGGTATAAAAATAGAAAAATATTAGAGGAAGTAATAAAATGGACATGTAAAAATAGTAAATTCCATAAATCATTGATCATGAGAATGTGAATGATATTGAGGAGGTGAAAGACAAAAAACCGTTAATATGTGATGATTTAAAAGACCATTCATTCATTTGAAATGAAGGTAAATATATAATTTTTTTCAAGATCCCCTTTCCCTAAATTTTAATAGTTTTCATGAGAATATATACTTAATTAATTTCATTTCATTTCATAAGAACAATCTCGTCCTTTGAATGTGATTTTATCAATTTCTACTTCATTTCTTACTCCAAGAAATGAAGATGAATTTCTTTTCATGCCTCAAGCACTAGTGGATCATAATATCCATTAAATAATGATAATTATTTCATTATAACTCTAGTTATTATCATAAATATAATTTTTAACACATATTATTTAATATGGATATATCTTTATATGATGAAATAATACATTAATATCTATATTGGTCGGAGTGATTAACTCCAGAGGGGGTGATTGAGTTCCTAATAAAAAATTCTATTAATAAAAATTTCAAATAAAATCCACAAATCAAAATCAAAATCTCCCTGTTAATCAAAAGGTTATTTTGATATAAGTTTGGTCCAATAAAATATTTCTCAAAGATTGATTATTGGTAATCTTAAAATAATTAATTTAATTTTTGAAATCAATTTACTTAATAAAATATTTATATAAAAATAGTTAAGATTAACAATCAAAGTATTGGATTTGTTCTTAGTTTAAAAACAAATATAGTTTAATATTTTAAAATGATGAAAGAAACTAAATCACACTGAGGAAGAAAACATGGGGTTTAATCTTAAGACGAGACCTAATCCCTTTCACTTGGAAATCACCCACTGCTAAGAAGATTATATATTTAAAATCTAATCTACACCTTGGATGAGGTATAAATACAATAATATACAATATTTATATAACACGAAAGTACCTCTTCCACAAAAACTGTGGGAATAAAAACAATGCAGGACACATAGTGATGTATTCTAATTTTTTTTTGGTATAATGATAAAAACTGTGTAAAGTGAATATCTAGTATTCCCCAGTTCTTGTGCAGGAGTCAATGTGTGTGGACAAATAGAAAAAAAACATACTGCTCACATGTAAAATAAAATAACAAAAAAATTAATATATATATATATAAGGTAATTCTACTTAGTATATAGTGTTTTAGATTCTTGAGTGTCCTCATATATATCTTGGAGAGGATCTCATCCAATTTCTCTAAAAATAATTGTAAAATAGAGCATTGAAAATACCTATTTTCTATCTTTAAGAAATTATATTGATCTTTAATGAAGTTCCCACTTTCATAGTGGAGATTCAAAAAAATTGAATCATGAAATATTGAGTGTGATGATCCTTTAGGATTCATAAATTCACACCATGTAATTCTCGTGACTTCACAACATCTTGTCGCATGAGAGAGTCTTCTATGAATATATGGAACTCCATGCATATATTGAAGAATAATCATCCAGATCTTTTAGATCCCTGTACTAAGATCTAACATTATCTTTAATACATCTGGAAATTTTTAAGAATATAATAATAATTTTTTTATTAATTACTTTAATATATCCTTTGAAGAATTTAATTGAAATAGAAAGAAAAACAAAAGTGGCTCTTCTAGATGTAATACATCTTCATTGGGAAGACATCTCTGGTGGTAAGACATATTTAGCAATGAATCATCTGAGAGGTGAGTAATTTAAACTATGGTGGTCAATCTCTGGAATTGGATCATCTATAAGTAATTAATTTTAACTAATGTTGAGTTAATTCTGAAAATGAACCATCTGGTAGTGAGTCATCTAAACAAATTATGAGTCATGTCTGGTGGTGGATCATCTATTAGTGATTCATTTGAACTAACCATGAGTCATGTCTATTAGTGACTCATCTGGTGGGGATTCATTTGATCTAATAGTCTCTCAAGTTGGTGGTGAATTCGGATGGTGGAGACACAATTCTAGTAGTTAGACATTTAGGTGGTGAGACATTTTGAACAAATAGTGACTCATTATAACACTTAGCCAAATTTTTATCAAATTTCACTATAAAGTGAAATGCTATCATAAAATTATAAATTCATTAGAAACATATTAAACATGATTTTTGAGAACTAATATATAGAGGTTCCAATAGTATCCCCCTTTTTAATGATCACAAATCATGAATTTTTTTAAACCATGTATGAGATAAACTTAGATATACAGAAATGAATTTAAAGGATTATAGTCTGCTTGAAATTTCAAATGTCAAATGTGATATAAAAAAAGAAAATGGTATCAAAGGTAAATAAATGTATTATAAAAGATAAATTTATTAACAGTTTATCAAAGGTATGGAATCAAATGATAAAATTTATAAAAATTATTTGTAGCAAAGAATAACATCAAAATAAATGTTCTGTCAAAGAAACAAGTAGGTTAAGGACATTTAAATGAGTAAGGTATCATAGATAAAATCAATAGAAAATGTAACATATCAAAGGATATATAAATTTCGCATCAAAGAATAAGATATTATGGGTCAAAATAATATAAAAGTTAAATTAATTCAGTATAAAAAAAGGTAAGAAGTATGGTATAATATGAAAAATATATTAGAATGGGTACTAAATGACATTACAATTATCCCCCTTTCGCAATAAAAAAAGTAAAATAAGAAATATTAAGTCAAGGAGATAAATAATAAGTATCAAATAGAAATATAGTATCAAATGGTAACTTGACAAAGATATAAAGAATAAGATAGATATTCTATTAAGCACAAAAATTTATGATATTACATCCCCAAAATATATAGAGAATAATAAAACACAAATCACTATTAAATACTAATGTCAATTAGAGTCACTATCAACTCTAGAGGAATGATTAGTAGGTCCCCTTCCATTATCATAAGTAGGAGGGATAAATGAAAAAGAGGCGGATGTAGTGGAAATTCTTGGACATAATAAAAGAGGCTGAGGAATCCCTTTGATAATGAATTTCCAAAGACAACGAATATATTCCATGGGAGACAAAGTGAAGGTCTTGTACTGAGTAGGTAAAAGGTCTAAAGAAGGAAAATTGGTGAAGAATGTCATGGGTATGACCTATAAGGACCCAGCCTTAAAATATTACATAATCTTGAATTAAATTAATAATTTACATTGGGGATTTTTAAGGTTTAGAGTTTTAGAGAATAAATCCATAACTATTAAATTACATCTCAACAATTACAAATTAGACACTTCTACTCAATTTTAATTTTTTTCATAAAATAAAAACTCTTGAAAAAAAGAGATTCTTGTCTAATTCCATGTTTTAGACAGAAAGACTTTTCCTTGATCCCATCCTTGACCCTATTCATCTTTAAGTCCCAGGAAAAACATTTCAAAACTTGGTATGATCATTAAAATATCAGTAAGGGTTATAAAACAACGAAATGAAACATTAACCCATAAATAAATACAAATCAATGAAACCATAGTTTTCATTCATAACATACCTCATGAAATCATAAGATTTATGAATAACACATAGAAATCATAAATCATAAAGGTAAATTATGGAATCCATATCATAATTACATTTTAGCTATCATATCTACATAGAGAGTCACATTTGGAATACCCATCACAGTATATTCCCTAAATCTCTTAAGAGAAACATTCACGTTTACTTCCGTTAGGCTACCCAATGCATTGGAGAGCTATCTCAGACTCACCCGCCCTAGGTTTATAACATAACCACTTGTATATGTAAAAATTTCCCAAGAACCATAACATAATTATGACACATAAAACAATCTTAAAGGAAATATAACATTTCCACAATACAATAAAAATATATCGGTTCATGATATTTACATAATCAATCCAATTTAAAAGAGACATTTAAAACATTTAAAAAGAATTTTTTTGAATCACTGTGTCCCATACCACTTTGAAGCTTTTGAAAAAAATGTTAATTTAAAAACATTCATGTAAATATAAATAAATCCTTAAAACCATTTTTAAAACATGTACATTAATGTGAAATACTTAGAGGAATATATCTTTAAAACATTTAAAATGATATTTTAGTTAAAGAGTTCCTAACTAAATGAGAGACACTTGAATATAAATAATTGAGTAATAACATTAATCAAAGCTTATAATATCATTAGAATAAGGAGATTCATGATATAATACTTCAAAGGGAATTATATACACCATATAAAAGTGAATTGGTTCATAACAACAATAAAGACTCAATGGAATGTAAATTGAGACGAGATCCCTTATAAAGACAATTTCCTTAGATTAAGGAAAAATCAATGACATAATTATGTCTGACAAACATAAATAGACCCAATAAAAGTGTATATTAAGTTTAAAATAATAAAAGTTAATTCACACATATTTATAGCATGAAATAATCAAGAATTACAAGTTTAACCGAGAGAATTGAAATTGGGTAAAGAAGTTCCCTTACAGAAATTCGACAGCCTAACGACGTCACTTTAAAATTAAGAAAATGAGTTGATGAGAGATAAAAGGGTATCTTATCACTTGTACATAAAATTTACAACAACAAGGATATATAAGAACATATCCCAACATATGAAGATTTAAATTAAAAGACATAACAAAAAAAAGTCTTTTAAAAAGTGGAGGGTGAAAGGTTCCCTTACCGATTTCGTAACTTACGAAACATACATCCCATGAAAGAAGGATCATAAAATAAAGATATAAATAACCATAAATTAAAGTATATTAAAAAAATAATACAATTATGGGTAGTATATACACCATACAAAAGGAAATATTGACAAATATAGCATGAGTCTCACAGGAATAAAAAGTGAGATGAAAACCCATCACCTCATTGTAATCAATCGAGTCATAAGACCAAAAGTTAATAACAAAAAAATTATTCACATAATACCATGAATATAAAGATAATAATGATAAAATATATAAAATGGTAGTAAAAAGTATACCACATGCAAGAAATAAGTGGCAAACAATGGAAATATCACGGAATTAAAAGTGAGATAAGAAGCCCCTTACCTCGTGTCTCACTTGACCCGTTCATTCTTTAATCTCCTGAATAATAAAATAAAGTTAATTTCTACCTTATTAAGAATATTTTTAATTTTTATTATTCCTTTTATATCACTTATTACCATGTTATAAAAATTATGAATTCATTTAAGTTAATAATGGACTTTTGGTTGATATTTGGCACTTGAGTCAAAAATAAACTTCTTATAATTTTAAGTTGTTCATATGGTCAAAATTAAATTATCTACAAAATTATATTAATGATTTAGATATGATATATATAATATATATCTATTATATATATATATATATATTTATAATAGTATATAACATTTGGAGATAAGAAATGAAATGCACCGTTCCTGGAGAGGGTAAGACGTACGTACGCATGAAAGGTACTTTCATTTCTATTTGGAATTTTAATGGAATGAAAACTTAATGATGAATAGGTATATTATAATTCCAATATTTTATCATATATAATTTCAGTAACATTATCCTTTATACATTCGACGTATGGTATGAACGAGTAATATCACTTTGAGGGGGCAGTAGTCCACACTTCCTCAAATGAAATCATCACCTTTACCCATTATGGAAGCCATAAAGGTATGATATAAATGAAAAATAAATAATAATAGAGAAAAAATAAACATAATATATATCATAAATAAATATAGTGATATCATAATGTCCACCATAAGTGGTGGTAGGAGAAAATTGAACAATCATCGTTTTGTGAGGCGTAAGTTTTCCGTCTACAGAAACATTATGTTCTTTACCCATTAGACGGAGGTTTGTGTAAGTGTAGTTATAATAATTATCATAAAAAAACCTAGTATATTTTGGATAATTGTGTTGTTATAAAATAATGGAATAAAAAGATTTTAGGGGGTTGGAGAAGGAAAATATAACAAAATAACTTAAGAGAAGATGTTACCTTTAAATCAGATAAATTTCTTGGGTTTGAACCAAAAGGGTTTCTTGAAGTGCCTTCTGACTAAGGTAAGGCTTTTAGTTGGAAGAGAGGGATGTTGGAAGATTATTTGTGCAGGGGTTGTACAATACAAGGGGCTTGAGAGGTGTGAGTAATGAGTTATAGGTGATGGCTTTTTATAAGGGGGAGGAGGGGCTCTTTAGGAAAGATTGAAAATATTATTTTGTTATATAATGATTTACGATTTATAAAGATTAAAAACTAATTAAAGTAGAAGATAAAAAGACTATTGTTCGAAATAAAATCATCCAATAATAATTGGATTGGTTTTGGATGTTTTTTTTAATCTTTATAATCGTATTTATTTAAATCATTCATTAATGAGGAAAACACTACATCATTATTGTGTCATAATTTTTTTTATTTATTTGATATCTAAAAATTATAAAAAAATACCATGATGTAGGGAATCTTTTTATATTTATAATGAATATTTATAGTCAAATATATGAATTTTATAACCCTACAATAAAATTGTTTTAGAAAAACAATATTTGTTTATGTTTTTTTTATTTTTTAATTTAAATAAAAAGTTATTAATATCATTATCTTATCCAAGTAGAAAAATAATATATGTCAGATTTTTTTAAATTCAATCCACATAAGTATTAAAATTTCATTAAAATGAAAAGGTCAGCCTTTTAACTACTACTTAGTGTTTCCACTATTCATCAAAAATTGAAATTTTTCAGAAAAATACCAAATATTCAGCCTAATATTTATTTGATATTATGAATTAAAAAATGAAGTCTATTTTAACAATTTCAAAACATAGAAGTTGCATTAATTAATTTTAAATTTATTCCCTTTGTCAAAACAAAAAGCCTCTTCTCAAGAAATAATAACTATCAAAAGATTGACAGTTGTTTATATCCAATTTCAAAGTGAAATTACTTCCAATAACCAAAATTGGATTAATTGGTAAAAATATAATCTTATTACACTTTAAAACCAATTAAAAATATAATATAACCATATAAATAAATTATATTAAAAGGTAGTTTTGAATTAAAATATAGTATTTTTCACAATTCATAAAAAAATGAATTTTATCAGAAAAATACCAAATATTTAACAAAAGTATATTTTGAGTTCCCTATTCTAAAGAAGAATTTTATTTTTTCAAATATAATATATAAAAGTGAAAAAAACTAGATTTAAAAAGTGTTCACCATTAAAAGGCGGTAAAACGACCTTTTAAAGAATATTAGAGTGTTTCTTGCTTAATATTGGATTCATTCTCATTTTAAGCCTCTAAAATTTATTGGGTAAATGCAAAAACATTTAAGAAACATATTTAATCATAAAATGGTTATTTTTGTTCATTCCCGCAAATACAAAGGCTATGTGTTAACTACTATTTAAAATAATAATATTATATTAATATTTTTTAGTATAAATCAACATTGTGTGCAACGTAAGTTTTCAATGAAACCTGTTCTTGCGTATTAGGTATGTCATCGAACATAGCCTCCTATTTAAAGTAAAATTAATATTTAATTCACAAATTTTAATAAATATAAAAAATTTATATTCTTTATTTAACTAGGATGTTACATCCTTCCCCCCGTTTGAGAATTACATCCTCGCAATTTTAAAATTGGGCTTGGTAACTTCCTTGAAAGTCCCACATCGGAAAAAAAAGTCCATAAAAATATTACTTTAAAATAAAGAAAGATAAATAAAAAGGTCACCTAAGATAGCCTATACTAGGATTCCATGTAGGAAAACATGGATATATAAGAGAAACGAACCATCAAGGATTGATGGAGAGTGGTAGAAAACACGATTAGGAGAAAGTTAACAACCAGAAAATCACAAAATTGTGATGGGTTAAATAGTCTTTGATTCCCCAGTAGCAAAAGTTAACAAAAAATGTTTTTGTTTTAAGTTACTTTTCATAATGTTGAAGAATTTATTTATGATATTAACAAAAAACATAAGGAAACATACTTACTTGTCATGTATACTTTCAACCTTTACTAAATTTCTTCCACAAACTCATCTTATATCCAAATGATGAGTATTAAAACTGACTTAGTCACATTAAAAGTTCTAGAATAAACTTCCAGAGTATCAGATAATCCACAAAAGATGAACTATATATTTCCCTTGTCTTTAGACATAAAACAAAACCAAAACGTTTACTACAAGATCAGATAATCCTTCAAAAAATGATAATACTTTATAAAAATAAATA
The DNA here is from genome assembly GCA_963277665.1 of Viscum album. Classification (NCBI taxonomy): domain Eukaryota; kingdom Viridiplantae; phylum Streptophyta; class Magnoliopsida; order Santalales; family Viscaceae; genus Viscum; species Viscum album. The sequence goes on along the minus strand of OY728159.1, from coordinate 2,055,772,616 downwards.
CTACTCTTAGTCTCCAAAATTCGACAAAGAATACACAAAGTTCAACAAAGACCATTCAGTAAACAAATGTCCTTAAAATTCTTCAAAGTAACCCAAACTAAGATTGTAACCCAAAACTCAAAAGGATTTAATCACATAGTCTTCCATGATAAATCTTAATATTTATCTCCAACTAACATACACTACTCTTAAAGTCTCATACTGAAGTGTAATTAACCTAATCACATATTCTCTTTGATAGGTTAATAATTGCCACAAATACCCAAAATCTCCATATGTCCACAATAAAAAACATAGATTCTTCCAAAATAAAATTTCAACCATTACTACACAAATGAGATCCCATAGTATTCTATTTCCCTTAAGCATATAATGTTCCAAAAGATCAAACGTCTTATAAAATAACCTCTATCACTTAATCGCCAAATCATTTTCCTATATTAAGGGTATCCATTTTATAAAACATAATTTCCCAAAATCAACTTATTTTTGATCCATAAAATTTTTTAACTAAAAAGAATATGTCATACTAATGAGGGAATTCATGTAGTCTAGTTTTAGGTGATAAATCTCAATCGCACTTTGGTTGTGGGTTCGATTCCCGCATCTTTGTCCGATGCGAGGGGTTTTCATCCGGTCCGTGTGTTCTCTTTTTTATAAAACTCAAAAATAAACCTAACATGTTTTTCCCTCAAAGGTTTTCTTATACCATTCATTTTCATACCAACACATTAATACCTCAACATTTTAATTCATGAATCCATACAAATATATATATTTTCCTTTTTTTATTTCACCTCAATATGATAAAATAAAAATATTCCCAACAGAAAGAACATCATACATTGATCAGGGTGTCCATATGGTTTCATCACCATCTTGTTCACATTGGTAGAAGGTCCATGCATTGCAAAAATGATTTAGAGATCCTTAAAAATCATTTTCTTACTTCATCCAAATACACCTTGTACAAATTGGGTCATATGGGTGTTCACAGAAAAATAGTTTGAAAAAATAATCATGTATAACATATAATTTCAAAACATCTGATAAAACTTGCTTTTTATAAAATAGTCCAACTGAGTTTGACTTGAAACTTTCAATCCATGTTTCTTTTAAAATATCATAAGTATGTGCTGAAATAATATAATTTAAAAGAAAATATAGATAGGCTGTGCAATGGTCTCATTCTTCATCGCTTTTTTCAAAATCATAATATGCTACAAAATGTTGTGAAAAGGTAAAATATTTAAAAATGCCTTGATAATATTTACCTTTCTTAAAAATATGAGAATATTGTGAAAATAGGATTTGATTAAATACAACCCATGATCCACGATGATATCAAGGTATAGTGGAGGTGTTTGATATCTCAAACAACTTATTGAAAGTGAGTTGTATGCTAGAAAAAGTTTCACACTCATCTGAATATGAATTTGCACTAATTATTGCAAGCATGTCATCAGGAAGAGATAGGAATGTTGTTTAAGATTCTCATACTTCTAATTTTAACTGAATTTCCTAGATCTAAAAAAGTTATAAAACAAATATTTAACTTAAAGAGTAGACATATATACTAACCTTGTGTCTAATAAAAACTTCTAATCCCTAAAGTTGTCTAAACCGACCTTTGATACCAACTATAAGGACCCAACCTTAAAACATTACATAATATTGAATTAAATTAATAATTCACATTGAGGATATTTACAGGTTTAGAGTTTTAGATAATTAGGCCATAACTATTACATTACATTTCAAAAATTACAAAGTAAACACTTCTACTTAGTTTTCATTTTTTTTTTCATAAAATAAAAACTCTTGAAAAAAAATTGTCATGTCTGGTTCCATGTTTTAGACATCATGACTTTTCCTTGAACCCATCCTTGACCCTATTCATCTTTAAGTCATGTGGAAAACATTTAAAAACTTAGGATGAGAATAAAAATCTCAGTAAGGGTTATAAAATATGGAAAGGATACATTGACCCATTAATAAATACAAATCAATGAAACCACACTTTTTAATCATAACATACCTCATGAAATCATAATATTTATTAATAACAAAAAGAAATCATAAATAATAAATGTAATTTATGGAATCCATATCATACTTACATTGTAGCTATTACAGCAACATAGAGAGTCACATTCAGAATACCCATCACATTATATTCCCTAAATCTTTTAGGAGAAACATTCATGTTTACCTTTGTCATGTTACCCAATGCATTGGAGAGATATCTCAGACTCACCCACCCTAGGTTTATCACGAAACCACCCGTATACATAAACATTTCCCAAGAACCATAACATAATTATGACAAATAAAAAAATATTATAGGAAATATAACATTTACACAATACAATAAAAAGATACCAGTTCAAGATATTGACATAATTAATCCAATTTAAAAGAGAATTTTAAAACATTTAAAAAGAATATTTTTCAATCAATGTGTCCCAGACCACTTTGAAGATTTTGAAAGAAATTTTAATTTCAAAACATTCATGTCTATATAAATAAATCCATAAAACCATTTTTAAAACATGTACATTGATGTGAAATATTTAGAATTATAAATCTTTAACCCATTTAAAACGATATTTTAGTTATAGAGTTCCCAACCAAATGAGAGATTATCGAATAAAAATAATTGAGTAATAAAATTAATAAAAGATTATAATATCATGAGAATAAATAGATTCATGATATAATATTTCAAAGGGCAGTATATACACCATATAAAAGTGAATAGGTGCATAACAACAATGAAGTCTAAATGGAATGTAAATTGAGATGAGATCGCTTATAAAGACGGTGTCCTTAGATTAAGGATAAATAAATGACATAATTATGTATGACAAACATAAAAACACCAAATATAAGTGAATATTAAGTGTAAAACAATAATAGGTAATTCACACATATTTATAGCATGAAATAATCAAGAAGTAGAAGTGTAACCCAAGAATTGAAATTGGGTAAAGAAGTTCCCTTATATAAATTTGAGAGCATAACGGCGTCATATTAAAATTCAGAAAATACGTTGATGAGAGAGAAAATGGTATATTATCACTTGGACATAATTTTTAAAAAAATAAGTACAAAAGAATATATCCCAACATAATAAGAAGTAACTAAAAAGCATAACAAAAAGAAGTCTTTTAAAAAGAGGAGGGTGAAGGGTTCCCTTACCGATTTGTTAACTTACAAAAAATACATCCCATGAAAGAAGGATCATAAAATAAAGATGAAAATACCCATAAATTAAAGTATATTACACAGGGAATATAGTCCTGGTAGGTACATACGCCACACAAAATGAAATAATGACAAATATAGCACGAATCTCATAGGAATAAAAAGTGATATGAAAACCCGTTACCTCATTGTAATCAATCAATTCATAAGACCAAAAGTTAGTAACCACCAAAATGATTCATGTAATTACATGAATATAAATAGAATCAAGATAATATATATGAATTGGTAGTGAAAAATACACCACATGCAAGAAATAAGTGGCGAACAATGGAAATATCACGGAATTAAAAGTGATATAAGAAACCCCTTACCTTGTGTTTGACTTAACCTGCTCATTTTTTAATCTTCTGAATAATAAACTAAATTTAATTTATACTTTTTTAAGAACATATTTCAATTTTATTATTCCTTTTATATAAATTATTACCATGTTATAAGTATTATTCAATCATTTATGTTAATAATGGTCGTTTGGTCGATATTTGGTAGTTGAGTCAAACATGAACTTCTTATAATTAAAAGTTGTTCATGTGGTCAAAATTTAATTATCTCCAAGATGATATTCATAATTTAGATATCATATATATCATATATTTTAAGTATATATATATATATATATATATAACAGTATATAATATCTGGAGATAAGAAATGAAATGCACCGTTCATGGAGACGGTAAGCCATATGTATGCATGAATGATACTTTCATTTCTATTTTTTATTTTAATGGAATGAATAATTAATTATACATAGGTATATTATAATTTCAGTATAATATCATATATAATTTCAGTAACTTCATCTTTTATACGTTCCAAGTATGGTATGAACGATTCATATCACTTTGAGGGGGCGGTAGTCCGCACTTTCTCATAATAGGTGGTAGGAGATAATTGAACAATCATCGTTTCGTGAGGCGTTAGTTTGCTGTCCACAGAAATATTATGTTCTTTATGCATTAGACGGAGGTGTGTGTAAGTGTAGTTAGAATAATTATCATAAAAATAACATTGTATATTTATTATACTGGTGTTGTTATAAAATATAGGAATAAAAAGGGTTTAGGGGGTTGGAGAAGGAAAATAAAACAAAAGAACTTAAGGGAATACATTACCTTTAAATCGGGTAACTCCCTTTGGTTTGAACCAAAAGGATTTCTTGAAGTGCCTTGTACCTAAGGTAAGGCTTCTAGGTAGAATAAATGGATGTTGGGACCTAATTTTAAAGATTTTGGACGATCCAAGGGAATTGAGAGGTGCGAGTAATGGGTTATAGGTGAGGGCTTTTTATAAGAGGGACGAGGGGATCTTTAGGAAAGCTTGAAAATATCATATTATTATATTATTATTTTCAATTTCTAAAGGTCCAAAACTCATTAATGTCAAATATAATATGACACTTTTTCGAAATAAAATCATCCAATAATAATTGGACAGGTTCTGGATATTGTTTTAATCTTTATAATCTTATTTATTTAAATCATTATTAATGTGTAAAACACTGCATCATTATTGTGTCATAAATAATTTTATTTATTTGATGTCTAAAAATTATAAAAAAAGTACCATGATGTAGGAAATATTTTTATTTTTCTAATTAATATTTATAGTCAAATATATCAATTATATAACCCACATTAATTTTTTTTAGAAAAGCAATACATGTTTATGATATTTTTATTTTTACATTAAATAAAAATTTATTAATATCATTATCTTACCCAAGTGGCTTCCAAAATCCAAAAGTCTCACCCAAGGATTTTATTGGTCGTCCATGACTCATACAATAAGATTAGGACAAGTGTTAAGGTAATTGTTTATTATTATAATATTGTTCTTACCTTGAATTGCCCTATTTACTTTTTAACTGCGGTAAATAATAGTCAAAAGTTACTATTCCCCAAAAAATTATTTTCATATTGTTGAACCAAATTTTACTTACTAATAACAAACATGTATGTAGGATTTTTAAAATTCAATTCAGAGAAGCGGTAAAATTTCATTTAAATGAAAAATTCATCTTTTTAACTACTACTCAGTGTTTTCACTATTCATAAAAAATTGGCGTTTTTCAGAAAAATACCAAACATTCAGACTAATCTATATTTGATAATACGAATTCAAAAATGATGTTTATTTTAAAAAATTTAAAAAAATAATTTGCATTAATTAATTTAAAATTTATTCCTGTTGTCAAAATAAAAAAACATGTTTTAAGTAATAATTACTATCAAAAGATTGACACTTGTTTATGTCTAATTTCAAAGTGAAATTGCTTCCAAAGAACAAAATTGGACTAAATAGTAATAATATAATCTAATTACACTTTAAAACTAATTAAAAAGTTAGCATAACCATATAAATAAATTATATTAAAAGGTTGTTTTGAATTAAAATACAGTATTTTTCACTATACATAAAAAAATGAATTTTATCAGAAAAATACCAAAAATTTACTCAAAGTATATTTTGATTTCTTGATTCTAAAGAAGAATTTTATTTTGTCAAATAGAATATATAAAAGTGAAAAAAACTAGAATTAAAAAGGCTTCTCCATCAAAAGGCGGTAAAACAACCTTTTAAAGAATATTAGAGTGTTTCATGCTTAATATTGGATTTATTCTCATTTTAAGCCTCTAAAATTTATTAAGTAAATGTAAAAAAATTTAGGAAACATATTTAATCATAATATGGTTAGTTTTGTGCATTCCCGCCAATAAAAATGCTATTCCTTAGCTACCATTTAAAATAATAATATTATATTAATATTTTTCAGTATAAATCAACTTTGTGTGCAATATAAGTTTTCAATGAAACCTGTTGTTGCGTATCAGGTATTCCGTTGAACATAAAATCCCCTTTAAAGTAAAATTAATATTTAATTAAATTTTTTTTAATAAATATTAAATATGTATATTCTTTATATACCTGGGATGTTACATCCTTCCCCCCTTTTGGAAATTTCATCCTCACAATTTTAAAATTGGGCTTGGTAACTTCCTTGAACGTCCTATCAAAAAATAAGTAATAAAAATATTACTTTAAAAGATAGAAAGAGAAATAAAAAGGTCACCTGAGATATCCCATACTAGGATTCCATTTTGGAATACATGGATATGGAAGAGAAACAAACCATTAATGTTTAATTGAGAGTGGTAGAAAACACGATTAGGAGAAAGTTAACCACTAGAAAATCACAAACTTGTGATGGGTTAAACAGTCTTTGATTTCCCAGAAGGAAAAGTTAATAGAAAATGTTTTTGTTTTATGTTACTTTTCATAAAGTTGATGAATTTATTTATGTACTTAACTAAAAACATAGGGAAACATTCTTACTTGTCATGTAGACTTTAATCCTTTTATAAATTTCTACCACAAACTCATATTTTCTCCCAATCATGAGTATTGAAACTGACTTAGTCACATTAAAAGTGCTATAATCAACTTCTTGAGTATCAGATAATCCAAAAAAGATGAACTATATATTTCACTTGTCTTTAGACATCAACCAAAAACAAAACGTTTAGTACAAGATCAGATAATATCCAAAAAAGGATAATACTTTATAAAAAGAAATACTACTCTTAATCCCCAAAATTCGACAAACAATTCCCAAATTTCGGAAAAGGCCATTCAATAAACAAATGCACTTAAAATTCTTCAAAGTAACTCAAACTAAGATTGTAACCCAAAACTCATAAGGATATAATCACATAGAATTCCATGATAAATCATTAACATTTACCTCCAAATAAAATTGACTACTCTTAAAGTCTCATTCTGAAGTGCATTTCACTTAATCACATATTCTCTATGATAGGTTAATAATTTCTATAAATAACCCTAATCGCCATATGACTAAAATAAAAAAAATTGATTCCCCCAAAATAAAATTTCAACCATTTATCCACAAATGAGATCCAATAGTATTCTGTTTCCCTTAAGCATATAATGTTCCAAAAGAACCAACATATTCTAAAATAACCATTATCACTTAATCACCAAATCATTTTCCTATATTAAGGGTATCTATTTTATAGAACATAAGTTCCCAAAATAAATGTTTTCCTGATCCATAAAATCATTTAACTAAAAATATTAAGTTATACTAACCAGGGACTTCACGTAGTCCAGTGGTAGGAGATAAATCTGAATCGCACTTTGGTTGTGGGTTCAATTCCCGCAACTTTGTCCGATGTGAGGGGTTTTCACACGGTCTGTGTGTTGTCCTTTTTATAAAATTAAAAAATAACCCTAACATGTTTAACCCTCAAAGGTTTTTTATACCTTCCATTTTCATACTAACACATTAAGACCTCAACATCTAAATTCATGAAGCCATATATATATATATATATATTGTCCTTTTTTTACAGCTCCATATGATAAAATAAAACTATTCCCAATAGAAAGAGAATCATACCTTGATCAGAGTGTCCATATGGTTTCATCATCATCTTGTTCATGTAGGTAGAAGGTCCATGTATTTCAAAAATGATTTATATATCCTTCCAAATCATTTCTGCCTTCATCCAAATACACCTTGTATAACTTGGGTCATATGGATGTTCACAGAAAAATAGTTTCCAAAAATAATCATGTATAACATATAATTTCAAAACATCTCATAAATATTTCTTTTTATAAAACATTCGGACTGAGTTTGATTTGAAACTTTCATTAAATGGTTGTTTTGAAATACCAAAAGTATGTATTGAAAGAAAACAATTTAAAAGAAAATATAAATATGTTGCACAAGGGTATCATTCTTCAACACCTTTTTCAAAATCATAATATGCTTCAAAATCTTGTGATAAGGTAGAATATTTGAAAATGCATTGATAATATTTACCTTTCTTGAAAATATGTGAATATTGTGAAAATAGGATTTGATTAAATACAACCCCTGATCCACTATGATATCAAGGTATACTGAAGGTGTTTAATATCTCAAACAACTTCTTGGAAGTGGGTTGTATTCTAGAAAAAGTTTCACAATAATCTAAACATGAATTTGCAATAATTATTGCAGGCATGTCATCAGGAAGAGATAGGAATGTTATCTGAGATCCTACTCCTTCCATTTGTAAATGACTTTCCTTGATTTAAAAAAGTTATAAAGAAAGGATTTAATTTAAATAGTAGACATAGAGAATAACCACGTGTCTAATAAAAACTCATAATCCCTAAAGTTATCTAAACCGACCTTTGATACCAACTATAAGGACCCATCCTTAAAACATTACATAATCTTGAATTAAATTAATAATTCACATTGAGGATATTTTCAAGTTTAGAGTTGTAGAGAATTAGTCCATAACGAACACATTACATCTCGAAAATTACAAAGTAGACACTTATACTAAGTTTCTATTTTCTTCATAAAATAAAAACTCTTGAAAAAAAGATTTATGACTAGTTCCATGTTTTAGATAGAATGACTTTTCCTTGATCCAATCCTTGACCCTATTCATCTTTAAGTCCTGTGAAAAACATTTGAAAACTTGGTATGAGAATAAAAATCTCAGTAAGGGTTATAAAATAATTAAAGGAAGCATTAACCCATTAATAAATACAAATCAACGAAACCATACTTTTCAATCATAACATACCTCATGAAATCAGAAGATTTATGAATGACACACAGAAATCATAAATAATGGAGGTAAATTATGGCATCCATATCATACTTACATTGTATCTATCACAGCTACATAGGGAGTCAAATTTAGAATACCCATCACAGTATATTTTCTCTAAATCTATTAGGAGAAACATTCATGTTTACCTCTGTCATGTTACCCAATGCATTAGAGAGCTATCCCGGGCTCACCCACCCTAGGTTTATCACGGAACCACCCGTATACGTAAACATTGCCCAAGAACCATAACATAATTATGACACATAAAACAATATTAACAAAAATATAAAATTTACACAATAAAATAAAAATATACCAGTTCAGGATATTGACATAATCAATCCAATTTAAAAGAGACATTTAAAACATTTAAAAAGAATATTTTTGAATCAATGTGTCCCACACCACTTTGAAGATTTTGAAAGAAATGTTAATTTCAAAACATTCATTTCCATATAAATAAATCCTTAAAACCATTTTTAAAACATGTAAATTAATGTAAAATATTTAGATATCATAAATATAATATATATCTAGTATATATATATATATATATTTATAACAGTACATAACATTTGGAGATAAGAAATGAAATGCACCTTTCATGGAGATGGTAAGCCGTACGTACGCATGAATGATACTTTCATTTCTATTTATTATTTTAATAGAATGAAAACTTAATGATACATAGGTATTTTATAAATCCAGTATAATTTGAGTAACACCATCCTTTATACATTCCACGTATGGTATGAACATGTCATATCACTTTGAGGGGGCGATAGTCTGCACTTCCTCAAATGAAATTATCGTGTTTACCGATTATGGAAACCATAAAGTTATGATATACATGTAAAATAAAGAATCATAGAGAAAACATAAACATAATATATATATCATATATAAATACAGTTCTATCATAATGTTCACCATAATAGGTGGTAGGAGATAGTTGAACAATCATCGTTTCACGAGGCGTTAGTTTGCCTTCCACAGAAACAATTTGTTCTTTACGCATTAGAGGGAGGTGTGTGTACGTGTAGTTTGAATCCTTATCATCACAACAACAAAGTATATTAAGGATAATAGTGTTTTTATAAAATAAAAGAATAATAAGAGTTTAGGGGGTTGGAGAAGGAAAATAAAACAAAAGAACTTAAGAGAATACATTTACTTTAAATCAGGTAACTCTCTTTGGTTTGAACCAAAAGGGTTTCTTGAAGTGCCTTTTGACTAAGGTAATTCATCTAGGTGTAAGAGAGAGATTTTGGGAGATTATTTGGGCAGAGGTTGGATGATACAAGAGATTTTAGAGGTGTGAGTAATGGTTTAGAGGTGGGTGATTTTTATAAGGGGGAGGAGGGGCTCTTTAAGAAAGCTTTAAAATATTATTTTATTATATAATGATTTTCGGTTTATAAAGGTCCATAACTCATTAAAGTAGAAGATAAGATGGATCTTGTTATAAATAAAATCATCCAATAATAATTGGACAGTTTTTGGATTTTTTTTAAATCTTTATAATCTTATTTATTTAAATAATTCATTAATGTGGTAAACATTGCATCATTATTGTGTCATAAATAATTTTATTTATTTGGTGTCTCAAAATTATAAAAAAATACCACGATTTATGAAATATTTTTGGATATCTAATGAATATTTATATTCAAATATATCAATTATATAACCCCACATTAAAATTGTTTTAGAAAAATAATACATGTTTATGATATTTTTATTTTTTACTTTAAATAAAAAGTTATTAATATCATTATCTTACCCAAGTGGATTTCAAAGGCCAAAAGTCTCACCCAAGTATTTTATTGGTCGGACATGACTCATCCAATAAGGTTATGACAAGTGTTAAGGTAATTTTATATAAATATAATATTGTTTTTACCTTGAATTACCCTATTTACCTTTAACCGCGGTACATAATAGTCAAAAGTTACAATTCAATAAAAATTATTCTCATCTTATTGAACAATATTTTACTTAATAATAACAAACATGCATGTTAAATTTTCAAAATTAAATTCATAGAAGTGGTAAAATTACATTTAAATGAAAAATTCATCTTTTTAACTACTACTTAGTGTTTTCACTATTCATCAAAAATTGATGTTTTTTAGAAAAATACCAAAAATTCATCCTAAGATATATTTGATATTCTGAATTCAAAAATGATGTCTATTTTACCAAATTAAAAACATATAATTTTCATTAATTAACTTAAAATTTATTCCCTTTGTCAAAACAAAAAACGTGTTTTTAAGAAATAATAACTCTCAAAAGATTGACACTTGTTTATGTCCAATTTCAAAGTGAAATTACTGAAAAAGACCAAAATTAGATTAAATAGTAAAAATATAATCTAATTATGGTTTAAAACAAATTAAATAGATGATATAACCATTTAAATAAATTTTATTAAAATGCAGTTTTGAATTAAAATACAGTATTTTTCACTATTCATAAAAAATGAATTTTATCAGAAAAATACCAAAAATTTACCTAAAGTATATTTTGATGTCCCGATTATAAGAAAGAATTTTATTTTGTCAAATAGAACATATAGAAGTGAAAAAAACTTGATTTAAAAAGGGTTCTCCATCAAAAGGTTTTAAAACGACATTTTAAAGAATATTAGAGAGTTTCATGTTAATATTGGATTCATTCTCATTTTAAGCCTCTTAAAATTATTGGGTAAATGTAAAAATATTTAAGAAACATATTTAATCATAATATGGTTAGTTTTGTTAAATCCCACCAATACAATGACTATGCGTTAACTACCATTTAAAATAATAATATTATATTAATATTTTTTAGTATAAATCAACGTTGTGTGCAACATAAGTTTTAAATGAAACATTTTGTTGCGTATCAGGTATCTCATCGAACATAGAATCCCCTTAAAATTATAATTAATATTTAATTCACAAATTTTAATAAATATGAAAAAGTTATATTTTTTATTTACTTGGGATGTTACATGACCTATGAATCAACCCCTACAATGTCATATTTCTATAGAAATGGATTCATAATTTTTAAAAAATACATGATAATATTTACTACTCTCTCAATTACATTAAAAAATATTTCTTTTCCTCCATAAATACATAAACTGGGTTTCCAAAACATTCAACTAGTCGACCTATTCCTTGAAATCCCTAATGATTGGTGGCATCCTAAGATTATCAGCTAAAGACATAAAATGATAATTTAGATAATGTTTGGTATAATCTCTATTAAGGTAATATTTAATGGATATGGTGATGGTTTCCCTATCATTTATTTCCTTATTTCAACATTTCCTTTATAGTTTTTAGATATCCTCACCATATTGATGAATCAACCTCAGATCCTCCTGATGAGTAGCATGAAAATCTCCGAAAATAGCATGAAGATCTTCTCAAACTATAGACTAGATGAACTCGACATCCATTGAAACTCAGGGAGGTGGATTAGAAGGAGTAGAATCCACTGATGGTAAACTCTCCTACCTCTCCATCATAACTAATTGGCTGGTAGAAAAGTAATATTTCACCTCTTACATTACTGATATCATTATATCCATCTCACTGACTAACCTTATAATCTCAAATTTGGCTTCCTGAATGTGATGATTCATCTTTTGTTGGATATGACATACCGCAATATCAAAAAGGTTCCTAGAATCATTCTCAGTCAGCTGAGTGACCGGAGGTTCCCCAAGCCTAAAAAATCTTCCAAATTCTGAAAGAAACCTCTTTATAAAATACTCTAAGTCTTCCTTATAAATATAATCTAAAATTACTTGTGCAGTAGGTTGAGGTACAATATCCTTTGTTAGGTATGTTTTTACAGTAGGTACATCTGAACCAAAAGTTCGAAGCTGAGCCAATGATACCTTTGGATCTTTCACAACTCTAGTAGATACAATAGTTATACTAGGTCCACCCTCATATATGAATTTTCATATTCTAAACAAGAAATTTTAAATTATAGGAAGTCTCCCCCTTATAAGATTTTACCCTCTTCCTAAGAATCTCCAGGATTTTTAAAAACTTCATCATCAACATCTTTTCACTCTAAATACTCCAAACCAAGAAGAATATATCCTAGTAATTTCTCCCATTCAACATGAGTAGCAGAAACTATGATAGAACTAGGGGATTTCACCCCCTCAAATGCAACATTGGTCTCTCCCCTATAAGAAAAAAACATCTTCAACTGGGTGCTCTAAAAAACATACCTCTAATGGATCATATCTAACTAAAGTATGTATATCAACTAGAGCAAGAGTAGGTGATCTAAGAATCTCCATATACCTAGCTAAAGTAGTAAAACCATAAGGGGATGAATGAGGTGTCTCAATCCTAAAAACATTACCATCATGATCAGGTCCTCCACCATCACTACTCCCATACTCATCACCCCCTCAATTTCCACTATCATTTCCATCTTCTCCATTTTACTCATCAGAAACATCAAAAACCTCTTTAGAATATCTATAGTAGGAACTTGTAATCCTCTCATATTAGGAATAATCCGTCCCATCATTATAACTATCCCTTTATATTAACAAAATTTCTCTATCAGGGAGATATGCAAGTGGACTCATAGGTCAAAAATCTATAGAAGGGTTCTTTGGGATCCCTAGGTCACTGCCCTCATCAACTGAGGTAGCCACCTCCTCATCAACAACAACTTACTCTTATTCTTCCTCATTAGAGTATATTACTATGTTATCTAGATCCAAGCTAGGATCCACTAAAATCTTGGCTCAATTAAGATTATCCATGGGATTAAAATCCTTATAGATCTTGTCATTTTCTATAACCCATTTCTTTATCTTAGGGTTACAACTCAAGCTTATCCTTTTATTAATAAATTTAGTTAGAAAAAAACCACCACATTTAACCGTATCTTCTTCCTCTATATCAACAAAAAAATTTGTGTCTAACATAGAAAAAAATTAGGATAAGTTAAAGAGTTGGATCTAGAGGATTACTTACACATATCCCTCATGTGCACCATAATTGCACCATAATTTTTCTGGTATATCAAGGTATTGTAGTCCCCTTTTTTGAGATATAAAAAGTTATGAAAAAACATAAATAGAATATTATATTCACCATATAAATTTTTATAAGTGTGTACTCTTGAAGTTCCATAACCTCTCAACTCCATCAAGGTATTTAAGTAACTAAAAAATTTAGATTCACTGGGTATCATTCCCTGATAATCTTCAAACACACCTCTATGTGGAACATTCAAACATTTTACCCATTACTTTTATGAAAAGGTGAACTCTATACTATAAATCATGATTCAAATATTATCTTTCTTCTTCCCAAAATAGAACTTGGAATATTGATAAAACTGATGAACTATCCTAGGATAGAATGGTTGGTCATTTCAAGAGAACTAGTATACCCATCATTAGTCATGGATCACATTTAGAACTAATGAATTACTAGAAATAAAACACTTTTCATCCACCATTTTTTTAGAAAAAAATACATGATTGAATAAATGATGGTTCCCTAGTTTAAAAGTTGCTCGACTCAGTTCTTCTTTTTACCTCTTAGTTGGTTGTGATTCCTCAAGAGATGACACAGAAGCGTGATTAATCCTCACCACTACAACAAAACAAAGACTGATGTAGGGGGTAAGAAATAAGAAAGTCAGGAATGAAAAGGATAGTGAAACAAATGAAATGATGTTGGAGTGAGTGATTGTGACACTTTTTCAAACCTTAAAATCTTGATATTTAATTTAGGGATTTGAAATCATACAATATAATAAAAAGGAAAAAACCGTGAGGACCTAGAATTTTATCAAAGAAAATATCCTTTCTTATTCCATGTTTTATAAAGAACATACATCACATAGAGAACCCAATAAAAACTTTATCCTCATAAATGAATAATGATACATTGTTACGGAAAGAAACCAATAAGAATTCCATATATTATAGTGGGACAATAAATAGGAAAGAAGATAATAAGAATATGAATATGTGGATCTCCTCAACCCAAAATAATGGCTGCAATCACAAAAAAATTGGTAGAAATAATACATAATGTCAATAAAAAAATATTCATTTAAAAGTTGAAAGTATATATATCCTTAAAATAAAATATAAGTGACTGAAGATTATAATAATATTTATTTATAGGTAGTAGTTAACCGTTATTATTGTTAGAAATATGACTATTTGAATAGTAAAACAGCCATCAGAATAGTAATGTGACTATCAAGAATAATAATCTAGACATTAGAATAGTAACCTTACCTATGGGAGTATAAATAAAATTTAGGTATCTTATAAATGAAAATATGATATATTAAAACTGATAAATTAATTGTTGGTATTTTTGTGAAACATAAATATTTATTTATAATTTGATAATTAACATATTGATTTAAAAGTTAATTTATTTTAATAAAATAGATTTATAAATTCATATTTTGTTGGATTATAATTATATGATAATTTTATGAGGCCTTAATTAATTTTTCAAAGTGTCATAAAATCGGTTATAATATTAAAATTGGTATTTTTTGAATAAATGATAGTTTAATTTAAAGATTAAAATTTTAATATTTAAATTTTTTTTATAAAATGGAGTCCATTTTTTAAATCAAAAATGGTTGGGGTATTTTTTGGACTTTTCTAAAATAGTTGGATTTTTGGTGAATAGTGAAATATAATAATTTATGGTATTTAAAAAAATTCATGACTTATTGAGTCATGGATGATGTATGGATGAGGTAATATCCCATTATATCGAACTATAAAAAAACAATTACTATATTTTTTCTTTTTAATCAACACTATTGATAGTCTTGATCCAAAATTATAAACAAATGAGTAAAATAATCAAAAACACCCCTCTCCCCCAACTATAAATACCACATATTAGTACCCCTTCTCCCCACACATTCCAAACGTCATAGCTTCTCTAAAATCTACCCAGTTCCTATAAAAATCCTCTTCCCCATTTCCATGATCTTATAGTATCAATAAAATATAAAATCCAAGTGCATTAATGAGGTTCTCAATGAGAAGATATTCAAAATGTAAAATCCTCCCTCATCTCTTTTAATTTATTTATTTTTCTTATTCTCCTCTAACCTCCCCTATAAAAAACATAATGATAAGTCTATTATCATATATATATTTTAATTTTATTATTTCAATAGAATATCCATCATTAAAACTTTTCTCTTCTCATTTTTTAATAAAAATAGAAAACACCAACTTTGATGTGCCGATTCACCGCCTTCATAGACGATGAGTTTTATCTTTTAATTAATAGCTTAATGGCTAGTGTTAAATCCATTATAATGGTTAAAAAATATTTTAAAATTTATATTATAACATTTTCATGTTTTGTAACTAATATATATGCCTAATATTAAATAATTAAAAAAACGAGTTCTTGATGATAAAAAAACCACCAAAATAAAACAAACTTTTATCATTAAAATTATATTTAATGATTCATCCTACCACCAAAAAAAAATGTTATATGGGACCATTTAAAGTTATAAAGGTGAATTAATATCATATAATTCCACTTCTAGTATTTTTCTTCCATTTGAAAAGAACTCCTGTAATAAAACTCAAGGGATCCGATCATAAAATCATGAAATGAATGCACCCATGACAATAGAATTAAACAATATAAACCATAAAAATGTTCATAAATGAACCTAATAAAATTGTAATAAATCAAATATATGTTTAATATGTTCTGAGTTAAATTATTAATGAATATAATTTAATTATTCAGTACATTAAGTGCAAGTGCATGACACTTTTGGACATAAGGTAAGGGATCTCTCAAAACCTTCAAATTTCTTTGGGCTACAATTTTTATATCTTTAAACCAATGTATTTATTATATATTATTATATAAATATTCAAAATTATTTGTATATTATCCAGAATTATGTTTCTAGATAAATTCATCCCTCTTTAATGGGGAAATACATTTTTTAAATAGTTCCCCCTTATCAATCCCTTTCGATATGAAAACCCAATTAAAGGGTACTTTCCAATTTCTAACCCATTTTAAAGTACACCCTATAAAATATTTCAAGACACTAGTATTTTTCCAAAATCACTTATTTTGTCATGTAAATATGAATTAGTTCATTTTGGGTTTTATAACAACAATTATTCCTTTGTCCTCTTTTAATAATCCTTATTATTTTCCTTAAACAGTACTAAAGTGTCTCATTTATAATGTTTCTTAAAAACTCATTTTCCATGTTTTAACTTAAGTTAGAAATCCTTTATCATGATCTATTCCTATTTTCCACTATTAATGTATAATTATTATTTAAATCTATTCCTTCACAAACCCCATTATGATATTCTCGTAGGTTATTCCTTATGACATGATTATGATACCCAATTCATTCTATGGGTAACCCTTGTGTTTATACCTTATGTTTGATTCTTCATGTGGAACATTTATGAATGGACATGTTATTATGGGTTCCATGATATAGTTCTCTAATTAATTATGTAATTTTTAGTCTCATGATATGTCATTTATGGTATTAGGTAGTAAAACCTAATCCATTATGGGACATTTTCCACCATATGATATAGTATTAAAAATTATCCCTGACTCATTTTTATGTCATGTTGTATATTGTTTCCATATTACTATGTTACCATGGTCATATGACTCCATGTTCTATATATAAATCTTCCATATATTTATTCATGTGTTGTTAATTTTTATATCATCATGCTATTCCTTTTAACTCATGTGAATGATTTATTCCCATGTTTATTCCCTTAAATGGATTTTTTAGCTCATCCATTTATTCATGTATTTCCCAAATTATCTTATGCATATTTAAGAGTTAAAATCAAGTTAGGATCTTATTATAGAGATTAAACAATAGATCATTTTATTTTGGTTTCATGCTTTCTAATTATGTACCTAGTATTACAAAGACACAGAAATTTACGACCCTTGGTTTGAATGTGATGGTAAATTATACTTAAAGTCATGTAATGATATACATAAAAGGATAGGGTATCTATAGATTGTATCAATGAATTGTCTAGTTTTTTTGTTGATTAAGACTAAAAAAACTAGTAAGAACCCTAGGGATAATTCTATCCCCATGTATAATCTATAATGAAAATTTGGGAATCACATGTTAGGATACACTTTTTATTTAAAATTTTTTCATTCTAGGTTAAAATTTTCCATTTTAGATTTCTATTAGCTGAGTATTAAATCCCCCCAATTATAATTTATTTTTCTTAGTTAATTTTTAGAAGTAGGGGAACCCATGCCGACAGCGAATCTTATAGGAAATGTGATGATTTCTTTAATGATATCCCAAATCTGTTGGGAATGGGAAGTTAAAACTTCGTGGAAGTTCTAGAACAACTGGATCAAGTTATAAATAATAACTTGAATCATGTGTGACACCCTATTTCTCATAAGAAAGAGAAATTTTTTAGATGAGTCCTTTATATGACAAAGGTATCCTATATTTAGTGGATATTTGGATCCCCTCATTATAAAAAAATGGATTAACTCCATTGAGAAGATATTCTCCATCCTTAAATTCTCATAAGAAGATAATGTTATACTACTGGTTTATATTTTTGATGGGGAAGAATATAAGTGATGGAAACTGATAAAAAACACAATGTATAAGGATGGAATTGATTCCATGGATTGGGTAGCATTCAAAAAAATATTTTTCAATTAATATATTCCCCTAACAATCCATCTTAATATGGAAAGGGAGTTCCTTGGACTCAAGAAAATGAAAGATTAGTCTTTTAGGGTGTATAAGAAAAACATTATAATTATTGCATGATACGCCTCTGGATTTTTCATGAACATTGAAAGTAAGGTGGATCACTTATTTAGATAACTAAATTAGAGTCTATAAAAATTATTTGAGATTAGTTACTTTGATAGCTATGAGTATATTTTTCGTTTTTACCTTAGGGTTGAGATGAATATTCAAGACTCTCAGTGGTCGTGTGAGATTAGAGATAAAAAGAGGAAACAATGTTTAATATGGGAGGATCAACAGATAAATCCCATGATAAAAAAACTAACATCCCATGTGTAAAATGTGTGGGAGAAAGCATCATGGGAAATGTATAAAGTGAACCATGAGATACTTAAAATGTGGAAGATAGGGACATCGTGATAATTATTTCTAAAGGGATATAAAGAAGCCCAAATATATATAAGAAGATAGGAATGTTGAAATCAAAACTCATCCTACAATGCAGTGTTTCAACTACAAGAAACATGGTAATTATGTGATCTAATTTCCTAATATAAGAGAGGCAATCAACATCAATAAACTCCAAGGTAATAACTAAGGGAATGTTTTATCACTACTACTGAGGTGGAACCCAATAAGGATGCGGTGATAGGTATAATGGTTATTCATTCAAGAATAGAGAACATATTATTTTATTATTGTTCTAAATATTATTTCATATCTGGTAAGTTTAGTAGAACTATTGAAATTCCACCTAAAAATATAGAGTTTGAGTTATCCATGAGAATAGAATAGGGGGAAATTATGGAATCCTGAGAATATAAATCCTCCCCGGTTAATTTTTGTGGACTTAACCTTCCATCAATTATTGTCTTACTTCCTTTGGTGAAGTTTGATTCTATATTGGGAAAGGATTGACTATCTTTATACAAAGACAACATCAACTTTTGAGAACGGGATATCAATCTTCACATATCGAGGAAACCTCTAATTCAATACAAGTGT
This sequence comes from Viscum album, assembly GCA_963277665.1. Classification (NCBI taxonomy): domain Eukaryota; kingdom Viridiplantae; phylum Streptophyta; class Magnoliopsida; order Santalales; family Viscaceae; genus Viscum; species Viscum album. The sequence goes on along the minus strand of OY728159.1, from coordinate 2,055,752,919 downwards.
AAGTATGGGGATGAATATAATTTAGAATCATCATCTCAATTGTATATATTAATTCGTTATGAGAAATATTATCTATACACTACAATAAAAACCAGTTTTAGCGGCGATTTTGTGGCGGCGGTTCCCAAAACCGCCGCTAAATGTTTTCACCTAAAGGTTTCGCGGTGGTTTTTAATAAACCGCCGCGAAACACATAATTTTTTTTTTAAAATCCCGACCCTTCCCTACCCCCACCCGGCCATTTCCCCAAACCCTCGCGACCCTCGCGCCCTCCCTTCTTCCCCTAACCCCCCCTGGCGACCCGCGACCCCCAACCGTCCGGTGACCCTGTGACCTCCGTCTCCAGCGACCCCGCGACCCGCGACCTCCATCTCCGGAGACCTCGCGACTAGCATCTCTGGCAGACCCCACGACCAGAGACCCCAGTGACCCGCGACCCCCCTTCTCCCGGCAACCCGAGGTGCTTAACCTAGTCTTGTATATATTCCTACTATCCACTTATTATTTCAGGCTATATGCTAATTTATTTTGAATTAATTTCTTCTCAGCATGTCTCTTAGTTAGCTTCGTTGTGCTGTTTTGTGAATTTGAAGGGAATCAATCTCATCCCTCATGGATAAATCCCACTGATTTTAGTCTTTAAAAATTCCCACATATTTTGGGATCTCAGGCTCTTCATCATCAAACCATCCAAAAAAAATATTATTCCTTAATCCCTGGATGTGTCTCACTCCTTAAAAATTTTGAAAGCTTTCGCTCTATGTCCAGAAAGAAACATATCCCACAATAACTATCTCTAGAGATTTATCATTTTACAGATACTCCACATTGAATCTCATGGAAGTGTAGTTATTCATACTTCCTCTATCAGGTGTTTAATGAATCAAAGTTCCAAATTCTATCAACTAACACTCAAGTGATCTAGTGTCACTTAGTAGAAATACACTCCCATCTTCTGACACATGATTCAAGGATCCACTTCCAGAAGTATATCTTCTAGAGTTCACTCTATGCTCATTTATATATTTGATGAGGTTACCTTTCTTCCCATAATTCCAACACATAGGACCACTCTCCACCAAACTGCTCCTACTCCTTATTCTCTTTAATTTTCCTTTATTACGACCCTTCTATAATATGGATCACCCCATTCATTTCACACTATATACATGTATAACATATCTAGATCTATTTCTATTGAATTTAAACATTCAGAATTAAATCCCCAATGTCCATAAACACATGTCATTATTTCTACTCAAGTTACTCATAGTGGTGATCATTTCATTCCAAGATTCAAGGGGTGATGATAGTAATAACAACACCCATTCCAGATCCTTTAAATCCACCTTAACTAACTCCAATTTAATTCTTATCATGTTGAAGTTGTTAATATGATTTACATTAAACTTCTCTTCTTACATACTCATTCCGAACGATTTCTTTAGTAAGAACATTTTATTTATCACCATGGGATAGACACAAACATGTTAGCAAAGATCTTCATAAGTTCTGAATTAGTGTCACTTACTAAATATTTTAAATTTATTATGATTGAATTAAGTATAATAGTTTGTGTTAAAGTTGTAAATTCATTTCTAAATAATTACTTAAAATTAAATGAGCTTAGGACTTGAAATATACATAAATGTTTGAATTAAAAATTGGACATATCCTTTGTATTATATCAAATCCAAATTTTATGGTTTGCATGATTTTTTTTAATATGAGTTGTTTGAAATATTGAAGAAATTTTTTTATATTACTAAACACAAAACATATTTAAGTGAAAATAACATACATCATTCATTAGTTTTTAAAAGAGATTTTAATGAGAACCCCACTATGAAAATCCAAGTGGATGAATTAAAATTGCACAACCTAATGATATAATGAATAAAAAAGGTCTCTCCAAATTCAAGGAACTAAGAAACACTATCAAATTCAAAGAGAGGTAAATTCAAATAGATACTGAAAAGATTGAAAAACACAAAGAGTGATGAAACATGACCAATTTTCATGAACTGACCTAGGCTACCCATAATCCGGGTACCCAAGCTAGCCTGCGATAAGTCTCAAAGGGTGTCATATAAGGGATAAATATTTCTAGTAATGTCGTTGTACTAATGGTATGGAAATCGTGTATCTTTGGTGTGTTCAATGACATCACTTTAAATGGGGTATTGTTTGAGGCAATATAAATGTGTGATCGAAAGTGTTATGATAAGTGTGTAACCTTATATTCTTACTGCTCCTCAATGAGGTGTTGATGCTGTCTCCTAAGGACCAGACTTGTTCGGTTTTTCTGGGCACGCTAAGTAAGTGGTAAATGTGATCAATGTATCATCTTTATTATATTATGAATACTTTATGATAAATGGGTCAACTTTATTATATTATGTTTCTGTAATCTTACACTATCGTATATATGAATCTATTTCTCTATTTAGTAGTAACTATGTGTTTTAATTTTTTTTATTATTGTGTAGGCACATTGTGATATACACGGATAAAAGCTGGATCACATTACTGAGGAACACACCTCAATATGTTAAGGGTTTGAATGAGTTTTTAGATTTTTCAATTTCTAATCGATCCGTTGAAGGTAGAATAAGATGTCCATGTCCTAAATGTAAATTTAGAACATGGTTGAAGAGATATGAAGTTTATGAACATTTAATATTGAAGCAATTCCCTGGTCAATATTTGTGTTGCATTTGGCATGGAGAATCGAACAATACAGAAATATTGAGCACTGATGTTATTCCACAAAATGAGGTCCCAAGTTTGTCGACAATGGAAAATTAAATGCAAAACCTCATAAATGATGCATTTGTCACTACAAGACACCACTATGAGCATCAAAACATATCAGAACAACCAGAAGTGGGTGCTTCAAATTATAACGTGACAAGTGATGTTTTTGAGACTGTAACACAAGAAGATCAAGATTGTAACATATCATTGGATCCTCTTCTTGATTCTGTGGAGCCAAATGAAAGGGAAAACTTTAGTGAGGAAAATGCGTTTCATGATTTAGTTGACGATGGAAATCAAGAGTTTTAGAGTGGGTGTTTTAAATATTCAAAGCTTTCATTTCTGCTGAAGTTTTACCATATCAAATGTCTATGTGGAATTACAAATAAGGCAATGTCCATGTTATTGGAATTGATTCGTGATGCATTTCCTGAAGCAGAAATCCGAGAATCTTTTAATTATATGAAAAAAGTTGTTAATAAGTTTGGTCTGAATTATACAAAAATACATGTGTGTCCCAATGATTGTATGTTTTATTGGGGAGAGGATTCAAGTAGACAGAATTGTAAGAAATGTTCTTCTTATAGATAGAAGTAAAAGGGTGATGTTGGAAGTCTTACTGAACATAATTTCATGGAGAAGAAGAAAATGAACACACCTGCAAAGGTTTTGCGTTACTTACCTTTGAAGCCTCGATTACAAAGATTATTCATGTCATCAAAAACCGCCGAACACAAGAAGTGGCATTCTGTAGATAATAAAAATGATGGGTTAATGAGACATCCATGAGATTCCCAATCATGGAAGACATTTGATTCATTACATCCAGATTTCTCAGCTGATCCTAGGAATGTTCGATTGGGATTGGATGCCGATGGATTCAACCCATTTGGGACTTTGAGTACCAGTTATAGCATTTGGCCAGTTGTTTTGATCTTTTATAATCTGCCTCTATGGATGTGTATGCAACAAACATCTTTTATCATTTAGATGATTATTCCTAGAAAACAAATGCCTGGAAATGATATTGATGTATACCTGCAGTTTTTGATTGAATAATTGCAGGAGTTATGGAGCAATGGTGTTGAGAAATTTGATGTTTCTTTTAAAACAATGTTCAAAATGCATGCTGCTTTAATGTGAACTATTAGTGACTTCCCTAGGAATGAGAATTTAACTGGTTGGAAAACTTATACGGGTTTGGTTTGTCCTGTTTGTAACTTAGATTTTGAGCCCAAACGACTACCTCATAGTAGAAAATGGTGCTTCTTGTGCCATCGAATATTTCTTGATGCATCTCATAGATTTCGGCTGAACAAATCAAAATTTAATGGTTCCATTGATCGTATACCAACTCCAAAGTTGTTAACCAGTTCTGAAATATTGACACAACTTGAAAATGTTGAAACAGAATTTGGGAAGGTTCATCATTTGAATGATAGAAGAAAACGAGTCCTAAGTGCACCGTCAAGTGAAATCAGAACGCAACAATGGAATAAAAAAAGTATATTCTTCAAACTTTCGTATTGGGAATTTAATTTGTTGCACCACAATCTTGATGTGATGCATATTGAGAAGAATGTATGTGATAATTTGATTTTCACATTACTTAATGATCATGGAATGTTGTAGGATCATCTCAATGCTTGCAAAGACTTACAAGTAATGAACATAAAATGAGATCTCTGGCTAGACGAGAATGAGAAGTATTCTCCGACCTTTTTTGTAATGAAAAATAGGGATAAAGATAATTTCCTTCGAATTTTAATGAATGTGTAGGTATCTGATGGGTATTCAAGTAACATATCAAGGTGTGTTTACTTGAAGAGTCGTAAGTTATATGGATTGAAAAGTTACGATTCACATATTTTGTTACAACAGTTACTACCATTGGCATTGCGTACATTATTACCTGAAAAAGTTACTGCAGTTGTACTCCAATTCTGCACATTTTTTAGGCAATTATGTGAGAAATATCTACATCCATTTCAGCTTGACAACCTCCAGGAGAGGTTTGTATTTACCCTTTGTGCAATGGAGATGATCTTTACTCCATCGTTTTTTACTGTCATGATGCATTTAACTGTGCATTTGGTGGAAGAAACTAAATTAGGAGGCCTCGTTCATTATCGATGGATGTGTCCAATTGAGAGGTATTTAATTTATATATTTCTAGTTAAGTAAACAATTTTTGGCATTTAAATAAATGAATAATATTATTATTTTATTTCACAAATATATTGGGAATTTGAAAGCATACGTGAGAAATAAAGCTCAACCAGAAGGCTCTATTGCTGAAGGATATTTGGCCGAGGAGTGTCTCACCTTTTGTTCCAGATATTTGGATGATATTGAGACAAGATTTAATCGAGTTGGACATGTTGACGACACATCAACACAATCTCAAATGCATCAGAAATCAAAAATATTTCCTGCTATTGGCCGATCAGTTGGGAGGACCTCATATGTGACACTGACAGAATTGGAATTATTACAGGCACATAGATATGTGCTGCTGAATAGTGAAATTACAAATCCATTTATTGAAGATTTGAGGATACAAACAAAGAGACGAATGAGAGGTTGAAAACGAAATGGGAAAGATATAACTAAAGCTGTGAATAAAGAGCTGGTAGAATGGTTTGCACGAAGTGTAAGTTTATAAATATTACAATAAATACGAATATTAGTTTGACACATAAAATTTGTAAATCTATTAAATTTACTTTTTTCAGATCATGAATACTGATACTCGAGCAGACTTGTCAGAATATTTTAAGTTTCTCGCTAGAGGTCCTATAAAACAAGTAAGAAAGTTCGACACTTATAATGTGAATGGATTTAGATTTCGTACAGTCGATCGAGAAGTGGGTTTGAAAACACAGAATAATTGTATATTTACATTTTCTGAAGTGGTATACTATGGAAAGCTTCATGATATTATTGAATTAAACTACCATGGGAATTTTTCTGTTGTTTTATTCAAATGAAAATGGGTCGATATTATCAGAGGTGTTAAAATAGATTCCTTGCAATTTACTTCTGTAAACTTCTCTCGCTTGATGGATGTTGGTGATCGTGAACTGCATGATCCATATATCTTAGCATCACAAGAAAAAATGGTATATTATGTGAATGATGTTGTGGATGAAGGGTCGAGTGTAGTTACTCACGTAATACAAAGAGATTTGTATGATATGGGTGATGAAGTGGAAAATTTGACCTCTGCAATTGAATTTCATCAACAACAGGAAGCAGAATTATTTGTCCATCATGATATTGAAAATATTAGTCTAGTAAGGATGAATGAAGTGGATGAAGCAATGGAGCAGAAAACCGACATGATTGAAGGGGAAAATGATGGTATGTACAATTATTTATTCATTCAGCAACCACTTGTTTCTTTTCTACAGTTATTCATTATCATTGTTATATATATTTTGTATGTTAGTACTGGGAATCTATTATCATTTTTAATTTTTTTTCTGCATAAATTTTTTGAAATATATATTCTGAACTTAATTTTATTCAATTAAATGACAGGAATTCCAAGGAGGAAGCAGTACACTATTTCATCGAGTTCTGCGAAAGATGACGATCCATCTATCCCCACAGCATCTGAGGCACCAGCTACCTACAACACTACACCATCTCCCCCTACACCATCTCTGACACCATCTGTAGATGTACCATTAGAGGATGATTCATCAACTCCCCTATGACATCCTCAGTAGTGGGGCGGCGACACGCCCCTTCCAGTTCATCACGAACATTCTAGAGGGTCACAGTCATAGGTAAAAATTTTAATTAAATAAATTTATTGCATTTTGTATATAAAAATTGTTTGCTCATTGCAAATGAAAAAAATTCAACCGTGGAAAAACAAATAAAAAGTTTAGATTTTTAGAACAAGAATGGCGAGAACATAGTCGTGTCATTTGATTCTTATGGGGTCTCGATGGATGACACCGCGGGGTTACTTGGCCTGATTATAGGTCAGCTGGCAGCGAAGCCCATTTCCCTGCCTATTTCATATGATGATTGAAGGTATATGCCTCCAAACTAGAAAAATGAAGTTTTTGATTCTCATATAAAGGTAATTTTATTACGTTATGGTTTAATTGAATGTCATGTTACTAATATGTTCTAAATGAATTTCTATATACAGATGTTCTTCCACTTTATCATTACTGATGTGATAGCACAGAAGTGGAAATTGAAAAATCTTGGTAAAAATGGAAAGATTTCAAATGGAGTTTGTGGTGTTATGTCAACGATACTTCGTTGACTGTGCAAAAAATGTATGAGAAGCTACCCAGTGGGGTACTGAAAGAACAATGGAAAGTTTTTGTTGATAGACATCGTGATGAGAAGCGGATGGTATTGAAATATATATTATTATATTATCCTCATTTTACATTTATACATGTATATGAAGAGGAGATGACACTGAATACATTACTGTTAAATTGAATTTTATTTATTTTAGGATCACTCAAGACAGAATGCATCAAACCAGGCAAAACAAGTCATCCCGCACACTGCAGGCTCAAAAATCTTTTCTAGAAGCCGAATGTCATTCGTAATCTTTTAATTAGTTTAAATATTTATAATAAAATATTATCTATTTAACATATTGAATTGTTGATTTGTCTTTGTTTAATGCAGTCACAGAGTTTAGGGCATGAAGCATCCCGAACTGAATTGTGGCTGGATGTTCACAAAAAAATAGATGGAAGTTTTGTTAATGAGCCTGCCAAAGAAGTTGGGGTATGAAGCCAATTTTTTATTATAATAACTTATTATCAGTTTTTACTATGTTAATATATATTGATATTTTATTTATAGGTAAAAATTAATGAAATATGGGATGCCAATCCTAGGCAGTCTTACTCAGTCTCCCAGGATGACCCGGTTGATAAATTCCTTGGGAAAGAGCATCCTGGTAGAGTGCACGGGATGGGTTTGGGACCCGTACCATCTGAGGTATTTGGCAGGCCACCATGGATTCTAGCTGCATCTACTCCTGGTTATAGTCATTTAATACCTGAAGATTCTCAGGGGGAGATGTCTTCTCTACGAGCCACAGTTCAAGACCAGGGGGATCAGATATCCTCTATACAGAAAGTGTTGACTGATATATATCAGTAGATGAGAAGATATGACCCTGGTGGTGGTGCATCGAGTAGTGGTGAGCAGGTAAATCATAAAAAATCAAAAACATTTAGTTTGAAAAATTTTATTGGTTTTATGTTTAATTATAAATATGCAACAATATTTAATTTTCAATATAATGTTCTTATAGGTGGTAGCAGGTAGTGGAGATGGAGGTGGAGATGGTGACGATGCATCATCAGACCATGAGTAGTAGTATTGTTGATGTGTTGAACAAATATGAGAACAGTTGGTTTGTATATGTAACATGTATGGAACATAGTTTCCACCAAACATTTCCATGTCCTAACATTTTCTTGATTTCTCATGTTTCCTTCTATTCATTTTTTTGATTTATGATGTTTCATTTTTCGTATTGTTTTCTCGAGTGTGGTATACATCATTCCATTTGGGCCTGTGTTTGAATTGGTAGTTGAGATTTTGGATGACTAAAGAGTGATCCTTTTGTTATTTTGTTCTGGTTATATAAATTGGAACCTAGTAGGCAATATAGAGACCAAACATAAGAGGATGATGGGAATGTGGTTTAGCCTAATCATGTGATACGAATCATATACTCACCAATAAAAGTAGTTGGAAACAAAAATGGTGAACCTAACATGGAACCTTAAACAAAATGCATGTGTCACCCACATGTTAGGATCCTTTTTCTCTCTCAAAATATGAAATGTGGACAAACATGGATCCGATAAAATTGATTATACATGTGTTTATTTATTGATATGCTGATTTCATGAGGATTTCTTGTAAATATTTCTCATAAGTATTATGGCACTTTCAACTGGAACCCCCTTTGATCCAAATGACATTTTACTACTTTAAGAACACATATGCTTCGACTACTGCACAAGTTGGATCCTCATTTAAAACTAGGGATCTATTATCAACCTTGCACCCTTAACATTGGGTCTCAAATTCACTGGTTTGGGAGTCACCCCTAAATAGTACCTTTCTATCTTCAGAGGAGGTTAAAAAATCCATTCATCTCAAATATCCCTACTAGATGTCTACTTGAAAATGACTAATGGAACATAATTTGTTTTAAATAGTTTCCATATCAAACTATTTCATGGTCATATCCATGGAAGGAAATAACATGTTCCTCCCATATCTAGGGAGGTTGATCAAGAGGTCACTAATGGAATCGTCTAGATAGAATAAGGTACCCTCCAAAGGTCTCCTTCTAGAATTAACTATCACCATTGCTACAAAGCAATAAAACCTCTATATGATGCGTGTGTTTACCTCAGGAGTCTGACCTAAGTCTCCCAAACCTAGGTAGTCAGGAAAACCCATTGAGGGTAGTGGACAATCAACCCAGAACACGGCCCTACATCTATACCCTCCAAATAATCCCACTAACTAAATATGGTGGCAAACTATGAGCAAGAAGACACATTTTCCCACATTTACTAAGCTTGTCGGTATAATCTGGTATTATTCAAAGAAATCGTCAAGAATATTTTGGTAAAAAATATAGGGAATACCCATATCCTTTCCCACTGACCTGATTAACATCGGTATATACCTATATGAAATGGTGAAAATGATTAGGCCCATACACATTCTCCAACAATAGAATAAGAAAATATGCATGTTCTGGTCACTGAAGTCACCTATAATATTCTAAAAATGGTTAAAGGGAAGACACACAACTATTCTACCATAATTTTGGTGACTCATTAAAACAATATGAGGAAATTTAGAGAAGATACACATCTTTTCTCCCATTCAAGAGGGTCATGGGACAAATCCCATTTTATATAGACAACCAGATCAGGACTATACCTCTGTTCCAACTAAAGGTCATCGGTCTACCCTGGTGGGAACTACAGGGTATGAACATATCCCAACTGAAATTCCATAGACCTATCATAAAATTATCATAGTGACATTAGATATAGTCAAACAAGATTAAGTATATGTAAGATGATATCTATAGAAAGCAACCTCTATCACCCACAAGAGAGCATCCAAAAAGAAGCAACACCAAAGGTGATTGGAAAATGAATATCTGGTCTATGATCTTGATCTACTTCATATTGGAGTTCTTGAACCCTCATATGTTTTTCTATGGATGATTAGGATCCCACTCCTTTATTACCAAATTACAAAAATAGTAGTTTCATTTGTAAAGGTCCTCTTATCTACTTTGCTGCCAGTAGCTATGAAGGTCCTCCCCATACACCCTTCCATGAAGGATCACTTAATTATTAGAATATAATTGATCATGAGATTCAATATCCTGACCAGCACTGAAAATATGCTATAAATGTCTGGATGATAAAAAAAGAAGGATTTATTTCCCTTAATATCATCCACCCAAAAGGTCTTCTCCAGGGTACACATTGCAGGAATTCTCCTTATGGCATGAATTAAAGTTGTTATTTTAGTAATCCCCATGACGAAAATCATTATGAAGATCCTCTCTACATTGACAGTTTACTGCATCAAGAAGGTCCTCCCATTTTTGGATTGACAATGCGAAAGACCTCCTATCACAATTCACTTTGGAAAATGAGGTTAGTCATGCCCGATGCCACAATATTGTCAACCGACTTCCTTTATCAATAGGAGGAAAACCCAAGAGAATGGTAATTATCAAAACCACACTTGGACCACTTTCCTTCCAATATAATAGGTTAAACCATGTCTAATCCCATTATTTACATTAAAGAAGTGGGGAAACAACCACTTTGGTCAGACCAGGTTGAGGAGTCTCTTGAAAAATATAAAGAACCATTTTTCTAAAGACAATATACTAGTCATGTTATAGCCATTATCCACTTTACAATATAACATTCCATAGGTTTTGTTGTAATATTTTGTGCATGAAATCTACCTAATTATATGGTCCAATCTTCATCACCTAAAAACAAAAGTATTTATAATTACTGAGATATCAACAAGGCCCTTACAATTACTGAGATATAAACAAGGCCCTTTTTATGCCAACAAGGCCCAAAGTACGGTGTATTTAGTTGAATGCAGAGGTTAAAGGAGTTTGGTTCATATCTTGCACATCTTCAAAACTTTTCCACCAGTTCCTCCTAGGGGGATAAGATCTTTACATATTCCACATTTTTATGAGGGTCCTCTTAATTTTTAGTAGGGATGTAGCTATAATACCACATACTGCTGAGGCTAAGGTGGTAGTCGATATATTTGATACTAGGCTCAGGAATTATTGCGCATGAAATGTGATCCCACTCAGAATAGTGAGGTTGTAGCATAGACTCATGGTATGGGAAACTAAATGATGTCTCCTATTCCATTTTATGGTTTGATTTGTTTTTAAGGGTAGTGGGGTAGTAGAAGCAAAACTGCAATTTTTTTTTCTGGCCAGCATTTCGCGGCGGTTATAACCACCGCTAATGCTTTACTGGTAAAACATCAGTGGCGGTTAAAACTGCCATGATAGAGACACATCAAATGCTTGAATATCACGGCGGTTAAAACCGCCATGACAGAGACACATCAAATGCCTGAATATCACGGCGGTTAAAACTGCCGCGAATAAAAAAATATCTAGAACCCATCAAACCGCCGCTAAAGTCACGAAAACTGCTGTGAAATGAGGCATCTATGACGCTTACCTTAAACCATCACGAGATGGAAGAAACCGCCTCTAATATATTGTCGACGCCCAGTTTAGCGGCGATTTCTGTAAACCACCGCCAAACCATATAGCGGAGGTTTAAACCGACACTATATGGAAAAAAGCACCGCTAATAGCCAGTTTTGTTGTTGTGATATAAAATGATTAAGCCAAAGGATATGATCGTGATCAAATACATTCCCATTGTGATGGACTACAATGATGTGTTCCTCGAAGAATTTTCTATTCCTCCTCCTAACCTAGAGGTTGATTTATCAATTAAACCTTTTCCAAGATCTCTGCATGTATCAAATACTCCTTATATAATGGACACCATTGATTGGGAAGAATTGAAGAAGCTATTACAAGATAATTGGGACAAGGGTTTTATATGACTGAGTGATTCACTGTGGGGTGCACTTGTACTCTTTTTCAAGAAGAATGATGGATCTATGTACCTTTTCACTAATTATCATGAGATAAAAAATCATGATAAAGAATATATATCAACTTCCATAGATAGAAGACTTGTTCGATCAACTACATGGGGAGAAGTATTTCTCTAAGGTGGAAGTTCAGTTAGGATACCAATAGTTAAAGGTGAAGAAGAAAGTTATTACTAAGACTAACTTTTGAAAACAGTATGTACACTATGAATTCATAGTGATTCCCTTTAGACTCACTAATTCTCTAGCAATATTCATGGATTTAATGAGTAAATCCTTTAAATATTACCTCAAAAAATTTGTGGTAGTCTTTATAAATGATATTTTGATATAATCTAATAGAAAGTAGGAATGTGAGAAGTATTTTAATACTGTGATAAAGACTTTTCAAAGAGAAAAAAATTAGTAAATGTATAATATATGTGATTTCTTGATGGAGGAAGTGTCACTATTGGGGAATGTTGTCACCAGAAATGGAATATGTGTGGACCCTTATTAGATGAAAGCAATTGAGGAGTGGCCCAAGACAACATTTTTAATGGAGATACATACTTTCCTTGGTTTAGCTATGTATTACTGATGATTTTTGAATAACATATCATGATTGTGAAACCCCCTAACCAAGATAACTTGGAAGGGAGTAAATATTTTCTAGACTAGTGAATGTGAAGAATGCTTTAAAGAGTTTAAAAATATACTTATCACTTCATTAGTACTGACACTTCCAACAACTAGGGAACTATTTATGGTATACATTAATGCATGAAAGAAGAGATTAGGATATGTATAGATGAAAATGAGAAAGTGACAACTTATTAATCAAGGTAGTTTAATGTTCATGAGAAAAACTCTCCAATGCAAGATCTTGAGTTGGTGGCTATAATATTCGCATTGAAAATTAAGAGACATTATAGATATGGGAGAAGCGTGAGATATATATTGATCATAATTTTGTTAAATATATATTCACAGAGAGGAATATTAATACAAGGTAGTAGAGATGGTTAGAGCTCATCAAGGATTATGACTACTTAATCCACTTCCATCTTGGTAAATAAAATAAAATGGTAGATGCACTAAGTAGAAAGGATCCCAAAATTTTATCAATAATGATAATTGATAAGGGCTCAATTTTATTAGTCTTGAAAAGGATATATATGAGAATCATTAAGGAAGTAAAATCATCAATCCTTTCACAAATTATTTCTCAACCATCCCTCATGTAAAAAATAAAATATGATAAATGAAAGGATGAGGAAATTCAAAAGAGGTGGAATTTATAAGAAATGGGAAATCCTTAGTGTTCAAATTTGATGAGGAAGGTTTCGTAAGATTTGGGTCAGGACAATGTGTATCATCCAATCTAGAGATAAAGAAAGAGATTCTAAATGATAAACATATCTCAACTTACTCTATTGACCGAGGGAACATGATGATTTATCAAGATATATGAGAACACTATTTGTGGGATAATATGAATTAGAAGATCACTGAATATAAAACAAAGTCCATGGTATGTTAAAAATATAAGGTTGAAAGGAAAAATTATGAGGGTATGATGCAACCATTACCCAAACCTACATGGAAATGGGAAAACATCACCATGGAATTTATTACCAGAATTCTAAAGACATCTAGGGAAAACAAAGATATATGGGTTGTTATGGACCATTTGACAAAGGAAACTCACTTTATCAAATTTCTATAGGACTTCTCACTTGACCAAATTTCATGGATATACATCAAAGAAGAGGTGAGTTTTCATAGAGTACCACTATTTATCATATCTAATAGAGATATGATATTTACCTCCAAGTTCTATAAAAGTCCCTAAAATTCTCTGAACACTGATCTAAACATTATTTTGTTTTATCATCCTCAAACTGATGGCCAATTTGAGCAGATAATTGATACATTGGAAGACATGTTTAGAGCATGTTCTTTCGACTTCAAATAAATATGGGTCCAATATCTACCTATGGATGAGTTATCTTACAATAATAATATCCACTCAGGCATATAAATGGTCCCATATGAACCCCTTTATGGGAAAAGATTCATAACATTGATATACTAGGATGAAGTCGGTGAAAATAAGCTACTAGGACAAAAAATGGTTGAAGAAATAGTGGAAATGGTGAAAACCATTCAGAAACACATCAAGGCATACCAATGTTGATAGAAGAACTATATATAAAATCATCGATGGGACCTAGATTTTAAGTTTGTATACATGGAATTCCTCCTAATATCTCCATGGAAGAGAGTCATTAGATTTGGGAAGAAAGGAAAGTTATGCCCTTGGTACATTGGTGACTTTGAGATTCTTGATCATTTTGAAGCAGTGGCCAATTGACTAGACCTTCCACCAACCATGTCTCAGGTACATGATGTATTACATGTATCCATCTTGAGTAATTACATAAAAAATACCTCACATGTATTTAATTCATAGGTGGTACAACTGGAAAATGATCTCTTTTATGAGGAGTAGTTGGTTAAGATCATGACCATAGAGATAATGTTCTATACAACAAGACTAATCACCTAGTCAAAGTACTATAGAAGAACCATAAGTATGAATATGTGAACTTGGAACTATAAGAATCGATGAAGGAGAAGTACCCTCACCTATTTTCACCATAATATGTAGAATAAAATTTTGAAGGTGAAATTTCATAAGGGGTAAGAATGTAACTACCAAAACTTTTATCCAAGATATTTTCCTTTATTTTTACATGTAGTATAAAAGAAATGAACTATACAGTGAACTTACTAAAAAAATTTCATAATAAATGGATAAAGATACATTAGTTATCAAAAATACCAATAATAATGGAAAATATTATCGTGGGATAATAAATATAAAATAAGATAATATGAATAGAAAAATTTAGATACACTCGATCCACTAGAATGATCGTAGTCATGAATAAAGATTTAGAAATAAAACAAAATGTTAATAATTAAATATTCAATTAAAATATGAAAGTATATATAAACTTTGAAGAAAATAGAAGTGACTGGTGAATGTAATAAGAGGTATTTATAGGAAGTAGTAAACCCTTATGACCATTAAAAATTTGATATTTGGAATAGAAATGTGACCATTAGGAATAATAATCTAGAAATTAGAGTAGTTATGTCACCTCTAGGAGTATAAGTAAAATTTAGGTATCTTATAAATTAAAATATGACATATTAAAAACGATAAACTAAGCGATGTTATTCTTGTGAAATATAAATGTTTATTTTCAATTTTACAATTAATATAATTTTTAAAAAAAATTAACTTCTATAACATTGATTTATAAATAAATATTTTGTTTTATTAAAATTATAAGATACTTTAAAGAGACCTTAATCAATTTTTCAAAGTTTCATAAAATCAATTATAATATTAAAATTGGTTTTTTTGAATAAATGTTGATTTTATTTAAAAATTAAAATTCTCATACTTAGAAAATTATTTTCAAAAAATGGAGTCCATTTTAGAAAACTGTATATCTATAATTTTTTTGTGTTATTTTTTTGGGATTTTTCTAAAATATTTGAATTTTTAATGAATAGTGACATACAGTGTTTTACGTTATATAATAAAATGGATGACTTATTGAGTACTGGATGATGTTTAGATGAGGTAATGACCCATTGGATTGAAATATCTAAAACAATATACTATATTTTTTCATATTAATCAACACTTTTGATAGTCTTTAGCCAAAATAATAAACAAATGAATAAAATAATCAAAACACCCCTCTTTTACCAATATAAATACCAACCCTCATCACCCCTTATCATAATACCTTAAAAGACTTGTATCTTGTATAAATTCTTCCCAATTACCTTACCAAACCTCTTACACATTTCCAAGATCTTTTTTCCTCAACCAAAGACTAAATCCAAGTGCCTGAAGGATTTTTTCATGGAGAATATATTGAAAATGTAAAATCCTCCAACTTTCTCTTTTAATTTCATTACTTTTCTTATCGTCCTATCACCTAACCTATACAAAATAGAATTATAACTCCATTATTATTGTGTTAATGGAATATAAATCATCAAATCCCTTCTCCTCTTATTTTATTCTCAAGAAACATCTTCTGTGGTATGTCGATTCACTACCTTCATGGATGATGAGTTTTAATTTTTCATTACCACATTCATGGATGGTAATAAAAATATTATAATGGTTAAAAAATATTTTAAAATTTATATTATAACATTTTTCATGGTCTAGAACTAATATATATGCATATTGTTAAATAATAAAACAAAACTATTTCATTATGATTGAAAAAATGCAAAAATAAACTAAATGTCAATCATTAACGTTCTATCTATTTAATCATCCTCATACTAGAAATAAAAATGATACAGAGGAAATTTTATAATTATAGAGGTGTATAAATATAATATTATTCAACTTTTGGAGTTTTTCTTCTATTTGACAAGAACTCCGATAATTAAACTCAGGGGAACTGATCATAAAATCATGAAACCAATTCACCCAGAACAATGAAATTAAATATCATAACAGATAGAAATGGACATAAATAAAATTAATAAAAATTTAATAAACCAGATATATATTTATGAGTTTATAAATTAAATTATTAATGAATCTAATTTAATTATCTAGGAAATTAAGTGCAAGTGAATTACTTTTTCATACATAAGATAAGGGATCTCTCCGAACCTACAAGTTTCCTTTGGGGTTCACTTTATCACTCCTTACGATAATAAATATCTTAATTATTATTATATAATTATTAAATATTATTTTTATATGTTCCAAACTTATGTATCCATATTCATTCATCCTTCTTTTATGGGTAAATACATGTTTAAATGGTTTCCCCTTCACAATTCCTTCTGATAAGCAAACCCAATTAAATGGAACTTCTCAATTTCTTACCCACATTCAAGTATAATAAATAACTATTTTAGGCCACCAATATTTTTATAAAATAAATAATTTAATCATGAAAATCCATATCAGTTCATTTCAGGTTTTATAAAAAACAATTATACTTTTTTTCCACTTTAAAGACTCGTCAATATTTTCCTTGAACCACACTAAAGTGTCTCATTTCTAAAGTTTCTTAAATACCCCTTTTACATGTTTTCACTTAATTTGGAGATAATTTATCATGATATTTTACTATATTACCTTATGAATGTACAATTATAATTTAAATCCTTTCTTTCATGGACACCATTATGATATTCCCTTTGGTTATTCAATATGACATGATTACAATACCCATTTCTTTCCATGGGTACCCCTGATGTTTATACCTTATGTTTTATTATTCATGTGGAACATATATTCACATAGATTTTATTATAGGTGAAAAAAATAATGCTTCAATACATTGGATAATTTTTAGTCTCATGATATTTCATGTATGTGATTAGGGTGCAAACCTAATCCATTATGGGACTTTGTGCACCATGTGATATAGTCTTGGCAGTTAGCCTTGACTTGTGTTTATGTCATGTTATAGGTTACTACCACATTTTTTTGTTACCATGATCACATGATTCTATGTTTTATATGTCATTATTACATATGTTTATTCATGTTCCATGCCTTTTTATATCATCATGTTATTCCTTCTAACTCATGTGCTACACTTTATTCCCATATTTATTCCCATAATGGGATTTTTAACTCATCCCTTTATTCATTAATTTCACAGGTTATCCTATGAAGATATAAAATCTCAAAGGAATTTAGGATCTTATAATGGATATTAAATAAAAAATCATTTTATTTTGGTTTTATGCTTTCTAATTATATACCAAATCTTCCAACTATATTAGACATTACAATTGTTGGTTTGTATATGATAGTTAATTATACTTAAAAACATGTAATTATATATGTAAAAGGATATGGTTTCTATAAAAAATAATAATAGTTAAATCCATAAAATTAGTAATGAAAATAACAATTGAAATAATGACTGGTGACTCATCCAATAGTAAATATTCCATTGGTGACTCACCAATGGTGACTCGCCAATGGCGACTTAACAATAGTGACTCACCAACTATGAATCACCAATGATGAATCACTAGTGGGGACTTGAAAATGGAGAGGCACCATTGTTGAATCATTCAAGATTTGGCTAACTAAAATTTATCATTCCTAATTGAAGTTTTATGTAGTTAAATCTCTTATAATTTAGTGGTTTTGTAAACATTTCCACAAGTAGATGTTTAGTTTCTATACAATCAAGAGGTTTATCAACATTTTGAAAATGGTACCTTAAAAAGTTATGTATTACATCAATTCTTTTCTAGAGTGAGACAAATGTTTTTTAGAAATGTTTATATCACTTAAGTTGTCACAATTTATAGGGACATGTATGAATTGATATTCATAGTCTAGAATAGTGTGTTTCATCCAAAAAACCTATGCACAAAAACTCTTTATAGATTTATATTAGGATTTAGTAGTTGATAGTGAGACATAATTTTTATTCTTACTAAACCAAGATAATAATTAATTTCTTGAATGATAAAATTACCCAGTGGTGTTTTTTCCATCAAACTTACAACCACTAAAATCAGCATCTAAATAAATCACTATGTTAAATGATTGTCTTCTTGGATAAAACAATCCTAAATTAGTTTTGTATTTGAGGTATTTAAAAATTATTTTAATAGAAAGTAAATGATACTATTTAATGTTATCTTGAATATGAGAACACAGACACACACTAAACATAATATCAAGTCGGCTAGCAGTTAAGAAAAAAATACTTTCAATCATACCTTTTTAACTGGTTTCATCCACTAGATTTCCAGCTTCATCATGATCCAACTTACAATTGTTACTCCTGGGAGTTTCACTAATTTTAAATATATATAAACCAAAAAATTATATGGTATTTAGCATACTTAATTTGATTTTAAAAAAATATATCTTTATTTTAAAAAATATGAAAACTAAAAAGGAATCTCAGTTCACCCATTAAATTCATTTAAAATTCATTTTGTATCATCATTAAAAAATTTGTATACAGATCATTTTTAGAAGATCCAAAATTTAGATCATCTACATAGATTTAAAATACTAAAACATCTTGAAAAATTCCTTTTATAAAAAGAGTAGTATCAACTATACCTTTTGAAAAACTATTAGAAATTAAAAAAGAGTGTATTCTTTCATACCAAGATCTAAGGGATTATTTTAAACCATATAAATATTTTGTTAGTTATAAAACATGATTTGGAAAATAAGGATTTTGAAATCTATTTGGTTGTTCAAAAAAATATCCTCAACTATATTACTATTTAAGAATTCACATTTTAATTCAATTTTATATAGTTTGAAATCCAAATGTGTTTCATAAGAAAGTAGTTTTTTTATGGATTCATATCCAGCCACTAGTGAAATTATGTCCTTATTGTTAATTCCCTCTTCTGGACTATAGAATTGTGCAACAAACACATATTTATTTATTAATATAGTGCCATATTCATCAACCTTGTTTCTAATCACCCATTTAGTTACAATAGTGAAAATGTATTTAGGTATAAATAGAAGTTACCAAACCTTATTTATCTCAAATGGATTAATTTTTTCTTTAATTTCCATCACCCAAAATTCATCATTAATTGCATCATTTTTTTTCTTAGGTTCAATCTATTAAAATAATTATTTTTGATAAGCCTAATTTATAAGAGAGTCTATTGTCTCTTTACCTCTATCTAGGTCTCCAAATAAAACATCTAAAGGATGGTATTTAATATTATTAACAACTCTTTGAAAATAAAGGTCAGTCATCTCATGGTATTTTATAGATTCAGGTTGGGTTTATGAATGTTCCTCATAACTAGATGATATTTCTACTTGTTTCATAGAAGTTTCAGAAGATTTGGAATTATCATTTAGAGTTTAAAAATCATCTTCATGGTCTTCTAAAGGGGTTTGAGGCTCATAAGGATCCTACTCATCAAACTTTACATGAACAAAATCTTCTAAAATCTTAGTACTTTTTGTTGAACACTCCATATGATTCACTAGAATTTTAATAACCAAGCAAAATTACCTCATCACCATTGGAAGAAATTTTTTCAATATTATCCTTAGTGTTAAGAATAAATACATTTCATCAAAAAACTATAAAGTAATTAACCCTTTTATTTCTAATATTCCATAATTCATAATGGGTTTTCTTTATGATAGGTATAATTAAAAATAAATTGATTATATAACAAGTTGTATCCACTTACTCTTCCCAAAAGTAAATAAGAAGTTAATATTCATTAAGAATAGTCTGGACAATTTATTAAAGTGTCCAATTTCTTATTTCTACCAAAAAATTATACTGTGGTATCCTTGGATCATAAAAATTATGATTATAGTAATTTCATGAGAAAAAAGATTCAATGTAATGATTTTAAAAAACACGACCACGATCGCTTATTAAAGTCTTAACTGTAATTCCACTAATATTTTTTATAGATTTAGCATACTTGGTAATATAAGAACATTATTAACTTTTGTGAGCTAGAAAGAATAAACAATTATACTAAGAAAACGAATCTATAAGTACATAAACATAGTGATTTCTATTTAAACTAGAATCTCTATATGTTACAAATAATTACATGTGAACCAACTTTAGGGGTTGATAAGTTGAAGCTTCTTTATTTTATTTTAAATATATCTTGTGATATTTCCATTTTTAACAAGGGTAAAATACTTTTACATTTGGTAATTCATGTTTAGGTGGATATTTAAATAACCCTTTACTAGTGATATTTGTAAGTGAGTGAATATTGCAGTGACCTAGTCTCTTATTGAAGATCCAAGATTATTTATGATAGGCACATTTATAGGAAATATTTTGAGAAAATAAATAATCTAAATCACCTATATAAGCATTATAATTTCTCAAGGTAGTAAACACTAAAGTATTTATAGATTCAAAATCATTGAAATAATTAATTTAATGTTTCACAAAAAACCGGTAACACCCGAGACTTTTATGAGAAATATTTTGTTTTTCTGTTATATACAACACCAAAAGAATATTTCACAACACACAATACGGACTTGTCTTGCATTACACGCAATCGCGACCTTCCTCGATAGCGTGTGTAGTACGCAATACCGGGTTTCACTGAACAACGATATATTATTTTGGACTAGCCTTTATGAATAGTATTAACTACATTTTGAATTTTATAAAATTATTATTCATCTTACACATTTTCTAGAACATGGTAAGAGAACAAAATAAATTTTTCGGGTAAAATAAGTATTTTTTTCAAAAAATGCAGTTTTGCCGCCTTTTGATGGAGCACCCACATTAAATATAGTTTTTGACATGTTTATAAGTTAAATCTGACAAAATAAAATTCTTCTTTGGAATAAGGATATAAAATTTTACTTTGGATAAATTTTTGATATTTTTCTGATAACTTACATATTTTGATTAATAGTAAAAATACGCTAATTTTTAAATAAAAACAACTTTTTTCATTGAGATAATTTATATGGTTAAATAATAATATTGAATGGTTTTAAAGTATAAATAGAATATATTTTTACCATTTAATATAATTTATGTCATTATCATTAATTTTACATTGAATTCATAGGTAAACACATTTTAATCTTTGGCAATGTTTTAACTTCTAAAACCCGTTTTCTTAACAACGGGATTAATTTTAAATTAATTACTGAAACTTATGTGTTTTGAATTTTGAAAAATGGATTCCATATTTGGAATCAGTGGGTCCAAATTATGTTAATAGGCTACTTTTTATTATTTGGTCATTATGAATAGTAACTACGGTAAATTTTATTTACCATAGTTAAAGGTAAATCAGGTAATTAAGGGTAAATATAAGATTATAAAATTACCCTAACACCTGCCAAAATCCTATTGGATGACTAAAAGTATACCCATATCACCTTAGGGTCGGATTAGATTCATTTAATGGACTTTGTTCCATGAAAATAATTTAATTATTATTAAAATCAAAGAAAGTGACAACATGTCACTTTCTTAAATCTTGTAAGTATAATAATTTTAATTTAGTGATAAACTTAATGAAACTTAGAACCTGAATAATATCCAGAACTATAATACAATTATATACATCATAGAAATTTATTTAGAATTTTTAGGGATTAAATAATTATCATTAATTATGACACAATAGTGATGTTGAAATTATTTTATTAATTAAAATATCAAATAAATGGTTTTTAAAATATTAAAATAAATATTATATGAACTATTTAATGTTCTCCACTAATTTTATAGATACATATGACATTTTATTAATCTATTAAAGATTTTATTTTGAACATATCTTCTGAATATATTTTATTTAAATTCAAATAAATGAATAGTGTCAAAATTGACACTATTGTTATTTTATAAAAATAACATATTATAAAATTGTTTAAATATCACAAAAATATTTAAAAATTATAAATTAAAATTTATATGGTATAAAATTTTATAAAGTGTCAAATTATGGAAAATTCACAACACATATGTAATTATTTATAATAATTTAAAATTTAGAATATTATTACCACAAATAAAATTAAATTGGTAAATAAGGATAAATCAAGTTGATAATGTTTAAAATAAATACTTAACATGTATAAATTTTATTTTTTGATGAGATTACAACCATATATCATCTAATATGTGGATATGAGTCATTTTTGAAGTTTTTAAGTGGGGTTGGGATTTAATATAAACTAATATTTCTTATATTTCCAAAGGTGCCCCTCTCCTCCCTTATAAAAGGGAACCTCCTCCCTCTCTTCCTCACACCAGTTTGAGCCTTCAAGATCGGCCAACCCCTGCCAAATTCTCTTCTCAACTTCCCTAGAAACAACCTATAGGTCCTGGTCTTCTTCAAAGACCAATTTTAGTGCCCTAAAAGGAGGTCTCAAAGAGGCGCTTCAAAGAAGAGGTAATGTCCGTTACCGATTATTTCAACTTTATTTCTTCTTCCACTTCTTATTATTTAGTTGTTTCATTATGAAGTAATAACATCAGTATCACTAATATAATGATATGTTATTATAAGTATGAAACAAACCTATTTCACCATCTATCCATCCTACGGAAAACGAAATCACCACGCATGCGTATGCACGGAATACCGTCTCCACGCCGTGGTGTAATCTATTTTCCACCACCACCTTACTTGGATGGGTATAATGGTGTAAATAATAACTACATATTATTATTTTAAAGTGATATTGATTATGAAATTGTATACATACACTCCAATACAATTCCACGATCATGGGAATCATATCATCGCTCCTGCGTACGTACGGAATACCGTCTCCACGATTTGATGTGACTCGTTCTACATGATATTTATTGCATAATGATTATATAAATGAATTTAATGAATTAATATGATATATATTACACTAATAACATTCTGGAAATGAGTTATCTATAACTTAAAAAAAAGAATAAGAATTTATTCGACAAAACACGCATAAGAACAAAAAGTAATAAACACCCGAATAACATGTAGTAATGAAATATTACTAATAAGAAGCTAAGAATATAACCATATATGATATCATAAAAATAACTATGATTATGTAATAAGTCAATGACATTATTTAAATCATTATACAATAGGTTCAGACACTTATGAAGCAAATCAGAGCTAAGGTAAGGGAAAATCTCACAATCTCATTTTTATCCGAGATTGTTTATACTTCAGAATTTACTGGGGAATATTTATCATCCACATCCATGTTTCCTCAATATTTAATATTATTTCCATCCACCTACAATTTCTTAAATCCAATTTTACCCTTCGGTGAGTTTTTAGTAAAAGATATGAAAGGAATCTTTTGTCATTTTTCGTACGAGGTACTTTTCGGCTTTTCTGGCCAAAGTACGTGAAGAATGTTTTTTTAACTTATAAGGCATGCATGGATTTTTAGAACATTATTTCCATGAATCTTACTTTAAAAGTTTTCAAGTTTATTTTTAATCAACTTCTTTTAGTTCAAAATTATATGACATGTTAAGAAAGGAAAATGTTTTTGAAGTAGAAAGGATATTTTCCTCAAGAATGGAGTTCAAGTGTTTTATCAAAAGTATTTTCCATATAAGATAATATAGGGTTCTGTTTCTATCCCTATTATTACATTGATTTTATTATGTTGTGATGGAATTATTTTTATGAATTCCTTTATCTTATATGAATTGTTTTATGATGTCACGATGTTTAAGAATCCCATTTTTATTACATGGGTTATGAAATGATGTATGGTTTATGATTTTGTGGAACACATAAGAATGGTATCATTATGAGATGGTTGGGACCTATATCTCACTCCAATTCATTGAGTAAAGATTTATATCTCATGATATAGACATGGCAAGAATGGCAGGTTAAACCGGTTCAGTGAAACATGACTGAAACGAGGAGTGAACTCGGTTCAAAAATGGACATTGTCCACTAAGATAGTCTTGGCAATGAGTCTTGACTACTAAGAAATGATTCTCTATGATTATGTGTGTATTCCACAAAGCTTAATGTTTTAAGTTATGATTATTGGGATTACATTTCACTTCTATGATTTATCCCATGTTATTAAATTATTATTTCTTTTGTAGGTTAAGATTTCCAAAATGTTATGTTCTTATATGATATGTTTGATACTTCTTTTGTTTACCCTTATTGAGCATTTGAGCTCACCCTTTTGTATGTTTTCTTTCCCCCAGGTCAGGAAGAAGGATATTAAGTAGGATATTCCAAAAGGGCTCTAGATATGATGAAATAAATGGGAGACACTATAGATGCTTTATGAACCAGTTGTTTATGTTTCCCAGTTTCTAAAGACACTATACCTATACGGTCCTCTCATGGTTTTGTTATATGTTGTAATAAGTATGCTTAAATTTTGAAGTAATAACCATGTATGTAAAGTATGGGTCACTATAAAACCCATCATCACATAGTTGTGAAATGATAAGAAAATTTTATTTTAAACCATATACAAATAGTACTATAGAAATTAAAATTGAGTTATTAACAGCTTAGTTGTGGCCAATTATTTTCCCTCTGGAATTTTCATTAAAGGTGACATGTACACCATCCAACTTTATCAAAATTTTGAATCTTGATTAATCTATATTCATGTGTCTATAACATCTAATATCTAGGTACCATAGGTTATTACTAAATCTCTTCATGCATGTTACCTACAAAATAATTTTTACAAGAAAAATGATTTTAGTACCCAAATCATATTGGGTTGAGAAATATTATTAATTAAGGATTTAGGAACCCATAATTTTTGAATTTTCTTTATACAATCAGTTTGTAAACTTTTATAAATAAATAATTCTTTAGGTCCAGTTTAATAAAAAATAGTAGCATATTTTATAGGAATAGATTTTGGAATAAAACTATTCATGAAAATTATTCTCTATCTAGGTTTATAACCCAAACCAGTAATATACATAGGTTCTATATATTTTCAAAGTATTTTATTGATAGTATTTATCCCATTATTTAAACTTTAAAGGACTTTTTAAAAAATTTCATTAGACAATTTCAATTCATTATTCTCTTTTAACTATCGATCATTTTTCTCTTTTTTCTATATTAAGGTTAGATTTAAAATTAATAGTTAAATCATGTTGTTTCTTCAGAATATTATACTTATACTTAATCTCATTAAATATATCATATAATATATTATAATAATCTAAATTTTCTATATTATTCATGTTATTAATCATTTTATTTATCTTTATAATGATTCAAAATATGTGAAGGATAAGTAAGAAAGACAGTTGATACCTCACATGTGTTTGTCATTAAACACATGTTATCTATTTCATGTTTTTCATATTTGGTAGAGTCTTAATCATACGAGATATATTCAAAGGAACTCAATGTTTATTTAATTTATTTCTTTTAATTTTTATCCGTGGCATCATACTTATATCTTCACTTAAGCTTGGGACAGTCATTCTATCATTCCATTTTCTATTACATTCACAGTAGACTATTTCATTTGAAGTGTCATATCTTTTCCAATCATTATTTCAATTTAATATATTGTCGTATTAACATTTTTAGCTTCATTTCTAAAATAACTTATTTTTTATAAATATTTTTAAATCTTATAGCCAAATGGTCCATCTCTTCATCGCTGCCAGCTGGTGATTCTTCATGACTTTAACTTTCTACTTGAAATTCATTCTTTTTTATATAGTAGTATTTAAGAGTATAGACTTTATCTTTGGTTCATCATTCAATTATTTTTTGAATAAAATTTCTTTATCATACATCATTAACTTTAAAATAATTTCATTAATAGTCATATTACTAGTATAACTTGACTCTATGATGGATTATGAGGTTCTTTTCACACTTTCTAGAAGACACCTCAACAGGTGCATTATATAATCTTTTTCAGAAACACGATATCACAAAGTGTGCATTGTATTAAAGATCTCATTGAACATGAGATACACGTCAAATATACACTCATCATATCTCATCTTAAAAGTTTTTTATTTAATAGTGTAGGAATTAAATCATATTTCTTTAACATTAGTTTTTTCTATATGAGAAATAACTATAGTTTCCCAAATTTGAAATGTTTTTGTGCATGGTGATCTTCTATTGAATTATTCATCACCCAAATCACAATACAAAGAATCCATATATTTATAATCACCATTATATTCATCTTTGGTAGCACAATCTCATGTATTTAAATTAATCAAAGGTATCTCATATTTATCTTCTATAATTTTCCATTTTTCAAAACCCATGCTCTCAATATGCATTTTAATAATGAATTTCCACTGATTATAGTTTATACCATTAAATAATAGAGTTTTGTTGGTATAAAGAACTTTTTTTTCTATTATACATAAGGAAATAAATTTACAACTATAAAAAATTTGAGATATTTAAAACACAATGAAAATTAAGGTTGAAAATACATTAAAAACCTTTGATACCAAATGTTGGTCAGAGTGAGTAACACAACAGGGGGGTTAACTGAGTTCCCAATATGAATTTCTATTAAAAATAAATTTAAATAAAATTACCCAATTGAAATTGAAATATACTAGTTAATAAAAATTGTAGTTTGATATAAGTTTGGTCTTTTAAATTATTTCTCAATGCCTGATTGTTGCTCAGTTTAAAAAAATGGAAATTTCTGTAACTTTTGAAAAACAAATTCTCAAAAAATTCATTATATAAACACTAGTTAAGATTAACTATATAAATATTGGTTTTATTCATAGGATTATAAAAATATAGTTAAATATTTTGAAATGAAAAAAGAAAAACTAAATCACATAGTGGAATAAAACAAGGGGTTTAGTCTTAAGATGGGACTTAATCCCCTCCACATGGAAATAATAGCCTTATATACATATTATGTTACTATAATCAAATTCAAAACCTAGATCGGGTATACAAAAAACGTATTACAAGCTATTGATACCACACACAGACCTCTTCTATAATAACAGTGTGAAGAAAATCAATACAGGACACATAGGGACCTCTTTCACAAATACCATGGGGATAAATATGAAAAGAGTGTGAAGATGATATCTATTATTCTCTAATTCTAGCACTTGAGTCAGTGTGTGTTAATAAACAGATAAAACAAAACACCGCTCAAATGAAAAAACAAATAACACAAGGAGAAGGAAATAAGATATAGAAAAGTTAATGATGCTCAGTCTATAGTGCTTATTATGCTTGAGTGTCCTTAGTTTTTTTCTTAAAGATGAGTGCATGATATTTCTCTGAAAAAATAAGTAAAATAGAGCTTCGAAAATCCCTCTTTTCAGACTATAGGAAATGATCTTGATCTTAAGTGAGGTTTCCTCATTCAAAACCTAATTTTTGTATAAATGATTCATTTAAGATCTAGTGTGATGATCCTTTAGGATCAATCAATTCTCATGACATGACTCTCATGATTTCACATCTTCTCTTCACATGAGGGAGTCTTATAAGAATATATAAAACTATATGAATCTCTTGATGGATCATCATCTAGATATTATGGATCCTCATATTATTATTTAAAATTTTATTTAATTCAAACTAAAATAGTTAATAATATAATCATAATATATCCCTATTAATTAATTTCATTATTATAATCATTGAAACATTTAATTCAAAATAGGAAGAACAATGACAATGGCTCTTCTAGGGGAAAGACATCTCAATAGACAATACATCTTTGTCCATGAGATATATATAGCAATGACTCATCCTGGGGATGAGTTATTTGATGTAACAGTGAGACATCTCTTGCAGAGACTCATCTAGAGGTGATTCATTTGAACAAATGGTGTGTCAAGTTTGGTAGTAACTCATCTTTTAGTGAGTCATTTTATTCAATGATGAGTCAATTATGATAGTGACTCATCTAAAGATGAGTCATTTGAACTAAAAAAGAGTCAATATTGGTGGTGAGACATTTGATCTAATGATCACTAATATTGGTGGTGACTTAGTGTGATTCCATCTCAGGTCTGGTGGTCATACATTCAAGAGGTGAGACATTTTGGACTTATTGTTAATCATTTAAACACTTAGACAAATTTTCATCAAATTACCTTTTAAAGTAAAATGCTATCATAAAATAGTAAATTCATTAGAAATATAATAAACATGAATTGTGAGCATTAAAATAAGGAGGTTCCAACTCTCTAAAATTTAAATAACAGCCAATTTTTAGCTTAATAATTTAAAAAATATTTAACACTATGAATCCTCTAAATGATTAAAATCCAAAAAATAGAAACAAGTTCATGAAATTTTAAAAACGAACTTATCATTAATTCCCAAAATAATATTATGTATCTTTTAATGTCCCATTCCAAATATGAGTATAAATCGGTCATACATTATCTTGAAACATGGTAACAACCTGAAGATCCATATATCCTTAATTAAAATATATCTGCTTCCAAAAATTAACTCTTTCCCCACTCTTTAAATAAAATCACAGATCATAAAATATGTTCCATTAATCTAAAAATGATGAAAATCTATTAAAGATAATGTGAACAACTTTCTCACTAGAAAATATTCAGTTCCATGATTATTAATGATATACAATTTTCATTAGCCATATAAATCATCTCTTTATCCCAACTAAGCATCAATATCTCAACATGAGTAACATATTAATGCTTATCTTTCTATTAATCATGTGTGTCCTATAAAATATAATATTTCTATTAAATCACATTTCTTGGTCATCAATACCATTAAACATATTCTTTAAAACATTTAATTCAAAAATTATACAGAAAATTCCATATATATTTCATAATTCTTGAATTCTAATACATAAAAACATCTATCATTCCACTTCATTCATAAACCATTAACTAGGAAGAATTATCTTATTCCTTGATACCTATTTCCTAAAATATTAAAGATGAATCTTTTCATAAGATTCATCAAGCTCAATTTAATAATTATTCATACATTTAACATAAACATACTTTTAAAAAATCTCATACCTTTCATATGTCACTCATATACTCTTCATTATCAGAAAAAACCTTTAATTTTTTCACCTTTATGATAATATTCTTGAGATTTCCTCATAGGACATTGATTTTTATAATGACTATTCTTTCCACATTTATAACATCAAAACATTGATGATTCCTTAGGTAAACCATTATTCTCATATATTACATTATATTAACTTTTTATTTTTCCTCGGTAATAACTTACCCTATAAATATCTTCTTGGCACATAAAACATCTTCTCATTCCATTATGAAATTCACTGGAGTGCTTATTACCACATTCTCAATATATATGAAATAGAATATTCTTTTCTCTATAGCCTCCACCACCCAAAATCTTAGAAAAATATATCTTTATCTTCTTTGGTGAGTCTAATATTTGGTTAAGGTGAATGTTGTTAATCATATATGGTGATAAATAATTAGTCATTATCACAATATCCTTAACTCTAGTCATCATCCCATTTGGTTTCCCATTAGCACATTATTTATCACATTCAATATTAACCTAAATTCTTCTAGTTCCCACCATTGAATAAAACAAAAAGGCTTATTGTGAGAAAAAGTAATCATACTAATAAACCACATAATCAGTAAAATAACTTATATGATGTCTAAATCATAACACCTTATTTTCAATTTATGTCACATTATTCTTAACCTAGGTCATTCATTGTCATTATTCAAATATATCATGATAGTTTTAAACAATTTTTAATTTACAAAACATATCTCCCAAGAGTGACCAACCTAGTGTGAAACAAGGCCTATTTTTGTGCATCAGGTGATGGTTGAGTCCAGATTAATGTTACCTTTTTAGAGTTATTACTGCCAGGTACCTATATTACAGATCCAGGTCCACTAGTTGTAACTAGACAGATATTTAATTTCTTAGAAATAAATATCCCTATTCATCACCAATATTCCATGATATTTTCTTATTTGTAAAATTAGACATATATTTTTACATACCTCTATACATATCCCTAGGGGGGATATCACTAAATTTATCTCATCCTAGTTTCCAAAGGCTAATTAAATCTATTCTATGGTAACAACTATAGAGACCCAAAATTCTCATATATATATATATGACATATTTTTATATGAATAGTCAATAAATTTCACAAATACATGCCTATAAACCATAATTAATTAGTGAATTTGGAGACTAGGTACACAATCATATTATTTAGTTAATGATCTTCAATGTCTTCTGTAAATATATCCCATTTAGTACTATTCATAAAAATGCCCTACTTAAATCCTAAATTTGTAACCTAGGGAAAGGAAACATAAGAAAGGGTGACATCAGATACCCAATAAGGCTAAACAAGGGAGATATATAAGGATTAATTGAGCCTTAGGGTATGAGAAAACGAGACTAAAATTTAAAAAACTAAATCCTACATATCATAGATCATAAAATGGAGTCATAGGATAAATCTTAGTAGTTTATAAGAAAAACATCATATGGAAATCAAATAACATGATCCATATGATCATTAAATTGATATAAGACATGGAATTGTAGAATACACATAAGAATTTAAAATAATTTCCACAGTAGTCAAGGATTATTGACAAGCATATTATTGTGGAATGTGTTCACTACTAAATCCATCTTAATTGTCAAGGTTTACTCTGATTACCATTGTAGTTGACAAAGTCACTTACTGATATTGGTTCACTCCCCTTTCTACTATTTTTTATCTCATGAGATTACCCAATTTAGTGGAGGGAGATATAGGTCTAACATATCACATAATGAAAATCATATATACGTGTTCCATAAGATTGTACAATATTCGTCATATTAGAACCCCTAAAAAGAAATTGTATTCATAAAAAATTGATCATAGAATAACATATTTAAAACAAACAGGTTTAATAAATATTTCATTATTTTATCATAGCATAAACCATCTAAAAATAATTAGGTTTCAAAGTTATTTTATCATGGTTTAACCTAGGGAAAATAAATGAGTTTAATAAACATCTTTTCATCGTAAATATAAACCATTCAAATAAAAAATAAGAGTGGTATATGTGGATCATATATGTATTAAATCATATATAACATAAATGATGTCATCTTATATAGAAAATTATTTTCAATGATCACATGGAACATTTCTCGACGAAAATAATATTTCATTGAAAACCACCATTTTAAAACTAGAAACTCATAAAATATTAGAGAAATAATTTTTTATGAAAATAACTTTGAAAATTTATAAATGATTATTTAAAAATAATTTAAGGAATTCCTTGAATAAAATACCATTTCCAATTTGAAAAAAAAAATTTAGAACATAATTTTTTTTCAAAATATTTTTATTTAATTATAATATTTGAATCTTATTAAGGAAGTTTTAAAAATCATTTAAAACATTTTTGATTAAAAAATCCATTCCAAATTGAATTTTTTAAAATATAAAACATTTTGAAAATCCTTTTCATTATTAATGGTTTTTGAATATTATAAAGTAATATATAAAACATTATCATGTCATGATTATTGAAAATACTACACATGTTAATACAGATATTCCTTTTATATTTTCCGTAAAATCCAAACAAGCATTGTTTTGAAAATGGAATGATGAGTCATTTTAAGAAACCTTTCAAAAATTAAAAATAGTAAAAATGACTTTAAATAATCATAAATTAATATTAAAACATTTTGGAACCCATTTTAATAAAGTAATCTTTCATTAAAAACATTATTTTGGAAACATGTGTACATAAAGGAAAATTAATGGAAAAAATCTATTATCAGGAAATAACCAGAGGATAGTAAAATTCATAAGTTTCTTGAGTGTTTTATCAAAATATTTAATCATCAAAATCATAATCATAAGCATTCCCTATGGATAATGAGATCATAACATCAAACCCGTACCACATTAGTATATTTTTAATCGAAAGACCCTTTAAAGAATAAAATAGAAATAAACATTAGACATCATTAATATAAGGATATTTGTGATATAACATTTAAAATGGTTTGTATACAAATATAATAAAATAATATAGGTTCCTAATATAATGTAAGTCACAAAGAAGACAAATTGGGACAAAAATCGTTTACCTGAAGTCTCGAATCACTCAACTTTTTTTCCCTTTCAAGTTCCCTTTTTTATGTAGTATGTATTTAAAAATTCCATACTATATCATTTTTCCATTTTATTATATAACTTTAATATATTTTTAGTCTTTTACTAATGTTAGAATAATTTCCCTTATCTGTTTAATCATTTTTAAAACCATGTTCCATACCCCTTATGCAACCATATTTTCTTCTCAAAATTTCTCTCTTTTTGTCAAGAAATTATCTTATTTTCTTTTGTCAATACCCAAAACTCTTTCTTTTTTAGGGGTATTAAAATAGATGTAAAAATGACCTGTTTTATTATAGTATTAACATACATGAATCCCTCCTTTATTTTTTGATGGTTAATAATGACATAAAGATATTGTCTTTAACGATTTTATGAAATTCCATGATTTTGATATGAAACCCGATTATTTTATTCTCCATGGTTTATTTATGTAATGTTTTATGATGATATATGTTTCTAAAATTAATTAATACATATTATGTATTCACCCTGATAGTGATCCAATGCATTGGGTAAGTAATTTAATGTCAAGAGATGACATGTTTTATGATACCTTAGTGAATAACCTTGGTGATTTTTATAACACCTCAGTGAGAAACCTTAATGATATGATTATGAATTAATCAATTAAATATTTTAGCCACATTTAAATATTTTTATTCTTTTTATTTTTACTATGATATGTATGTTTTTCTTTTTATCATTCTTTTATATTATCCTTCAAGTTCTTATCGACATTTCGCATGATTATTTGTAAATTTTTTCCCTTTATTTCCCTTACTGGGACTTATGATCACCCTTTAGTTTGATTTATGTCCCCATGTTATGAGATTAAATAAATATACATATTATTAACCTTTTAATAACTCATTCAAGTTCATTAAAATAATATTTAATGTTTTCATGTATTATGTACCTTTTTCTAAGAAACTAAACTTTAAAAGATCCCATGTTTGTATAATGTAATGAAAATTTATATAATAAAAGGGTGGGATGCCATAGTTGGTATCAAAGGACGTTTTAGTTATTTTTAGAAAATAAAATTTGAAATATTTAGGAATAAACTTAGAGAAAATTTAAATATAGGAAAATATCTTTGTATTTTGGTGAAGTATTAATTAAGTGGTTCCAAGAAAATAAATCCCTATCTGGATATGAAAAAGTGGATTTGGTTTTGGAACATATGTAACTAGGGGTAACTACTCTGACAAGGTGCATCAGAATTGAATTGGTGTAACCCTATACATGAAAATGGTCCTTACTACACACCTGGTTTGGCACTCCAAGGGGAAATGTTTGGTTAATCGTATGCTTTTTATAAAACATTATGAAGGATGTATAAAAAATGTAATTATTGTTAAAGAATAAAATATTTAAGCATGATATTTTAAGACATGAAATTAATTTATAAATATAATATTATTAAATTAAATACATTTATCACAAAGGTTTCGTTATTTTAGAAAATGGGGGAAATATGAGAAACCATGTAAATAGTGAGTGTAACAGACCAGATGATGACGACCTTTTGATGGAAGCCTAAAGAGAAAACTTCATGAGAATGATGAATAAAATTACTCAAGTTATGATAAATAACAAGAATCAAGATGAGAGACTATATTCTTCTAAAAGGTAAACACTTTTTGCTGAGTTATTTTTGCATCAACGACAACCTTATTTCAATGGATCTACTAACCCATTGATTTTTGAACACTAAATAAGCTCTATTGAAAATATGTTTCTATAATTAGTTGTTTAGAATAATAAAAAGTCACCTTGGTTGTGTACCACTTAGAGGCATAAGCTGATCAGTGGTAGACACTGGTCAAAAACAATAATCCAAGAAGGGGTATTGAAGATATAGAGTGGGAAGTGTTTGGGGGAAGATTTTCAAAAAATATTTTCCTCATTCAAAGAAAATGAAAATGGAGAAGGAATTCCTATAGATGAAGCATAAGGAAAATGAATCTATGGGAATCTATGAGATGAACTACATAATAATTTCTTATTACACCTCTAGATTCTTCGTGGATACTAATGGTAAGGTTAATAGATTCTTCGGTGGACTAATACCCCATCTATGGAATAATCTAGTCAACTGAGATTATGAAAACTATGAGGAGATCATGAGGAGTGAAACTAATGTTGAACTATAGTTCAAAGAGTGGTAGTGGTCTTATAGATTTAATGAAAATAAAATATATTTAGAACCATAATTGGGGATGATATTTGATCAAGAAAGATGAGGAAATCACGTATAACTTTTCACGTGGAATAAATTTGGGAGAAAGTATTTGTGGAATATATTACTCCTGAGTGGGAAATCCTAGAAGTATAGAAGATATGGACACATTTATCGGAACTATCATAGTTAGGTAAAGCCTAAAAATATCAATACTAATGATAAAGGGAAGATGGTTCAGGCCCAACATTAAGTCTAATGCTTTAAGTGTTGAAAACATGGGAACTTTTCTAATCAATATCCAAATACAAATATAGTGGAGGGGAATCACCCTCAACCTCATCATATAAAAAGGAATAAGGGTCAAGATTTTCTATAAAGAAGGCTAAATTTGAAGCTATAAATGATGTGGTGGAAGGGACTCTCATTGGTCTATTAAATGTAGAAAATAGTTTTTTATTATGGTTATATGTATTATTTTATTTTCCCCAAGTATAAAAAGAATAGAGAATCAATCCCAGAATTTCTATAAGTATAACTATCAGTCAAGACTCTCAGAGAGATTATCCATACATCAAGAGTATATAGAAACTCTACTATTTACTTTAGTGAGCATAATATAATTACAATTCTAGTAGTCATTCCCATGATGGAATTCAACATTATAATAGGGATGGACTGAATCTCAAAGTATAATGTTAAGATCAACTATAGAAGAAAGGAAATCTTTGTAGTCTTGAATGGAAAAACTATATTTTTTTTCAAAAGGGAGATATCTCGACCTACGATTTGTCTTGAAGCACCTCCTGTAGTCTTTTTTATGGATATGATTAGTAAATATGAATAAGGAAATGAATGTACATAAAGATAAAGTGTCCCCATCATTTAGGAATACATTGATGTATTTTCTGAGGTGTTACCAGGACCTACCCTAGAAAGAGAGGTAGATTTCTCTATTGAACTCAAGCCTAGATCCAAGATGATATCAAAGACCCCACATAAAATGGAAATTGTGGGGCTGGAGGAATTAAAGAAGAAAATCCATAATTTTTAGAAGGGGTTTATCCAAAAAAGTGTTCCTCCTTAGGTATCATATGTTCTCTTTTTGAAGAATAAAGGTGGATCAATTTGGAAATGCATTGATTATAGATAACTTAATAGGATCATAGTGAAGAACAAGTACCCTCTTCCAACAATTGATGATTTATTTGACCAGCTTCGTGGGGCTCAATTTTCTCCAAGATTGATCTTAATTCTAGTTATCATCAATTGAGAGTACAAAAAGAAGATATTCCAAATTCCACATTCCAATCAAGAAATATAAATTATTAGTTTGTTGTTATGACCTTTGGCTTGATTAATACACCTACTATTTTTATGGATTTGATTAATATAGTCTTTAAGGACTACCTTGATAACTTTGTGGTAATTTTTATTGATGATATTTTGATATATTCTAGAATTCATGAGGAGCATGAGGATCAACTAAGGGTTATATTTCAAACTCTAAGGAGAGGCTATTTGGAAAGTTAAAAAAATGTGAATTTTGGTTACAAAAAGATTCTTTGTTGGGGAACATTATAACCAATGAAGGAATATCAGTTGATCCTACCAAAATAAATGTTGTGGGGGAGTGGCCTCATCCTAAAACAATAGTTCATATTCATAGTTTCCTTGTATTATCACGATATTATAAGAGTTTTGTGAAAAAAATATCACGACTTTCTAATCCACTAACCAAGATAACTTGAAAAGGGGTTACATAATCTGGAGAAAGGAGTGTGGAGAAAGATACCAAGTTATAAATAAGAGATTGGTTACTACAACCATGTTAACTATACCCTCTATCAGAGAAAAATTCATTATTTTTGGAGATTCGTCTCCGAAAGGGATTGGGTACATCCTCATAAAAAATGATAAGTTTTTTTCTTATGCATCTCGACAGTTGAGGAGATGGTTGGATCTTTTTAAAGACTATGATTTTTTATTTCATTATAACCCTATAAGAGTAAACAAATTCACTAATGCATTAAGTAGGAAAGACCCTATTGTTCTGGAAATGATGAGGATTCAATAAGATCCTTTCATCAAAGACCAAGTAAAATTGTACATGGGAATTGTAAGGTAAGGGACATCATCAAACCTATCCCAAATGATTTTTAAACCATCATTACTAGAGAAGATAAAGAAATATCATAGAGAATATCCTTTGTTATAGAAAAATTTAGGGGTTGTGAAGAGTGGGAAGTTTATTGAGTTCAATATTGACCAAGAAGGTGTAAAAAAAATTCAAACAAGGCTTTGTGTTGCATCTTTTTCAGAAATGAGGAAGGATATGATTGTTGAAGCTCATAGCTCTTCTTACTCTATACATCCTGGAAGCATGGAAATTTATATGGACCCATATGATAATTATTGGTCGGATAACATGAAAAGGGAGATTTTTGACTACACTACAAGGTGCCTAGTGTTTCTATAAGTGAAGGTAGAGTGAAAATTTCTTAAAGGGGTATTACAACTGCTACCCATACCAGCATGGAAGTTGTACAATATCACTATATACTTTTTCAACGGTATCCTGAAAAAATCCAAAGGAAACAATGTGATGTGGGTTACAATGAACCATCTCACTAATACATTCAATTTTATCTTTATTCAGGAAGATTTATCTCTTTAACAAATTCAGAATATTAACATAAAGGAAGTGGTGAGGTTTCATGGAGTGCCAATTTCTATCATTTCTGACCATGATCCAAGGTTTACATCAATGATATAAAGAGGTATTCAATATGATCAGAGTACCAAATTGAATTTCAGTATGTTCTATAACCCTCAAAATGATGGAAAATCTGAAAGGAATATTCAAACACTCGAGGACATTATTAGAACATGTTCAATAGAATTTAAAGGTGGATGGGATCAACACCTCCCATTAGTTTAGTTCTTATACAAAAATAGATTCCATTTGAGTTTTCAAATGGAACCATATGGAGCTCTATATGGAAATCACTATAGAAATATTACTTATTTCAATGAAGATAGTGAGAGAAAGCTTCTTGGACTTGATCTTACACAAGAGATGACTGAAAAGGTTCACATTATCCAACATCACATAAAGGCTACTCAGAGTCGGTAGAATAAATACACTAAAAACCATCGAAGGGACTTGGAGTTTGATGTTGGAGACAAATTCTACCTTTGAATTTCACATTGGGAGAGAGTCATGCAGTTTGGGAAGAAAGGGATTCTCAGCCCCGGGTACATTTTCCCCTAAAAATAATTGATCTCTTAGGATCAGTGGCCTATCATCTTGCACTTCCATCAAACCTAGTTCAAGTTCATGATTTTTTCCACATATCTCTACTGAAGAAGTTCATACCTGACCATTCACATGTACTAAATCTCAAGGTGGTACAACTTGAACATGGCCTATCTTATGAGGAGTAAATATTGGAAACCTTGGACCATAGAGACAAGGTTCTACGTAATGATATTACCCACCTCATTAAAGTGCTATGGAGGAACCATAAATATGTTGAATCGATGTGTGTTATATTATTCTCTAAAAAAATATATCTCTTTAATAACAATGTGAGTATAAATTAAAATTTGACCATCAGGTTTTGACCATTAAATGACCATTGTTCAAAATGAAAATTGGAAAAAATACTCCTAAAAATAATGTTAATGTTATAATTAGTGTAATAAATAGAAATGATAATGGTTAATTAATGGAGAAATGAGAAATGATGGCCTCATCCAATAGAATATTTCCACATGAAGCCCATTTGTCGGATCTTGGGAAAGAGGTAGAGTCATTGGGATTCTCTCTTGACCAAGCCTCTGCTGAGTTTTAATATGTTAATCTTGAATGAAGTTTCTTATGGAGGAAGTTCAAGTTAGTGGAAATTACCAATCAGGAGATGTTATCAGAGCTGCCCCAAGAATATATTACCATCACACACCTTACACTTAAGTCATATGCAGGTGTTATAAGGGGTTATGTTTTGAAACTCTAGTTATATAAATTTTAATGAAATTGTATAAATAAATTTTTTGTTCCATCAATTCCATTTAATTAATAGTTTTTGTTAATAAAATTGAGTTGGAATTTGACAAATTGATTTTTTGGATAGAAATTGTACTTTTTAAAAAAGATATAAATATCATAATAAAATTATATATTGTGAATAATACTTATTTTAATGAAATATTATGGATAAAAGCTCATATTTTAATAGATATGATAAAATAATTTTAATTTTTCAAGTGTCAAAAACTTTATGATGGAATTTCACAATGCATTTTTGATTAGCTATTATTTTCAATAAATAAGAATTTTTATATTTAAATGTTAAAATTATAATATTTAGATAATTAATATGATAAAATAAATATCATTTTTGAAATCAGAACATTGAAACTAGGTTAGAGTGAATTTATGATAATTTTATAAAAATCTTATTTTTTTAATGAATAGTAAAAATACATTTTGATTTTTTTGGTATATTTAATGAAATCATAATTATGTTATAATGATGTAATAAATAATTAACCATAGTCCAAGACTTAATATATTTTATTTTATTAATATCAAGTATTTTAAAATATTTTCACCAATTTCTAAATATATAATTTACTTTCCAAATTTTAAAATGGAAACTTTTTCATAGAAAATGTTTTTCTATGGAAAGATTAGTTTTCATTTCAAAAATAAGTAATATAAAATTATTTTAATATAGTTTGGGATAAAATTACATAAAAAATGTTACAAGTGTCCAATACCAAAGGAAAATACCATGGGCAAGCCCATGGTTTTCCATTTACCACTACATAGGTGTCCAGGGAAATTAATAAAAAAATCTGAGTGTCACAGCTTATGGAATTGAACTTATTTCTTAGTTATGTTCTTATTAATAGAGAAGAAACTTCTAATGGTCTTCATCCGTCTGATGAGGGTTTCATTGAGCCTCGATTTAATGAAGATAGATCAATCGAGATCACCAGATCTGGTGATCCGGTTAACAGTCACGATCTGCATGGATCTCTGATACTGGAAACTTCTGCAGTTGGCTTTGGAATAAAGGGAGATAATTGTTCCATATCAGGGATAT
This sequence comes from Viscum album, assembly GCA_963277665.1. NCBI lineage: Eukaryota > Viridiplantae > Streptophyta > Magnoliopsida > Santalales > Viscaceae > Viscum > Viscum album. Next base: position 2,055,712,949 of record OY728159.1, on the reverse strand, counting down.
CTATGTTTAATGGTGAGGATGGTGATCATGGACCCTCATTGGTGTCTCCAATGAATAGAGTGAATGGTGCTGGACATGTTGTGCTGAATATGGCTGGGACGGCTGGCGTGTGTGGACCCTAACTGGAGGGGTTAGGGTTAAATACTGGTTTGAATGGATCTCATTGGGAGGAGAAATTAGGGGAAGTCCAGTTTTCTACTCTCTATGATGAAAGGGTTGAGGTAGGCCATTTTCACCAATCATGGGATACGGTAGTAGCAGCTAGGGTTGGTTCTGTTAATCTGAGTACTGCTACCTACAACTCTGGTCTTGTGGAGGCCAACTGGGATTCCAGTGGAAGAAATTTTACACATATGAAAGATTTTATTCTATATCGGATTGTGAAGAAGGGTGATACAGTTCACATGATTTCCATTTAGGAATATATTTTTGATAGATTTAAGATTTTACAGTTCTCCATTATTGCGAGGATTGTTCTTCCTACTGGTGGAAAGCTTTGGAAAATAGATGACTTGGTACAAAAGTTAGCTTATGTATGGAATTAGTCAGATTATAAATTTATACCTATGGGTAGGGGATTCTTACACATTATTTTCCTATTAGTGGAATTGAAGTGAAAGGCTTGGGGGATCAGATCGATTTACTTAAAACTAGGTATTGTATTTTTTCAAGAATGGGATTTTTGATTTAGTCTATTTTCTTCGAAAAATTCTTAGGTCCAAGTTTGGATTAATTTTTTTTTTCTTAACTGGATTTTAAATAATCCCAAGATTCTTTTTGATATTTCCTTAGGTATTGGTATTCTAATCAAAATGGATAGATCCACTAAGGTTTCCAAGTTCGAGAACTTTGCTGGCATCCTAGAAAAGGTTGTTTTAAGCACATTCTTAATTAACAATATAATATAGTCAGTTTTGGATGATGAAATCCCTCTTAAGGTGGGATATGAAGGAATTACTTATTTTTGTGTGGAGTGCCAAATAATTGGTCATGTAAAAGGCAAATGCTGTTAAAATTTGGTTTTCTTCATTTTCCCTTTAAAAGGGAATCATAAGACATCTTGTAAGAAGATAATGATGGTGCAGAATAAATAAGATCATATTGGTGAGAGATGTGTTGTTGATAAGAAACTAATTGAAGTTGTGGGTAATTATTTGAAAGGATATGCCTCCTCCTCGGGGATGATGCATGATCCCGAGTCTCATGTATGGGATGACCATGTGTTAGTGGATGCATGTTTGGATGAACTGAGAGGTGATGATATTAAATAGGTCACGAAAGCTACTGATAATTTTAATTAGGATTTTTCAAAAGATATCTCTTCATAGTCTCATTTGGGGAAAGGGTTCATGCAGCTGGTGGATTATAATCCCCCAACTCTGCAGGATGACGGGGTCTATCTAATTGACACTCAAAATTGGGTTTATTTTCATCAAGAGATTTAGAAAATTATTAATTCCACCAGAATCAATTATAAATTGAGAAACATCTATGATGACGAAAGGGTGAATGAAAGTACCCCCTGAAGGCATTGGGCAGCAGTGGAAATTCCTCTTATAAAGATGAAATTATATATGGCAAGGAAAAGGTGTTTGATAATGAGAGTTTCACCACTGATTATTCAATGAAAAAGACATGGAGGGACTATTATTACCTACCACAAACTCTGTCTACCAGATCTTCTTCAAATATGTCAAAGATAGCCAATGTTGAAATCCTCAAGATCTTCAATCAAGGTAAGTCTCAATCTGAGTGGGAAAAAATAGATGAATCTGAATATGTAAATGAAATGTATTATTATGATCTTTAACTCTTTGTTTTAAGTATGAGGTAAAACCCTTTGTTTCACCCCACTAGCCACTTTTCTATACTTTTTCCTTTATTTTTAATAAATCTTCTGAATCTTTACTTCTAGATGGACTTGTCTAGTAATAAAAAAATCATCCTCTTTTGCAATAAATACCCTCCCATTTCTCCATTTCCTTTCACTTAAAATTCATCCTCATTATGATATGATTGTTTTAACTCCCTATGATTAATTCCAAGTTTTCCTCAAGATCCCAGGGTCTTAATCTTTAGTTTTTAGGATTTACTCTTCAAGGTAAGTGAAATCCCAACTTGTCTTTTCCTTTAAAGTTCCCTTTTTTACGTGGTATGTATTTAAAATTACTATACTATATTTTTCTATCCATTTTATCCTATCCCTTTACTTTATTAAGAGTCTCTTATGAATGGGGTACCATTTTAGCCTCTCTTTTTAATGTTTTATAAAACCATGTTTAATAGCCATTATGATGTTAGATTTTATTCTCAAAATCTTTCTATTTTTTTATCAAGAAATTGCCATATTTTATTTTGTGAATACCCAATCATCTTTATTTTATAGTTGTTTTCAAATAGATACCAAAATGACATATTTTATTTTGTTATTAAAATATATGAAACCAGCTTTATTTTAAGGTGGGTTAAAAATGAAATGATGATCTTGTCTTTAAGCATTTTTTAAAAATTCCATGATTTTGATATGAAATCTGTTTCTTTTATTCTCCATGGGTTATTTATAAAATGATTTATTATAATATATGTGGCTCAAATTAACTAATAAATATTAAGGGTGTACACTGATAACACTCAAATTCATTGGGTAAAGAATTTAATCTCTAGAGATGATATGTTTTACGATTCCTTGGTGGATAACCTTGGCATTTTTTATAAAACCTCAAGGATAAACCTTGGTGATATGATTATGAATGACTCAATTAAATGTTGTATCTATGTTTCCATGTTATGATTCATGTTATTTTTACTATGATATGTCTCGTTTTCTTTTTCTCATGCCTTTATGATATTCATCATGTTCTTGTCAATAATTCTCATGATCAATTGTAAATTGTTTCCCTTACTTTCCCTTAATAGGCTTTATTCTCACCCTTTCCTTTAATGCATGTCACTAGGTTATGAGGTGTAGTAAATGTACTTAACACAAAATTTTTAATAATCCATTCAAGTGGATTAAAATAATGTTTTATGTTTTCATGTATTATGTACATTTTTTCTAAGAAACTAAACTTTAAAATATCCTCTATACAATGTAATAAGAAGTTATGTAATAAAAAGGTGGGATGACATACCTCTTATTAGGATAACCTCTTTAGGTTTAACCTATAACCCTATTATATTGACTTTATGATTTGAAAATGGACTCTACGATGTGGTAAGGGAAGTAATTTATACATTTGGGAATTTATTTTCTGAAGAAAAGTGATTTGAAAGCATGAAGGGGAGAGGAGAGAGAGTGACATTTTATAAGTGAGGAGTGTGGCACACTTGTAATTTTTGCAAATAAAAAAGTGTTCCCACATTTTTCACATAAATTAATAAAAATAATTGGGATATTATAAAAATTTTAAGTGATAAGGTCACAATATGGATAGAAAATGGGTTCTGGGAAAGTTTACAGGTCATTATACAACTTATTGTTTTAGTTTAACCCTCGATAAACCCATTTTAAACCTAATTGTAATAAATAATTTTTACAGTTTTTTACTATTCATTATGGAAGAAATTTTATTTTTTCTTATTAGATAATATAAATTATTGTGATTCAAAATATTGATTCTATTTTTCTAAATACCTTTAAAACAAGTGTAAATTTTTTAATTTAAAATTAATCTCATAGAAGTGATGAAAAAGATGTTTTCCAAAGAGAAAATATTCAAATGTTTAAAATATTTTTATATCAAAATTCAATACAAAATTGATTTAGATTAACTAAATTGGATTATTATACTTATTATATAATTAAATATACTTTTAAAAACATATTAAACTAAAATTTATCTTGTAAATTATTTCAATGAAAAGTCATTTTTTTAATAAAAATAAGTATTTTTCACTATTTATTGAAACATTTATCTTTCCAGAAAACTCTCAACCAATCAGTACATGATAATTTTTACATAATTATTTTTAAATTTAAGTAAATTTTTTTAAAATAGTTTTTCTATAAGTGGAAATATTTACTTTTAAAATAAGTGTTCAAAATGAGACAAAGCGGTTTTTTCGAATAAAACAGTTTTGATGAAAAAAATTGGATGTGTTCTAATCTCATGTCTAGAAAACAAACAAGGTGAATGATAAAAATTTAATTTAATATATAATGAAGTACCCAGAATTCCATGATTTTTGTAAAAATTAAATATGATTATTTTGAGACCAGGCTCTAAGACATCACGTAATTCTAGGGCCTAGAGTGGATGGAACGTATTTTTGAATGATTTTTTAAGGATCATTAATTAAACATTCGAGCGGGTTTTTTTTAACTTTTAAACCATTTCCTAGATAAAAAATATGAGGGAACCGTTGAACTCAATGAGTCAGGTCAAGTTTGAAAGATATTTTTTGTACTTTTTAAGAAAAAATTGAATAAAATGAACTTGATTATATATTTTTATTTTTATTTTTTTGAACTTTCCAAATTGTTGGACCGAAACAACATTGTAACGCAATAAAACCAAAATGTTGTTTCTTAAGTGAAACAGCATAATGGGACTGCAATCCATCAGTAACAGAAAAGTGCTTCCTCCTTTAATGAGTTAACTGGGGGGTGAATCATTGACATGTTGGGAGAAACACTCTGAATCTCTATAGGATCACCATTGAAGAATGCCGAACGATGATCACCAATGAAATTGAGCACTCCCCCTCCTCTTCGATCGATCCCTTCCTCGACAATGGATCAAATACCTTCACGGAAGGATCACCTTCAAGGATAGATTCTTCATGCGATCGAACTCCAACTAGGTTGGGGTTTAAATTATTAGGGAATTGTTTTCCCTAGTCCCCCCCTCTAAACAAAGAACACGTGTAAAGTATCTAACAAGTTTATCCGCAGATGGATTTTCCTTGCGGTTTTGGGAAATATAATTGTGGGAAGATATCAAGATTAAATCTTGGTGATTTATAATTTATACTTTGTGATCCCACTGACACGAACAAATATGGACCAATACGAACAAAGGGAGGTTGTTCATTTGGGTGTTATTTTTGATCCCCTCCATCTCTCTCTACTTGTTATTTTTGGTGTAACGGATGGTGGTGCAACAGCCGTAGAGGAACCAGAAGAGACAATGAAAAAAGGCTGCGATGGTGGCACTAGGACGTGGCACACGACCGCAACACATGGCCGCGACACTGGCACCCGACCACAGCACCCCATCTACAGTGGCGGGTGGGAGGCAGCGCACTAGAAATGTATCGCAGCGACAACAGAAGTTGCCAGTATGGAGGCCAACGGTTGGTGGCTGGAGAATGCGGCCACCCAGCCTCATCAGATTCCTGCACATCACATAGACACCGTATTTAGACCGCGACGGTGAACTGGACAAATGAAATAGACATGGGTTACGCGAAAGGTTTGGTCAGCGTGAGAGGACCAATGCTGGAGGGCGCCACCACACAAGAACCGCTTTAGGAGGAGAGGCTTACACTGGTAGGTGGAAAAAAGAGTTGACATGAAGTCCTAAATCATGTGTATAGGAGGTGGACGACTTCAGCCGGCCACGCGCGACACAAACAAGACACCCTGCGGGTGTCCTGGCAGGGGGGGAACATGCATGTTATGCGGGCCAGTGGCGCGAATCAGGGCACTAGGTAGCCCAGACTGGAGAAAAGATTGGCCGTAGATGCAATCTAGGATGATGGAAAAAACTGATCCACTGGGTGGCCCAGGATGGGAAAGAATCGGCCCGCCAGTTACGGGCCGGGCCAGATGAAACTGGTTCGTTGGGCGACCCAGAGGCTGCACCCACAACTGAACTTGGATGGGTCCATCATGGCCCAATGGGATGCCCCAGCGGCTAGGTTGGACCAGGTTGGTTCAGGTCGTCCGAACTGAGTTGGGTCATATGGGACCCCTAGGCCGGGTTTGTTGGGTCGATCTAACCAAGTCAGACCGGGCTGAAACACAAGAGGCCCATGTTTACTAAAATGCCAATATCTTTCAGACCAGACATCCGATTGATGCGTTATCTATGGAGTTGGGACCCATGTGATGAGACAGTCCTTTGGGAATATTCTAAGTGAGAATTAGTGGAACTCAAGATAGTACTAATGGATTGAGGATTAGATCCTCCCAGAATCAAGCACGTTGATGAGTGGGTCTTTATGATCCAGCTGGCCAAGAGATAAGAGGATCTTAGTGATCCATCTTTCCCTAAGAGACGAACATGTCTAAGTGATATAGCTGGCCTAGAGACAAGAAGGTCTAAGTGATCCAGCTGTCCCTAGAGACAAGCGGGTCTATGTGATCCATCTGGCCCCATAGATGAGTGGGTCTCAGTGATCTAGCAGGCCTAGGTTATGATTGGGCCCAAACAATGAATCCCTCTATAGTAATAATGTTCAGCTTTATGGCTAATATTTATACTTCCTATATTTTGAGTTATACCTGGTTTGATCTGTCTTTGCTTTGTGATCTTGTTGTGTGGTATTTATTTTTGTACTTTCATTTCTGTTTTGAGGTCCCTAATGAGTATTGTGTTACTCAATCCTTCCCGGGCTTCGCCTACACGTGTCATGTCTCGTCCAGGTGATCGATACTTTGACAGAGACCTTGGTGGTCCGGGAGTAGGTGGTGTTTAGTGAGACGGGACATACAAGTTTACTTCTACATCTACAAGAAGCTACCTCCACCTACCCTTCTGGTAGGGTCTTGAGTGGATGGACTATGTAATGTTCACTTTCTATTATGGTTTTGGGCTTGTATTCTATCTCCTTTGTACTTTCAATTATATTGTACTCTCATTAGTTGTCTCTATGATAGTTTTGGTTTAGTTTTTTTTTCATTCTGTTGTTTTATATTTTTGTGTGTTTACAAGTTTAAAGGAAAATGTATTCCCTTTTTGGAATATTCCGTTTTAGTGCTAGTCGCCAGCCCCTGGCCTATGGAAGGTGGGCTTGGGGTAGTCACGACACGAGCCCTGGGGGATGGGTAATGACATCAAAAGAGGTTGGTTATAACATAAGAAATAAGTGTCTCTAATTGTTTTTGGGGCAATAATGTTAAGTGTTTCAAGTTCTTCTTTTAGGCCAGGGAGTCCAGTGTTGGTGCAGCGGTTGATGTATCCATACACCAGGACCCAGAATTCTATTTTTCCACTCGGTACATGAAAAACTGGTTACACGTGTCTTTGAATGCTTTCTCATGATCTTTATGAGTTAGATTCATCTCACCAGGTATAATATATTGGTCTTGGTTCATCTTGATCTCTTTTAGGATGGCCCCACGCAGATATCCAACCCGGATTCCAGTGCATGACCATGAGGATGGTCTATAGTGTGATGATGCTTCAGTATAGGGACCTTTTCCTGAGATGGAACCATCGGAAGGTGTCCCAGTGATGCCACCACCTGCTGGTCAATAGTTACTATCGGCGCTACTAGTAGAGGATGCACATAGGATCTATACCTTACACGAGTTCTAGTGGTAGAGACCTCACAGGTTCAAGGGAGAGACAGATCGTCAGGTCATTGAGTATTGGATGGAGGTGGTGATGTGAGTTTTATGCTTAGTGAGAACACCACTTGACTAGATGGCGGTTCTAGAAGTGAGCCTTCTGCAGGGATCGATGGGGAGATGGTAGAGTTTGACCATCGAGACTCACGAGGTGGTGACCCACACATGGTATGACTTAGAGTGAATTTTTAGGGAGGAGTTCTTCCCCAAAACTTTGCACTTAGTGAACATTGATGAGCTTCTTCACATATAGTAGGGTAGCCTGTATGTGTCTGAATATTGTTCGAGGTTCATAGACCTCTCCCATTACTCTACAGATATGTTGCGGGACCCTTTCTTCCTGGCCCAAACCTTTAAGAAGGGTCTCTGATGGAAGATTAGGGCATCGATGATTTTCCTCCGCATCCCTACATAGGCTGGGGTGCTGGATCATGCTCTATTTGTAGAGAGATTCCTCACTGAGTAGGCACCAATGATGGGAGCTACCACCGGGAGACGAGTGGCCAAGTTATCTCTGGAGGGTATACGATAGTTGATGTAGATTTTCAAGCAGGAAATACCATCTTAAATAATACCCAAGACTCAAGGTCGGTGGTATGGGACCACTAGGGCAGCAGGAGTGAGCAAAGGAGCAGGGCGTGCTACTCGTGCGGTAGGTAGGGACACATGGCTAATAACTGCCCATCCTGCCAAAGAGACGATCAAAGAATTGTTCAAGGGATACCGAGATAGCAGCATAGGTTCAAGAGAGGTGGTCCATAGGGAGACAAATGTGTAAGGGGGGTAGGAATAGAAGCAGGTGGTAGACGGAGGTTTGAGGTGCTACCACCACCACCCCCAAGTGGTCCACCACAGGCTCCTGAAGCCAGTGGATAGGGGAGAGGTAAATTTCAGGTGATGGAGGCCTATGATCATGATACTTCATATATGATTAGAGGTATGATATGTGTCTTCTCCATCTTGGCTATAGTTCTTATAGACATAGGTTCCAGTCACTCTTTCTTTACCATAGAACTTGTTCGGATCTTGAAGATTCAGATCAGGCCATTGGATCGATCCTTATGATTATAGACTCCTATGGGAAGGGACTCTATGATTATACACTGGTGCCTATAGTGTGAGCTTAATCTTGGAGGGAAGAGATTATGATAGGATATCCTAGTAATTTCTTCGATTCCTTATGACATCATCTTGGGTATGGACTGGTTGTAACAATCCATGCTCAGATCAACTATTTTTGGTGCACAGTGTGGTGTGTCTGTAGAGATGAGAACATGTTTTCCTTTATTAGTGAGAAGGAAAATGGAAAAAATGAAGGATGGAATCGCACATAATAGGGTTCATCTGATCACTAATCAGTTATCTAGCATGACCCTTGGTGTAGTGGATGAGATGAGTCCACAATTTCTTGTAGTGGTGGATGAGTACGGGGATGTCTTTCCAGAAGATATTCCAGGACTACCTCCTCGTAGAAAGGTAGACTTCTGCATTAATCTGTACCTCGGGGTGACACCGATATCTACATCTTCATATCGGATATCTCCCACAAAGCTCTGGAAGCTGAAGTTAAAGTTAGAGGACTTCAGGTGTAAGGGGTTCGTAAGGCCCATCGTTTCACCATGGGCAGCCCCAGTGTTGTTTTCCAAGAAGGTAGACAGATGACTGAGTTTATGCGTGTAATTTATGAAATTGAACTATCTAACCATGAATAACAAGTATCCTTCATTGAGGATTGATAAACTCTTCGATCAGTTGAAGGGAGTGAGATGGTTCTCCAAGATATACCTCAGATCAAGATATCTCCAACTTCGAGTGTGAGATTAGGACATCTCAAAGATGACTTTTAGATGTCTCTAAGAACACTATGAGTAATTACTAGATCTTTTTGGTGTTAAAAATTCCCTAGTAGTGTTCATGGGACTCAGGAATAGGATGTTCTAGTCATACTTAAACAGGTTTGTAGTGGTCTTCATTAATGACATCTTAGTGTATTCAGTATCAGATGAGGATCACACAATACATCTGAGGATGGTTATGGAAACACTCTGAGAGCACCATCTTTATGGTAATCTCTCAAAGTGTGAGTTCTAGATATTAATGGTCCACTTCCTGGGGAATTTCATATTAGAAGATGGATTTGTGGTAGATCCATTGAAGATCAAGGTGGTGCTTACTTGGGAGCCACCCAATAACATTACCGAGTTGAGGAGTTTTCTTAGGTAGGTTGAGTACTATCAGAGGTTTGTACCTAACTTTTACAGATTATTATCACCCATGATAGCATTGAAGAAGAAGGTAAAACCCTTCATGTGAATAGTAAGATTCCAATAGAGCTTTCAGTAGCTGAGGTAGAGCTTGATGAGTGCTCTTATCTTGAAGCTTCCAGAGGAGGGTGTCGACTTTGTGGTGTAAAATGACACATCAAAAATCGGTCTAGGTTGTATTGTGATGTAGGGAAAATCAGTGATTTCTTATGGATCATGACAGTTGAGACCACATGAGAAGAACTGTGAGACTCATGACCTTGAGTTGGCAGTGATTTTCTTCGCACTGAAGATGTGGCGACACTACCTTATGCGTGAATCATTTACCGTATACTATGACCAAAAGAGTCTCAAGTATATATTTTCTCAGAAGGGTCTAAACTTGATACAAATATATTGGCTAGAGTTCCTATAGGACTATGACTTCGAGATAGTTTGTACTCCTAGGAAGGGGAACGGGGGTGAAGATGCTCTCAGTAGAATATCGAGTTCACAGCTACTGAACGAGTCCTCAGAGTAGTTGGTATCGCTCCAGATATTTGTTTTGGATTGATATTAGGTAGCTTATATTTAGTCAATGGTAGTTCCCCCTCCACTATTACAATGAGTCAGGGAGGTGTCACTCGGAGATGGAAGCTAGGAGACTACATGTGCCTAGATGTCCTAAGGACAAGCTCCTGATGGATTTTAAATAGGTGGGGAGCATGTTATCCTTTTCAGAGTACAAACCATAGTACTAGTGGCAATACTTGTAACACCCCAAGATTTCATAGTACGTTATTTCTTCAAAGTAATTCAATAACTTGCACTACACGCAACAACGAGTTCTATCGCATCATGGCTTACCTAACAAGCCGTTCAAAAGCGGTTATGAATAGTATTAACGGAATTTTGAACTTTATATAATCCTTATAATTTTAGAATCCATATTATGATTTTCTTAGACATAATTTAAGAACAAATTCATTTTTTCAGATAAAAGAAGTATTTTTCAACAAATGTAATTTTATCGCCTTTTAATGGAGAACCCTCTTTAAATCCAATATTTGAAACTTTTATTTATTAAATTTTACAAAATAAACTTAGTTTTTAGAATTATGACATAAGAATTTAGTTTCAATAAATTTTTGGTGTTTTCTGATAACTTTCATATTTGGGTGAATAGTGAAAAATACTAAATTTTAACTAAAAACAACTTTTTTAATCAAAATAATTTATAGTGTTAAGCTATATATTTGAATGTTTTGGAAGTATAATTAGATTTTATTTTTACCATTTAATCCAATGTTTTTCATCGGAAGTAATTTCACTTTGAAATTGGACATAAACAAGTGTCAATCTTTTGATAGTTATTATTTCATGAAATACACCTTTTGCTTTTTTGACAACATGAATTAATAAATGAAATTTATATGTTTTGAATTTGTTAAAATAGACTTCATTTATTAATTTGGAATATCGAAATTAGCTTAGGGTGAATTTTTGGTATTTTTCTGAAAACTTTCAATTTTTGATGAATAGTGAAATACACTGAGTTATTGTTTAAAAACGAATTTTTATTTAAATAATTATTTATTTTATTTAAATTTATTTTAGGTCAAAATATATAAATAATACCTATATAAGTTCAATTTAATTCATTGGATTCATTTTATAATAGTTTTAGATATATAAAAATTTTATTGAATTTTTTACCATCTTTTATCCACCTCCTTGGAGTATTTTCAAATTTACATAAAACTTAATTTTACCACTTCTGTGAGTTGAATTTCAAAAATCTGAGAGAAACGGTTTATATCAGTAAGTAAAATGTGGTTTAATAAGATGAAAATAATTTTTTGGTGAATAGTAACTTTTTACTTTTATTTACCACGGTTAAAATTAAATAGGGTAATTACGGAAAAAATGATATTATTATTACCCTAACACATGTCCTAATTCTATTAGATAAGTGTAATTCGAACAAAAACAACATTAGGAGTAAAATATGATCCTTTAGGTCTACTTGGAGTAGATTAGGACATTTATTATTATTTAATTCAAAGAAGAGTTAAAAGTGTTAAATTCAAAGTTTAATAACTAAATAATTTTTAATATAGAGTTACACATAAGATAAATTCGACTATAAATATTCATTAGAAATATAAAAATATTTCCTACATAATTTTATTTTATTTATATTTTTTAGACTTTAAATAATTAAATTTATTTTTGACACAATGATGATGCAGTAATTACCGTATTAATGAAATATTAAAATAATTGATATTATAAATATCCAAATAAATGTAATTTGAGACTTTTTATGAATTCCACTAATTTTATAGGTTAATATGACATGTTAGGATTTATTAAATGAATTTTTTTCGAAGTAATAATGCTGTTATAAATTTAGAAAAAACAAAATACCAAATAGTGTCAAAATTGACATAAAAGAGTTTTGAAAATAAATATTATATTATTAATTGGTATTCTATTCCTAAAAATATAAGTTTCAGGAAAGGGGATTAAATAATATTATATATGTCATTATTGAACCACTTGGAATTCTATTGGAAGTTTATAGTAAGTTTATTAACCATATAATATAAAAATACAAAGAGACATGGTAAATGTCTAACTATTTAACTAAGAGTTAAATATAAAAGATAAGGTTAATATAGTGATCCAAACCTGTATAAATCCTATTGGTTGAGTGTTTTTCGTCCCATAAACACCTTATCCTTTAAATAATTTATTTTGGAGCCATTAAAAACCGAAAATGAATTTATTATAAAATAATATTTTAAGTTTTTCCTATGGTGCCCCTGACCCCTCTTATAAAAGGACACTTCACCTTCTCTCAAATTCACACATCCAAATCCATTTTTCTCGGCCTTCCACTAACCAAATACCCTCTAAAATTTCCTCCCTTCATCCTAGAGGCATTTGTTTAGTCATAAATCCAACTTAAGGATCCCTTTTGATCAAATCAAAAAGAAGAACCCGAAGAAGAGGTAAATATTTCATCACCTCTTTCAAGTTCCTTTCTTCTTCCACTTCCTCTTTCTTTGTTATTTCTATTCTAAAATAATAAATCCAGTATCTTCTATATACTGTGATTTTATTATAAATATGGTACAACCATATTCATTATTCTATCCATCCTTTGAATGACATGTCACCATACGTGCGTACGTACGGTTTACCGTCTCCACGTCGTGGTGTAATTGTTATTCAATACATTATTATTTGGATGGGTATAATAATGATGTGTAATTGATGTAAATAATAAATATAACATGAAAATTATTATTTATATATGATATAACATCCAATTATATATGATTTTAATATCAAAATAATGATATCGTCGCTCGTGCGTACGTACGGATTACCGTATCCACGACGCGATGAGATTCATTTCCACGTTCACCATTCAACGATGATTATAAAAATATATATTATTAATAAGTATGTAATATATGATATAATAATTCTACTGGATATATATATATATATGTATGTATTTACTTACATATATCTTATTCACTTTTGTTCAATATGATATGACAACTGAAACAACGTTTATGAGTACGTACGGCCTACCGTCTCCATAAACGGTGTTTTCTTTTTCATATATCTATCTATTACAAATATTTATATTCTTAATATATATGATATATAAGTCAAGTTTTATATTCTAGAATTATTTAAATCATGATCTAAATGATACAATCAAGAATAACAAGTAAAAATACGTACGATAAAGAAATCAATTATTACCTGAAATGTTAATTTAACATGGAAATCATTATTAAATGGGTAGTATAAAGTCATAAATGAATAATGTATGATATAATAAATTTGAATATGGATCTGGTATAATTTAATAACATACAATGGTCATTATATAGGAGGATTAATGTACCCTCGACCAAAGGAAAGTGCAAGGTAAGGAGTTTCTTATCTCACTTTCAATTCCGTGAGATTTCCCTTGTTCGCCACTTATTGAATGTGGTGTATTGTGTACTGCCATTTGATATATATTATCATGATTCTGTTCATGGTATTCTATGAATTATTTGGTGGTTATTAAATTTTGTTCATATGACTTGATTGATCATAACGTGGTAAGGGTTATTTCCTCAATCTCATTATTTATCCGAGACTGTTCATGTGTATGTACTTTCTGGGACATAATTATCATCGATACCCATATTTCATAAAAATGTTTTCAAAAAGGATCTTGTAAGGTTTTATGTGAGGGTCTATTTAACTAGATAATCATTTTAAATGTTTTAAAGATTTATCTTTCTAAACCCTTTTAATCAATGTCCATGTTTTTAAAATTATTTTATGTATTTATTTATATGGGCATGAATGTTTTGAAATGATAATTATTTTCAAAAGTTTCAAAGTGTTATGGGAAACTTTGATCCAAAAATATCTTTTAAATGAATTCCTTTATAAATTGTGAGAATTTTAAACGATTTCATGAAAAATGGGTATTTCTCTCAAAGCATTTTAGTTATCATTTTCATCTATGTCAACATCTTTTGATGGATTTTAAACTTGTTTGAAGTAGATTTATTATGATACAATCTTCCATATTATATTGAATGAGTTATGATATGTTTGACTGTGAATGTGCTATTTTTATACCATTTATGGTTTATGGATAAAGTATTGACATTTTTTATGCTAGTTTTAATACGAATGTTTATGTTATGTTTCAAACTTTTCATATGATGAATGCATTGAAATTAGTAAGTGACGGGTGGAGCCCGCTATAGCTCCTAGATACATCCAATACTACAAAATAAGGCTATAGCCACGGTTTGGAACCGTGGCTGGTATTGGTGTGGCTATAGGGAAAAACCTATAGCCACGGTTTGAACTGTGGAAACACCCTATAGCCACGGTTTTCAAACCCTGGAAGAATCCTAAGTCAGGAAATATATATATCCACAGTTGTAAACTGTGGCTATAGGCATTTTACCAAAACATTAAACCTTGGTTATATCCCTATAGCCACGGTTTAAAACTGTGGCTATATGTCCCCCCCTTCCATAAAAAAAACATCCCCCTTCCCTTGCCCCCTTCCCCAGCACACCCCCTACCACCTGCACTTCCCCCCTGCCCACTACACTTCCCCCCATCCCACTACACACCCCCCAGCCCACTGCACTTCCCCCCTAGCCCACTCCACACCCCCTACCCCCTGCACACACCCCCTTCCCACTGCACTTCCCCCCCAGCCCACTACACCCCCTGCACACACACCCTGTCCACTGCACTTCTCCCCCAGCCCACTGCACTTCCCCCTACCCCCCAAGCACACCCCCTACCCCTTGCCCCCTCACCCTTCCACAGAATACCCCCTGCCCACTGCACTGCCCCCCAGCCCACTGCACACCTCCTCCCCTTCCCCCTCCCCCTTACCCCCAGCAAACCACCCCTGCCCCCTCACCCTGTCCCCCCCTGCACACTGCACTTCCCCCCCATCCCACTGCACACCCCCCTTGCCCCTTGCCTCCCTCCCCCCTTCCCCCAGAAAACCACCCCTTCCCCATCACCTTGTCCCCTACACACCCCCCCTGCCCCCTTCCCCTGCCCCCCCTGCACTTCCCCCCATCCCACTACACTTCCCCCTGCCCCCTGCCCCTGCCCCCCCTACACACACCCATTCCACCCCCCATCCCACTACACACACCCTGCCCCCCTGCACACACACCCTACCCACTGCACTTCCCCCCAGCCCACTGCACTTCCCCCCTTCCCCCTGCACATACCCACTGCACCACCCCAGCCCACTGCACACCACCCCCTCAACACACCCCCCTGCACCCTACCCCTGCCCCTTGCAAAAGAACCCAACACACCCCCTGCCTCTTTCCCCCTCCACGGTTGGAACCTGGTTAAAATCCTTTTGAAGAAAAATAACACATTATGATCATGTACACTAATTGGAGGATGGATGATTATAATGACCAAGAATCAATTGATTTTCCCCATTAGTTACCATATCATCTCATATAGGTTGGGGGAAGGTTAGTATAGAATTTAACACTGTGTTTAATGTGATGCGGGAACAACTAGAAAGTGGTAAACTGACACTTGAGTGTTCACTATTTGATGATGATGTGTTACAATTTTGTAAGAGTTATAGTCCTTGAATCATTTGGTGAATAGTTGATGAGAGACTATCATACCTCTGTGGTTTCTCAATCCTAGAGAAACAAATATGGGTAATGAATTTGGGTGTCTGTTTTGGTGGACATGGACTTAGTAGAAAATATAGGAATATTTTATATCTATGAAGACTAATACTATCATGGAGTTCCCTTAATAATTATATCATAGAGAGATGCACATTTTATGCCATGATTTTTGGAAAGGGTTGAATATGACCTTAGAGAATCATCTAATATTGAGAACAACGTACCGTCAATATATAGACAGACACTAAGAGTAGATGATACATATATTGGAGGATATGATTCAAGATTGTGTTCAATACATCGATGGATATTGGGTTTAATATGACCTTAGGTAATCATCTAATATTGATTGAGAGATGCGATAGTACACCAGCGGGTGAAACCAAGAAATTTCAGAAAAATTCATCTAGAGGAGAACAGACTGGTATTTTTCGTGGGGTTGGATGCAGTGAGATGAAAACCGCATTGAGATCATTTTTCAAAATCCAATTACCAAGTCGATAGACCATTGGAAGATCATTCTCAGTTGAAAATTCATATTGTTAGGATCACCATTATGTTTAGTTGAGGGGTGAACCCCCCCTATCTAGAACATTTCCGGCTGTGAACCTCAGTTCAAGCCATGAAATTCCCAAGGGTAGGGATTCATGGTGTGAAACCCCTGTTCACACCATAAATCATGCCTAGGTGGATTTATTTTAATAGGTTAAATTCTGTCTTTTTCTGGGTCAAGTGTTTCACAATGTTGTTACTAAAGAAAGTATCTAGTTTTCAAAGCCGGTTGTTTGTGTTTGATGAAATGAAAACAAAGATTTTCTTTAAGTTTTATATTTTTATGAGAATTCTCAGTTGATGTTTTCTCAAAATGAGGACACTGCCATCTATAAAGTGAAGGAAATTTAATTTTCTACTATTGAGTTGTCTGAAACTTTCTACTAGTCCACGTTGAAGGCTTAGGGAAATCATGTAAAACCGGTAAAAATATCATTATAAAGATCCACAACCAATTTGAATAGCATATACACATTATATAATATATAAAACAATATTTTAAAATACTCGAGCAATTATAGAATTCAAATTAAAGGTTTAGGAAAAGGAAACTTACCTCAACCTCAAGGCGCTGCTTTTAACGACAACTCGAATCTTCTTTTTTTTCCCACTTGCATGAATATGCAACTTCACATATATATAAGGAAACATAGCCCCTATTTACATATTTTCATCGCCAAATATGAACAAGGGGATCCTTAGATATATGTTTATACTTGCATATACCCCTTTACAGTTACACATGTATGAATTTTTCATATCTATATATAAGCACACCTAGCCCCAATATATATATATATTCATACTGCCCTGAGTGAATATATATAAAGGGGGAAATTATATATTTATATGCCTACCTATGCATACAGATGTAAGCCTTCATCAATGATAACTCTAATCCACCTCAAAGAGATCCAGAAAGCACTACAAAAATATAAAGAACCCAAAAATCACAAAATCCCTAATTAAATTTTTTCCAAATAATAAAAATGAAATAAATCTTACCCAAATACAATGTTGAACTCACTGTCATCGATGGTGGTGGATAAGACCAGCCTCATTATAAGAAACCCCCTGCACTTCCCCCCCAACCCACTGAACTTCTTCCCTTCCCCCTCACCCTACCCCCTGCCCCTACCCCCCCTGCAAACACCCACTGCACCCCCCCCCAGCCCACTTCACATAGCCTGCCCCTTGCCCCCCCTGCACACACACCCTGCCCACTGCACTTCCCCCCAGCCCACTTCACTTCCCCCCTGCCCCCTGCACATACCTACTGCACCCCCCATCCCACTACACACCACCCCCCTCATCACACCCCCTGCACCCTACCCCTGCCCCTTGCAAAAGAACCCATCACCCCCTGACCCTTGCCCCCTCCCCCCTTGGAACCTGGTTAAAATCCTTTTGATGAACAATAACACATTATGATCATTTACGCTAATTAGAGGATGGATGATTCTAATGACCAGGAGTTAATTGATTTTTCCCCGTTAGTTACCATATCATCTCATATAGGTTGGGGAAAGGTTAGTATATAATTTAACCCTATGTTTAATGTGATATGTGAACAAATAGACCCCCCTGCTGCTCCCCCCTGAATATCTGCCCCTGGACAGCCCCCCACCCCACTGCTGGACCCCCTTTGACAGCAGCCCCCCTGGACAACAGCCCCCCTGCTGAACCCCCCTAGACAGAACCCCCCTGGTGGGAGTTTTATTTTTTTTATGATATATTACTCTATAATAGTGGATGATAGTGTATATTGTCCATATTCTATTTTTTTACTATTTTTGGGTCCTGATGCAGGTGTAGGTGGGTTTTGGGTGATGTCGCGGTTTCTAGGAGGTGGTGTGGCTGCTGGGAGATTTCCAAAATATTGGGTGATTATTTTTGGTGCTATAGATACTGGGAGATGTTGTTGAGTAGTTCTGTGAGCTTCTAGATAGGAACATCATGATGGATGTTTGGTGATGGATGGGTGTAGAGGCTAAAGTTATGGTTGGTGTTGGCTTAGAGGTGCTGGAGGTTCTGTTTCCGTGGATTGGTTTGTTAACAGAGATTGGGTGCTATTGTTGACTGTGAGTTGGTAAATGGGTTGTTGGCTGATTTTTGTGTGTGGTGAAGAATGCCTCTTTGATGGGGTGTGTTTCAGGAGTGGCATGGGTTGATTCTGGTGGCTTGGGATGTAAATTTTAGTACATTCCTAGTGGATGGACATTGCTGTTGTCTTAGAGGTGTTGGTGCTATTACTATTGAGTGGGTTACTGCTAAAACTCTTATTGTTATTGGGTTTTTCTCTAGTATATGTGCTATTGGATAGTGTTATTGGATTATAGTAGGTTGCTGCTTGGTGGGGAGTGCTTCTGGTGTCAAGCGGGCTAATATTATTTCCAGTTCCACTAGGGGTTGGTTGTTGATTGAAAGCTGGGAGGTTGGGGTTTAGTGGTGATGGAGATGATGGGTTCACTAGTTTTCTCGGTGGCTTTAGGCTGTTCTCTTGGATTTCTTTATGATTACTCTTTTCTTAGATCATGTTTACCAGTTCACCCAGCATTCCAGGCCACTCAAACCCACCTTTGAGTCTCGATAGGGTTATTAAATCGGATTTGAATGCATGTGATCATACATGATCATCACTGCCTGTTTCTCCTTCTTTGAATAATCTGGAAAAATAGACTTCATACCTCTAAAAATTTGATGTGAGTTAGATTTAAGATGGCCTTCAGGTGTGCCTTATGTAGGGATGCAGAAGACACCACACAACATGTGTTTATGGAGTGCAGCCAGGCCCGAAAACTCTGGAGTTATCTGGGAATGTTGTTTGGGCTTGCGGTGGAATCTGGCATTCTGCTTACGGATCTGATGCCCGGTATGCTGCATATGCGCTGTAGTGAGCAGTTGCGAAACCTCCTCACTACTTCTATTGTGTCGGTCATTGTGTCCTTGTGGGATTTGAGGATCATGGATCTATTTGATGGAACACATGATGTTGTCCGAAAGGGAATGATCTCCATCCATAGGGATGTGTACGCTGCGTCAGTGGTCCCGGATGGTGACACGTCTAACACCATTTCTGACCTACAAACTCTTAGGTTTCTTGGAGTTTCAGGGTGACCACGCAGACCTCGAATGCTTAAGTATATCAGATGGATACCACCGATTACACTGTGCCTCAATGTGAATGTTGATGGAGCTGTGTCAGGTGCGTCGGGTCCAGCTGGATACGAAGGAGTTTTCCGCACTTTTCATGGGTTTGTTAAGGGGTGATTTTATCACTACCTATGTCCTGGGACCACTTTTGAACCTGAGCTACGGGCTATGATTCATGCGATAAGGTATGTTGTCCAATTTAACTGGAAATGGATTTGGATTGAATCTGACTCAAGGATTGCAGTACATGAACTAAGTACTAGAACGTGTAATGTGCCTTGGTGTGTGCTACCTCAGTGGGTTTAATGCCTCAGACAAACCAATAAAATATATATGGTTGTTTCTCATGTGTATCAGGAGGCCAATCAGGTTTTTAATACACTGGAAAAAAAGGCCATACTTGATCTTAATATGATGTGGTCTTTCATGACCCCTGATTATTGTGCTCCAATGGTTGATGCAGATAGATGTGGTGTGTTGCACACTCGATTATGTAACAACCCCTTGTATTCCTGACTCCTTTTTATTTTAAAACTAGCTATTTTAGTTAAAAATCAAAATGGTAATAATAGATATACATAGAAGATAATGAATAAAATTTTTATAACATGTTTTTCATTATGTATTTGAAGTTTTCATAGACTATATAACCCTAAAAAACATAAATTATCATATTTGGTTTCACTTGAGGAAACATTTACCTCAAAATAGTAAATACTTTTGAGTATTTATAATAATTTCACCCCTCCTCAACTATAAATGGACACTCAATCAACCCACTAATTTACACCTTTAAAACCATTTGTATTAAAGAACTTCTACCCAAATCACCTACCAACATCCCTAACCAAATACTAGAATCTGTATATTGGATACAAATCAAACCCGATGTGGCTTTAGTGAAATCCTAAGGAAGATGCCTCAAGAAGAGGTCATGTTCATCAATGATCATTTTCATTTTATTTCTTCCTCCACTACCAGAAAGGACTCCCCATGGTCACACCGCGAGGACGATGGCCACTGCACCTGTATCTGCATAGTAGATTTATCTGTTAAAAAACAATATCCCCCCTTTATTATTTCCCCTTCCAAACAACATCTCACAGCAGTGTAGAGACATGTCAGCCAGGTTAGAAATGAAGTTATAAATGTAAGAAAGGTTCCCCTAGAGCCCCATCAATTCTTTAAGAATATGAGAGAGTGAAATTGATAAAACTGAACTTGTTTTATTTAGATTCAAACTCAATTTCATGGTATCAGACCATAAATCTATAGAATTTCCCTAGTGTTACCCTAAAAGAACATTTTACCAGATTCATGTTTATGTTGTGCTACTGCAACTTGTTAAATATTGTTTAAAGATATTTGAAATAATCACATCTCTATTGAGATTTTATAACCATGTCATTAACAAAATAATTCATCTATTATTTCTAAGAAGGTATTAATGATATAATGTGTGTAGTGTTGGTATGTAGTGTCCTCATTATTTAATCCAAAGGGCATGACCTAAATGGTGCGGGATGGATTGCAGGTGGCTGGGGGCTGGTGCGGGCTCGAATGCAGGTGGAAGGGGGATGTAATGCTGGTGGAAGGGGGCTGGTTGGTGGTGTTGGGGGATGGTGCAGGATGATTCGAAGGTGGAAGGGGGGCTGTTGCGGGCTGGAATGCTGGTGGTAGCGGGCTAAAATGAAGGTGGAAGGGGGCTGGTGTGGGTTGGATGTGGCTGGAGCAGGGCCAAATCAAGGCGTGACCGCGGGGTGACCGCGGCGTGACTGTAGCATGACCACAGCGTTGCCACGACATGACCGCGGCGTGTTGGCCCGGTCTAGTGACATCCGCGTGGTAGCATTTTCCGGCCATGAGCGAAGGGAATGAGAGGAGGAGAAGCAACATTTCAGTCGTCGGCCCACCAGAAGAAATTGTGATTAGTCAGTGTCAACATTGATCACAAGACTCATGGAATAATATCACTGCGAACCGCCGCAGGGTGTCATTCTAGAGCAGGTCCAAATCCTAGCGTGACCGCGGTGTGACCGCGGCGTGACCGCGCCGTGACCGCGGCGTGACCGCGGCGTGACCACGGCGTGACCACAGCATGACCGCAGCATGACCTCGGCGTGACTGTAGTGTTGCCGCAACATGAATGCGGCGTGTTGGCCCGGTCCAGCGACATCCATGGGGCAACATTTCATTTGTCGGCCATGAGAGAAGGGAACGAGAGGAGGTGGAGCAACATTTTGATCGTCGGCCCACTGGAAAAAATTGGGATTAGTCAGTGTCAACATTGATCACAAGACTCATGGAATAATATCACTGCGAACCGCCGCGGGGTGTCGTTCTAGAGTAGGGCCAAATCCCGGCATGACCGAGGCGTGACCGCGACGTGACCGTGGCGTGACCACAGCGTGACCGTAGCGTGTTGGCCCAGTCCAACGACATCCGCGAGGCAACATCTTCCACTTAGTTTCAAATAGGATGATATGGATGGCATTAGATGATGTTTTATCATAAGATTTAAAGAAATGAATGCTAATATCTGATGACTAGAGGATTGGATGACCCCTGATATACCTAATTCAGTGAGGTTTGGAGATCTAGAAATGTGTAGGAATACCTAGAGGAATACCCCATGGGATCAGGAAAATCACAGGTTACATAACATGTAATATGACATTACTGGTACTATGGGACCCCTGGGCCGTGGAACTAGGCTTTTGGTTGGATTTAAATATCACATGCCATGTTACAAGGTCACCCAACATGGGACCCATCTTAAAAGTCTAACGACACTTAAAGAGTGTCTTGGTTCAAACAACTATTTTAATAAAAAGAGGGAAACCCCATACAGGGGTATAAAAAGGGTCAAGTACGATGTGTCATTTATGACTAACAACAACATCAAGTATAAGGATAACATCAATGCAATAATGTTAAGCAAGGTATACCACTGTGAGTTTTCGCAGACAATGCACCTCCATTGGAGGGGTTTTATTACAAAACCATGACTTATTTACCAAATGAAACAATTATCTTAACTAAAACTTATTCAAGAATTGCAATTTAATATAAACATGCAAAATTAATAAGGCAACTAAATTCAATTTAAAACATTCTTGAATTAAATAGGCTAAGAGAGGGACCCTACCTCAACCTCAAGGCGCGTTTGCTTTTGACGACGACAACTCGAATCTTCCTTTTTCCTGCTTGCACGCATATGCAACTTAACATATATATAAGGACACCTAGCCCCTATGTACATATTTTCATGTCCAAATAGGCACAAGGGGGTCCTTAAGTATATGTTTATACTTTCATATACCCCTTTACACTTACACGCGTATGCATTTTTCATATCTATATATAAGCACACCTAGCCCCAATATATATATTCATACTACCATGAGTGAATATATATAAAGGGGGAACTTATATATGCATATGCCTACCTATGAATACACATGTAAGCCTTCATCAACGGCGACTCGAATCCACCTCAATGAAATCCAAAACACACAACAAAAATATAAGGAACCCAAAAATCAAAAAAGCCCTAATTAAAATTGGGCCAAAGAATAAAAACAGAATTAACCTTACCCAAATCTTGAACTCATTGTCTTAGATAGTGGTGGATAGAACCGGTCTTATCATAAGAAACCACCTATAATAAAATATTGGGAAAAGAAATGAGATATAACAACTTCTTATATATATGTGATCATTCTGTCAAATATACATGATAAATGATACATGAATCCATAACCCACAATGAACAAATAATATTCAAATTGATATGTACATCCCAATACTAAATAACATGATCATTAATAAATCTCTTTATTTTTCAAACCTCACCTTTAATTTCCTATTCAAAAATCAAAAGTCACCAAAATATGAGAATAAAGTAAACCTCCATCATCACTTAAAAGTGAGAAATAGGGATTAGACATTGTTCTTAACCTAGAAAATCCATTCCTTGAATGTATAAAATACCTAAAACTCTTCATGCCTATATCCTTCTTAATTTTCTAGATTGAAACCTTATTTTTTAGCATGTTCTTCTTCTGGAATTCACCTTTAATCTTAGTTTATATAGTTTTATCAATTTTATAAAGTAGAGAATTTTCCTTCTTTTATTCTAGCCCCCCCTCCCCCCCAACACCTGCCCCCTTTTCACCAGTACCCCCCCCACAGACCCCCCCTGCACTAGTCCCCCCTAGCCCCCGCACCAGTCCCCCCCACCCAGCCCCCCCACACCTTTTGAGATCAATAAATTATGTATGACTCCCTTGGGTATAACGACCCTACTTTTTCTCAATATGAGGATATTATCATCTATAAAGTGAAGGAAATTTCATTTTATACTATTGAGTAGGTTGAAATTTTCTACTAATTCACTTTGAAGGATTAGGGAAATCATGTAAAACATGTGAAAATGTAAGGGTCCACTACAGATGGACTGGGTGGAGCATGTGCATCTAATCTGTCCTTATCGAAAAGTAGTGGCCATATCGGTGGCATACTATATAATAAATTAATGTTAAATGTCATTTTCCTCCTAGATAATCTTGAGTTAAAAAACCAAGAGCCCAAAAGTGTGGGCTTTGATACTATTTTTTAACAACTATGACCCAATAACCCATGCATCACTGGGTCAGGTATCAACAATATCTTAGGCACAAATCCTAATTTCCAGAGGTTGGTATAAATTTCAAGGGTTATAATACACTAATGTGGGAGGTGGTTTCTCCCACGGGAAAGAAATATAACAAAGGGTATTCTATACTAAAAATTCAGCATGACCCTTGGGGTAAATAGAATACCAAACCCAAGTAATGTTGGGTTTCACCATAGGTACCTGGTCATCCAGATATATAGACAATAAGAGGGGGTATATCTATATAAACATGCATATGTACTTAAACCTGGTTCCAAGAGTCATTAACACACACAAGATAATCCAAAAAAACCAAAAAAAAAACACCATGTATAGAAAAACTCATTCAAACAATTCCTTATGAGAAAGTGATAAAAAAATGTGATTTGCTCATAGTAGTCAAACCAAACAAGGAGGAATGGTCAAAAATGGTTTGTTCCCAAGTGTAAACTCCTAGCCTAGTGTTCAAACCATTTGAGAATGATATTGTATTTGGTGTCAATATTAAATGGTGAGTATTTGATTCATATGAGTTGAAGCATAAATATATGTTTCATTAATTAGAAAGTGATGAAAGCAATATCATTTGAGATGAGTTCAATCATGCTACAATCGGGTCCAAGTGAGACCTAATCTGGCCTCAATCTGGTCCAAGGAAGCCCACAATATGAAAGAAAGACTAGCTTGTAAGGAGAACCCACAAAAATCAGACCATATGAGTACCTTAGGGTTCGAATGAACTCACAACACAACGTCAGAACTGCATCAGCAGGGAGGTGGGGAGGCCACATCAGAGCCACATCGGTGGGGAGGTGGGCTGGCTCTAGCGAAGCATTGAAAGAGGAAGAGGAACACCGATGGGGAGGTGGGGTGATTGCATCATCGGAGGAGAATCATCCCAAGGTGGGTGGCCACGTCATCAGAGTAGAATGATAGAAGTTTTGGGAAACAGCGCCAGTCGAGGAGGGTCGAAGGAAGTAGGGCAGAAAGGGAGGGAGGTGGGGATCATGAGTGGGGAGTAGGGCAGAAATGGGGTGGTGATCGCGAGCGCGCAGGAGGAAGGCGGTGGGGATCGCGAACGTATATGAAGAACATTGGTAAAGCCACGAGTATTTTATGACCCGTGGAGTTACCTTAACCTATAGCCACGGTTTTTTTAAACCATGGCTATATAAGTGTGGCTATATCATCAATTCCTAGTTGTGATCGTTAGGTCTCATGAGACAAACTAGTGTCTTAGCACAATGTCTTGGAAAAAAAGTTTATTTGTAGTCTTGACACAGGGCCTTGACTATGTGGTTATGAAAGTCTGGCATTATGCATTCCATCATTATAAAAGTGGTTATTGATATTGCATGTGATTATTCAACTAGTATAATATCCATGTGAGTAATTATATGACATTATTTTATTGTATCTTTTCCATATTATGCTGAAGTTTAAGTTTAAAATAATTTTGTTTTAGTTTTATACATTGCCTTAAATGTTTATGCTTATTTATGAAAGTTTTCTCTATATTATTATCCTTACTAAGTATCTGAGCTCACCCCTTTCTATGTTATAATTTTCTCAGGATTCCAAGAAGTGTATTATGATTGATAAGCAGGGTTAAGCTAGGGGATTAATGGAATTCTCAAAGGATCATTTATGTTGTGTTTTATTTTCTAATGTGTAATGTAACGTTCATGTATGTAATCTATTTTCCAAAATTGCTAAATTGATCGGTCTTTTGGGACTCGATTCCTTGTAATCATGCCAATGTATTAAAATAACGCACCGACTTTGGGTAACTTTGTTCGGGGCATTACATTACAAGATGAGGTGTTAAGGGAGTTCCATACACCCCCTTTGGCAGTACACCCATGTTTGGTGAAGATATACTAGGACTGCCGACATTAGTACTGGTGGCTGGGAATAAAGAAGTCGGTAGCAGATTTTGTCTCGAGATACCTCACTTGTCAACAGATAAAGGCTGGGAACCAGGTTTCAGTAGGTTTGACACAACCCATCGAGGTACCAAAGTGGAAGTGGGATGGGATATCGATGGACTTCGTGATATACTTACCACGTACATAGAGGGGGAATGATACCATCTGGGTGATCATAGAACAATGCACCAATTCGGACCACTTCCTACCCATTCGAGAGCTGGGTTCAATAGAGAGATTAGGACACCTATACGTACACGAGATAGTTCTAATCCATGGAGTCCCGTCTACTATAGTCTCAGATCATGATGCCCAATTTACATCCTAGTTGTGGAAGGGATTTTAGGAGGATTTTGGGACTCATATGCACTTGAGCACAACCTTTCACCAACAGACTGATTGTCAGATGGAGCGGACCATACACACCATGTAGGAAATGCATCATGCTTGCATCTTTGATTTTGGTCATAGTTGGGAGGACAAAGTACCACTGGTTGGTTTTGTGTACAATAAAGTCTACCACTCCACCATCGGTGTGGCACCGTTTGAGGCACTGTGCGAATGACCATGCAGATAACCATTACGTTGGACAAACCTATGGGAGTCAGTTCTCATGGGTCCTGAGATGGTACATGCTACCACTAAGAAGGTGAAGGTCATCCGAGAGCGGATGAAGACTGTACATAGTCAACATAAGTCCTATTATGATAGGTGATAGAGACGTTTGTAGTTCAAAGAGGGGGACCACGTATTCATACGAGGCTCTACTCAATGAGGGATATAGATATTTTTCTGAGGTGGCATGTTATCTCTGAGATTTATTGGACCTTTCCTGATACTACGTAGAGTGGGTGAGGTGGTGTACTGCTTAGTTCTACCCCCGTAGTTATAGAGGGTGCATGATTTCTTCCACGTATACCAGCTAAGGAGATACATCCACGACCCTTATCACATCATCGACCATGACAAGCTGGAGATTGACATTGGGGAGACATTCACTAAGTACTCAGTGGAGATAGTGGATAGATAGGAGAGAATCCTTCTTGGATGCTGGATTCCTCTTGTGTGTGTTTTTTGGTAGCACATGAATCTCCAGGAGATCATTTGGGAGAGAGAGGCTCAGATTAATGCTCAGTACCCCCCATTTGTTTGATTATCCCTTGTTTTGGATTCCGAGGACATAAAGCCCTGGGGGGGGGGGTAATGTAATACCCATAATTCCATGATTTTTTTGAAAAATTAATGGGATTATTTCGAGACCAAACTATGAGACAACACTTAATTCCGAGGCCCAGAGTGGCTGTAACGTAATTTTAAAAAAATTTCTAAGTTTCATTAAATAAACACATTAGCGGGTTTTTTGAACTTTTAAACCAGTGCCCGAATCAAAAATATGAATGCACCATTGAACTCCGAGCATGGATATTCACATATAAAGGGACTAACATTGGCCAGCGTAGGCCAACATTGGAAAATAGTTTTTGGTGGTAAATAAAATAATTAAGTAACAATTATTTATTTTTTAAATCCTTATAACTCCAAAATGGTAACTCGGATTGGAAATCTAAGAGTACCGTTAATCTCATGAGGTAGTGTTGCCCTTAGGCGGAGCTTAACCTCAACTTTCATGGGTTGAGGGTGAAATATAGTTTTCATAATTTTTAATAAAAATTTGAATAAACTAAACTTGATTATTTTATTATTTTTAATTTTCTTGAACTTTCAAAATTATTTCAATAAAACGATGTTGTAATGCAACAAAACTGAAACAATGTTTCATAAATGAAACAACATAACTGAACTGAAACACCTCATTTATGGAAAAGAGTTTCCTCATTTGATGATTTAACTAGGGGGTCCGTCCTTGACATGTTGGGAGAAACACTATAAATCTCTAGAGAATCTCCATTGGAGAAGAAAGAAAGGCAATCTCCAACGACACTGAGCACTCCCACTACTCTTCTAGAGATCCCTTACTTGATGACAGATTGAAGTCATTTGCAGATGAATTTCCTTCACTGATAGTTTCTTCATTTGATCGAACTCCAACCAGGTATAGGTTTAGATTATTAGTGAATTGTTTTCCCCACTCTCCCCCTTCAAATGAAGAATGCGGATCAACTCTCTAAAAAGTTGATCCATGGATGGATTTTCCTCGTAGGGTTGGAAAATATTATTGTGGGATGATATAAGAGTTAAATCTCGGTGGTTTATAATTTATACGTTCTGAACCCGCTGACATGAACTAATTAGGAACAACACAAACAAAGATCGGTTGTTCATTTGGGTTCTCTTTGTGATCCCTTCTATCACTATATCCATATTCTTCATGGCGTAACAGACGACAGTGTATCAGCCATAGAGGTACTTGTTAGAGACCGTGACACAAGGTCGTGGCGGCGACACTAGGCAGTTGAACTTGACCGCGACGGTGGGGGCACCCAGCCGCATCGGAGGTGCACGCGGTGCAAAGCCGCAGTCCGTAGACCGTGGAGACCAGATGGACCCATGGTAAAGCCACTCGGGTGCCGTGTTAGGAGGATTGGCCGACACTGGCAGGCCGCAGTATGAGCTGGAACGCGGTCCTAGACCGCGTGTAGTGGATGTGGTCCGCCATAGCCAGCAACATGCATCCAAAACTGGATGCCCCATGGGCATCCAGGTAGAGGGGAAACCAGACCGTAATGTGGGATGGTGGCATGAACTAGGTCACTGGGTAGCCCAGGATGGAGAAGAGTTGGCCAACTGATGCAGGTCGGGCGAGATGAAACTGGGTCTCTAGGCGACCCGGTGGACTGGACCCACGACCGGACTGAGCTGGCCCAGACCCCACCGGGCTAGGTCAGGTTGGCCGAATCAGATCCAGTTATGCGGGCCCCACCAGAATAGGTTGGTTGGGTCAATCTGACCCGGTCTGTAAGAACCTTTTTTTTGGCTACAAAGGACTTTGGAATATTCTTGATGTTATTCCAGAGCAGCGCCTTCAGACGGCATGCGATTCCGAGCCCTGGAGTGGCCGGAATTTAATTTTCAGTGCGTTCACACTGGAAACGCCAAATACATGTGATAACTCCTAAAAGGTGCTTCAGATCTTAGATCCGAGTGTATGGATGGGTCCGGAATGGGGTGTTTACCCTAGGAACGACATAAAACTTTTTGTCGCGGGATGTTTGGACCCCTCGCTCGCTTTCGGAACGTTAAACGGATAAATTAATTAATTAATTTATTCGTTTAATGTTGAAACTCAAGTATCTCTTAAATAGTGGCTTGGATTAGAAAAATGAGGGCACCGTTGAGTTCAGAACGTGCCGTTTACCCTAGGAGGGGTGTAACTTTCGCGGGCGCAGCCCGTCTGTGAAAAATGCCGCCAGGGGCGTTTTCGTAATTTGGCGGCTTTGGGCGTTCCATTTTATAACATTCAAACAGAAGCTCGGAATCAAATTCCGAGACCGCCGTTGTGCTCAGAGCGTGGTGTTTACCCTAGGAGAGGCTTAACCTCGACCCCATCGGGTGTTTCAGACGCGAGTTAAATTTGGGGGTTTTTAATTAAATTTCTTCTTAAACCCCAACCCCACCCCTCTCCTTCCCCTTCCCCTGGAAGCAGCTCTCAAGGAGGAGAAGTTCCTCCTCTCCTCCTCCCCTCCGGTGAGGCGGCTTCGGAAAGGCGGTGGTTCGGCGACGAAGCACCGGGCAAAGCCCAACAAGGTAGGATCGCGCGTTTATTTTTAAACTCCCACACCTCCTTTGGATTCATAATTTTGAGCTGAATTGCTGCTTGATTTTCAAGAGAGGCCCATGGTTCTATTGTATATTTTATTCTCTTTCCATCGCACTACTCAGAATCGAAATTTGAGTTCGGAGTCGATCGCAAAAGACCGCCGAAGTTTGCGGGTTTTTGCTGGTTATCCGGAGGTTTTGGGGCGGTCTGGCAGTTCTCCTAGGCGGAGGAGGCCGGTTCGGCCGGGTGAGCGCCGCGGAGGAGCGGCGGAGGCGGGTTCGGCCGGGTGAGCGCCGTGGAGGAGCAGCGGAGGCCAGTTCGGCCGGGGGAGCGCCGCGGAGGCGCGGCGACGGCCGGTTTCGCCTGGGGAGCGCCGCAGAGGCGCAGTAGAGGCCGGTTCGGCTGGGCGAGCACCGCGGAGGCACGACGGAGGTGCGGGCTTTGTCTCAAGCAGGCGGAGCAGGGTTGACCCAGGGCGGTGCTCGGTTTGCGTCATGCTGTGGAGGAGGCTCGGCCGGGCGCGACCGGCTGAAGGGAGGTCGCCGGAGGCGACCTGTGTGGAGACTGAGACCCGCAAGTAGCGGGTCTCTCTTGACCTGGAAATGGGGCGGCGACCCCTGTGTAGGGGAGAAGATGAGCAAAAAGAGGAAAAAAAAACACAGGCGGCAGGGATATACAAAAAAGATAACAATAAATAATAATAATATAAATTGTTATTATTATTATTTGTTGTTAAATATTGTTTTCGGTCGTAACTCCCCCATGCGACGTCTGATTGAAGCACTGCCAGTGGCGACGTGATCCTGTTTTTGAGACGGTCATTTTGAGTCCAATCTTGGATACTTAATTCGGAGTTGAGGCGTGGCCCGCACGGGCCGCCGTTTGAGCTATGTGCAGCATTTCACGACTTTTTCATCAGACGTCTGTTTGGGGCGTGCGAGCAATCGTTGTTGGGTGTTTTTCCAAGGGCATCGCGTTGGCACAGTCTGCCCGCTGTAATTCCGCACGCTGGTGCGGGCCCCGTGAGGGTCGTTTGAGCGTTGATGGTGATTTTCCATCTTTATCCCCGGGTTTCTGTTTTGGACAAGTGATTAGTCCATTTCATGTACTTTTTTCAGAGGATCGCAACGGTGTGATCTGTTCATTGAGTTTTGGGACCGGGATGCGGGTCCCACGTATCACCGCTCGTGTGCGGTGCGCCGGAATGCATCTTTTTCTCTGGATATCTATTGCACTCAAGTGAGCAGTCTTTTGACGTGTTTTCCCGAGGGGATCGAAATGGTGCGATGCGCCCGACTGTTTTCAGGGCCGAGGCTCGGGATCATGGGACGTCGTTCGGGCGTGAGGTCGTGTTGGCGACTTTTCTGCCAGATATCTGTTTGAGGCGAGTAAGTAGTCTAACTCGCATGTTTTTCCGCGAGGATTACAACGGTGCGATCCGTTTGGTTGTGTGGAGCCTCTTGCGCAATCTTGTTAAATGTGGAAGCATGAAAGGTGCTCCGGTGGTGGTTCGTCCTACCATGTTTGTGGTGGACCCTTGGCTTGTGATCGTGCACTCTTAGGAGAGTGATATAAATGATTCACAAGATGTGGTTGGTTGTGCCTAGGCCTTTGAGGTGGAGTTGTTACGTTCATGCATTCGTGTTGTCGTTGGGTGCCGTGTGCATGTTAGCCTTTGGGCTGGAGACGTGGTATACTCTGGGAGTACACGGGAGCGCTTGGAGGTACATGTGGTTGTTTGTACCTGAGAATGTTTGTGCCCTTGGTTGGGGTTGACTTGGGGCCACATGTCGTGTGGGCCCCATGTGCGTGTCGTGCTCTGATTTACGTACTTTTGACCTCTCGTGACATAGAGGGTCCCTCTGCGCTCATTTGTTTGACCAGTAGGGTGGAGTTTCCCCTGGCCTGGTGCTCTTTTGTCTGACCAGCAGGGTTGAGTGGTCTCCCCCTGGTCTTGTTCTCGATGGTTTGGCAGGCAGAGATGGTTTGGTTCGTCTGCTTTCTAAGCTGTGAGGGGTTTTAGTACCAAGCCCCTTTCACCGGACTGCAACACCGTTTACAACTATGGGTGTTCGTGCAGCATGGGCGTTTTCCCCACTTTCTGGGATGAGATGTCTCGGTCCGCTTCGACAGTGACTCAGCGGATTGGAGCGGGATCGCCATGTGAGGCCTGGGGAGTTTCTTCCATCACCCTGTGTTCTCTGGTAGAGTTCTTGTGGATTCGGTTTGACCAACACTTTACGCGGGCACCGATCCTCTACCCAGGAGGTTGTTACCAGCAGGACTGAGGTTGTTACCAGCAGGACTGAGGTTGTTTCCAGGAGGGCTGAGGTTGTTTCCAGCATGGATGAGGTTGTTTTCGGGCAGGGCTCACCAGTGGGTTACCATCCAGCAGGGATGGCCAGTACAACAGTGTTAACTGAGTAGTACCATCCAGCAGGGATGGCCAGAGCAGTTTCAGGCTTACCTCCAGCTGGGCTGGGCAGTGGTCCCCGATGTCGGGCTTACCTCCAGCTGGGCTGGGAAATGGTCCCCAATTCCGGGCTTACCTCTAGCGGGGCTGGGCAGTGGTCCCCGATGCCGGGCTTACCTATAGTGGGGCTGGGCAGTGGTTCCCGATGTCGGGCTTACCTCCAGCTGGGCTTGGCAGTGGTCCCCAATGCCGGGATACCTCCAGCTGGGTTGGGCAGTGGTCCCGTCGCCGGCATTAGCCGGGTCACCCTCCAGTGGATTACACTGTTACGGGACTGGGCATTGTGGCACCCGTCGAATTTCCAGGTCTCCCTGTAGTGGTAACCCGTTGACTTCCAGGGACCCTCCAGCGGGGCTGGGCAGGGGGTCTCCTGTCGATTTTGAGCAGACCTCTTGACGGCGGGGCTGTGACGGGTTGTGGTTGACGTTCCCCCAGAACTCTCAAGTACGAGGAGCATTTCCCCCAGTGAGACGCCTCCTTGTGATGTGACCTAAAACCATGCGGGCGAGTCAGTGCCGCCCAAAGCGGATAGTGTCGAGGTGTGGTGGTTTAAGCCCTTCTCTTGTAGTTCAGTGCAGACATGCGGGATGTTGGGCATCGATGGTGTTTTCTTCTAGGACTGTTGGCTACACTTTTCTTGGGCTGAGCTATGGGATGGAGATCCCCTTACGATCTTGTTTGGGATTCTTGATTAAGCATATGTATCTTGTATATACCTTGTTCTAGTACCCACTTCTTGGGTTTGGTTACTCTCCTTCCAGGAGAGGTGAAGACGCACAGGGTATGCCACTTGTTTTCCGTGTCTAGTATCTCGTGGTTGGACGAGTCTACTCTCCTACTATAGGTAGTGAAGACTCGACGATAAGTTCATATTCTCACCGTTTCCAGCTTCTTGTGTCTGGACGAGTCTACCTTGTTTCCTCTTGTTGGGTTGAGATGGTCTCTACTGTTACTCTTTACTGCACTTTCAGTTGTACTCCTTTACTTTTCCTTGTTCTCTCTACCGATCACCCTTCAGTACCTCATTTTTTCATCCCTCGAGCCTTTGGGGTATCCTACTATATATTTTTATACTCACCCCTGCTTGGGCTTTGCCCGCACATGGTGTGCCCTTGCAGGAGACAGACAGGTTGGTCGTGACTTCAGTGGAGCTTAGGAGTTCAGGATCTTGGACCGCGTGTGGTGGTCGTGGTTAGGTCCCAGGTGGGGGACCCCTTCCGGCTATTTCTCTTTTATTTACCTGTTTCTAGGTTGTGGCACCTTTTTTGGTTAGGCGCATGTTTTGGGCCTTTTCCTTTTCAGTGTACCTTCAGCTTTTTTTGTACTTGCAGAGGTCGATGCACTTTGTGGTTTATATATATAGTAGTTTCCCTTTTTCTTTACTTGTACTTTATTTTACTCTGCACTTTTTCATTGAGTGTACTGCGTGTGTGCGTGTACAGGTACTTAGGAAAAGGCCTCCACGAGTTGTCGTGCCTTCGGCGCTAGTCGCCAGCCCCTGGCCTATGGAGGCGGGCTTGGGGTAGTTTCGGCTCGAGCCCGGGTAGGGTCGGGTCGTGACAAAGTGGTATCAAAGGTGGTTCCTTCCTTGGGACTTTGTTCAGACATCCCTAAAATAAAAGCAATTGGTTGGGATTTAGGAAAATAGTGTTAACGTGTCTCGAGAGCGGCTCTTAGACCAGGGAGTCCAGTGATGGTGCGGCGGCCGACATATCCATTCACCAGGACCTTAATAACTCACTTTTCGACTCAGCATGATGAGACACTTGTTGCAGGGAAAAATTTGTTTGTGCATCACATAGGATCGAGTCTTTGACTGTCCTTCTTGAGTCAGCTCCCCATCGTTGTTATTGGTATATACATATATGCCCATCTGACCGCGACACTCCTTGATAATTTTCAGGATGCTCTGTGAAGACAGCTAGCCAGGATACCAGCTTTGGTGCGTGACGACGACCCTGTGAGCTACGAGGCCATAGTACATGAACCATCATGAAAGCCCCTTTCTCAGGGTGGGCCGGTAGCAACACCCCCACCTGTTGAGCAGCAGACAGTTTCAGCAGATCCAGCTGAGCTTGAGCGCAGGTTGAGCGCACTCCGGGAGTTCCAGCGGCAGAGACTGCTGAGGTTCAGTGGTGATCCAGACCCTCAGGCAGTAGAGGTTTGGCTCGAGGCAGTGGTTCACCTTTTCGGGCTTGTGAAGACGCCGGTAGATCAGAGAGTGGCTTTGGCAACCAACCTTTTCCATGGAGCATCTTGGCGTTGGTGGAGTCTGGTGAATCAGTTTATTGACGAGTCATCGCTTTCATTGGATGAATTAATGTTGTTGTTTCGTGAGGAGTTTGGCCCCTCCTAGTTGCGCTCCATTCGGATTTAGGAGCTACTGTAGTTTCAGCAGGGAGGGATGACGATGGCCGGGTATGCGGCTAGTTTTGCAGACCGTGCACGCTTTTACCCGGACTTGGTCCGCGACGACAACATCCAAGCGTGGAAGTTTGAGCAGGGTCTCCACCGAAAGATTCATGCTGTCATAATACCATTGGGAATTTCCACATATGCTGGGGTGATAGAGCTGGCACTGGTGGCAGAGGGTTCCTGTCATGTTCTAGTGTTGGTGGTGGCATGAGGCACGATGGAGCCGAGACGTCTGCCATAGCTAGAGGGCGTCGGGAAGCAGAACCTCGACGCAGGTGGCTTTCTGACAACCAGACTCAGGGGCGTGGTCAAACACCATAGTGGCGCCGGAGGGAACCAGTGCAGCCCAGAGAGAGTCGGTGTTATGCTTGCGATGAGGAATGTCACCTGGCACGGAACTGCCCGATCAGGCATGCAGAGAGCTTCGGGCAGGCAGTAGGTGTGCCACCATGACAGAGGCAGCGCCGTGATTGGAGTAGTACCCAGAGAGGTGGTTCTAGAAGATGATCAGGAGGAGCTAGTAGTGGGGGACGACTTTATGAGATCTTCTCGTCACCATTAGGTGGTCCACGTCAGGCTCCGGGAGCTGACAGTTGGGACCGCGGACAGCCATGAGCTATGGGTGTCTACGATCCTGTAGAGCATGGGATGATGAGAGGTACCCCATGCGACTCTTCTACTTCTTACAGTTGAATTGTTAGACTCTGTGTGTGAACTGCCTTCCTCCATGCTCCGTGTTTGATGTGTTACCAGGGTGACGCGGGGCGTCTGGTGTAACCTTGTGTTGGTAAGGTAAAAGGCGTGGGACCTTTTTCTCTAGTCGATGGTGTCGACTCATTCACCTTTTGAGCCTTTAAGAGAGCCTTGGTTGTGGGACATTGGTTTTGGAATCTTGCGTGACCAGATATCCTTTGGTGTTCCACCATATAGATATTCTGAAAGAAGGGAATCACCGGGCCTTGTTCCAGGTGCGTGCGGTGATTCAAGTCACGACGTGTGATGCAGAGGTTCGACCGGGGAGGTGATTTACCCCCGAGGGCCTTCGGGCCGTTTGATACCGTGAAAATGGATGGTGAGGTACCCTACCACGTTACCCTAACCCCAAAGTCTGGAGTGGGTGAACGAAATCGGCAAGGGCCGACCTCGCGTGAACAGATCATATCCTTTGGTCTGTGTGTGGTGACGTAGAGCTATGCGTGAGTTCTTCTGGGTACGAGAGAGCCAGGTGTGGGCTTAGTACCCTGAGTTGTTCCCTGGTTTTTCTTTTCGGGGATGAAAAAATTGAAGGAGGGAATGATGTAAGAACCCTGTTTTTGGCTACAAAAG
This sequence comes from Viscum album, assembly GCA_963277665.1. Taxonomy (NCBI): domain Eukaryota; kingdom Viridiplantae; phylum Streptophyta; class Magnoliopsida; order Santalales; family Viscaceae; genus Viscum; species Viscum album. The sequence goes on along the minus strand of OY728159.1, from coordinate 2,055,676,744 downwards.
ACTTTTTAATATTCTTGATGTTATTCCATAGCAGCGCCTTCAGACGGTGTGTGATTTCGAGCCCTGGAGTGGCTGAAATTAAATTTTCAAAGCGTTCACACTGGAAACGCCAAATAAATGTGATAACTACTAAACAGTGCTTCAGATCAGAGATCCGAGTGTATGGATGGGTCCGGAATGGGGTGTTTACCCTAGGAACGAGATAAAACTTGTCGGCGCGGGATGTTTGGACCCCTCGCTCGCTTTCGAAACATTAAACGGATAAATTAATTTATTTATTTATTCGTTTAATGTTGAAACTCAAGTATCTCTTAAATGGTGGCTCGGATTGGAAAACTGAGGTCACCTTTGAGTTTGGAACGTGTCTTTTACCCTAGGAGGGGTGTAACTTTCGCGGGCGTGGCCCATTTGTGAAAAATGCCGCCAGGGGCATTTTCGTAATTTGTCAGCTGTGGGCGTTCAGTTTTATAAATTTCAAACGGAAGCTCGGAAACAAATTCCCAGACTTCCGTTGTTCTCAGAGCGTGGTGTTTACCCTAGGTGAGAATTAACCTCGACCCCGTCGGGTGTTTCAGACGTGGGTTAAATTTGGGGGGGGGGGTTTAATTAAATTTATTTCTAAACCCGAACCCCACCCCTCTCATTCCCCTTCCACCTGGAAGCAACTCCCAAGGAGGAGAAGCTCCTCCTCTCCTCCTCCCCTCCAGCTAGTCGGATCTGGCAAGGCGGCGGTTTGGCGGCGAAGCACTGGGCAAAGCCCAACAAGGTAGGATCGCGCGTTTATTTTTAAACTCCCACACTTCCTTTGGATTCATAATTTTTCATTGAATTGATGCTTGATTTTCGAGCGAGGCCCATGGTTGTGTAGTATATTTTATGCTCTTTCCATCGCACTACTCAGAATCGAAATCTGAGTTTGGAGTCGATCGCAAAAGACCGCTGATGTTTGTGGGTTTTTGCTGGTTATCCGGTGGTTTTGGGGCGGTCCGTCAGTTCTCCCGGGCGGCGGAGGCCGGTTCGGCCGGGTGAGCGCCACGGAGGAGCGGCGGAGGCCGGTTCGGCCGGGTGAGCGCCGGGGAGGCACGGCGGTGGCCGGTTCAGCCAGGGGAGCGTGAAAGAGGCACGACGGAGGCCTGTTCGGCCGGGCGAGCACCGCGGAGGCGCGACGGAGGTGTGGGCTTCAGTTCAAGCAGGCGGAGCAGGGGTGACCCGGGGCGGCGCTCGTTTTGCGTCGTGCTACAAAGGAGCCTCGGCCGGGTGCGGCCGGCCGAAGGGAGGTCGTGAGAGGCGACCTATGTGGAGACCGAGACCCGCAAGCAGCGGGTCTCTCTTGACCTGGAAAAGTGGTGGTGACCCCTGTGTAGGGGAGAAGATGAGCCAAAAGAGAAAAAAAACACTGGCGGAGGGATATAAAAAAAATATAATAATAAATAATAATAATATAAATTGTTATTATTATTATTTGTTGTTAAATATTGTTTTCGGTCGTAAGTCCTCCATGCGACGTCTGATTGAAGCGCTGCCAACGACGACGTGATCCTATTTTTGAGACGATCATTTTGAGTCCAATCTTGGATACTTAATTCAGAGTTGAGGCATGGCCCGCACGGGCCGCCGTTTGAGCTACGTGCAGCGTTTCACAACCTTTTCATCAATCGTCCATTCGGGGCATGCGAGCAGTCTTTGTTGGGTGTTTTTCCAAGGGCATCGCGTTCGCGCAGTCTGCCTGCTGTAATTCCGCACGCTGGTGCGGGCCCCACGAGGGTCGTTTGAGCATTGACAGTGATTTTCCATCTTTATCACCGGGTTTCCATTTTGGACAAGTGATTATTCCATTTTATTTACTTTTTCAAGAGGATCGCAACGGTGCGATCCGTTCGTTGAGTTTCGGGACCGGGATGCGAGTCCCACGAAGCACCGCTCGTGTGCGGTGCACTGGAATGCATCTTTTTATCTGGATATCTGTTGTGCTCAAGTGAGCAGTCTTTTGACGTGTTTTTTTTGAGGGGATCACAATGGTGCGATGCACCTGACTGTTTTCGGGGCCGAGGCTCGGGATCATGGGACGTCGTTCGGGCGTGAGGCGGTGTTGGCGACTTTTCTGTCGGATATCCGTTTGAGGCGAGTAAGTAGTCTAACTCGCGTGTTTTTTCACAAGGATTACAATGGTGTGAGTTTTTTTGGTTGTGCGGAGCCTCTTGTGTGATCTTGTTAAATGTGGAAGCATGAAAGGTGCTCTGTTGGTGGTTCGTCCTACCATGTTTGTGGCGGACCCTTGGCTTGTGGTCGCACACTCTTGGGAGAGTGATATAAATGATTCAAAAGATGTGGTTGGCTGTGCCTGAGCCTTTGAGGTGGAGTTGTTACGTTCATGCCTTCATGTTGACGTTGGGTGCCATGTGCACGTTAGCCTTTGGGCTGGAGACATGGTATACTCTGAGAGTATATGGGAGCGCTTGGAGGTACAAGTGGTTGTTGGTACCTGAGAATGTTTGTGTGCTTGGTTGGGGTTGACTTGGGGCCACACGTCGTGTGGGCCCCATGTGCATGTCGTGCTCTGCTTTACGTACTTTTGACCTCTAGTGACGTAGAGGCTCCCTCTGCACTCGTTTGTTTGACTAACAGGGTGGAGTTTCCCCGGGCCTGGTGCTCTTTTGTATGACCAGCAGGGTTGAGTGGTCTCTCCCTGGTCTTATTCTCGATGGTTTGGCCGGAAGAGATGGTTTGGTTCCTCTGCTTTCTCAGCTATGAGGGGTCTCAGTACCGTGCCCCTTTCACTGGACTGCGACACCGTTTACAACTACGGGTGTTCGTGCAGTGTGGGCGTTTTCCCCACTTTCTGGGATGATATGTCTCAGTCCGCTTCGACAGTGACTCAGTAGATTGGAGTGGGATCGCCATGTGAGGCCTGGGGAGTTTCTCCCATCACCCCGTGTTCCCTGGTAGAGTTCTTGTGGATTCGGTGTGACCAACACTTTACACGGGCACCAATCCTCTAACCAGGAGGTTGTTACCAACATGGATGAGGTGGTTACTAGTAGGGCTGAGGTTGTTACCAGAAGGGCTGAGGTTGTTTCCAGTAGGGCTGAGGTTGTTTCTAGCAGGGCTGAGGTTGTTTCGAGCTGGGCTCGCCAGTGGGTTACCATCCACCAGGGATGGCCAGTACAACAATGTTCACCGAGCAGTACCATCTAGTAGGGATGGCCAGAGCAGTTCCAGGCTTACCTCCAGCTGGGCTGGGCAGTGGTCCCCGATGTCGGGCTTACCTCCACCTGGGCTGGGGAGTGGTCCTTGATGCCAGGCTTACCTCCAGCGGGGCTGGGCAGTGGTCCTCGATGCTGGGCTTACGTCCAGCGCGGCTAGGCAGTGGTCCCCGATGCCGGGCTTACCTTCAGCTGGGCTGGGCAGTGGTCCCCGATTCCAGGTTACCTTCAACTGGGATTGGAACTGGTCCCGTCGCCGACTTTAGCCGGGTCGCCCTCCAGTGGATTACCCTGTTACAGGACAGGGCAGTGTGGAACCCGTCGACTTTCCGGGTCTCCCCGTAGTGGGAACCCGTTGACTTCCAGGGACCCTCCAGCGGGGCTGGGCAGGGGGTCCCCTGTCGATTTTGAGCAGACCTCTCGACGGTGGGGCAGTGACGAGTTGTGGTTGACGTTCCCCCAGAAATCTCAAGTACGAGGAGCTTTTCCCCCACCAAGACATGTCCTTGTGATGCAACCTAAAACCGTGCGGGCGATTCAGTGCCGCTCAAAGCGGATAGTGTCGAGGTGTGGTGGTTTAAGCCCTTGACTTGTAGTTCAGGGCAGACGTGTGGGATGCTGGGCATCGATGGTGTTTACTTCTAAGACTGTTGGCTACACTTTTCTTGGGCTGAGCTACAGGATGGAGATCCCGTTACGATATTTTTTGGGCTTCTTGATTGAGCATATGTATCTTGTATATACCTTGTTCTAGTACCCACTTATTGGGTTTGGTTACTCTCCTTTAGGGAGAGGCGAAGACACGCGTGGTATGCCACGTGATTTCCATGTCTAGCTTCTCATGGTTGGACGATTCTACTCTCCTGCTATAGGTAGTGAAGACTCGACGAGAAGTTCATATTCTCACCATTTCTATCTCCTTGTGTCTGGACGAGTCTACCTTCTTTCCTCTTGTTGGGTTGAGCTGGACTCTCTACTATTACTCTTTACTGCACTTTCGATTGTACTCCTTTACTTTTCCCTGTTCGCTCTACTGATAACCCTTTGGTACCTCCTTTTTTTCTCCCTCGAGCCTTCGGGACATCCTACTAATTATTTTTATACTCACCCCTGCTTGGGCTTTTCCCGCACTTGGTGTGCCCTTACAGGCGACAGACAGGTTGGTCATGACTTCAGTGGAGCTTAGGTGTTCAGAAGCTTGGACCGCGTGCGGTGGTTGTGGTTAGGTCTCAGGTGGGGGACCCCTTCCGGTTGTTTTTCTTTTGTTTACCTGTTGCCAGGTTGTGTCACCTTTTTTGGTTGGGCTCATGTTTTGGCCCTTTTCCTTTTCAGTGTACCTTTATCTTTCTTTGTACTTGCAGAGGTCGATGCACTTTGTGGTTTATATATATAACAGTTTCCCTTTTTCTTTACTTGTCTTTTCTTTTACTCTGCACTTTTGCATTGAGTTTGCTGCGTGTGTGCGTGTACAGATACTTAGAAAAAGGCCTCCCCGAGTTGTTGTGCCTTCGGCGATAGTCGCCATCCCCTGGCCTATGGAGGCGGGCTTGGGGTTGTTGCGGCTCGAGCTCGGGTCGGGTCGTGACAAAGTGGTATCAAAGGTGGTTCGTTCCTTGGGATGCTTTTTGGACATCCCTAAAATAAAAGGAATTGGTTGGGATTTAGGGAAACAGTGTTAACGTGTCTCGAGAGTGGCTCTCAGGCCAGGGAGTCCAGAGATGGTGCGGCGGCCGACGTATCCATTCACTAGGACCTTGATAACCCGCGTGTTGACTCGGGATGCTGAGACACTTGTTGCAGGGAAAAATTGGTTTGTGGATCACATAGGATCGAGTCTTTGACTGTCCTTCTTGAGTCAGCTCCCCATCGTTGTTATTGGTATGTACATATATGCTCATCTGACGGCGACACTCCTTTATAATTTTTCGGATGTATCCGTGAAGACAGCCCGCCAGGATAACAGCTTTGGTGCGTGACGACGACCCTGTGAGCTACGAGGCCACAATCCAGGAATCATCATGCGAGCCCCTTTCTCCGGGTGGGCCGGTAGCAGTACCCCCACCTGTTGAGCAGCAGACAGTTTCAGCAGATCAGGCTGAGCTTGAGCGCAGGTTGAGCCCGCTCCGTGAGTTCCAGCGACAGAGACCGCTGAGGTTCAGTGGTGAGCCCGACCCTTAGGCAGCAAAGGTTTGGCTCGAGGCAGTGGTTCTCCTTTTCAGGCTTGTGCAGACGCCGGAATATCAGAGAGTGGCTTTGGTAGCCAACCTTTTCCGCGGAGTAGCTTGGCGTTGGTGGAGTCTGGTGACTCATTTTCTTGACGAGTCGTTGCTTTCGTGGGATGACTTATAGTTGTTTTTTGATGAGGAGTTTGGCCCCTCCTGCTTGCGGTCCATTCGGATTTAGGATCTCCTACAGTTTTAGCAGGGAGGGATGACGGTGGCCGAGTACACGGCTAGTTTTGCAGACCGTGCACGCTTTTACCGGGACTTGGTCCGCGACGACAACATCCGAGCGTGGAAGTTTGAGAAGGGTTTCCACCGAGAGATTCGTGCTGTCATAATACCATTGTGAATTTCAACATATTCTGGGGTTATAGAGCCGGCACTGGTGACAGAGGGCTTCCTGTCATGTTCTAGTGTTGGTGGTGGCAGCAGACATGTTGGAGCCGAGACGTCTGCCGCAGCTAGCGGGTGTCGGATAGCAGAACTTCGACGCAGGTGGATTTCTGAAAACCGGACTCAGGGGCGTGGTCAAACACCACAGTGGTGCCGGAGGGCACCGGTGTAGCCCAGAGAGAGTCGGTGCTATGCTTGCGATGGGGGAGGTCACCTGGAACAGAACTGCCCGATCAGGCATGCAGAGAGCTTCAGGCAGGCAGTAGGTGCGCCACCACGACAGAGGTAGCACCGTGATCGGAGTAGTACCCATAGAGGTGGTGCTAGCAGAGGAGCAGGAGGAGCTGGTAGTGGGGGATGACTTTACGAGATCTTCTCGTCACCACTAGGTGGTCCACGTCAGGCTCCAGGAGCTGATAGTTGGGACCGCGGAAAGCCGCGAGTTTTGGATGTCTACGATCTTGTAGAGCATGGGATGATGAGAGGTACCCCTTGCGACTCTTCTACTTCTTGCAGTTGAATTGTTAGACTCTTTATGTGAACTGCCTTCCTCCTTGTTCCGTGTTTGATGTGTTACCAGGGTGACGCGGGGCGTCGGGTGTAACCCTTTGTTGGAAAGGTAAAAGGTGTGGGACATTTTTCTCTAGTCGATGGTGTCGACTCCTTCACCTTTTGAGCCTTTAAGAGAGCCTTGGTTGTGGGACATTGGTTGTGGAATCTTACGTGACCAGATATCGTTAGGATTTCCACCATATTGATATTCTGAAGGAGGGAATCACCAGGCCTTGTTCTAGGTGCGGGCGGTGATTCCAGTCATGGCATGTGACGCAGAGGTTTGACCGGGGAGGTGAGTTACCCCCGAGGGCCTTCAGGCCATTTGAGACCATGAAAAGGGATGGCGAGGTACCCTACCGCCTTTCCCTAACCCCAAAGTCTGGAGTGGGTGAACGAAATCGGCAAGGGCCGACCTCGCGTGAACAGATCAAATCCTTTGGTCTGTGTGTGGTGACGCAGAGCTGTGCGTGAGTTCTTCGGGGTACGAGAGAGCCAGGTGTGAACTTAGTACCCTGAGTTGTTCCCTGGTTTTGCTTTTCGGGGACGAAAATATTGAAAGAGGGAATGATGTAAGAACCCCGTTTTTGGCTACAAAGGACTTTGGAATATTCTTGATGTTATTCCATAGCAGCGCCTTCAGACGGCGTGCGATTCTGAGCCCCAGAGTGGCCGGAATTAAATTTTCAGTGCATTCACATTGGAAACGCCAAATAAATGTGGTAACTCCTAAACGGGGTTTCAGATCGGAGATCCGAGTGTACGGATGGGTCTGGAATGGGGTGTTTACCCTAGGAACGACATAAAACTTGTCGGCGTGGGATGTTTGGACCCCTCGCTCGCTTTCGAAATGTTAAAAGGATAAATTAATTAATTTATTTATTCTTTTAATGTTGAAACTCAAGTATCTCTTAAACGGTGGCTCGTATTGGAAAACTGAGGGAACCGTTGATTTCGGAACGTGCCGTTTACCCTAGGAGGGGTGTAACTTTCGCGGGCGTGACCCGTCTGTGAAAAATACCGCCAGGGGAGTTTTCATAATTTGGAGGCTTTGGGCGTTCAATTTTATAACATTCAAACGGAAGCCCAGAATCAAATTCTGAGACTGCTGTTGATCTCAGAGCGTGGTTTTTACCCTAGGGGAGGCTTAACCTCGACCCCATCGGGTGTTTCCAACGCGTGTTAAATTTGGGGGGTTTTAATTAAATTTCTTTTTAAACCCCAACCCCACCCCTCTCTTTCCCCTTCCCCCTGGAAGAAGCTCCCAAGGAAAAGAAGCTCCTCCTATCCTCCTCCCCTCCAGCTAGGCAGCTCTGGAAAGGCGGCGGTTGGGCGGCGAAGCACCGGGCAAAGCCCAAAAAGGTAGGATCGCGCGTTTATTTTTAAACTCCCACACCTCCTTTGGATTCATAATTTTGCGTCGAATTGCTACTTGATTTTCGAGAGAGGCCCATGGTTGCGTAGTATATTTTATGGTCTTCCCATCGCACTACTCTGAATCGAAATTCGAGCTCAGATTCGATCGCAAAAGACCGCCGAAGTTTGCGGGTTTTTGCTGGTTTTCCGGCGGTTTTGGGGCTGTCCGGTAGTTCTGCTAGGCAGCGGAGGCAGGTTCGGCCGGGTGAGCGCCGAGGAGGAGCGGAAGAGGCCCGATCGGCCGGGTGGACGCTGCGGAGGCGCGGCGGTGGCCGGTTCAACCCAGGGAGCGCTACGGAGGCGCGACGGTGGCTGGTTCGACCGGTTGAGCACCGAGGAGGCGCGACGGAGGTGCGGGCTTCGGTTCAAGCAGGCGGAGCAGGGGTGACCCGGGGCGGCGCTCGTTTTGCGTCGTGCTGCGGAGGAGGCTCGGCCGGGCGCGGCCGGCCGAAGGGAGGTCGCCGGAGGCGACCTGTGTGGAGACCGAGACCCACAAGCAGCGGGTCTCTCTTGACCTGTAAAAGGGGTGGCGACCCCTGTGTAGGGGAGAATATGAGCCAAAAGAGAAAAAAAAAACACTGGCGGCAGAGATATAAAAAAAAGATAATAATAAATAATAATAATATATATTGTTATTATTATTATTTGTTGTTAAATATTGTTTTTGGTCGTAACTCCCCCATGCAACGTCTGATTGAAGCACTGCCAATGACAACGTGATCCTGTTTTTGAGACGGTCATTTTGAGTCCAATCTTGGATACTTAATTCGGAGTTGAGGCGTGGCCCGTACGGGCCGCTGTTTGAGCTACGTGCACCGTTTCATGACTTTTTCATCAGACGTCCGTTCGGGGCGTGCGAGCAGTCGTTGTTGGGTGTTTTTCTGAGGGCATCGCGTTGGCGCAGTCTGCCTGCTGTAATTCCGCACGCTAGTGCGGGCCCTGTGAGGGTCGTTTGAGCGTTGATGGTGATTTTCCATCTTTATCACTGGGTGTCCATTTTGGAAAAGTGATTAGTCCATTTCATGTACTTTTTCGAGAGGATCACAACGATGCGATCCGTTCATTGAGTTTGAGGACGGGGATGTGGGTCCCACGAAGCACCGCTCATGTGCAGTGCACCGGAATGCATCTTTTTCTCTAGATATCTGTTGCGCTCAAGTGAGCAGTCTTTTGACGTGTTTTAAATAGGGGATCACAATGGTGCGATGTGCCTGACTGTTTTCGGGGCCGAGGCTTGGGATCATGGGACGCCTTTTGGGCGTGAGGCGGTGTTGGCGACTTTTCCGTCGGATATCCGTTTGAGGCGAGTAAGTAGTCTAACTCGCGTGTTTTTCCATGAAGATTACAACGGTGTGAGCTGTTTGGTTGTGAGAATCCTCTTGCGTGATCTTGTTAAATGTAGAAGCATGAAAGGTGCTTCGGTGGTGGTTCGTCCGACTATGTTTGTGGCAGACACCTGGCTTGTGATCGTGCATTCTTGGGAGAGTGATATAAATGATTCACAAGATGTGGTTGGCCATGCCTGGGCCTTTGAGGTGGAGTTGTTACGTTCACGCCTTCACGTTGACGTTGGGTGCCATGTGCACGTTATCTTTTAGGCTGGAGATTTGGTATACTCTGGGAGTAGACGAGAGCGCTAGGAGGTACATGTGGTTGTTTGTACCTCAGAATGTTTGTGAGCTTGGTTGGGGTTAACTTGGGGCCACACGTCGTGTGGGCCCCATATGCGTGTCGTGCTCTGCTTTACGTACTTTTGACCTCTCGTGACATAGAGTCTCCCTCTGCACTCATTTGTTTGACCAGAAGAGTGGAGTTTCCCCTGGCCTGGTGCTCTTTTGTTTGACCAGCAAGGTTGAGTGGTCTCCCCCTGGTCTTGTTCTCGATGGTTTGGCCGGAAGAGATGGTTTGGTTCCTCTTCTTTCTCACCTGTGAGGGGTTTCAGTACCGTGCCCCTTTCACCGGACTGCGACACCGTTTACGACTTTGGGTGTTCATGAAGCGTGGGCATTTTCCCCACTTTGTGGGATGATATGTCTCGGTCCGATTCGACAGTGACTCCGCGGCTTGGAGCGGGATTGCCATGTGAGGCCTGAGGAGTTTCTCCCGTCACCCCGTGTCCCCTGATAGAGTTCTTGTGGATTCAGTGTGACCAACACTTTACGCGGGCACCAATCCTCTACCCAGGAGGTTGTTACCAGCAGGGCTGAGGTTGTTACCAGCAGGGCTGAGGTTGTTACCAGTAGGGCTGAGGTTGTTTCTAGTAGGGATGAGGTTGTTTCCAGCATGGCTGAGGTTGTTTCGATCCGGGCTCGCCAGTGGGTTACCATCCAGCATGGATGTCCAGTACAACAGTGTTCACCGAGCGGTACCATCCAGCAGGGATAGCCAGTACAGCAGTGTTCACCGAGTAGTACCATCCAACAGGGATGGCCAGAGCAGTTCTGGGCTTACCTTCAGCTAGGCTAGACAGTAGTCCCCGATGCTGGGCTTACCTCCACCTGGGATGGGCAGTGGTCCCCGATGCCGGACTTACCTTCAGCGGGGCTGGATAGTGGTCCCCGATGTCGGGCTTACCTTCAGTAGGGCTGTGCAATGGTCCCCAATGTCGAGCTTACCTCCTGCTTGGCTGGGCAGTGGTCCCTGATGCCGGGTAACCTCCAGCTGGGCTGGGCAGTGGTCCCGTCGCTGACTTTAGCTAGGTCGCCCTGCAGTGGATTACCCTGTTACGAGACTGGGCAGTGTGGAACCCGTTGAATTTCCGGGTCTCCCTGTAGTGGGAACCTGTTGACTTCCAAGGACCCTCCAGCGAGGATGGGCAGGGGGTCGCCTGTCGATTTTGAGCATACCTCTCGATGGCGGGGCAGTGACGAGTTGTGGTTGAAATTCCCCCAGAACTGTCAGGTACGAGGAGATTTTCCCCCACCGAGATGCGTCCTTGTGATGCGACCTAAAACTGTGCGGGCGAGTCAATTCCGCCCAAAGTGGTTAGTGTCGAGGTGTGGTGGTTTAATCCCTTGACTTGTAGTTCAGGGCAGACGTGCGAGATGCTGGGCATCAATGGTGTTTTCTTCTAGGACTGTTGGCTACACTTTTCTTGGGCTGAGCTACGGGATGGAGATCCCCTTACGATCTTGTTTGGGATTCTTGATTGAGAATATGTATCTTGTATATACCTTATTCTAGTACCCACTTCTTGGGTTTAGTTACTCTACTTCCAGGAGAGGCGAAGACGCGCGGGGTATGCCACGTGCTTTCCCTGTCCAGCTTCTCATGGTTGGACGAGTCTACTCTCTTGCTATAGGTAGCAAAGACTCGACGGGAAGTTCATCTTCTCACCGTTTCCAGCTCCTTCTGTCTGGACGAGTCTACCTTCTTTCTTCTTGTTGGGTTGAGCTGGACTCTCTACTGTTACTCTTTACTGCACTTTCGGTTGTACTCGTTTACTTTTATCTGTTCTCTCTACTTCTCACCCTTCGGCACCTCCTTTGTTGCTCCCTCGAGCCTTCGGGGTATCCTACTAAGTATTTTTATACTCACCCCTACTTGGGATTTTCCCGCACTTGGTGTGCCCTTGCAGGCGACAGACAGGTTGGTCATGACTTCAGTGGAGCTTAGGAGTTCAAGATCTTGGACCGCGTGCGGTGGTCATGGTTAGGTCCCAGGTGGGGACCCCTTCCGGCTGTTTTTTTTTGTTTACCTGTTTCCAGGTTGTGGCACCTTTTCTGGTTGGGCACGTGTTTTCCCCTTTTCCTTTTTAGTGTACCTTGAGCTTTCTTTGTACTTGCAGAGGTCGATGCAATTTGTGGTTTATATATATAGCAGTTTCCCTTTTTCTTTACTTGTCTTTTCTTTTACTCTGCACTTTTTCATTGAGTGTGATGCTTGTATGCGTGTACAAGTACTTAGGCAAAGACCTCCCCGAGTTGTTGTGCCTTCGGCGCTAGTCGCCAGCCCCTGGCCTATGGAGGTGGGGTTGGGGTAGTTGCGGCTCGATCCCGGGTAGGGTCGGGTCATGACAAAGTGGTATCAAAGTTGGTTCGTTCCTTGGGACGCTATTCGGACATCCCTAAAATAAAAGTAATTGGTTGGGATTTAGGGAAATAGTGTTAATGTGTCTCAAGAGCGGCTCTCAGGCTAGGGAGTCCAGTGATGGTGCGGCGACCGACGTATCCATTCACCAGGACCTTGATAACCCGCTTGTCGACTCGGCATGCTGAGAGACTTGTTGCAGGGAAAAATTGGTTTGTGCATCACATAGGATCGAGTCTTTGACTATCCTTCTTGAGTCATCTCTCCATCGTTGTTATTGGTATATACATATATGCTCATCTGACCGCGACACTCCTTGATAATTTTCAGGATGTCTCCGCGAAGACAGCCAGCCAGGATACCGGCTTTGGTGAGTGACAACGACCCTGTGATCTACAAGTCCAAAGTCCAGGACCCATCATGCGAGCCCCTTTCTCCGGGTGGACCGGTAGCAGCACCCCCACCTGTTGAGCAGCAGACAGTTTCAGCAGAGCAGGCTGAGCTTGAGCGTAGGTTGAGCGTGCTCCGTGAGTTCCAGCGGCAGAGACCGCTGAGGTTCAGTGGTGAGCCAGACCCTCAGGCAGCAGAGGTTTGGCTCGCGTCAGTGGTTCATCTTTTAAGGCTTGTGCAGACGCTAGCAGATCAGAGAGTGGCTTTGGCAGCCATCCTTTTCCGCGGAGCAGCTTGGCATTGGTAGAGTCTGGTGACTCAGTTTCTTGACGAGTCGTCTCTTTCATGGGACGACTTCCAGTTTTTGTTTCGTGAGGAGTTTTTCCCCTCCTGCTTGCACTCCATTCAGATTCAGGAGCTCATGCAGTTTCAGGAGGGAGGGATGACAGTGGCCTAGTACACGGCTAGTTTTGCAGACCGTGCACACTTTTACCCGGACTTGGTCCACGGCGACAACATTCGAGCACGAAAGTTTGATCAGGGTCTCCGCCGAGAGATTCGTGCTGTCATAGTACCCTTGGTCATTTCCACATATGTCGGGATTCTAGATCCGGTGCTGGCGATAGAGGGCTTCCTATCACGTTCTAGTGTTGGTGGTGGCAGCAGGCACGTTGGTGCCGAGACGTCTGCCGCAGCTAGCGGGCGTCGACAAGCAGAACCTCGACGCTGGTGGCTTTCTGAAAACCAGACTCAGGGGTGTGGTCGAACACCATAGTGGCGCCGAAGGGCACGAGTTCAGCCTAGAGATAGTCGGTGCTATTCTTGCGATGGGCGAGGTCACCTGGCACAGGACTACCCGATCAGGCATGCAGAGAGCTTCGGGCAGGCAGCAGGTGCGCCACCTCGACAGAGGCAGCGCCCTGATCAGAGTAGTACCCAGAGAGGTGGTGCTAGAAGAGGAGCGGGAGGAGCTGGTAGAGGGGGACGACTTTACGAGATCTTCCCGTCACCACTTGGAGGTCCACGTCAGGCTCCGGGAGCTGACAGTTGGGACCGCAGACAACCGCGAGCTTTGGATGTCTACAATCCTGTAGAGCATGGGATGATGAGAGGCACCCCTTGCGACTCTTCTACTTCTTGCTGTAGAATTTTTAGACTCTGTGTGTGAACTGCTTTCCTCCCTGCTACTTGTTTGATGTTTTACCAGGGTGACGCAGGGCGTCGGGTGTAACCCTGTGTTGGTAAGGTAAAAGGCGTGGGACCTTTTTCTCTAGTCGATGGTGTCGACTCCTTCGCCTTTTGAGCCTGTAAGAGAGCCTTGGTTGTGGGACATAGTTTGTGGAATCTTGCGTGACCAGATATCCTTGGGTGTTCCACCATATGGATATTCTGAAGGAGGGAATCACCGGGCCTTGTTCCAGGTGTGGGTGGTGATTCCAGTCACGGCGTGTGACGTAGAGGTTCGACCGGGGAGGTGAGTTACCCCCGAGGGAATTCGGGCCATTTATGACCGTGAAAAGGGATGGAGAGGTACCCTAACGCCTTTCCCTAACCCCAAAGTCTAGAGTGGGTGCACGACATCGGAAAGGGCCGACCTGGCATGAACATATCAAATCCTTTGGTCTGTGTGTGGTGATATAGAGTTGTGCGTGAGTTCTTATGGGTACGAGAGAGCCAGGTGTGGGCTTAGTACCCTGAGTTGTTCTCTGATTTTGCTTTTAGGGGATGAAAATCTTGAAGGATGGAATGATTTAAGAACCCTATTTTTGGCTACAAAGGTCTTTGGAATATTCTTGATGTTATTCCAGAGCAGTTCCTTCAGACGACGTGCGATTCCAAGACCCAGAGTGGCTGGAATTAAATTTTTAGTGCGTTCACACTGGAAACGCCAAATAAATGTGATAACTCCTAAACAGTGATTCAGATCAAAGATCCGAGTTTACGGATGGGTCCATAATGGCGTGTTTACCCTAGGAACGACATAAAACTAGTCGGCGCGGGATGTTTGGACCCCTCGCTCGCTTTTGGAACGTTAAACGGATAAATTAATTAATTAATTTATTCATTTAATGTTGAAACTCAACTATCTCTTAAACAGTGGCTCGGATTTGAAAACTGAGGGCACCGTTGAGTTCGGAACGTGCCTTTTACCCTTGGAGGGGTGTAACTTTCTCGGGCGCGACCCGTCTGTGAAAAATGCCACCAGGGGCATTTTCATAATTTGGTGGCTTTGGGCGTTCAGTTTTATAACTTTCAAAAGGAAGATCAGAATCAAATTCTGAGACCTCCGTTGTGCTCATATCGTGGTGTTTACCCTAGGGGAGGCTTAACCTCGACCCCGTCGAGTGTTTCAGATGCTGGTTAAATTTGGGGGTTTTTAATTAAATTTCTTTTTAAACCCCAACCCCACCCCTCTCCTTCTCCTTCCCCCTGGTAGCAGTTCCCAAGGAGGAGAAGCTCCTCCTCTCCTCCTCCCCTCCGGCTAGGTGGCTCTGGCAAGGCGGTGGTTCGGCGGAGAAGCACCGGGAAAATCCTAACAAGGTAGGATCGCACGTTTATTTTTAAACCCCCACACCTCCTTTGGATTCATAATTTTGCGTCGAATTGCTGCTTGATTTTCGAGCGAGGCCCATGGTTGTGTAGTATATTTTATGCTCTTTCCATCACACTACTCAGAATCGAAATCCAAGTTCAGAGTCGATCGCAAAAGGCTGCCGAAGTTTGTGGGTTTTTGCTGGTTATCCGGCGGTTTTGGGGCAGTCCGGCAGTTCTCCCGGGTGGCGGAGGCCGGTTCGGCCGAGTGAGCGCCGTGGAGGGGCGGCGGAGGCCGGTTTGGCCGGGTGAGCGCCGCGGAGGTGCGGCGGCGGCCGGTTCCACCGGGGGAGCGTCGCAGAGGCGAGGCGGAGGCCGGTTCGGCCGGGCGAGCACTACGGAGGCGCGACGGAGGTGTGGGCTTCGGCTCAAGCAGGCGGAGTAGGGGTGACCCGGGGTGGTGCGCGTTTTGTGTCGTGCTGCGGAGGAGGCTCGGCTGGTCGCGACCGGCCGAAGGGAGGTCGCCGAAGGCGACCTATGTGGAGACCGAGACACGCAAGCAGTGGGTCTCTCTTGGCCTGGAAAAGGGGCGGCGACCCCTGTGTAGGGGAGAAGACGAGCCAAAGGAGAAAAAAAACACAGGCGGCCGGGATATAAAAAAAAAGATAATAATAAATAATAATAATATAAATTGTTATTATTATTATTTGTTGTTAAATATTGTTTTCGGTCGTAAATCCCCCGTGCGACGTCTGAT
The DNA here is from genome assembly GCA_963277665.1 of Viscum album. Lineage (NCBI taxonomy): Eukaryota > Viridiplantae > Streptophyta > Magnoliopsida > Santalales > Viscaceae > Viscum > Viscum album. The sequence goes on along the minus strand of OY728159.1, from coordinate 2,055,661,250 downwards.
TGAAGCGCTGCCAGCGGCGACGTGATCCTGTTTTTGAGACGGTCATTTTGAGTCCAATATTGGATACTTAATTCGGAGTTGAGGCATGGCCCGCACGGGCTGCCGTTTGAGCTGCGTGCAGCATTTCACGACTTTTTCATCGGACATCCATTCGGGGCGTGCGAGCAGTCCTTGTTGGGTGTTTTTTCCGAGGGAATCACGTTGGCGCAGTCTGCCCGCTGTAATTCCACACGCTAGTGCGGGCCCCGCGAGGGCCGTTTGAGTGTTGACGGCGATTTTCCATCTTTATCACCGTGTGTCCATTTTGGACAAGTGATTAGTCCATTTTGTGTACTTTTTCGAGAGGATCGCAACGGTGCGATCCGTTCGTTGAGTTTCGGGACTGGGATGCGGGTCCCATGAAGCACCGCTCGTGTGCGGTGTGCCATAATGCATCTTTTTCTCCGGATATCTGTTTCACTCAAATGAGCAGACTTTTGATGTGTTTTCCCGAGGAGATCGCAATGGTGCGATGTGCCCGACTATTTTCTGGGCCGAGGCTCAGGTCATAGGACACCGTTCGGGCGTGAGGCGGTGTTGGCGAATTTTCTGTCGGATATCCGTTTGAGGCGAGTAAGTAGTCTAACTCGCATGTTTTTCCATGAGGATTACAATGGTGCGATCCGTTTGGTTGGGCGGAGCCTCTTATGAGATATTGTTAAATGTGGAAGCATGAAAGGTGCTCCGGTAGTGATTCGTCCTACCGTGTTTGTGGAGGACCCTTGGCTTGTGATCGCGCACTCTTGGGAGAGTGATATAAATGATTCACAAGATGTGGTTGGCCGTGCCTTGGACTTTGAGGTGGAGTTGTTACGTTCATGTCTTCGCGTTGACGTTGGGTGCCGTGTGCACGTTAGACTTTGGGCTGGAGACGTGGTATACTCTGGGAGTATACGAGAGCGCTTGGAGGTACATGTAGTTTTTTGTACCTGAGAATTTTTTGTGCGCTTGGTTGGGGTTGACTTGGGGACACACATCGTGTGGGCCCCATTTGCGTGACGTGATTTTCTTTACGTACTTTTGACCTCTCGCAACGTAGAGGGTCCCTATGTGCTCGTTTTTTTGACCAACGGGGTGGAGTTTCCCCTGGCCTGGTGCTCTTTTGTCTGACCAGCAGGGTTGAGTGGTCTCCCCCTGGTCTTGTTCTCGATGGTTTGGCCGGCAGAGATGGTTTGGTTCCTCTGCTTTCTCAACTGTGAGGGGTTTCAGTACCGTGCCCCTTTCACTAGACTGTAACACCTTTTACGACTACAGGTGTTCGTGCAGCGTGGGCGTTTTTCCCAATTTCTGGGATGAGATTTCTCAGTCCGCTTCGACAGTGACTTAGCAGATTAGAGCGGGATCGCCTTGTGAGGCCTGCGGAGTTTCTACCATCACCCCGTGTTCCCTGGTAGAGTTCTTGTGGATTTGGTGTGACCAACACTTTACGCGGGCACCGATCCTCTACCCAGGAAGTTGTTACCAGCAGGGCTGAGGTTGTTACCAGCAGGGTTGAGGTTGTTACCAACAGGGCTGAGGTTGTTACCAGCAGGGCTGAGGTTGTTTCCAGCAGGGATAAGGTTGTTTCCAGCAGGGCTGAGGTTGTTTCAAGCAGGGCTGAGGTTGTTTCGAGCAGGGCTCGCCAGTGGGTTACCATCCAGTAGGGATGGCCAGTACAACAGTGTTCACCGAGTAGTACCATCCAACAGGGATGGCCAGAGGAGTTCCGGGCTTACCTCTTGCTGGGCTGGGCAGTGGTCCCTGATGCCGGGCTTACCTCCAGCTTGGCTGGGAAGTGGTCCCCGATGTCGGGCTTACCTCTAGCGGGGCTGAGCAGTGGTCCCCGATGCCGGGCTTACCTCTAGCGGGGCTGGGCAGTGGTCCCCGATGCCGGGCTTACCTCCAGCTGGGCTGGGCAGTGGTCCCTGATGCCGGGTTACCTCTAGCTGGGCTGGACAGTGGTCCCGTCGACGACTTTAGCCGGGTCGCCCTCCAGTGGATTACCCTGTTACGGGACTGGGCAGTGTGGCACCTGTTGACTTTACGGGTCTCCCTGTAGTGGGAACCTGTTGACTTCCAGGGGCCCTCCAGCAGGGCTGGGTAGGGGGTCGCCTGTCGATTTTCAGCAGACCTCTCGACGATGGGGCAGTGATGAGTTGTGGTTGACGTTCCCCCAGAACTCTCAAGTACGAGGAGCTTTTCCCCCACCGAGACACGTCCTTGTGACGCGACCTAAAACCATGCGGGCGAGTCAGTGCCGCCCAAAGCAGATAGTGTCGAGGTGTGGTGGTTTAAGCCCTTGACTTGTAGTTCAGGGTAGACGTGCGGGATGTTGGGCATCGATGGTGTTTTCTTCTGGGACTATTGGATACACTTTTCTTGGGATGAGCTACGGGATGGAGATCCCCTTACGATCTTGTTTGGGCTTCTTGATTGATCATATGTATCTTGTATATACCTTGTTCTATTACCCACTTCTTGGGTTTGGTTACTCTCCTTCCAGGAGAGGCGAAGACACGCGGGGTATGCCACTTGCTTACTATGTCTAGCTTCTCATGGTTTGATGAGTCTACTCTCCTTCTATAGGTAGAGAAGACTCGACAGGAAGTTCATCTTATCATTATTTCCAGCTCCTTGTGTCTGGACGAGTCTACCTTCTTTCCTCTTGTTGGGTTGAGCTGGACTCTCTACTGTTACTCTTTACTGCACTTTCGGTTGTACTCCTTTACTTTTATCTGTTCGCTCTACTACTCACCCTTCGGTACCTCTTTTGTTGCTACCTCGAGCCTTCGGGGTATCCTACTGAGTATTTTTATACTCACCCCTGCTTGGGATTTACCCGCACTTGGTTTTCCCTTGCAGGCGACAAAGAGGTTGGTCGTGACTTCAGTGGAGCTTAGGAGTTCAGGAGCTTGGACCGCGTGCGGTGGTCATTGTTAGGTCCCAGGTGGGGGACCCCTTCCGGCTGTTTTTCTTTTGTTTACCTGTTGCCGGGTTGTGGAACCTTTTCTAGTTGGGTGCGTGTTTTTCCCCTTTTCCTTTTCAGTTTATCTTCTGCTTTCATTGTACTTACAGAGGTCGATGCACTTTGCGGTTTATATATATAGCAGTTTCCCTTTTTCATTACTTGTCTTTTCTTTTACTCTGCACTTTTTCATGGAGTGTGCTGCATGTGTGCGTGTACAGGTACTTAGGAAATGTCCTCCCCGAGTTGTTGTGCCTTCGTCGCTAGTCGCCAGCCCCTGGCCTATGGAGGCGGGCTTGGGGTAGTTGCGGCTCGAGCCTGGGTAGGGTCGGGTCGTGACACGGTCTGACCAGGCTCAGACCTAACCAACCCTTGTTTACTAAAACGCCAATATTTGTTAGACCGACCTATCGATTGACGTGTTGTCTACGACATAGGGAACCTTGCGACGATATGGTCGTTTGGGAATACTCTAAGTGAGACTTCATGGAACACTAGTTATGACTAATGTATTGAGGAGTAAATTCTACCAAAATCAAGCACGCTGATGAGCGGTTCTTATTGAACTAGATGGCCAAGAGATAAGAGGGTATTAGTTATCCACCTAGCCAAGAGATAAGCAGATATTAGTTATCCATATGGTCAAGAGAGAATCATGTATTAGTGATCCTATTGGTCCCAAGAGACAAGCAGGTCTAAGTGATCCAGCTGACCCAGAGATGAGAGGGTCTAAGCGATCTAGTTGGCCCTAAAGACAAGCGAGTCTAAGTGATCTAGTTGGAGCCAGAGATGAGTGGGTCTTAGTGATCCAGCTGGCCCAGGTTATTATTGGTCTTAGATGATGAATCCCTCAGTAGTACAAAGGATCAGCTTCATGACTGATAATTCCACTTCTTATAATTTGAGTTATAACTGATGTGAGCTGTCTTTGCTTTGTGATATTGCTGTGTGGTCATACTTTGTGGTAATTTGTTTGAGATTTAGGGTCCCTGTTGAGTATTGTGTTTCTCACTCTTGCACGGGCTTCGTTCACACGTGTTGTTTCCCATGTAGGTGATCAATGCTTCGACAATGACCTTAGAGGTCTAGGACCAGGTGGTGATATGTGATACGGCACATACGAGCGTACTTCTATGGTTACAAGAAGCTACATCCATATTCCCTTCAAGTAGGGTCCCGAGTGGACAAACTGTGGAATTTTTACTTTCTTTTATGTTTTTGGGATTGTATTCTAGACCCTTTTTTACTTTCCATTATACTTTACTCTCTGTAGTTATCTTGGTGGCAGTTGTGGTTTACTTCGTGTTTACTTTTTGAATTTTGAGCTTTGTGCATGTGTAAAAGTTTAAAGGGAAATTCCTTCTGTAACTCCCCAATCCCAATTACCCGAAGCCAGTGCATTATTTTAATATATTGGCACGATTACAAGGATTCAAGTCCCAAATGTCCAATAAGTTTAGCAGTCTCTAAGAATAGATTACATACAAGAATATTACATTACACTTTATAACATAAAACACACCATAAATAATCCTTTGATAACACCATTATTCCCTTACCATAACCCTTCACATTAATCATAATACACTTCTTGGAATCATGGGAATATAAAATATAAGAAAAGGGGTGAGATCAAATGCTCAGTAAGGGTAAATAATTTAGCAGAAGCTATAAACTTATAAGGCAAGATGTGTAATAAAAAAACCTTTTAAACAGAAACATGAACACAATATGGAAAAAATAAATAAAATATTACCATATAAACATGAACATGGATATTCTACTATTATAATCGTCACATTTAGAAACAAATTTCATATCATGGGAATGCATAATGTCGGACACCATAACCACATAGTCAAGGCCTCGTGCCAAGACTGAATTTTTTTTTCAAGGCCTTGTGCCAAGACACTAATTTGTCTCATGAGACCTACTGATGCATTTAAGAGCTATAGTAGGCTCCACCTATCACTTACTAAGTCCAATTCATATCTCATATGAAAATTTTGAAACATAACACAAACATTCATATTAAAACTAGCATAAAATATTTCAATAATTTAACCATAAACCATATAAAAATAGTACATCAACATTCAAACAAATCATAACTCAATCAATACAACATTGAGGATTTTATTATAATAAATCAACCTCAATCAAGAATAATATCTATTAAATGATGTTGACATATTTGAAAATGAACAGTTAAACTCTTTGAGAGAAATATCACTTTTTTGTGAAATCATTTAAAAGTCAAACATTTTTAAAGGAAGTCATTTAAAAGATATTTTTGAATCAAAGTGTCCCATAAAACGTTGAAACTTTTTAAAGGAATTAAAATTTTAAAAAAATCATGTCCATATAAATAAATCCTTAAAATAATTTTTAAAACATGGACATTAATTAAAAATATTTATAAAAATAAATCATTAAAACATTTAAAATGATGTTCTTGATAAAGATTCCTTTCCACAAAACCCTAAAATATTTATTTTGAAAACATTTGACATGGAAGATAAAAATTTCCCTGTAAACACTCAGACATAAACAATCTCAGATAATAATGAGATTGAGAAATTAACCCTTTACCTTGTACATTCCTTTGGTCGAGGGTACGTTTAACCTCATGTATAATAACAATATAATGTTATTAAATTATAATAAAACCATATTAATATTTATGATATCGTACTTGATTTATTTATGGCTTTATACTACCCATTTAATAATAATTTCTATGTTAAAATAACATTTCGGTTAATAATCGCTTTCTTTATCATACATGTTTTAACTTGTTATTATTGATCGTATAACTTATATCATAATTTAATTGATTCCAAAATATAAAAAATTATTTATTTATCATATATTTTCAGAATATAAGTATGTATAATAGATTGATATATTAAATGGAAAGCACCATTTATGGAGATGGTAGGCCGTACGTACACTTAAATGCCATTTCCATTTTCATATAGTATTTGAAAAGAAGTAAGTGAATGAGATATATGTAAATAATTAGATATATATATATATAGTAGAATTATTATTTCATATATTACATAATTAATAATAATATATATTTATAATTATCATTGAATGGTGAATATGGAAATGAAACTCATCGCGTCGTGGAGACGGTAAGTCGTATGTACGCACGAGCGATGATATCATTATATTGATGGTGACATTGTATGTAATTGGATGGTATATTATATATAAATAATAATTGGAATTTTATATTTATTATTTACATCAATTATACTCATTATTATACCCATCCAAATAATGAAGTGTTGAATAACAAACTACACCACGACGTGGAGACGGTAAGTCGTATGTATGCACGTATGGTGACTTTGTCATTCATAGGATGAGTAGAATAATGAATATGGTTGTATAATATTTATAATAACAACAATGTATGTATAAGGTACTGGATTTATTATTTTGGTATGGAAACAACAAAGAAAGAGGAAGTGGAAGAAGAAAAGAACTTTGAAAGAGGTGATGAAATAATTAACTCTTCTTCGGGTTCTTCCTTTTGATTTGAACAAAAGGGATCCTTAGGAAAGCTTTATGATCAAATTAAGGCCTCTAGGATGAAGTGAGGACAGTTGGTAGTATATTTAAGTAGGGGTAGTATGATAAAAATGGATTTGGAGGTGTGAATTTATGATAATGGGAAGTACCCTTTTATAAGAGAGGTGAGGGTCACTTTAGGAAAAGCTTGAAATATTATTTTATTATAAAATAATTTTTGGTTTATAATGGAAACAAATTGATTTATTTCAAGTATAAGGTTGGTATGGGTCTAAATCCTCTCAACCAATATAGTTTAGACAAGTTTAGGTTACCATATTAAACTTATCTTCTAGATTTAACCCTTAGTTAAATAGTTTAACTTTTACCATGTCTTTTTGTATTATAATAATATATGGTTAATAAAATTACTATAAAATTACAAGAGAACCTAAAGTGGTTAAATAATAACATATCTATCATTATAAAAGTTCTTTGGCCAAACCATAGATTTTTAGGAATATTATATCATTTAATAATATAGTATTTGTTTTAAATACACATTTATGTCAATTTTGACACTATTTTGTATTTTGTTTTTGTGAAAGTCATAAAAGCTTTATCACTTAAAAAAAAATATATTTCATCAACCATAACATGTCATATTAACCTAGAAAATTAGTGTAATCCATCAAAAGTATCAATTTACATTTATTTAGATATTTATAATATCAATTATTTTAATCTTTCATTAATAGGGTAATTACTGCATCATCAATGTGTCATAGATAAATTTTATTATTTAATGTCTAAAAATTATAAATAAAATACCATAGTGTATTAAATCTTTTTATCTTTCCAATTAATATTTATATTTTAATTTATCTTATGTATAACCCTATATTAAAAAGGTTTAGTTAGTAAAATGTGAATTTAACACTTTTAACTCTTCTTTAAATAAAATAATAATAAATGTCCAAATCTATTCAAAGTGGATAAAAAAGGAACATATTTTATACCTAAGATTGAATTAGGTTTAAATACACTTATCCAATAAAATTATAACATGTTTTATGGTAATTATAATATCATTTTTACCTTTAATTAACCTATTTACTTTTAACCGTGATAAATAAAATTCGAAAGTTACTATTCACCAAAAATTATTTTCATCATTTTGAACCACCTTTTACTTACTGAAATTAAATTCATAGAAGTGGTAAAATTATGTTTTATGAAAATTTTAAAATGTGCCTAGAAGGTGGTGGGTAAATGGGCCAAGAAGGTGGGTAAAAAGACGTTAAAATGGTTCAATTTTTTATATATATCTAATATTATTAAAAAAAAATTCCTGCAAATTATACTGTACTAATATATGTATTATTTTCCTATTTTAAGATAAAGTTTTAATTAAAAATAATTATTTAATTGAAAAATTTAGTTTTTATATACTATGCAGTATTTTTCACTATTCTTCAAAAATTGAAAGTTATTAGAAAAAACTCAAAAATTCACCCTAATCTAATTTTGATATCAAAAATTAAAAAATGAGGTCTATTTTACCAAATTAAAAACATATAAGTTGAATTAATTAATTTAAAATTAATTCCCATTGTCAAAACCAGAAAGAAGGTTTTTGAGAAGTAAAAACTATCAAAAGAATGATTTGTGTTTATGTCTAAATTAAATGTAAAATTACTTTCAATGACCAATATTATATTAAATGATAAAAATATAATATAATTATACTTAAAAACTATTCAAATTTATAAATTAACAATATACATTATTTTGATTAAAAAATTTGTCTTCAATTAAAATTTAGTATTTTTCACTATTCATCAAAATATGAATGTTCTCAAAAAAACACCAAAAATTTATCCAAACTAAAATTTTATGTTGCGATTATAAATAAGAAGTTTATTTTGTCAAATTTAATATATAGAAGTGTTAAATATTGGATTTAAAAAAGGTTCCCCATTAAAAGGCGGAAAAATTGCATTTTTTGAAAAAACACTTATTTTATCTTAAAAAATGGATTTGTTCTTATATTATGTTTAAAAAACACATAATATGGATGTTAAAATTATATGGAGTATATAAAATTCAAAATGTAGTTAATATTATTCATAAATGCTTTTTAAACGACTGGTTTGGTAAGTCGTGGTACACTCAAACTCGGTGCTGTGTGTGGAATAAGCTATTGAATTACTTTAAAGAGATAACGTATTATGAAATCCTGGGGTGTTACATTCTCCCCTATTTTAATTAATTGAATCACCAAAATTTGAAATTGTTTTTCGAAATTAAAAGGTTGATAATAGAAAATACCTTTGTGGAAAACCCACATCGGAGATAGGGTTACTACAATTTAGTCTTAATAAAAGGGAAAGGGAAATGAAAAATTCACCACCAAATTAGGTTTTTGAATAAAAGAACATTGGTGGAAATTATAGACACATAATTAGAGGAAAAATATAAATATTTATAGGGAGTGATTGAGGTCATCAATCACAATAAAGTGAACACTAAATGTAAAATTGAGGGCCTCAAAAGCCATAAATCTATGTTGATTTAAAATATCATTGGTTCAACAAAACAACATGTATCAGGATAACACATTTTTGGTTTAAGAAACTTTCCCTAAAGTTTAATAATTAATTTTTCATAGAATAAGAAAGAATAGAATACTTAATAAGTAGAGTTCCATCGTTTAACTAATTTCTACCACAAACCCATTTTTCACTCTAAAAGATCATAGAGCTCAAAAATATTCTATTTAACTGAATTGTATTGGCATCCAAAAGATTGAATTTATAATTCATCTATAAGTCCATTTAAAAAAACTACATTATACAAATCAGGACATCACATTGGCCAGTGGTAGGTGATGCAGCCTTGTCGCCCATCGGTTGGAGCTTCAAGTCTCGCAGCCTTACCAGATGCGATGGGTTGTCACCTGACCTCCGTGTTCTCTATTTTATGAAAATAAAAAAATACTCTTAAGAATTTTTTAACCATAAAAAATAGTATCCAATGTACAACCTAATCCATTCCAACCTTTATACTTATCCAAAATACTTGTGTCCAAACTCACAGTCCAAAAAATTATAAGGAATGTCAACATAACATAACGAAGATCTCTTTTATCACATAATAACATATGAAATACCTTCATAATGTATTATATTAAAACATGGTAACCACCTAAATTAACATAAAACCTTATTTAATATTTTCATGCTCCCTTATTACTTATATAATACCGGATAAACTCCTTAAATCCAAAAATATTGTAAACTCCAACAGACAATTAATTAGTTTCAAGTTAGTCAAGAATATCCAATATAATTTATCCAAATAAATCATCTCTGTATCATGACTATATTAATATTTATCTTTCCCTAAACCATGTATTTTTTTTTAAATTTTAACTTTCTGTTGAGTCAATTTTCTTAGTACCATACAATCTCAAATCCTTAATGAAATAATACTGCAGTATAATCCTTATGTACTATATAATTCTTATAACTTGTACTTCACTAATAAAATAGTCAAATGACACAATTATTTAATAAAAACTTAAAAACAGTAATCATTCCTCTTCATCTATGGTAGTATCATAACTTTATTATTATCCAATAGCATCATTTGGGGTATACTCTGATGATTAGACATTGATTCGCATAGTGTCCCAACTCCTTGCAGATGAATCATTGTATAGTTGAAACCTTTTTATTACCCTTTCAATCATATATTTGGTGTCCTTTTTTCCACACTTATATCAGAATCCCATTCCCTTGAAGAATTTACCAAGGTAATTCTTTCCACAGTTATCACATGTGGGAAAATCCTTCTTTCCCTTCTTCCCTTTATCCATCTTTTTCTATACCATCCTCTTCTTCTATTTCATCCCTTCAAAGCCATAGGACTTGGAGAATTAATTACTTATCTTATTAACACGTGATATTATTTCATCATATTACGAGAACACATGGGAGTATATTTCCCTTTGAAATTTTGGCTCAAGACCATGAAAGATATGATCCTTCTTACTCTTTGGATCATGCATATTATTGGAGTTCTCATTCCACATACTGGGAACCATTTCTAAACAATGGAATACACTTGGTCATCTTATGAATCAAAATTCATAATTCAAAACTTTTAAAGTATCTAAATTAAATTGAAATGTTTATGGATATAATCTATAATCCTAAAAATGCTTTCTTTCATTAAGTATTTACTTATAAATCCTTTATAATGATTTTTAAAGAAAATTGGAATTATCTTAAGCATATCCTCTAGGAGTTTTGTAACCAAGAGTGAAACAAGGCCCATTGTCGTGCACCGGTTCTCATTTGAGTCTAGCTCAAAACACTATTTTTGGGTTTTAAACCTAGATACATCTGTGCCAGAGCCACCTCTACATGCTCATATCCATACAGGGATGTATTGTTTGGAAAATTCAAAAAATCTCTACATTACCAAAATTATAGTAAGTTATTCTATACTAATCCTCAAAGTCTATCTTAGGGTAATGTTTCAAAATCAAAGTTTTTCTAAATCCATTTCCAAGGTTGCTTCTAAACTTCATCAGATACAAACTGTAACACCCTAACCCCAGTTACCCAGAGCTAGTGCATTATTTTAATACATTGGCATGATTACAAGGATTAAAGTCCCAAAAGAACTACCCGTTTAGCAGTCTCAGAGAATAGATTACATACATGAATGTTACATTACACTTTATAACATACAACAACACATAAATAATTATTTTAGAACACTATTATTCCCTTAGCATAACCCTAAACATTAATCATAATACACTTCTTGGAAACGTGGGAAAATAAAATATAATAAAATGGGTGATCTCAGATGATTAGTAAGGGTAAATATTTTAGCGGAAGATATAAAATTTTTAGAAAAGATGTGTAATAAAAACAACAGCCTTTTAAACATAAACATGGAAATAATATGGAAAAAATAAATCAAACATTACCAAATAAACATGCACATGGATATTCTACTAGTCGAGTAATCAAATGTAATAACTAATTTCATAACAAGGTAATGCATAATGCTGGACATCATAACCACATAGTCAAGGCCTCATGCCAAGACTAAAAATAAAAATGTTGTCTGGGCCTTGTTCCAAGACGCTAGTTTGTCTCATGCGACCTACTGATGCATTGATGAGATATAGCAAGCTCTACCCATCACTTAATAAATCCAATGCATTCCTCGTATGAAAATGTTGAAACATAACATAAACATTCGTATTAAAACAAGCATAAGAAATTGAAATAATTTAACCATATACCCTGAATTGTATAAAAATTGCACATCCATAGTCAAACCTATCATAACTCATTCAATACAATATGAGAGACTGTATTATAAAAAATCAACCTTAATCAAGAATAATATCCAGTAAAGGATATTGACATAGTTGAAAATGATTAATAAAACTCATTGAGAGAAATATACTTTTTTGTGAAATCATTTGAAAGTCACGCATTCATAAAGGAAGTCATTTTAAAAAGATTTTTAAATCAAAGTGTCCCATACCAAATTGAAACTTTTGAAAGAAAAAAACATTTTAAAATAATCATGTCCATATAAATAAATCCTTAAAATCATTTTTAAAACATAGACATAAATTTAAAATATTTAGAAAAATAAATCATTAAAACATTTAAAATAATAATATTGATAAAGAGTCCCATCCAAAAAACCTTAAAATATTCATTTTTAAAAAATTTTTATGTAACATGGACATGGATGATAAAAATGTCCCAGTAAATACTTACACATAAACAATTTCGGATAATAATGAGATTGATGGATTAACCCTTACCTTGTACTTTCCTTTGGTCGAAGGTATGTTTAACCTCATGTATAATGACCATAATATGCTATCAAATCATAATATAACCATATTAATATTTAAGATATCATACATTATTATTTTATGGATTTGTACTACCCATTTAATAATAATTTCTCTGTTAAAATAACATTTCAGGTAATAATCACTTTCTTTATCATATGTGTTTAAAATTGTTATTCATAATCGTATAACATATATCATGATTTAATTGATTCCAGAATATAAAAAATTATTTATTTATCAATATTCATAATATAATTATGTATAATAGATTGATATATTAAAGGTATAATACTCTTTATGGAGACGATAGGCCGTACGTACGCATAAACGCTGTTTCTGTTTTCATATCGTATTTAAACGGAAGTAAGTGAATGATGTATATGTAAATAAATAAATACATACATACATATATATATATATCCAGTAGCATTATTATTTCATATATATCATAATTATTAATAATATATATTTATAATTATCATTAAATGGTGAAAGTGGAAATGAATCACATCGCGCCGTGAAGACGGTAAGCCGTACGTACGCACAAGCGATGATATCATTTTATTGATGGTGAAATAGTATATAATTTGATGGTATATTATATATAAAAAATCATTAAAATTTTATATTTATTATTTACAACAATTATACTCATTATTATACCCAACCAAATAATGAAGTGTCGAATAACAAACTACACTACGACGTAGAGACGGTAAGTCGTACGTACTCACGTATGGTGAATTTTTCATTCATAGGATGGATAAAATAATTAATATGGTTGTACCATATTTATAATAACATAAAAGTATGTATAAGGTATTGGAGTTATTATTTTGGTATTGAAACAACAAAGATAGAGGAAGCGGAAGAAGAAAAGAACTTTGAAATAGGTGATGGAATAATTATCTATTCTCCAGGTTCTTCCTTTTGATTTGTACAAAATGGACCCTTAGGATGGATTTATGATAAAATTAAGGCCTCTAAGATGAATTTAGGGTATTTTGGAGGATATTTGAGCAGGTTTTGTCTGAGACAAATGGCTTTGGAGGTGTGAATTTAATAAAAGGGGAAGTACCCTTTTATAAGAGAGGTGAGGTTCACTTTAGAAAAAGCATGAAATATTATTTTATTATAAAATCATTTTCAGGTTATAATGGATCCAAATGGATTTTGTTCAAGGATAAGGTTGTGATGGTTCGAAATACTATCAAATAATAGGTTTTAGAAAAGTTTAGGTCACCATATTAACCTTATCTTTTAGATTTAACCCTTAGTTAAATAGTTTAACTTTTACCATGTGTTCTTGTATTATTATAATACATGGTTAATAAACTTACTATAAAATTCCAAGAGAAGCTAAAGTGGTTAATTATTGACATATATATCATTATAAAAGTCCTTTTTCTAAACCATATATTTTTAAGAATATTATATCATTTAATAATATTGTATTTGTTTTAAAAACTCATCTATGTCAATTTTGACACTATATAGTATTTGATTTTTGTGAAAGTCAGAAAAACTTTATCACTTCAAAAGAAAATTATTTAATCAAACCTAACATGTAATATTAACCTAGAAATTTATTGTAATTCATCAAAAGTATCAATTTACATTTATTTTGATATTTATAATATCAATTATTTTAATCTTCCCTTAATAAGGTAATTAGTGTATCATCATTGTGTCATAGATAAATTTAATTATTTAATGTCCAACAATTATAAATAAAATACCATGATGTATTAAATCTTTTTATATTTCCACTGAATATTTATGGTCAGATTTATCTTATTTATAACCCTATATTAAAAAAGGTTTAGTTATTAAAATGTGAATTGAACACTTTTAACTCTTTTTTAAATAAAATAATAATAAATGTCCTAATCAAATCCAAGTAGATAAAAAAGGATCATATTTTATTCATAAAGTTGATTTAGGTCGAAATACACTTATCCAGTAGAATTAAGACATGTGTTAGGGTAATTATAATATCACTATTACCTTTAATTACCCTATTTACTTTTAACCGTGGTAAATAAAATTCAAAATTTACTATTCACCAAAAATTATTGTTATCCTATTGAACAACATTTTAATTACTGATGTAAAATGTGTTTCTAAAATTTTTGAAATTCAATTCAGAGAAGCGGTAAAATTATGTTATATGCAAATTTTCAAATGTGCCTAGAAGGTGCGTAAATGTGCCTAGAAGGTGGGTAAAAAGATGTTAAAATAGTTGAATAAAATTTAATATATCTAATATTATTATAAAATGACTCTAGTGACTTAAATTGTACTAATATATTTATTATTTATCTAATTTAAGATTAATTTTTAATTAAAAATAATTATTTAATTGAAAAAGTCAATTTTTATGTACTATGCAGTATTTTTCATTATTCATCAAAAATTGAATGTTTTCAGAAAAAACCAAAAACTCACCCTAATATAATTTTGATATTTAGAATTTAAAAATTATGTCTATTTTACCAAATTCAAAACATAGAAGTTTCTATAAATAATTTAAAATTAATTCCCGTTGTCAAAACCAGAAAGTGAGTTTCTGAGAAGTAAAAGCTATCAAAAGATTGATATGTTTTTATATCCATTTTAAATGTGAAATTAATTCCAATGACCAAAATTATATTAAATTATAAAAATATAATCTAATTATACTTCCAAACCATTCATATTTATAATTTATCAATATAAATTATTTTGATTAAAATAGTTGTTTTCAATTAAAATATAGTATTTTTCACTATTCATCAAAATATGAAAGTTCTCATAAAAACACCAAAAATTTATTGAAACTAAATTTTTATATCTCTCTTCTAAAGGAGAAGTTAATTTTTTCAAATTGAATATTTAAAAGTATCAAATATTGGATTTAAAATAGTTTCTCTATTAAAAGGCGGTAAAATTTCATTTTTTTTAAAACACTTCTTTAATCTAAAAAATAGATTTTTTCTTATATTATGTCTAAAAAAACACATAATATTGATGGTAAAATTATATGGATTATATAAAATTCAAAATACTGTCAACAATATTCATAAACACTTTTTAAATGGCTAGTTTGGTAGGTCGTGGTGCGCTCAAACTTGTTGTTTCCTGTGGCGCAAACTATTAAATTACTTTAAAGAGAAAACATATTATGAAATAATAGGGTGTTACACCTTCCCTTCTTGGAATATGCCTTTTTTGTGCTAGTTTCCGGCCCCTGGCCAATGGAAGGTGGGCTTGGGGTAGTCACAGAATGGGCCCTAGGGGATGAGTCGTGACATATTATTAGTAAATTGGATTAAAATAATTCACAAAAACAAATTGATTTCATTTATTTTGGTAAAAATGATTGTTCCACGATAACAAGTTATTATAAAAAGATTTTATTTATTTTAAAACGGTTATTAAATTAATTTATAATTAATTAGTATCCAAATAATTCAATTTATATACCTGGGTAAACTATGATATTCATAATTTAGTTAATCTGATTCATACCTAACATTACAAAAAATATGAGATAACTATCATATTAAATTATAATTTCTAATAGTACGACAGATTTGGTTAAAACTCATAGTTGTGTGTAGAAAAATCTATTAATGAGATTAAAATTATTTGAAAATAATATTTCATAAAATATTGGTTTGTTACATCCAATTCCAACCAAACTACAATGGTATATTTTCATTCATTTGGTTCTCATTAGGGTTTCATCAGCCCCCCCAACAGCATTATAGTGTGGCGTCCAATGGAAACTATCTCATCCACACATACTTTTGTGGCCTTTACTAAGGTTTTAGTATATTTATTTTATAACTACTAAGACAATATTCTTCTATCGACACACAAAATCTTTCTTCAATCATTTTCCTTCAAAACACTATTCCAATAAAAAATGCTCTAAGTCATTTCAAATGAGTTTATAAATAGAAAATCTCAATCTAAACCCAAAAAATGAAGTCATCCCCAATTATAAACACATTGGAACCTAGTTTCTCCTCAACAATAATAACATCAACCAGTGTTGGTCATCAAATACTCCCCACCAAAACACTTCTAACAATGAACTAGCTTAGGTTAAACCATATTTTCACCCACACCATGCCATCATAAGTCTAGATATACATCCCTACTTTCCATGGGTTGGTGAGATGATCTAATGGTATCAAATACAACATGTGGGAATATTTTTACCCTAAAATCATATAAAAAATAACACATACACCACTTGAAAGTCCAACTTGATGCATCTATTACTTATATATCTATTCAGATCAATAGAGAGAATTAATCAAAATAATCATACCAAAAATAAAAAATCACATTGTAAAATTAATAAACATATACATACCAGTTGATAAAAAATAAGTAATGTGATACACCAAGATCATATACATATGAATCTAAAATAAATTGAAGTAAGTAATGGCCAATACATTAACAACCCAAAATTACTGCCTAAGGATCCCAAAAAAATCACATGATCCAAATCCTTATGACTTGTCATTAAGACCAATCTACATACCATGGAGGGCGATGAGGCATCAAGAATCACCATAAAAGTACATTTACCTTTTACTTTTACATATACCATAAATGACTAAGTCTATATACACCAAAATGATTCATATGGGGTGCGATGAAAAGTTTTAGTAAGATACTACCATGTATATATAAAATATATTTCATAATATAAACCATTTACACTAGTTTGAAAATATGATTTAGAAAAATATTATTTGAAATCACTCTTTTTCAATTAAACCACCCCTTTAATTTATAAACATGGTTTTTAAAGTCCATTTTACAATCAATTGGTTTCATAAATTATACTGAATTCAAAATTTGGTATGGGAATGGAAAATAGATAACGTTATAAGAATCATTAATAAATATTAGTAAAGGATAAAATCATAAATGATAATATATCTCAATATAATAGATCACATGTGATATAAAATCTTATTGAAGTAAATAAAATTAAAGGTGTAACTATGACCTCACTTGTAGACCAATAACCACCCTATTTGAATCTAATAACAACCCAAACTCATCTTATCCCATCACGTGACATCCCCTAAAGATAGAAAAATCATGACTAGGGAAATAACCATCACTCAAAGTAAACTACTGAAGCACACATCCAGATTATGAAAACACAGTAACAAGGTTCCCATGTATAACTCATCAATAATAAATTCTCATCACATAAGTAACATAATGTAAACCACTTATAAAACATATCAACGTCAATTAATTTCTTTAACAACAAAATGAGGCTTCAACCCCAACCATTTCAAAACAAAAATCAACTTCTATTAATTAGATAGTAAAAAAACCATCACTTAAATCTAAGTATTACCAATAAATGAAATATCTTTAACAAAAAAATACACTTTCAAAATATTATTTGAAAATAAATTTTGAATAAAATTCTCTCGAAAACATTTTATCAAACACCTCATAAGAATAAAAATTAGTTTAGAAATACAATAAGTGATAGTCATAGAGGACCCTCACTTTTTGCAATTAAAATACATGAAACACAAGGAAGAAACATAAATTATTTTTCAATCATATATTTTAGTTATAATATTGAATTTAAGACTAAAGGAAAAACCAATAAAAAATGTATCCCTAGGGAAATATCCATTATATAGAGATAACTACCTCACATTCAACACAACCTTATATCCTTGTTCAAATAACATATGAGTTGAGAGATAAGGTCCTTTAGTAGTCCAAAAAGCTAGGAGATATAATTTAGAAACTATACATAGTAATTATATTTATTTCCATGCCCCCCAGTGAAAAATAAAAAATAAAAAATATATTAAGATGAGTATAGAATGGGAGGGAAGAAGAAATCCAAAAGAAATAAAGAGTTACCATGAAGTTTCTTCATTATAAGTCAAGAGATATAACAAAGAAATCTTGGAGGAAGAACCAAATGTTGAGTATTTATAGGTTTAATAAATGAAAAAAATATGAAGGAGAATATGATAACAATTCATTAAGAGAAAAAGAGTAGTTTCTTGTTATTAAATTCTATCAAATTACATGGTTTGACCGCATGGGTTGGGAAACCAAGTGCCAACCATGCGTAGTCCATTAGAGGGTTCCCCATACATAGCGGTACAACTCCATGGTTAGGCCACATATCCTGTTAATATATTTGATAATTATATTTCCTACTATTATGTATCAACAAGGTAACACAGTTTGGGAGCCTATGTGATGACTCTACAAACACTATTGGAAAACTCCCTCCCCCTATGAATGGTTTGGGAGTATGTTTGCACTATTCATTCCCTAATAATGTGCTCAGTGTTACTTTTATAATTTTTAGTTTTTCTTATTTACAACTATGGAAACTCCAAATAAATAAATAATTAAATTAAATAATCAAAATTAATTAATATCAGGGTGTTCGGGGTTTCACACTTCTCGTCCGTAAGATGTATCCATCATATATCTCATAAACCATATGTATTGTAGAAACCTAATAAAATGTATCGAACTATATATTCTGTTATATATGATGATATCAACATAAAAAACTAAACCAATAGAATTGTATAAAACTTTGGATTAATAATAGTATAACTCATTATTAATTTTTTCCCTATCTTAAATGAAATTTTGAGATCTGCATTCGATCCGTAGCTCTCAATATTGTGTGAAAATTACCAGTCAGTAGGACACTGTGGAAAATCACCCTAAAAACCTAAAGGGTTGAGAACCATAATTAAATACAATTTCACTAACTCCATAAAAATTCCTCACTCATGGATGAATTTATGGATTTCCAAAATACTGATGTCATACACCCATGGTTGATGTCACCAGTCTAAAATGAACAATCAACATCTATATAATACACATGCGAACCTCCGAAAAAACAAGCCTACAACCCCCGTTTTCACTCTCATGAATAGACAAAAAAGCCTCAACCCATTACACTAAGATTTAAACTCCTTAGGAGTAATGAAATATACCAACTTCATCCTCCAACCGGTTAGGTTTCTAAATTTCCATTGATCAGCAACTGAATGCACCCAACTAATCCATTTCCATGATTTACTACTAGATATTGATTCTATCCAATAATTTATATATATAGTCTAATTACATCCCAGAACTGATATAGAATTCTTATCAGTACCTGTGTAGGTCCACTATACAAGTTACAAGTGACACTAACCATGCACTTCCTAAATAAGGGTAAAAAGAAAAAAAATTAATGTGTCCCTCCACCATATAATTTCTACCTCATTGGACTTATATATTGAGTTTCTCATATCACGAAATAATTTTAATGCTTATATTCATGAGACCTAGATCATCACATCCAAATAGACCCACCTAAGACCCTTTCTTCCAAGACTATCAAATCATGGTGATCTATTAAACCTCTATATATAATCACCAATAATACTCTACCACATACACAGTCTTTTGGGATAAGACAAAAAATAGAAACATATCTCTATAACATATATTGACCATGTTATAAACCATTACAAACTCTGTTAGGCTTCACTATTTTTCTCATAATTCAAAATAGTGACTAGAATAAATAAATAATTGAAGCACAACCTAATGAATCATTAGTCCAGTTATTCAACTCAAATCCTAGGAGTTGTGATATATATATCATGGACCTCAATAGTTCCTGCCTCACACAAAAGGATATACTTAATTCCCCCACGTTCATAAATAGTAAGATAACATAATGGGTCAATGACCTTAGTCGAATCAACGGTTCTCATATCTATCCATCCTCATATCATACATAATCACACCAAAAAGGTGAACATCTGTATGTCGATTGACATTCCTCAACCTAGATCCAAGAGATGGGAAATGATAAGGAGTCCCAGATCCCGCCACCATAACTAGTCACCTTAAAAGGTAATATAACTCACATTAGATATTAGGGACTAAACATGTATCCTTATCATCATAACCACATATTTAAGATATGTCAAAAAGGAATAACCGAACATCAACATGGTCACCTTGACATAACACCTAGAGTCAAATGACCTAAAAACACTCTTTCTATAAGCATGATATCTCCCAAAGTCCAACCATAAAATTATCCCTCATTCCATATAAGGTCGATCATGACTGTATTAACTCTAATATCACAATTTAGTGACTGATATTAGATTATACTTATCATAAAATATACCAAAATATCATGAAATAAAATTTTCTTAACATAAAGGAAGGGAGGATTATTTATTCCACACCTACATTAGGGCACACGACTATCATCGATAATCAAAATGAAAAACCAATCAGGTTCACACTCAATTGATACTCAATTTATTAACAAACTCACATCATCAAGAGTCATATTCCAATGATTCTCATCTCAATGACCTAATTTTCAACTGACCATGCCCCACATACATGCTGATCACATCACCACACCAAATATCACCCTTCCGTCCATATTGAAACACCATAGTGAATTGATCATGCGATACCAATATATAATAACATGCTATTTGATTTTCATTAATATCATACATATCAGAAAATATTCTACTCATACATATTATTTTAATTGAATCTACATGCATTTATCTCACCCCTATATCAGGTTACCCTCACATCATTACAATCCATCCTGGGTATAATTAAGAAAATAACTCTACCACATGATTTAAACTAAACTCACAATGTTTTTGAGGTAAATACATCCTCATTAAGATACCAAAAACAGTCTATAGACCTTATCCAAAAAAGATCAAAACCCAAGAAGAAACTCTTTAAGTATTTAATCATAAATATAAAAATTATATTGCGTTACATCATCCCATTATGGTTTTTATCATGAATTGGAATCTCTATTACCATATTAATCTACCATAATCGGGTTGTAATACCCACTGGGAATCCACATACTAGATTATAGCCTCAAGTATTTCTATGAAATACAATGGAAAATTTATGATTCCACCCCAAAATAACATGTCCCATCATGACTTCACTGAATAGAAAAATGTATAGTGGTAGGAAATATATCATACCACTTCATACTCATCAAACAACATAAGTCTCCCTCATCACTAGGGTGTAACTCTTTCCTTACCTACCCATTGTTGTTCCTTGTATTAAATAAATTGAGGAATCAAATAATCAATTACTAAACTAGAATGATATAATAAAAATACAATTCGAGTTATGTGGAATCCCATTATAAATTTATGTAGGAAAATGCTATATATATTGTTGCTGACACGTTAAATAATTGAAACCCATATCATAGTCAAGGTTCTCAATATTTTGAAATCACATTATTTTCATTTTAATGTAATATTCCAAATATGATTCATAAATGGGTTATTTTTTCTACCTTATATTAATAGAAAAATCATAAATCATAAATCGAAAATCAATTTACTTAGAAATATCGAAATAGCCTAACTTTAGCTATGAAATGCCTGAATAATAGTCCAAAATATAGGGTAACTAGGATTCCTCCATAGATGTTGGTGTTATCGAAGAAAAAGATATAACATCCATCCTAAGTTCTATTTAGTCTTATCTTTGTCTACCATATCCCAAATAGTAATATAAACAAAAAAGGACTTGATACCTATTTTTTTCATTTATGATATATTTCACCTCAACTGTGACGGAAAAAAGTTCCAAATACCTCAAGAATGCGTACCCATATACCAAATGATTCTAACAAATAATGAGCATCTATGTTTGAAATAGGGATACTACACCCTCTCTCGTAAATATAACCATAAATCATAGTAAAATAATGAAAGCAAATAATAAACACAATATAAAATAGTAAAAGAAGATATCACAACTACATGCTATCTAAAAATAATAATAATATCAAAAAACATTCTACAACAAAATGAACAATAGTAATTTCAAGTTGGCGTAAATAATAGAGAATGTCACCTATATTATGACTATTAATTGAAAACCTAAAAAAAATAAAAAAATAAATGATTTTACAATATAACCATTTCCTAACTCTCTACCCAAACCTGTCTTATGATTCCATCTGGATTCTACATACACAACTACCCAAATCTAAAAACTAGACCAACCAATTCAAAAAACGAATATCTTTCTCTAGTATCATGATTCATGAGTAGGGAGAAATTAAAACAAAATAGGATACTACTAACGGTGTTTCAAAATATATCCTATATAAGATGTTTCATGTAGAGTGAGATATGGTTATAAATAAAAGTAACCATGTACAAGAAATAATAATAAACATGTCACACCCATGGGTGTTGCAAGATCAATTTATGTAATGGATTACTTCTCTAGCTAGTGTCGAGTGTCTCTAAACATATCACATAATAACTAACTAGGAAAAACTTCCTAAGTAAAAATAAATTAGGATAATACACCATTATAGTGTCATAAACAATATCTACAAAATGAATCCCATAAATAAAACCAGATAGTGAGCATTAAATACTTAAGATACCTTGAGAATTAATACATGGGTAACACGTCTTGGTAAGACAATAAAAACTATGGGTATAACATCCCAACTAATAATATAGATGCATACATCACATACTAAATACATTATATAGAGTAGGTGTAATGTCTATAAGATACCATGAACATCAACACATGGTTAGTACATATAGAAACCCTAAACCTAGTAACCTAGTGTCTGTTTCGGCTTTATTACATTTTCATAAGATATAAGGAATCACATATTAAAGGACTAAATAGTTCAGCATTATTGGTAAACTATATACATACTTTAGTATTTTATTATATTTGAAAATAAATTAAATATATATTTGTTTAGAATATCATTATTCTCTCTAAAATATCCTTGCATATCATTCACAGTACACTTTATAGATTCTTAAGGAGAGGAAACAAAATAAGGGTGATCTCAAATTATCCTTAAGGGTTAATTAAAATAGATGAAATCATGATTCAATAATCATAATCAATATGAGAAGGTAAATAATTGAACACACATACCATGTAATCAATAAACTGAGAAAGAATTGCATCCAAACATAAAATCAATTTGAAAAATAGAATGGATAATAATCAATATAGAATGTTAAATAAATAAAAACACATGCCATTTAATCAATAACTGAGAATGAAATGCATATAGAGAAAATATAATTTACAAAATCTCATGGATAATAATTATTAAATTATAAAAGAAGGAAATTATTAATTATTGGATGTCATGTATCATTCACATGATACCTCTACTGTCAAGAACATTCTCAAGACAATTTAAAACAATAGTTAAAAACCAATTTATTGATAGATTACATATTTGTCTCATGATAACTAATGATGCATATATGGGATATATAATACCATGCCCCACAAATCATTACATGTCTAAAGCATTCCACACATATCAAATGATCGATTTAATTTATGAATCAACATGTGTTACCATTAAAAATATATATTTAATAAATAATACAGATTATAAATATTTATGTAGTAAACAAAATAAAATCAAAATTAAAAAACCATATGTAGAAATGAGTTTTTTTTATTATATAATCATATCCATGATAAATAATATGAATATTTATGTGAAATTTAATGTCTAATGATCCAAGTATAGTGAATATTTCATGGCAAAGTTAATGACTACAAAATTCAATCAAGAAAATATATTTAAATAGCTGCCTTGGTAAAAAATAACATAAACTATCCAAAAGAATAATAGTGATGGTAGAAATACAACATATACAAATTAGATTAATAATAAAGGGTTGTTTTCATTAATGAATTTAAATAACATAAAAAGATATTTAAAAACAGTATTGAGGAAAATAACCTATTCCACAATACCCAATATATTGATTTTTTATTAAACCGAAAATTTTTACACATTGTGAACCTATATTAGAATAACAATGACCAATAGTGGAGGATTATAACAGTATAGAGCTATACCTTATGCTTGGAATATTTATCAAATTTAGCTAACAAATGTATTCTTTGTAAATGAACTAGGCTCTATAAGTGTGAATCACTATTTAGTTAGTTATATCTTTGTTAATTAAATTTAAATAGTTTCCTTAGGTGAGTGAAGTGAGTTATTCTATGTAACATCCTGATATTTTAAAATGAAACACTATTTTCAGTAGCATACAAGATACACCACATCAAACTTAAACAAGTAACTAAATATTATTATTTAAATGTGTCTGTTATAACCTAGACCTTAAATTAGAGGTTATTAATAAGAATAATTTATTTATGAAATAAATATTATGTTTGACCTCAATATTAATTTATTGGTAAATTAATAGAAAATAATAATACAATAAAGTAATTTTATCCCACAAAAATACTTTTTTCTAAAAAAATGGGGTTTCTCGGTTTTCATGAATGAATATTATGATAAATTTTTGGTTGTGTTATAAAATTTAATTTACAAATATTAAATAAGTTCATTACAACCTGTTATAATTATCATAGAATTATTTTTTTGATAATTTTCGAAAAATATTAATTTTTCAATAAATAGTGTAATGTATTAGTTTTATTTTGAAAACTGTATTTTATTTACATGATAAAATTATCTTTGGTTTAGTTTTAAAATTTAATTAGTTACATTAAATATAAAAAATAAAAATTATATTTTTTAAAATTTATTTTATATTTAAATTTAGTATAAATATATTCTATATTTTAAAATGATATTTTTTTTCGAAAAATTGTTTTTTCTGGCATTTTACTTGTTTAATTTAAAATTAAATTGCTACACTTCTTTGTTTTTAATTTTTTAAAATGGATTATATGTTTTTAATCGTAAGTTAAAATTTGAGTGAATATCGGCATTTTAATTTTGAATAATATAAAAAATAAACTTAGTATTATTTATTACCACGGTTAAGGGTAAAATGTGTAATTAAGGGAAAAAATAATTATGATAAGGATTAGAAGATTTCCCTAAAACTTGTACTAATTTTATTGGATGAGTGAGTTTTTATGAAAATAAAACTCGGAAAAATTAATTAAATATTGGATATAATTGGTTGAATTTAATCCCCTTATATAATCCCTCATTGAGTAAAAATCTATCTTGTTATGGTAAGAGTTAAAGATTTTAAATAAGCGTTAAAACAAATAGACAAGGGTTTAAACATGATCGAAAAATATCCAAATAAATTATGGGACAAATATTCTTATAACCTTATCACCTTATTTTTTAATTTGAGTTGTTTAATGGACACTTTTCCATGAAAATGACTTATATATTATTTTAGTCAAAGATAGTTAGAAAATGTCACTCTCTTTACATCTAATATCTTTTATGTGTCCACTTAAGAAAAATCAAGATATTAAGGAAAATAAATGTATATTTTTATCTTAATGAAATTATTTTCAATATATAATTTTATTTTTAAATTTTCTAAATTATAAAATTACATTAAATGTGTGTGAAATTCTAATAAAATATTTATTTAATTAACATACAAATAAAATAAAGGATTTAAAAAATATTAATTTATATATAATTTGAATGATTTAATGTTATAAAAAAATTATATATCTATATAATAAATTATATATATTTTAAAGCATTATATTACTATTACCCTTTTGTATTGATGTATTTTAAGTCAAATTAAATGAATATTGTAAAAATTCACATTAATGATAATTTATCAAAATAATATTTTATTAAATTATATAAAATTTATAAAAATATTAAATTCGGACACATGAATGGAATATAGTTTAATAAATTATGAATTTTAAATTTATGAATCATTTTTACATTTATAGTAACATTATTAACTCTTTATAATTAAAATAATGGTTACCATAGTTAAGGTTAAAAATAATTTAACCGTGGGGTTTATAAATAAGATAAGGTTTAAAATAACACCTAAAATTGTCCAAATTATATTTTTGATGATATTAAAAACCTATAATATCTTATATTTTAATCACATTCTATTTGGAGGCATGATTCATGTTAAATTAATTTATTATAATTTAATAATTTGAGAAATTTGAAATGTGTCCCTCTTCTCAGTTATAAAAGAGTACTTCCTCCCTCACTTCATCACATCATGTTGTTCCGTTTATCCAGAATAACTCATACTGATTTATCATTAATGATTCCTAATCCAAGTTATGGAGGTTTTATTCCTTCCAAAAGACCAACCCTCGATCACATAAGAAAATATCTAAAGGAAGTCTGCTGAAAAAAGAGGTAATCGTCTTTACCAACTCTTTCAAGTTTATTTCTTCTTATACTTCCTCTACATGTGGTGTTTCAATGGTAAAGTAAAATAACTTTTAAAATATATATTATAATATATTATTATGATTATGTTACAACCATATTACACCTTTTATTCATCCTATGAAAAACAAAATTATCGTGTGTTCGCACGTATGGCTTACCATCTCCACGCAGTTGTGTAATTCGTTTTTCATCACAAATTTACAAGGATAGTAATAATGATGGAATTAATTGATATATATGGTAGTTATTAAATGATATTAATTATGGAAAAATTAATATACCACCCACTTCCTTACCTTTACAACCATCAATGGAATGATACTCTAACTCGTGCGTACATAAAACCTACAGTCTCCAGGAAGTGACACTTCTCATTTTCCATATCCAACTTTCAAGAATGATTATAAAAATGAATATAATGAATAAATATGATATGTATTAACTTAATATAATTCTAGATATGGTGTAATAATATCCTATACACAAGAATCATGACTTACACGACAAGACATGTATAGGAAAATAAAGCAGTTAACACCCGAAACAAGGGTAGTAACAAATATTAGTAACAAAAGGGTCATAAATTGATATAAGAGGATCATATATGATATAATAAATATGAGTATATTTATGGTATGAAATAATAAAATTAAATAAACCAATATATAAGATGTTAAATCTTGTTCAATTAAAGGAAAGCGTAAGGTAAGGGAAATTCTTAACAAAATTTCCTTTCTCTAAGTGAATAAAATACTTCATTGATTACACCATGCTATGATTATGGGTGAAATATCTTTTTATTATCTTATTTTGTATTTAAGATTGTTTTATGTTTATTTAAAAATGATATAACTAATCTATTATTTTTATTAGTAATCACTTCAATGAAATGATATTTGTAAATGAATTTCTATTAAAAAATCCTCTTTTAAAGTTCCACATTCGTATATTTTTACCAAAGTCAAAAAAGGAATATTTTTTTAAATTATGTGAAGTGATAAGATTTTTCTGATTTTATTATTCTTTAATGAATTATTGTTTCCTTTATATGTTTTCATGGTTATTTTTCAGGAAAATGGTAACTTTATGATGTGCATGGTTTTTCAATTTTAAAATTCATTTTTAAAAGGAAAGAGTATTTTGATATGAAAAAAATATTTTTTAAACATTATTATTATAAAAAATAAAAAAATAAAAATATATTATTCATGATATAGAAATTTAGCATTGTACATGAGAAATGGGTGTGCCCAGATAATGTCAGGTGAGGCCGTTACACCTTATACGAAGGGGTGGCCTAAATAGCACGAGGTAAACCAGTTATAGTTATATGATGGGGTTGTCTAGATAGAACTGAGTAAGCCTATTATAGATTATATGATAATTTTTCCCATATAATTGTCCAATTTATTAGGCAATTATTTGGTTATCTAGAAAATTATATTGTAACTTATCCATATTGTTATTCCATTTTTTAAGGGTTCTGTAGAGGTTATATGATGATGATGTACCAATTTACCTACTTAACATTTATATACATGTTAATGAATTTTTATGGAAATGATTTTATTTCATGAAGGTAATATAATGATATTTGTTTTATGGAAAAATGATTATCTTTTTATATGAATAGTTATTTTTTAAGATAAGATTTTTAATGGGTTTTTAAATTTTTCACTGAACTAAAAATTTTCTTCTTTTATGTCCCTTATAGTGCTTCATATTCTCAGACCAATTTTTAAAATGTTTTTCATAGGTATCTTAGAAGTCCTAAAACTTATATATTTTTTAAGGAGTTATCACACAATAATACAATTGGTTATTTTATAATTTTTTTCTATACTCTGATATTTTTTAAGATATTATTTAGTCCTATAGAACCTATACCAAAAATGATCCTTTATTATGTAATATTTTGTGTATTTTTCAATTACTTAAAAAAAATATGAAACATGTTTTTGGTACTCAATATGGAAGTGAGGGTTCGGGTCTTTACAGTCTAGGAAGTTGGGATATGTTAGCTTCTCATAGAATGGTTTATCGGTATGAAATAGTTTAATGAGGATCACTACTTAAATAAGATCTCTTTTTTCTATTTTTACTTATTTCTTTTATTTCATTTGTCTATATAATTCCTGTTGTTTGTTTTTACAATAAATATTGGTTGGGGTGGTTCTATTTTTATGCATGTGGGTCCATATTTGGTTGAAGCACGTAAATATTTTGTTCTCTTTGAATTTATTTACCATTTCCTTTTGCTAAAAATATTTTATTGTTTCTTATTAGTCATCTTCTCATTTTTACATTATGTTTTTTTATTTATAAAAAGTATTAAAATACTCAAGTCATGAAAATATTTATTGACCCGACAAGCCATATTTCATATATAATTCCCTTAAAAACATTTTTAATGCAATTAGAAGTAAGACTATGTATTCATAAATGTTTTCAACACATATTAAATCACTAACATGAGGTAAAAAATGTTTTCATTTTGAAAATTGATAATTAAATATTGTTTTTAAGAGGTACTAAAATTTATCACTTATTATAATTATAATGAAAATTATTAATAAAATATAGTTAATATTAACACATATTATAAAAGTTTATCTTAAATAATAATGTATTAATGTTTTTATAATAAAATAATTAGTTTTCATATTTATTAAATAAATATATAAATAAAATATGATAACAAATTTTATAAAAATATATAATATAGAATTTATTTAATTAATATTGAGATTTTATTGAAATAAAAAATGAAATATTTTACAACCCAAACCATATCACAATAAGTCCAGTAGTGAAAAAAGTCATATAACATCACCCAATATCCTATTCTAAATTAGTTGGGGGAATGTAGACATGGTGCTGTCTATAATGAAATATGTTTTTGAATGTCCATGAATCATGAGAAAAAGCCGAATTATAATGTAATTAAAGCTATGGTAAATTAAAATTTTATGAATAAATATAATTTATATACATTTTCAGACTTACTTAGGTTGTTAATATGATGTTTTTGATATATGATATTGGGTATAAAAAGTTAGAAGAAAAAAAACCCAACATTGAGTAATCGTGGTGAAGTTAGTTTTAATAGAGTTCCATCAAATTCCCTAGGGAAGATACTAAAAATTAAATGTATTGGAATTATATGCACCATATTTAAGGTATGGTGGTTGTACCTAATAATTTTTCATACTTTCCCATCATATACCTAAAGTGGGTCATTTTTTTAATTTTAGATATTTTATATTAAAAACCCCCAGTAGTTATGACTTTCTAAGACATCCAATATAATAGGAGAGACCCTCATTGGTTAGATTATTATAAACCCTTTATCCTATTGGTTAAAGGTGTTATGGTGTTTATCTTTTTTGCATTTGTAAGGAATCACATCATTATGGGTTGACAGAATTAGAAATTGGTCCAAACATTAATATAGTTAGAGTTTGGGGGAAATTTTAAAATGTATTATATTTTGAAAGTGGATAAATATAAAGTTTATTAAGATTAAAAAAAATAAATTTTAGAGGTATAATATTTAATCAAATGGTATCTCCATTCATTTTTAGGTTTCCGGTAATTAAAATCTCAATATCGAGCAATAGCAAGTCCGATTAGGATTTTGGTGAGAAGGGAAGTGGAAATGTAACACTATCCAATCCACAGAGAACTCAGTGGGAGGACACTAGGAACCTAGTGGGACAAAAAATGGCTCCTTGATCAACTTTAAATGTTTGGGGGGCTCCAATTTTTTTCTTGAATTATTAAATAAATTAATCAATTTGTCTAAGGTTTTATTCAAACCTATACACGTCTCCCCAATTCTCACCGCCTAACCCCAACCCCTTCCCCCATTATTTCTCTAAATTTCTTCTCTCAACATATAAGATTAATAAACCACCATATCTTTACATAATGGATGTTCATATATAAAATTGGAATTGGGAAGACCCAATCCTGTGATTCTGGGTTCAGCACATAGAAATGATGTTTTTTTTTTATAAAATAAAACTTAAAAGTACCCAGAGCATTTTACATACCAATAAATGTTTTTTATAGGTTTTGGAGAATTAGAAAAATCTATTACAATTTGAAAGAAACTATATAAAATAAAAATAAACAAAAAGTATTCACGTGCATTGCCTCCTCAATGAAATACACATCAAAAGGAAATTCTACTAAACCTGTGAAAAATAAATTTTGAACATAGGTTAAGCATTAGTTTTCCCAGTAAAGTGTTTTAAAAATAACTAGTAAATGATTTCAAAAATATTTATTTTGAATAAATAACTAGTTATAAATAGATTTTCAAAACAATGAAATATAATAATTTTCATACAATTTTGAAAATAATAAATTCCCAAAATAATAAAATTATAAAATAATTCCACTGATTTATCCATTTAAAAATAGTAGTTTTTAAGTATTAATTTTGATACTCAGCAGGCCATAATAAAATTTTATGCCCACTTATTCATATCTCATATGAGATAATGTCCACTTAAGGTCATGGGTTCACTCCCCATACCATAACTTAACTTTAGATGCTCTAGTTCCAATTTTAAGAAAAAACTTTAATGGTCATTTCTTTCTTAATCATAACCCAAAAACATTTCAAAATAATACATACATAAATTAATTTCATTAAAATAAAACAATCTTACATACTTATTAACATAGAATAATCATTTTTTAGAATTTATCAAATCAGATTTAGGAAAAATTCATGTTTATAAACAACTTTTCTTATTTAAATCTCATAAATATAAATGTATAACAAAATATATGAATACCTAAATAAAAATTTCAAGAATGTCGATGATGAATTGGATTATAGACATATCCAAATTATGAGTGACATACAAGGATGTGGAGGGTTATGTTTTCACATTAAATGATAGAAATTATTTAGATTTATCACATAAAATCAGAAAATTTATTTAAAATTATTATAAATAGAGATTACATGTAAAATTAAAAATACAATACATAAGAAATAAAAACTATAAAATCAAAATATAATACCCCTTTAAAATTTTATGTCAAACAATTAAAAATATAATTTTTTTATTGTTTTACATTGTAGATTAGAAAATAAAAGTACTTTTACATACCAATATTATTTCAATTAACCATGGTGTTATATATACACACACACATATATAATTATTGAAAATAAATAGTTGGTTGGATTTCTTGGAAGATATTTAATTCCAACCAATGATGGAAAATAAAACCGAATCATGGACTTCTAAAAAAACTTGATAAAAATTACGACTTTCTAACATCCTTATAGAATTTAAAAATATATACATATAGATACATATAAATTTAAAATTAAAATAAAACCCTTAAAAAATCCACACATAGAGAGATTTATAAAAAACCATTGCAGCCCATAAATTAAAAACATAGATTTATAAGTTTTAAAACAATTAAAAATATCCCTTATATTATAAATTATGGAAACTAATTAAGATATATATATATATATTTATATATAAATATCTTTGTAAATTAAACATAAATTTATGGATTAAAAATTAAATAAAACCCTTACCATAAATGAGGATGAACCAAAGGGTCTATTAGATTTTAATCTCTAATTAAAAGAAAATGTAGAGAGTTTAAGAGGAAATGCTTGGGACTTTAGGTGTGAAAAATGAGAGTCATATATATTATTATTGAAGCTTCATGAGGAAGCTAAAAGATGAATAGATAATCATATAATTATATAATTAATTGACATATACAACACACAAATATATATTATGTAATTCATTGACTTGTTTTTTCATTTCATTTTTTATTTTCTTTTTTTCATATCACACACTCATATTTCACCCCACATTATACTCCAAAAAATTCCTCATTTCCCCTAAAATAAAACCTAAATAAAAAAATGTGAGTTACCTTTTAATTCAATGAAGTTAAATTTATTTATTTTATATCCTATTCTATTATCTCACTTTATAACTTGAAAGTTTAACCTAGTAATTAGTATATTTATTATTTTTTAGCATTTTTTAACTCTTTTATTTTTAATATTTTTTAATTATTCACTTTACCAATTTTTATTTAAATAATTAATATCACTTTTTTGTTAAATATAAATTTGAAATTTGTTTTTATAATGAAATAATTATATATTTTTATAATTTATAAATTTTATAAAACAAAAATATAATATATTTCTATATATTTATATAATATATTATCTTAAAAATAATAATAATAATTTTCTTAAAACAATTACACTTAATTGTCATTACTATTATTATTTTTATCATTACAATATTAAAAAAAATCATAATTTTCAGATTAAATTTATTTCAAAATAATGATTAAATTATAATTACAATTAATATCATAAATATTAAATTAGATATATATATATATATACATTTCATTATATGTGTATGAAATACATGAATTTTAATTTTCAAACAATTTTAGTTATTGAACTCTATTATTTAAAAAAAATAATCTACTAAATATATTTATATTAAAATAAACATTTAAATAAATTATTACAACATTTGAAATAAATAATAATTTTTTAAAAGAAAATAGTATTTCTTGAAAAGTAATATTTTATAATTTTGAATCAAAATATCATTGTTTTAAAAAATATTTTATTAAAATATTTTTTTATTGGTTTATAAAAAATATTAAAGAAATACATAAATAAAATTAATTACAATTTAAATTTCTTGGGGTGTTACATTCTCCCAACCATAAGATAATTTCATCCTCGTAATTATTTCACGAGACTCTAAGAAATTATGAATTTTCATCTTTAGAATTAAGAAAATATAAAACTGCTAAAATTATATACTTTAATACTTAGACAACATCTAATCTATGAAGTTGTCTAGACTGTTGATCTGATGCCAGCTATAAAGACCAAAACTCATGCTTCTAGGTTCAGAACATAGAAATGTTGTGTATTTTTTTAAAAGACATTTGAAAAATACTTAGAACATTTTACATGCCAAGAAATTTTATGGTATTGGTTTTGGATAATTAAATACATACATTTGAATTTAATAGAACTGAAAAAAAATAAAATTAAATAAAAATTTTTCACACACGTTGCCTCCTAAATGAAATAAACATTATAAAGAAATTTCACTAAACCTGTGAATAATAAATTTTAAACATAGGGTAAGAATTAATTTTCCCAATAATGGGTTTAAAAATCATCGATAAATACATTTAAAATATTTCGTTTGGATAAAAAACACTTAGAAATAGGTTTTCAAAACATTGAAATATAATAATTTTCATAAAATTTTGAAAACCATAAATTTTAAAAATAGTAAAATAATAAAATATTTCCTTAGATTTCTCCATTTGAAAATAATAATTTTATAGGATTAATTATGATACTCAACAGACCATAAGAAAACTATAAGACCACTTAGTAATATCTGATATGGAACAATGTCCCCTTAAGGTCATGGGTTCACTCCCCATACCATAACTTAACATTAAATACTCGAGTACCAATTTTAAGAAAACATTTTAATGGTCCTACATCTCCCAATCATAACCCCAATTTTTTTTAAAATAATAGATAAATTATTTACATTAAAAGAAAATAATATCACATACTTCTTAAAATAGAATAATCATTTTTTAAGAATGTCTAAAATCATATTTAGGAGAAATCAATGCTTATAAAAAAACTATTGTTATTTAAAAGTCCTAAATTGCAACTCATAATAAAATATATGAATACCTGAATAAAAACACAAGTAATGTTGATGATAATTTATATGATAGACATATCTAAGTTGTGAGTGACATACAAGGGTGTGTAGAGTTATTTTTTCAAATGAAATACAAATTTTATTTAGATTTAACACACAAAATTATAACGTTTATTTAAAATTATTGTAAAAAGAGATTACACATAAATTTATAAGTACTATAGCCATAAAATAAAAACTATAACATCAAAATTATTTACCCATTTAAAATTTTAAGTCAGAAAACACCAAACTAGGGGTTTTTTATTGTTTTATGTTGTAGATTAGAAATTAAAGTTACAAATAAAGGCCAATATTATTTCAATGAATCATGGTATTATATATATATACACATATATAATTTGTGAAAATAAATATTTAGTTTGATTTCTTATAAGATATATAATTCCAACCAATTTTTGAAAATAAACTAGAAACATAGATTTTTAAAACAAAACTTGATAAAAATTATGAATTTCTAACATCCTTATGGAATTTGAAAATATATTCATATAGATACATATAAATTTAATATTGAAATAAAAACCTAAAAAATCCCTAAATTGATATATTTATAAGAAACCCCTTACAAAACATCAATTAAAAACCGAAATTGGTAGGTTAAAAAATAAATTTAAAACAATCCCTTATATTATAAATTATGAAAATGAATATATATATATATATATATATTATTAAATAAAACATTAATTGATAGATTAAAAATAAAATAAAACCCTTACCTTTAAATAGGATGAACCAAAGTATTTATTGGCTTATAATCGCCAAGCCAAAAGAAATAGAGAGAGTTTGAGAGGAAGTGCTTGGGTCTTTAGAAGTGGAGAATGAGAGTCATATATATTATTTTTGAAGCTTTTTGAGGAAGTTGAAGGAGGAAAATATAATCATATAATTATATGATTCATTTAAATCTACAACACAAAAATATATTTTCTGTAATTCATTATCTTTTTTTTTCTTATTTTCTTTTTTTCCATATCACACACTCACATCACACCCCACGTTATTCTCCACAAAAATCCTCATTTACCTTAAAATAAAACCTAAATACAAAAATATGAGTTACCTTTTTATTCAATAAAGTTAACTTAGTTATTATTATGACAGATTCTATTATCTCACTTTATATCTTAACACTTTGACCTCATAATTATTATATTTATTCATTTTAATTGTTTTTCATTCTTTGACGTTTTGAATTTTTTTTAATATTCATCTTAATATTTTTATTTTTAAACAATTAATATCATATTTTTGTTAAATATAAATATGAAATTATTTTTTTATAATAATAAAATTATATATGTTTATAATTGTTAAATTTTATAAAACAAAAACATAATATATTATCATATGTTTATTAAATATATTATCTTAAAAATAATAATTATAATTTTTTTAAAAATATATAACCTTAATTATTATTATTGTGAAAATATTAAAACAAATTATAATTGTTAGATTTACTTTAATTCAAAATAATGTTAATATTTTAATTATAATGATTATCATAATTATTAAATTAGATGTATGTATATATATACATTTCATTATATATGTGTAAAATGTAATATTTTTAATTTTCAAAATATTTTAGTTATTAAAGTCTTATATTTTTACAAAAATAATCAAATAAATATATTTATCTTCAAATACTATTTAAAATAAATTATTACCACATTTTTAAAAAATAGTATTTATTTAAAGAAAATAATATTTCTTTAAAAGTAATAATTTTTAATTTTGAATCACTATATCTTAGCTTGATAAAATATTTTATTAAAACCTATCTTGATTAGTTTATAAAAAAGTATTTAATAAATATTTAATTAAAATAAATTATTATTTAAATTTATTGGGGTGTTATAGGATTTATCAAGTCAAGGATATAGTATGCACCCAATATTATCTTATTTTATTTTGTGTCTTATCATAATTTATGCCTAAATACCATTTTAGGACTTATTTTTTGGATTATTTGATTTTAGATGAAGAAGACTAAATCGAGATGTGATATTAAGTGAGATTAATCCCCTGAACATGAGGTTTGTTTTCTATTTAATATTATGAAATATTTCATGTATATTTATGTGTGATGGGTGTTCAAGCATTGGGGGTTCAGGTACATAATATTGTTATTGGTTCTATTTGGGTTTCAAATTTTAAGTCAGACTTGGTAAAGTATTATTAGATCTAAATCATGGGTTTGCATTAGTTTTAAATATTTTATTACCATATATTAATTATGTCACCAAGGGGATATTCCTTTAATTTCATGTGATAAACCTAGATTTGGTGTTATGGTAAAAAAATAATAGTAACTGAAATATTTCTAAACTTGAAAGATTATTTATAGGAACCCAGGTGGGTATGCCCTGAAGTATTTTGATTATCCATTAGTTAGCCTTATAAATAATTTAGTAATTAATTATGTATAGTATATAGATATTGAAAACAAAGGGAAGGAAAATGTTGTTTGTAAAAGGGGTGGTAAATCATGATCAACCCTTTTAAGGATTAGTGATTCTATGATTATGTGGTTTTGGGTAACCCAAGAGAGTAAGCATTATTTATTATTAGGATTGGTGTTACTAAATTGGAGAGAATTGGAATTATTATTTCTATTAGATTAGATTTCCTCTTTTGGTATCTGAATCATGTATTTTAAGCCACAGAAATTTAGTAGAAAGCTTTGGTTTATTTTTATCTTTGGTAAGTGTGATACCAAAGAGTATCAACCATATGTAGGTTACATATTGGGTTTTATTACATGCCTAGAGAAAGATTAGGTATTTAAATAGGATTGTAAGAGCTCTAATAACCATGAAATTATTGTCTTGGGATTGGTAATATAAGATCATATTAGCTAATTTTCCTTATGATTTATGGGAGGGTCCCCATTATAATAGTAGTAAAACAGTTTGGTTTATCTCATATCAATAATGAGTTTTGATTAGTTACTAATCATGGATTATAGGATTTTAAATTATTATTGTATTATATTCAGGTTAACTAACTATGTGGGATTATTAATTTGGGTGTGGTGAGTTAGGGTTCGAATTCCAAATTTTATTCGAGAGTATAGAATGGGATTGGTGAAAACTAAGGTCTATATATTGGGTTGTGGTTTCTATGATCTATATTGTCTTAACTTGATTAGATTCTATAAAACATTCTCATGGTATAATATTATTCTTGTAATTTATAATCAATGATATAAGTTATTATTGTGTTGTGATTCAGTAGAAAAATTCTAACATATGTGGTATTGTATATATAGTTACATTATTAGACTCATTTCCTATATAGACATGGCTTGCTTTTTTATTATTTTTATTGATATATTTTATATATAGAGAGGACTGACTATATTACACATTTCCATGATGTGTTTCCTAAATATATAAAAGTGAATATATTATTCCATTATTAAAATTGTTTCATGTATTCATGGGATTGTATATGTTATGCTACTCATAGATGTGTTTTCTATATATACACAAGTGAATATGTTATTACATTACAAGATGTGTTTCCTATATAAATGAGATTAGATATCTTACACCTCTCTCATATATGTTTTCTAAATTTATGTGAATGTATATGTTACACCTTTCCCAGAATTTTTTCTTATATATGGGGCACTAGATGTGTTATACATTTCCAAGACGTGTTTCCTATAAAAAATGTCTGAAAAATGGGCTGAAGAAGTTGGGATCAGTTTCCATGGTGGCCTATTTTTCACATAATGACTCAACATGTTTTCATTCATGATATGTATCACTATTTTATTTATTTCCTAATATATACACACACTTAGTATATTATTTAACATACTAGGGGACTTTTTGGTGATGTCCTACAATGTTTTTGTACTCACATACTATCTATTCTCTTATGTGGATGTGAAAAAATCATGTTTGGTTTTAGGATAATCCATGGGTTATATAAGTTACAATTACTAAGTATCTTGATAATTAATGGAAACATTGCTGATGAAGGGATGAATATTTTTTGTTATATATACTTATATATATTCTTTTCTACGTTTTCTAATGTATAAGATCTGTCTAGTAGGATATTTTTTTTTGTGTATGTATGATTAGAATCATTATATTTTTCATAGCATGTTGATTTTTATATTATTACTATTTTGATATTATTAATAATTATATGTTTATACTCTGATGTTATAATATGTTTCTATTATTCTTTTTATTATTATATACTGTTATACTGAGAGTATTTTATCCAATCCATTGATTGTAAACTCTTTCCACTAGTTTACATACTCTAGAATATTGGTTGTATTTGAAGAGATGTTGCACTATATTTGGAATGATCATTATTTGGGTGAGCTATTTTGAATCTTTATAAAATTATTTTATATATTTTTTGGTGTAGTACACTTTTGAGCAGAGAAGTTAGAGGTAGGATTGGTCAAAACATGGGATTGAAAACCACCTTTCTTTTCAAGAACACCTAAATGGTGAAAGTCATAGTTTTCATGGTTGAATATTTTTATCATTAATTATAGATATTATAGTTAGTATTTTTATAAAATTATAGTGTTATGTATTAATTTCTATTACTCTTTTCCTAGGGATACCAAAGGGTTTCTATTCATGTATTATACAAGGATTTTAGATATACCAAACATGTGTATAAATTATTATTATTAAAAAATGGTTTGAAAAAGAGAAAAAGTTTTGTTAAAAATATTTACAAGAAGAAAATATTTTTATAGAATTTTTAGAAATAATTTTTGGTATGTTAATTCATCCCTAATATTTTATTCAATGTTTTATTAAATAACCAATTCGGGTGTATTAATTTACTAAAGCTAATGGATTGAATTTTTGTTTGTTTTTACATTGATATTATAATATATCTATGATGGATGTGTGTTATGTGACAACCCAAAAAGTGGATCACTTTAGAAATTATATTCCCCATGTTTGGTTTAGTGTATGTATGATAGGTCTATGATATGTATAATTATGTGTAGGGGATGATTTTATTGATTATAGAACCTATAATTAGATGGATTATAAGGTGAGACATGACTCGATATTTTGGGTTGATTTGGGAATTGGTAGTGACAGTTTTTATACTTATTAGGTGGATTATTATATGTTTTTTTGGTAAGTGGTTCAGTTGGTCCTCCTCTTCCACAAATGAAAGAAAGTGGAGAATTTAGTTGATTTAGGGCACTAAGGATGGTTCAGAGTGAGTTATTTATATAAAATACCTGATGTTTGGGAATCCTTTAGAAAATCCATAACCTTTCTAGAGTACTGAGAGAAGGAAAACACATTCCTATGTTTTGGTAGTTACCAAATTTATAGGTATGATAACTAAATTTTGGACAACACTAAGGATTAATTGAGAGAGTTATGGGTTATTGGGGATTGATTTTTATTCACTCATTTATGAGTGACTCTACCCAAAGATTGCTCTCTTAAATTTTTTTTATAATATCTGATGAGCTGTAAAAAAAATTGAAAGAATATAATGAATTATTTCACTGAGTGTTATAGTTTATTCTAGTTCATTATATCATTGGAAAAAATGAGTTCATGTAGGTGTGATACTTTAAGAATGGCCTTGGTTAATCATTATGGGTATTCATGTATTACTAATGATTGGGAACCAACTTGGTGGTGGTCAGAAAAATATTAACAATTGAGGTATAGTATTACTTACCTTAGGTGGTTATGGGAAGTGGGATTCCATCTGGTCAGAACTAGATCCCCTAATGAAAAATAGAGTGAGATTTATGGAATCAAATAGTGATATATTATATACCCTATACTACAAAAAATAATTACTTCATATAGTGTTTAATTATTTAGTTATAGGATATATATGTTTTTATTTTCTTCTTAGATTGAGGAAATTGCACACATGAGCAAATATGGGGCGTATATATATAATTTGTTAGTAGGTCATGTTGACTTGAAAATGAAGTTAAAAGAATGAAAGGCCGTCTTTTTTTTTGAGATATTCTTTTAACAAATATATTTTTGTGATATCAAGGATTTGATTGGTCCTTTTAAATGTATATTATAAGTGTGTGTGATTTACTAATGAATGGTTATGAGAAAGATGACTGAACATAAACTTTAATAGGATTTCATATATTGAATATTATCATATTTATTAGACAATGATATAAATAGTATTACGGTAGGGATCATACTATTCATCACTTAGTTTATGAACAATGAGTTGGGTAGGTCATGGTCAACATCCAATTTTATGTGTGTATCGAACCCCCTTGGTGAGAAAGTGAGGTTTGTTACTAATTTTTAGTTAATATCTATATAATTAATATCTTATTATAGAACAAATAGAATATTTTAGACTCCTTAATTATAATTCAAGTATATTTAATTATTCAGTTATCTTGAATGTGGTTATATTCAATGAATTAACTAAGTATGATTTGAGTGTAAGCATATGTAGGCATGGTAAAATAAAAAATAATTATTTTAATGTGCAATCTATAATGTTAAGGTGGAATTGGAATTGGATTTATTGTATAAGTATTTATTTATGAGTAAAGGAGTCATTGTAGTATTTTTTCTAAAAAATATGGTTGGTCTGATCATATACATATCTAACATGATCTTATTCACTCCATGATTTGAAGGGTTTAATGAGATTAATTTTTTTTTTAAAATTTTTTTATTCGATTTATCATTATGGGTGATTCTCAGGGAAGAAAAGATATATAGTGGGTAGTTTTTAATGACCTGTGTTATTATAGGATATATTATTAGGTCACTTAGTTGAAATTTAATTTTATTAAAGAATGATAGAAATTTGAATCATAAATTTATTTGAATGAGATGAAATTTAGATGTATTAAATGTGTCAAATATATATTTTTTCATGGTAATGAATGAAATATTATGTATAAATAATATTTTGTAGTTTTAATGCAATAAAAATCATACAATTTAGTAGTAATAAGTCCCATTGAGTGTCTAGTTGGAAGGGAAGTGGAAATCTTCCACTCTATAGACCATCAAGAACCTGGAGGAAGGCCATTGTAATCTTAGTGGAGTACCATTGAAAGTGTGAAGTCCTCCTTGAGGATTTTTTAAAATTGTATTTAAGTTAATTAAATTATTTAAAATTTTATAAAAACTAACATCACCCTACCTTATTTTTAACACATGACCCAAAACACTACCTCCTTTATTATATCCCTTATTCCTATCTACTTATAATATTCCCAGATATTTATCTTTCACTCAATCATTAAACTTTGTATATAATTGGACCATATTAGGGAAGGAAAATGAAATACTATAATATTAAATCACTATATTTTATATCATATATTTTTTCAAGAAGAAATCCCATTTTAGGGACTCCTTTTTTCATTCTTTAATTTTTGGTGAGCAGAGCTGAATAAAGCTTCGATACTGAATAAGATAACCCCAATTATCATGATGAAAAAACCAATTTAATATCAATAAAAATGGAATGTGTATTAATGTGTGATATTTATGTATATATATGGGGTTTATGTTTAAGAAATCATAAGATTAGTTCAATGGTTTTCGAATTATATGTCTATCTTTGTAGAGATACCAAGGATTAGAACAAAGGTTTCTATATCAAGTTTATCGATTTTATAACTATCCTCCAACCATTTATATAAATATATATACTTATAATTACATGGGATTGACATGAAAATGGTCTACAGATAATGTAATAATTCTAAGTAATTTATGGTTTCACTTACTGACTTGTATGTGGGAGCTCTAATTTAGTTGGTCGAGATGTTTTTAGATTGACTAATGGTTAGATTTATGAATCAATTGGTAAGTAAGTTAGTATGATATATAGAGGCTTAACTCATAGGAAAGAAAAAAGTTATTGGTGAGGAGGGTAGTGAACCATGATAAAATTTTATTGGGCTTATGGTTTCTATGATCAAGTTCCTCATGAAAATATAATAGAGTAAAATTTTATTATTATTGGGACTTGTAGAACCAAAGGGTAGAAAAGTGAGAATATTATTTCTCTTTTGTCTCAAGAACATATTTAGAATAATAATGTAGTTTTTTAGTCTGAAATATTTTATGAATAGGGATTTTTTTGTAAGTGTAGTACCGAAGAGTATTGAGCATGGATGGGTTATATCTTGGGTTATTTTAAATAATAAGAGCATGAGTATTCCTGTAAAGTAGGTTTTAATCATTTTAATAACAATTTAATAATTATATTTGGATTATTAATATAATAAATATTTAAGTTAATGTTGTTAAATCATATGATAGGTTCTTTTTTAAAAGAACAATATAGATGGTTGGTTTGGTATATTTGATTAGTGTGTTTGGATTAGTTACTTATATGACATATTATATTTTAACATGTTAAATGATTATTGTAAAAAATTGGATATGTGGGATTATTATGTTAGGTAAGGTGATTTAAGGTTCTAATTCTATCTTTTAGTGGAGAGATATGAAAGGTCTTGCAGCTATCTATGTGTTAGGGTTAGGTTTTTCATTTCCATGAAATATTTTTTATATTTATTGGGTTCTATAAATTTTAATATTGGGTGATTTCTTTCTTGAAATAAAGGTATAGAGATACGTGGTATCAGAATTTTTTGATTTTTTTACATAATTTCTCATTTGTAAAGGATTGAAAATGTCATTCCTTTCATGGAATGATTTCTTATATATTCAATTCTAGCTATTTCACCCCACTAAAAAAAATAATTCTTTTATATTTTATATTGGATATATTATAAACTTTTAAAATTTGTTTCCAATATATAATAGACTAGAAATGTTACACATTTCCTAGATGAATCTTATATATACCCAAGAACGACTATGTTATTACATTCTTATATGAATCTATTATTGACATAAGACTACTATGTTATGCCTTTTTTTATAAGTGATAATGTTAATATATATTGATAGGTATTGGATATAGGACCCTATGATAGACATGGTATTTTGAGTTATACTTCATTATATATTTTTATTTCTTAGTTTTCTATTATACATGATTCATGTTTTAGGTGATCTATTTTGATGTATGAATATATGATTAGAATGGGTTCATTTTGTTATAGTGTGTTCATTTTTATATGCTTAATGATTATATTTTAGATGTAATCCCTCATATATAATCAGATATTATATAATGTTTATATTATTCCATTTTTTATTGAATGTTGTGATACTAAGTGTATAGTCTCCCCAACATTGGTCACAACCCCTCATTACTAGTGAAAAACCCG
This sequence comes from Viscum album, assembly GCA_963277665.1. Taxonomy (NCBI): domain Eukaryota; kingdom Viridiplantae; phylum Streptophyta; class Magnoliopsida; order Santalales; family Viscaceae; genus Viscum; species Viscum album. Next base: position 2,055,617,498 of record OY728159.1, on the reverse strand, counting down.
AAGTATATAGGGATTCATGCCTAAGGTATCAAAATATCTCAATTAGAGTCACTATTCAAGTTATCCCAGTCATGATTTTACATATTGAGATTATTTTCACACCCTTTATTCCTTACCAATCTATCCTCCTCTTCCTCATATAATTAATGGGTTAGGGATTGATTAATGAGTCCACTAGATCATGGCGCAATCATATTTATATGACTATATTTTTTTTGTGGATATAAGAGGATTATTTTAAAATAAGAATACCCAAGTTTTTACATCATTTAATTGGTTTAAATCCTTTTCATTGTGGATTTCTAAGATTTCACTGATTTTTCGTGAAATTTGGTTCCTAATTAAGATGAAAGTTTTTAAAATTTATTTACAATAGGATTAAAATCATGATGGGATCTTTCTTATTCTCATTTAATGAGATTCTAAGTAGGATATTCCATATGGTGAGTTTTTTTGTTTTATAATAATTAAATTAATTATGTAAATATTATAGAAGTTAATTATAAAAGTTTTATAATTAATCTATGGGTGTATTTAGTTTATGTATGGGCTCTAGTGAATAGAAACTGATCAAATTTGGCTCTATTGATTATTGGATAGACTCATAAGAAGGGAATACATTTTTATCAATGTAGGAAGCCCCACATATTATAAAACTTATATGAAATTTTATGCATTGAGTGTAATTTTAGTCAGGGTAAGTGATTTTATTTGACTCAAGTGAGTGAAAAATGGAAAATATAGTTATTGAAGAGTAGGATTGACCAAGTCGGGTCATGAAGGTGATCTTACATTGGTCCCCTTTGATTTTTTTCACTATGTAAACCCATTTTGGTATAGTTTTTTGGTAATATAATGCAAGGAACCTTTATAGGTGTCTACCCATGGGAAATGACTCAAGGGTTTTCGTGAAGTCTTATATTATGAGATATAATGTAATATTTACTGTGATAAGAGATTTGTGATGTAGGAAAATGGATTCTTTGATAGCTTGATATGAACTAAGTTCTCTAATAAAGATAACTAATGATCTTGAGTTAGGTTATTGGGAATGCCCGAATTATCTTGAACAAAATTAAAAAGTGAGTTTAAAAAAGTATATAATTCCCTACTAACCAATGAGGACCAATTCTCTCTAAGGTTAGTGTAAGATATAGGTTAGTGGGGATCTTTATTTCTGAGTTATCATGTGACAGAGAACATATGAGATAGGGGTGGATTTTTTTATAGACTATTCATGAAATATCATAAACTTTGATCATTGAACTACTAAGGTGTAGACTTATTTATGATTGGATATTATGGGTCTATTAAAATATCCTTGTTAGATAGATGTGAGTTATATCCTATGGTCTTCTATTATGGGCATGTTATGATATGGGATTTCCAAGGTGTGTTGAGATGTTAAATAGGATCTAGTCTTGAGAACGGAGACACCCACTATATGATTATGGTAATTACTCTTGACATTATGCATTGATATGGTGTGATTTAGTTTTTTAATATAGAATCTTTACTAGCTTGTTGTATTGTATGAGATTTTCTATACTAGATGCACTTTTAGCTAGTAGTGAGATATAGGTTTCCATGGAGTGGATTATTTTTAGTCATGAGTTTTCATGGGTTGATTAAATGGTTTTGATATCTACTAAATTATGACTTGATTGAGGATTTACAAGTGGGGTGTATTTCCCTTGACATCAGGTGAGTATGTTCAGAAAGGTACATACTACACTTTGTGATGATTACTCTTAGATTGACATACTTCCCCCTGAGATCAAATGAGTATGATTACGAAAGGATGCACCACCCTCCGTGATGAGTATGAAAGGTGGGACAAACTATCACTTGATATTGAGTGAGTATGTTTCTGAGGGGATAAACTAACCTTAGTTATGATTATTCCATATGGTATATAATACACCACAAGTTTAATTATGTATATTGATGTGGGAACACATTTTACTCTAGAATGATTGCTTTTGGGTCAGATGATCCACCCTCTATGTATTTTTAATCCTTTTAGGTTAGAATTACTACCAAATAGTAGTTAGAGAGGGGTTTTATAGATCATGGACATGATGATATTGAGGTAGTTATTCTTACATACCACAAAACACACACTTCCTGAAGTAGTTATGGGTTAATAATTAGGATAATTTCTCGATCAATGAATGGTTGAATGGAAAATTCATGTGATTATTAGGAATTTCATTTCATTTCATTAAATTCATGACATTAATGACAATATTTATATTTTATTATTAAGGTTACCTTTTTTGGTGTCTAACTAAGTGATATTCATACACCCTTTACATGTATATTAATATATGTGAAGATCATATGGTTTGCATATAAGTTAGAGTATGAAGCCATATAAAGCGTGTGGGATAAAGTATATCAATTGTTATTTTAATGTACATCAATGATGAGGCCAATTATAGTGTTGTGAATTGATATGTTAATTTATTTTTAGCTTAGTTTTGATACTATAAATAGTCATCCCCTCAAGTGATCCTATATTGATATATTAATGGATAGTCTTCCTGAGTTTAATTAAGTATTCTTATATTGATGTTATTCATTATGTTATTACTTACTCTTTCATTCCATATGTGCAATTTATGTTTTATTTTTATTATTGATACTTTATTTTTTAATATAGGATGTATATGATGATATTGAGGGTATAGTCTACTAATGTGGTTTTACATGAACCTCTTAACTAGTCTACAACATACTACATATAGTAATCAATTATTGAGGTCACGTAGCTCAATATGTAGGATTCTCTAGGATGGTTCTAGGTTTGGGAGATTAAAATTATCATATTCTTTATCAGAGAATCATGAATCTATTCTTCATTACAATGTATAAAATCTTCCTAGATCCCATTTGATACATACTCATAAACAAAGTGATAAAAACCCTTGTTATTGAAACAACACCAAATATCATAAATATTCTTAGGCTGAATTTTTAGAGACCCTTCACCTCCACCTCAAACACATCATTAATAATGGCTTCCCCATCCCCACAATTCACCTGTATTATTAGTTCCTCTAATTTTTTCATGAGTGTAATGGATATAGAATCAATCATTATTTAATATAGTGAATTTTAGATTAAAAATTTATTAATAATATATTGTTACACTATATAAAGTAGTGTGGTGTTCAATGTGACCCACATGATATTCCATGAATAACCTCAATTTATTAATTTTTTATTCTACACATCCACCCAAAATGTTTACTTCCCAATAAATATGAAATAACTAGGTGGAAGAAAACACAATAAAAACATTCATAATATACTAATAAAAAATAAATTGAATAATTTCACATATTTTTTGATGAATAATTATTACATTAGAGTTCTCATTATTATATGAAAAAAATCCATTTAAGTGTATAATGTAATATTAGACTATCATGAAGACTATAACTTGAGTTCATATAATTTAGAAATTAACCTCATATATAATAATTTTATATGTGTCATTAGAATCATATGTCTAATAAAAATTCCAAAAAAAGTAATGATAAATTATATAAGGTATTTTAAACACCATAATTTATTTCCCCTAGTGTATACCTATATTTAATACCCAAACATATATAACTTGTAACATATGTAAATTAATTTGAATGCAACACTTTTGGGGTTTTTAGAAATAAATTTACACTTTTATTTTAGAGGAAACCCACTTGAATAAGTTGTAGAAAAACAATTATTTAATATGTAATATAATAACCCAAAAATAAATACTTACAACACCTATCACTTATGATGAGTAATTATATATAAGTTTAACTTTATTGAATATTTAAAAATGTGTTTATAACATGTATTAAATTTTATTTCTTTTTAATGTAAATTTTTGTGATTATTATATGCTGAAAAGACATGATATTTTTTTCAAAAATGTTTAGTTAAATTGCAAGATTAAAGGTATTAAAAATAACCCTTATTCAAAAACACTCACTACAAGCGATAAGTATTTTCTTATAGAACCAAGTTACTATCAATATTTTTTTGTAAACTTAATGATAATGGGAAAATTTATCATTAAAGGCACTTCAAATTCTAAAATACAATGAACCTTTTTTCGATTGGGTTACAAAAACATTACTGATATTTGTATTTTATTTTCAATAAGTGAATAGAAAACCAATGTATAATTAATAGGCATTTCATATCATTAAAATAAATCATAAATATTCATTAGTTATTCTCTTTGTAAGTCAATATATAATTTAATTAGAAAAAATAATTTGAAATATGTGTGTAGCCATGTGTGTGTGTGTGTGTTTCTATATACATACATATTCCGAGAATAATAAGCAAACAATATTTAAATAATCATACTTTGATGAATATCTATAAGGTTTAAAATTAATTCCATTAAAATTTCATGAATTATCAACCTCGACATGACCAAGAAAATGATGTTTCCTTCAATTAACACTAGAATAAATATAAATTCAATAACAATTAGTTATTGACCAGAAAACTAGACAATAGATTCTTAATGAATAAAAATCACTATATTATTCTTAGTTAGTTGATATTTGTTGATTAGAAACTATGTATCCACTAATATTACTTTAAACTAATAATTTCCTATTAACAATGTTTTTTTACTTTTTAATAATTTCACTTTACATATTATAATTATATATGGATTTATTTCAACTTTATTAATTTGTTTTTTTATTTTTACTCAAGAAACCATAAGATATCTTCAAAAAGTCCATGTTATTTCCATTATTAGCCTCCATCTGTATGAAAAACCATGAAGGAATAGTTACAATATTTCATCAACTAGATTTTTATGGAGAAAATTAATACAAGAAATATAAAAGGATACATAAATTAATAGGCACTGAAAAATCAATTTTAATGAAAGAAGGAAAAGTCTAATTTAGTTTATTAAGGCTAGATATTTTGTATCTAAATTTCAAAAACTCAAATAATGGATCTTTAAAATTTGAAATGATAAAAATATTCCAATTCATCAACCAATATTTAACTCTTATTATCAATCTATCTATATCATAAATTTTGTACATGGAGTGTTTTATAGTCCAAATCCCATATTTTATAAACAATACAAATGTAAGACAAGTTTATATAAATAATATTTATATTATTGAATCTCGATGTATGTATTACGTTAGCTATAATAGAGACTCCTCTATTTTCCCCTATATTATAGTTTTCATTTTCCTTTTTATAAAACATGTAAATATTAATTATATATCCCAAATATGATAATAATTATTTAATTTTATCATTTATCCAACCTTTATAATTCTATAGACAGGTATTTATGATTTTCATATAAATATATATAAATTCAATCTCAATACATAATAATAAACTGTATGTTATGTCTATTTTATATCTAACAATTAACCAATTTTCAATTTTAATTCCGATGAAATTCCTTATGAGTTTGAACACAAAGTGTATCCTATGTAATATCATGGAATATAAATGTATAACCTTTTCTCAATATGCGATAGGTATTATTGAAAAATATCTTTTGAAAACTCGTTTAACTTGGATTTTCCCATCATAGTGATATTTAGAAAGACCAAAGTTATAGAAATTATATACGTATTCATTGAAAAAGTGAATAGATTCATCCATAATATACCACTACATGATATAACCTTTTATTCTGCTTTAATGTTTTTTCATGGCCTTTAAAAATCCTTATATATAATTTGATAGGGTATATATATCTAAAATGAATAATAAAACTAACTTCAATCCCTCTCACCATTTTAACCAATAAGAGAACCATGATATATAAGAATAATAGTGGGAATAACATATAATGTACAAATAAAGTGAATGAAATGTTTTATTGTTTGAAACCAATCTAGGTCAATAACGTTTCTATATGTTTATAAAGAAAATAAATAATGATTAGTTATTATAAATAAAACCATTTTTAGAAATATACAAAATATTTCCATGTTTAAAGAATCATATATAAAAAACATGATGTTCATATGATATTGATTTTTTTCTTCAAATCAATCATCAATACAATTTTTTTTATATTTTATGAATTCTTCTCTAAGACTGTTAAACCATTGAAAAAATTATAATCTCAAATCTATATTTCTTAGAAATAATGTAAGCTAATGGAGGAATATAATTTTAACTCCCCTTATTAAATATTTTCAATTATTTCCTAATTCCCATGTCAAATATGTATAATATTTCTATGATTTCATCTTTAACACTCCCTTATGTATATAGTAATAATTTGATTACTCTATTACATAAAATTCTCTAAATTGGCATAATTCTTTGAAACTGTTTTATATAAAATTTCTTCCAGTAAGTTAATTATATGAAAATTGAACTTTTTCTAACCTAATATTTGAATTTTTTTTATAATTATCATTAGAAAAATAAAAAACCCATAATCCTATCATGAATTTAGTATCGTTTCATTATAGATTATGAAAATTATTTTTTAAATTTACTGTTAGATGTTTCCATCCATGATTGATGTGAATTTCATCAATTGAAAATCTTAAATATCCAAATAATATAATCTTCAAACATTATTTTAAATTAACTAAGTGCATATATTATTGATATAAAAGACACCGTAGCCATCCTTTAATGTTGTTCCATAAAAAAATACCAAAATAATAAATTCCATTTATCCTACCACAAAATGTGGCACTAAAAATGGACTTACTCTTGATGCATAACCAAGATGGTAAATTATAATTTACGAATAATGAAGAGCATGTGAAATGTGTGTTTATATATACACGATAGGGATTAAGTCAATAAGTATATAACACTAGATAAAATATTTCAGACTTGTTCCTAAGTCACGCATACTCATAGACCATTTTCTTACATTGAGGATTATCTATTGGGTTTTAAAGTTTACTGTCATGTATTATTCCATATATTTGTCAAATCAATTAAAATGAAACATCCAAACATCCAAAAATTTATAAAAACTATAAATTATTAAATAACAGCACCAAAATATTGAAAAAGTTATGTACATTTTATTTTCTATTGAGTTTTTTCACATGTAAGAAATTTCATTATATATTTTTACACTTTTAAATGTAACAACAAGTATTTAAGGTAAGCATGAATTTTTTTGTAGCACTTACCCATGGAACAAGAAATTGTTTTAGATTGATGTATTTGAAATGAAATGTAATTACTATCTAGTTGAATATCCATCAATAAAGAATGAAACTTAGTGAACATGTCATCATACCACCTGTTATCCACTTTCAGATTATATAGTCTCATTATTGATGACAGTGTTATACATTTTGTATAATCATCACTCAATATCATATCTTCACATTTTATTAACGTCTAAAACATTTTTATAGAATCTCTATGTTCATCTTTAACCGTTATTTTAATTTCTTGAGCATTATCTACACCATCATATACACTTGAACTTATATTGGATGATCCATAAAACATATTATATTCCACTCAAGGGATATATTCAATTCTTCTCCTTGTTTCTTCCTACATTTACAACTATGATCTATTCCATAATATATTAAGTATTATTCAAAAGTCACTATTTTTTTTATTTGAATGATATTAATGTAGGCATAGAAAAATAAATTGAGAAGAGTCATGTTCATGGTTCTTTATCACTTTGATAATTTTTTTGATACCATTATCACACTATTTGGTCAAATGACAAGTATGCATCCATTTCTAATAAATATTAATACTATTAAATTTGAAAAGGTACAAAAATTATATATATATATATATAACACATATATTTATATTATTATTCATAACATATACACAAAATAAAAAATGTTTATATATATAAGTGTAAATTTATATAAGTATAAACCATATAAAACATACATAAAAAATCATGCATGTGTGTGTGTTCACGTGTATATCTATATATATATATATTTAGAAACACAAATATATATATATATATATTTAATTATATATTTGTATGTGGAATTTAAATTTTTTAGAAAAAAATAATATAAATCGAAATTGAAATTAATAATTATTGAATGAATTTTTTTAAAATTTATTGTGAAATGGAAATGGAAATTGAAATTGTAATTAAAAACATTAAATATAAATTATACTTATTGTTAAAATTGAAACTTGAAATTTAAATTAAAAAAATACATTTTGACTATATATATTATGTTTCGATTTATGTGTATCCGTGTTATATATATAAAATAGAAAATGTTTTATAAATAATATTTGTGCACATATACATCCACACTCATTGTAATAAAATAAAATTTATACAAAAATATTTTTATTTACATATATTAATACACACACACAAAAACCATTTTTTAAAATCATTACAAAAAAATATACATACACACAAATGTGTGTGTGTATAATATTTATATATATTTATATTAATAAATATTTACATTTATAAACAAAAAAATTATTGGTATTTTTAAAAAATGAAATTTAATGCTGGCTAGTTCATGTACCTATGATTTAAGGATGAATTGATGAAGTAAAATGATGATCAATAATGGTAGACAAAAGTTTAAGAACAATGACACAAATTTTCACGTGGATAATAGAAGAGGATGAAAATTAAGAGATGATAGGTTATATATATAAAAATAATTTTCTCAGTTCTATATGTAAAAGGATTGAGAAAAGGGTTGTTTCCCTATTTTAAATTATTGATGTGATTGGAAAATAGATTTTTATTGGGTTTTATATAGATATCTATAAGATCGTATATATTTTTAATTAGTCCTTGAACTTATAAAAAATTGATAACACCCCTAATATTTTAATATATATATTAATGCCAAGAAATTTAGAATTATTGAATTATTTTCATAGACTCAGTAAGGAAGAAAACACTATATTTTAATCAAAAAATAGTCAAATACAACATTTTATACCATTAAATATGAAAATATGTTCTCCATTCTACCAATTCATTCTTATTTTCTTATTATATTGAAATTAAATTTAGAGATCATCCATATGAGGTACTATCATGTTGACTTTGTCAAACTATACTATCCATAAGGCTCAAATGAATGATTTTAGTAATGTCAAGCATCTGTTTAACCCCTTTCATTCAATAGGATAAACTCTCGATGCCACCAAGAATATAGATTATAATAATATTATAAAAAATATGATCGAAAAATTTCTATAGTGGAGTAATAATAGAATATACCACTATATATTTAAAGATACTCATGTACATGAACTCTCGATGAATTTGGAGAATACTTTCCTATCAAAGACTATTAGTCCTATTGTTAATTATGTTGATGAATTATCAACTATAGAATGAAAAATATATCTCCAAATAGACCAATGAATTTTACTAAATGGTAAATTAATTATTTTTAAGTGGAAAGACTTTGATAGATAAATATTAGAATAACTACCTACTGCAAAAAATCTTTGATAGTTGGGACACACTAGTGGGCCCGCTAAAAAATATGGTTACTATAATTAAATACACTATGTAAAAGGTAAATAATTCACTATTCAACTAGAAGGATCAAAGGAAGAATATTATTAACAACCAAACATAGTATCTTATCGTGGATAATTGGGGGATATAACAAGGAGGTGATGGAAGAGTAGTATTTAATGGGTGAAACAAGAGCACAAGAAGGTGTATAATTAATTTGAGGGAAATATAATAATTATACATATATATTATAAAGGAATAGTATAAAAATAATATACAAAAGTTACAATAAAATAAGGTCAATGGTGGTAACTAACAAAGAAGAAAAAGTGATGTTCATATGATGGTCAATGGAGAAGTATTGATTTTTTTCAAATGATGAATAAGATTCGGGCCTTTACATTTTAGTTGAAAATATATAATATGTGGTTGATATTATAGTATATTATCACATAAATCCATATGAAGAGTATTTATTGACTTATTAGACTCATGAATTTAGTATTACAGATAATGGGAATACATGTTTGGTTGAGAGGATTGGCATGGGTGAGAGGCATTCCAAGGAAACTATTTAATTCACAGTCACACAAAATCATAATTAGTATATTTGAAGCCATGAACTCAAACTATTATCAGGTATATCCACTGACTAATAATATTATGAAAACATATTATGAACTAATATATGGAATATTAAAAATGAGACAAATTTATCACCCAAGGATATATATTTGGTATATTTTACAAATATCATGTGATTATAAGTGTATATAACCATAACAATATTTTCGGAGTGGAAACATAAAATCTTTGGCATTGGGGAATTGTCCACTTTAGTGAAAGTGGGTAATTCCCCATGACAAAAAATATATATATACATTTTATGAGGGATGAATCATTGGATCTATGAACTAATGATTATATGGGAAGAAACAAAAAATATCATTCCACACTACTTTATTATAGATATCAGAGTTATTGTGTCTAGTTCACTTTGATGTATATGATCACATTGAGGTGGAATCAAATTAAGGTAACAAATATTTTATAACCATTTTTATGGAATATTATTGAAATTATTGGGTGTTATTTTTGAAAATAGAGAAATATGTTTTTGAGTAATTTAATATGTTCCACACAGTATTCTTTATTAGGAAAATAGAGGAGAGTACACATATTTAGAGTTTAATACATATTTAAGGAGCTGGGGTATTCAATTTGACAGTATGCACCTATATTCTAAAAAACATAAAATAATTACAGATATAATGGACACAACCACCATAGAAAAGGTTGGAATCCTTATGGGTTTGAAAAATATTCCAAAGAAATATTTAAAAAAGTAGTTTGAGTGGCATGTTACCTCTCTAAAAATGAATATAAGTTCGTCAAAATTTCAAGATTCTTTAGAGGAGTTGATTTAGTGAATATCCCATTTTCTATCATCTAAAATTATTTAGATGTTTATAATTTTAACATACAACCAAGGAGCTCAGATAGAAGACAAATTGGAGATATACACTATGAATATTCATTAGCTATAAAGATAGGGAGTATAAATTCATTATTTGGGACCCAAAGGATAAAAGGGTGATCAAAATAAATGATGTCATGTTTCAGAAAAAATAAATGTTTGAGAACATTAAAAATATAATAATTTCTCAAATAGAAAGTTCCTGTGATTCAATTAATGATCCAATAAATTTTATAATAGAACCTACTACTAAATAAATTAATATAGAATAAGACATATCAATAGTGGATGAAGAACTGGTTATTGAAAATATGATTCAAAATTATCTCCATTAAAATATAAATAATAATAATAATATCTAGGAAATCATATGGATTATGAACCATGCCTTTAAATGGATTGAATATCTACATGGGGATGATTTATAACAAAAAAATATTAATTATAGAACTTTTTGTTGACTAGTAAGGGGATCTAGTAGGATATTTGGAAACATTATATCATCCTAAACAATTCATGTGTATACACAAAATAAAGGATAATATGGAGTTATTATTAATTAAATTGAGGTATAATTTTGTGGAACAACCCAATTTCATGAATGTACTATTTAAAATAGGGTTTCAAGATAAATAAGGTTTAAATAAATAAGGGGGATAAGTAAAAATATCTATTAGTAGTTAATATATTTTATTATAAGAAATGAGTTGATATGGATGAGTTTTTTACCCATGGAGATGATTACATCAATATTTTACATTTTAAAATTTATTTAAACCTTAGAGATAGAGAATTAAAATATAGATTTGAAGATATATTTTATTTATAGAGGCATATCTAAGGATATCTATGTAAATCAGACTGTAGTTTTAGATGGTTTTAGTCGAGAAAACCATATTTTTAAATTGAACAAGGGAATGTGCATACCGCAAGAGAGTCCCAAATAGCGATTCAAGAATTATGACTCATTTATGGTAATGTATGACCACAAGTTGATACATGTGAAACAATGTATCTAGTTCTATAGATTTGGAGGTAGAAACTTTTTTTTTCTCTCATACTTTTTATAAATGGAATGTTGATCATTGTAAAAGATATAGGTATGATCAACTAGTTCAAGGAAGATTTATCTATATCCTTTTATACAGAATTGTTGGTAGAAACATTATATATTTTAAAGATATATAAAAATCATGATTGGTAGAGAATTTAGTTACTTTTATCTCAAGATAAGTAGGTAAAATTCTGAAAAAAACACCTTTAATGTCCTTTTTTAAACATTTAAAAAACAATTAAAATCAATGTTATCATAGAAAATTATGTAAATATTATTTTAATAGTATTTCCATAAAATGATCTCTTAAAATAATTTAAACATTTTTTTTGAATTATAAATGAATTCGAAAACCATATGTAGTACAATATAAATAAAATTCTCAATTTTGGTTAGTAAAATAACAAACATTGAAATAAATTTATAATGTTTTTTATTTCAATAACCAAAATTATAAATGGATTTCGAAGTCAGTTATTAAAACAATAAATGTGTAAAGATATATTTTTTTCTAAAGTCATTATCTTTGAATACCCCTTTATTTTATGAAAAAAACACGAGAATAAGAATCCATAACATAACCAAATTTTATGAGAACATCACTCCAAATAATGATACACCATATTTTAAAAAGGAAATAAAAATATAGGCAATATTCTTACTATATATATATAAATTATTCAAACTAGTATAAGAGAATATGAATAATACTGATATATTTTTTAGTTCATTTATTGAATATGAGTCAGTATTATAAAAAATTGAAAAATAAAATAGAAAATAATTTAACTATAATAGACCAACTTGGTTCAACCAATAATATCACCAATATTGGACCAACAAAAGGTTTGTGGTGCATTACCAACCACTATGGGCTAGCAAAAAGAAGTTGGGAATCATACATAAAATCATGGGAATAATTTCACCCCCAATAATCATATGAAAATGTAGATATGATCAGAGTATCACAAAAAACATACAAGGATATATAAATTTTAAAAAACTACCAAACTGTCAAGGCACGTCGAAAAAAAATTATAAAAAGATATCAATGAACAAAACAAAGAACACAAACATTGATCCTGATGTAACCCATTGGTTTATCTCCATATGACCATAATTCACCTTCATCCCATCCCATCATAAGTAAAAACAATCTAGGAGATCCATCCCCTATATGAAACTCTTCGCTCTTACTATATCCTACAAGAAAAAGGCTAAAAACAACCAAAGTAAAAAAGTAGTGTGTGAATACTAAATATCAATAGGATACAACTAGGGAATATATAAAATGTCCATCCATTTTAATGTAATATTTCTTTCATAAAAAAAATTTCATAATCATTTCAAATGTAATCATTTTACATGTAAAACCCCCCCTTTAGTTTTCTTTTAAAAGACTTCCATATTTAATCAAACAAATAAATATGATATAACATTTATCAATGATTTAGAAACAAAATAAATAAATAGGTTTCAAAAATCATTATCTATATCCAGTGGTAAAAGGTAACTTCTAATAAACAATAATATAATGTATCCTTAAAGCACTAAATTTATAATCAAAATATAAGGGTGGACAAAACTATGACAAAAAAAACACTATCCTTCATAATTGAAATCTAATTTTGGGGACACTTTTTCCCTCAGAAAGGCTACCCCCTAACAACCATGTAATCAATGGAGCCTCCCCTTGTGATATTAAACTCCACTAGGGCTCAAATATGAGTAATTTTTCCCCATACCCTATAATATTACCTATCTCTAATAAATCATGATTACCCTCAATAAACTAAGTTTATATTCTATAAAAAAATTTATATTGAAAATAAATTTAATTTTATGGCCAATTTTTTATTAAAAATATCAATCGCAATACAAAATCTATTATATTCTTGAAAAAACACTAAATTTTCAAAAAAATCATTGAGGGAATTTATGAAACACTTCATGTGTATCAAAATGGTTTTTAGAAAAAACACCCTTTTTGAAAACAAATCCATAGTCTTCAAAGATCAATTCATCTCTCATGGATTTAAAATAATAAATTTAATCAACTAAAACCAAAGGGAATTATTAAAACATATGTCCTTCCATGGGATATAACATAATATAGATACAACAACCTCAAATATGATAATAATATCATTTTATTCTAGAACGGTGATGGGAGAAGAATAGATCCGATCCTAGAGAACCTAAATATATTGGAAAAAATCTCATTTCTCTATTTCCTTAGTATATATAATGATCTAGTCTCACAATACATAAAAAACATAGAGAATAATAGGATAAAATATATTATATAGGATCCCAATAATCATATTTCACTTAGTAGATATATGAGATTATAATTAGCATTAAGAACCATTAACAGAAATGGTAAGAGACCCAAAATCATCACAAGATCCCCTAGATTAGTGAAAATAGAATTATGGGTGATGGGGTTAGATTTAAGGAGATAAATATTTATTTTTTAGGATAAAATGATACATTAAAACTTACTAAATTTCATACCCAGTAGTTTCACTAGAAAGAATCTGGGTATCAATAGGAGGTTGGTGGGTGTAGGTGGAGATACCACACCTATAGGTATTAGATCAATAGGCTGATGGAACCTGTAGATTGACAATAATTCTACCAACCTGCACTAGCTAGACAATAGCCTCCTCCTACCACCAACAAGATAAAAATACCATATCAATATATTAACACCTTAATAAATAAAATGAAAATAATGAGAGAGGCTCTATACCTGATTCTATACACTAGGTTATGAAAATTCTCCCCACCATAAAAGATCTCAATTTATATAAATACTTAGGATCCTGAACCTGAGAAAAGATAATGTCATTATTTCATCATCAACTTCTCTTACTTCTATGCCTCACGGTTTTCCCTATAATATTTAAATTTCACTCAAATAAACGAGTTTAGCTTTATATGTGACACCTTATCTTATCGATCAATGATTTTATCTCGAATTTCAATCAACAGGGTGTTAGTTTCAATATCAATATCCTCCCACTCTATTCCATGATATAGATATGGATGGTATTTCTTCCTTTGGTAATCATCAAACACCTCTTTTATAGAATTAAAATGTATAATTCTAATCAATAATACCTCTTTTTGAATCACTAAAAAATCCTAAATGACCTAACATAAAGTGGTTTTAACTTACCCTACTTCCTCAGAAATCTATGTACCATTAGAAGAGAAACTTTATATATGGTGATGATGATCGACATAATATTTCTAGATAATTTTATATTTCACTAATATTCTTCAGATTAATTAGATAATATATGTTGTCTCCTCAATGATTATCAGCCATACCAAGGACTGTTCTCCAAACTATTCCCAATAATGAAGAAATCTATAAGGCTTCCCATAAAACTCTTCAAAAGTAACCATCATGATGAAATCCTAATAATTAGTGTTATAGTAAAACTCCACAAAGGTTATATGTCTCTCCCATGATCCACTAAAGTAAATATCACATTATTGAAAAATGTATTCAAGAATATTGATGGATCATTAAGTTTGGAAATTCATATGGGGATGATATGCCACAATCAACATCAACTAATAACCCATAATTTTCTATAAACCAATAAAAACTAGTATTTAAAGTGATTTTACCTATCATAATATGATAGAATAAGGAAAATAATGAATTCCAATGATCTCCCGCACATATAGGCTTGAATGATATTCAACCTTCATAGACTTTTATATAGGTAAAAAACACACTGATTTCACGACTTTATTAATAATAACTGATATTGAATCCTAAACACTAAGAGTCTAACACATAAAAAACAGAAAAAAATCCATGGATATATTATCCCATTTCCACTTTATAATGGGTAAAGTATACCAAAACCCAATAGGCCTCTGAAGTTCTACCTTGATTCTCTAAAAAGTATGACATCGAAACACAAAATCCTCAATCAATTAGCTTATTCAAGGACACTATTAATGATGTCTCAGGTCATGATAAAAATTTGTAGATCTAGGGTTAATAGCCTAATTAGATCATTTTACATCATCAATCAATTCCTATATCACATCTATCAGAACAAAATATCCTATGTCAAAAGAGAAACACTCTATCGGGAGTTCGGTGCCACTAAAATGAGGTCACAAAACCATAAATATTTAATCTAAATCAATAAAAATCAATGTTATGCGCCTATCTAAGTAAAATATGATCATCGATAAGCGATCCATCCTAAGAAAAAGATAATAATACCTTCTTTTCAGCTATCTCTTTATCCATGTGCATCTCAGTAAACAATCCCATCAAGAACCCCTATTCCAATAATTCCTTCACTTCTTGAGTTGATAATTTTAGGATCACAGTATTCATGACCAAGTCTCACTTTCATGTGGTATGTATAATATCAAAATAAAATGTCTAAAGGTATTCTAACCATAATATCAATCTAAAGTTTAGATCTCTATGATGGATGATATAATTCCAAATCTTATGGTTTGTATACACTATAATACACTCCAAAAATATGTACTAGAACCATGTATTACGAGTATACATCACTACCTACAACTTAAGATCATGAATGGGTAAGTTATTCTCATGAGAGAATAAATGATGTGAGTGATATGATACTACCTTTCTCTGATGAATCATAACATAACTCAAACTTGCACCTAAGGAATTTCAATAAAGATTATAATCCAAACCCATTTTATAAAGGATCAAGACTAGAGCTTAGGTAAATATCAGTTTCATGTCCTAAGATTATCTCTAGTATTTATCATTCCAATTTAGATTCACAATATTATAGGTTAAATTTGATATAATAGATGAAAGAATAGTTAAGTCCCAAACAATGTTTCTATAATCACAAGCTTATATCACGAAACTTTGGATCTCAAAAAACAATTCTTGGATACATGCATGATATCACCACTCTAATTCTATTATGATCCACTAAGACAACATTATCAAAAATCATATAGTCTATAAATTTCTACTACTGAATCCATTACATACATTTTGATAGATTTCCATATAGACCATTTTATTTAATGATTCTAAGGATGGAATTCTAATTCATAGCTTGATACCAATCCAATATATAATATACAAGGATATTACCCAAAAAAACAGCCATAAATGAATCCATGAATCGATGGAATATTTGTTTCATAAAATCTATAAACAAAGAGACCCATACTTTTCATAAATAAATATTTCATGATTTTAGATGAATAATCAATATGTAAATTTATGATCCATGCCAAAACTATAAATTTTTTGTTCCTAATAATACTAGATACACAATCTTATTATTTCAGGAAAAATATTCAAAATTTCCCATATATATCATCCAAAATAGTATTCTTCTTAGAAATACCCTACTTAAAACCATTAATCATAACCCACAGAATGGATACATAAGAAAGGCTGAGCTTAGATGCTCAGTAATGGTTACCAAGGGAGATATCAATGATAACTTAATCTTTACATGAGAATAAGGGGGTGAGAACATGAGCATAACATTTGTAACATCCAAACCCATATATAGTAATCTTGAATCATGGTAGAAATCTTAGAAGTTCATAATACATGAATCATAATTAAATAATAGAACATGATATACGAAGTTTAACTAACCATTTCATTATATAATTAGTCAAATTTCACATCCAAGACTATCATAGTTGAAAGATTCACTTACGGAATAGGGTTAACTCCCCATTCTAGTCTTTATTTTCTCTTGAAATATCGATCATGACCTAATGAAATGGAGGAATATATAATTCCAGGCTCAACCATTACATAATAATTATCAATTATTATATGTGTCACAAGATCATAAAATTTTCATGAGGAATCATAACGAATGAAAAAGAAATCGGTTTCATAAGCATATCGACAATTCACTATAGATTAAATCATGAAAAATAAATAGGGTTAATAAGAATCTCATTATCATAATAATAAACCATTAAAATAAATAATAAATAAGGTATAATTGACTCATATTTATAATAAATCATAAGTAACCTCAAAGGATATCATCTTAGAGGGAAGTTATTTTAAATGATCGCTTATAATATTTCTTGAGGAAAATATTATTTTCATTTTGAAATCACATATTTAAAATTAAAAAATTAAAAAGTATTATGAAATATTTTTTCATTGAAATTAACCATGGTATATTTTAAAAGAAGATTCAATAGATTTATTTTTTATGATGGTGGGAAATTATATTCATGCTTCAATCATTAAAATAATGATTCCTTTGAAATTTTCAAAAAAAAAGAAAAATACCTAGTTTTTAAAATATAATAAATATATATTTTAAAAAAATTTAAAAATAAAAAATGGGTGAAAATTAATTTAAAAATTATTTTGTAATAGTAAAATTACATTTTTAACACATTTTTAGAAAACATGGTCATAAAAGAAAAAATATTTTCATTCGAAGAGAGAAATAAAGTAATATTTCCTTTAAATTATTTTTCCAGTCTCTTGAATAATGAAAGAGAGTGAAATAAAAGGAAATATTACAATATATAGATATAACCATGGGATAATAAAATTAATTTGATTATTTAGATGTAGATCATTAAATTTCATCATTATAAAGTTAATTTTGAACAATCATGGAAGACAGTGAGATTTTAACAAAAAACCCTTACCTAACGTCTTGTATTAATTCATATGTGTTTTGAAATAATAAATAATTCATAAATATTTTTCAATGATTTTTTATAGAACCATAATAATATATATCATACCATATATTATTCTTTTATCACCCTTTTATTATCAATTTCTTATAAAAATCATTGTTTTAGTTGATAACTGCTTCGTTTTTCATGCATATTTGAATTCTAATGTCCTAATTCTTATCATGTTATCGTGGTTACATAATATCCTGAATTTTAATAATTTAATGAGTATAATAGTTAATAATTAAATAATATTTTATAACTATTCATATAAATCAGTGAAGAAAAATGAATTACATCACTTTGTTGAGATGGTAATCCATACGTACCCCTGTGTGATGTTTCCAATTCTTGATGGATGGAAAAAAGATAATATTAAAACATAAATCACCTTTATATAAACATAATAATATCTTAATGAAGATATATATTTATTAAATTTATCATTATAACCATCCATGTAATGGGGTGATGAAAAATGATTTATACACCTATGTGAAGATGGTTAGTTGTACATACATGGGAGTGATGTTTTGGCTTTCTGTAGGATGGAAATAAGGTTTATAATGATTGTTACATCATCATAGTAAAAATAATTTATACATAATACACTAAAATAATAATTTTATAATGGATACTATATATATAAATGTTGTATAGGAAGAAATATAGTTGAAAATGGTTGGTTAAAAGATATACCTCTTCATTGAGAAACCTTTTTTGGATGACACCTCAATCCTTAAAATGGTTAGTCTTATAGAAAGAAAAAAATATTTGATGTGGTTAAATACGATATTATGATATGATTTTTGGGATTTCTCAACCTATAATAATAATAATAAATTCAAAAATAAAGGATAAAAGGCTCCCTTTTATAAGTGAGGGGAGGGGCACTCTTAGAACGATAAAAATTATTAAATTAATATAAATTAATTTACATGGATAAATATATCCAAATAGATAAAATTAAATTATAAGGTGTTTATGTGTCTAAATAATCTCATCTAATAGAATCTGAAAAAAATTTGGTTATGTTTTAAACCTTATGTGTTAGTTTTAACCCTCGTCAACCCTTTTAACAATTACTATGTTATCAATTTTTTACTCTTTAGGGATTTATAAATTTACTATAAAAGGTAAAGTGACCCATAAATGGAAAATGGTTGATATTTTTAATCTTATCACATAGAATTGGTTTAATATTTTTTTTAATAATTTTAAATCATTTCATAAAATATTAATTATTATAAAATATCATTAATTTCATTCATGAAAATACATTAAATATTATAAAATAATATGGGTACAACAAATATAAAATGGTTCCAAAATTATATTAATTAAATGATAATAAGTTTATGGTCTTACTATAATCGTCCAATAAAATTTATACAGGGTTAGATATCATTCTAAACCTAATTTTTTTGTTTAAAGCTTTGGTTAACAAATTTTAACCTTAACAAATGTAAAAAAATTTCTTTGTAAAAGGGTCATTATTTTAATTGTAATATGAAAAGTAGATAATATATGGAAGATGGAAGAAAATTTAGAAAAATTGTAATACTAATTTTCCACTTTCATGACTTTTTTATTTTTAAATAATTTAATAAAATATATTTTACCAAATTTTTTATTAATTTCATTTTTAGAACTCTTCACATAATTTGACTTTTTAAAGCAACATGAATAGAATGGAATTTGACTCTAAAACTTCAAAACATATATAATATATTATATTTATCTTAAAAAATCTTTAGGAATATTAGGAGACCCAAAAAATATTAATTTTAGGGTTTCTAAAATCAATACATGATTTTTTTCTCCCTGTACAAGCATTGTGTCGATGTTTCATAAGAATTTAGGATAATTATTTAATTACTAATGATAAAAAATAAATTACAAAGATAAAATTAAGTTATTTAATTTCAAAATAAACTTTTATATTCATTAATGTTGTGTATTCACTCACATATATGTCATGAATTATTTTTAATATTTTATTTTGAGTTTTTTAGACTTGAACAAACATTGAATTTTTTTTTGGATAATTCACTTATTATATATGTTACACCCCAAACTTACACGGTACACTTATCTTTGATTAATGCAATATCTTTCATTGTAGGCAACTTCGAGTTCTAGCACACCACAACCAATAAAACTAGCCGTTTTAAAAGTATTTATGAACAGTAATACCCACATTTTAAAATTTTATAAATTTTATATTTCAAAATGGACTTCATTTTTGGATTTGTAATGTCAAAATTAGCTTAGGGTTAATTTTTGTTATTTTTCTAAAAACATTCAATTTTTGATGAATAGTGAAAAACACTCCATTATTATTTAAAACAGACTTTTATTTAAATAATTATAATTTTTCTTTAAATTTATTTTAAAGTAAAAATAGATACTTAATTCTTTTATTATTCTAATGTAATTTGTTGGATTCATTTTATAATAAGATTTGATATATAAAATTTTATTGAACTTTTTAATGTCTTTTACCCACCTTCTAGACACATTTCCAAATTTTCATAAAACATAATTTTACCACTTATGTGATTTGAATTTCAAAAATCTGAGAGTCACGGTTGACATTATTAAGTAATACATGGTTTAATTAGATGAAAATAATTTTTGGTGAATAGTAACTTTTGAATTTTATTTACCACGATTAAAAGTAAATAGGGTAATTAAAGGTAAAAATGATAATATAATTACCCTAACACATATCCAAATTATATTGGATAAGTATTTTTCGACCAAAATCAACCTTCTGAATAAAATATGATCCTCTTTGATACACTTGGATTATACTAGGACATTTATTATTATTTTATTTAAAGAAGACTTAAATGTGTAAAATTCATAGTTTTGTAAATAAACCATTTTTAATACAGGGTTATACATAAGATAAATTCAACTATAAATATAAATTATAAATATTAAAATATTTAATACATCATGGAATTTTATTAATAATTTTTAGACATTAAATAATTAAATGTATTTATGACACAATAATGATGCAGTAATTACCTTATTGATGAATGATTAAAATAATTGTTATTATAAATATTAAAATAAATGTACATTGAGAATTTTAATGCATTACACGAATTTAATATGTTAATATGACATTTTATGGTTGATTAAATTTTTTTCTAAGTGATAAAGTTTTTATGACTTTTACAAAAACCAAGTACTAAATAGTGTCAAAATTGACAAAAATGAGTTTTTAAAAGAGATATTATTTTATTAAATGATATAATATTCATAAAAATATAAGGATTGGCCAAAGGACATAGATAAAGTTATATATATCATTAATTAACCACTTGGGGCTCTCTTGGATTTTTATAGTAAGTTTATTAACCATTTATTATAATAATACAAGAAGACATGGTACAAGTTAAACTATTTAACTAAGAGTTAAATATAAAATATAAGGTTAATATGGTGACATAAAATTTTATAAAACCTATTAGTTGAGAGTTTTTCATATCATCCCCACTTTAACCTCTAAATAAATCCTTTTGGATCTATTATAAACTAAAAATTAATTTATAATAAAATAATATTTCAACCTTTTCCTAAAGTGACCCTCACCTCTCTTATAAAAGGGTAATTCCCATTATCTTAATTTCACACCTCCAAAGCCATTTGTCTCAGACAACACCTACTCAAATATCCTCCCAACTATCCTCACTTCAACCTAGAGTAATTACTTTTATCATAAATCCAACCTAAGGATCCATTTTGATCAAATCAAAAGGAATCAGACGAAGAAGAGGTAATAATTTCATCACCTCTTTCAAAGTTCTTTTATACTTCCACATCATCTTTATTTGTTATTTCCATAACAGAATAATAACTCCAGTACCTTATACATATTTTTATGTTATTATAAATATTGTACAACCATATTCATTATTTTATCCATCCTATGAATGACAAAGTCACTATAGGTGCGTACGTACGACTTACCGTCTCCACATCGTGGTGTTGTTTTTTATTCAACACTTCATTATTGGGATGGGTATAATAATGAGTATAATTGATGTAAATAATATATATAACATGTTAATTATTTTATATATATTATATACCATCTAATTACATATGATTTCACCATCAATAGAGTTAATTTTTTGCTCGTGCATACGTACGAATTACCGTCTCCACGAACGTGATGAGATTCATTCCCCATCATAAAAATTCAAAAATAATTTTCATTTTTTGATTACAAATAATGTTTAATGAACTTAATATCATTCTGGATATTAATCAAATGCATCCCATACATAACAAACATGACTTACATAACAAAATATATAAAATAAAACAAATTAGTTAACACCCGAAATAATGATACTGCTGAAATATTACTAAAAAATAAATATTATAATATCATATATGATATAATATTTATGTATGTGGTTATTTTATAATATAATAAAAATTATTTAACAATTATATAAGAGCTTAATGTACCCTCAACCAAGGAAAAGTACAAGGTAAGGCTTAATTCCTCAATCTCATTATTATCTGAGATTGTTTATGTGTAAGTTTTTACTGGGAAATATTTATTATCCATGCCCATGTTTCATAATGGAGTTTTTAAAAGGTTTATTTTTAAGGGACTCTTTAACTAAAACGTAATTTTAAATGGTTTAAATAATTATTTTTCTAAATCATTCTCATTAATGTCCATGTTTTCAAAATTGTTTTAATGATTTATTTATATGGACATGAATGTTTTAAAATGTTAATTACTTTCAAAAGTTTCAAAGTGGTATAGGAAATTTTGATTCAAAAATGTATTTTAAATGTCTTCATTTATAAATTGTGTGACTTTTAAATGATTTCATGAAAAATGGATATTTCTCTCAAAAAGTTTTAATGATTATTTTCAATTATGTCAACATCATTTACTGTATATTATTAATGATTGAGGTTTATTTATTATAATAAAATTTTATATATTGTTTTGAATGAATTATGATATGTTTGACTATGGATGTGATTTTTTTATACCATTCATAGTTTTCAGTTGAAGTATTGACATTTCATATGCTAGTTTGAATATGAATGTTTATGTTATCTTTCACCCTTTTCATATGAGGAATGCATTGGACTTAGTAAGTGACGGGTGGGGCCTTCTATAGCCTCTCGATGCATCAGTAGGTCTAATGAGATAAACTACTATCTTGGAATAAGGCCATGAAAAAATCTTGTTAGTATTTTTGGCACAAGGCCTTGACTATGTGGTTATGATGTCTGGAATTATACATTCCATCATTATGAAATTAGATATTGATATTACCTGTGATTATTCGACTAGTTGAATATCTATGTAAATAAGTTAATGGAATTATTTGATTTATCTTTACAATATTATGCTGAATTTAAAGTTTAAAAGTATCATGTTTTTATCATATATATTTCCTTAAATGTTTATTCTTATTTATGGTATTTTCTGATATATTATTATCCATACTAAGCATGTGATCTCACCCAATTCTTATGTTTTATTTTTCCCAAGATGAGAAAATTTATATTATAAATGACCTGTAGGGATAGGCTAAGGTATATGAGTGTGTTCTATAGAGACACAATGTTTTTTTTAATTCATAATGTCATGTAAAACTTATGTATGTATCTATTACTTCCAAGGCTACTAAACTGATCGGTCTTTCGGGACATGATTCCCTGTATCATGACAATGTTATGTAATAATAAACTAACTCTGGGTAACTAGGGTCAGGGAAATATAGTTGGTATCAGAGGAAGTTTAGTACAAACCTTGGAAGCTATATTAAGAACAACTCAGAGTAGAGAACATTACCGTAAGATAGACTTTGAGGATTAGTATAGAAGAACTTCGTAGAATTTTGGTAATGTATAGATTTTGTGAATTTTCCATAAAATAAATCCATTTCTAGATACAAGAAGGAAGAGGAGTATCTAGAACATATTTATCTAGACGTAAAACTCAAAAACACCACTTTGAACTAGGATCAAACAGGAACTGGTACATGACAACGAGACTTGCTTCACTCTTGGTTACAACACTCTGGGGTGATATGCTTAGGATAATTTCCATTTTCTTTATAGTCCATTATGAAGGATTTAAGAGTATATAATTCTTCAAAGAAAACATTTTTTTATAATTATGTATTATATGCATAAACTGTTCAATTTATGTTAGGTATTTTACTTGTTTGGAATTATGTATTGTGATTCATAAAATAATCTAGTGTATTCCATTGTTTAGAAATGGCACATAGTGGAAGGAATATAAACCGTATCAATTAACGTAATCCATGTAGGGATTTCCCTCCGACTCAAGATAATTATAGTAGAGCTGGTGATGCAACTGGTGCTGATTATCTTATAACCATACTGGGAAAACTCACTCAGGTTATGAATAATAACCTTACCCGTATGAAGCACCCTGATACACAACATGGAGGATCAATGTTAGACCGATTCATGAGGAAACAACCATGAACATTAAATGGGACTAAAAATCTATTTTTAGATGAGAAATGGATTGGTTCCTTAGAGAAAATATTCCATGCTTCAGGGAGTAGCGAAAGAAAAAAATTATTCATGAAAGTTTATCGCATCACAAGAGATACAGATCAATGTTGGTCATTAATTCAAAACAAAAAGAAGGATGAAGAAGTATAAAATATGGAATGGAGTGAGTTTAAAGAGATTTTATTATAAAAATACTTTCCTTATGACCATTGAGCGGATATGGAAAGACAATTTCTAAGTCTAAGGAAAAAGGTAGAAGACAATGTTCTAAAGTATGAGGCTAACATTACATGGTTATAAAGGCATGATGAAGATTATATCCATAACCCAAGGAGTGAGATTTATCGATTCTTTGATGGTTTAAAACCATTTATTCGTCGAGTATTAGTTTTTCAATCCTTCTCGTCATACGAATATATAGTCTCATGTTCTATCAAGATAGAAAAAGAATTCTCTAAGTCTTATGACTTTAAAGAAAAGAAAGAGAATAAGAGATCTGATGGACACTCTAAAATAGAAATAAGGTGAAGAAGGGAAAAGTTTAATTTCCATCCTGAAGTAAATGTGGGAAGAAACACCCCAATAATATGTTGAAGTGAATGGAAGTTTGTTACAAGTGTCAAGAAAAAATATACTAAGCTCATGATTGCAAGGGGAATAAAGAGGCTGTTAATTTTTAATGATACTATTGTAGAGAAATGGGGCGTTATGAAAATGAATGTTCTAAGCTTCAAGTAAACTTACCTAAGAAAATTCCAAGGGAGGAAGTCCAAGCTCATGCGATCACTACTGCTAAGGTTGAAGCTCCTAATGATGTGGTGCTAAGTACTTTAATCGTTTCCTCAAATTTTGCCAATGCTTTATTTAAATCTAGATCATTGAATTCTTTCATATCTTCAAAGTTTTCCTAGAAAATTATATATTTAAATTTTTATTTTACAATGGAGTTGTCAGTCAAAACTCTTAAGGGAAGTATCATTGCAACAATGTTTTGTGAATCAGTTACCATTATGGCATGTAAACATGATTTATCTACTGATATCATCATTATAACTATGATTGAATTTGATATAATCCTTGGTAGGTATTATGTTTCAGACCATGATGTGAAAAATTATTGTAAGATGGAGAAGGTTACAATTTTTTATGATGATACGAAATACCTTATCTTTAGAGCAGAAACGTCACCATATGATTCTAATCTAGATATACCCTCATTAGCTCTAATAAATTCAATTATTGGGGAGGAAAAGAGTTAAATAACTATGGGTGGGGAAAGGAATGTTCAAATAGAGGATGTAACTATTGTACAAGTATATGTTGATTTGTTTTCATAAGATTTAAATAGAAATCCTCCAGAAAGAGAAATTGAGTTTTCCATTGATTTAATTCATGCTTCAAGGCCCATATCGAAGACCCCTTATAGAATAGATACTGTGGAATTAGTGGAAATAAAGAAACAACTAGAGGAATTGAGTAATAAAGGATTTATTCTACCTAGTGTTTCTCCATGGGGATCCCTTGTTCTTTTTGTTAAGAAGAAAGATAGTTCGATGAGGTTGTGCATTGACTACATGGAGATCAATGATATAACAATAAAGAACAAGTATCCTCTACCTCACACTGATGATTTATTTGATCGACTTTCTGAAGGTCAGTATTTTTCAAAGATTGACCTTCGATCTGGATACCACTAGTTGTGCATGAAAAAGGAATACATTCCAAAGACATCATTTTGAAACAGGTACTGGTATTATGAGTTTATAGTACTTCCTTTTTGAATGACTAATGCACCCTATATTTTCATGGATATAATGAATAGAGTTTTCAAGTAATATGTTGATGACTTTATAGTAGTATTTATTAATGATAGATTGGTATAATCCAAAATATATGAAGATCATAGAAATCACTTATGCACTATTCTGAAACCCCTCAGAAGAAATGAATTATATGGGAAGTTTAGCAAGTGTGAATTCTGGCTTCAGGAGATTTATTTTCTTGGCCATATTGTATCTAAGTATGGAATCTCTATTAGTCATTCTAAGACATTATCAATATAATAATTCCCTACACCGACGTGTATAACTGAGGTGTGTAGTTTTATTGTTTTTGCAGGTTATTATCGACATTTCATCCAAAATGTTTCCCGATTGGATAACCCATTAACCAAGATCACATGTAAAGGGGTTAAATATGTTTGGAAAAAAGAGTAAAAATAATATTTTTAGGAATTGAAGAGAATATTGGTCAATTATTCTATCTTGACTCTACCATCGAGGAGTGATGGGTTTGTTATTTATAGCGATGCTTTAAAGAAAGGACTTGGTTTTGTCCTTATGTTGAATGATAGATTTATTACTTATACATCACAGAAGCTGAAAATTCATGAAAAAAATTATCCTACTCATGATCTTGAGTTAGAAGATGTAATATTTTCTTTGAAGATATGGAGACACTATCTCTATGGGAAAAAATGTGAGATTTATACTGATCATAAGAGTTTAAAGTATATTTTTTCAAAAAAAGAACTCAACGTGAGGCAAAGGTGATGACTTCAACTACTCAAGGATTATGATTTCACTATACACTACCTCCTGGGGAAGGAAAATAAGGTGGAATATTCTTTGAGAAGAAAGGATCATAGATTTTTTAACAATATGAGAGTTGAAATGGATCCTATGTTCATGGATCTAGTAAATATGGATATGGGAATAATCATGGAAGGTGAAAAATCAATACTTTTTCAAATGGTTTC
This sequence comes from Viscum album, assembly GCA_963277665.1. Classification (NCBI taxonomy): domain Eukaryota; kingdom Viridiplantae; phylum Streptophyta; class Magnoliopsida; order Santalales; family Viscaceae; genus Viscum; species Viscum album. The sequence continues at coordinate 2,055,589,477 of OY728159.1, read as the reverse complement.
CAAAACATAATTAATAGAAAGGTTAAAAAGTTATCAGACTAATTATGAGTAGTTTCAAAATAAAATTAAAAATGTGGATGATGGGATGATATTATAATGGAATTTGCCTTAGGGCTACTAAAGACTCCTAGAAGGAATGATGCAATATGGGTCATTGTTGATCATCTTCTCAAGTCATCTCATTTTCTTGCTATAAGAGAAGATTTACCACCTAAAATTTTTGCAAGACTATATATTAATGAATCTGTAATACTTCATGGTGTACCCCTATTGATTGTTTCTGATTGTGATCCCCGTTTCACATCAAGATTCTGGAAAATTATTTAGAAAACCCTAGATACTGAACTTCATTTGAGCACTGTCTACCACCCTCAAACTGATGGAAAATCATAACAGACTATTAAAACCTTATAATAAATGATTAGATCTTTCTCACTTTACTTTCAAGGTATGTGGGATCAGTATTTACCTATGGTAGAATTTTCCTATAACAATAGCTTCTATTCAAGTATTCAGATGGAACCATATGAAGTGTGATATGGAAAGAGATGTTTCACACCAACTCGTTGGGATGATATTGGTGATAGAAAACTCGTAGGATGAGAAATTGTTGAGGAAAAAATGGAAAAATGGAAGATTATCCAAATGCACATCAAAGGAGCTCAAAGTAGGAAAAAGAGATATGCCTATAACTGAAGGAAGGATTTAGAATTTCAAGTTGGAGATCATGTTTTCTTGGAGGTATCTTCATGGAAGGGTGTTATACGATTCAATAAGAAGGGTCAATTGAGTCCCAGGTACATAATACCTTTTGAAATTATAGAACAAATTGGAGTTGAAGCTTACTATTTGGAAATACCACCAAGTCTCTCCAAAGTTCATGATGTGTTCGATATATCACTTTTGAGAAAATACATGCCCGACCCAACGCATGTACTCACCAATGAAGAACTAGAAATAGAACCTAATCTATCTTATTGTGAAGAGTCTATAAATATTTTTCATACCAGAGAACAATTGTTGATAAACCAAACGACTCGTCCGGTAAAAGTTCTTTGGAGAAACCATAAGATGGAAGAGGCAATGTGGGAACCCGAGGAACATATGATGAAGAACCACCTGAATCTTCTGATGTAGTAATATTCTAGAAATTTTGAGGATGAAACTATTTTAAGGAGGGAATAATGTAACACCCCAAGATTCCATAGTATGCTTTTATTTTAATAATACAATAGATTGTGTTGTATGCAACTTCGAGTTTTAGAACACAATGCCCAATCAAACTAGTCATTTTAAAAGCAGTTATTAATAGTAATACACAATTTTTAAAATTTTTAAAATTTTATTTTTCAAAATGGACTTCATTTTTTTATTTAGAATATCAAAATTAGCATGGGGTGAATTTTTGGTATTTTTCTAATAACATTCAATTTTTGATGAATAGTGAAAAACACTGTGTTATTGTTTAAAAAATACATTTATTGAAATAATTATTATTCTTATTTAAATTTATTTTAAAGTAAAAATAGATACATAATTATTATATTAGTCCAATTTAATTCATTGGAGTCATTTTATAATAAGATTAGATATATAAAATTTTATTGAATTTTTTAACGTCTTTTACCCACCTTCTTGGCACATTTGAAAATTTTCATAAAACGTAATTTTACCACTTCTGTGAACTGAATTTAAAAAATATAATAGACATGGTGTACATCAGTTAGTAAAATTTGGTTCAATAAGATGAAAATATTTTTTGGTGAATGATATCTTTTGAATTTTATTTACAACGGTTAAAAATAAATAGGGTAATTAAAGGTAAAAATGATATTATAACTACCCTAAAACATGTCCGAATTATATTGGATAAGTAATTTTCGACAAAAATAAACCTTAGGAATAAAATATGATCCTTTTTTATCCACTTGGATTAGATTAGGAAATTTATTATTATTATATTTAAAGAAGAGTTAAAAGTGTAAAATTCACAGTTTAATAACTAAACCATTTTTCATATAGGGTTATGAATTAGTAAAATTTGACTATAAATATTCATTATAAATATAAAAATATTTTGTACATCATGGTGTTTTGTTTATAATTATTAAACATTAAATAATTAAATTTATTTATGATACAATGATGATGCTGTAATTGCCATATTAATGAAAGATTAAAATAATTGATATTATAAATATTAAAATAAATGTAAATTGAGACTTTTGATGCATTCCATGAATTTTCTAGGTTAATATGAAATTTCAGGGTTGATTAATTTTTTTTCGAAGCGGTAAATGTTTTATGACTTTCACAAAAACCAAATACTAAATAGTGTCAAAATTGACATAAATGAGTTTTTAAAACAAATACTATTTTATTAAATTATATAATATTTCAAAAAATATAAGCTTCAGAAAAAGGACTTATATAAGGTTATATATATCAATAATTAACCACTTGGGGTTCTCTTGGATATTTATAGTATGTTTATTAACCTTTTATTATAATAATACAAGAAGACATGGTAAAAGTTAAACTATTTAACTGAGAGTTAAATCTAATAGATAATGTTAATATGGTGATCTAAACTTGTATGAAACCTATTATTTCAGAGTTTTTAGTCCCAGAACCACCTTATCCTTCAAATAAATCCTTTTTGAGCCATTGTAAAACGAAAATGATTTTATAATAAAATAATATTTCAACCTTTTTCTAAAGTGACCCTCACCTCTCTTATAAAAGGGTACTGCCTATTATCTTAATTTCACACCTAAAAAGATATTTGCCTCTACCAAAACCAAATCAAATATCCTCCCAAATACCCTCAATTCAATTTAGAGGCCTTACTTTGATCATAAATCCAACTTAAGGAGCCCTTTTGATCAAATCAAAAGGAATGACCCGAAGAAGATATAATAATTTCATCACCTCTTTCAAAGTTCTTTTCTTCTTCCACTTCCTCTTTATTTGTTATTTCCATACCAAAATAATAACCCCATTACCTTATAAATACTGTGATGTTATTATAAATATAGAACAAAAATATTCATTATTCTATCTATCCTATGAATGACAATGTCACCATACGTGCGTACGTACGGCTTACCGTCTCCAGGTCGTGGTATTATTTGTTATTCAACACTTCATTATTTGGATGGGTATAATAATGAGTTTAATTGATGTAAATAATAAATTTACCATTTTAATTATTATATATATATATATTATATAACATCTAATTACATACTATTTCACCATCAAAAGAATGATATTTTTGCTTGTATGTACGTACGGATTACCGTCTCCATGAACGTGATGAGATTCATTCCCCATCGTATCCATTCAAGAATAATTATTATTTTATGATTAAATATAAATTTTAAAGAGATTAATATCATTATGGATATAAATCAAATACATTCTATCCATAAAAAACATTATTTAAATAAAAAAACATTTAAAGGAAAATGAATCATTTAACACCCGAAAAAATGATACTACTGAAATATTATTAAAAATGAAATATTAGAAGATCATATATGATATCATATTTATGTATGTGGTTATTTTATAATTTAATAAAAATTATTTAACAATTATACAGGAGGTTGTCGTACCCTCTACTAAGGAAAAGTACAAGGTAAGGGTTAATTCCTCAATCTCATTATTATCTGAGCTTTTTAATATCTATGTTTTTATTGGGACATATTTATTATCCATGTCCATGTTTTATAATAGAGTTTTCAAAATTATTATTTTTAAGGGACTCATCAACTAAAAAATAATTTTAAATGGTTTAAATATTTATTCTTCTAAATCATTATCATTAAAGTCCATGTTTTCAAAATGGTTTTAAGTATTTATTTATTTGGACATGAAAGTTTTAAATTTTTAATTACTTTCAAAAGTTTCAATGTTTTATGGGAAACTTTGATTCAAAAATGTCTTTTAAATGTATTCCTTTCTAAATTATGTGACTTTTAAATGATTTCATGAAAAAAAGGATATTTTTATCAAAGATTTTTAATGGTCATTTTCAACTATATCAACATCCTTTATAGGATATTATTCATGATTAAAGTTTATTTATTATAATATAATGTTCTATATAGTATTGAAGGAATTATGATATGTTTGACTATGGGTGTGCTATTTTTATTCCATTCATTTTTTACAGTTGAATTATTGACATTTCGTATGCTGGTTTTAATACAAATGTTTATGTTATGTATCACCCTTTTCATATGAGGAATGCATTGGACTTAGAAAGTGACGGGTGGGGCCCACTATAACCCCTCGATGCATCGATAGGTCTCATGAGATAAACTAGTGTCTTGGCACAAAGCCTTGAAAAAATATTATTTTTAGTCTTGGAACGAGGCCTTGACTATGTGGTTATGATGTTAGGCATTATGCATTCCATCATTATTAAATTAGTTATTGATATTACATGTGATTATTCGACTAGTAGAATATCCATGTAAATAAGTAAATGGAATTATTTGATTTATCATTGCCATATTATGATGATGTTTAATTTTCAAAGGCTAGTGTTTTTTTCATATACATTTCCTTAAATGTTTGTAATTATTTATGAAATTTTATGCTATATTTTTATCCTTACTGAGCATCTTTACTCACCCCTTTATTATGTTTTATTTTTCCCAGGATGTGAAGAAGTATATTATGACTGACCTATAGGGATAGTCTATGGGATATGAGTGTGTTCTATGGAGAAAAAATGTTTTTTTAATTCATAATGTATTGTAAAACATGTGTATGTATCTTGTAATTCTAGGGCTACTAAACTGATCAGTCTTTCGGGACATGATTCCTTGTATCAGACCAATGTTATGTAATAATGCAGTGACTCTAGATAACTGGGGTCGAGGCATTACAATATAACTCAAATATTCAAATATATACAAAAAACTAATTAATAATACTTCATATTTTCTAAAAAAACTACCTAGTTCTTCCTCCTGAATTAGTTTTCTAGGAAACAAGAATTTACATTTCTACTTCTGCGCAAATAATGTGTCGACACTGAAAATAATATTCATATTTATCAGGTAATAAATTATACTTTATATTATTGAATTATTTTTATATTATATTTATATTATATTATCAAAAAATGAGTCTTTATAAAAATTTCATAAAAATTTATGGAAATTTATGTCTTGGTGATATAAAAAAGACACAATACTTCTTAAAAACTGTAGTTTTTTATTATTCATAAAAAAGATAACTTATATAGAAAAATATAAAAAATAACCCATAAGATAAATTTTGAATTTATGAATCCAAAAAAATAGTTCCTTTTAATCAAATTAATTTCCAAGAAGTGGAAGGAAAAAAATAAATGAGTTAAAGAGAATGAAAAATATTTTTTTACAAAAATGCGTTTTAAGCCCAAAAATGAACATAAAAGAAAATATTGTATAATGAAAATTTAAATGTAATTATTTAGAAAATATTAAAATTAAAAATAATTATATTAAATTATTATAAAATAAAATCATAATTATATTTTTCGGTGAAAATACATGATATTTTTACATTTATCTGTATTTTTCTCTATTCCCAAAAAAATAAATATTTTTAAAAAATCAAAACAATTCACCATAATCTGATTATTATATTTTAATTTAAATAATGATATTATTTTTATCAAATTATATTATAAAAAATTGAAAAATCTAATTATAATATTCTCAAATAAAATTAGATAAAAACAATTTCTAATTTTTTTGAAGAATAAAATGATGATACTAAAAATTAATTTCTTCTTTAATAAGAATTAATAAATACATTTTTATAGATTATAAAATTTATTTATATTTTAAAATTATATAATTTTATTTTTACCCACAATTTTGTAGGTATGTTCTAAATTAATAAAATAATAATATTTCATGGTTCGTTTAAGCTTGTTGTTGTGTGTTGTATATTCTATTAAAAATAGTGTTATTTTAAATTCATAGGGTGTTACATTGTCCACCATTTTATAAATATAATCATTAAAATTTTAACTTGTTCTTGTTAATCAAGGGTATGACATTTTAACATTCCTTTGTTGGAAATCCACATCATAAAAATGTTTAATAAAAGATGCTCTTGAAATGAGGGAAAGGGAAATATGAATCTCATAAAGAATAATGCATAACTTGTTTTCCATATAGGATAACGTTACTAGTAAGTGAAAAATATACATGGAGGAAAAAAAATAATATCTAAATAATCATGGTGATTGGTAGGTAACATCGATCATAAAATATTGAATGATCTTGGGAATTTTAATGACCACAAAACCATGAACAAATGATTTGTAAAAAAGGCCATCGATTCATAGAAAATGAATATAATATGATAATATTTTCATTTCAAGATACTTTTCATAGAGGTGAGTAATTCGACTGTTATCTGGACTAAGAAAATAAGGAAATATACTATTGGAAAAGTACAATTTCATCCTTTAATAAATTTCCACCACACTCTCACCTATTTCTCCAAACAAAGTGTATTCAGGATGAATTTTTTTCATCTATGAAGCACTAACATAAACATAATAGGTCATATACTACAAAAAAATGATGAAAATATATTACAACTATTATTATACCTTAATTAAAAGAAAAATTGTTAGCATAAGGTAAGATGATATACAAAATTTATAAACCTTTATACGAAGAAATAATACATTTTACTTTGAAATTTACACAATAACACCAATTTTTTAACTTAAATAATTCCTTAAATAAGTAACTATACACCCCAAATCACCTCAATAAACTCTAAATTAAATAATATATTAACCTAAAATGTGTTTTCATAACTTTTAAATTACATTCTCAAAAATTTAATTTAATTCTTCAAAAATTTTCTTTCATTTTAAATAAAATTTTAAACCTATGAATAGCATGTACCTCAACCCAATGAAACATATCCTAAGATATCATTAATAAACTTGAAAAATCACTATAAAATATTATGATGTAGTTAAATTTACAAAAATTTCATGAATCAAATTTAGATACTGACCTAAAAGGCAATCCTTAGCTTGACTACAAATATTTATGAAAATATCACCTTATTAATGAATCACTTTTCAACCAACATGATTATCTGCGTCTCACTATCCAAGTGATAATACATAACTTAAAATAAAATTATATATTATCACAAAGTTATATTTAATCCTGATTTGAGTATTCTTCTTAAAACCTTGTAAAATTTTCATGTCACCTGATAATCACATCATGTAAAAACATAATAAAAATTTAAATGATTACAAACGTTCCAATATATTACATAAATTATTCAATCATAAAATCACCAATCAATTCCAAGGTTATCAATATTATCCAATTTACTTTATTATATCTTTATCCCAACTAGAAATTATTATATCAACATCAAGAATGTATTAAAGGTTATCTATCTCTCAATCATGTGTCTCCCAAAATAACCACTTATCACTAAATATGTTTTCAAATACTTAAGTATAACCTATTGTGGAATAATCTTGATACGTTTCATGATTATTATAAGCAACATATCATTGATATTACAGTTATAAAACATAATTATCATGTACAAATACATAAAAACTTCAATCCTTTTAGTTTAATTATTGAAACATCATTGGTATTTCCTTGTTGTATGAGTTAACCCATGGATTTAAAAATTGTATTGGATAATTCCTATATTCTCCAAAAATAATATGTTGAAATATAAATGGTACCTAAGGATTAATTTCATATCCCTCCATCAAAATATTCATTTTTTCTCAATAATTACTTACTATATGACCTTATTTTATACCCATAAAAGATTTTTTCATTACTATGAGACATTTTATTGATTGGTTATTCTCACATACTTAACACACAGAAAGATGAATATTATATCCTTCATGGTCTTCATGAATATCAATATTTATCTTATTAGGTATGTTTGGAAACTCACCCGTGTTGAGGTTATTAATTATATAACAAGATATCTAATCATAAATAATCATATGGTTTACCCTTTAGTCTCCTATTTCATTTGGTTTCTCATTAGGATAATCATTATATTGTCCATAATTTCTATTCTAACATGGATCCACTTGGTTCCAGACATTGACTAATACCAAAATTCATAGCATGATAAATAGTTCTGATAGTGAAAAATCATGTAATCCGGAAAATCACTCATAGGATATCTAAATCATGACACCTTATTTTCATTTTAGGGATCCTTAGGTTTAACCTAGGACATACTTGGTTATAATATATCTAAATCCTTCATAAATTTTCTATAATGAAAATGTGATTTAACCCAAACATATCACACTAAAGTGTAAAGCCAGATGTGCAATAAGGTCACACTCCCCATGCACAAAAATGATGGTCGAGATATACTTGACCAAATATTTTTGTAGTTATTACAAATGGATTCATATATTACAAAACCAAATCATCTTATATTATCCTTACATGGATGTATTTCTATGAAAAAAATAATTTATACCTTACTATAATATTGGGTTGTTATCCTATACATAGACCTATCCCTAGGGTTTACACTAAATTTCTTCATTTAAAATATCTAAATATTTTGTAAACCCTACTCTAATACTAGCTATAGAAACCCATAATTTTCTTAAATAAATATCACACCATTTTAGTTGAATATTTAATACATAACATTACGATCCACACCAGAATCATTCTAGTTTAGTGTATTTGGAGAATAGATATGAAATATTATTATTTAATGAAATATATTCAAAATTTCCAACAAATATCATCTCACATATTACTCTTCTTATACATCCCCTACAAAAAACCATTCTTTATAACACAGGGAAAGTAGACATAGGGAAATGTGAGATCAGATATGTAGTAAAGTTAAAAAAGGGTAATATCAATGAACACTTAAATATAACATGAGCATAAGGGTATGATAATAGGAGATTAACATTTAAAATAAATATTCATATATCATAATATTGAATCATGGAATAATTATTGGTAGTTCATAAGACAACACACATAAATAAATCAATGAACATGATCCCCGAGAGTATAACACATAACATTATAGAATAATCATATTCATATAAATTCATTTAATTAGTCAAGGATAACTTCCAATTCTATCACTCTGTATTGGTTTCACTCCTAATTATAACATATATGTATCCAAGGATCACTCTTAAGACTATCATAGTGTCTAGAGTCTCGTACTGATCTAGGTTTACTCTTCATTTCTAGACCTTATTATCTCATGAGATATACATATTTACCCAATGCATTGAAGGGATATATTACTCATAGGCCACATATAACATAATAATTATATATTCATATAAATTCCAAAAGATCATAATACATTCCTTATATATCATAACCAATCGAACAGAAACTGTATTAATAAAATTTTAAACATATCATCATATCATAAATTGTGGAAAATAAATAGGTTTCCTAAAAATATAATCATCATAATCATATAACATCCATTTAAAGAATAAAATTTTATCATTTAATTATGTCATTAGTAAATCAAAAGTAACATTAAAAGAAACCATCTTACAAGAAAATTAATATAGAATATTACATGGAATATTTATTTAGGAAAGTACCATTTTCATTTTGAAATCACTTCTTTAATATCTAGATTTTTTTAAAATATTTTGGTAAATAGTTTATTTGGTACAAAACATGGGTAATTTTAAATGAATGTTCCAAGAATTATGTGGTCACATTGGTGGGAAATTCTGTTCATGCCGTATGGGTTAAAATAAATATTTCATTCAGATTTTAAGTAAAAAAAGTCAAAAGTACCTCATTATTGAAAATTATAAGAATATTTATTTTAAAATAATATATAAAAAATCAAAAATTGGTGAAAATTAATTTAAACAATCATTGGATAATATTTAAACAAAATATTGGAAATTTTTTTAAAAAAATTGACATGGATAAAAATGGATTTTCTTTTGAAGAGAGAAATAAATTCAGTTTTTAATAAAAATATTATTTTGGTCTATAAAGTACTTATAGAGAGAAAAACTAAAGAAAAATATTAAATATCAAATATTAAAAATATGATATGAAAATTTATGGGATTTTGAAAAGGAAAATAATGAAATTTCATTATCAGAAACATAATTGTAAACCATCCCAGTAAACAATGAGATTGTGAAATAAAACTCTTACCTCAAGTATTATTACTTCATAGATGATATAACTTCATCGATAATAAATATATATTTATTATAAATGTATTAGATAGTTAAAATATTATATATATCTTACCCTACATGATTATCTTATCACTCATTTATCAACAATTTGTTATTAAAATCATTGTTTTGGCTGATAACTGGTTTATTTTTCATGCATGTTCCAGTTTGGTAGTCCTAATCATTAAAATTTGATAACGGTTCCATAATATCCTTAATTATATTAATTTAATGATTATAATAAATAACAATTACATATATTCTATTACAACTATTCATATAAACTAGGGATTAAAATTGAATTGCATCACTTTGTGGAGACAATAATCTGTATGTACATAAGAGTGATGTTTCCACTATTTGATGGACAGAATGAACAAAGGGAAATAATATTTTACCATTAAAAAATAATAAAAATATCATAAATAACTTATATACTTATTAAACCTACCATTATAACAATTCGGGTAAAGTGGTGATGAAAAAAATTGTCCTGCCACATGGAGACGGTACGTCGTACATCCGCACAAATGATGTTGTTTGATTTACATAGGATTGAGAAATAAGGATAATGGTTGTTAAATAATCATAATAAAAATTTATTATATTTAATATACTTAAATTATTGTTTTATAATAGATAAAATGGATATATATGTGGTATAAAAAGTAATAAAATTGATAAATGATGTTCTAGAGTTATACCTCTTTATTGAGAAACCTCTTTTGTCTTACACCTTAAGCCTTGAAATGTTGGTATTTTAGAAAGGAAATATGATATTAGACGTGGTAAAAAATGATATAATAATATTATGGTTGTAATTATCCATGATAAAATTCTCAAACATTATGAATAATAAAGGAGAGGATGTTCCCTTTTATAATTGAGGGTAAAGGCACTCTTAGAATTACTTGAATTTTTAAATTAATATAAATTAATTTTCATTGAAAAATGATGAAAAACTGATATAATTAGAGTATAATATGATTATGATTCTAAATAATCCCATAAAATAAGATTTTAACAAGTATTAGTTATTTTATTACCCTTATATCTTAGTTTTACGTCGATAACTCTTTTGACAATTACCATGATATCAATGTTTTTTACTCTTTAAGGGTATAAAAAGTTACCATAAAAGGAAAATTGACCCATAAATGTACCTTGATTGATCATTAAAATCACACATTTTTAACTTGGATGAAAATCTAAATTTTTATAATTTTTATATAATTTAATAAAATATTATTTATTATAAGAAATCTTTAATGTCTTTTTAGAAATACAGAAAATATTATAATATAATATGCGTCTAACTCAAGTAAAATGCTTAAAAATGTTATGGATTCAAATATAAGGATTTTATGGTATTAATATAATTACAAAATCAAGTATTAACCATTTTTAGAAATAAATTATCTCTTGAAAGATTTTGTAATCTTTAAATTACTTAATAAAATATATTTGACATAAAAAACTGTTAATGTTATTTTAAGAACTATTATTACAATTTTAATTTGAGAGAAATATTATAGCGATGTAGTTTCAATATAAACCTTAAAAAATATATAATATTTCATATTTATCTTAAAATTCATGGTACACTCCGACTCTCCCCAAAAATATAAATTTTATAGTTTTTGAAATCATTTACTTGATTTTTTCTGCTTGCACAACCTCTCCGCTGACATTGTATAACATTTAAGGTAATTATTTCATCATTAAAAATAAAAAATAAATATTAATCATGAAATTAAATAAATAACGTTCAAAATAAACTTTTATATTAATTTAATATGTATGTTTACTCACATCTATGTCTAGAAAATTTATATAATATGTAAGTTTACTTTTCTTGTCTTGTGGAAGCATTACACAAGCATTTGGACATGTCCCATGTAAAATAAATCCAAAATTAATATATATACATATAAATAATCAATAATAACTAATATTTAATAAAAATGTAAACCAAAGACTTTCTTCTTCAAAAATATTTTTTAGGACACAAAATTTTACTTTATCACTGCTGCGTATGCACTGCGTCGACACTAAAAATGATTTCAATATTTATTATGAAATAACATATAATTTATATGCATTGAATTAATTTTGTATGATATTTTTAATATATTATAAAAATATAATCATTACATAAATTTTTATATCATATATATGTCTTTGAAATATCATAAAAGATATCATCTTTGATAAAACCTATATTTTTTAGCGTTTCACTCAATATTTAATTTCATCAAAAAAATATAAAAAATCTATAATAGGATTATTTTTACTTCATCAATCCATAAATAAAGTCTATTTCATTAAATAAAATTCCAATAAGTTTAAAAATTCAATATAAATGTGTAAAATGGAAATGAAAATAGTTTTTTGGAAAAATGAATTCTTAACCGTAAAAATGAAATTATAAAAAAATAAGGCATAATGATTATTCAAATGTAATTAATTAAATAACATTAAAATATATAAGTGTTATGTTAATTTATTATGTGGTTCAAATAATAATTTTTTTTTTCAATGAAAATAAATGACAATTTTACAAAATTCTATATTTTACTATTCACTGAAAATAAATATTTTCGTGAAAATCCCAAAAAAAATCACCCAAAGTTAATTTTGATATTCTGATATCAATAATTATTTTTATATTATGTTTTTTTGAAAAAGTTCTATAACTTAATTATAATATTTACTCCAAAAACATTTTTGATGAAAATTCATTTTGAATAATAAATTGACTTTCCTAATAATTGAGTGCTTATTTCTTAGGAATTTATCAAAAAAATTTCATTGATTATGTCAATTATATGTATTTAAAAAATTTATACTACTATTAAAACTCCCCAATTCAATGGATATGTTATAACGGTCATGAAATAATAATATTTCATAGTTCTATTAAGCTCAGTGTTGCGTGTTGTATATACTATCGAATATATTGTTATTTTAGAATCTCAAGGTGATACAATAAACACTCTAGGGGAGTTGGTAATGACACATGAAATAACCAAATAAACATAACACTTATACCTAATCCTAAACACAATCTTAGTAATATCTTCCTCTCATACCCTCATCTGATGGTACACCAATCCTAGATCAATCCTTGAGAACCGTCGAAACCTCTAAAGTTTCATAGGGTCAAATAATAACTAAGAAAGGGGTGTTGAATTAGTTGATCAATTTTTATAATTTTTAAAATATTTAGAAACATAACCCATGAAACCTATTAAAGATTTATTTTTTCATCAAGTTTTAGTAAATAATTGTGCATGCAAAAGTAGGAATTAATGTAAAGTACAACATATTTACAGAGTTTAGCCTTAGTGTGAGAACCTATATACTTTCCATAGACACTTATATGGGTCAATAGAAATACACTTTTATGAATAATTGAATACAACTTGTCCCAAATATTCTTAAAAACCATCTATCTACCTATAAGAAATATTATACTGACCCTCGTTAGTTTAAACTATTTTAATATAAAACAATTGTGCCACAAAAATGAATAATGAATTTGTTGAAAAAGATCCATAATTTATCAGTTTGAATCCTCAGTCCAATTTGGATGGATCCAATTTTCTCAATCCAATGAGTCTGGATATGATTCTCAATAATATGTGTTTGGATCTAATTCTCTCATTATAACAAGTCTGGATGTGATTTTTTCAATATGATGATTCTGGATCTGATTCTCCCAATACGATGGAATCAATATGATGAACTCATTCCCAATCTGAAAAACTCAAACTCTACTCAAATGCTCTATATGATCTTCTTCAGTCCGATTGACTCAATTAGATTGAATGAATATAATATTATCAATATGATATTGTTTAACTAGGTAAAAAAACATCCAACTGTCTGATCTTCCTCATGAGATCTCTTTCCAGCAAAGACACTCACTTGATTTCTTCAAAGATCTTCCTTTTCTTATTTCATGAAAGTTATTAATGAATGAATGATCTGAGTAATTATTTATAGGTGACTCAAAAAGAAGAAGCGGGAACCTTGAAAATTTTTCCCGCTTCCTCAAATTTCAAAATCTCTAAAATTCTCTCGCATTTAAACTTCAACGTTGACTTCTAAAAACCTCCTTAAATTTCTTGGAGATTTATAAAAAATTGAATTTCAAGTTTTACCACTTCAACTATTCATAAATTTTTTGTAATTTTCTTTTTTAATCATCTTCGTAATTAGCTAATTAAGATTTTATTTCCTTCCCCTCTCATTACAATCTATTTCCTTCTCATCTCATTATGATTTTTGTTTCTTTCTCAAATCATTACGATTTCTCTCTCATCTTAAGTTCATTTTTATTTCCATTTCCTTATTCATCTCATCCTGATTTCTATTTCCTTCTTTAACTCATTACGATTCTAATTTCTTCTTTAGCATATTATTATGGCATTCCCAAGATGATGTAAATCCCATTATGATGAAATTCCAATTATGATAGAAATCTCATTACAGTGGAAATCCCATTATGATTTAATTCCCATTTTGAAACTCTAAAAATATTCAAACATCTCCACTATTTCATCAAAATATTTTACCATAAGATTTTTCATGATTTGTGAGAACTTTATGACCATCAAAGCATCGTCTGATTTCATTTATAAAGTATAATAACTTTTTAACTCTACACTTCTCAATATTATTTCAAAACTCCTCAGTAATAAAAACGACTTCTTCAATCAACAACTTCTTTCTTTATATGATTATGAAAATGAAAACTCCCCACAAACAATAATTTATGCCTCTCATTGTTTTGGGCATGATGATATGAATATGATGAAGATGGATCTGATACTCTGAGTCCAATGAATCATTATTACGATGGATATGGGTCTAATTCCAGAATAACAAAAACTTTATTTTACAAGGATGTTAGTTTTCAAGAAATAAAAAAAAATTATAATAAAGTAACAAAAAGTTTCTTCAATCTCACACTTTGGATTTGTTTACAACTTTTGTTAACAAATTTTCAAACTCTCAGAATTTTTTCACAACTCAGCTTAAGTAAACTAAAGTTTTTTTTTACTT
This sequence comes from Viscum album, assembly GCA_963277665.1. Taxonomy (NCBI): domain Eukaryota; kingdom Viridiplantae; phylum Streptophyta; class Magnoliopsida; order Santalales; family Viscaceae; genus Viscum; species Viscum album. The sequence goes on along the minus strand of OY728159.1, from coordinate 2,055,574,167 downwards.
TTATCAAAACATATCTTTTATCAAAATAAAGTTTCCTAAAAACACACTACTAGATAATGTAATGTTTTTGAAGGGATTCCATCCCTTAGTAGCAAGTGAATTTTATGGCCATGTAAAGATAAAATCCCTTCACTTTTATCTTTTCCTCTCCCACTTTTCTTTCTCTATCACTTTTCTTTTTCTCTCACTTTTTTTATATCTCTTTTTTTTATCTCAATTTTATTTTTATCTCCCCCATTTTATGAATACTTTAGCTTCATGTTTATAAAATAAAGATAAGTAAAAACTTCTTAAAAAGTACAAAGTTGTTACTTTATCTCCCTGTTTTTGAATATAATCCAAAGCGTGGTGGGGGTCCTTCTTTATGAGGTTTATTAAGTCATGGGTGGAGGTTGAACATAAATTTAAAACCTAAATTCCACAAACATTTCTTTTGTCATTTATTTTTTAAACATATTAGAAATATGATAATTTATTGAAATGTATTCCAACAAAGCATCTCCAATGGAAACTTTCTCTTTGATAAACTGAAACATTATATTGATGTGTTTTGATATTAAATGTTGGAAAATATTCTTATAAATATAAATTTCACTTCAATTATCATAAAGTATCTTCAACGGTTTAGATTCATTTACATTCAAATATTCCGGCAAAACTTTCATCCAGAACATTTTAGTACAAACCAGAGTAGATGAAACATATTCAATTCATCTGTGCTCAAAGTGACCAAACTTTTTTTCCTAATATGACAAATCACACAACATTCATCCAAGAAAAATGTTCCTCATGAGTTTAATTTTCTATCATTACAATCTCCATCCCAATCGACATTAGTATATCCATGAAACTTTATCTCACTATTTCTTTTATATGACAACTGATGTGAAATTTTTACATTGACATATCTCATAATCTTCTTTGCTACCAACAGATGTGTTTATTTAGGATTACTATGATACCATACACACAAACTCATATCATAAACAATATCAGGCCTTGAGTCTATAAGATAAATAATACATCCTATCAACTTCTGAAAGTCTTTATAATTCACACTAATTATGGATTCATCTTTACTCAAATTCATGCTCACTGAAATAGAAGTTAAAAATTATTTTGATTCTTCTATTCTAAAATTCTTTAACAATTCTATTCATAATTTTCTTGAGATAAGAAAATGTTTTTTTCCTTTTATTAGACTTTTAGTCCAAGGAAGAAAGTTAATTATCCTAACATATATATTTAAAAACTCTCCATCATTTCCTCATCAAATTTTAAAAACATATTCTATATTCCAAAAAAAATTATATCATCCATATAAACAATTACATTTAGAGTTCCAGAGTCAAAATATTTCACATACAAGTTTTTATCTACATTTACTTTAGAAACGTTCAACATTCTAAAAAAATTGTCAAGTTTAGAATACCATTATCATAGAGCTTGTTTCATACCATATAAATATATATTCAATTTACAAACTTTTTTTTCATCCTCATAATGTAGAAACCTTCAAGGTTTTTCTTTGTAAACTTCTTCCTCAATCTCACCATTTAATAAGTGTGAATTTACATTAATCTGATAAAATTTGTAATTCTTATGTGCAGGCACTAAAATAAAAATTTTAATAGTTTATAATCTTAAAAATAGGAAAAACTTTGTTCAAAATACACACCTTCCAGCTATTTATATCCTTTACAAACTATCCTTAATTTTTTAGTAACTTCTCCATGTTCATTTAACTTGTTTCTATAAACCCACTTGGATATGATAAAATTTTTATTTGATGGATGTGAAACAAGTTCTCATGTTTCATTCTTCTCAACATGATCCAAATACTCATTCATATTATCCATCTATTCATTGTGTTGAATAGATAATGAAACTAAGTTTGGTTCATGTTTTGAGATAAATGAAGTCTGATTATATAATCTCATCTTTCTTCTTGTCTTTATTGGATCCTTCTGATTCCCAATAATGTTTTCATATTCAACATGTTTCTTTAAGTGAGGAAATCTCAAAGTTTATTTCACAACTGAAACTTCCTCATCACACAACTCTTATGAATCTTGATAAGAATATTTTGAATTACTTTCACTAATATTGAAATTATATAGTTTATCCTCCTCAACATTATCAATAAATTTTGTTGAGAAACTTTATTTTCAATTACCTTCACATCATATAAGTCCTACAACTTTTGTAAACATTTGTTCCAATATTTTTAACTTCATCCATTTAATGAATAACCCATAAAAGTTCCATCCTTATCTTTCTCATCAAACTTTCCCAAATATTGATTTTTGATTTTACGAAAATATAGAATTTTAAAAACATTGAATTATTTCAATGAATATTTTTTGTTATACAACATTTTATAAGGAGTAATATTGGTTTCTGATCTCAATAAGCATACATTTTGAACATGTATAGAAGTACTAATAGCTTCTCTCCAATAGAATTCTTAATGTTAGTATTCTGTTAACATACTTCTTCCCATTTCCACCAAAATTATATTCATTATTTCTTCTACTCCATTTTGTTGTGGAGTATAGGGAGCACTATACTTATGTTTGATACCATGATTTCTTATCTAAGTTTCAAAATTATTTCTTTTGAATTTTGTATCATTTTTCATTCTCAACCTTTTTATAGAAACCCTCATTTATTTCTCAACATCATTTCTGATGAATTTGAATATTTTAATAGCCATTGACTTGTTCTTCATAAACATGATGTTTTTCATCCGAGTGAAATAAAAAATAAAAGGGATAAATTGTAAATATATTTTTGTTGATTGATATCTCATCATCCCATATAAATCATAATGAGTAAGCTCAAGTGGTCTGGTAGATTGAATAACATCCATTTTATAACTTTTGTTGGCCATCTTCCATTTTTGACAAGTTACACAAACATATTCTTATCTTATTTTCAAATATAGAATGTTTCGAACAACATCAACTTTTGAAAGTTTGTTCATACTTTTCTATCCAAGGTGACCAAGTCTTTGATGCCACAATTGTTTTATCTTCCTCACTCAAGTAGAAGTATTTATTGAATTCTCCTATTATAATGAGATTCTCACTAGTTCTTTCTCCTTTTTCAGTGACTCTTATGTCTTTCCCAATTTTGATAATACAAAAATATTTTCTAAAAAAAATTATTTTCCATAATCACAAAGTTTAATTACTCTATGTAAGTTATGTTTTATCCCTTTAACAAATAAAAATTCCTTAGAGTCAACCTTTTTTACTTCAATATTAGCAGTTCTAATTCCATTGATTTTTAAGGAACTATCATTACAAAAAGTAACTGATCTTCCATCACGACTTTCAACATGTTTCAAGATTTTTATATCACCTTTAATATGTGAATAACAACCGCTAGAAAATATCCATGGTTTCTTTCCTTTTACTTTCATTCAAAGTTGTCTCAACAATAAAATCTCTTTACTCAACTTTATTCTTTTCAACTTTCTTTTCTTTTATATCATAAAATAATTGTTCTAGAAGTAGTTTCAAAAATATTTTAGCATGATGACCAGCTTGATCACATATTCAAAAAATTATTCTATACGTTCAAATTTATTTCTTGTTGGCATGTTTCTAACATCTTGAGAATTCACTTTTTTAAATTTATGTATGTTAGGAAATTTGAAAATTTTACTTTCAATATTTCTTACACTTTTTTCTAACCTTATTTCATGTAAGGATATGTTGTGCCAAAATTTATAACACATGTACCCATAGATTTTACAACACCAAAATAACCATAAAATCTTGATTTTATATTGAAATAAGATCTATCTCTGTTGAAACTTTGTTGAGGTTGGTAATTTCTTTGAGCTTTGACATAGTCATGATGTGCATAATATTTTATTTTGAGTGAGTTATATACTTCTGTAGATTTTATAGGTTTCTCACATCCTTTCTCCGCCCAATCATTCCAAATACTTTTTTTGAAACCTGAAATGTTAAAATAATCAGATGAAACATTATTTTTTTAAAGATAATATCTCACCTGATTCTTGTATTGAGCCTTCTCAGTATCTTTAGAAGTATCAGCTTTTACATCCAATGTTTTGTTGAATTTTTTATTCATATTCCTCAGGTTACTTTTAGACTAAAGAAGTTTTTATTTAAACTTGTTAACCTCTTATTCCATAGATTCCAGTTTCTTACTAAGATCTTCAGTCATCATTTCCTGTTCAAAAATTCTATGTGTATAACTAAAAATATCCTAAATGTATTCATCATCATACTTGATGACTTCTTTTCTTCCATCGGCAAATTCTTCCCAATATTTATTCATTACTCTAATTTATTTCTTGAGAAGTTTTTTTGATCAAGACTTGAAACTAGTTCTGATTTGAGCTGATAATATCTATAAGAATTTTCACCACCTTCTTCACTATCTAAGGAGTGTTTTGTTTTCTCAACTTTTACAATGAGGGTTCTATTTTTTTTTGAACTTTCATCTTCATAAGAATTGTTTTCAGTTGAGTTTGATTTATCTTTCTTACTTAACATAGTTATTTTATTTCTAATAAACTTCTTCTTGTATCTGTCAGAAGACTTTCCTTCATTATAATTTATGTTCCACTTCTTCCATCAAGGTTTTTCATTGGAATCATCTTGATATTCTCCAAATTATCTATTAGGGAAATTCATAAAGAAGTATCTGATTCCACCACACTCAAAACATTTGATATGATGTTTACCTCTATACTTTCCTCTTCCTCTTCACTAGATCTTGTCTATAAGAGACATGATTTTTTTCATTCAACTCATCATGATCTTTACCTTCAGAATCATAAGTATCAGCTTCTTAAACATCATGTATTTTTATCTTTCTCATAGATTTAAAAGATATTTCATATTTCATCTAATTTTTAATCATTGTAGATTTTTGGATTTCATAATAAATATTAAAGTTATGAAATTCATCAAGAGATAAATCATCCTTATCTTCTAAAGAAGAAATTTTAGAATCTTACCTATTAAGAAAGTTTCTTATAAGTTTCTTCACAATTATAGAATATTATAGGAAATATTTGAATCCTATGATGTTGCAAAAAAATTTATTTAATCTAGTGAAGTATTCATCAATTTTTTATTCATCTCTCATTATGATGTCTTCATACTTATTGTACCATATTTGTAGATTTTTTTCCTTAACTTTTTTATCCCCTTTGAAAACACATTCCAGCTTGTCCCACAAACTTTTTAATGTTTTGAGACACATCACCTTATGATAAATACATTATGATAAAGACATGGGAATAGAATTTATATTTTTTCCATCAACTTTCATATTTATCTTATCTTTAAAGGTCATTGGAACATCTTTCTCAATTAGTGTAAACCCAATAGTAGAAGCATCAGAAACTTCCATGCCAAGAGATAAGAGATATGGAATCATACTATTTTTCTATTTAGAAAAATATTTACCATAAAATGTAGTAATTACTATACTATTTATAGAATTGATATTATCCATGATAAGGACCCAATAACAGAACCTTCCTTATGATACAAATTTAATTTCCAAATGATCTAATAATAACTAAGAAGTGAGGTTAACCAGTTGTTCACTTTTTACAAGTTTATAAACTTTTAAAAACTTAACCACTTTAACCTGATAATATTTATTTCCTTATCAACTTTTAGTGAATACTCAAGCATGAAAAAAATAGGAAATCAACTAAAGAACACAATACTAACAAGGTTCTTCCTCAGTGTTGGAACCTACATCCTTTCCATAACCACTATCACAGGTCTATGGAAATCCACTATTATGAAGAAGTGAATAAACTTGTGAAAACTCACATTAAAAACATTTTATATTTTTATAGGAAAGTTTATGCTAACTCCCATCAGTTTACAATGTTTTTTATAAAAAAATTGATCCAAATAAAATAATAAATACTTTTTTCAAATATCTCTACAATTGTTGAGTCAGAATCTACAGTACTATTTAGTTGGATCCAATTTTCTAAATCTGATTTGTCTGGATCTGATTCTCAATACGATGAGTTTGTATTAGATTCTCTCAATATGCTGTGTCTGGATCTGATTTTCCCAATATGACAAGTTTGTATCCGAATCTCTTAATACGATTGACTTAATATGATGAACCCATTCTCAATCTTCAAAACTCAAAATCTTCTCAATTGCTCAATACAGACTTCTTCAGTCTTATTGACTCAATATGATTGATTGAATATGATCTTCTCAATATGATATTGCTCAATCAAATAAACAAACATTCAACTATCTCATCTTCCTCACAATATCTCTAGACGACAATGACACTCACTTGATTTCTTCAATGCTTCCCCTTTTCTTCTTGCATGAAATTTATAAATGAATGAATGATCTGAGCAATTATTTATAGGCAACTTAGAAAACAAAGGCGAGAACCTTGGAAACTTTCCTCGTTTCCTAAAACTTAAAAATCTAAAAAAATGCCTCACATTTAAACTTCGACTTTGAATTATTCAAACCTTCATAAATTTCTCCAAGATTTATGCAAATTTGAATTTTAATTTTGACCACTTTAACTCTTTGTAAAACTTTTAGAATTTTATTTTTGAGTCTTATTCATAATCAAGTTATTAAAATTCTATTTCCTTCTCATATCATTACAATTTGTTACCTTCTTATCTCAGAATGATATCTGTTTCTTTCTCATCTCATAATGATTTATGTTTCCTCTTCAGCTCATTACAATTTCTGTTTCCTTCTTCAGATCATTAAGATTTATATTTCATTATTCAATTCATTACAGATCCTATTTCCCCTTCAACTCATTATGATGGAATTCCAATTACAGTGGAAATACCATTATGATGAAATTTCCATTATGATGGAAATATCATTATGATGGAAATCCCATTATTATGGAATTTCCATTTTCCAACTCTAAAAATATTCAAACTTCTCCGCCACTTATTCAAAAGATTTTATCATGAGAGCTTTCACGATTGGTGATAAATTTATGAATAGTAAATCATCATCTGATTTTGTTTAGAAAGTATGAAAACTTTCTAAATCCTCACTTCACAATATTCTTTATAATTATTCAACAACAAAAATGACTTATTCAGTCAAAAACTTCTTTCTTTCTATAGTTACGAAAAAGGAAAGCTTCTAGTAAACAATAATTTATACCTTTGATTCTTTTGGATCTCATGATCTGAATATAATATATATGGATCTGATACTCTAAGTATGATGAATCTTCATTATGATGGATATGGGTCTGATTTTTGAATAACCAAAACATTCTTTTACAAAGAGGCTATTTCTCAAAAAATACAAAACTTTGTTAAAATTAATCAAAGCAAAGGTTCTTCAACCTCTTTAACTAATCCAAATGGCCATTGATCCTAGTAAAGGGATATTTTTTCTTAACTTACACCTGCCTTAGTTTCTAGTAATATACACAAAGATATAGACTCCCATCATCCTTCTTTTCAAAGAGAAATAGTGATTCCCATGGTAAAATAGAAGGATGAACAAATACTTTAGCCTTGATATAATCAAGTAAACATTTAATTTTTCCAATTCAACAGGTTCTATATGTTACGAAGGTAATATGATGGGCCTAGTATTTGAAGTCATGTCTATTGTGAACTTATTTTTCCTATGAGGTGGAAACCTAAATAAAACATTCGTAAAAATGTTGAGATACTCAATCACCATTATTGTAAGTGGACCACTAAGCTTTGGACCAACCACATCAAGAAAAATTTACAGAAAATAGAATTAGATCATATTAACATTAGTAGAAAATGGATCCAGCATACTAGATTAAGGATCCCACTCACCTTGAATGATATGACTAATCGAAATAAAGTAACAGTACCCAATAATGTTAGAAATTGATATGAGATTTATATAAAAACATCCAATCCATGCCAATGATAATACCCGTGATGTCAAGATTAATAACTAAAAAGTACCATATGGTATGGAGGTCAAAAATCATAACTTGGGACATATGAAACTCTTATCTAACTTTATTCCCAAAGAGGTAGAATTAGTTATCCTAAAAGGAATAAAATTTGATTATAATCCTAAAACATTGACAATATTGGATGATATAAACGAATGAGTTGTAACAGAATCAAAAATTGGCATACCCATATAAGAATCAATAAAAATTGTACCTGTCATGGTAGTTGATCCTTTTGATAGCTCATTTGGTTAATACTCCACCACATTTATAATTACAACACCATCCTACCATTTTCTCACCACCTAAGCATCACCCTTGGAATGAGGTTAAGATCCCAACCGTTTTTTTGTCACATATAAATCTAGATCCTTTCGCAATGGTTGATCAAACTCTACTAACCTTAGATACTATCTCATATAAATGTTAATGATGACTAGATTTTTCGTATGTGTGATATACCCTAGGTGCTTCCTTAGAATCAGGTTTAAGGTGTCCTTTTCTCCCACACTAGTAATAGATGACATTACCCTATCCTAAAATCTATTTCACACTCATCGTGGTGCCTCAAAATGAGTCACCCACTTCCTCTTGTAGGTAAAAACAAACTATTGCTAAATCGTGCTTCCAATTATGCTTCAAAGAGTCCTGTCTTCCCATCTATATCCATCTCAGCCATAACTACATTACCCAAAAACTCTATAATGGTAGGTAGGTACATAATAATAAACAAATACTAAATATCATTCCATAACCCATCTAAAACCTATACACAATGATATAGTTATTCGAAACAATATTTGGATATAGGTGCACCAACTTGAAAAACTGAGTATCAAACTCCATGAAAAACTGGTATATCTACTCCAAAGAAAAAAACTACCATTCGTTCACTGCTCTCTGCATCTCTATGGAGAACAATTGATTGAAGGATTTCTTTATAGTGTTGCAGGTGAGATATTCAAGAAACTTGTATTTCAAAATAGATTCCCACCACTTGCATCCCAAAAATTCATGAATATAAGTGGTGAAAATGGCCATTGTAACACCCCAAGGTTTTATAAAAATAAATTGAAATGCTTGATTTTTTTAAAATTAGATATTTATATGTAGCCATTAAACATAATTTTACTGCTTCTATGTTTTGAATTTCGAAAAATGGTCATAAAAAATTGTGTTCAGTATGTTATTTTAAGTCTGACAGAACCAAATTGTTTCTTTTTGTGAATAGTAACATACCCTTATGAAAAGTAATATGAATAGTAATATGACCCTAATGAATAGTAAAATTTATTATTATTTTATTTTCTTAAGGCTTTAATATAATGACATCTTGATTAATTTTTCAAAGTGATATTAAAGTAGTTATAGTTTTAAAGTTGTTAATTTTTTATTTAGAAATGAGTATTTAAAAATTAAATTAATTATATTTATAAAAATGATTTTCAAAAATGGACTTCATTTTTTAATTCTACACGTCTAAAAAGGGTGAACTTTTAGTATTTTTCTAAAATTCTTGAATTTTCGATGAATAGTGAAATACGGGAAAATACTATATATTCAAATTATGAGTAAAATATACTATTTATGACATCATAAGTGCTGTAAGGCCACTTGGTTCGAACTCACATGCCATTTTTACTTTTTGAGGTCACATGAACTAAGACTATTCATAATCTTGGGAAAAAAAAATCTAATAATGATTAAAATAATGAAAAACCCCCTCTCCTCCACTATAAATACTACCCTCACTCTCCTCTTCTTCCCACACCTCTCAAGCCATGATCCATAAATATGTTCACCAAAATACTACTCCCAAGGCTCTCCCCCACGTCCTAGAGCTGTTGGTCTCACAAAAAGACCAAAACCAAAGCCCTTAAGAAGGATCTCAAGGAGAAGAGATCAAGAGGTAAATATCTTCTTTTATTTTCTTTCTTTTCTTTCATTTTATGTTATTATCTTCCATTCCCTTTGGCTTATGTTGGGATATTTCATTAAATATCCCCCTTAATTTCCATATTATGTATGAATTATGAGATATCCCCTTTCTCTCATCAAAACTTTTTTTATGAAATTTTAAGAGATGTCGTTAGGCTGCCGAATTTTCGTGAGAAATTTATCAAGTTTTCTTTTATTTCAAGATTCCTTTATTTTATTCTTATTTACTCACCTCCTCTTAAACAAGAGGCATGAAATCTCCAAATTATTTTATATTCTTTATGATCTCAGGTTCAGGGAAAATTCATCACCATTCTTCTTCTCCTCTCTTGCTTATTCAAGGAATTAAAAACATTGTCTGTGATGTGTCGAATTACCGACATCGTGGACGATGTGATTTCAATTTTCATTAACACTTTAAAGTCTGGTCATGAAACCCTTTTTATGGTTGAACCAAGTTATAATATATGTATTATGTCTCATACATGGTTCTATAAATCTTTTTTACTCATGTTTTTAATTTATAAGACAAAATGAAGTAGTTATTATCAAAGAACCACTAAAATGATCTAAATGAACATCATTAATGTTTTAAATTATGAATCATCCTCATATAAAAAATCAAAATGATAAATGATATAAATTATGGTAATAGAAATATTTAAATACATTTCCATTCCAATTCTTTAGTTTCACTTCCAATCGACAAGAACATCCATCATGAACCGATCATGAAAATCATGTAAAGAACTCACCCAAAACATTGCAAGGAACAAAATAATAACAATTAAATGGTGAAATGAGGTTATGAAATGATAATATAAGATGTTATAAACATGAATATGTTTCTTTAAAATACTAATAAAACTATTTTAACCATTATACAAGAATTTTAAACATGTTTTAAGTAAGACAAGCCTGAGGTAAATGAATTATTAACCCGATTTCAATTCTTTGGGTTAAAATTATACTTCATTATTTATGTGGTATTAAAATTTATTGTGTGATGGGATTTTCTTATATTATGTTTAATTATGTCTATTTACAGTTTATATACGTATTCCATCCACTCTATTGTGTCTCTCTTCTGTTGTATGGTATTTATAAAGGTCTTTTCTTTTAAAATCCTCTTTTAAAATTCTGTTTTACGAAATTCCAAAGCAATGTTTTTGTGGAATTATTCATGTTGTATGATTATGTTTTGGTTCTTGGGAATTGTTTATTATTAATGGTGATACCTATATTTCCCTCCAATCCATTGAGTAAGTGTATGTTGGAGGTCGGCCGTATGGTTACTCCAAGTGTAACTGCAATGGTTACACAAATTGTAAGGTAGCCGTGAGGGTTACAACTTATAATGTAGCCGAGATGGTTACAAGATTATATAAGAAATGCCTCAAGATACCTTTATGGTTATACTTATTTTCTTAGATTTTTTAAATCTCATGTTTCACAAAGTAAGTATATATATACAGGTGATAAGTATGTATTTTGAAAATGATTTTATACGTTACATGTATTCATGGACTAATGTGTTCTTTCCTTCCTTTTTATATCCCTTACTGAGATTTTGTGATCATCCCAAGTTTTTAAATGTGTTTTAAAGGTTATAAGGATGTTTAGGATAATGAAAGAATCCATGTTAAATTTTTGAAAAATTGTCAAGAAATCATGTTTTATGTTTTAATGTTTTATATTTTGAAAAAAATGGAAACTGTTTTTATGGTATCCACTATGTAACAATTTGTAATGTTATGAATGTATTATGTCCCAATTATATAAATATATAAACTTCAAAATATCCTAAATGTAAAATGAAGTGTTTTATTGACTAAATTCAAGATTATGTATATAATAAGGTCGGGTCCTTATAGTTGGTATCAGAGGATGGTTTAGATAACGTTAGGGGTTAGGGTGATGTTAATATAATACCATAAATGATTTTTACTCTATAATTAATTTGAAATGTTATAGAATATAAATATTACCATGTTTCCTTATCTAAGGTATGTTTGTTCGAAATGGTTATCCATAGAAGAAATAGGGAATCTTAAGAGGAAAGGCACCGAAGGAACGATATCCTTCCGAATCTGTAGCCCTGAATGGTAGGGATTGGAACCGAGCAGTTTTTGAAATTAATGGATCAAATAACGTAAGAAATAAATGGTGGTGGAATCCATGAAAGAGAACAACTAGAGGTACCACAATGGAACACGAAAATATTGCAACATTTTATAAGACAACCCCCTCCTACTTTCAATGGATCTTTTGACCCAGTAGCAGCTAAAGGATGGATTAAATCCCTTGAAAAGATATTTGATGTAATGGGTTGTTTAGATAATCAAAAGGTATGTCTTGAAATTTATAATTCTGAAGGTGAAGATTATCAGTGGTGGTCAATGGTAAAGATTACCAGGGATATAAAGGTTATTGATGCCTTTTGGTGGGATGAATTTAAAGGTATTTCACTTGAAAAATATTTTCTTGAGGTGGTGCGACTTAGGATGGAGAAGAAATTACTTGAATTGAAGAAAAAGGATGAAGATTCAGTGGCTATGAATGAAGCGAACTTCACATGACTGGAGAGGTATGCTCCAAATCTTATTATGGATCTTAATAGTAAAATAAACCTCTTTTACTCCGGATTGAATCCAAGGTATCGAAGGGCGTTGGTCTCTAGTGAATTCAAAAGTTATGAGAAACTTGTATGATTTGTTGAGAGGGTAGAGATGGAGTTTTCTGATGATCATGTTTATTTTGGAAACAAGGAGAAGAAGAACTTTAGGTGGTAAGTGATGGGTAAGAATCAACCAAATAAATCTGATGGTAAGAAAATCCATTTTCCAGTTTGTGAAAAGTGTGGAAAGAAACACCCCGGGGAATGTCTTAGAAAAACTGGGGAGTGTTTTAAATGTGGTAAGTTCAGACATATGGCCTGAGATTGTAATGAAAATGATCCAAAGACTAATAATGATAAGAAAACTATAAAGTGTTTTAAATGTGGTGAGATGGGTCACTATGAAAATGTCTGCCCAAAGAGAGATCTGAATGATGTAAAGAATCTTGACTATAAGAAGAAAGGTGAAGTGAGATCCTTAGCGACTACGTCAGTAGATGTCATTCCATCGAATGAAGTTGTATCACGTACTTTCACTATAAGAATATTGGTCTTTGAAGCCCCCTGACATGGGGGACCGCCTCAGGCGGTCGCTCTAGGTACCCAATAGAGACCTCCATTGGCGGTCGCTGCCCTTTGTAAAAAACAATTAGGGATTCAGCGCCCCCTGTCACCCTCGACCTAGCCCACACCCCCTGTCGCTGCCCTCCTCCGCCCTCCCCGCACGCCCTCCCCCTCCGCCCTACCTCACCGCATGCCCCATCTCCCTCCACCGCTCGCCTTCATCGCCTCCCTCCACCCTCTGCCCTCCGTGTGCCCTCTACCCTCCGCCCTCCCACTCCGGCCGCCCTCCGCCCTCCAGCCATCCTCCGCTCCCCTCCGACGTCCCTCCGCCCACTCCGTCTCCTACCCCTCTTCCCTCCGGCATCCGACCTCCACCCTCGGCCCTCCGCCCCCTCAGCCCTGCGCCCCCTCGGCCCTCCCCCCCACCCTGGACGACCCCCGCACCCCGGACATCCCCCCCCCCACACCCCGAGAAGCCCCCCCGCACCCCGGACACCCCTCCCTGGACCCCAGACAACCCCCACCCCGGACAGCCCCCACCCCGGACACCCCCCCCATCGCTGCCCATCCCCCGTTCCCTCATCGCCTCCTCTCCTCCGGCTCCCTGTCGCCACCACCACCCATCCCCTCCATCACCACACAACCGTTGGCTCCGGCTTCCCTTCGCTGCCTCTCCTCTCCCTCGCAGCACCGCCTTCGACTCCCCTCCCTTCCAGGTTTGTAGCACAATCAGGTATGACATGGGCTTTCACTTACATTATTATTTTATCAGTGGTTCATAAACAAATGATTAGTATTTATTTTAAATATAGTTGATTTGAAAAATAAAAATGTAATAAGTATTGTGTAAATGTTTGATTTACAGATATTATTATGGATAAGAGTTGGATTTATCTTCCAAATTGAACATCTAGAGAATATTTCAATGGAATTATGTAGTATATTGACTTCACTAGAGGATTTGAAAGTGACTATATTAGTTTTCCATGTAGAAAATGTGCTAACAGATATCAATTCACATGAGATACTGTGAGGGAGCACCTATTCTTTAATGGATTTCAAAAAAAATGATAAGAGTTGGACTCATCATGGAGAAGAATATGTTCATTGTCAAAATACGGATGTAGCTCAGATGGATGTTAATGCAAGGATGAATGATCCAATGCATTAAATGCTTACTGAAATGGTACGTGGGTTTGATCCTGAAGGCATTGACATCCAAAATCTTGAGACCAGTGAGATAAATCTTCGCTCTGGGGCAGATCGTGATTCATGGAGGTTTTATAAAGCACTTGATGATGAGAAAATAGAATTATATCCTAGATGTACTTATTACAATAAACTGTCATTTATCATGGAGTTGTTGCATTTGAAGACTTTGAATAATTGTTCAGACACATCATTCGACATGCTTTTGGTGTTATTGAAAAAGGTTCTTCCTATCGACGCTAAGATTCCCGAGTCGTATTACCATTCTTGTAAGTTGATAGAGAACTTAGGTTTTACATATGAGCCCATAGACGCATGTGCAAAAAAATGTATGTTGTTTAGAAAGGAAACTTCCCATTTGGATATTTGTACAGTTTATGGTGCTTCCGGAAGGAAAGAGAATAGGGGACATAAGACTCATCAAAGTCAGATTGCGGTACAGGGGAAACCGATTGTCGTAAAGAAAATGTGTTACTTTCCCCTTAAACCGAGGTTGAAATGACTTTTTATGTCATCTAAAGTTTCTAATTTAATGATATGGCATGCAAAAAAGAGTTCATGAAAGTGATATGTTAACCCACCTGATAGACTCTCATGCATGGAAGGATTTTGATAAGAGACATCCCAAATTTTCTAAAGATGTTCGTAATGTTCGATTGGGATTGGCAGCAGATGGTTTCAATCCATTCAAGTCTATGGTTGGTGCAACTCATAACACATGGCCAGTGGTGTTGCTTCCATATAATCTTACTCCATGGCTTTGTATGAAGCAAAAATTTGTATTACTTTCAACTCTTATTTATGGATCTAAAAGTCTGGGGGATAAGATTGATGTTTACCTTCAGCCATTGACTGATGAATTGAATGAATTTTGGGGCGATGGTGTGATGACTTATGACTGGGAAACACATGAAATGGTCAAACTACAGGCTACTTTATTGTGGAAAATAAATGACTTCCCACCTTATGAAAATTTATCAAGTTGGAGTACGAAAGGGGAATTTTATTGCCCTTGTTGCAATAAAAGTAAAATATCTGTATGGATTAAACATTCCAAAAAATGGGCATACATGGGTCACAGACGTTTTCTCCCCCCTCAGCACAGGTTTAGAAAGGACAGAGTGGCATTTGATGGTTCTAGAGAGTTCATCCCAGTACCAAAGATCATGACAGGAGTTGAAATGTTATCGTAGATTGAGGAAGATAACATCCGCATGGTATATGAAATTCATGATTTGGTGGCTCCTTCAGTACATAATACTCATGCCGTAGGTAGGCAGCACAGTCACAATTGGGAAAAAAAATTATTTTTTATAGTCTTCTGTATTGGAAAACTAACATGCTGAGGCATAATTTGGATGTCATGCACATTGAAAAAAATGTTTGTGATAACATATTGTGGACCATTTTAGGTGTCAGTGGAAAATCAAAGGACCATGCTAATGCACGCTGTGATATGGAAGAAATGGGTTTAAGGAAACAGTTTCATTTACAGTTAGCTAAGGGAAACAAGACATATATGCCTTCTACATAGTATACGATGTCTACAAAGGAGAAAGAGAAAATTATTTCCATTTTGAAGATGGTCAAGGTGCCTGATGGTTACTCTTCTAATATTTCAAAGTGTGTGAATCTGACGAGCAAGACGTTGCAAGAGTTGAGAAGTCATGACAATCACATACTACTTCAGCAGTTGATTCCAATCAATTTTTTTGATTGTTTATCCCCCAATGTTGTACAACTGTTGATTGAGATGAGTAATTTTTTTAGACAGCTTTGTTTAAGAAATCAACGAATGAGTGATTTAAAAAGTTTGTAGGACCAAATTGTACTTACTCTTTATCACTTTGAGAAACTTCTCCCCCCCTCATTTTTTGATGTTATGGTCCACTTGAAAGTGCACATAACTGATGAAGTAATGGCTACTCTTCCAGTGCAATTCAGGTGGATGTATCCTATTGAACGGTATTTGAGTACATTGAAAGGATTTGTACGCAACAGAGCTCTTCCGAAGGCATCAATAGACAATGGTTATTTGATGGATGAGTTTATTACTTTTTGTGCATAATATCTTACGAATGTTGAAACAAAATTAGATAAGCCCTCTCAGATTCATGATGGTCCAGTTGAAGAAGGAACCACATTTTATATGGACAACATCGAGTGGATACAAGCACATCGATATATCTTGTTCAATACTCCATCAGTTGCACCATTAATGCAGTAAGTATCTTATCAATGTGCTTTTATAACTTTTACATGTTTTGTTTTCATAAGTTAATCATTTAAACATCGGGTTATCATTTGTAGGAAACACATTAATGAGATAAAAGAAGAGATGTATCGTGTGACTGAGTTGCAAATTCAACAATCTCATTATGCGTCATTTCATGATTGGTTCAAGGATTATGTATGTATTAATTGATTTTCATTATGATTGAATTATTATACTAATTTATTTATTCATATATCAGTATTGAATTTTATAAATTATGTAGGTTCGTAAGCTGAGGGAGTTAGGGGACCCCACGCTAACTGATGTATTTATTAAACTGGCTGAGGGTCCACCTATAACGGCTCGTCGTTATAAAGATATTGATGCTAATGGTTTTCGATTTCATATTAAAGATGTTGATGACAAACAAGCAACACAAAATAGTGGCATCGATTGTCCATTTGTTGATTCTAGTTTTTACTATGGTCAATTGATAGACATCATTGAAGTTATATACACACACGGTTTGAAGTACATATTATTAAAGTATAATTGGGTTGATCCAGTGCGTGGATGTAAAGTCGATCAATATCAGTTTTCATTAGTGAATTTTAACTACATGTTATACAAAAATAATGAAAGAGTTGAGAATGAACCTTTCATTTTGACAACACAAGCAGAACAAGTATTCTTTGTTGCATTGACTTCTGATCCAAGTTGGCAAGTTGTTGTCAAAATGTCTCAGCGATGAGTGTATTATTTGAAGAATATGAACTCGAGATTGTTCCATTTCTTTACCAATAGCTTGATCAAACATATCGTAGTTCAACGTGAAGATAATATTTATTGGTTAAGAGTGGATGTTGAAGGAGAAACAGTCGATTTTCATGCTTAATGAAAGATATAATTGTTTTCCCTCTATTCAGTATTGAATTTCCTAGGATATCATAAATTATCTAACCATTTATAAATCCTTGTATGTTTTAATCCTCACTTTTCTAAGTTTATTCAGTTATAATTATTTAGGGTGATTTTACTCTTGGTTTATTGATGTTATTGTCGGTGTATCTTCCCTTTGAGGTATTCTTCTTCTGGTTCATGTGATGCTTGAATTTTTATTATATCTATCTGAAATTTGGCTATGCATTGACTGGTTTTGTACATAATTTGTATACCTCTTTTGTAACTTTCTGAATTTTTAAAATTCATTCACAACTAATTATTCAATCCATTTTTTGTTTGATTAACAATTGTAGAAGTTTAATTTTTTTAAGAAACAATCCAATTTATCTTTTAGAAACTTTGGATAGTCCCCCTTACTAATGTTTTCTATGACTGCAGACATGTTAGGGGAAGAGGCAGCAGATCCATATCATCCATTTGAGGCATCTCTGACTCAGCGTCGAGGTATATTTGAATTTCATTGTCTCTATTTTTTATGTAATTGATAAATAAATAAACAAATAAATAAATATATATATATATTTATAACATCTGTCAAATTATATATAAAATTTCAATAGGATCAGACTCGATTGCTTCTTCCTCTCGCAAGAGAGGCCCTGGTCATGGCATTTTATCATAGAATTCAGACACGACGATTGATGTTTCATTTGATGAGGTATTTCATCATGTGGGACCGAATTCCCCTACATTTATTCATCAACTGGGTCATATCATACGTGACCCACATCGATTTCCATTGACCACACGTGACTGGGATTCTATCCCTCAGGACACATTATATCCTCTTTGGAGGGAGGTTCTGGTAAGAAGACCATTTTACTTTATTCTCTATGTATAAACAATACTATTATGTGTGATTTTTTTCTTTATAGAAAAATTTGAATGAATTTAATGTATGAGGTGTCAGCATGCCATTCTGAAGAATCGAACGTTGCAGGGACCACCTCACAGGCTCGGGACTTGTCACATGTCTCAAAATCCGACATGAGGTATTTGTTATTCATTTTTTATTTTATTAATTAATATGGTTTTGTGTTTATATTATATTCATATACAGTTGCGGGAGCAAGGTGCACCGACTGATAAAATATTGGTGTGGATGAGGACTCGTGATCGCATTGATCCAGAGGCTGCAGAATTGATAGTAAGTGCTTGTACTTACCAATACTTACATAAATATGTATATTAATATATATACGTTTATATATTTAAATATTTCACAGGATCAATTGAAGCTGAGTTAGAACATCTGCCAGAGGACCAGCGACAACTTCTCATGTGAAGGGATGAGATCTTTCATCGCATTATTGGTCGGGATGGGAATGGATATAGTTTGACCTATGGAATTGGGATTCCTCATTCTGTAGTGTCACGCGCTATGGTTGTTGGTCCTGCTATTGCTCAGATGACACAATAGTTGTCAGATTTCGAGGCACGGCTGCGCGCTTCTGAGGAGGAAAATGCGCAATTGACCGCTGAGGTTAGAGCACTGTGGGAATATGTGTTTCCAGGTGATGCCTGCAGGGGATCATACGACGCTGGTTTATAATGTATTTATTTATTTAATTTAAATTATTTTTGTTATGAAAATATTCATAATGTTTATTTGTTGTAGGCCCCTAGCCCATCGGATGGAGGTAGTAGTGATGACCACACATGACGCATTATATTCACAAGGTGTGTTTTTGTTTTTACTGGTGGGGTTGTTATTGATGTATAAGTTGGGTTTCTAGTGAGATTCTTTATGATTTGGGGGTATCATGTGTGTTTTGGTTTGACGTAATGTTTGTGTGTACGAATTGAGAAGTAACTATGAAACTGATTAATGATTTGGATATTTTTTGTTCATTTAATTCTTTAATGTTTTAAATTGCATGTTCTGTAATAGTTTTGAAAAAACCATGTTCTGTAACCACCCCCGGACAACCCACCCCACCCCCGGACAGCCCCCACCCCCGGACAGCACCCCCCACCCCCGGACAGCCCCCCCACCCCGGGCAGCCCCCCCGGACAGCAACCCCCACCCCCGGACAGCCCCCCCACCCCGGACATCCCCCACCCTAGACAGACCCCCCGCACCTCCTCGGATAGCCCCCCCACCCCGGACAACACCCTCCACCCCCGGACAACACCCCACCCACCCCAGACAGCCCCCTCGCACCCCCGGACACCCCCCACCCCGGATAGCCCGCCCCACCCTCGGAATCCTGGTGAATCTCAAGAATCATGCATAAACAGAAATAAAAATAAAACAATGGTTGTATAATCATCCACACCTAAACTCAACATCTTATCCCAAACCAGAAGACACGTCAATTAGAGGCTCCGTTTGACCGCAGTAACCGAAAACGCGTTTCCGGAGTCATAAAACACAAAAATGGCGTGTCATGGTCAAATTCAGATCAAATGTCCTCCGAATGACCTGAAACCACACGATAATGATAGGAATATTATTCTTGAGATGCAGGAGAAGATGGAACGTCCATCGGACATGCGGTACGCGCGGTACGACCGAATGTGTCGTTTTCAGCAGTTCAGCGCGCTCTAAAAGAGATCGCTAGGTGGTCAAAACCACCCGAATGACCTCATAATTCCATGAAATCATACGACAAAAACATAGGTGTGAATTTTAAAATGTTTGGATAAACGGTACGTCAATCGGTTGTGCCATTTGACCGCGGTGACCAGAAACGCGTTTCCAGAGTCATAAAAAACCAAAACGGCGTGTCACGGTTGAATTCGGAGAAAACGTGCTCCAAATGACCTGAAACTACACAAGAACGATAGTAATATTACTCATTAGATGCACGAGGTGACGGCACAACCATCGGATGTGTGGTGCATGCAGTAAGACCGAATGTGTCGTTTTCAGCAGTTCGGCGTGCTCTTAAAGGGTGCGCTGGGTGGTCAAAACCACCAGAACATCCTCAGAATGCCACGAAATCATACGACAACAACCGTGGTCTGAATTGTGAAATGGTCGGACAGATAGCACGTCAATCAGAGGTTCTATTTGACTGCGGTGACCGGAAACACATTTTCAGAGTCATAAAACACCAAAACGGCGTGTCACGGTCGAATTCAGAGAAAACATGCTCTGAATAAACTGAAACCGCATGAGAATGATAGAAATATTATTCGGGAGATGCAGGAGGAGAAGGTACGTCCATCGGACATGCGGTGCGCGCAGTACGACCGAATGCATCATTTTCAGCAGTTCAACGCGCTCTAAAAGGGCGCGTTGGGTGGTTAGAAATCATGTCAATCGGAGGTGAGGTTTGACCATGGTGACCAGAAACACGTTTTTGGAGTCAAAAAACACCAAAACGGTGTGTCACGGTCGAATTCAAAGAAAAAGTTCTCCGAATGACTTGAAACCGCACCAGAACGATAAGAATATTATTCGTGAGATGTAGGACAAGACAGAAGGTCCATCAGACGTGCAGTGCGCGCAGTACGACCGAATGTGTCATTTTCAGCAGTTCGGCGCGCTCTAAAAGGGCGCGCTGGGTGGTCAAAGCCACCCGAACGACCTCAGAATGCGGAGAAATCATACAACAACAACCACAGTGGTAATTGTGAAATGTTTGGACAGAAGGAACATCAATCAGAGGTACCATTTGACCGCGGTGACTAGAAACACGTTTCCGGAGTCATAAAACACCAAAACGGCATGTCACGGTCGAATTCAGAGAAAACTTGCTCCGAATGACCTGAAACCACACGAGAACGATAGTAATGTTATTATTCAGATGCAGGAGGAGACTTCATGTCCATCAGACAGGCGGTGCGCGTGGTATGACTGAATGTGTCGTTTTTAGCAGTTCAGCGCGTTCTTAAAGGGGGCGCTGGGTGGTCAAAACCACCTGAATGACCTCGAAATTCCACAAAATTATACGACAACAACTGCGACATGAATTGTGAAATGGTCGGATAGACGACACATCAATCAGAGGTGCTGTTTGACTGTGGTGACCAGAAACGCGTTTTCAGAGTCATAAAACACCAAAACGGCGTGTCACGGTCGAATTCAGAGAAAACATGCTCCGAATGACCTTAAACCGCATGATAACGATAGGAATATTATTCTTGAGATGCCATAGGAGATGGAATGTCCATCTGACATGCAGTGCGCATGGTACGACCGAATGTGTCGTTTTCAGCAGTTCAATGTGCTCTAAAACGACACGCTAGGTGGTCAAAACCACCCAAACGACCTCATAATTCCACGAAATCATATCAAAACAACCACGGTGTGAATTTCGAAATGTTCAGATAGACGAAACGTCAATCGGAGGTGCCGTTTGACCACGGTGACCAGAAATGAGTTTCTGGAGTCATAAAACACCAAAACGACGTGTCACGGTTGAATTCAGAGCAAACGTGCTCTGAATGACCTGAAACCACATGAGAATTATTGGAATATTATTCGTGAGATGCAGGAGGAGACGGAACGTCCATCGGACGTGCGGTGCGCGTGGTATGACCAAATGTGTCGTTTTCAGCAGTTCAGCGCGCTCTAAAAAGGCGCGCTGGGTGGTCAAAACCACCCAAATGACCTTAGAATGCCACGAAATCATACTAAAACAACCGTGGTGTGAATTGTGAAATGGTCGGATAGACTCCACGTCAATCGGAGGTGTCTTTTGACCGCGGTGACTAGAAACACATTTTCGGAGTCAAAAAATACCAAAACAGCGTGTCACGGTAGAATTCAGAGCAAACGTGCTCTGAATGACATGAAACTGCATGAGAATGATAGTAATATTATTCTTCAGATGTATAAGGAGACAATACGTCCATCGGATGTGTGGTACATGTGGTACGACCAAATGTGTCATTTTCAGCAGTTCGTCGTGCTCTTAAAGGGCGTACTGGGTGGTCAAAACCACCCGAACGACCTCTGAATGCCACGAAATCAAACGAAAACAACCGCAGTGTGAATTGTGAAATGATCGGATAGACGGAACGTCAATCGGAGGTTCTGTTTGACCGAGGTGACCAAAAACACGTTTCTGGAGTCATAAAACACCAAAACGGCGTGTCACGTTCGAATTTAGAGAAAATGTGCTCCGAATGACCTGAAACCGCACGAGCACAATAGAAATATTTTTCGTGAGATGAAGGAGGAGACGGCACATCAATCGGACATGCAGTGCACGCTGTACGACTGAATGTATCATTTTCAGCAGTTCGGTGCGCTCTAATAGGGCGCGCTGGGTGGTCAAAACCACACGAACGACCTCAGAATGCCACAAAATCATACGAAAACAACCACGGTATGAATTGTGAAATGGTCGGATAGACGGTACATCAATCAGAGGTGCGTTTTGACCACGGTGACCGGAAACGCGTTTCTAGAGTCATAAAACACCAAAACGGTGTGTCACAGTCGAATTCAGAGCAAACGTGCTCTGAATGACCTGAAACCACATGAAAAAGATAAGAATATTTCTCATGATATGCAGGAGGAGACAACACGTCCATCGGACGTGCGGTGCACATGGTACGACCGAATGTGTCGTTTTCAGCTGTTCGACGCGCTCTAAAAAGGTGCGCTTGGTGGTAAAAACCACCCGAATGACCTCGGAATGCCACGAAATCATACAAAAACAACCGAGGTGTGAATTGTGAAATGGTCATACAAACAGTACGTCAATCGGAGGTTCCGTTTGACCGCAGTGACCGGAAACGCGTTTCCGGAGTCATAAAACACCAAAACGGCATGTCACGGTCGAATTCAGAGAAAACGTTGTCCGAATGAGCTGAAACCGCGCGATAACGATAGAAATATTATTTGTCAGATGTTGAAGGATACGACACATCCATCGGACGTGCGGTGCGCGTGGTACCACTGAATGTGTCGTTTTCAGCAGTTCGACGCGCTTTTAAAGGGATCGATGGGTGGTCAAAACCACCCGAATGACCTCAGAATGCCACGAAAGCATACGAAAACAAGCGTGGTGTAAATTATGAAATGGTCGGATAGACAGCACGTCAATCAGAGGTGCCGTTTGACAACGGTGACCGAAAATGCGTTTCTGGAGTCATAAAACACCAAAACGGCGTGTCACGATCTAATTTAGAGAAAACGTGCTCCAAAAGACCTGAAAATTGACGAGAATGATATGAATATTATTAGTCAGATGCAGGAGGAGACGGCACGTCCATCGGATGTGAGGTACGCACGGTACGACTGAATGTGTTGTTTTCAGCAGTTCGGTACACTCTTAAAGGGCGCAATGGGTGGTCAAAACCACCCGAATGACCTTGGAATGCCACGAAATCATACTAAAACAACCACGGTGTGAATTTTGAAATGGTCGGATAGAAAACACGTCAATCGAAGGTGTCATTTGACCGCGGTGACCGGAAACGCGTTTCCAGAGTCATAAAACACCAAAACGGCGTGTCACGGTCAAATTCAGAGAAAACATGCTCCGAATGACCTGAAACCAGACGAGAACAATAGGAATATTATTCGTGAGATGTAGGAGGAGAAAACACATCCATCGGACATGCGGTGTGCGTGGTGCGACCAAATGTGTCGTTTTCAGCAGTTCGGCGCGCTCTAAAAGGGCGTGTTGGGTGGTTAAAACCACCCGAACGACCTCAGAATTCCACAAAATCATACGAAAACAACCACGGTGTGAATTGTGAAATGTTTGGACCGATGGAACGTCAATCAGAGGTGTCGTTTGACCGCGGTGACCGGAAACACATTTTCGGAGTCATAAAACACAAAAACCGCGTGTCACTATCGAATTCAGAGAAAACATGCTCCGAATGACCTGAAACCACACGAGAATGATAGGAATATTATTATTCTGATTCAAAAGGAGACAGAACATCCATCAGACGTGTGGTGCATGCGGTACGACCAAATGTGTCGTTTTCCACAGTTCGACGCGCTCTAAAAGGGCGTGCTGGGTGGTCAAAACCACCCGAATGACCTCGTAATGACACAAAATCATACGACAACAACCGCGGTGTGAATTGTGAAATTTTCATAGAGACTTCACATCAATCAGAGATTCCATTTGACTGCGGTGACTGGAAACGCGTTTCCGGAGTTAAAAAACACCAAAACGACGGGTCACAGTCGAATTCAGAGAAAATGTGCTCCGAATAACCTGAAACCACATGAGAATGATAGTAATATTATTCTTCAGATGCAGGAGTTGACATAACATCCATCGGACATGTGGTGCGCATGGTACGACCGAATGTGTCATTTTCAGGAGTTCGGCGCGCTCTTAAAGGGCGCGCTGGGTGGTCAAAACCACATGAACGACCTCGAAATGCCACGAAATCATACGAAAACAACCGCGGTGTGAACTGTGAAATGTTCGGATAGACGGTATGACAATCGGAGGTGCCGTTTGACTGTGGTGACTGGAAACGCATTTCCGGAGTCATAAAACACCAAAACGGTGCGTCACGGTCGAATTCAGAGCAAACGTTCTCCGAATGACCTGAAACCACATGAGAATGATATGAATATCATTCGTGAGATGCATAAGGAGAGGACACGTCCATCAGAGGTGCGGTGCACGCGGTATGACCGAATGTGTCGTTTTCAGCCGTTCGACGCGCTCTAAAAGGGCGCGCTGGGTGGTCAAAACCACCCGAACGACCTCAGAATGCCACGAAATCATACGAAAACAACCTAGGTGTGAATTGTGAAATTGTTGGATAGACGTCACATCAATCAGAGGTTCCAGTTGACCACAGTGACTGGAAATGCATTTCTGGAGTCATAAAACACCAAACCAGCGTGTCACGGTCAAATTCAGAGAAAGCATGTTAATAATGACATGAAACTGCACAAGAACGATATGAATATTATTCGTGACATGCAGGAGGAGACGGCACATTCGTCAGACGTGTGATGGGCATGGTACGACCGAATGTGTCTTTTTCAACAGTTCGGCGAGCTCTTAAAGGGCGGGCTGGGTGATCAAAACCACACGAACGACCTTGGAATGCCACAAAATCATAAGACAACAACCGCGGTGTGAATTTTGAAATGGTCGAATAGTCGGAATGTCAATCAGGGGATCTGTTTGACTATAGTGACCGGAAACGCGTTTCCGGAGTCATAAAACACCAAAATGGCGTGTCACGGTCGAATTAAGAGCAAACGTGCTCCGAATGACCTGAAACTGCATAAGAACGATACGAATATTATCGTCTGATGCAGGAGGAGATGGCACATCCATCGGATGTGCTGTGCGTGTGGAAAACATTCATTTTATGACAACAAAAAACACTTTCCTAAACTAATGCAAAGATTCCAAAATAAGAAAAACAAATTCAAAAATGATAACATTTCTTAAATTGGTGGTTTTAACTTATTATAGCACCCATGAGATGTCAAATTTCATTTTATTATATATATATAATAACTAAATAAAGATGTCAAATTTACGTTTGTTTTGTTGAGTTTTCTTTCTATCTTATTGTAGGTTTTTAAAGCACATGGTTGTGGATTTTTGAAGAACGTCTATCATTTATTGTTTATGATGATCTTGATGTTTATTGTGTTTGGATTTGTTTTTCATTTTTTTATGATTTATATGCTGTTTTTTTTATTCTGTACCATGAATTTTTTTAAATTTTTTTTTGCAGTGTAGCGACCGCCATTGGCGGTCGCTGTAAGTTGAAGTCTCGGCCACCTTCAGTGACTGCAAGTGGCAGTCGCTGTAGGCCGGATTTTCGTCCGGCTTCAGCGACCGCCACTGGAGGTCACTATAGGCCGGAATTCTGGCCGTCTTCAGCGACCGTTGCGGTCACTGTAGGCCAAAGTCTTGGCCACCTTCAGCGGCCTCCATTGGAGGCTTCTGGGCTGTCTCTACAGGCCAATAGTGACCGCTAATGGCGGCTGCTATAAGTGGAATTTTTAGTAGTGTTTGTTTGTTCATTCAGATTTTTCTAAAATTTTGTTTGATATGGGGTCTACACATTCCTTCATCTCTGAGAAATTTTCATATAAAT
Source organism: Viscum album (assembly GCA_963277665.1). NCBI lineage: Eukaryota > Viridiplantae > Streptophyta > Magnoliopsida > Santalales > Viscaceae > Viscum > Viscum album. The sequence goes on along the minus strand of OY728159.1, from coordinate 2,055,547,696 downwards.
TGGAAATATCACCTCAACAAATGAGGCCAGAACTTGTTGTTAAAACACTAAGAAGAAATATTATAGTAAAGAGGAATTATAAGAATATTTCTATTGTGGTCTGTGGAAAGACTTTACCTGCAAACCTTGTTGTTTTACCCTTAGTCGAGTTTGGTGTTATTCTGGGAATGGATTGGCTTTCTGTTTATCATGAAAATATTAATTGTAGAGCTAAAGAAGTTATTTTTCAGAAAGAGTTTCAATTTGTATACAAGAAAGAACCCATAAAATTGATAACATATTAGAAAGCTGAGAAACTATTGAAAGATGTAAATGAAATTTATCTTTCTCATATTTTTGAAAACAAGGGAAATGTTCAGATTAATGATGTGCTGGTGGTAAATGAATACCTTGATGTTTTTACTGATGAGTTACTCAGTGTCATACCTAACTAGGAAGACGAATTCACAATTGACTTAGTTCCTGATGCTAAGCCAATTTCAAATCCCATTATCGCATGTCTCAAATAGAACTTCTTGAATTGAAAAATCAATTTTAGGATTTTCTTGATAAAGTATTCATTCATCCTAGTACTTTACCGTGGGGAGCACCTATTTTTTCATTAAAATGAAAGATGGTTCCATGAGTGTTTGCATTGATTATAGAGTTTTGAATAACATCCCTGTTAAAAACAAGTATCTTTTTCCTCACATCGATGAATTGTTTGATCAGCTCTAGGGAGCTTAGTACTCTTCCAAGATTGACTTGAGATCTGGATACCATTAGCTGAAAGTGAAGGAGGATGACATCCCAAAAACAACCTTTTGTACTAGATATGGGCATTATGAATTTGTTGTTATGCCATTTGGATTAACTAATGCACCTACTGTATTCATCAATATTTTGAATAGAGTATTTCATGAGTTCTCAGATAAGTTTTTGATTGTGTTTATTGATGAAATTATGGTATTTTAAAAAAGTAAAGAGGAGCATGAAAAACATATAAGGGTTGTTCTACAAACCTTAAATGAAAAGAATCTATATGGAAAATTCAGCAAGTATGATTTTTGGTTGCAACAATTTTCTTTTCTTGGGGACATTGTAAATAAGGATAGAATAATAATTGATCCAACCAAAACAAAAGTGGTTGAAAAATGGCCAAGACCCACAAATGTTATAGAGATTCATAGTTTTCTTGGATTAGTTGGTTATTACAGTTGTTTTTTAAGAACTTTGCATGGTTATCTATCCCGATAACTAAGTTAACATGAAAAGAGGTTAAATTTGTTTGGACAGAAGAATGTGATGTTTGTTTTCAGGAACTGAAGAAGAGATTACTGAATGCTCCAGTTTGGGACTTCCCTTCCTAAAATGGTGAGTTTGTTATCTATAGTGATTCTTTTTTGAATGGACATTGTTGTGTTGTGATGCATAATGATCATGTAATTGCTTATGCTTCAAGAAAACTGAAAATTCATGAGTTAAATTATCCCGCACATGATTTGGAATCGACAACTATTGTTTTTGCTTTAAAAATTTGGAGGCATCATTTATACATATCCAAATGTAAAATATATACTAACCATAAAAGTTTTAAGTATATATTCACTTAGAAGTAATTAAACATGAGGCAGAGAAGATTTCTAGAACTGATAAAGGATTATTATTACACAATCAATTACCATCCTAGAAAATAAAACAAAGTGGCAGATGACTTGAGTCGAAAACATCATGCATCATTAACCATGTTACGTTTAGATCATGATACCTTGATAAATGATTTGATGAATTTTGGATTTAAATTTGTCAGTGTAGAAAATACCACTATTTTGTCTCAGGTTTCAGTGTAGTCATTATTATCAGATAGAATTACATAAGTGCATAAGGAAGACCATGAGCTACAAAAAAGGCAGAATTGGTTAAAGTGGGTAACTTTCCAAAATTTAACCTTGATAAAGATTGTATTTTAAGATTTGGTAAAAGGTTGTGCATGCCTTGTGATTCCCAATTGAAGAAAGAATTGTCATGTGAAGCCCATAGTTCTCCATTTTCTGTTCATCATGGCAGTACTAAGATGTACAGAGACCTTCGAGAGTATTATTAGTGGGATGTAATGAAAAGTGATATTGGCAATTTTACCATGAAATGTTTGGCATTTAAATAGGTTAAAGCTGAGCGGCAGTTACCAAATGGGATGCTTCAGCCATTTCCAGTGTCAAAGTGAAAATGAAAGAATGTATCCATGGACTTTATGGTGGGACTACCAAAGACTTATCAAGGTAACAATGCGATTTGGGTTATTATTGATCGGCTGACAAAATCTGCACATTTTATTTCTATTCGAGATACAATTTCTTTAGATCAGATTTCTCGACTATACCTCAAAGAGATTGTCAGGTTACATGGAGTTACTCTTTCTATTGTATCTAATCTGGATCCTTGGTTCACTTATAACTTTTGGAAGGGACTTCATAAGTCATTGGGCACAAAATTAAATTTCTGGGCAGCTTTTCATCCTCAATCAGATGGGTAGTCAAAATGAACAATTCAGAAATTGGAGGATATGCTTCAACCTTGTTCAATGGACTACCAGGGAAGTTGGAATCAACATCTTTTTTTCGTTGAGTTTTATTATAATAACAGTTTTCATTACAATATTCAGATGGCACCTTTTGAGGATTTGTATGGGAAGTGGTGTCGGACTTTAGTGTTTTGGGATGAAGTCACTTAAAGAAATTTTATGGGGATATATTTAGTAGAAGAAGTGGATGAGTAAGTGAAGGTGATCCAACATCACATTAGGATTTCTCAGAGCAGGCAGAAGAGTTATGCAGATAACATAAGGAAAGACTTCTCTTTTAAGGTAAGTGACCATATTTTCCTTAAAATCTCTCTTTGGAAGAGAGTAATGTGTTTTGGTGAGAAAGGAAAGCTAAGTCCATGATAGGAAAGCTAAGTCCATGATTCATCAGTCCTTTTGAAATCTAGGAAAATGTTGGACCTGTTGGATACTGAGTAGCTCTACCTCTAATTTTGTCGCAGTTACACAATGTTTTTAATGTTTCGATGTTGAGAAAATATGTGCCATATTCATCACATGTATTAAGCCCAGATGCAGTTCAACTGGAATAGAACCATTCTTATGAAGAGAAACCAGTTCAAATTCTTGATCAAATGGAATAGGTATTGCGGAATAAGGTAATCAACCAGGTAAAGGTTTTTTTGGAGAAATCACATGGTTGAAGAAGCAACATGGGAGTTTGAAAATGCTATGAGGGAAAGTTACCCTCACTTGTTTAGTAAGTAAATAAAATTGCGAGAACACAATTTCTAGAAAGTGGGGATAATGTAACACCCCAAGGTTTTCTAAAAATAAATTGAAATGCTTGAAATTTTGTTTAAAGTAGATATTTATAAGTATCCTTTAAACATAATTGTACTGCTTCTATGTTTGGAATTTCGAAAAATGGTCATCTACAATTGTGTTTAGTATGTTATTTGGAGTCTGATGGAACCAACTTGTTTTTTTGGTGAATATAAACATACCCTTATGAATAGTAATATAAATAGTAATATGGCCCTAATGAATAGTAAAATTTATTATTATTTTATTTTATTAAGGATTTAAGATAATTACATCTTGATTAATTTTTCAAAGTGATATTAAAGCAGTTATAGTTTTAAAGTTGTTAATTTTTTAATTAGGAATGAATTTATTTAAAAATTAAATTAATGATATTTATAAAAAATTATTTTAAAAAATTCTCTTTATTTTTTAATTATACACATTGAAAAATGGTAAGGGTGAATTTTTGGGATTTTTATGAAATTCTTGAATTTACGATGAATAGTGAAATACGGTAAAATACGATATATTCATATTATCAGTAAAATAAACTATTTATGACATCATAAGTGATATAAGTACACTTGGTTCAGACTCACATTCCATTGCTACTATTTTAGGTCACAATAACTAAGACTATTCATAATCTTGGGACAAAATATGATAACAATGATTAAAATAATGACAAATACCCCCTCTCCTCCACTATAAATACAACCCTCACTCCTCTCTTCTTACCACACCTCTCAAACCATGAGCCATACCTAAGTTCTTCCCAATAATCCCCCCAATTATCTTTCCCATGTCCTAGAGTAGATGGTATCACTAAAAGACGCAAAACAAATCCCTTTAGAAGGATCTCAAAGAGAAGAGATCAAGAGGTAAACAACCTCTTTTATTTTCTTTCTTTTCTTTCATTTTACGTTATTCTCTTCCATTACCTTTGTATTATGTTGGGATATTTCATTATATATACCCATTACTTTACATATTATGTATTTATGATGATATATCCACTTTATCTCATGAAACGATTTTTAAAAAATTTTAAGAGACGCCGTTAGGCTGCCGAATTTTTGTGAGAAATTTATCAAGTTTTCTTTTGTTTCAAGATTCCTTTTTTTATTATTCTTTCCTCACCTTCTCTTAACCAAAAGGAATAAAAGCTCTAGAATCTTGTATATTATGGATAATGTCATGTTCATGGAAAATTAATCATCATTCTTCTTCTCCTCTCCCACTTATTCAAGTAATTAAAAACATTGTTCCTGATGTGTCGAATTACAGACATTGTGGACGATGTGATTTAAATTTTTATTAACTCTTTAAAGTCTGGTCATAAAACCATTTTTATTATTTTACCAAGTAATAATATATTTATTATGTATCATTATTGGTTCTGGTATTCTTTTTTTACTCATGGTTTTAATTTATAAGACAAAATGAGGTCGTTATTATCAAAGAACCACTAAAATGATCTAAACGAACATCATTAATGTTTTAACTTAAGAATAATCCTCATATAAAACATCAAAATTATAAATGGTTTAAATTATGGTACTAGAAATATGTAAATACCTTTAAATTCCAATTATGTAGTTTCACTTCCAATCGACAAGAACATCCACCATGAACCGATCATGAAAATCCTGTAAAGAACTCACCCAAAACAGTGCAAGGAACAAAATACTAACAATTAAAGGCTGAAATGAGGTTATGAAATCATAATATAAGATGTTATAAACATGAAAATGTTTATTTAAAATACTAATAACACTATTTTAACCATTATACATGAATTTCAATCTAGTTTTAAGTAATACAAGCCTGATGTAAGGAAATTCTTAACCTGATTTCCATTCTTTGGGTTAACCTTCTACTTCGTTATTTATGTGGTATTAAAATTGACCGTGTGATGTTTTTTGATTATATTATGACTAATTATGTCTATTTATAGTATATATACATATTACATCCACTATATTAAGTCTTTTCAGTTGTATGGTATTTTTTATGGGGCTTTTCTTTTAAAATCCTCTTTTAAAATTATGTTTTATGAGATTCCAAAGCAATGTTTTTATGGAATTTTTCATGTTGTATGATTATGTTTTGGTTCTTGGGAATTGTTTATGATAAAGGCTGAGACCTATATTTCCCTCAAATGCATTTGGTATGTATAGTTTAGAGGACGGCTGTATGGTTACTCCAAGTATAATTGTGATGGTTACACAAATTGTAAAGAAGCCGTGAGGGTTACAAATTATAAGGTAGCCAAGAGGGTTACAAGATTATGTAAGTAATTCCCCAAGATAACTTTGTGGTTATACTTATGTACTTATGTATTATATAAATATAATTTTTTATAAAGTAAGTATATATATATAGGTGATAAGTATGTCCTTTGAAAATGATTTCATACGTTACAAGTATTCATGGACTAATGTGTTCTTTCCTTCTTTTTGATATACCTTACTGAGCTTCTGTGATCATCCCAAGTTTTAAAATGTGTTTTACAGGTTATAAGTATGTGTATGAAAATGAAGGAATCGATGTTAAAATTTTGAATAATTGTAAAGAAATCATGTTTTAAGTTTTAATGTTTTATATTTTGAAAAAATGGAAACTGTTTTTATGGTATCCACTCTATAACAATGCGTAATGTTATGAATGTATTATTTTCCAACTCTCTAAAGCTATATACATTAAAAGATCCTCAATGTAAAAGTAAGTGTTTTCTTGACTAAATGATATATTATGTATATAATAAGGCTGGTACCTTATAACCATAGATTCTTCATGAGTTTTTAGGAAGTGGAAAATACTCCTAGTACTCTCGATCCATTCTTTTGATTCATTGGGTCCCTTATCCCTATGAATGATAGGTCGATGCTTCTTAGTGAATTCTGTGGCATGGTAAACCACCTATTCTAGTTCACCATTATTGACTTATCCATTATAAAAGATAGTTAAAACTATCATTTTTACCAAATATGAGTCAACCATAGGATTTGATTGTGGGTCTCGCACCAAAGCTTCCTCACTGGAACTTAAATACATTCTTCTTAATGGAGCCATATTCAATAAAAAATAGAATAAATAACCATAGAGAAAAAAATTTGATTCCTTTATGAAAAACTGAATTTTGAGAATATAAGTTGAAAAAGAAAAAACACCCAACAAGTATGCTAGACCCCCAATACTTCCTTTGGTAACTCAATGATTGTCATGAAAGTGAACTATCTAGAAACACTACCACACTACTACTTGAGTTCTAGAAGTTCTATATCTAATATACCAATAACCCCTATACAGGATGGGTGATAAACAATATTTATAATAGGATTTAAAAAAATATAAGGTTGTACTACTAATTTGTTATAAACCAACCTAGGAAAAACAATAATTTCAATCGAATTGACCCACCACAAGGCCCAAATCTTGTTCTTGATCTCCACGGGATGAAAACAAGCACCAAGGAATCACAAAAAAATATGGTAATTATTTCAATATAAAATGAATTATTAAAATATAAAAAATATTATATTATCAGAAAAAAAACCAAGGATATTTCATATGTCAAAAACTACCAAACTAAAAAAGTAAATCTATGAAATATGATAACAAGATCTAAAAGAAAAGCCTAATGTTCAAAAAAATGGAACCAGAAGAAAACCATGGGTCCATATATACATGATCATAATAATCATCTTTAAAAACCCACCATAAGGAAACATGATCTAGGATATAAAAACTCTACATGATTATCTTCCCTTTACATGTATCCTATAAGACCAAGGCTGCAAATTCCCAAAAGAAAAAATATGGCATGTACATTAAGGATCAACATGGTACCACTAGAAAATGTATAAATTTTATATTCATATGAATCCATTAGTTATTGCATAAAATTTATTTCAATATAATTTAAAAATACATAATTTTCTATAAAAAATATTTAACACCCTGATATTTTATGAAATATTTTTATTCAATCAAATTTAATATTTGCTATATTTTTTTCATTAAACACTATATTGAGTTTAGATTGCATTATATGAAACACCTTGTTAATAACAAATTACACACAGCACCAAGTTAATATTATTCTACATGAAACATGAAGTTAATATTACACTATACGTAACACCACTTTATGCTTATACTACATACTACACTCTGTTAATCTTGCATTATACAAGACATTGAGTTTTAAAAAAAACAACAATATATTATGAATATAGTTATTTGAAAAATTATGTTGTAACCTCTTCATTAAACATAGATATATGAATATTAATTAAGAATTTTTAAATATTAATTATAATGTTTTTATATAAAGAAAACATATTAATAAAAAGTACTTATTTTTTGATAAAGTCTTTATATGTTTTAAGAATATTATTTTATCAAAAATTGATTTTTTTAACACTAATACAATTAATTTTTCACAATTTTAGAAAATTAATTTAATAAAAAAAAATTCATTTTTTAAATCATAATTTCAAAATTATCTTAGGGTTAATTTTTCGGATTTTTTTAAAAAGTTTCATTTTCTAATGAATAGTGAAAAATACAGAACTGTAATTGAAAAATGAATTTTCTTTTAAATAATTTATAATGTTAAATTGGGATTAAAGTAAATTTTTTTCAATTTAATGTCAATTAATCCAATTTAGGTGATTGGAATCAATTTAATGTTGAATTTTGATAAAAAAACATTTCAAACTTATGAACATTTTCTCTCAAGAAACTCTTTTTCCCATCGTGTCTTTGAGATTAATATTAAATTAAAATTTTATACTTATAAATATAGAATTTGAAAAAATAAATTCCAAATTTTTAATTAAATTAATTTATATTAAAAAATAATTTCAACTTAATATTTTATCAAAATTAAAAGTGAAAATAAAAAAATTATTTATCGCGGTTAAGGTAAAATAGAGTTTACATGGGGGTTAAATTAAAAATATTAGTTTAAAAATAACCTATACACTTTCCTAAAAACTAATTTATGACCATATATAGACCATTATTCCCTTAATTTTGGACAATGGAATAATTTATACACTTTTGACATATGAGAAATATGGGAGCACTTATTTCATTTCAAAGATACCAAGTGCGTCCTCACCCACACTTATAAAAGGCCTCCGCTATCCTCTCCTATTCACTCATTCAAATATCTTTGGGTCATATAATACCAAACCAAATAACTTCCTAAATTTTCTAATCTCATCCTAGAAGCTTTATTTTGTACAAAAATCAACCTTATGTAGGTTTTAGTGAAAACCTAAGGAGGATACCCAAAGATGAGGTAATGTTCTTCAAGGAACATATTTTATTTCTTTTTACACCTCCATTAATTATTTTTAAACCATAATGATATAATAAAATTATCATATTAAATATAATAGGATATTTTAATAATAATTTCATAACCTAAAACCTTGTCTTCTTCCATCAAATGGGTTAAAAAATCATTGTACGTGTGTTCAGTGGACTACCGCCTTGGCAAACGATGTCATTAATTTTTTCCATTACCACCTCTAAAATTTGATCATAATGATTGGTTTATTATTTATATATAATATTTATGCTAGTATTATTTTTATGGAATTATTATATAACACATAACCTTATTCTTTATATTTTGTGGGAATACAATAACGTCACTCATGTGTACGACATAATACCGCCTCACGAAGTAATGTGATTCGTTCATTCTTTACATGGAAGCTGATAAGGTAAAAGATAATCATTATATGTGATATTAATTTAATAATTATGATATTCATGAAATATTTATCATTATTATATGATAATATATATCATTTTCTTTCTTACATTTTCATTCCATGAAATATGATAATCTTTCTTGTGTATGTGCGGACTACTGCCTTCATGAAGAAATTTGACTATATTTTCATCACCACACCACATGTATGATATTTATAAATATATTTAAATCAATGTAATATTCTTTATGATAATATGATAATTATATAATTATAATATATTAATTACTTTCTATCCATAAATATCACTGAAAATGGAAACGTTACTCTTGCGTATAAACGACCTATTATCTCCATGATCTTAACATACTTCATTTATCTAAATTTTTTTCATAGTTTGTTTTAAAAGTATATTTTATTTATAAATATAATAATTATTCCTTTATTAGTATTCTTTAGGTGATTAAACCATTATTAAATTAAGAATAACTAAAATAATGAAATAAAAAATCATGCAAAAAACAAAGCAATTATTTCCCCAAACACGACTCTAGCATAGAATAGTTAATATATGGGTAATAAAATGAGTTAAGAAAAGAATATATGGTAAAATATATATAATCATATTTATATAATAAATTTATTATAAAATTATATTTATTATACACGAGGATCAAATGAGTGTGAAAGGAGTCAAAACTTTCCCTAAGGGAATTTCTAGTCTTAGTTTTTTTTGAGATACTTATAACATATTCACCACTCATTTTTTGTGTGGTGTATATATTTATCTATGAAATGATATATCCTAAATATAATTCATTTCATGATGATTAAAGTTTATATTGATGAAATTATTTCTCGGGGATTACGATTCCAAAATTACTCAAGTGGTAAGATATTTTTGTCTCAATTTTCCTTCGTTGAGACATATGTTTTGTGATGCACCAATATTATTTTATGAGGTGTATATACAATAAAATTGACGTTTTATATCATAAATTTATTTACCCTCATGATATTATATTTTTCATTTAATTTTATTCCTTCACGGGGCTTATGTTTCAAACTTACCTAGCGGTAAGAGTTTTATGTTATAATCTCATCATTTGTCAGGATTGTTTATGATTATGCTTATAAGGATGAAATGTTTTGTTATATCTCTAAATGAACTCATGTAATTTATTATCCTTTGGTTATTTCATGAGAATACATGTTTTCCCTTTACTTTTCTCTCTATTTTTACTCAATAGTTTAAATAAACATTTTTAATAAAAATCATCATTTTAGCCGAAAACCATTTTTCTTCAAAAACTATGTCTTTTCTAAATGCTTTAAAGTTATAATAAGATTTATAAAATAAATATTCACCCATTTTTTAATTTTTATAAAAAAAAGTAAAAGTTATATTCGTGTTGTTTTAAAAAATAATCATCGTCTGGATTTTACTGAAAATTTTAAAGTAATCATTCTTTTATCGTACATGGCATGAACAAAACTTCCCGTTATCATGAAAATTATTTTACTTGAAGATTAATTTATGAATTTTAGTGGTTATTTTCAAATAAATGGATTTACAAAAAAAAATTTATGTTTTAAAAAGTGTTTTTCAATGTGGAAATGACATTTTCCTCAAAAAAGGTTTAAATTATTTTTAAAGTGTCTTTAATAATTTTTAAATTTTATTTTCAAGGAAAAGGATTTTGAAAATGTTTTATATTTTAAATATTAATTTTCCATGTAAGTTTATTTTCCTTAAGAAAGGTTTCAAATGATATTTAATAATCCTTCTCTATCTAAGATGAAATCCTTTGATGTAACTTATTCTTTACTAGGGATATGAACCAAAAATACCAATATTAGTTTTTCTCTAAATGGTTTATGTTTATGATGGAATGATATTGATAGAGCCTAAGTCCACCCTACTGACTGAATAGTTTATTAGAGGTTTTGGAAAGCCAAAGTAGCAGGAGATGGTTTGGTTTACTGCAAGAGTAAGGGGTGGTTCAGTTAGAAGGATAAGTGCCTAAGGGTATAAGAGGAAATGTACTAGGTGGAAGCGGTTAGAGCTTGGTGGGGAACCGAAGTGGCTATAAGGGGAGTGGGTCATGCACAAAAAGGGGGGAATAATTTTCTATTTTTGTTACATACAGCCTGAGGCTTAGAGAAGAAAGTCATAGTTGAAAGGATTCCAGTATGTAATTTATTTTACCTTTGTTTCTCATCCTTATGCCTTGACACAATAATTATAGTTTTTGTAGTGGAAATTAATAGATTGAAGATAGATATTATCTTATACATGAGAAGCCTCTATTAGCTTAGTCCAACCTTCCGATCTTTATCCACGGAGACTCGATAAAAATCACAAATGGATATCGTTGAATAGAGTCTTGATACGGTAATTGAGAAATTATCCTCTATATCTACTTCAATCACCAATTTATCCATGGGTCAAGATGAATGTAAATATTACCTTAAAAATATTCATTTATGCATCAACAAATAACCAATTCCCCACAAATCGACTACTTCTCAACTCACAATAGATTCGATTACACCCAATGTTCCAACTATTGATTGTATAAGTTCTGATGGACCTCTTCCCCCTCCCGTTTGTGATCGTACTATACAAAATTCTCCTTTGGTCACTCCTCAAAACCTCAGTCAACCTTTATTGATGGTGTCAAACCATGGAGTTGGATTTCTCGTGTGGAATTGTATTTTTTGGTTCAGAATACATTCAAACCATTAAAGATCCAGATCGCTCAAATTATTATGGAAGGTAGATAAGTCCATTGGTTTTCCATTTCGATTGAAGTTCATACACCTAGGAGTATTTTTACCCCTCCTGCCTAACAGAATTACCCTCTCCCTACACCTCTCTAAGCTACCAGTCCTCCACCTCATCCTTAGTACCCTTCAACCATTCCTTCCACCCCATTATCTTCCACAGAGGAACCGACCAATAGCTGCACTATTAAACATTTGACACCTCATGAGTGGAAGGACCACTGCAATACTAAGCTTCATGTTCTTATATTAGGTGAGGTTGAAGATCCCCAAACCGATTTTCCCCATTGCTTGACACTAACCTCATACCAGACCCATCCCTAGAGGCTGAATACATAATGGTGGCCTATCGTAGTTTGGTTTCTTCTTACTAGGATCTGATCCCTCACCCTAGTGGTTGTACATCAATGAAAGTGGAGGGTACCATTAGTGGGATACCAATCCTTGTTTTAGTTTACTATAGTGCTTCTCATAATTACATTTCCCCAAAATTAGCCAAATTATTTAATCTTCACATCAATACTTCCAAAAGTTTTCACATAAAATGTGGTGATGGACACAAGTTATGGTCCCATGATGTTTCCCACCTCATTATCTTAACAATGGGATCCTACACTTATATTCTTAATGTTCATGTGTTGGAAATTGGTGGCCTCGATCTCATACTTAGCATTACTTGGGTATGCACTTTGGGTGAGGTGCCTATCAATTGGTGAATAATGTCGATGAATTTTTCTACTTATAGGAAACACAATATTCTCGAAGGGATGCCTCCGCTTTTGTTCCACCCATCCCAGTCCATGGTTTCCCCCTCGGCTCAAACAACACTAGAAAACAATGCCCCCTACTTGGGGGTCAGTCCAGCAACAATGATCTTCCCTTGACAGTTACACAATAATGTGACTTACATAGTGTTTTCACATCTTTTCTGTGGATTTTTAATGATTCTCCAGGTCTTCCCCCCTGTTGCCTTCGTGACCACACCATTCAACTTCATCCCAAACAAGAACCTTATTCGGTTTTCCTTTACTGATACCCCACATCTATAAAAATGAAATTGAGTGGAAGGTTCAACATTTTCTCCAATTGGGGTTAATCCACAATTGTACGAGTTCTTTTTCTAGCGTGGTACTTATTGTCAAAAACAAAGATGGTTCGTGGCGTACGTGCATTGAATACCGATCACTCAATAAGGTCACAGTCCTAGATAAATTTCATATTCCAGTGGTTGAGGAATTTTTGTAAGAGCTTCATGGGGCTGCATATTTTTCTAAATTGGATCTTAAATCTAGTTACCATCAAATTCGTATGTGGGAGTAAGATATTGAAATAAATAATTTTCGAACTCATAGTGGCAACTAAAAATTATTAGTCATGCCTTTAGGCCTCAACAACACTCCATCCACCTTTAAGGATACAATGAATGATCTCTTTCGCCCCTTTTTACATACTTTTGTACTTTTGTTGATGACATCCATTTTTACAGCCCGGATTGGCCTAATCATATGCATAAATTTCAAGATGCATTTCAGGTCTTGGTGGATGGACATTTCTTTGTTAATCATAGAAAGTTTCACTTTATCCAACCAGAATACGTTAGTCATATCATTTCACGGGATAGAGTGTTATGGATCTGATGAAAATCCATGCTTTTTTGGATTAGCTAGCACTAATGTCTATACTTGGAATCTACGGGTTTCTGGAACTCAATTTCTATTACCACAAATTTATCTATAACTATAGTTTGGTTTATCAAACACTCATTTCTCTCACAAAAAAGGATGGTTTTTGATTCACACCCACTGCTCAAAAAGCTTTTCTACAGTTAAAAACTTGATCACCACTGCCCCAATCCTAGAACACCCAAAATTTTCCAGCGACTTTGTCCTAGAATGTGATGCATCTAGAACTAGGGTTAGCGTGGTCCTTCTGCAGCATAACAAACCCATTTCATTTTTCAGCAAGGCTTTATCTACTCAAACACTTTCAAATTCCACTTATGAAAAGGAGGTGATGGCCTTGGTAGTGGTCATCCAACATTGGCATCCTTATCTTCTTAGCCACTCCTCTATGATATATTCTGATCACTAAGGTGTTAAATACATCCTGTAACAGTGCATTACCACCACCGACTAGTAGTACTGGATAGACAAACTTCTTTTCTATCAATTTGATATTAAATACAGTCCAGGTCATGAAAATTCAGTCGTTGATTCTTTGTCTAGAAAACAAGATTCCATTAAGCAATTTATGTTACATTATTCTTTGGTTTGGACAGAGACTCACACACTTAGAGAGGTCCTCACAACTAACCCTTACCTAGAAAATATCATCTCATCATTACAAAATAACAAGTCCATTGTTGCTGGATTTTCATAAACTCATGGAGTCCTCCTATACAACGGTTTCCACATCGTTCTAGTTGCATCCTGTTGGATATCGCGGCTACTATCTGAGTTTCATACGACACATCTGGGCGACCACTTGGGATACTATATGACTTATTGCTGACTCGCCAATAACCTTTAATTGGTTTCCATAAAGAAACAGGTTCAACAATTTATCCAAAAAAGTGATATTTTCCCACCGAATAAATATTACACACTCCCCCCAGCTTGTTTACTTCATTCGATGGAAATTCCTTCTATTATTTGGGTCGACCTTTCTATGGACTTCATTACGGGGTTACCCAAATCCCATGGTTATGGAGTCATTTTGGTGGTTGTCTATAGGATCTCTAAGTACACTCATTTTACTCTCCTCAAGCATCCATTTATAGTAAAAGGAGTGGCTAATGTTTTTTTATAGGAAGTGGTCTGTTTACATGGTATTCCCAATTCCATTTGTGAGTGATTGAGACCCTATTTTTCTTAGTCACTTTTGGAAGGAAATTTTTCACTTGCAAGGCAACAATTTAATTTTTTTTCTTGGCTTACCATCCTTAAATGGATGGTGAAACAGAATCCATTAATCAATGTTTAGAAACCTATCTCTATTGTTTTGTGGGGGAGCAGCCAAAGAATTGAACTTATTGGATACTATGGGCTGAAAAGATTCTCTTGACCTGTACACTATTATGGGATAGTTTTTCACACCCTCAATATTTGATTCAGTGGGATGGAAAGCCTCTATAATATGCTACTTGGGAGGATTAAGTCACCCTCCAAAATCAATTCCTTAATTTTAGACATGAAGACAAGACTGCCTCTCCACAGGTGGGAAATGATAGAGCCTGAGAACACCCTGTTGACTAGATAATTTATTCCCGGCATGGGAAGCCAATGTATTAGGATAAGGCTCAGTTTACCCATGTGAGGAAGTGGTGGTTCAGTTAGAAGGAGAAGTTCCTAAGGGTAAAAGAGGAAATGTTGGAGGAGGAAGTGGCTAGAGCATGGTAGGGAACCGAAGTGATTATAAGGAGATTAGGGCACACTAAAATAGGGGGGAATCATTTTCTCTTTCGGTTCCATATGGATTGGGGCTTGGGTGGGAAAATTCTTGGTGAATGGATTCTCGAATGTAATTCGGTTTCCCTAGGTTTCTTGTCCTTATGCCTTGACACTATAATTCCAGTTTTTACAGTTGAAATTAATAGAACGAAGCCAACTCTTATATTCTACTTGATATGTCTCTATCAGATATTTATGAAACCCACTTATTTCCATTGAGTTATAACATGATAAGATTCTTTTGAAACTCACTTCTTTGTCCACAGGTTATGCTATGATGAAATGTGGAAATGATGAAATGATTATGAAACCTGTATCTTTTTCACAAGTTAAGATATGATGAAATGTTTATGAAACCTAATTCATTTGATGTTTTTTGATATGATGAATGTTTTAGAAGTATAACTCTTTTCCAAAAGTGTCTGTCAATGCTCTCAATGATTGCCAAAATCAATGAACAGTCAACACTCATTGTACTCACAATTCTTTAATCAAACATGGAGAAATTTAAATATTGAGAATCATATTCAAAATCCAACTCGACTAAAATTAAGTATTTTCATTCAGAGTTCATCACATTCCAATTAGAAATGTGTCGTACTCAAAATGGAAGAAAAATGAATAAAAAAATGACATATCAATGGAACTTCAAGAAGCAATTGAATTTTTGAATTTCAAGATTCTGAAGAGAAATAAATTCATGAAATTGAAGAAATTAAAAACATAGAAATACTTCACCATATGAATCGACTATATTTGGTTACTATAAATTTATTCAAACATCTACAAGGATTGAGATCGCACTTCAATCCCCATTTTCATTGGCTCCCAAAGTTCAACAACTTTGAATAACATCTCCTAGTATCTCTTTTGTATCCACATTGATGTCTCCAAATATTTTTGTATATGTTTCTATCCCTTTTATTCTCACTGAAAATCACCAACAAAAACATTTACTCCTTCAGTGAACGTAAAATGAGGTTACTTATTTTTTATGGCCTTCAGTCACTACTCTTATCACTTCATCAAATCACTCTATCCAAAAATTCCACCTAGACATAAAACTATTAATTGCATATGATAGAAGACTTTTCCACATGAAATCATCATTTTCCCTTCGTCCTTCACCATTAAACAGACACAGAAGTCCTGTGATTAAAATCTTGAATTTTGCATGATATCTCACATCCTCATTCATGTATAAGACATCAGATACTGCCTTCAACTCAAAATAGTCAAATGGACCGAAAGTCTTCATATTTTATTGATTTTGATAATACACGTTTCAAGGGGTGAGGTGGAACCCTTACAAGTCCCATAGGCGTAAGTATTATATGGATCATAGGCCTTAGAGGAATTCTTTTCCCGTAGGCTTCAAACATTTCATACAACCCAGACTAACTACTTGGAATTGCTCTTCCCCAACATCTTCATAGTGAAATCAGCTCTCCACCTTTTCATGGCTCTTCGACTAGGCTTTCCTATGAATGCACATGATTTTCCCGATGGCAGGTGCCATACCCTCTCATTATAGAAATCCATTTAGCTTCTTCTATGGTGAAATCTCCTTGCTCCTCCTCTTTCTGAATCTTGTTCCTTGTAGGTTGTCTGGTTTGCATCTGCAATTAAGGTGGCCCAAAGGCCTTGAGGTGGCCCGAAGGCCTTACTGACCCGAAGGACCGGGTGGCCCGAATTCCTTAAAGGACTCAGGGATCAGATCAGTGGCTTGAAGGCCCAAATAGGGAAATATTCTCGGCTACTATAGTTCCAAACAGTGCCTGCTACAGTTCTTCACAATTCCTACTACAATACTGCTATAATACCTGGAAATTATCCTCCACCTGGATTTAATCCCAGGTCTCATGGATGCACTTAAGGAGTGCTCACCAACTGGGTTGAGGCTAGTGGCCTACTTCCTTCAACTCAAAATATGATAACCAAAGAATACAATTAATCTGAGCCTCACATATCATCCCTATTTCAGTTGAATTAAATCATTATATCAAGTGGCGGTTTGGCTCATCAAATTCATCAGCTATGGTGAAGTCGACTTCCCATAGAGATTCCAGATCTGGTTTTCATGACTTCAACTGCATTGGAGAACAGATATAGATGGTAGAGGTGGGTAAATCCATGGTGGAAAATGTTTGTGGGGACTAGAAGATCTCTTGGGTAGTGGTGGAAATGACAGGATTATTCAAGATTCTTCAAAAAATATTATGCTTCCTCAGTGGCATTTTGTTCAACTATTACAGCGAAGAGCTCATAATTTCTTAGATCTGAACTGCTGTCGGTGGCTCTTGGTGTAGATTTTCTCTGAGAAACATCGTACTTGGATTTAATAGTGGCTGAGATCTTGGATCAAAAAATGGGGACAATTTATCCTAAGGAAAATTTATATTACTAATAACCAGTAGTTTTTTTTGTTATGTGATTTTCTACCTCAAATTATCTTACAGTTATTCTCTTCTACACTGCAAATTAGTTCCAGTGAAATATTTATCTTACTAATGACCACTAATTTTTTCTTATGTGATTGTCTATCCCAAATTATCTTATGGATAATTTCTTCTGCACTAGTTCAGTGAAAATATATCTCTGAGGCAATAGGCTCCCAAATTTACTACACAGGGAAGAATTTTAAAAATATCAAGAACTATCTTGTGTCAGAATAAAATTACATGCACCCCCTAAGATCTCTTATAAAGTACACCATCAAAAAATAAAAATACTAAAATGTGTACTGCTTCTCCAAATTATCTTACACCTAAACTCTGATGGTTTAAATAAAATTATAATCTACGCAACAAATAAACTAAAAATGAAATATTTAAATAATATAAACAAACATAAGAAAATTCCAATATTATGTCAGCACACTAAAATTAATATACATAAAATAATCAATTGAATAATTAATTAAAAAATTAAAGAATTTATAAAAATTAAAAGTGTTAAAAAAATATTCTAATTATTAAATTATTTCAATAAATCAAATATTACTATTTAATTAATTGGTTATTTAAAAAAAGGAGAAATATAAATTGAATTATCAAATCAATAAATTAAATGACATAAAAATAATATTATAAAAATAACACCAAAATTAAATAATTAATTCAATGTTAACCCAAATTATAATAAAATAAAAAGAATTATCATCATTTTAACAATTTTATTATTTTAATATCAAATATTCATCAATGTAAATTAATTAGTTAAAACATTATTATTACAACAAAAACATAATTAATTTAAATAATTTATGTAGAAAAATGTATCAAAATACATGCACATTAATTCCCCCACACTAAGGGTTTTATTGTCCTAAAAAATCAAATTTAGTGGATTCAAATAAATCATAAGTTTGAAATACTGGGTTTCCAAACTAAATTGAATTCCAAATTGATTTTTCCCCTTGAATATTTATCAAGCAGTGAAAGAGTTAACCCTCAATAAATTAATTATTTTTTATGGAATACTGATTCTTTTTTTAAAAAATAATTGACCTTAAAGTTTTGAATTCAGATTATTCCCTTTTCAATTTTCATTCAACTGAAAGTCTAAACATCACTTTACCTCCAGGAGAACCAAAATACATAAACTATCAGACAAATAATTTATAAACTATGTTTATATAAATTTTATTATAAATTAGAATGATATGAAAGCTTAAAGAATAATGAAAATGTTCAAATTGGATTAGGATTTTCATTTCAAAATTCATTTGAATGCATATTTTCTGAGTTTGAATCCAAATTAAATGATTGAAAGACTAATTATAATTGTAAACTACTCTCACATTTTTTACCAAAGTCAATAACATTTCAAGAGGGCAGTGATAAATGAATTACTTAATTAAATCCAACTGATAATGAAAAATTACCCTCTTTAATGTGGCTACACAAAATTCAATCTTTAGAAAAATGAAAAACCAAAGAAAATTTTCAATTAGAATATAAGATGTAATCAAACTTTAATTTTTTTTGTGTGGTTTTCGATGGGCTCAAATTTTTGTACAATTAGGCACATTGAAAGACACTCCCCCCACACCGAAGCTCAAAATTGTTCTCAATAATGAACCCAATGTGGAGAAAACATGTAAATTGAATTTTAATGCTAAAAAATATTTAACAATTTAGTCTATTAAAATAATGTTTAAAAGGGTTACATGAAATCTAAATTAATTTTTTCCACACAAATAATAAAGGAAAACAATTTTCAGAATGCACAAAAATTTACTTACTGGTTACCACTTCAAATATTCAGCTCAAGAATAAAGTATATGAACTAGTGAATTTTCAATATGTGTGTAGAATTATTTTCAGAAAAGTATAAGATTATTCAAAACCAATACACAATAAAACATTAGTCAATTAAAGTGCAACAACTAGCATGTTTAAGAAGTAATTTTCATCATGAAAAATGTATTAATTTTGGAATATTATTTCAAAAATTTATGTTTAAATATGTGACATCATCAAGAATAATTCATGTGTATGGGAATGAAAATAATTTTTGTGAAAGACTCCACTGAAATATAAGCTTTACCTCTCTTCATATCCACAAAGATTCATAAAATCTTAACTTAAGTAAAATGTATCTAGAGTTTATAAAATGAGGGGCTGAATCATGTTTCACCAGCTTGTAGATTCTATTGATCCTAGAAAATTGTAAGAAATATTCTCCAATGGAAAGATTATGTAAAGTACATCTATATATAGATTCCTCATGATGAAAAATATGAAAATATTATCCCACTTATCTCACTTTAATCATTATAGAGAAAAAATGTGAAGAAAAAAGAAAAAGTCTAATACTAAAAAAGGATAATAACTACCCTAACACTTATTCCAAACAAAATAAAAAAGTAAGGTAAGAAATAACCTTTTTATTTAGTGGTATTCAATATAAAAAAAGGACTCCTCCCTGAGAGGTTCTTTATTAAATTGTCTAATGTTTTTTAGCTGATGTCCATTGAAGGTAAATGGAACATCCTTTATAGGGTCTCAAATATTTTCAACACCAAATGGAAAAATGTGAGTTATAGTAAAAGGTCCATCCCATTTGGAATGAAATTTTTCTGAGAAAAGCATCGAAATGTAGTTGTACAACAATAACATATCTCAAATACGAAACTATTTATTCATGATCATATTATCATGAACATATTTGGTTTTCTCCTTAAAAATCCTTGCATTTTGAAAAGCGTTATTTTATTATCTCATCAAACTCTTGAAAACAAAACTTCCTCTCTTTTCCATCATCAACTAGACATAGATTAAAATATTTGATCACCCAAAAATCATTACGCTAAATATCGATAAGAAAGTGAAAAGGTATTCCAAAAACTATACTACAAGGAGACATTCCAATTGGTATATAATAGGAATTCCTATACACCCAAAGAGAATACTCAAGCCTCAAGCTCTAATATTTCCTATTTTAGTAAATAGTTTTCTCAAGAATATGCGTAATCTCTTTGTCTAAAACATCATTCGTCCCCTTCGTTTGAGGGTGATGGTTAATATAATCTATATGAATTACACCATATTTTTTAAATTGTGCTTCAAAATTTCTATTAAAAAATGATTTCCCTAGTCTGTTAGAATAAATCATGGCATCCCAAATCAACAAAAGAAAATTGAATTTGAAAAACTGGATCACCACCCTAGAATCATCTGTACTAGTTGGATTAGCTTCCATTAATTTTAACACATAATGAACCACAAGAAGATTGTTTATGTATCATAATTAATTTATAAAAGGACCCATAAAATCAATCACTCAAACATCAAATATGTCACAAAACAAAAAAGGTTGTTGTGTTATATCATGTTTTTGAGAAATGTTTCCCTGGAATTAACAAGATGTACAAGTCCTACAATACTCATGAGAATATTTGAAAATGATGGTCTAATAAAACCCTAAATCTGTAACTTTTCTCTCGGTCCTCTATGACCCAAAGTTCCCACCAAAACTCAATATATAAAATAATTTAAGAATTGGAAGAATTTTAGAATTTGTAATATATATCATAATAATCTGGTCACTTCTAAAATTCGATATATAAGGATCATCCCAACAAAATTTCTTTGACTCGCTAATTAAAATTGAATTTTTTTCTTAGAAAACTAGTGTGAAACAATTTCAATAGATAAGTAATTCACAAGTTTTTAAAACATGGAATTTATTCAAAATTAGTAAAATACAATTTATCCCTAGGAAACATGTCTCTAATAGGTTCAACAAAAGATTTAACTTGACAAAATTTAGCGGGTATCTAACTCATATGATTATCCCCAACATTCTCAATCCCTATCATATATTGGATCACTATATCAAATTCCGAAAGTAAAAAAATCCATCTAACCAACCCCAATTCGATTCTATCTTTTTAATGAGATACTAGATATAAGAATGATCAGTTGCAACCATATCTTTATATCCTTAGAGATAACTTCTAAACTCATCAAGGGAGAAGAAAATATCTAGAAATTAATTTTCAGTTGTGGAGTAATTAGATTGAGAAGCATATAATGTCTGAGAAGCATAAGCAATGAGATGTGATTCCCTTTCCACTATTTTACCAATTACATCCCCCAAAGTCAACTATGAAGCATCAATTATAAACTCATAAAGAAAACTACAATCATATGGTCGAACTATTAGTGGTGACACAAGCTTCTGTTTTAGTATATTTAAGGTTTATTAACACTTCTTATAAAAAACAAAAATAGCTTTTATGATGTAATCTTTTCAAAGGAAAAGAAATTCAACCAAACTCCTTTATTAATATCCTATAGAACCTATCATGGAAAAGAAAAGCATTAATATCATTAAATTATTTAGAAAATAGAGTGAATATATGATGTAAACCTTAGACTTTTCCACCAGAATTCCATTATTAAACACTTTATTACTAAAAATTGTTCCAATTTTAACTATGAAAGGACATTTATCATAGCTTATAACAAGGTTATTATCAATGGGAACTCTAATCAAAAGTCCTAAAATTATCAGATTGTTCTCAAAATATAGAACATACAATGTAAATTCATCGATAAGCACTTCCATTAATTCTTTAATAAATTCAGAAAAAATGATAATCATGCATATTTAGAGGTTGGAATGATCATTACAAAGTCTGAATGACATTATCTGATAATAAATTTACTAAAAGACATGTGAAGGTTGTTTTATCCAAGTCCTATATAACTATGTGAATCTTGAAATAGCCAGAGAATCCATCAAGGAAGAAATAATGGGATTTACTAGATAACCTCTCAAAGATTTTTTCATGAAAAGTCAAGGGCAAAGTGGCCCTACCTCATTTCTACATTCATCCACTTGAAATCGACGCACGCCCTCCACTTTTTGGGAAACCTAGATGGAAATAAATCTATAAATTCATTCTTGAAAAATATGAATCCATCCTTTTTAGGAATGATTTGAACTAGAATTACCTATTGACTATAAAAAATGGGGTAGATTTTACCTACATTCATTAAGGTAGTAACATATTTCTAAACTACTTCAAGAAGGGTAGGATTAAATAACCTTTGAAATTTCTGGATAGGTATGCAATTGTTCTCTAGAAGAATGATATACATGTATAATGAAGGAATAATACATGGTATATCATTTAAAAACCAAACTATGGAAGTCATAATCTTACTAAAGACTTATAAGAGTTAATTTTTTTATTCACTAGACAACCCACTTGCAATTATAATAGGAAATTTTTGTTTGTCCTCTAAGTAGGCATATTTCAAATTTTTTAGAAAAGGTTAGTGTTATAGTGTGGATGATCTATCCTTTTTGGATAAATAGAGTTATATGGGTTCTTTGAGTTTATTTTCAATAAATAAAATATCCTCAAGAATAGAAGGATCACAAAATCCTAAAATTTTAGTGCATGTGTTTCCAAGAAGTATATTTGTGTCACCATCAAAATAATTTTTAGATTAAAGTTCATATATATATGGTGACATTTCAATAAATGTTTTCGCATAATCAAAGTAAATTTCAACATAATCTAAATCAGTTATATTCATTAAATCCTATTTTTAAATAAGAGTATATGTTTCAATGGTTTTGGATAAAATCCTCATCATTTTCCTTATCAAATTCTGGAAAAAATTTCATTCCTAACTTGTTCAAGAATTCCAAAAAAAAATATTTTTTTCCAACGTACATTTTAATTTCAGATTCATTATAATAATAGATTTTATAATTTTTAGATTCAAAATCTTATTCAACATCCACCACATCATTTGCAGAATAATTTAAATTTTCCAAAGAATCTAGAGGTTGGTTATCTTACACTAAATCAAGAAATAAATCTATGGAATACCTATCAATCAAGTTAACTTGGTGAGCAGAATGGTCTTCCACTTGGTGTCTCATTGGTTCTATTTTTTTAAATTAACCATGTCACCTCCAAAATATAAAGATAAAGTGCCTTTATAGACATTTATTATTTCTTTAATAGTTCTTAAGAAGGGTATTCATAAAATTAATTGTTAAGGTGAAATAAAACAACCATATTTCATATATAATATATAAAAATCAGAAAGGAATAGAAAATATTTAACTCTTACCGACACTTATTAAATAACTACTACTAACTTATACAAAAACCTATTAGCTAATTGTATAAATATTATATATTTCTTAAGCTCCCCAACTTGAATAGATAAAAATATATAATAGGAAATATCATTTATGGAGGCTCTTAAATCTTACCTCCCACCATCAAACTGTTGATTTACAATGAAACATGTGATATCCAACATACCTGGGTCCTTGCATTAAACATGGAGAGGGTGTTGAATCCAAGAACAAACATTTATTCTAAAATTTGTTTTCTCACCTTCCTTGAACTTCCTTTTTTGAGTGCACATATCATTAAATAAGTTTTCATTATGATGGATCTGTTTCATATCATCGAACAAAGTGATGTTATTATAGACTTTTATAAAAGTTTCAAGTACTTTATTTTCCATTTTTGTTTGAACATTGTTCTTAATTATAGGTCTTCCCAAATGGTAAGGTAGTGAATCTTTATACATTTTATGTTCAACATAATAATTTTTTATTTATTTGTAAGAGACCACTAGCTTTCTAAAATCCATAAAAGTCCTTTCAAGTTTAATTTATCTCTTCTGGTTCAATTTTTTTTATTGAGTAGGTGAATATAAAGTAGGTTGTTCAAAAATTTAATTAGGTGATTTAATAACTTCATAAGGAGGTAAAATAATTTCATCCTATGGTTTTGACACATCTTCATGGGATTTTTCATTTGTTTCAGAAGTTGGATAATTTTTTTTCAGGTTCTTGTTCAATGTTTTTATCCTGCAGATTATGAATCTCAGTTCCAATCCTCAAGACTATTATTTTAATATCCTCTCTTCCACTTTGATTTAATTCATATTGGGATAGAAGATTAAGACTTATATGATTCTCTAGAACACTAATTTCATTTTCCATTTTACCCATTTTTGTAATAATGTTTTGTAGAAATATTTTTTTTTGTGAAATAACATGTTTCTTTTTAACCATGTCTTCAAGTGGTGAATCATTTCTTTTATTAACCTCTTGATTCTAATTTTTTTGAATCTGAAAATTTGTGAAATTTTCACTAAATTGCTTCCTGTATTGTTTTTGATTATAACTAGAATGTTGATGAAAATTTTGGGGTTGTAAACTCTTATTATTTGATCATTAGGCATAAACCTATTGTTATATTAATTCTTATAGCCCTGATTAAAATTCTGGTTATATTGGAATTTCCTAGATTGAATTTTATTAATGGGAAAATGGATATTTAGGTTGTTATAGAATGGTTTTCCAGGAAAGATTCCATTTCAAGATTTAGATGTTTCTTATAACTATGAACATTGATCACTAAAATGATAAGTTGAAAAATAAATTCCATAGTTTATTTGGATGGGATATATTGGTTCAGGAATAGATTGTGAAGGAGTATAATTAGTCAACATCTACTTCACCATGCTCACAAGTTCACTCAACCGATTCTCAATACATCTATATTCATAATTTGAAGTAGACACTTACAAAAATGACTTAGCATGAATTAGACCCCTAGTACCAAACTGATGTGAATTATGTTCCATGTTTGAGATTAGGTTCCTAGAATCTATGGGATTGTTACTAACTAGAGATCCTCCATAAGTAGCATCTGTAATGTTTCGATCCATCAAGACTAAATCTTCATAAAAATACTACACAAAAAACTGGAAAAAATTTTGATGATGAGGGAATGTAGAGAAACAATTCTTAAATATCTCATAGTACTCCTAGGGAGTCCCCCAAAAGAGATTCCTAATGTGAAAAATATAATTTCTAAGTGAGTATGTCCTAGAATATAGGAAATTTGTTCTAGAAATATCATCTTATGTTTATTCCAACCTTATTTGGTGGGGAATTGTGAGTAGTAGAACCACTCCTTATCCAAACCATCCAAGTAAAATGGAAAATACCTCATTTTAATTTGATCGTAAGTTACCCCTTGGGCCTTCATGGTGATACATACCATGTGAAAATTTTGTTGGTTCTTTGAGGGTCCTCTCATGGTAGACCATGGAATTTTTTTAGTTGATAAATTATTCCTTATCTTAGTTTGAAACCTAGTTAAATATAAGGTTAATCTAGATAGTTATTTTGATTTTCTAGATTAGGAGCAGCAATCTCCTTTAGTGTTATGTGGTGATCCATTTTTGTATGTTTTAAAAATGTTTTGTTCAAAAAAAATTATCTCTCACGGTTCTTTTTTTGATGTCTCTGTATTTTCTAAATTTTCAAACTCTATAACTTATTTTATAATATTTTGTTTCTTAGATTTTATGAATTTTTATTTTCAGAATTTTTAAATTTCACAGACACGCAACAAAATAAAATTAATGACAATAATTTTTTAATTTTAATTTATTTAGGTAGATTATGAATTTTTTTATTTTTTTAACCCATGGGTAGCCTTCCTTAAATGAAACCAATTTTTTTTTTACAGATTTTACATGTCACTTAAAATCAAAATCAAACTTTAAAATTCATGATCTTCAGTAAATCAATGACCATGGTTGTCTCTTAGTGAGACCTCCCTGTAGGGGTATTTTGTTGTGATTTTTTTTATTTTATGATTTCAAGTTTTTAATTTTATTAGAAATTATAAAAAGTAATAGGAAAGTAATATAAACTGGATTAGAAGTGTAAAAGAAATTTCAAAAGAGATGAAACAAATAGAAACAAATTCAATTTTAGTAGCAACATATTTAACGTACGAGGGAAAGCGACCACCTAGTTATTGATTCAAACAGATCAATATATCTTCATCATTTTTATTAGTTTTCAAATAATCAATTATTTCAATGAAAGTATGATATTTAAATTATTTTATCTCATTTATTTAATTAAAATTAGACTACAACTAAGATTTTGGATATAGAAATCCTTTCCAAAGGATTCAGTAAACACTCCTAACAATCATTTAAATCAAAGTCACCAACAACACTCACTATAATAAAAAGTATTTGATCAATGATTGAGAAATTTAAATAGTGTGAATCATGTTCTGAATTCAACTACTCTCAAATTAATCAGATTTATTCAGTGTTTTACACATTTCAGTTTGAAATGTTTTGTACATAGAATGGATGAAAATTAAATAACAAAATTACACATCAATGAAACTTCAAGAATAAATTTTATTTTTGAAATTTCATGATTCAAGAGAGAATTATATTCAAAAAAATTAAGATTTTAAAAACTCATATATACTTCACCATATTTATCGACTAGCTTCAACTGCATAAAATTTAGTCGGATATCTCATAGGAGCGATAGAGAGCTCTGATCTTCATATTCATCATCTACCATAGTTGTAGCAGCTTCTATGAATACATACTGGTTTCACTCTCGCATCCGCTTCGAACTATATAATTATTTTCATATCTATTTCAATCCCTTTTTTTCTCCTCTAAAATCACAAAAAAAAACACACAAAAATCACCAACTCCTTTGATGGACATAAAACGAGAGAACTAATTTTTGTGACCTTCAATTGCTACTCCTATCACTTTATCAAATCCCTCTAAACAAATACGCAACTTTCACAAAAAATTATAAATTGCATCTGACAAAAGACTTTTCCATATGAAGTATTAATCTTCCTTTCATCCTTCACTATTAAAAAAAGACAGAGAATTTCAGAAATTCAACAATTTAATCTAGAACAACAGATCACATCCTAATTCATGTATAAGGAATCAGATTCATCCTTGAAATTCACATATTATTTCCAAGGCTTCCAATTAATTTGAATATCATTGAAACCCCTCCTCTAGTTGAATTTAATCAATGTATCCATAAAATTGGGTCCAAACATCAATTGTAGTTTCAATTTCTTAGTAAATCACCAACCTCTATCTGAATTTGGATTCCTCTAAGAAAAATAGTCCAACACCTGATGTGTGTCCATTTTCTACAACTTGGCAGTAACAATGATGAAAAAATGGCATCAACATCCCATCATCTTGCTTTGGGATCAAGTCATATTCATCAAACAAACTTTGGTAACCAAATTTTCAACGATACATTATATCCACTATTTGTGCACAAATCTCCATCGTACAAAGGAGTTATCCTTCATTGGACCCGAACTAAATAAATTACATTTAAAATTTAACTTCAAAAATAAATGCCCAAAAATAAAAACTCATCTAGAACATCATTTATCTTCCTAAGAATTGATTTTATTATCTTTCCATTTTGCTTGGAAAAATACCTCAACTTCATTGATGGAAGAGACAAGTAGAATCGTCTGCAAAATCGAAATTGGGTTTCATTAATCATCATCATTAGATAAGAAAAGGACTATAATCATATTCTTTATCTTAGAAAATTGGTAAACATTGAAAACAACACCAGTTTCATCTGTTCATACTTGGAAAAATGACAGTTAGATCCTTGTTGATAGTTCAACTCATTATATTCATCAATAATGGTGAAGTCAAATTCTAATTGAGGATTAGATATTTAGTTTTAATGGATCCAACAGTGGAGGTGACCATATGTTGACATAAATTATGGGTAAATACATGAAGAAATCTGGTTGTGGAGACTTTACGATCTATTTGGTATCATTGGCAAGGAAACTATTCTTTTAGAAATTTAACCAAATCGTTGCTTTCATTGGCGGTAGTTTATTCAACTACAACAATGACTTCCTCAGTCTTTCTCATATTTGAACTCCCATTAGTGGATTATCATGTTGTTTTCCCTTAGAAACTCTAAAAAAATCTTCAATAGAGGTGGAAGGGGTTGGATCCAACAAAAATGATATTGGTTCTTTTTCACCATAGATCTAGAATATATGTCACAGTGGTGACATCGCTTTATGCTTCATCATCTAGGAGCACAACCCTCCTTGAGAAATGGGATTGTACATCGCATAGGATAATTTATTCGGTAAAAAATTTATGTTACTAATGACCAATATTTTTTCCCTATGTGGTTATCCACCTAAAAATATCATATAGATAATCTATTGCACACTGGAAATTATGTTCAATGAAATTATTTCCCTTACACAGCCAAGGCTCCCAAATTTATTTTATAGGGAAACGCTTTCCAAATTCTTGAAAATATTTTGTTTCAGAATAAAATTATGTGCTCCCCTAAAATCTCTTATGTAGTACTCCAAGGAAAAAGTGATATCTTAAAATGTGTGGGACTTCTCTGAATTATCTTACACCAAAAATCAGACGGTTCAGATAAAATTATAACCTATGACACAAATAAATTTTAATGAATTATTTTAATTATATAAATAAGTTTAATAAAATTCTAAAATTATGTTAAAAACAATAATATTAACTTTCATAAAATAATTAGTTGATTAATTTATGAAAAAAATATAGAATAAATAAAAATTAAGAGTTCAAAAAAATATTATAATTATAAAATTATTTTAAGAAATTAAATAGTACTATTTAGTTAATTGATTATTTTCCAAAAATAAGGAAAAATATAAATTTAATTAGCAGAAGATAAAATTAAATGACAGGTAAATAATATATTAAAAATAAAATCAAAATTGAATTATAAATTCAAAGTTAATTTTTTTAATTAAAATAAAAAGACACATTAATTAAACATAAACACATCATTTAAATAGTTTTATTATTTTAACATCAAATTATCTCCACAATAAATCCTTTAGTTAAAAAACTATTATAACAAAAAAAACATTATTAATTTAATGATGCTATATGGAAAAAAATGTATCAAAGTAGATCCAAATCATTATCCTTGAGAAAATATTTTCCATTCTTATGATTATACCACAAATATATGTTTTATTTCAATGTTATGAACTCATAGATCATGTTTTTTGATTCCATTATTATTAATGTCTTATGAAATTCAAATCTCTATTCCATGACTCATGATTTTGATCTATGATAGGGTTGGTTTTTACTTTATAAGATATTCTCATTTTAACATACCTTTATGCTTATCTTATTGTTTCATAAGATCATAGAATGTTATCTCTTATGATTTTCTTTACTGATCTTCTGAGATCACCCTTTCTTTTTTTTACTTTCCCCAAGTTATGAAGCAAAGTTTTAAATAGGGTAAGTCTATAAATAATACTAAATGGGAATATCTTTGTGGGAAACATTGAATATTTTTTACCAGATTAGATTATTGTGTCTCATTATACAAAATTCACTAAACTATAATAGTATCCAGGCATATTTTTGTGTAATGTTACAAATAAACATATAAAATAGTGCAATATCAATGTATGAGAATCTTGGGTCATGATAGTTTGTATCAGATGAAAGGTTTAATTATCCTTTAAAATATAGGATAATAAAACTTTAGTTAGATCCCTAGGTAAATTTATGATGATATGTACAATGATGTATCTAAGGATAAGTCTAATGATGAGTTAAAGTATACATAAATTTTCTAGTTTTTTTATAAAGGATATAGTGATTGGTTTCCAAGAAATTAGATCACTGTTTAGACATTAAAAATGGATGTGCCTCTAGAATAGATGTACCTAGGGGTAATAACCCCGCCAAAACCATCTTATGATAGAACTAATAATGAATTGATGCTTAAAAATGAGCTTTGCTGCACCATTGTTTTGACACTCCCGAGAGATATGATTTGGAGATTCACAAACTCATTATGAAGTAACATGGAGGATTTAAAAATTTGATGATTATGAATAACCTAGGATATACCAAATGTGTCATCAATTAAAAATAACATTTCATGAATTATAAAACTTATAAGTTTTCTTCAAGATTATGTAGTTTTCCACTATGATTAGTGTTTCTACACACTATGATTTTTGGAGTTAGTCAATAGATGGAACCAAAAGGAATCGAGTTAACATTCAATGTAATAATAAATTTGATTATGAGAATCAAAATGGATGATGACTAGAGTGAAGGATATTGTGATGATTCCAAATCATTTATCACAGAACATGATTAACAACATATGCCATAACCAAATCTTAGAGTCACCAAAAAAGATAAGAAATGATTTACCTAAAAGTTCAGGTGATGGTAATCATGGAGGAAATAAGATTCAGTTTCCTATAAGCCAATAATGTAGAAAGAAGAACCCTTATTAATGTTATATGAGGATGGTAACATGCTTTGATTTTGTAAAATAAGGACACAAAGATTGTAACTCTATAAGTAAAAATGTAATGTTCAGTTAACACAACTGATGAGAATAATGACTCCCTAAGGTATCATTGAATATTGAATATTTGTAATTTGTAAAGTATGGTCATTATGAAAATAGATTCCATAAGGGGAAATCTCTTTAAAGTAATCCAAAAGGTGCTATAATTACTATTTATACTGTTAATGATGAAAAGACTAAAAATGACACATGAAAGTTACATGTTGTTCTAATAGTACTTTATATGTTAAATGTAAGAAGCATGGCTAAATTGTGGTTTAATAATGTCAAGAAAAGATTAATATATCATATTATAGGAAAGATGTATTAAGGAATAAGATGATGAATCCAATTTATTTTTTCAGAAAGAAGTGATCTGAATGAAGTATTTATGAAATTGGAATTTAATGATTATGTTACATGAATCATGAAATATATAAGGATTTATTAGTATATTTTTTTTGTTAAGTATTTTCAAGAATATGTTAAATGGTACTGATGTAATAGAAATGTGAATTAATTGAAAGGTGATATTTTTATTAAGGGAATATAACCCTTAATATGTTATGGATGTTGAGATGATGATTTAAAGATAAATAGATGTTGGATATGAATATGTAAATTTGATAGTATTGATTAAATTTTAACTAATTAATGATTTTTTAAAAACGTGTTTGATACTATAATTTATGGGGTTTACAATTTTATTGGATTTGAGGAATATATCCTTTAATCATTGTTTTTATATAAGTATTGAGGAAGAATATATGGTTTCTGTAAGGTTTTATGGTAATTTTGGTTTAAAAAAAATACACGATGAAGGTATTCACATGTTTGGTATAAAACAATTAATAAAAATTTCATGTTGTTTGGAGGATTAACGATAAGTTCATTTTTGGAATTTGGTGACTTTATTTATATAGTTTTGGGTCTTAAGCTGCCAGAAGGGTCGTCAGATAAACCTTTTATGAAATGGTTTGTGTTAAAATTTGAATTAGATTTGGGAGATTAATTTATTATTTCATTAATATTGGATAACATATGATATCCATTTTATTTATTTTATATATATAGATAGATTTAATGAATTACCATTTTTATGGGTCTTATGATCTGTTAGTTCTTCAGGCATAACAACTTCAAGTTTATTTCATAGAGTATGAGTTGAAGTGGAAATTGATCAAGTTGAAACCAATGAGAGAGATCATTCTTATGAAATTAGATGAAATAAAGTGAGTATATATTCTTGTGAAAATTATTCATGATTAGGAAAATGGCCTTAAAATAAAATGTCCTCCTATTATAATAATTTTTTATGATAACAATGACCATTTTCAATGATCTTTTTTTATGAATTTCTGGTATGTAACCTCATATAGATCTCCCAATTATATATGACCAATGTTCACTATCACTCTTCATCAATATTTGAGTGGTAGTTATTTTTTTATATGTTCATTTTCTCACTTTCTACCTAATTTATCATATTTTTAAACCTAGTATGTGTTATTCTAGATGGCTTATAAACACACCTTTATATTTTTCAATAGGATGTTTTATAAACCCTCTTTATGATATATATTTCTATGAATGAATTTTTAAATGTAAAACATTTGATGACTGAGATTAATTTTGAGGGAAAATTCATTTTATTGTGTGTAGAATGTAACACCCCAAGATAGTCTGAAATATTTTTTCAATTATTTTTAATATTATATATATATATATATCATTAAAGGAAATATTGAGTTTAGCTTGTGTTACCTGTAACGCCAAGTTAAGAATGAATTTCATGAAACACCATATTAAGATTAATCTAAATGAAACACCAAGTTAAGATTACACTATATACAATATCATGTTAAGCTTACTCTACATGCAACACTATGTTAAGCTTGTATTATACATGACACAGAGTTTTAACAAAACCATGATATATTATTAATATTGTAACTTGAACACAACCATTATAACCTAGATGTTAAACATAAAAAAATGAATAATAGTAAATAATTTTTTAATATTATCTATAATTTCTTTGTATAAGGAAAACACATTGATAAAAAAGTACTAAATTTTTTAAAGTCTTTATGTGTTTCAAAAATAATATTTTCTTAAAAAATGAAGTTTATTTCTTTTTTTGAACATTAATACAATTTATTTTTTATAAATTTAGAGAATAAATTTGAAAAAATAAACATAATTTTTGAAATCATCATGTAAAAATTTCATTAGAGTGAATTTTTGGGTTTTTTTTAAAAAAGTGTCATTTTTTTAATGAGTACCAAAAATAGAGAAATTTAATTGAACGAAAACGTTAATTTTAAATAATTTAAAATGATAAATTATTTTTTGAATTGGGTTTAAAGTAACAGTAATTAAATTTTATATAAATTAATCCAATTTATATAATTAGATTCAATTTCATATTGATTTTTTATTTAAAAACATTTCCAACTTTTGAACATTTTCTCTTCAAAACATATGTTTTTCTTCTCTTTTAAGAGATTAATTTTAAATTTAAAATTTTCACTTCAGCGAATAAAATTTGGAAAAATGGAACCATATTTTTAATAAAAATAATTTATATTATCTAATATGTTCTAATTATTTTTTGACAGAAATTAATAGTGAAAATAGTAAAAATAAACCAGCGTGGTTAAGGTAGAAATGGGTTTACCGAGGGATAAAACTAAAATTATAACAGGAAAAATGACATATAAACATTTTCAAAAACTATTTTGGACATATTTCATACATTAAACCTATAAGGATTTATAATAGCCTAATTTAGACCGTTTTGACATTTAAAAAACATGGGGGCACATATTTATTTTCAAAAATACCATGTGTGTCCTCTTCCCCACTAATAAGAGGCCAGCTCATAGCCTCTCCTCTTAAAACCTTAAAACCACTTTGTTTTGGCCAATAAGTTCCCAAATAACTTCCCAAATTCCCTCCTAACATCCTAGAAGTATTATTTTGTGCATAAATATAACCTGGTAAGGCATTAGTGTAAACATAATGAGGATATCCAAATAAGAGGTAATGTTCTTCAATGAGCATCTTTATTTTATTTCTTTCTCCACTTACTTAAATTATTATTAAACCATGATAATATATTAATATTTTTATATTAAATATAATTTGATATTTTTATAATAAGTTAATGAACTACAACCTTATACACTTCTATAAAATGGGTTATGAAATCATTATTTTTGTGTACGGAGGACCACTACCTTACAAATTGATGTCATTCGTTTTTTAGATTTACATCTCTAATGGTTGGAAATAATGATGAATTTATTGTATGTATATAAGTTATTTATGATATTATTATTCTTATATAATTAACATATGAAAAAGTTATTTATGATTTCTATTTTTTGGTAATATAATAACATTGCTCATGTGTTTGATAGACTACCGCCTCGTGAAGCAATGTGATTCATTTATTATTTTCATAGAAGGTGATAAGGGTAATGTTAACGATTATATGTGATATACATTAAATAAATATGTTATTAATTAAATATTTAAAATTATTTAAATAATATATATATATATATCATTTTATTTCTTACCTTTTCACTCAATAAAATTTGATAACATCGCTCGTGTGCGTGTGGACTACCGCCCTCCCGTATCGATGTGACAACTTTTTCACCACCACACTACATATATGGTATGTATAAATATATTTATAGAAATAATATTTCATTTATGATACTATTTTAATTATGGAATGATAATATATCACTTACTTCATTTCCATAATGTTAGTTTAAAAATGGAAATGTTACTCATGCATACGTACAACATACCGGCTCCTTGATTGTAACATACTTCATTTCTCAAAACTCAATTTCATAATCGGTATTAAAATTATATTTTATGTATAAATATTATAATTATTTCATGATTATTATTATTTAAGTGATGTATCCATGATCAAATTAAGAGGACAAAAAATATCAAATAAAAATATATATGGAAATCGAATCGGTTATTACTTGAAACATGACTTTAACATATAATTTTTAATAAATAGGTACTAATTGGACATAATATAATAATATATGATATGATATATATAATTATAGTTCCATATTATATTTATATTAATCTTATATTTGATATTCTATAGGTTCAAATGATTGGGAATGCATTTGATACTTTCGGTAAAGGGATTTCTAGTCTTACTTTTATTTCTAACAGACTTATACCATATTCATCACTCATTTTTTTATGGATCATATACTACAATATGAAATGATATAGTATGAATATACCTTATTAAATTATTTTTATGTTTCTATTGATTTTATTCATTCACAAGGATTATGATTCAAAAATTACTTAAGCAGTAAGGGATTTTTTGTCTCAATTTGTCTCCTTTGAGACATATGTTATGTCATACACATATATTATTTTAGGAGGTGTGTATAATACCCCTTTTATAAGTAATTTCATGAATTAATTTATCCACATGGTATATTATGTTAAATTTTAAGTTATTACTTCATGGGGCTTACATTTCAATGTTATCCACGTGGTATGATTTTTATGTTGTAATATCATAGTTTAACATAATTTGTTTATGATTATACATAAAATGATTCAATATTATGATATATATATCAATAGAATCATTAAATTTAATCTCATTGGATTATTCCAAGAGAATACACGTGTTCTCTAAAATTTTATCTCTTTATGTACTAAAGAGTAAAAAAAATAATTTTATAAAAAATCATATTTTTAGTCGAAAACCCTTTTTCTTCCAAAACCATGTCTTTAATTTTTTTTAAACATGCAATACTATTCTTCTATGGGTTTTAAACATATTTTTTATCCATTTTTGAATTTTTTACAAAATTTTATAAAGATAATATTCATGACTTTAAAAACAATGAACTTTTGAATTTTACTAAAAATGTGAATGGAATATTTATTTTAACATGTACGAAATGAATGAGATATCACATAGTCATGAAATTATGTTATTTGAAGATTAAATTTTAGGTATTCCTATTTATTTTCAAAGAAAATTATTTCAAAAATGTTTTGTGATTTAAAAAGTGATTTTCAAATAAAAAAGTATATTTTTCTCAAGAAAAATTTTCAATGATTTTTAAATCTTATATTCTATATTTTAAATATCATTTTTAACAAAAAGGTATTTGAAATGTTTTATGTTTTAGAAAATGATTTTTGATGAAATTTTATTTTACTTACGAAATTTTCCATGTTATATTTCAAAATCCTTCTCCATCAATGATCATATACTTTTATGTAACTTATTCATTGATAGAGATATAAACCAAGGTAACTATCATTATTATTTCTCTAAATTGTTTATGTTTGTGAGGTTATGAATTTTTTTAAACATGATTTTTTCTTGTGGTTTATACCATGGTAATATTCTTATGAAACTGACTTCTTTTTTTCATATGTTGTTTTAGGATAAAATGATGAAATTATTATTAAAACTATCTATTTTACAGAGGATAAAATATGATGAAATGTTTATAATGCACATTTTATTTCCTGGGTTATGATATGATGATTTTTATGATCTTTTTATACACATAGGTATTATTTTCATTAAGAGATGATGGTTAAATTATAACCAAAGATGGTTATTAAATTATAACCAAATTCATGTTTTACCTATATCTCACTCTAATGAATTAGGAAAATATTTATATCTCATGATACTGGTTGGACATGAACATGGAGTGAACTCAGTTTACTAAGGGACTTTGTCCGCTATGATGGTATTGGGA
Organism: Viscum album; assembly: GCA_963277665.1. Lineage (NCBI taxonomy): Eukaryota > Viridiplantae > Streptophyta > Magnoliopsida > Santalales > Viscaceae > Viscum > Viscum album. The sequence continues at coordinate 2,055,510,876 of OY728159.1, read as the reverse complement.
GTGAATTTTTTCTAACATGATGGTTTGGGGAGTGAAACCATTACACAATGAGGAAAGGGACTCTATTTGTGATGGTGGTGTGTCCCGTGTAGGGGGTTTAGCCTCCAAATAGAGGGGGGGTGGAGGGGGGTACATGGGTATTTAGACCAATCCCTAAGTAGGAACATCAGTGGTTTTCCCAAGACTAACATTGTATGAATATCTTAGTGGGTATCCTTGACATATAATTTTCTATGATTATGTGCATGCCAGAAATATTTATCTTATGCCAATTTTATTATCTAACGGATCATGATATTTAATTTCCTTATGATTCATGTCTTATGAACTACCAATCATTATGCCATGAATCATAATGATGATATATGATTGGTTTTGTTTATACGTATTAATTTATATTCATTATCACATACCCTTATGATTATCTTATGAATTCATATGACCATATATTCTTATATATTATGTTTACCTTTACTGAGAATCTAATATAACCTTTTCTTATTTCTCATTTCCCTAGGTTATAAAGAAAGGTTTTATGTAAGGTTTTTCTATGAAGATTACATAATGGGGAGATATTTATGGGAAACATTGAAGATCATTCAATAGATTAGAATATTGTGTTCTAATTTTCTAAAGTCTATAATATTTTATACTCATTAGGATTGTTTTTGTGTAATTTTATGAATATTCATCCAAAAATATTCAATATCCATGTATAAGAATCTTTATTTTCTATAAAATCCCACATTGGGTTTCTTTTAAAAAACATGCAATATTTAGATAAAGAAAGTAATTTGATATAATATTTATTAATGAGGCATAACCAAATGAAATATAGAATTTTAATAATCAATTTAAATGTCAAACAAGAATATGGGGACATCAAATAAGTAATCATATAATGTGTCCTCTTGTCACGACCCTCCTTCACCCAGATAAGGGAAGGGACAAAAAACTGCCAGACCCTTCCTTCTTAAAGTTGATGTGAAGATAATTAACCATGATTATTTCCTTCAATAATACCTAGAGTGGATAATAGCACCAAGGGTATATAATCACATGTAATATGGAAGTCATTACCCTTTTCATAGAAAAAAGTTCGGGAGATAAGATAGTAAAACCCAAACAACTCCAAAATTGAAAGTAAGAGTAAAGAAAAAAAATTCATTTTCCACATGCATGTTTAAATAAAGTGATAAAAAAATACTAGAAAACTACACAGTAATTTACCAAAAGAAAGGAAAATAGTAGCAACCATAAATCCCAAATATCTCCTGCAACCCCAAGCTACTAGTAACTAGCCTGATCTGAAACCTTCTCCAAGTGACCTAAAAAACAGTTTATAAATATGTAGGGTGAGTATACAAGTATACACAGTAGGGAAGACCATGTTCTCTCTTTCAAAAGTAGGGAGGCATTATAATTCCTTGTGATAAATAGAGATAACCAAGGAACCTAGAAAGGAAACTATCCTCCCAGCCTCACCAGGGAACACTCCCCAAATTACGCAAGTCAGGTAAAGTACTAGTAACCGAACATCGATATTTGGGCACCCTGAACTACTTTCCCACTGGTTATTTAAGACATACTATGCATGATACCTCCCCCATAAGTTCCACTGCAGTCACACTGCCGCCCCAACAACAACCTTATGGGCTATCATAATCACACATCCCACCCACATACACCAAGGCCACCACAACCACACACATCCCCGCCAGAAAACACCTAGGCCACCACAACCCCTACCATGCCCAAAAACACCTAGGCCAGAACAACTGCTGACATGCCCGAAGAAACCTGGGCCTCAACAACCACTGCCACGCCCAAAGACACCTGGGCCTCATCCCAATGATGCTTGGGAAACAATCCTGCCCACACACACCTGGTCCAACCACCATAGAACACCCTGCCCGAAGAGTCTTGGGGCATAATGAACCTTAGTCCATCACAGTCTTCCTAGAGAGTCCTGGGATACCTGGGATATGGAAAAGAAAAGGATATAATAACCATCCACTCATAGGAATGTTGGTAAAACACCCTCTCCATGAAATGAGGGATTTCAACACAGAGTGATCGACATGGGTGGGGTGAGAATAAAAAACACAAGAACTAATATTATACTTTAAATTAAATAAACACTCATCCCTACCTAAGGGTTCCAAAATAGACAACCACCCCATACACAAACACTCTAGTTACTATTCATACATGCCCAAAATCATGATACCCACAACCAGAGCACAACCCATTTCTAGAAAACAAAACCCCATTGAACCCATTCTTGTTATCATGTTCAAGTGCTTTCATTAGAAGATTATTCGACACTACTGGGAAACTAACAGGCATAACCACAATCCAAGAAAAAAATCAATGGAAAGAGCCAATAATAAATTTAAGCATTCAAACCAGGTTCTCTTATAAAGTCACAACAACAAAAGGGATTCGTGAGAGCCCTCAAAGTATTGGAACCAAACCAAGAACCAACATATGAGAATAGATCCACAAGCCAACAAATGAACAAAAGGAGATCCTATCCCCATCCACATCACCCATATTCATAAATGAGATCAACCATAGATATTACTAGAAAAAATAAAGTAAGCTTCAAGATTTTTCAACACCATTCATTAAGTTCCTTTGTACTATTTGGTTAACCGAGGTGATCACACAAGGATACTTGTTCATTGGGCATCCATTTAATCTACTAAGTTTACATGATTAACTAGTTTCCATGTTACAGTCATTAAATTTTATGATTATCATGAAAAAAGAGGTTTATTAGTGATCAAGAAAGGACCCCCAATGATCATTATTTTTAGTTGGCATAAGACCATACAATTCACAACATATAAGTGAGGATAAAAGAGTACAACAACATCACCATAATTCACACCCCTTAATTCTTTACAATCCATTTAATATCTTTGTAATGGTTTGGTTTCAATATAACTCATGAGGAAAATCATTATCACACACCACCCCACAAGATGCACAATAAAGAGAGATGAAGGAGAAACCCCTACCTTGATGATCAAGGATCGACATTTCCTCCTCACACCATGAACTGTAGTCGCACAAGGAGTAGGAAAAACTCTACGAAGGATGAAAGGGAAGGGCTAGAGCATGGATGCATGGCTCACCTCTTGAAGAGGGACTCAGAATGTACAAAGGAGAGAAATGATACTAGGGAAGAAGAAGATCTCGGGTGATAAAAGTCCCGATACTAGAGTTACGAGATGTGCAATATCAATGTTCTTAAAAATCATATCATGGTTTAACCTAGTAGCTTGGAAGTTTCACAGGTTATAATTTATTAGGATTTAATAATTATCCCCGAATATGGTGGATATAATGATTGTGAGTTAAAGGATATCCTTTAAATGGATAAAAGATGTAACATGGCTAAGCTGGAAATAAGGAAAAAGTGTGACACAGTGTCGCTCCACCGTTAGAGGATTTAAGATACCATTTATGGGATTAAAAGTCCTTAAACCACCTTAAAAGTGGTAAGAATGCTTAAAATAGGGTCTGATCCATTACATCAGATACCTCTCAAACTATTATCGTCCTCGATAATCAAGACTAAACCCGATGAAAGAAGAGGGGTCCGAACAATCACCTCGCAAGATACCTCTCAGGGACAAAACCAACCTAGAGTTGTTCGAAAGTTGAAACAAACCTCGATACCTAAGAACAAATCTCTCTCATCTATCTCCTGAACAACCATATATACAACACTAATCTTATCCCCCAAGTAACCACACAATCATATAGAGGTCACAACATAGATACATATGGGTTAGAAAGTCCCTTCCACCATGTCATGATACTATCCACTTTGGGTGGCACTGACTCACCCAAAAGGTTTTAATCACATCCATCTTAATGCGTCTCGATTAGGGATCAGGTCATCCCCCTCCCCCCCATGGTCAAGAATTTTAACACAGATTTAGATAAAAAGGGTAAAAACTCATCCCATATAAAACGAGGTAAAACATTAAATCATAGTCAAGTAAAAAAAACATAAAACAAAACTCAAACCCGTTTTGGGTACTCCGCATACATCTGTAGCTTCCATTCCTATGTACTCTCCTTGATTCTACCATGCCTTCATAGCACATTAACCAAGGGAATTTTTCATCCATGAAGCATCTTATCCTCACAATTCTCGTCCCCCACTGGTCTCTCTATGAACGTCGCATCATCCTCAATATCCAGCTCTCCCCAGTCGAGGACGTGTGAGTCATCGTGTAGATTCTGATGAAGCAGAGACACATGGAAGTCATCATGGACCATCTATAGCGGTGGTGGTAGTGCCAACTGATATGACACTTCTCAAACTCATTGCAACAGATTGAAGGGTTCAAAATACAAGGGAGAAATCTTACTCCCCATATCGAACCTCCATAGCCCACACTAATGGGAGACATTTAAGAACATGTGTTTCCCAACTTAGAACTACAAACGTCTCCTCCTATGATTGCCATATGACTTCTGCTGGTCCTGATCCACCTTCATCCTCTCATGAACAAGCTAAACCTTTTATGTCATTCTCTACACTACCTCTATGTCCAGAACTCCTGCTTCCCCTACCTCTGTCCATCACATGGGTGAATGACACGGTCATCAATACAAGGCTTAGAATGGATCTATTCCAATGTAAGAGTGATAGATATTGTTGTAGGAAAACTCCACTAGAGGTAATTCTCTTACCCACGATCCCCAAAATTCCAAAACACATTCCCACAACATATCCTCCAACTTCTGGATGGTCCGCTCTGTCTTCCCATCTGTTTGGGGATGGAAAATATTCCTAAGGTGAAGCTGGGTGCCAAAAGCATGCTGTAATACCCTATAGACTCGTGAGGTAAACTGTACATCATGACCCGAGACTGTGGACCTCATAACTCCATGAAACCTCCCAACCTCATCCATGTATCTTCATGTTCAGGAATCTATTACACTCGGCTCCTTGATCGTTAGGAAGTAAGATGATTTCTTCATCTGGTATACCACTACCCAGATATAATCACAACCTCCTTGAACCCTAGGTAGTCCTGTGATGAAATCCATTGATATGTTGTCCCAATTCCACTATGGGAAATATAAAGGTTTCAAGAAACCTCTTGGGACATGGTGTTCATCCTTTACCAGCTGGTACACTAGGAACCTTGCCACAAACTCTGCCACTTCCCATTTCACCCCAACTACTTAAACTATTCCCTTAGGAATCAGTACATCTTGTAAAATCTGGGCTGTATGACTAGGGGTGAGTTATAAAACTCACATAGAACTCCATCATGCATCATCATTGGAACAAACAACCTCCCAAGGAAAAGCATTCATTTCTGACCATCCTTCGAGCACCCTTCTAGATCATTTCCTTAGTCAGCCTGATCGTGCATCACTTTACTTTCTAAGTCTCCCCACTAAGACTTATCCACCTTCCATAATAGATAGAAATGAACAATAATCTGAAATAGACATCCTATACCACTATACAACCATGAATCCTAGTGTAAGGAATCTAACTCCTCCATCACCTTCCAAGAATCTGTTGACTCTCAAACCACATATTTCTATGAATTTCTGCTCAAGGAATCAACCACCACATTCCCCTTTCCTTCAGTGTAAGAGATCTAAAAGTTGTAGTTCTGAAGATACTCTAGCCTCCTTTTCTGTTATAAATTATGGAGTTGGTGGCCTAGAACCAACTACTTTGTACCTTATTCATTAATAAATACCTTATCACATATTGATTTCTCTTATGTGTGACAATTCATGTGATAATGTCCTAAGGATAGTTGTTGCATTAAAGGGTCATAGCGGATCCCAACTATGATGTGAACCGAGAAGTGCCATAACATTGTTCTTGAATATATGTTCTATAATCGGATGATGTTATTTGAAGGACACAAATAATACAGGCCATTAGGGGTGAGGACTCATAAAACTTTGAGGCACCTTTTCATGGTGTGATCCCTTGGTAATATCCAAGAGGATATTATGAGAACGAGACCCGCCAGTAGGAAATCCACATTTCATAGTGTCATTGGATGTTCCTATTTTCGGATGTGTGTATTGGTCCTAGAACTTTAAGATTATTAGTAATGGGTATTACAACTCACACACTTAGTTGTATTGACGAAAACTGTGATGACACACTGTTCCTAGTGAGGTAGGATACGTTGGGTGCGTCACGGGTAATATTGCATTAATAGATAATGCGAGAAAGTATTTATCCCTTCTGTTCCATAATAGATGTATATATCTCATGCCCTTTGATAGAATTGATATAGCCTAAATAAATCCAGGGCTATGGTGAGGAATGTGCAAGTTCAATTCTAGGAAGTCAAAGAAAGAATAATCAAGCACATGGGTTGATGTCACCAGCATGCAACCCGCTTGACTAGAGATATCAAGAAAAAAGGACTATATTACACGATAATTGTTCGTATGAGGTGACATGTGAATGTGGTGTCAACTTCTTTTTTTTCGGTGGCTTGACCCATTTCAAGATAGAAATCGTAGACTTTAGGCAAGCTAGCCTAATGCAAACAAGAAAGAGGCCTAGAGGTTCACACACTAAGTTTATCCAAGTATCTCAAGTTGAATAAATATTATTACCGTATGTGGTTTAATAAATATTCAAGTAAGCCTAAATAGTTTTAATGTTGGAGTAAGAATAAAATAGAAAACAAGATATACATGCCGTGTAAATTGAATGTACACATCCTGTAGTTTTCATTTTGGAAATGAAATGAAAAACAAGTACACGCCATGTATTAATGATTACACATAGTGTAGTTTTTATAGTTAGGATTTTGAGGAAATAATGTTGTTTTATTAAATGACATTTTTTAAAATCAGCGTGGGTGCATGTCAAGGAATTAATGATTCGACATGGGGGTTTTCAATAAGAGTTAATGAAATAAATAAAATGCGTAAGGCTTTTATTTATTTTCATAACTCTATAACCTCAAACCTGATTATAAATATCCTCACAACCCCAAAAATTTTCCCTAATCATTGTGCATAACAATTCTACAGAATTCTCTCAAGGTCGAAATAATTCCTTCCTCCAAGAATGCTCTCAAGACCGATAGAGATCCACCACCACCAGATCAAGGCGATCAAAGGCGGATATCACAAGAGAATGTTCTTCCATGATAGAACCCGGAGATCTCTTCATCGATGTCCAAAGATACTTGGAGCATGTGTGGATCACCGCTAGAGGAATCCTACACTTTGATTCTACGACACAACGATGAATCACATCAGATTGTGACTGCATACATCAATGAAGAAATAATTCCTTCAAGGTAATTCTTATCAATTAATTAAATTGATTATAACCAACATATGATGATCCTATCAATGGTTCTGGGAACCTTCTCTTTCTTTTCATTCTTCGTTCTATTCCGAAGATTTGATGTTTTATTATCGTGATGGATCTCGGATTGAATGTTGTTTAATGCTAAAATTAATGTTGGGTACACCCATCAACGCGCTTCCGCTGCGCCCAAAACCTACAAGTGGTATCATAGGAGTCATATTGTTGATTATAACTACTTATTTTTTTGTTGGTAATTTACGTATTTAATTAGTTGTTTCAATTCAAGTTAATCATTCTTTAAAATCTGAATTTCGAGATCTGTTCCTCCCCTCTCATTTCTCGTTCACCTTACCAAAATGATATTTTTTTTTAATTTTTATTAAAATAAAATAGAGGAACTCATCTGGAGGTGCCAAATGTTCATGGCCATACAACACCAAAATACACAACGTGTATTCTAAGTACACGTCGTGTATTCTAGGTTCAATTCATCGGACTGGTCCACCAATTCAGGCCGTGTATTGGAGTATACATAATTTATAAATGCCACCGTGTGTTGAATAATAATAGGTGTCACACAGTTCTCGGATTACACGTAGTATGGTCTACTAAACACAATGTGTAGTCCCTTGAGTTTAGGGTAGGACAGTGTACCCCATACACGGCTTGCCTGACTGGAAACCATGTAATGCGAATACTACACGATGTGTGTCCAATTTAACATGCCGTGTACTCTGAAAATTTTCAAAGTATATCTACACGTCATGTCCCCGGGCATGTATGGATGGTGAACAAAAGTATATGCCATATAGTCTAAACTACATTCTGTGTACTCATCCAAATTACGCAAATTTATTAAAATTTATTTTTATATTATAAAAACCCTTGAGACGTGTACCATAGTACAGGCGTAAAGCTGAGGCAAAACACATGATATGTGTTTTATATATATGTGTTTAATTTAACATCTTCATAATGAATGAGAATTTACCGGGTTTCCTCCAAGGTACAAGTTACGTACAAATATAATTTTAAATGAATTTATTTGTTTAAAATTATGATGGATGAGAATCTAATGAAAATTTATAAAAAGGGTTTAAGATAAAAGGATTGATTAATTAAAGATAATTAATTGATCCAAGTGTGATTTAGCTTAAACAAAAATGATTAAGGAATTTAATTATAGTTTTAATTATGCGTAAATATCGTTGCATGTATGGATGATCATGAGCTAGACCAAGACCTTTATATGTGAATGGTTTCTTTTAATTTATTTATTTAAATTAAATTTTTCGGCCTACGAGCCTTCTCCTCATTAATATGTAGGGCCTACGCGCACAAGGATTTTTTTACGTAAAACCCCCTTTTTACCCCTCACCTGTGTGTGAGATAAATGTATATGTAATGGATGGAGGTCCTAAGCTAGTGGAGGCAGCTCATGTCAGGATCCAAGTCAAAACCAATCCAAGGAGATACAAAGGTGGATAGATGGAAAGCTATAAACACAAACCCAAAAGGTTCAAGGTGTTTCTCCCCTAGGTCTTGGGTTATTTTATCAACCGCTAGATTAAATAACCAATAGAATAATCTCATGATCATACAATTTATTTTATTTATGTCAGTTGCTTGGTTTATTTATTTTGGGTGTGTTGTCATGATCACACAATTAATTAATTAAACAAGCATGCAAGATGGAACTAAAATAAGACTGGATTATGAGTAAATATTATCTTAGACATGGTTAACTACTTAATTATATCCCAATTAATATTAACAAGAATGTAATCAATGTTAATAAAATGGAAATTTACGTTTAAGGATAAAATCCCTCAAATAATTATTAAGTCGGTATATCCTTTCATAATCTTGGTTCGAATCAAACCATAGTTTATAGTGCTTGACCAACCCTAGTTGGGGTGCTTTCAATTATCGAGGAATTCTAATTCAAGGTTTTGGGTTGAATTGACTTGGATTGCATCAAGGTTTGACTACCACAGCAGGACTTGGTGTGACCAAGAGGAAAAGGTTAAGGAAATCCAAAATAAAAGGGTTTCAGGATTGGGGAGTCCACTCAGTGGATCAGGGAGCTGTGAGTTAATATAGTTGGAATTTTGAATTCCTACCTAAAACCCTTCATGTTTCTTTACCAACCCTAGTTGAGGTAATGTGAAGGGAAATATAGATCTTTTCCACTAGAATATTCAGCCAACCGAATATTCTGAAGTCAATGGTGAGGGCTATCAGATTTCGATAAAATAGTGGGAGACTAATATATATTAATTAATTTATTTGTCTCAGTTTTATAATAAAGTAATAAACCTTTTATCATATTAATTTTTAGAAACAGAAAGAAAAATGTCTTTAAACATATCATTACGAACCATACTTGAGAAGGAAATCCTTCTCACCGAAACGAATTTCTAAGAGTGGCAGAGGCATTTACACATCATCCTTCACCACGAAAGGAAATTGTATGTGCTGGAAGATCCCATTCTAGTTGCACCTAGAAAAGAGGCTAGTGATGAGGAAATATCTCTCTACGCAAAACATATGGACGATTCCATAGATGTCCAATGTTTCATGCTATCGGCCATGTCTAATGGGCTCTTGAAGCAACATGAAAACATAGACGCGTATAGCATGACGTCTCACCTTAAAGATCTCTACCAAGAGAAGGAGAGACAAGAGAGATATGAGATATACAATGCTTTGTTTACAACTAAGCATGGAGAGTCTACACTAGCTGGGCCTCATGTAGTCACACTTATTGGCTACATTGAATGCCTGAACATCTTAGGGATTAAGTTCCCGGATGAGTTGCGTACAGATCTCATCCTATAATCACTGCCCAAGACCTTCTCTAGCTTCATTATCAATTATAACATGAGAAACAATGAGAAGAGTCCATTAGAACTTCTATCCTTAATTTTCCAGGTAGATAATAACTTGGGGCCTGACAAACCTGCGGTCCTTATGGTGAATAAGAAAAGAAACCTCAAGGAAAAGGGGCCAAAGACTTATAAACGGTTTGAATCCCCCAAGCACCATCCTTCCAAGAAGGGAAAGATCCAGAGGTAGGGAAAGGAATGGTAGGAAGTATGTTTTTCATGTGGAAAGAAAGTCCAATGGAAGAGGAACTGCACCCAGAATCAGGGGATGCTAAAGGTGAATTTGTTATCGAGTGTAATCTTTCCATTTATACACATTGGATATTAGATACAGATTGTGGAGCTCACATCTGTATTCAAATGTAGGAACCAAGTAGATTTAGAAATATTTACAGAGGAGAGGTGGATCTTCAAGCTACCAACGGCGCAAGGCTGGCTGCATTGGCTATTGGTGATTACCAACTGTCATTTCCAACTATGATGATTTTGGTTTTACACAACTGATTTTATGTGCCTAGTGTTACCAAGAACATAATTTCTGTATCTTGTTTTGATATGGATGGATTTATATTCATGTTTGTAAATAAGGGTTGTCTCTTTTATAAGAACAATGTATGTTATGGTATGGAACATTTAAATAATGGTTTGTATGTATTAAATTACAAAAACTAAGTGTTGAAAATCGATAACGAAACAAACTCACATGACTCATACATCACCCAGTTGTGGGATCACTGTCTCTGTCATGTAAACAAGAAGTGCTTGGCAAAGCACTTCCAAGATGGTTATTTAGACTCTACTAAGATAAAACCACTTGATATAAGTCACACTTGTTTATAAGAAAAAATGACGAAGTCACCCTTCAGTGGAAAAGGTGAAAGGGCCATAGAGCTTCTAGGATTGGTGTAAATGGATCTGTGTGGACCATTTTCAGTAGAAGCTAGAGGTGGATATTCTTACTTCATTACTTTTACTGATGATTTGAGTAGATATGGATATGTCTAATTAATGAGGTATAAGTCATAAGCCTTAGAGAAATTTAAGGAATTCAATAAAGAAGTATAGAATCATCTTGGTAAGAAGATAAAGAATCTTCGATTGGATCGAGGTGGAGAATATATGAACCAAGAGTTCATCGATCTTATACGGGATTATGGGTTTCTATCTCAGCTCATTCCTCCTTATACACCACAATGGAATTGTTTTAGTGAAAGGAGGAACCTCACCTTGTTGGACATGGTGAGGTCGATGATTAGTCATGGAGATCTTCCATTATCCTTTTGGGGAAATGCATTACAAATTGTAGCATACACATTAACTCGAGTACCAACTAAGGCGAAAAATGGAATTACCGCTATGTTATGGAATGAAAAGAAACCCATTTTGTCTCACACACATGTATGGGGACGAGAGGCATTTTTAAGGCTTTCTCAGGCAATAAACTAGCACCCCGGGGCACGAGGTGTACCTTTATAGGATATCCCAATGAAACGAAAGGATATTACCTATATAACCCTTTAGAAAAGAAAGTGACTATCGCCAGGAAATCCATATTTCTTGAAAGGGAGGACATATTCAAAAAGTATAGTGGGATCATGATTGACTTTGACGAAGTTGATGCTCAAGATATACAGGAGTTGGTACATGAACAAGTTCCACAGGTCCCTTTGGAAGAGGTTCTAGAAACACAAGTACTACGTTAGAGCTCAAGATAGGTAAAGGAACCAAAGAGATTTGGTTTCCTAGTCACCGAGGATGGTGAATCATTATTGTTGGACAATGATGAACCTCTCTCCTACAAGGAAGTAGTAGAAAGCTCAGAAGCTGTAAGATGTCTAGAAGCTATGAATTCTGAGATGGATTCCATGTATCAGAACCGAGTCTGGGTTCGATTTGATGAGACATTTTATGTAAATCCCATTGGATGAAAATGTGTATTCAAATGAAAACTGGACATGGAAGGTCATGTTAGAACCTATAAACCATGGCTAGTTGATAAAGGATTCAAACAACATCAATGAATTAACTATTATGAATCCTTCTCAACAGTTTCCATGTTTAGTAGCTTACCATGACTACGAGATTTGGAAGATGGATGTCAAAATGAAATTATTTAATAGTAGACATTAGGAAGATCTCTACATGACATAACCAGATGGGTTTGTGACACTATGAGAAGCCAAACGAGTTTGCAAGTTGCAGAAATCCATTTATGGATTAAAGCAAGAATCCAGGTCATGGAACATTCAATTTGATGAAGCCGTAAAGGAATTTGGTTTCATTAAAAATGAATGTGATACATGTGTTTATAAGAGGTTTAATGGAAATGTGATCATTATACTAGTAGTATATGTTGACGACATATTCCTTATTGGAAATGATGTACCAGTCTTATAGTCAGTTAAGGACTGGTTGAACAAGTGTTTCTCCATGGAGGAATTGGGTGAAGCAGCCTACATTCTAGGGATCAAGATCATTTTTTATAGATCCAAGAGGCTTCTTGTACTAAGTCGGGGTACATACATTGACCAGATACTAAATATTTTTTGTATGGAACAATCCAAGAGGGGATTTGTTCAAGTTTCACATTACCGACATCTTTTTAAGAAAATGTGTCCTCAGATACAATAGGAAAAAGATAGAATGAGTAAGATCCCATATGCTTTGGATATAGGATCCATCATGTATGCCATGTTATGTACCAGGCTTGATGTTGCCTATCCACTAAGCATGGTAGGCAGATATCAAGAAGATCCAGGAGAACAACATTGGACTGCTGTTAAGACTATCCTTAAGTATCTGAGAAGAACTAAGGATATGTTCCTTGTGTATGGAGGATACTAGAAGCTTGTCATTAGAGGGTATGCTGATACTGGATTTCAGACAGATCAGAACGATCTGAATTCGCAATCTGGATACGTTTTCTGTCTCAATGAAGGATCTGTGAGTTGGAAGAGTTCAAAGTAGCCAGTTGTCTCTGATTCTACAGCGGAGTCCAAATATATAGCAACTTATGATGCAGCCAAGGAATCCATTTGTATTTGGAACATTTTCTAGGAGCTTGATGTGGTTCCTAGCAGTAAATACCCTATCACGTTGTATTGTGATAATACTGCAGCAGTGGCTCTTGCAAAAGAATCAAGGTCACATTAATAGACAAAGAACATACTCCGGAATTATCACCTCTTGAGGGATTTATATCAAAGCAGTGAAGTTTTAGTGAGCAGAGTGTCCACATAAGAGAATTTGGTGGACCCCATTACTAAAGGCATATCTTAGTAAAAGCATGAATATCATGTGATAGCTAGCGGGTTAAAAGTTGTTAGCAGTTGGGTCTAGTCCAAGTGGGAGTCTGTTGTAGTTGGCGGCCTAGAACCAAGTAATTTTTACTTTATTAATTAATAAATACCTTATCACATATTGATTTCTCTTCTACGTGACAATGCATGTGATAATGTCCTAAGAACAACTATTTCATTAAAGGGTCATAACAGATCCCTGCTATAATGAGAACCCAGAAGTTCCATAACATTGTTCTTGAATATATGTTATATGGACGAATGATGTTATTTTAGGGACACAAATAATACAGGCCATCAGGGGTGAGGACTCATAAAACATTGAAGCACCTTCTCATGGTGTGCGCCCTTGGTAATATCCAGGAGGATATTATGAGAATGAGACCCGCAAGTAGAAAAATCCACATTTCATAGTGTCATTGAATGTTCTTATTCACAGATGTGTGTACCGGTCCTTAGAATTTAATATTATTATTAATGGGTATTAAATATTGTGCACTTAGATATATTGACAAAAGATGTGGCGAAACTCTGTTCACAGTGAGGTAGGATATTACGGGTGTGTCACAAGTAATATTGCATTAATAGATAATGCCAGAAAGGATTTGTACCTTCTGTTCCATAATGGAAGTAGATATCTCAGGCACTTTGATAGAATTTTCATAGCCTAAATAAATCCATTTCCATGGTGAGGAATGGGCAAGTTCAATTTTGGGATGTCAAATAAAGAATAATCGATCACATGGGTTGATGGCACCCGCATGCAACCCGCTTGATTGGAGATATCGATTCAAAGGGACTATATTACACGGTAAGCGTTCGTATGAGGTGACACGTCAATATGGAGTCAACTTATTTCTCTTGGGCACCCTGAACCATTACTAGATAGTAATATTGGACTTTCGGCAAGCCTTCCTAATGCCAACGAGATAGAGGCCTAGAGGGTCACACACTATGTGTATCCAAGTATCTCAAGTAGAATAAAGATTATTCTCGTATGTGGTTTAATAATTATTTAAGTAAGCCTAAATCGTTTTTATTTTGGAGGAAGAATAAAATGAAAAAAAGATATACACACCATGTACATTGAATGTACACACTGTGTAGTTTTCATTTTGGAAAGGAAATGAAAAACAAAGTACACGCCGTGTATTAATGATTACACACCGGGTAGTTTTTTTAGTTGGGATTTTGAGGAAATAATATTGTCTTATTAAATCATATTTATTAAAATCATTGTGGTTGCATGTCAAGGAATTAATGATTCAACATGGGGGTTTTAAATAAGAGTTAATGAATTAAATAAAATGCTTAACACATTTATTTATTCTCATAACTCTATAACCTCAAACCCAATTATAAATATCCTCACAACCCCAAAACATTTCCCTAATCTTTGTGCACAATAATTCTGAAGAATTATCTCAAGGATAAAATAACTTCTTCTTCCAAGTACTCTCTCAAGACCAAGAGAGATCCACCCCCACCAGATCAAGGTGATCGAAGGCGGACATCACAAGCGAAGGTTCTTCCTTTCTAGCACCTAGAGATCCCTTTAGCAACGTCCAGAGATATGTAGAGCACATGTGGATCACCACTAGAGGAATAATATACTTGGATTCTATGACGCAATGACAAATCACATCATATTGTGACCGGATACATCAACGAAGAAATAATTCCCTCAAGGTAATTCTATTAAATTAATTAAAATAATTATAACCAACATATGATGATTCTCTAAATGTTTTTGGGACCCTTATCTTTATTTTTATTCTTCATTCTATTCAAAAGATTCGAAATTTTATTATCGTGGTAGATCTCGGATTGGACATCGTTTAATGCTAAAATTAATGTTGGGTACACCCACCAATGCGCTTCCACTGCATCTGGATCCTAAAATAAGTTTAGGTCCCACTGGGTAATTATAGACCTCAAACTTTTTGATCTATGAAGACCACAAAGTGATTCTCGATGAGGTAATTCTGCCAAAACTTCAACATGAACACTACTGCTGCATGCTCTAGGTCATGGGTGGAATAGTTACACTCAAGAGGATGTAACTATCTAGACCCACAAGAGATCACCCCCACTGTTGCATCAGCAAACACCATAGGCCAAGACTAGAAGCATCACAATACACCTCAAACAACACCCCTTACTCTGGAAACCTGAGCACTGGATAATTGACACACCTTTCCTTCAGATAGAGGAAGGATGCCCCACACTTCTCACTCAACATGAAGGCTTGTTCCTTTATGGTCAAAGATGTCGAACGAGTTTCAAATACAGAGAAGTCGGGTACAAACCTCCAATAATAGCTTTCCAAAACCAAGAAACTAAAAACCCCCATCATGTTATTGGGTTATTCCTAAGAAACAACCACTTAAACCTTTGACAGATCTACCACTACACCTTTTTGAGACACCAGGTGTCAAAGAAAGTGAAACTCTCATGTCCTGAACTTGCACTTGGACAACTTCCCATAGAGATAGTGGTGTCAGAGGACTTCCGAAACCATCCTTAGATGCTCGGCGTTATCATCCTCTAATCTTGAGTAGATTTGGATGTCGCCAATAAACACAATGACAAACCAGTCCAAGAACCCATGGAAAACAGAGTTTATGAGCCCTATGAACATAGTAGGTACATTTGTAACACCAAATGACATGACCACGAACTCGATGTTCCCATACCATCACTTGAAAGCAGTATTCAGGATATCACTATCATTCACCCTTAACTAGTGAAACCCAGACCACAGGTCGATCTTAGAGAACCAACATGCTCCCCTAATCTTGTTAAGGAGATCATTTATCCTTAGGAGTGGGTAACAGTTCTTGATCGTTAACTGATTTAGTCTCAGGTAGTCTATACACACCCTAAGACCACCATTATCCTTCTTCACAAACAAGAATAGAGCACCTCAATGTGAGACACTTGGTCAGAAAAAATCCTTCTTTATGATATCGTCAATCTGAATCTATAAAATCTGAAAATCAGAAGGTTCCATTTGATAAAGAGCCATTAAAATCAAATGGGCACCAATTTATAAGTCTATCATGAACTCAACATCACTTCGAGGGGGTAGAGTCACAACCTCCTTTTAAAAAACATATATGAACTCTTTGACAACTCCCGTAACTTCCACCATCCTTGATTTTGTCGATTCCACTGAAAGATCGACTAATAAGTAAAGAAGGGGCTCTACACGCCGGCTGACCTCCTGGAAACCCCGATTTCCAATGAAAGCTACATGCTGGATGCCCATATCTGAAAAAAAACCCTTCTCTTGAAGCAGTTGATAATAGTGTGTATGGAAAACAACTAGTCAATTCCTAGGATGACATTGTAAGACTACATTTTCAGCAGAATGAGATCCCCAATAGACTGATGTAGCCCCAAAATCAGTCTGCATCCTCTACAAAAATCAAACAGGCAGATCTGACCCCCAATTAGAGTACTCGCCATAAGAGGCATGCAGATTCTCTCTATGTATAAGCCCAAGGCATGGGATAGACTCGGTGTAAAAAATTAGTGCGAACTCCTGAATCAAAAGAGGCATAAGAAAGAGTACTAAACATGACGATCATACCTCGAACAACCTATGGACTTACTGGGACTGCTGCCTATGTAGCATGAAATTGCAAATGCCCAGGTCCTCTACCCCTCTTCTATCATCCGCATCCCCAACCAAGTCCCGGTCTAGGTCCCTGAGGAGCACCCGGATTTCTGCCTCCTCCTGCAATGTATACTATCATAGGAGCAGAAGCTCGCTATCCCTACCATTGCTGCTATAAAGGCCTAGCTAGAAACTGCTACTGCTGAGGTGGGAATTAAGCCCACCCACCCACACCATACTTCAATCATTCCAGAAACTGATTCTGAAGATACCCATAGCTACCACAGATAAAATTCCTCAGCCCTAGGCTCGTTGAGAAAGGGCGAGGACCAGGAGATCGAAACTGAAACTTCTGAGGCCTGATCCCCATCAGCCAAAACCTAGAAGGCCATGCAGCTAGATTTCTGCTGCAAATGGAGTTCCCCTTCAACAAGATCAACTGGCTCCCCTTTCACGACACACCTCCCAGCGCCTTTATCATTTACACCACTTCAACCTTCTTCTGAACCTCCATGTATGTCGGTTGAGTGAAGGGAGTAACAACATACTCAAGAGAAGGTTGGAGTGCCTCCTATAAATGTCTATCCCGAGACTCCTCATTTAGAAATAGGTCCAGAGGAAAATGAAGGATATTCTTGAACTTGATCCCCAATTCCCTCACTGACATACTCCCATGCTGGAGGAAGATTAACCCTCGCCTCTTCTCAGCCTTCATCATGGAAAATAGGAATTCTGCTTGGAACTCCCTCTCGAAGTCACTCCACAAAACCTTAGCCTCCCTCTTCTCCTCGAGATAGAGCTTCCACCAATGATGCACCACTCCCCGCATATGGATTACAACCAAATGAACCTCATACTCTGTCGGACACCATATTAAGATTAAAGCTATCACCAGCTCCTCGAGCCATCCCTCTTTCTCCATGTATGAGACGTTTCCCTCGTACTTCTCGAGGGTCTTCTACTGAAAGGCACTAAACGTCATCTGAAACTGTTCGTCCTCATCCTCTTGATCATCCCACTGTTGATCATCCAAATCAACCTCCTCAGCCTCGATCCCTCGCACTACACATGGTCTTCGTCTAGGTTCCATAGCTGAAATGTAAACAAAGAATACCTAATCCCGAGTAGTGAAGATGATTTATTTTAAATTTTACTTAAACTTGTTATTCATTTTAATTTTCCCCATAACACCAAAAAACTCACAAGAACACAAGTCATTATAATGCATGTACGTTTTTCCTAGGGCCTCGAAACCTGTAATATGTGTAGCCTCACTTGGTCGTTCGGTAGGTTCAGAGTCCTTGCATTGGATCATGGGGGACTCTAAAATCCCATGTTCTATCCAGTATTCCCTAGCCTATTTCAAACAAAAATATTTCCAAAAACTATTTCCATAACGTCCCATGCAATATTCACTATGCCTAACCTCGAACTCCACTCTATCTCTCAACCATTTCTTTGATTCAATTTTATCATGACCCGCCTTCTCCCAGATGAGTGAAGGGACAGAAAATTTCTAGACCCTTCCATCTTCAAGTTGAAGGAGAGATAATGACCCCTGAGTCCCTCCTTCAATAGGCCCTAAATTGGAAAATAGCACCAAGGATATAGAATCACATGTAATATGGAAGGAATTACCCTTTTCATAAAAAAAATTCCGAAGATAAGATGGTAAAACCCAAACAACTCCAAAACTAAAAGTAAGAGTAAAGCCAAAAATACATTTTCCACATGCATGTTCAAAATAAAATTCTAAAAAAAATACAAGAAAACTTCATAGGAATGTACCAAAATAAAGGGAAACAATATAAACCATGAAACCTGAATAGCCAGTGCAACCCCAAGCTACTAGTAACCAACCTGATCTCCATCCTGCTCTAAGTGACCTGAAAAACATTATATAAATACGTAGGGTGAGTATATAGGTATACTCAGTAGGGATGACAAAGAGATATCATGCACAAGTGTGAAGGAATTCTAATTCACAGTGATAAATTGAGATAACCAAGTCACCTAGCAAGGAAACTATCCACCCAACCTCACCAAGGCACACTCCCCAAATAACACACGTTAGGTAAAGTAATAGTAATAACACATAGATATTTGGGTACCCCGCAACACTTTCCCAGTGGTTATTGAAGACATACTACACGTCAGACCTCCCCCATAAGTTCTAATAGAGTCCCACTGCTTCCCCAACAATAACCTTATGGGCTATCACAACCACACATCCCACCCACATGCACCTGGGCCACCACAACCATTTCCACTCCCGAGGCACCTGGTCCAAAAAAACCACTACCACGCCAAAAGAGACATGTGCCTCAACAACCACAGCCACACCCAAATACACCTGGGCCTCATTTCGAAGATTCTTGGGAAATAATCCTACCCACACGCACATGGGCTAAAAACCACATCACACCCTTCCTAAAGAGGCTTAGGCCATAATGAAACTTAGGCTGTCACAGCCTACCCAAAGAGTCTTGGGATACCTAGTAGAGGGAGCCGAAAAGGAGTTAATAACGAGACACTCATAGTAAATGTTGGGAAAGAACCCTCCCCCATGAAATGGGGGTGTTCTTCATAGAGTTCTCAACATGGGTGGGGTGCGAATAAGAAACATAATAACTAAAGTTATACTTATAATTAAACTTACACTCATCCCAACCTAAGGGTTTTGAAATAGACAAATAGCCCATGCACAAACTCTCTTCTTACAATTCATACATGAACAAAAGCACGACAACCACTTCTAGAGCACAACCCATTTCTGGAAAACAAAACCCCATTAAACCCATTCTTGTTATCGTGTTCAAGTGATTTGGCTGGATGATAATTCTCCACTAATGGGAAACTATCAAACAAAACATCAATCCAGGACAACAACTCAAGTAAAATAGCCAAGAAACAATTTAATCATTCACACATAGTTCTCTTGTAAAGTCACAACAATAAAGGGATCCCTGAGGTCCCACCAAGTACTGAAAACAAAACAATCCCCAATATATGGGAAAATATCCACACACCAACAACTAAACAACAAGAGATCCAATCCCCATCCATTTCACCCCACAATAATCAATGAGAGAAACCACACATATTACCAGAACCAAGCAAGGAATCTTCTATATTTTTCCAAACCATTCATTAAGATCCTTTCTACCATTTGGTTAATCGGGGTGGTCACATAAGGATTCTTGTTTATTGGGCATCGATTTAATCAACCAAGTTCATGTGATTAACCAATTTCCATGTTACATACATTAAATCACAAGATTATCAAGAAAACAAAGGTTCATTAGTTTACAATAAAGGACCCCCAACAACCACTGTTTTTAGTGGGTATAAGACCATACAATTTAAAACATATAAGCGAGGTTAAAAGATTACATCAATATCACCATCATTGAAACCCCATAATTATTTATAGTCCATTTATTATCTTCATTAAGGTTTGTTTTCTATCAACCTCCTTAGGGAAATCATTATCACACCCACCCCGCAAGATGCATTGTTAAGAGAGACGATGAAAAAACCCCTACCTCAATGATCAAGGATCGACGTTTCCTCCTCACGCCAAGAACTATAGTCATACAACCAGAAGGGAAAACTCCATGAAGGATGAGCGGGAATTTCTTGAGAATGGGTGCACGACTAATCTCCAGAAGAAGGACTCGGAATGCACCATGGAAATAAAAGAGACAAGGGAGGAAGAATATCTCAGGTGATAAAAGGCCTGATCATAGAGTTACGGGATGTGCAATCTCAAGGTGATTAAAAAGAGGATCGTGGTTTAACAACACTATTGGGTAGTTTCATAGGTTATAATTTATTGGTATTTAATAATTATCCTCCGAGATGGTGGAGATAATGGCTGTGAGTTAAAGGCTAACCTTTAAATGGAGAAAACATGTAAGAGGTTTAAGTTGGAAACATGACAAAAGTGTGACATAGGTTCACTCCACCGTTAGAGGATTTAAGATACCATTTATAAGATTAAATGGACTTAAACCACTTTAAAAGTGGTTAGAATGCTTAAAAGAGGAATTATGGGGAAATTGGGGAAAGAAACCCTGAAAATGCACAGTGTTAGCATTCGGGTGTGGCACCGATCAGTGACACACTGATTGGTGAGACCGATCAGTGGCACTGATATGAGACACCTCGGTGACAACCAACCACTGACACCAACACCCTCTAATACATCATCATTATATTTTTGAAATTAAGTTCATATTTTTGAAAAAAAATTCCATGGTAAATTAATTTAATTTCCTGGAAAAAATTTCATATAACATTTTACATAGTTTTTCCACACAACTACTAGGCATGAAAACACATTTTTTTCTGAAAATAATATTTTAGGAAATTTATCAAAAACATCTTGTGTATCAAAATGGTTTTCATTAATAACCATTTTTAGAAAACTTATCCATGGAATTCAAAAAACAATTCACCTTTCATAGATTTTAAAATTTTAATTTCATTAATAAAAAACATTGGAAAGAATAAGAATATAATGAATTAAAAGGGATATATAATATGATAGATACACCTACCTCAAGCATGATCAAAACCTCACTTACTTTAAGGATTGTGATGGGAGAGGAAGATATAAGATCCTAGAGAACTTATTTTTGATGGAAAAATTTATTTTTCCATGTATATGATAGACCCTATAGTCAATTCTCCTAAGGAATCAAACTAGTTGAGAAAAAGAGGAGAAATTAGATCTAAATGGGTCCCACTTAACAAATTAAACCCAATGGAGATCAAAGCTACCAATATGATTAAATAATTGTCAATAGAATGACAAAAACAACTAATATCATCACAAAGGAACCTCTAGATAAATGAAAATAAAATTTTGGTAAAGAGTGTAATATGAGAGTAAATAAATCATTATTTATTATTAAATGGAATATTATCCCTTACAAAACTATACAACAATTTGAATCACCACCCAACGACTAGGCATAATCACTGGGTTGGTGGTCCACTTGTATGTTGTACACCAGCTGTAAAATGGGTGCATGTAGAGATCCCACATCTACAAGTCTTCCATGATTGGTATAATGGTATCCCACGACTAGCTAGGGGAACCTAAAGACTTTACAACATTATACCAACCAACACTGACTATCCAGTTCCCTCCACTAGCTAGGCGGTGGAATCCTACTACCACCAACATGCCATAAATCTCCTCCCATCATATGAACACTTGAAAAAACAAAAATTAAATAATTCGATAGTCTTAATACTTGATTCTATACACTCGGGTGTGACAAAAGAATTAGTAATTAAAATTTTTGTATAACATTTTATTTATATAAAAAACAAACCTTTGATGTTTTTGATACCATTTCAGTCATGATTATATCATAGAAAATCATAATATAAAATAAAGGCATTTAAAATATCCATTTTATGATGAATATATAGTTTTAAAAAATAAATTTCAAAATTTTATATTCTATAAATAATTGAATGAAAAAGATTATATTAATAAATATAAAATTTATACCTCTACATAAACCAATTTAATTTTATTTGATATCTTCTTCAAGAGGTTAATCCCATAAAATACCATCCAAGGACTATTATAATTGCATACAAAAAAAACAAGGGAAAAAAGAATTTATAGTTAAGGAAAAATATTTTAGAATAAAATTTAATATTCTAAAAAATCATTAATACTTTCACAGACTTCACTTAATAAAGAGTATTCAATTTTTTTATTCATTCAATTGGGTTGAGTACCTATAGAATTCAGTGATTACTAAAAATAGATACATCCACCATTAATCAAAATTCAATAAAAAATAATTTAAATAATATAATTATTATTAATGATAATGAAATGTCATGAACCATTGATGAACATCTATATTAGTTATCATTTGAGATATGTATTCAATTTGTGTATCATTATACATGTATTTCACTTGAGTTTAAATATATTCTGAATCCATGAACTATAAATTGGGTGTTCACATTTTGTATGAAAATAATGTGAAGAAACTTAATTAAACATATAATAAATAAAATCAATTACATTATAGTAAAATAATGAAATGTAAATTAAAATTAAAATTTTATTACAAGGAAAACACCTATAACATGTTTATCATGATCACATAAGAAACAATAATATCCAGGATATATTTATTAAGTATTTTTCACATATAATATATCGCATATTTTTCAAAATTCATAAAAATAAAAGGTAAAAATTCCAATATAAAATAATTTATTTCTAATTTTATAAGAGATTGGGAAAACTTAGAAGCATTTGAAGGTTCTTATTCCTAAAACATTGTTTATTTTCCAATTATTCTTGATATTTATGATACTCTTAAATAAGGTAAATGTAATAAAACATTTCTATTAATTCTAATAAAAAAAATACATCAAAAATAAAAACTGATACCTCATATTTCAACTATCAAAAAGCCTAGCTAAATAGAATTTTTTTTTCAAGATTCATTGGAACTATGGAATCCACCTTAATAGGAAATAGAACTAATGAATATATACCAAAAAAAATAATCACCACTACTTTTTGATCTTATTTCATAAGATAATTATGTAAATAACCACCTTAGAGAATGTATTAATCTGTATTCTACTGTATTGTAATCGGGATCCTCAGTATACAACTCATAATACATAGTCATTTCTGAAGAATTATGTGAAGTAGTAGGATAGTATGGTTACACATGTTAGATCTATCAAAATTTCAATTAAAACATATATTGTATTAATTATATAGCTCGCTCATCTATTGAATAATCTATCTCTTTAATTAGAGCCATTAATTATTATATTTCTACCTTTATTCATCTAACTTCGCCAAACTATTTAGATGACTTTAAACATTCAAAATACTAACACCTACCTCATTTCCTTTTATGTGGATAGGGTGTTCTTAATTTACTAAATTTTTCCTAATAATTTACTTTATGTAATAAATGATAAAGGTCCCCTGTGTGTCTTTCCCTTGAAGGAAATTTTGAAAATAAATATTTAAATGTCATACTAATGTGATTTTTTTGATTTTCTTCAAAAATAACATTTAATTTATTAAAATATATTTGATTATGTAATTTTTATGATCTATAAGTTAGTTGGATTTTTTATTCCCTCTATTTTATATATATTATATTAGTTTTATAGATAGGTAGAAACAAATGTATCGTCTTCAAAGATTATAAATTTGGACCTTAATTCCTCAAATATTTTAGCTATCAATTTTTCCAAGAATAATGTATGACCTACACATAAAAAGTATGATGGTTTATGTTCAGTGGCTATATATCTTGTTTATATCTCATGTATGATATTTAAATAAGAAAAAATTAATATTTTATTAAATAATTACTAGTAATGATACAAATTGATTTTATAAACAACAATTATCATACCAGAAATGATTCTCCTATTGGTGGGAAAGAAACATCTCTCCCGTTATGAAATATAACAACTTATATTTAAGGAATGTATTTTCAATATTTTTCTTTAGGAAAATAAAATTAGTAATCAATTTATATATTAAATACCACATTCTATTTATTATTAAATAAAAATATATCTTTGTAATCACTTTCATATTAAAAAATTAAAATATTAGTTGTAATTGAATAGAAAAAATGTTGGTTATATGGAATATATAACATTTACTCAATTGAAAAAGAAAATAGTTATGAATTTATATTATTATAAACTCCTATAATTAATCTCACAACATCCAATAAATGATCCTCTAATTATAATATAATATGATGACCTTTCCTTGAATTTCTGGTTCCATGAAACTCCTAAACTACTTTTCATTGGTTCCAATTTTATTATTATTATCATCAAATTCTATTGTTAACCTTTACTCTTTCCCAAAATAAAGTGAAATTTCTAATAAATACATACTCTCTCATGTAACAACATTGGGTATCATTTACTATGTGAAATAAGATGACTCGAATATAGACTCAACAATTGTGTGACAAATAATATAATAAAAAATGAGTTGCATTTTATGAATTAATTGAATTATGATAGGTATATTTACGTTATGAGACATACACACACCATATTATTTTCTCTACTCTATCCAATCCCTTTAATTAAATATATATTTTTAATTTACTTAAATTATATATACCAATATTTTTATTGAAGAAAATTATTATTAGAAGTAAATATTTTATTCATCATAAAATAATGAAAAATATAAATAATATGTTATAAAAAATAAATGAAAGAAATGATACTGTATCTAAAAATGATAAATAAACAGAATTAATCATTAAAAAATATGATGTTAGTCTTCCCCAATAATAAATGTTTTTCCAAAAAATGATGAATTTTAAAAATAGTAATAAAAAATTAAATAATTTATGTGTATAAAAAATGTGGTTATGAGTTGGTTTTGTTTAAGAAAATGCATTGATTTTTTGATAATAAATTGAAGGTTGAATATATGAGATGACATGGATCATGGAGATTCATGGATGATGATGATGGTTACCATACATGGGAATATTACTTGGTTTCCATACATGGGAACCACACTGGGTGAAGGATATGTGATATTTGTCAGCATGAAATTGAAATATATGAATTATCATGAAAATTAAGATTTGAAATTACTGGAGAAACCAAAATGGATATATATAGGATTTTTTTTAATGAAAGGGAATAATTCCTTAAAATTTTCATATATTAATATGATAGAAATTATTTTATTTACAATGTTTTATATAGTTTTCTATGAGGTACACAATTGATTATTATAGTATGCTGAGGTTTTAAAAGATGTAGAAGATCAAACAAAGTCATTTGAATAATAATGAATTTTTTTTGTTGATGAAAGAATATCATACCATATTAGTAGTTACCATGCGGAAAATCCATTGTTTCATGATATTAAATAAGGTATTCATTATAATACATTATGGACAGGTTAAATATATCCATTATGGATCTTTGATCTTTCTATAAGAGGTTCCACATAAAAATAATCTCACTACTATGTGAGAAGAATTCTAGAGAAGACTATGTGGTCACACTATAGGGTAGTAGACTATACGACAAGGCACAAAATGAATGAATATTTATCAAATTATAAAAGAGGAATGAGATTAAATATCATGATCAAAGAAATATTAAAACCTTGACATTTTTAAATTGTTTCATCATGAAGACGAAAAATATTCTTCAATTTATTGCATAAATGATTAAAAATATAAAGAATAATAGATTTTGGGATGAATCCATGATAAGATAGAATAAATATGTGATGGTTTTCATATTATGTGATGAATGAGTCATATTTTAGTGCATGAAATATTCCATAGCTAGTGAATTCTAGATAAGGAGTACACTTCATAATGGTGTTTTTTATAAGGGAGTTTCTTTTGTTGTAGCAAAGTTATAATCATAGATTTATAAGGAAGTACAAAATTTCACTATTTGGAAGTGTGTTATGAAACAATATGTTCAATGTCAATGGAGATTCAAAGATATTTGATAAGATTTCACCATGATCCCTAATAATGTTAAAATGAGAAATTATACGGATTTGGTTTTTGACTAAATAAAACAAATTAGTAGAAAAGATCATACCACAATCTGGATAAAATCTAAAGGCATCCTTCCATAATGATTGGTATTAAAACATGATTAAAATATTTCCAAAATATCTTACAGATTACATTTTAATATAATCTGGGGGAAGAATTGGATTTACATTCAAGGAATTGACCTGACCAAATCGGATGTATTTGAAAATTTTTAATCTTGTTGTAAACTTAGCATGCCAATTAGGATTAGAGGAAGTTATATCAATAGCAATCCATTGGATCTATAGTTTGACACTTGAAGATATTTATAAAATTCATTTAAAATAATTTAGGTGGATATAATGTTAAACTTATTGACCTATATGAATTCACTATAGAAATAATAGAATAGTGACAAAGTGGAGTTTAAATGATCACATTTAGATTGAAGGAAAAATGATTAAATAAGGAGATAAATTTTGATTGAAATATCTCATTGTTAGATAAGGTATTGATAAAAATTCCACTAATATATTGTTTTGTTAGATTTGGTGTATTATAACCGACTATTTATACCGTAGATTTCATGTATATTAAAATAATTTAATAATAATAAGGAAATATATTATTTATTATTTATTATTTTCATGAAATTAATATAATAATGTCCAAGAGTAAATTCTAAAAAAAGGTTATAATAGTTACCCTCTATGAAGAAAAAAATTAAAGTGAATAAAAATATTCTTAATTTTTTTAAGGGTAGATACAAATCTATGATGAGACACATACCATGTTTAATTTAACGTGTAGGTAGTTTTAAGTGGATGGAACATCTCTTCATGTAGTTTGTTCTTGGTAATCTCTGATATTGGATTTTATGAGATCATATCCACCCATAATAAATCCACATATTTTTGTCTCTTCATATATTACAACCTAGGAGTGTGTGAAATGATCATTAGAATCTAGGATTATTATTAATCTACTTCATGATTCATGCACTTTGATTTATTGTCATAAACCACGGTGAAATATGATCCTGATGAAGTTGGGTATATTGTTTTTTTCATGAAAGATATGTTATTAATGAATCAGTTGAGGAAGTATTTATCCATTCCATCTTTATGAAATATGACATCTTATCCCTATGACTGAAATGTAATCATCACATTAAATTCCATGGCTATGGTTAATAAAGGAGATCATTTCTGGTAGTCAAAAATAGATGTATGATGAATATTGGTTTATGGAATGGGTGTGAAACATTTATGTTGAGATATCACTACAAAGATATTGCATTACACAGTGAGCATTTATATGTGGTTTTTATCATTATGAAATATTTTTTTTCCTCTATGGGTTCCTTGAACCATTATCAGAGAGTAATCATGGACTTTAGGTAAGCCCGCTTAGTGACACTAAGTATGAGGCCTAGAGGGTCACCGACAACGTGTTTCCACTAATCACACTGAAATATAATTTATATCTAACATCTAGAATAAATATTACTCTCCATACAAATAAGTAATATTAATTCATGATTTATTAATCAATAATAAATATTTATTCATGAGGTAATTGTTTAATTATGAGAATATATTATATTTATTCATATCTTGTTATTCAAAATGTAATTAATAGTTATTTATTTATTAATTAGATAATTTATTTCATTATTTAAATATTAAATCAATATTTTTTATCCAAACTATTAATTAAATATTTTTTTTAATTTTTGAATGAATGTTATTTATTTAATAGGTAATTTAATGAACGTCGAGGAGGGTAAGAACACTTGATTATTTTTCTGGTGATAAATATTTATTTACCATAAAATAAAATATTATTTGTCATTAGACTGGTGTTCAAAACCCAATGAAATAAAATAAATATTTTCTTATATTATACAGGATGGGTTTTTAATTGGATTAATATATTATTAATGACCAATTATATATTAATAAATATTTAACCATAACCCTATGTCTGTAAATAAACTGTTATGTTTTTCAGAAGAGGTTAATTGGTGTGCATAACATTCCTATCAAATTAAAAATCTTAATTACATCCTATCAATACCATACAGATAAGATGGTTCCCATCAAACCCCAAGGTAAATGATTATATGAATGCCAAAAGGATAACATGATCAATTTTTCATGCTAGCACCAGACATTTTATCTATGTTTTTTGGTGACCACATGAGAACATGTGGATCACTATTAGTGAGGATCTACTTTCATTACCATAATGAAATTATAATTTAACGAAGATGATCTATTAAGTCAAACAAAATAAGAGTCTATCATTGTCCCAATAGGCACTTCCTATAAATCTAGAACATTAAATTGATATCAGAGTGGTCCAATTCAGTTTATAATTATCTATTCCTGTTATATCATTTAGATATTTAAAATTTATTTTTCATTTGAATAAAATCCATTTTTAAAATGATTTTCAAGTTATCTTATCCCCCCCTTTTACCTTGATCATATAACCCATGTTTGTTTAATTATTAATGAATAATATCTGAAGAATCCATTAAGAGGTGACAAGGGTTCTTCCCGGATAATATATTAGTACACAATGAATAGCCTGAAGTTACATTCTATGTACTCGTGTTCAATTCACTAGGAAAAGTATCATATTAATTCAATAGGGGATGTATTAATTACAAGTATTATGCATAAAATTCACACCTTGTACTGACTAGTTGAAGTTTCTAAACAATTTTCCATAATACACCCAATGTATCTCGAATAAATTTCATGTATTCCAAGTGTTTTGTGGAAGATAAAATGGGTCCAATCCATTTAAATAATTTATTAAATAATAAAGGGACTTAAAAACCATGGATAACTAAGGTCATAAGGCCTGAAACTAGTGTATGTTCTATATAATCTACACATGCCTATGCAGATTTACACACCCAGTCCCTAGGTGTGTATCACCGATATATAATGAGTATAATACGCAACATGTATGCCTAGATACACACATTCCATAGGTACCCCTCTTGGTTTGCAAGGATGGAATTGAGAAAATGATCCCCTGATTCCTACCTCCAGAAGGAACCAAATTGAAAACTAATAGTAAGTGTATAAAAATCTCACACATGTATGGAATTACCCTCATAGTAAATTTTGTATGAGAAGATAACATTATAACCACAAAAAATACAACTCATAAAAGAAAATGAAAACCATAAACTAACTCCCGATTTATCTATAAAGTCAAAAAATATAAATAGAGTCCTTTAATGTAAAAAAATATTTCCTATGGAAAATAATCATCAGTATCTCTAATTTATAAGTTAATAATGTCATGATCATTCCTGGAACTCCCTCTGGAAACCTAAGAAACATTTTTTATAAATTTATGGTGAGAATAACATATTTACTCAATAGGATCATACCCAAATTCTCTTATGAACATGTGAATGGATAATACTAATGTACTAGTGAATATATATCCAAACCATCATGCACCTAATATACCATCAAACCAAAACCATCATCCCCATTAAACACTCAAGAAATAACACATCTAATACTCTGACTTAATAATATATATATATATATATATATATATATCGATAAAGGGTACCCCACAAAACTATACCACAAATTTACTTATCTCATTCAATTAAATAATATTTCCTAATGATCCCATCCTATCTATAAAAATATTTCCAAAATAATCCTAGGAAACCACATCACATACCCACTCAAAGACACCTAAAAAACTACTTTGAATCCCACCTAGAAAACCATGTCATAACCTAAACCCTATATAACTTATCATCATATACAAATCATTAAAGAAAAACCATGAAAAAACTAGAATAGTGTGGAATAATATAACTGAAGGGAATAAACCTCATTCTGACCTCCTACCATGAATGACCACCCATTATGAACTACTGCATCCTCTGATTAATTATAATCTCTAGGGAACTTTTGACTTTCGGCCATCACATATTGTTCATATCAATATTTCCTAGAAGATGGAAAAGTAGATAAGTGGGGGTGGAATACCTTGAATAATAACCATCCGAAATGTTAGAAAAAACATATGGAACACCAAACCATTAGGAACTTGTGTAAACATATGACATGGGTGGGATGCGTATATAAATAACAAAAAAGTACATGATAGAAAAATAACACAGAAACCTAACAGATGGGTTCATAACAAGAGCACCATCATATCTCACCACAAAAACAAAGTGTCTCTTAATCTATTAAATTATCAGTTGTACTTCTAAATGTTTCACACCATACAAGAAATCCAGACACAATCCTAACCCATCATTCCTTTTAGAAAACAAATTTTCAGAATTTTCCAATTTCCAACAATCTTCATTTAACAGTCCTATAATTTTGATGTTTAATTATATCCAATTAATTATCCATTCCATAAATTAATTTATTTACCAATCATATATTTCTACCCACATCCTCCCCATGTGAAAATTTCATGTATTTCCATAGCTACTGGGAAGCTTCAAAAGAGAACACATAACAACCCATCCATATGTTTCCAATAAATCCTACTTCACAACCACCACACATATCAAACACCACACATCCCAAACACCACAATTTTTATCCACCACACATCCCAACCACCACATATCAAAATCACCACACACCAGGTTTTAGGTTTTAACAGTGGCTTCCATCACAATTACATCATTAATTTTAATGGTATTCTCACATATTTTGAAGATTACATTGGCCACGAATTTACTATTAGTATATACAATATTATCTCTTTTAATGTTTTTGGAGTTTAATAAAACAATAAAAAAACACATCAATAAAAACAAAATCCAAATTGGTGACGCTGTATGTATATATAACCATATACATAAAATCAATATAACAAGTAAAACTCTTGGGATTTCTCACCTCTACTTGAATAAAAATTAAGATAAAAAATTATATTTTTTTAAAAAATAAATTCCATAAACCTAATGGATAAAGATAATATGATATTAACACATGTTAATCTAAAGAAAGAGACATGAAGGATCCGTTTCCTTGATCAAATATTCAATGAGAACCCCCAGTCATAATGGAAGAAATAAAGGTCAAGACCCTTCCAAGAACAAAGGTGAACTCTCAAAAATATTAAATATAGAGCACTAAATTCTCCAATAATATTTTTATAAACAAAAAATATTCAAGAAATGGGTTCCAATGGGGTATAACTAACAATTACCGAGTGAAAAATTTAGCTCATGAAGCCTCAATGTTATAAAATTACTCAGTCTTGCCCTTGATTCATCTACAACATCTGGAAATCAAAAGAAAAATCAAAGAGGATTGAAATTCAATTAATATTATTTAGAAAAACATTATATCACATTAATAACCCCTCATAAATATTAAAACATTTTCACCCTTTGGAACCCATGAAATCCATAAAGAACGTTGACCATTTTGACAATTCAAATTCTAGCCCGATCGTTTCCATGACCACAGTCATGAATGTGGTTCTCTTAAATATACCAGCCTAAAATGACTAACCCCTATGAAATATTTACCAAAATAAGTTTTATTTCCCTCACC
This sequence comes from Viscum album, assembly GCA_963277665.1. Lineage (NCBI taxonomy): Eukaryota > Viridiplantae > Streptophyta > Magnoliopsida > Santalales > Viscaceae > Viscum > Viscum album. Next base: position 2,055,478,592 of record OY728159.1, on the reverse strand, counting down.
ATGGCCTCCACCACAAGTTTTGTGGGACACCCAAGTCATAGACCAAAGGAACCCTCCTCAAGAACGATGGCCGATCCATTTCTTGACACAAACATTTCGACCTTTCCTATTTTATATTGTTACTCATCAGGGCCACCAAAACATTCAGAAAAACTATGGTGTTTTTTATTTTAAATGTTGAAGTCTCCAAAGATCTATAAAATCCTCTTCAACACCACCATGACTTAAAAATCCACAATGGAAAGAACATAAACGTTTGAAACATTACTATCAAACTTGATGTACATGCCCTATAATCAACCTATTTATTCCTAAAATTAATTATCCCATACATGCCATGTGAATATTAAAATATATATATATGTGAAGAATAAATTCTTAATTAATCACTGTCAATTTTTTTAAACTAAATTCCTCATATAGAAGTAATAATTCAACTACTATGAACATATTAAAAACATTAAATGCTACATAAGTTATCATGTGTTCTGTTTTTTGTTTATTACATTATAAATACCATTTAATTATGTGATAGAACATGTATTATAAATATCACCTGAGTATATTATATGCAATATCAATAAATTACAAGTAGTTCGAAAAAGAACTCACTGAGTTGATTCCATGTTAAATATGTGAAATCATTTTATCAAATTATAAATAATTTAAGATTATTGAATTTACTTGAAATCACATTTTATGAGTATCTTCAGGACAAATTGGATAGAAATTAAGATAAATAGAATTAGTATATTAATCTGACAATTAATTAGTTTAATTCATGTATGTTTTATATTATCAATATAAAGAATTGATATGAATTATAAAATGTTATTTTAAATGTGTATTCTTTTAATAAGTGGATGATCATGAGTTTAAAACAACTTTTTTATGTTTATGGTTTCCTTTAGTTTAATTTTTTCATAAGTTTTGACTGTTATTTTTATTAGACTACATTTTTGGTCTATGAGTCATACATCTCTCTTTATTATATATGGTCTTGTATACAGTTTGTTTCTATTATGTAACCTACCTTTCTAGTTCTATTAATATATGTTTTATGTAAATGAACTCTATGGATGAAGCTCCCAGCTACATGGAGTTGGGTTAAGATGAAGACACAGAGAAACTAAACTAACAAGATAGACAAGACAAAGGTGGAATGCAACAAATCCATACTAGAAAAACGAAATTATTTTTCACCTTAGAGTAAATGGTTTTTTTATTATTTACTCAATAAAAATACTAATAGTTAATGATAATGATCTTTATGTATATATATATATGATATATGATTTATTTTTTGGATGTAATACCCAGATCAGATAAATAAGTGTATTAATTTGAAAAGATAGATTTAAAACAAAAAATTATTATTCATAAATAATTTATCATCAGATGGTTAATCAGTTATGTAAAATAAATATAATTTACACAGGAAATTTAAAAGATAAAATTTGAAAATTTAGGAATAATGTGAAAAAACCCCTCAACTTGATTTTAGGCCAGACATAGTCTTCCATCATTAGTATTAAGATGGAACCATATTTAAAGTTTTAGTTCAGTAAGGTTTGGGGGTATTTTAAGTATAGGGAAATCTTAAATAATATAGTGGGTTGATTTAACTAGATATTTATTTGGATTATTGTCCTTAGTATGTCTAATAAAATTTAGGAGGGATGTTTTCAGAAATTATGTATCAAGATTTCTTGGTTGGGGATTTTACTCAACAGATCATGGAGTTTCTAGCTTTCTTTTGGAATGACCACCAACTTAAATAATTTATAATAATTTTCATGACCTATTTAAATATTATAAAATAGAAATGGGGATCCTTTCCCCTATAATGTTATCATAGTATGAAAAATCTTAGTCTAATTATGGGGACTTTTACATCTTGATAAAATAGTTACATACTATAATATTAAAATTATTATGTATGATATAATATATAATAAACTAATGTACTAATAATATAATTTTATATTTTTTTAGAATAAAAAAATTTCAACAACATTATAATTTTTATCAATTCTATAGTAATACCAGATTCTATCTTGAAATAAATTCTATGAACAGATCAAGCACTTACTAGTTATGCTGCTCCCTAAACAAAAGTCTTGCATTCTAGAAACCTCAATCATTTATCCATATTCTAAAGAGGTAAGTGATGATTTTTTTGGGTTTATAGAATTTTATTTAACCAAGTTCTAGATATTTAGTGTTTGATAATATCATCCATGCCCAACGAACTCTTGATATAAAATGAGAACTTGGATTCATATTGGAGGATCCAACATCTTTATGATCACTATCCGGATAAAGATAAAATGCAATAGCATGAGATCATGAAGGTGCTCTTTATAAAACAAAATAGAGAAATTATTCCGAATATACCTCACATAATCATAGTTATTTGATATATTGAGTTCTTATAGGCAGATGAGCCTCAACCCAGTTGGTGAGGACTTCTTAAGTGCATCAAGAAGACCTGGGATCAAATACAGGCAGAGGCATATTTTTGGGGGACTATGGCAGTACTGTAGTAGCACTATAGTGTCTACTATAGCAGTTACTATTTAAAATAGTAGCAGCCAGGACTATTCCCCCATTTTTTCCTTTGGGCCACCAATTTGGTCCATGAGTCCTTTAAGGCCTTCCAGCCACCCATGACTTTGGGTCAGTAAGGCCTTTGGGCCACCTCAAGGCCTTCGGGCCACCTTATATACAGATTCATACCAGAAAATCTACAAAGAACAAGCTATATAAGGAGAATGATAAATGATATTTCACCATAGCAGAAGCTAAATAGATAGAAAGAATGAGAGGGCATGAAACATGCCATCAGAAGAAGCCTGTGCATGCATGGGAAAGCCTAGCTGAACATCCATACGAAGGTGGAGGGATGATTTCATGATGAAGATGCTGTGGAGGAGCAGTTCTTAGTAGTTATTCTGGGTTTTATATAATGTTTGAAGCCTATGGGTAATGAATTACTCTAAGGCATACGAGCCATGTAATACTTAAACCCACGGGCCTTGTCATGGTTCCCCTCACCCCTTGAAAGGTGTATTATCAAAATCAATAAAAAAATAAGGCCTTCAGGCCATTGGAGATTGGTGTTATTAGAAGTTCTATTATTTATGATACCTAATGAAGTACCATTATCATTATTTCATCACTAACTTTGAGAGTATCATGGTTTGTTGTAAATTTCAATATAAAAAACATATAGAAGTCTCTCCCAGATATTCTCACTATAATTCTATACATCTAAAAGGATATGAAGTGTTGAATGACTTCTATCCTTATGGTGAATAAATGGAAGTGTTAGGAGAAGTGAAATACACTGTTGTGGGTGCCCTCAAATGATTAGTGGTTTTTGGGTACTTAGGTTCAACAAAGTTTCCGACCAAGGTTTTCACTCAAAGGAGAAAGTAAATTAAAAAAACATCATAAATTTATTTTAAAAATAAAATAGAAAATAATTAAAACACTACACGAAAAATGGGGGGTGGGTTGTTTATCGTTTATAAAACTTAAAGAAGTTTTATGGAAGAAGATTGCATTTTTTTTAATTTTGAAATGAAGTTTGATTAAAAAGATGCAATAAGAAGATGTTTTTTAGAATATATTTTAAAAGGTGTAATCGATATAACTTTACCTCTTTATTTAATTATTAATCATTTTCATTTATATCAATTTCTACTTAATTACTATCCCTTAATTTGTTAAATCTTTAACCCTACGAGAATTAACTTTACGACAATGATGAAGTGAATTTAACCCTAGGCTAACTTCAGAACATGCAATCGCAGAACCCTGATTTGATTGATATTTTGAGGTTAGATTATGGTCAGGGGTAAATTAAGGCACATATAATCTCTAGAAATTACAATTAATTGAGTTTAGGAATTATATTTGAACACTATAAATTGATCCCGTGTGGTTTTGAATTACCAATTAAGTTCGCGCTCTCACAATTCTCAACCTCGCGTGATTTTTGTTTATTGTTAAATTGCTTACTTAGTTTCATTTAAATTGAAAAATAAATTAATATATCATATTAATTGAATTATAGTATCTCATTGATTCCAAATAAATGAATTAATAAGGTAAGAGATAGATCAATTACTAAAAAGACTACTCTTCCATGGGTGGCGTAATCATCGTAGAAGCGAATTTCATTTGCAACGGTTAATAATGGGTATAACCAAATCATGCTTCTACTCAATAATTCTAGCCCAAAGAGGAAAATTAATATAAGAATAAATTTTAATAAAAAAAACAAAAGAAAAGAAATAAAAGAATATGTTTAATACACAAATAAAAATATTACAACATGAAGAAGAGAAGGAGGTTTTGATGAGGGGATCCTTCCTTCAAGAGCTACCCCTCTTACGATGGATAGAGAATTTGGGTGAAACAAATTCCTCTCTGCCTAAAATATACTAATTCACATTAAAACCCCTCCAAAAGATAAAAATACTAATTTATAGAGTTGATGGGATGCTAGGGTTAAAGAGGTTTCAAGTGTGAATGAGGAATCTCGGCCAAATATATTAATACTAATTTCACCACCCTTTTGACCTCCAAAACGCATGAACCATCTCTCCTTCCTGGAGGATGATTTGTGATAACATGAATCCCCGAGATCCTCTAAAAATTTGGGTCTAATACAAGCAAGGATGAAGAAGTTATGACCCAAATACAGAACCCATATCCATTTTGGGGATTCTAGCCCAACTTTGACTTCATAGCCCATTTTCACCAACCAAATGCACTCTTTAGCTCTAGTGTACTAAATAAAAGTTGTAGAAAATTAAGTTAGGAACAATTTTACAAAAATTTAAGTTGAAATAATTGATATTAAAATATTTATGTGAGAAATACTATAGTATATTTTAAAAGGGTAAAACTTGAATTTTAATCAACTTTTCAAATGAATGATCTAATCCCAAATATTTCATAAATGAACATATTTAGCACAATGTGAGGAAATTATTTCATTTATTATAAATAAAATATTAAAAAAATAGTGTTTTATCAACTCCCTCATGTTAAGACAAAAGTCTTCTTTTGGCTTTTACATCATGTTTTGGAAATCACAAATATATTCTGTCATGTTTTGGAAATCTCAAATGTATTATATCATATGTTTGAAAATAACAAATTGCCTTTTATCATGTTTATCGTATCGTACGATGTTGATCGTACCGACCAAAACGTATCGTACTGACTCTGTCAAACGTATCGTACTGACTCTGTCAAACGTATCGTACTGACTCTGTCGATCGTATCGTACTGACTGCTATTCAGATGATCATTATTTGTTTTGGTACTTTGTCTAAAAACTCTCTCTGCATATGAATCATACTCATGTTTTACATTTCTATATATCTCTTGTCCTAACAAAACGATGTCGTTGAGTTAGTTATGTACTAATCAAAACGATGTCGTGCTTTCTGTTTCAATATGACCGTTGGAGGCAATATGACCGTTGGAACCCGAGGCCTATAAATAGGAGGTCATTTGAAGCTGAGAAGATACTGATGAACGAAGAGACTCTGTGAACTACGAAGATTCTAGAGAGAGACACTGTGACTTCTCTCATCAGCCTTGTGCGTCCGATCATCGTATCGAGGGCTTTCAAGTAATTGAAAGACAGAGGTGCCGATTACCTGCAAAATCGAGGGCTGCCGGGGATAGGCAGACAGACGAGCCGATCATCGTATCGAGGGCTGCCGGGGATAGGCAGACAGACGAGCCGATCATCGTATCGAGGGCTGCCGAGGATAGGCAGACAGACGTGCCGATCATCGTATCGAGGGCTCACCAAGGTGTTGGTGAGACAGACCTTTTTATCCTAGGTGAAAGGATAACCCTTCTCTTTGGGTTAAAAGAATTGTATTACTTTTACATTTCCGCTGTTTGTATTAGAAAGGGATTGTATCGTTTCCTTTTTTCTTTACATATTCAATTGTAATTGTTTCAATTACAATCATTCCTTTACATATTGTATTGATTGGTTCTATATGCTTTAAGGTAGAATCATTCATATTTGTATTACTCTGATTATTGTGTTTACCTTGAATACAATTGTTATGCTTTACAATAGTATTACAATACATCATACCTTTTACATTCAATACAATTGTGGGTGTTTGTATTTGTATTAGTTTAAGTTAGGTTTTTAAACCTACAATTCACCCCCCTCTTGTATTGTTCCATCTAATAGACTTTTATATCGACTATTCGATCCAACAATTGGTATCAGAGGAGGTTTTCCACTGATTTGTATTACTAGCTTTATTTCTTATTACTATCTTGAATACCTACTACACTAACGTGTGGAGTGGAAAAGTTGTTTTTGTTATATTAGATGGCAGGAATGAATATCGGATCAATAGATAATCTGAATCCTTCTAGACCACCAATCTTTGATGGGAATGATTACGAGTATTGGAGAGATCGTATGAAGACTTTCGTCATCAATACTGGTGTAGACAATTTTATTATGCTTACTGGGGGTTACAAAATTCCTGACAAAGAAGTTAGTACTTTTACCAACCAAGAGAAGCAAGAATATCAACTGAATTACAAGGTACGCAATACTTTATTATGCTCTATGACCAGGAATATATATAGTCAGATATCTTCATGTGAAGCAGCCAACTGTATTTGGAAGAAATTAGAAGTCACTCATTTTGGTACATCCAAAGTTATAGAAACAAGGAGAGCAATGCTTCGAGCAGAGTATCATGGATTTGTTTTTCCTTATGGAGAGCCAGTATGTAAAGTGCAACAAAGGTTTATGACAATTGTCAACAGCTTACAATCTATGGGAGAAAAAGGTCTTGATGATGAAGCTCTTGTTGATAAGATTATAGATATTATGCCAAATGAATGGGAGTCAAAAAGAACAGCTATTGATGAAAATAGAAAAGTTTCCCAGATTACTCTTGATGAACTCTTTGGAACTCTTCTACAGCACGAGACAAGAATGAAGAGAGATGCTGATTTCAATAAGAAGAAGAATGGGAATGGAAGTGTTGCTTTTGCATCTAAAGACAAAACACCTGAAAGGGTTACAAGGTCTAAATCCAAGAAAGTTGTTGTATCTGATTCAAGTGATTGTAATCTTTCGGATAATGAGTTAGCTAATCTTGCTCGGAGGATGAACAAGATTGTGGGAAAGAAAGATTTTCAATATAGATTCAAAAAGAAAGACAGGAAAGATAGGAAATATTCAGAGGTAACTTGTTATGAATGCAAGAAAACAGGACATATAAGGCCTGATTGTCCTTTACTGAAGAGGAAAGATAGAAAAGAGAAACACTCTGAAAGAAACAAGAAAAGGTTTTATAAGACAAAGAAGGTCTTGAAAGCAAATGATACATGGAGTGCAAGTGGTAGTGATTCCTCGGATGATTCTTCAGAATATGAGACATCAGGACAAAGGAATATTGGACTTCTAGCCAGACTACCAATTGAAGATCATTGTCTCATGGCTAAGGTACATAATGCTGAAGCTGTTACAAATGTCTCTTTAAATGCAAATTATGTTGATAATAGATATTATGAATCTTCAAATGATGAACCCTCATCATCAGAAGATGATACTTTACCTTCTTTTGAAGAAGTTTCTAGATTTGCTAAGTTACTTGAAAATGAAAATTCTAAACTCAAAAAGAGATTTGAAAAAGCAAATTCTAGAATTTCTATTCTGACTAAAGAGGTATCAGATCTTTCTAAAGATCTTGATGAGAAAACTGCTGATTTTGAAAATATTTTAAAAACCCTTGAGAAAGTTAAATCTGAAAAGGATAAACTTTCTAAGGTTCTTGAAACTGCTATTTCAAAGAAAGATATATTAGAGTCTAACTCTAGTTCAAATTCAAATGTTTTAGAAAACAAGAATTTGGTTTTAAAACTAAAGTCAGAGATTTTATCCTTGAAAAAGTGTTTGTCAAACTTTACTCAGGGAAAAGAAAACTTTGATAGGATGTATTCTCAAATTAGACCATTGAGAAATCGTTCTGGTCTTGGTTATACTTATTCCAAACCTGTTTTTAGTAATAACTATTTTGTTCCTCAAAAAACCATTTTCTGTTCCAAGTGTCAATGTGGTGGACATTGGAGAAGAGATTGTTCTCTTAACAAAACTCAATCCTTAGGATTTCATAAAGCTCATTTTGCAAAACAAATGTGGATTCCTAAAATTCTTTTATCTAACCCTTCTGGATCCAAACAAGTTTGGATTCCGAAAATCTAATTGTTTCTTTTTCAGGAAAATCAGAAGTGTACCAATAAGAACATTTGGTACATGGATAGTGGTTGTTCTCGACATATGACTGGAAACAAAGATTTCTTTGAAAAGGTTATCAAAACAAAAGGTGGAAAGGTTACCTTCGGAGATAATGCTCAAGGAAAGATTGTTGGTATAGGTAATATCGTTTTTCTTGGAAAAGTTCTTATTTCAAATGTTTTATTTGTAAAAGGTCTTAGGCACAATCTCATCAGCATAAGTCAATTATGTGATGAAGGTTACCTTGTGAATTTTAGAAATGATAAGTGTCTAGTTCACAATTCCAAGGATGAATTCATTCTATCTGCCCATAGGCAAGAGAATGTTTACACTATTAACTTAGAAGACCTTAGGAACCAAAACTTACCTTGCTTAAGTGTAATAGAAGACCAATCGTGGCTATGGCATAGGAGACTAGGACACTGTAATTTGCGAAACCTAAGAAAACTCTCAAAGAAAGGACTTGTAAAAGGGCTACCGGATCTTAGATATGATTCTTCAAAAGTCTGTGATCCTTGTCAATATGGCAAGCAACATAAAACTAGCTTTAAACCAATCAATGAAGTTTCAACTTCTAATGCATTACAGCTTGTGCATATGGATTTGTTTGGTCCTTCACAATCTGGAAGCATTGGAGGCAAATACTATGTATTTGTTTTAGTTGATGACTTTACTAGATTTACATGGGTCTATTTTCTCACAAAGAAATCTGAAGCCTTTTTATATTTCAAAACTTTTAGAGCCCAAGTTAAAAATGAGAAAAACCTACCATTGATAACTATTCATAGTGATCATGGTGGTGAATTTCAAAATTCAGATTTTGAAACTTTTTGTAGTAAGAAAGGTATTACTCACAATTTCTCAGCACCAAGAACTCCTCAGCAAAATGGGGTTGTTGAAAGAAGAAATCGTATTCTTCAGGAAATGACTCGAACCATGTTGAGTGAATACTCAATTGCTAAGCACTTTTGGGCTGAAGCTGTTAGTACTGCCTGTTATACTATAAATCGTGTTTTAACTAGACCATTTCTTAATAAAACTCCTTATGAGTTATGGACTGGCCGAAAACCTAAAGTTTCTTACTTCAAAGTTTTTGGATGCAAGGTGTTCATTCTGAACACAAAAGATAATTTACACAAATTTGCACCAAAATCTGATGAAGGAATCTTTCTAGGCTATTCCACAACCTCTAAGGCTTATAGAGTTTTCAATAAAAACACTTGTACTGTTGAAGAAACAGTACATGTAAAATTTGATGAAACTAACCCTTTTGTTTTCAACCAACCCAATCATACATCCTCGGATGTGTTTTCAAAAAATGTTTATCAACCTATATTAGAAGAACATTCTGATAAGGAAAATGTTCAAGAAAGTATTCCTGAAACATTTACCACAGAAGATTTTCTACCATATGTTGATGAACAGGTTTTACAAAACCCAAATCAATTGTTTCTTAGGAATCATCCCAGTGATAACATCATTGGAGATATAAATCAACCTGTAAGGACCAGAAATTCCTTAAGAAATGAAATAGAACATCTTGCTTTTCTTTCCCAATTTGAACCTAAAAGTCCAAGTGAGGCCTTAGGTGACGATGATTGGATCAAAGCAATGCAGGATGAACTAAATGAATTTGAAAGGAATCAAGTCTGGACTTTAGTTGAAAAACCTAAAGAAACAACTGTAATTGGTGTAAAATGGGTTTTCAGAAACAAGTGTGATGAAAATGGAATCATTGTAAGGAACAAAGCAAGACTTGTTGCTAAAGGCTATAATCAACAAGAGGGAATAGACTATGAGGAAACATATGCTCCTGTAGCTAGACTTGAATCTATTCGTATTCTATTAGCCTTCGCAGCATATTTCAATTTCAAACTATTTCAAATGGACGTCAAATGTGCTTTTTTAAATGGTTTTGTTCAAGAAGAAGTTTTTGTCGAACAACCTCCTGGTTTTCAAGATCCAAAACATCCTGATCATGTTTTTAAACTTACCAAGGCTCTATATGGTCTTAAACAAGCTCCTAGAGCATGGTATGATAGACTTACAGGATTTCTTTTACAAAACAATTATAGAAAAGGTACAGCTGATCCAACTCTTTTTATCAAAATGGAAAACAAAAATGTTTTGGTTGTCCAAATCTATGTTGATGACATCATATTTGGATCAACTCAGAAATCTTTAACCGATTCTTTTGCAAATTTAATGAAATCTGAGTTTGAAATGAGTATGATGGGTGAGTTAACATTCTTTTTAGGTTTTCAAATTTCTCAAAAACCAGAAGGAACTTATATATCTCAACATAAGTATATTAAAGACTTACTCAAAAAGTATGGATTTGACAAAACTAAAAGTATTAGCACCCCAATTGGTACCTCAAATACTCTTGATCTTGATGAAACTGGGAAACCAGTAGATCAAACAATTTTTAGAGGTATGATAGGGAGTTTGCTATACTTGACAGCTAGTCGACCCGACTTGATGTTTTCTGTATGCTTATGTGCAAGATATCAATCTAATCCAAAAGAGTCTCACTTAAAAGCCGTAAAGAGAATCTTTCGGTATTTAAAAGACACTATGGATTTAGGACTTTTTTACTCTTCTGGAAATGAATTTGTTTTAAAAAGTTTTTCAGATGCTGACTTTGGTGGTTGTAGAATGGATAGAAAAAGTACATCTGGAACATGTCATTTCTTAGGAGATTCTTTGGTTTCTTGGTCCTGCAAGAAACAACACTCGGTAGCACTCTCCACTGCTGAAGCTGAATATGTAGCAGCTGGAAGTTGCTGTGCTCAAGTATTGTGGATGCAGCACACACTCACTGACTATGGTTTGAGTTTCTCCAAAACTCGAATTCTTTGTGATAATACAAGTGCCATAGCTCTTAGTAAAAACCCAGCACATCACTCTCGTGCAAAACACATAGATGTTAGGCATCACTTTCTTAGGGATCACACACAAAAAGGAGATATTGTTTTACAATTCATCGGAACGCAAGAACAACTTGCTGACATTTTTACAAAACCTTTACCTTCCGATAGATTTGAATTTATAAAACAGAAGCTAGGAATGATTACATTAAAATAATCATTCATATCTACTTCCTGTTTTAAATCTCTCCTTATAGTAAGAAACTCCTCGTAGAAAGGGGGAGGACATTTCTTTATGTATTTATGTTTCTGATCTTTAAATATTTACTCTATTTTTATATGTTTCTTTCTGTTTATCGTATTGACCATTTCAATTTTTCTGTTTATCGTATTGACCATTTCAATCTTTCTGTTTATCGTATTGACCATTTCAATTTTTCTGTTTATCGTATTGACCATTTCAATTTTTCTGTTTATCGTATTGAGATTCTTTTCCATCGTACCATTCAAATTTTTTTTGAATCGACCGATGATAGTATTCAAATTCTTTTCCATCGTATCATTCAATTTTTTTTGAATCGACCGATGATAGTATTCAAATTCTTTTCCATCGTATCATTCAAATTTTTTTTTTGAATCGACCGATGATAGTATTCAAATTCTTTTCCATCGTATCATTCAATAATTTTTGAATCGACCGATGATGGTATTGAAATTCTTTTCCATCGTATCATTCAATTTTTTTTGAATCGACCGATGATAGTATTCAAATTCTTTTCCATCGTATCATTCAAAAATTTTTGAATCGACCGATGATGGTATTGAAATTCTTTTCCATCGTATCATTCAATAAATTTTGAATCGACCGATGATAGTATTGAGATTGTTTTCCATCGTAATGTCACCAAAACCAGCAATCACCTTACGATCTTCAACAGGTATTCTTTTTCATTTTTTATTATTTTTTTATTTTTATTTCTAACTGTTGATCTGCTTTTCTTTAATCCTGACCGTAGAAGATCAACAGTCATCTTTTTATTGCCTATAAATACCCCCCTCCCCTCCCCAAACCCACATCGTTTGTCCAGGAATTGAGGCGAAGCTCTGCTCAACCGGCTATAATCAATCGTACGATCTTCTCAATCGGCATCATCTTTATGTCTCAATCTTCTGCCAACACTCCCGCTGAAATGTCTTCAAAGACCTTTACAGAGAAAGACTTTCACAGAGAAAGGTTAGTATCCCGAGAATTCTTTGTTACGTACGATTCTACAATCAAGAGGATTATTTTGTTTCAAGGATGGGAACATCTCTGTGTGGAAAAGCCTGATACTCAAGATCCAGTTCTGTTTGATGAAGTGTGTCAATTCTACAAAACCGTTTCTTTTGACAAGGATATGAATATTAACTTCGCTGTGTACGATAGAAAGTTATCTATGTCTGTGAAACAAGCGGCGCATTTTCTAAATGTTTCTATAGAAGGTGATGCATTCTGTCCATCTCACAAACTTCCAGAGGAAGTTGGTACTTTCAATAGAGAAAATGCTGAAAAGTCTTTGTTTGTTGTTAATGAGGGAAAGAGAAAAGTTTATCATCTTTCACCGGACAATAGGTTTGTCACTCTATGGATGAAAGGTTTCCTTGTTCCAAGGAAAGGGGATAGAGAAACCCTTAAAGTTTCTGATGTCTTTATGCTTGACTACCTTGTGAATATGAGGAAGGTAAATCTCATGGGATATATTTTTGAAACAATCAAGAATGTCAAGAAAGGAGGGATTAAATCCCAGATAATAATGTATCCAGCCATCCTCACAAAATTCATTCTTGAGAGTATGAAGTTTTGTAACATTCCTTTGAAAGGAGAACCTATGGATTTGTGGCCGTCTTTGATTAATAAGAGTACGATGAAAAAGCTGAATGTTTGTTTTGATTCAAATTCAAAACTTTTTGTCAGAGATGTAGAAGCTGAATTGCCTGAAAATCAATCGGCACCTATGCCAACCAAGGACAATCAATCGGCCGGTGTTACTCGAAAGTCTGATCCGCAGACTAGTTCAAAGCCGAAGAAGAAGCCGAGGTACAGTAAAGAAGTTGTTGCAAAGTGGAGAAAGGACAAGGAACAGAGAAAAGAGGGTGATCCGAAATTTGGACTTGATCCTGCTGAGGCCTTTGCAGAAAGGATAAGGGTAGAAGAAACCCTTCAAGCTGAAAAGAAAAAGAAGACTCTTTTGAAAAGAAAGGCTCAGGACTTTGATATCTCTAAAGTCTTGAAAGCAGTTGAAGATGCCAGTGCTCAACTAACTGTGGAAGTACATCAAGAGCCCATCGTACAGAGTCTGCCTGAGAAAGAGAAAGGGAAACAAGTGATGGAAGAAGTGGAAGAAGAAGAAGGAGATTTTCTTTTAGAATATCTTCAATGTTCAAAGAAAAGTAAAGAAGAATCACTTCAAAAGCTGAGCGAAGGAGTTCAACAAACTCCTCATGCCGATCAGGAAAGATCACCGGACAGGATGTCATCTAAAGAAAAGGAAGATGCTCAATCTTCTCAGTCTGATAAAGTTGTTGTCATCAGTGATAAAGTAGAAGAAGAAAGGAAGCAGAAAGTAAAAGCGAAAGGGAAACAGCCTGTTGTGGAATCAAGCAGATCATATCAACTAGCATCGTACGATGATGATACCGATTCAGAGCATACAATCTCTCTCAAGAAGAGTGATTACATTGTTCATGTTTTGAGGAGAATGGAGAAAACTATTCCTTATTTCCCGAGGCTGGAAGGAAAGATTGACTTTATTACTGAAAATCAGAGAAAGAAGTTTGGATCTGTGAAAGAATTGAGGAAGAAAGTTTTATCTGTAGAAGCCGATTTGAAAGTTCTTTCAGAAAGCTCAGTTGTTCATAGGAAGGCATGTAATAAGATGACTAAGTGGTCGTACAAAACAGAGAGCTCAATCAATGACCATGAAGTTGCTATTGAAGATATAAGAAGGTTATCAAATGATCTTGCAATTGCTTTCAACAAGCTTGATAAAGAAACGGTTGAAAGGCTGAATCTTTTATCTTCTCAAAGAGCCGATGTTCCTTCAGTGAAAGATTTGCAAGAGAGGATGAATGCTTTCCAATCTGAATTCTCGAAGGTTTCATCTTTCAAAGATGAAATGGTTTTACTGAAGAAACAAAATTCTGAGTTATCCAAGGATAACAAGACTCTGCAAAACAGAATTGATACTCTTGAAGAGGTAATCAGAGTCCAGGAGGAAACCATCAGAAATCAAGATCAGATTTTTGCGGATCAACAGGAGCTTCTCAAAACTCAAGGTGAATCAATTTCTGAAGACAAGAAGGAGATCAAGAAGATGAAAGCCGTGCTTCATGAGCTGATAAAGAAGGAGAAGGAAAGAGAGAAATGATTGTTGTATTTGTTTCTTTTAAAACTTGTTTGTGTTGTAATAACTCTTATAATTCTCTCTTTTATCCATTGTCTTGTTTTACTTCACTAACTCTTTCAGACAATTCGAAATTACTCCTTTCTTTTTGTAAATCACAAAGGGGGAGAATTTTTACAAAGCAAAGATTGTTTTACAAAGGGGGAGAATGCATTACAATGCTCTTAAGGAAAATCTATGAATACAATCCTTAGGAAAGTCAATACCTAAGGGGGAGTTAGTTGTATTCAATTTCTTATTCAGAAGAGTTTTCAATAACTCAGGGGGAGATAAGTATTTCTTGTTTCATTTACTGTGTGTGTTTGTGCTTTCCAAAAAGGGGGAGATTGTTAAGACAAAAGTCTTCTTTTGGCTTTTACATCATGTTTTGGAAATCACAAATATATTCTGTCATGTTTTGGAAATCTCAAATGTATTATATCATATGTTTGAAAATAACAAATTGTCTTTTATCATGTTTATCGTATCGTACGATGTTGATCGTACCGACCAAAACATATCGTACTGACTCTGTCAAACGTATCGTACTGACTCTGTCAAATGTATCGTACTGACTCTGTCGATCGTATCGTACTGACTGCTATTCAGATGATCATTATTTGTTTTGGTACTTTGTCTAAAAACTCTCTCTGCATATGAATCATACTCATGTTTTACATTTCTATATATCTCTTGTCCTAACAAAACGATGTCGTTGAGTTAGTTATGTACTAATCAAAACGATGTCGTGCTTTCTGTTTCAATATGACCGTTGGAGGCAATATGACCGTTGGAACCCGAGGCCTATAAATAGGAGGTCATTTGAAGCTGAGAAGATACTGATGAACGAAGAGACTCTGTGAACTACGAAGATTCTAGAGAGAGACACTGTGACTTCTCTCATCAGCCTTGTGCGTCCGATCATCGTATCGAGGGCTTTCAAGTAATTGAAAGACAGAGGTGCCGATTACCTGCAAAATCGAGGGCTGCCGGGGATAGGCAGACAGACGAGCCGATCATCGTATCGAGGGCTGCCGGGGATAGGCAGACAGACGAGCCGATCATCGTATCGAGGGCTGCCGAGGATAGGCAGACAGACGTGCCGATCATCGTATCGAGGGCTCACCAAGGTGTTGGTGAGACAGACCTTTTTATCCTAGGTGAAAGGATAACCCTTCTCTTTGGGTTAAAAGAATTGTATTACTTTTACATTTCCGCTGTTTGTATTAGAAAGGGATTGTATCGTTTCCTTTTTTCTTTACATATTCAATTGTAATTGTTTCAATTACAATCATTCCTTTACATATTGTATTGATTGGTTCTATACGCTTTAAGGTAGAATCATTCATATTTGTATTACTCTGATTATTGTGTTTACCTTGAATACAATTGTTATGCTTTACAATAGTATTACAATACATCATACCTTTTACATTCAATACAATTGTGGGTGTTTGTATTTGTATTAGTTTAAGTTAGGTTTTTAAACCTACAATTCACCCCCCTCTTGTATTGTTCCATCTAATAGACTTTTATATCGACTATTCGATCCAACACCTCACACTTACCCTTTTTCACTCCTGGGCAAAACCTCATATCAAGTAAAGATCAATATTAAATCAAAACAATTTTAAAACCCATATCCATGAGATCCAACAATTCCACACCAAGAAAGAGAAGATATCATGACTCATAAAAACCATTATTTCAAGTTATTCATTTATATCATTCAATATATTTCCACTTCATTTATCCTCCCATCCAGAAAACACTTAACTCATTTGAAATTTCTCTTATCACAAAAATGTCAATTTTTTTGCAATGTATTTCTCACGTAAACTTATACAAGGGTCACCATAGGTTTGATAAATTCTTACATCGAAACCCGATACAAGTCAAGTATATATGTTTATTATGAGGGCTTTTCAGGGTTGTTCTTGTGGCTTTCTGTTGGTAGGATTTAGATGTGAAAAACTCTGAGGCTGAATGAAGAGGGCTTGACTCTTTTGGAAGCAAAATTTCATTAATCTAATTTTCACTTAAATACGGTCTCCTCCTAAATTCCCATAGTATCAATTTAGCTACATCATCATAAAAAGTCGTGGAAAGTTTACACCATTCATCATTTCAGCAACAAAAATGTCAATCTTCTCAAACATGATTTTCTTGAAAGCTCCAGATAGACACAACATTATACCTCTATTAGAAGCTCCAGAAAAGGCACAACTTCACTTATCATGAAATCTCCAGAAAAGGAACAACATTCAATATACTGATTTTCTTTGGCAGAAGACACATCTCTTTAAAATTTAATTTTCCACCCAAAGTATCACAGAATGTGGTATCACAACACAAGACAACTTCCCCTATACTTAAGTTCAACTAGAATATGAAATTTCACTTCAAGAGTTGGTTGGATAGGGAAAATTGGATTGTAATGTAGCTAACCTAAAAAGTTGTTCATGGATTCTAAAGAATACAAGGATTAAATGTTCAAGGAACGACATTATAAAAAAAATTCTTTGAAATAGGGGATTTAATAACAAACAAATGATTCAATCATTTAAACAAAAGTATCTCAAACCCTCATGTTTTGACAGGAATAAATCAAGTTCTGGTTAAATCAAGCATGGTTTGGTTCTCTCAAAAAGTGAGGTAAATTTAAATAATAAGAAAAGAATGGTTCAGAATCCTCACAGGAAAGTGATTTCAAATATAAAGACAGTGAGATGTGGAATGAGATTCAAGTTCTAGTGTACTTTTCATGAAATTACTAAATATTTGAACTTGAAACAAAGTCCATTTAGCATTCATTTAAGACCAGTTTCAAGGGATAAAAATTTTCAATTATTGATATCGATTTAAAAATGGTGATGAGAATCATTTGAGCTCAAAAGTTTCAAAAACACACATAAAATTTTAAAATAAACACACAAAATTTAAAACGCACACATTTTTTTAAAACATAAAAACAATTGAAATTACTAAACTAAAAGGGTCCCTCCCCCACACTTAAAATATTTCATTTTCCTCAATGTGAACCTTTGAGATGATATATGCACCTGAAATGTATAATTTTAAATAGGACAATTAATATAAAAGTGAAAGGGTTAGGAACAGCCTGATGTGATCAAGTGATGATGGGGTCATGCAGTGTGATGAAATCCACTACATCAGTATGAAGTTTCTCAATATATTTCTTCAAACTTTGCCCATTGATTGTAAAGATCCTTCCTGTGTCGTTTTGTGTGATCTCCACCGCACCATAATGAAAAAATTTTGTCACAACAGAAGGACCTATCCATCTGGAATGCAACTTACCAGGCATCAGCTTCAGTCGTGAACTGTTGAGAAGGACTTTCTATCCAACATTAAACTCCTTTTGTTGGATCATTATATCATGAGAAACTTTTGATTTTTCCTTATGGTGCCTCGAGTTCTCATATGAAGACAATCAAATCTCCTCATGCTCTTGAATTTGCAGCTTCATTTGGACTCCAGCTTGGGCCAAATCCATGTTTCATTTCTTTATATCCCAATAAGCCTGATGCTAAACCTCCACAGGGAGATGACATGCTTTCTCAAAAACAATCTGAAATGGGGACATACCGATGGGAGTTTTGTATACTTTCCTATATGACCATAGAGAATCATCCAAGCACTTGCCCCAATCCTTCCTATTTGGCTGCACAGTTTTCTCCAAAATCTATTTAAACTCACGATTTGAAACCTCAGCCTGAACATTTGTTTAGGGGTGGTATGGTGTTGATGTTTTGTGTTTTACCCCATACTTATGAAGGAGGGAAGCCAAATTCGGATTGTAGAAGTGTGTCCCTTGGTCACTAATGATGGGATTTGGTGCTCCAAACCTACAAATAATCTGTGTCTTGACAAAGTCCACTACAACATGAGAATCATCAGTCCTGGTGGCCTTATCCTCCACCCATTTACTCACATAATCAACAACAACCAAAATATACATGAACCCAGATGAAATAGGAAAAGTTCCTATAAAATTGATGCCCCATACATCAAAAATCTCATAACCGTCTCCTAGAAATGTTCCCAGTGTGTTGGAAACAAGAGAATGACATACAAAACACATGTGCATCATGGAATAAGCTAGGACAATATAATCCAGAGTCAATAACTTTCCTATCTATCCATTGGGGTCCAAAGTGTTCACCACAATAAAGTGTATGACAAAAATGTAAAATAGACTCCAACTCATGATCAAGAACACACCTCCTAATAACTCAATCACTAGACATGCGCCCTAAGTAGGGATCCTCCCACACATAAAATATAGACTCACTCTTTATTTTTTGGAATTGATGTTTCATTAAATTTGTAGGGATTTCAGATGCAACAAGGTAGTTCACTAAATCTGTATACCAAGGATGCATACCTGAGATGGAATAAAGATGCTCATCAGGGAAAGTGTCCCGAAGTGGTACCTGGTCCAAGGTGTCCTCTTCTAATGTGAGAGTAAGCCTACTCATGTGGTCCGCCACTAGGTTTTCTGACCCCTTTTTCTCCTATATCTCAATGAAAAATTCTTGAAGAAGGAGCATCCATCGGATTATCCTAGGATTTTCATCTAGCATCTTCAAGAGGTAACTCAGAGCTGCATGGTCATAAAAAACTACTTTAGAGCCCAATTAATATGAATGGAATTTATCTAAAGCACATATAAAATCAAGAAACTCCTTTTCTATGGTTGTGTAATTTTATTGGGCCGAATCTAATGTCCTCAAAGCATAGGGAATCACTTGTGAACGTCCCTCCACCCTATGAGATAATATAGCTCCAACTGCGAAGTTGGAGGAACCACACATAAGATCAAAAGGAATCTCCCACCATGGGGGATTTATGATAGGTGGAGTGGTAATAAATTGTTTTAGCTCATCAAAGGAATTCCTACAATAATCAATAAAGACAAGATCAGAATCATTTTGAAGTAATCGTGACATAGGAAGAGCAATCTTACTAAAATATTTGATGAAGCGCAGATAAAATCCTGCATGCCCTAGGAAAGATCACACATCATGCACCCATGAAGGATATGGTAAGGATGAAATAATTTCTATATTAGATCTATGAAACTCTATCCCATGTTTTGACACTACAAGCCCTAAGATAATGCAATGCTCTACCATGAAATGACACTTTTCAAAGTTCAGGACCAGATTCTTCACAATAAAATGATTCAACAACTTTACCAAACTACTTAGATATTCATCAAAAGAAGACCCATACTCTGTAAAATCATACATGAATACCTCAATGTTGTTCTCAATAAATTTAGAAAAAATTCTCACCATGCATATTTGGAAGGTACCTGGGGCATTCAAAAGTCCAAATGGAATCCTTCGGTAGGAAAACGTACCGAAAGGAAAAGTGAATGTTGTCTTCTCATGATCCTTTGGAGCTATAAGAACCTGAAAATATCCAGAAAATCCATCCAAGAAACAATAGTGTGTCTTCCCAGCTAGTCTCTCAAGAATCTAATCAATAAATGGGAGGGGGAAATGGTCCATGCGAGTAGATTGATTTAGTTTCCTATAATCAATACACACACGCCAACTATTTTTCACCCTTATTGGAACTAACTCATCTTTATCATTTTTAACAACAGTAACACCACTTTTCTTAGGCACAACCTGAATAGGACTTACCCACTGAGAATCAGAAATGGGATATATTATACCTTCCTCGAGAAAATTTTCAACCACTTTTTTAACAACATCCAGAAGGGTTGGATTGAGTCTCCTTTGTGGTTTCCTCACCGGTTTAGCCCCATCCTCCAAAAGAATCATATGCATGAAAATGGAGGGGCTAATAACTGATATGTCAGCCAAGTTCCACCAAATTGACCTGATGATCTCCCTCAAAAGATTCAAAAGTTTTTCTTTATTTTCAAAAGGGAGATTGTTAGAAATGATAATAGGTAATTTATCACCACTTAACAGGTATGAGTATTTGAGATTTGGTGGAAATGGCTTGAGTTCCAGTGTAGGGGGGTGGTGTATGGATGGAGACATAAAAGGAACTAAAACATGTGCACAAAGAGCATCAGTATCAGAATATACATCATCAAAATCAGAGAATAAAGCAACAAATCCATCAGCATACTCAACAACCATGTCATAATTAGAGTTCACATGATCAAAATCAGTATATGATTCCATTTCAAAATCAAATCTAAGAGAGTATTGTGCATTAGAAATAGGTGTGGATGTACTCTTAGACATAAAACTTGAACCAATACTCATAATATCCCTATGCATAGAACAATCAAATTTCATGGGGGTTTTATTTGGTGGTTCAAAATGGGAGATAACAAATGCAGAATGATCCTCTGAGGGGTACTTCATGGAATCCATAACATAAAATATCACAACTTCATCCCCCAATTCCAAGGAATGTGTACCCTCATTGACATTTATGATAGTTTTTTCTATTTTGAAGAAGGGTATACCTAAGATAATGGGAGTATGAGAACTTACCTGATCATCCTCTACGTTAAACACATAGAAATTTACTGGAAAGATCATGTATCTTACCCGTGGAAGTACATCCCCAAGGACTCCCACTGGATATATCATAGCTCTATTTTCCAACTGCACCACTACGCTCGTCGAATTCAGCTCACCAACCTATAAAGAAGATAATACAGAGTGAGGCATTATATGTATGGAAGCACCCAAATCACAAAGTGCATCAGAAAAGGGAAACTCCCCTATGGTGCATGGGATGGTGAATGTCCCTAGATCCTTGAACTTTTTCAGCATTTCTAGAGTTGGTGTAATGTGTGATGACACATTCCTTCCAAGATTGATCCTCTCATTTCCCTTTAAGACTCTTCGATTGGTACAAATATCTTTTAAGAATTTTGCATGCCTTGGAATTTGCTTAATGGATTCAAGTAGAAGAATGTTGATCTCCACACGCTTGAATGTGTCCAAAACCTCTTTTTTCATTGCTTATTCAGCCATCTTTTTGGTCTGAAAAACCCTGTTTGGAAAAGGAAGGGATTTAGGAGGAACATCATTAATCTTCTTCTCACCTTTATCTTTCTCCTTAGGTTTCTCATCAGTTGAAGTGAAATTGGGCTTTTTGGAGTTGAGGTGAATCCTGGTGGAATGGTAGGTGGAGAAGCATCAGTTGTTTTCTTCCCACTTCTCAATGTGATGGCACTGAATTTACCCTTTGGATTTATAGTGGGTTGGGAAGGTAGATTTCTGTAATTCTTACTTACAAGTTCATGGAGGGTGGTTGCAATCTAGATCATTTGAGTCTTTAACTCCCTCAGCTCCAAACCATGACTCTTCAGTTTATTCTATTGATTAAGAACAATATGTTTCAAAATATCATTAGTATTAGAATCTACCATTGGTGGGGGATTACCTTGTTGTTGTCTTGTTGTTTTTTGGGATTAAAATATTCTTTAGGGTTGTTAGAATCCCTGCTGGTAAGGAAAGGGCTACTAGAAGTTTTGTTCAAAGGGTGGACTTCGTTATAGTCCAGAGCCATACCTCATGCCGGATTGATCCTTCCACCCTTGGTTGTATGTTGGTGCCAATGAATCAAGCATCTTTTGGGGATATGGTTGTTGCTGCTGATAAGGTCTCCAATGAAACACTACTGCACAATCTTCTGTTTCTTGTAGTTGGGGGTAACATTCAGTTGGGTGGCTTGTCTCCGTGCAAATGCCATAAGGCCTTGAAGGAGGGGGTTGAGATGTATTTTTTGCCAAAGAAATCTTCCTCACCATAGTTGTCAATTATTCCAACTTGGTATCAATCAAATGACTTTCAAGAGAATATGAACTTACCTGATGTACTCCCCTGACATATGGTGTACCTCGATCAACAAATTGTTCGGAGTTTTGGGCCATTTTTTCAATCAATGCATGTGCAGCTACTGGTGTCTTTTCCACCAATTCTCCTCGAACTGTGACATCCACAATGCTTCATTATATAGGTGTGAGTCCTTCATTGAAGTATTGGTCGAGGAGTTTTTCACTAATTTGGTGATGTGGGCAGCTTGCACACAACTACTTGAATCATTCTCAGTACTCATACATTGAATCCCCTTGGGATTGCTAGATCCCTCAGATATCTTTATGAATGGAATTGGTCCTTGATTCTGGAATAAATCTCTATAAGAAAAGATGTTTCAAATCGTTACAACAGGTTACATCTTCAGGTTGTAAGTAATACATCCAGTCTTTAGCAGCTCCATCATGTTATAATGGGAATGCTCTTCGTTTGATTTGATATTCAGAAACATTTCTTGGTTTTAAGGTTGAGAAAACCATAATAAATTATTTAAGGTGTTTATTGGGATACTCACCATAGAGGCCATGAAATTTTGGAAGTAGGTGAATTAATCCATATTTCATTTCAAAGTTCGATTCAAGATTTGGATATGAAATGAAATTTGGTTGATAATTAAAATCGGGTGGAGCCAATTCTTGAATAGTTCTATTGATTTCATTCCCATTACTTTAAGCCATTAGTTCTTGCTTTATGGTTCAATTTTAATTTCTTCCAATTTCAATGTTTTTATATTTGAGTAATTCTCCAACTGGTTGAATGTTGAAACTTCCCGTAGACTGAGAATGTCTGATTCGATCCTTAAGGCTACGTTTAATCTCAGGGTGAAGATCTAATAGATCATCGGGATTAGTTTGTGTCATAAATCAATGAAAGATGAAAAGGAAATAAAGAAAAGTTGACCATAATAAAAAAAGAAGTTTGATTTGTTCAGATAAAAATAAAAGAAGAGATTAAGAGAAAAAAACTTGAGAAAGGGGAAAGAAGAAAGAAAGAGGAGAAGAAAATAATTAAATAAGAAATAAAATAAATACCAAAATTGGTTGAATAAATTACTTGTCTCCCTATAAATGATGCCAATTTTAAGAATTCTACCATGTTCTCCCTCAAATGATTAGTGGTTTTTGAGTACTTAGGTGCAATAGAGTGGCTGACCAAGGTCCTCTCTCAAAGGAGGAAGTAAATTAAAACAACTTATTAAAGGTAAAATAAAAATAAAATAGAAAATAATTAAAACACTAATTGAAATGATGGGGGGTTGTTTATAATTTTTAAAACCTCAAGAAGTTTTCTGGAAAAAGATTTCATTTTTTTAATTTTGAAACGATGTTTTATTAAAAAGACGCAACAAGAAGATGTTTTTTAGAAAATATTTTACAAGGTGTAATCGATCTAACTTTACCTCTTCATTAATTATTAATCATTATAATTTAAATCAATATCCACTTAATTATGATCCCTTAATTTTTTAAATCCTGAACCCTATGAGAATTAACGTTACCACAAAGATGAAGTGAATTTAACCCTAGGCTAACTCCGGAACATGCAATCGCAGCACACTGCTTTGATTGATGTTCTAAGGTTAGCTTATGGTAAGTGGTAAATTAAGTCACATATCCTCTTTAGAAATAAGAATTAATTGAGTTTAGGGATTATATTTGAACACTACACATTGATACCGTGTTGTTTTTAATTTCCAATTAAGTTCGCGCTCTCACAATTAACACAATTCTCAACCTCGCGTGATTTGTGTTTATTGTTCAATTGCTTTCTTAGATTCATTTAAATTGAAAACTCAATTAATAGATCATATTAAGTGAATTACAATATCTTATTGATTCAAAATAATTTAATGAAGAAGGTAAGAGATAGATCGATTACTAAAAAGACTACTCTTCCATGGGTGGCATAATCATCGTAGAAGCGAATTGCATTTGCAACGGTTTATAATGGGTATAACCCAATCACGCTTCTACTCAATAATTACATCCCAAACAGGAAGATTAATTGAATAATTTTTTTTAATAAAACATAAAAAAGTAGAAGAAATAAAATAAGAACAGTGATCTTTAATACACAAATGAAAATGTTACAACATGAAGAAGAGAAGGAGGTTTCTATGAGGGGATCCTTGCTTCAAGAGGTACCCCTATTACAATGGTAGGAGAATTTGGGTTAAACAAATTCTCCTCTACCTCAAATCTCTTAATGCATGTACCAACCCCTCCAAATGATAAAAACACTAATTTATAGAATGGAGGGGAGGCTAGGTTTATATAGGTTTCAAGTGTGAATGGGGAATCTCGGAAAAATATTTTAATACAAATTGCACTGCCCAATTGGCCTCAACAACTCGTGAACCATCTCTCTTTCCCGAATGAGGATTTGTGAAAAAATTGAATCCCCGAGATCCTCTCGAAATTTGGGCCTAATCCAAGAAAAGATGAGGATGTTATGTCCCAAATACAAAACTCATTTCTATTCTGATTAGTCCAGCCCAACTTTGACTTCATAGCCCATTTTCACCAACCAAATGCACTGTTTAGCTCTAGTGTCTTGAATAAAAGATGTATAATATTAAGTGAGGAAAACTTTAAAAAAAATTTAAGTTAAAATAATTCATTTTATAATATTTATGTGAGAAATACTATAGTTTATTTGAAAAGGGTAAAACTGGAATTTTAATCAACTTTTCAAATTAATGATCTAATCCCAAGTATTTCATAAATGAACATATTTAGCGCAATGTGAGGAAATTATGTCATTTATTACCAATACAATATTCATCAAAATAGTGTTTTATCAATATTATCCCTAAGAATAACTCTAAGTCTGCTGATTTTTTATAATTCCCTTATAATAAGAGGAGATCAAGGGGAACATATAAGAATCGGGTGTTTTCTATTTCCCATATGTCAATAAGGGACACTGGGAGAAAATAATCACCCATGAAAAGAAGAAAGTGAAATTTTCTGGTGATTGTTTTGAGTTTAATATATCTATTTCTATAAATTATATATTATATATAACCTATAGTGCTCACATATTTAATTAACTATATGAATCAAGTAGATTATAAATTATCTCCCATGTTAAGATGGATCTATGAGTATCCAATGATGTCAGACTTAATACTATGAATATTAGAAATTACCGCATCACATTTCCAAATTGAATGATATTGGTCTTTATATATTATTATTATAATGTTCAGTATATTATCAACAAAATTATTTATAAAATTGAATATGATACAAATGGATTTATTTTAAAATTTAGAAATAAGTGTGGATTCTTTTGGAAGAAATATTTTTTTATGGTAACCCGTATTTAAATAATGGTATTTATTTTTTTTTGTATTAAAAAAACCATGTAATAGAAACTGATAATAAAAATAGTTTATATGAATCACACCACACCCAACTATGGAATTACCAGAAACGTCATGTAAATGAAAACTATTTGACTATATTAAACCATGATGGGTATTTGGATTCATTTGAACTAGAACCACATGGTGTTTTTCACACTTGTTTACAAGTTAAAATTCTTAAATCCCTATATAGTGGAAAAGGTTAAAGGTCGATAAATCTTCTTGAGCTGGTTTATAACGATGTGCGTAGACCATTTCCTGATTCCATATGGGGTGGGTACCCATACTTCATAACTTTTATTAATAAATTCAGTAGATATGGATATTTATACTTAATAAATTATAAATCAAAACACTTTTATATATTCAAGAATGTTTAGAATGAATTTGAGAACCATTTTAGTAGTAATATTAAGATACTCTTCTGAGATAGTGGTGGGGAATATCCCAATAAAGACTTCATTGATTATTTACTAGATCTTGTGATTTTGTCTCAACTCACACCTCCTTATACAACATAGTGGATTAGTGTAAGTGAGATGAGGAACCATATATTTTTAGGCATAGAGTGATAAATGATGATCCATACAAGTAATATACTATCCCTTTTAGGAATATATGCTACAAATAGCTCTACACATTCTAAACCAAGTGCTAACTAAAGTAAAAAATGATATTCCATAACAAATTTTTTATAGAAATAAACCTGTGTTGTCACATATACAAGTGTGGGTTATGAATAGTTTTTAAGGATATTTATTGAAACTAAATTTCCCCACTTGTAACTAAGTGTATCTTTATATGATACCCAAGGAAACAAGGGTACATTATATATATGGTCCCTCAGATAAGAAGTTTCGGGTTGACAGAGATCCCAAATTACATGAGGGAGATAATATTAAGAAAAGAGATAATGTGAGTGAGATAGACTATGATGAAGTCAAGGCTCTAGATAAAAAAGAGTTGGAACATGAATTGATTCCACAAGTCCACTTGGAAGGGAAAATTTTGGAGGCAGAAGTACTACATAGATGTATAAGAGATGTTAAAGAACCTATAAGATTTGGTTTTTTAATCATCAAGGATGAGAACTCATTATTAGATGATTATAATGATCTTGTAACCTTTAAGTAAATATTATGTGGCACAAAATATTTAAAATGATGACAATCTAATTTTTTTGAAAGGGATTCCACGTAATAGAACCAGGTTTGGGTTTTAGTAGATCCATCATTGGATGTAAATCCCACTATTTTCATATGGGTATTCAAAATGATACTAGACATGGGTGAAACAAATAGTATCTTT
This sequence comes from Viscum album, assembly GCA_963277665.1. Taxonomy (NCBI): domain Eukaryota; kingdom Viridiplantae; phylum Streptophyta; class Magnoliopsida; order Santalales; family Viscaceae; genus Viscum; species Viscum album. The sequence continues at coordinate 2,055,451,470 of OY728159.1, read as the reverse complement.
AAGTCATTAATGGTTGCAAATGTGTTAAAATAGTGTCAAGGAATAGACTATGATAAAAACTTTTCATCAATTTCTATTTAAAAATCAATCAGAATTCTACTTTCGATAATAGCTTTCCATGACTAGAAGATTATCAAAATGGATATCAAAATAGATTTTTTATAGGAAACTTATGGAATATGTTGATATTATATTTCATAAAAAATTTAACTTGATTAATTCATAATGGAATTTGGTTTCTTAAATAATTAATTTGAGCCATCTGTCTATATGTAGTGTATTAGGAGTGTGGTTATTTTAATAATAATTTTTTCTAATGACATACTACTTATCAAAAATGATATTCCTGTCTTAGAGTTTGTTATAGTTTGGTTAGAAACTCTTTTCTTTGTAAATGAACTAGGTGAGGAAACCTATATCCTTTGGATTGAGATCCTTCTTGATATATCTATGATTTTTTTAGACTAAGTAGAAGTATTTACATTGAAAATATAATAATGTAATTTAGTATAGAAAAATCAAAGAGGAGATTTTTTTCTAGGTCCACAAAGAATTAAAATTTCTAAGAAAACGAGTCCTTAGACACATTAAGAGAGAATAGGGATGGTAAGTACCCTATAAAAATCAATGATTGGGTCAGTCCTGGAAGTTATACTATATACTATGCTAGATGTAGTCTAAAAAATAAGCATGGTAAGAAGATATCATGCTGACTTGGGTAACCAACATTAGATATTAGTAATGATTATCCTTATGTCTTTTCTGTGTATTATAGATATATTACATGTATGTAAAGGAGATATGGATCTATTACTTAAGATATATATATATTCAAGTTTCTAAGCTGATCAAGATGATCTAAAATCATGGTTGTGTTATATCTTCACTCTCAATGGAGGTTGTATGAGTTGGAAGAGATCAAAGAATTTCATGTTCAATAATTGTACAATATTTTTATAGTACATTATGAAATATTAGTCTTAATAAGAAATGTTTTGGATTTGAAAATTTTCCCAGGAGAATGTAATGGTGCCTAGTAGTAGATAACCTATCATACTCTATTGAAAAAATAATTCTGCTATCCCATGCTCAAAAGATCAAAGGTCACATTAATGGATTAATATCATAATTTATAAATATGATCCCTTGATCTTATTTTTTCATAGAGGATATGTCGGTGTGACAAGAGTTTCCATGGAATGAAACAAGTCAAAACCCTTAACCAAAGACTTAACTTAGTAGAAACATATTCATCACATTAGAGTTAGTGAACTAAAACTCATTTGTTTTTTAGACATAGTTTGAGTGGTAGTCTATTGGAATTGATGTCTTAGAACCAATAGTTTATAATTTAGATATATTAAAGTAATTAAAAATTAATAAAATATATTATTATATATTGTTCATTATTATATGAGACTTCAATGTAATAATTTCCTAGAGTAGCTGTCATATTGAAAAGGTCATAAAAGTTACCTATTATGAAGAGTTCCTTTAAATGATATGATTATATTATTAAACGTTATTCTATGGCTAAATAACATCCTACATTGATAAACATTGTGTGTTTACTATCATGTGTGAGTACTCATAAGTGGATGAGAATTTATATCCTGAAGTTTACACTAGGTAATCTCAAAGATAGGATATTATGAGAATCGATATGTCTATAGAAAATAAAAATGCTTATGAGTCATTAGAAATTCATATTGATGATAATATGTAATGATCCTTAAACATTAATATTATTGTTAATTCATGTCAACACTCCCCCACTTTGATGTATTATTATAAATCATGATGACATATTATTGCAGTAAAGTTTGGAAAATTGAGTGTGATTTGAATGATATGTTATTAATGAATAAGTCATGGGAAATTTTTTTACCTTCCATATTTATTGACTTAGGTATCATGGCCCTTTGATTTAAGTTAATCTTTCACATTATATTCCATGTCCATATTGAATAGGCATGTTCATTTAATATAGTAGAATAAATGTGTATCAAGTACCTAGTTTGATTACACAGGTGTGCAACATGATTAATGAGTTGTCATGAAAAATTTATTATATTTCTCATTAATCATTTCTATGTGTTTTTTTCATTGTGATACGTTTTCTTTCTCGATGGGTTTCCTAACCCATTAATATACTGTAATCTTGGAATCTAGGAAAAACATCCTAATGCCACCGAGGAAGAGGCCTAGTGGGTCACATACAAAGTGTTTTTATTCATCTCTGTTAAATATTATTGATATCTAATATTTAGAGTAAATATTATTATCTAGAATGAAATCTAATAATTATTCATGATGTATTAATCGATCACATGTATTAAAAATATTTTTTTTATGAATTAATTTTTTAATTAAATGAATATATATTATTTATTAATCTCTCATTATTCCCAAGGTAGTAAATAGTAATATATATATATTATATTAATAAAATATTTAATTATAAAAACATTAAATATATATTTGAATAAAATATTTCATTACTTATTAAATGAATAATATTTATTTATTAATTATTAAATGAATTTCGAGTTGGACGAGTGGACCAGAATTTTTCTAGTGATAAATAATTATTTTCCCAATTATAAAATAGTATTTTTCATTTCATGGGTTAGAAAAATTCATAAAAGAAAATAAATATATTATTATATTATATGTCATGAGTTTCAGAATTAGATTAATAAATTATTAAATTTCTATAAGAAATTAAAAATATTTAACTTGAACCCTTGGTCTATAAATTGAATGTCATGTCTCTTTAGATGTGGTTAATAATGGTTCATAGAATTATTATATAGTTCCTCCTCCTCATATAATCCTCTAAAGACCAAGACGAACAAGAGATTTTCCTTTAAGTCACAAGGAATAAGAAGAAATCATGATGAATAGAGTAAGGCATTCATTCAATAATTCTATAACCTGATTTTTTATCATAATTGTTTGGTGATTGAATGATTCAGTGTTGATCACACATAAATAGGCTATACTTTGGGTTCGCATGATACGAGGATGATATGACGATCCAATTTAAACGTTTAACAACATCAAATAAGAATTAACTCAATAGTTATGTTATATTTATTATTATATTTTTTCAATTAATTATAAATTAATGTTAAAAGATAATATTTTGGTTTTGGTTTTTTTTTCAATACCATTCATAAAAATTTTCGTTGGTTATTCCATTCATCATCATATACATTGAAGTTGATCTATTTAATCTGATAAAATGAGGTTTCTTATAGTCCCAATAGGAAATTCCATTATGTCTAAAACTACCATATTATTCATAGGAAGGAATAAGTTTTATTACATTGTTCATGTGTAAAATAATATGATATTTTTTTCTAGTTATTATTCATAATAATATAAAATGGGATGAATTGAGTTCTTCAAATTTGATAGTAATTAAAAAATTAACTCTTAAAAGATGGTATGTTTTGACCCTCTATTTTATATAGTGTTATATGTTTTAAGTAAATAAAATAAATTACGTGGGATATAATAAGTATTTACAGTGGTTTCAAGATCCAAGAACCTCTCTTTTTTTCTCTCACCCAAAACTCTATTTGAGTTTGGAGATTCATTAATAGATTCATTTTATAGGGATTACACAACTGATTAAAATGATTTTTTATAAGTTTGATGTTTTCAAGAGGTTTTTACAAGATCTCCCTTACAATAATTATACAGAGTATTTCATCCAGAATTAGTACAAGGTGTGTTCATTCAAATATGAAATAAAATTATAAAAAAGGTTTTTAATATTAGTTCAATGTTTGTAGATTTACAAAATTAAAATATTGTTGAAATTCTTAGAGATAATTTTTAGACCTTGAAATAAAATTTGAAGTGAATTAATTTTTTTAGAAATATATTAAAAAATACCCCATAGTATGAAAACATATTTTTGATGTTGATATGGAACATATATTATAAATAGAGAGTGTGGTTATAAATATTTATATAGGTTGTTATGTTTTGATATATCTATATATGTTTTGTGTGTGATAAGTTATATTAATTTATTTGGTTGAAGAAACTCAATATATCACCCATATAAATTTAAAATTGGTGTAAATTTCCCACAATCCTCTCCTTAAAAATTAGAAACTATTATAATATTAGAGTATTTAGTATTCCTCAAAAATGATAGCATTCTTAGATTTATAAATTCAAAAACTATTTTCATCACCTCTTCATTAAGAATATGTTTCAATAAAATAAAATTAGAATAAAATATATCATAAACCAATAATAGTAATGAACCTGAAAAAATTATTTAAGTTTAAAATATATAGGTTTATAAGATTTTAACATCATAAGAGTCTAGTAGTTCATAAGAATTATATATCTCATAAGACTTCACCATTTTTCATAAGAATTCAATGATTCTTGTTTGACTTTAAAAATATTATAAGACTTGATTAATTTTTTATGACATCAATGAATCTCATAAAATTTCCCTACTGGATGTGACTTAAAAAATTAATTTTCAACACTCTTCTTCATTCTTAATACTTTACTTAAATGGAATAGTTTTTATATTTTGTTAACTTTATATGAATTTCCTTATAATGATCACAAGACATAAAATCTCCATAATACTTACACTACACGTATATTAATTTTGACTTCAAATTATCGTAATTTTATTCCTTGTATAAGAATTGGATATTATTTCTATAAGGCTTATGTTTATGGCATAATACTTTTTACTTTTGAAAAAATTGGTCACCTATATATGAATTTACTTATCTTATTTTAATAGTTTATACATATATAAATTCTCATTAACTATAAATTTTAATTAATTTATATCTTGTATAAATATTAGTCCTTAAAAATTTTATCTAACTAGAAAAAATAAAATAAAAATACTTTGAACAATATAAAACCATTCTACAAACATCAAAAGAATTAAATAGTTCAAAATATGGGTTTTTGGAATGTTAAATATAATTATAGATATTGTTATGTTGGTTCATGTTTTTTGAACTAGATTGGGGTCAAACACCCTTTATTGGATATATAATTGAATAAAGACTTTCGAAAAATGGGAAAAGTGGAAACCTATTACAATAACTAAGAACAAATTCCATTAAAAAAACCAACATGAAGGATTAATTACAGTCCTATGTTCCCAATGGGAAGGAGACATGAAGATAAGAAATTGACAAAATTTATTCACCCCTAATGTAAAATGTAGTGATGAAATAAGTTGATGATGTGTTCCCCCATACCAAGAGGTTTCATTGTGTTGGTGAAACAAAACAAAGAAGACCACCCATACTACTCACACTAACATGTATAAGGAGTACCAAATGATAGTAAAAGTAATAAAGTAGATATAAACATCAAATCTATTTGCGATGAGGATGAAAGTTATATCTAGAACACATGTTGATTAGGAAGATAATATCATTTTTATAAGATATAGAATATGTACTTATATATATAAACTAACCAAATCTTGGATGAAGAGGTGTGTGGATATGATCAAGTGGGTGTGGAACTTAGATGAACTTTATGTTTCCCTTAACATTCTATGGAAATTTAGTCTTGGAAAAAAGTATCCAAGGACTAAAATATTATATAAAGTAAATAATTCATGATATTGGATTCTATTATAGTGGTAAATCAATTTGTGTATGGTCTTGGGATTAATCCTTAGTAGTGACCTAAATAAAATTCGTGTATGCTTGTTCTTTACTTTCATGTATATGTTTTTAATATTTGGTGTGATTGAAAATGAGAGAAAGTCTAATTGAAGATGTTTTTTTCAATAAGGAAACTATATTTTTATGGGGATGAGACCTACAATAAGAAATGTGTTAATTTAATTATTACATTAATTCGCCCCCTCTTAGGATTATGAGTTTTATGTTTTCTATAATAAGTGGTATTGGAGCCATAAGATTTTATTTGGGGTTTAATTTCTAAATAATCTTCTTAATTTTTCATAGATTTGAATTTTATGGTGAGTAACCCTATTTATAATATCACCAAATATTCTTGTTAAGAATATTATATATTTTTTATTTTTAAGTTATTTTGGTGAAGCGATCCCAAAGTATATACATTATGATTTTAATTTAGAAATTAATAGTGAATGAATTGTTGATGTGAAGATAGATAAGATCATGGAATCTTCTATGAAATATGAGGTATATAACAAGACTTCTAATTATACTACTACATTTGAGATATGTAAAACTTTTCAAGTTATTTGTGAACAATCTATGATGGTGAAGGTGATTAAAATATCAACATCAAAAGGCTTATCTATGATAAATGGTATGAATAAAGTAGGATATAAGAAGAAGAATACCATATTAAAAAACACTCCCAATAAGGAAAGTGAGATTTAAAATATTGTTAAATATGTTTCTAAATTTTTTGGGTAGATTCCTAAAAATATAATAGAAAATATTCCCCCATGAAGAGTGATGTAGATAAAAATACTATGAAAAAATTGGTAACTATTACTATTCAAAAATCCAGAGGATGATACTATAGATATCAGGATATAATCAAATCCTTTTATGATATGGTGAATCAAATAAAAATTATCTATATTTAAAAATATACATTCATAGTAGAGTTTTTGTTAGAGAATAAAATGTTGACAAATTAATAGGCGGCATTGAATGAATTAATTATGAATATGTGTGAAAAAAGGGTTAGAGAAATATACTTAACGAACATTCACATGTTTTAATTGAAAAAATAGAACAAAATGGAAATGAATGTTAGTATTATCCTTCTAAAAAATAAACTTGAAGAGTTGATAAATATAAAATGGAATTCAAGTCAAGGTTGAAGGATATATATATTTTATTAAAGTATAATGATGATAAGATCATTTATATCTAAGATAAGTTGAAATCCTATAATCAAAATAAAATAGTACTTCCATGAAAATATGCAAAAGAGGAATATGTAAAATTATTTATTAGAATTAGTAAATAAATTTAAGATTCTTTCTGAATCACATATAATGAACACCCAAGGAATGGTGTAAATAAAACCCTACTACCATGGGATAATAGTACACAATATTAGTCCATGCATGTAATATATAAGGAACAATAATAGAAAAATACATACTACAACACCATATCAATCGAACTATGAATCTATGAGCGATAAAATTACCAGGATATGTTTTACTTGTGATAAACAGGGATATATTGAATGAAAACACATCATGAAAAAAATAATATGGTTATATGTAGAGATTCCTAATAAATATTTCATGAAGAAAGCATGAATAGAAAGAAAATTAATATGATTAATTGAAAAATTGATTCACCAGTTTAATGGAAGGAAAAGATGTAAAATATAAAATGGTGATTCTAACACCAATGATGAATTATTCACAATAATACTGATGGAGATAATGGAAGAAAATTTTAATGTTTATGAAAAAGGAAGCTACTCTGTGTGTGAGAAAAAAGGGTGTACACTTAAGGAAAGACCCAAAAATGTAAAATACGACTGAGGTGACTCTTATAGTTAGTGAACCATACAAACTCGAAACATTAAGAACAATAAAATGAAGATGAATATATTTTAGAAGCATTAATAAGTTGGATTAGTCTTAATATGGAGTAGAATCCCAGTCCCATAATGTTGAAGGATTATAAAGTAATTATCTATAATGAAATGTATACAAGTGGATCAGAGATGATAAACACTAAAAAGGATTGGATGTGAGTTTATGTAAAAGGGTTGGTTCACAAATACCCTGAAACTTCCTTTGCGTAAGAATGATCAAGAAGAAACCCTATCCCCATGCACTTAAATATTATTAACGGTTCAGTAGAATTAATATAGTTTTAATAGGTAGATATCATTCACGAGGTGTATATATACTGAAGAAAGATTAATTTAACTTGTAGGGTTAATGAAATTGATGTTTTAAGTTGGTATCAGTACAAAATAGTAATTAATAGGTTTAACTGATATCAATCAAAAAGTGGTTTAAATAAATCACTAGGGATATCAATGTTAAATATTGGTTTTCATGTTGTAATGAATAAGTAAAAATTATATAGAGCCTAATACAGAATTAAAGAGGTTTTAATTCTTTATTTCAAATATACAATGTTATTAAGATGATTTTAGTGATAAATAAATTATATTAGGTTATGTTTAAAGTATATTTTTACCATAATTAATGAGATGAAATCTATAGAGAAAGAGTATAATTTTGTTAAATTCATGATTTATTTGTATTTATGATATTACAAAGATGTATTATCCCACTGTTTTAGGATATTAATTGCTTCTAAAAATTAATCCTTATTCTATAAATCATAGAGTGGGGATAAGGTTTGTGATTGGTTTCTAGAGCTGAAGATGTTCAAGGGGTGTTTGATGCTAAAGTTTAAAAGGTATATTTCGTTATCTAGAAAAGGAGGAGAAACTTATGTGGATAGATAGTCTTGGATATCCAGTGGAATAATAAGTTTACTAAAAAAGGTGTTATCAATTTATTAAATATATTCTATGAATCACACACTATTTAATTTATTTTTTAATCATTGATGATCCTGTATAAGCGTAATTGATATCCCATGGAGAATTTTTAGAAGAAATTATTAGCTCATGTTTCATGTTTTTATGGATTTAAGTGAGTGAAAATTAAAACATTCATGATATTGACTTAGAATCTTGTTACCAACATTGTGCTATAACTTAGTAAGCTTAGGGGATGAGTTAATGAATCAATTAGAAGTGGTAAATTTACCACATGAAATATTTTAGGAAATGAGATTGGGAGTGAAAGTGGTTAACAGATTGAAAAATAAAAAAAAAAAAAATTTTTAATAGGTTTTTGAGAATGATCCTAATGAAATTAAGGTAGTTAATGAGGTACATATCTATTGAAAGATAAAAAAAATGTTTCACATTTCCTATATATATATTCATTTAAACTAGTTTTATTGAATAAAGATAAAAGGTTCATTTAATAAGTGGTATCATTATGTTGTTAATTGAAGAATAAGATTTTAAAATATATTGAAGGATTTACGTTATTTTTGAATGTGGTTTTTGAGTTAGAAACTAGTGGAACCTCATGGTTTATATCAATAGGGGATCTTAGCCTTTATAAATTTAGATTTTTTTCCTAGTGTTATAATTTTAATATGAATTTAGTGTTGATGAAGATATCCTGATGGAGTTTTGTGATATAGTTAGAGAAAATGAATAGAAATATTTATAATAAGAAGAAGATTTTTATTTTGTTAACAAATTTGGATTGAGAAGAATTCACTATAAACCTATACACTATTTTGATGAATTTTGAATTAAAATGGAGTTGTTGGATATATGGTAGTATCATCCAAAAAATCCAAAGGGTGATAATGTTGTAACAAAATTTCTATTAGATGGATTTGTTGAAAATAAGTATCATATTTATTTATAAGAAAAAAAGGATGACTAAATGAGATGACATGGAGCTTTGAGATTCTTCAATGTTGATGGAGATGGTTCCCAAAAATTGGAACCAAAAATCACAAAGAATTCATTTCATTAGTAAAATAAGGTATTGAAGTATGTGGATCATCATTAATAACATAAAGAGGAAGTATATAAGATGATAAAAAGCCTAAATGGATGAAAATTTGTGAAGAAAGAAATATTTACATGATATTTATATATCAAGATCATTAAAGGTGGATAATTAATATGGGTTGATCTAATTTTTTGTGAGCTTTAAATTAGCTTATTTATGATTAACAATGTGTTAAAATATACAGTAGTATATAAAAATTCATCTAAATATGAATAAAAGTGTTTTGGTGAAGAAAAAAAACTCTGCACCATTAGTGAAAACATTGATATCTATTCTTATATGAAATTAAATATAGGACATGTAAGAATAAATTGTGAACTAACTGAAAGGAAATGTTATGGAATATTTTATATTTACACAAGAGGTTTTATATAATAATAATAATAATAATAATAATAATTTGTAAGATTTAATCAATAAAAGGATGGGATGAAACACCATAGGAGAACAAAATAGAATACAAGGAATTTCATGTAAGAATAGATTTATAATATTTAAAGCCATTATATATTAACTAGAAAGATATATGAATGATTTAATATATTATATTTTCGAACACAACTAGAATATATGGATACTACCACACTTTTATTTCCATGGTTTAATTAACTGTGGAAATAGAGAAGTATCCCCCCATGGTTTTTGTCTGAATCATGTCCACATCCCGCTACGTAATTAGCTCGAACCTCCCTGCCTCTCACGATTATCTCTACCTATCACGATCATCTCATGCTCAAAGCCTCTACCCACCTTGTATGATCGAAGCCTCTTCCTGCCTCATGTGATCAAAGTCGTCTCCCTGCCTGCTGCGATCGAAGCTGTCTCCCTACCTACCACGATCGAAGCCCTCCGGACGATCGAACCCCCCACCCCCCTCAATGATCTCACGAATAACCTGCTCTTAGACGATTTCTCCCTACTCTTGGGACATAGGCTCACACAAAGGAAGTCTACCTGTTCCCTACTCTCTCAAAATCCTACCCTCACCGGATTTGTCGAAGGAACCCTACCCACCCCTGCTTTTGCGGACAAACCCTATTCGGTTCCTTCTGTCATGATTCACCCATTCTATCAGGTGAACTAGTAAGGGTTAATATATACCAAGAATACCCTAATTTGAACTTTTTTCACCTTGAAGACACTTTTGGAAGAATAATTGTGATCCAGAATCAATTCATACTAACATGAATCATATTTTTTTACAAGTTGTAACATCACCCTCTCCATGAGATATTAGTGGAGTGGATATAGATACCACGCCCTATGATCCGGATACCGATGTCCATGGTAGTGAAAGATAAATGTAAGAAGTTTTTAATACTGGTTTTGGATAAAAACAGAGATAAATTATAAAATAGATTTAGTTAAAAATATATACTTGTTTATTGGTTAAGAACATGATTGGAGGTGTCACTTTCCATCATTGTTTTAGTATCCAGATTATGGAAATACATATGAGAGACACTTACTTCAATTTTCTCAGAGATTAGTATAGAAGGCTCTTGGGATGTATCCACACACAATTATAAGATTGTAATTTACTTCACTTGATAATGATGTTGAATTTTTTTCCCTTTGTCCAAATGATTTAAAAAATATTATCAATTAAGATAAGATACAGAAATAGACATGTCATAATTAAAACATCAAACATAATGAATAAGTTGTGGTCATATAAAGGATTAAGTATTTATTACTTCTTATTGCTATCCTCAAACATCTATAGAGTTATAGGGACATTAATATATGAAATAATTTCATTTATATTCATATCTTTAACCTTTATTTCATGAATTTATTTCCTTTTCCCTATGGAATCCTCACTTGTATGGATATCCAAGACATCAGACATAAGACCAAAATTAGATCCTATAAGGCCTTTAATCCCCATTATTTCCACCAACAACTTCTCTCTATTCCACATAAAATCAAAAAAAAAATCTCCACCACCATTACATGGCCTATAATTCTGATTGGATGCTATAATGGAATTAAATCATCCAAAAATGGTTACTAAAGGGTCCCATGGTGTGTGTGGAAGATATGAAATTTTATGGAGAGAAAAATCATTAGTTTCTATATGACGCTATGTTATAAATAAATGACATTATTAGGATATTATTCTAACACTCTAGTAATAGGAATATATGAATATTGGCCCCCTAACACTTCTTTCATCAATGTTATAGTCACGGTGACAAGTGTCAATTCCCCATCTAGATTTTCTTCTTCAAATCATGAGGTATCCATGCTAGATCTCATGATAATGAAATGTGAAGTAGATCATGAAATGGAAATAATGGTCATATGTGTATTTTAGGAAAGTTATATGACTAATTTTTTTAGGTCATATCACTCTTTTACACAGTTTATATAAATTATTCTATCTTGAATAACAGTTTCAAACTATCACATGTCTCTATTTCGAATTACATGAATATATATCAAATATAGAATCACTAATTTCATCATTTTATGAATTCAATAAACCACATAAATATTTTGGATTAAAATAAACATGAATTACTGGATCTAGAATTTCCCACTCTATATCTTTATAACCATCTGATAACTATATGTAATAATATCAAAGGAGTTGGGGGTGGGGGTTAGTGGGGGTGAAGGGGGGAGGTCAAAGGATTTGGGGTGAATGGTGGGGGTGAAGTGTGAGGTGGGGGGGGGGGGTAGTGGGGGTCGGTGGGGGGGGGGCAGGTGTGTGGGGGGGACAATGGGGGTGAGGGGGGGGGGGTGAAGGGTGGGTGGGTGGAAGTGGTGGGGAAAGTGTGGGGGAGTTGGGGTGAAGGGTGGGGGGTAGTGCGGTAAAGGGGGCAGGGGGTGAAGGGGGCTGGGGGGGGAGTGTGCAGGGGTCGATAACTCCATGCATTTATTGGGTAAATATTGTGTTAGTTTCTACCTGTATGTCCTAGATCCATGCATTTCTTGAAAGAATAGACTACAACTGAATGTCTTTGCTCTGGTTCTCCTACTTCCACACATATACCACCATAGTTTATGAAATCACTAAAAGACTTACAAATACTCTATAAGTTTTATGAGATTCCCATAAGTAGTCCTGAAATTTTCAGAACATAGCCAACTTTTATCTTCCAAATATAATTTATATATATCTTTAATAAAGCATATAACTTATTCAATTAACCTCAAATCATCTCCAAACACTCAAAATCAACTTTTCTCCCCTCTCGTGATCAAACCCTCCCTCTAGCGATTGAACTCATTCTGCCTTCCCCTTTACCTACCTCAGTCATGATCGAACCCCTTCCCCTTTCACTGCCTCTTTTGTGATGGAACCCCCTCCCTTGCCCATCCCATCCATCCTACCTAGCCCCTCCCCCTACCCATCCCCTTCCCCTCCTCTCCCTTCCTAACCGCCTCCCTGCACACCATCCCCTCTCTAATACACGTATTACAACCCAATATTCATAGAATAACCATCCTTAATATATAAACCCCATGGTCCATTCTAATTATTTAATTCTAATATGATGTATTGCACATGAATCCAACATTTGATTCATTTTTTCACTATATAAGTATTTAATAATGAAACCCTTTGTACGTATTATTATATTTTCATTAGGATATAAAATGTTACCTCCCCTTGTATCTCATGTATCTTAGTATCTCATGTATTTTAGTATCTTATTTTTAGATAATGAAAATCACTGATGATTATGATTGATTCATTTAGAATATTTACAAATAACTAGAAATCTAGGAACTTGCTAGCAACCCAAGGTTGACCTTTCATGGTGTAATAATTGATAGTAAGATATTTCATTATGTCTTCTCTTAACATGACATAAATATTAATTAGTATATATGGGTACTGTTCTTATATGATTATGATTTACAGATCTCATATACTTTAGTAAAGGATAATGTTATACTTGATGCATTTAGCTTGAACATTTACTTATGTTTCTCAAGAAGAATGTAAGGAATATAAGCCTATGAATGAGTCCATATACTAATTTTCTTATGCATGAATGAGTTTCAATATTGTTATTTACAATCAACAATTTTACTAGTTGTTTGTTTATTCATTTTAGAATGGATCGAAGTTGGATGTATAATATTGATCAGATCACTGATGAGTTTCAGAAGGAGTTAGAATATTTTATTGACTTTGCATTCAACAATGGTTCTGAAGGTGGATTGATTTGATGACCATGTTTTGATTTCATTGGAATACCATGGTTAACACGTGAGGAAGTAAGTTACCACATCACTAAAAAAGGTTTTCAAAAAGGATATCATGTTTGGTATCACAATGGAGACAAATTTCAAATGGAGAATGACATTGATTCAACTGAAAGGATCAGAATGGAAAATTTTATTTTCGATCAGTTTCCATTTTCTTCTTAAGACAACACTTCATGTATATCATTTGAAGAGAAAATGAATACGGGAATACAATTTTCATCTAATGATCAGAATGATGACGTTGAGCGTGTTAGAAAGTTGTTAAAAGATGCTAATACCCCAGTTTACCAGTCATGTGGAAAAATAACCAAACTAGAGTTTTTAATGCGACTATATTGTGGGAAAAATGTATGGATTTTGTAATACTGTGATTGACTATCTACATACTCTTTTTAAATACTTTCTACCTGATGACGCATGTATTTCTGAAAATGATTATATGTCATCAAAGTTAGTTGAAAAATTTGGATTTTCAATTATGAAAATCAAGACATTCCCTAAAGATTGTTGTATTTTCTAGAAGGTTAATGTCGAGTTAAATGAGTTCAAGAAATGTGGAACATCGAGATGGAAGACTAATAAAGATGGAACTCAATCCTATGTACAAGAGAAAGTGATGTGGCACTTTCTATTGATTCCCAGACTTTAAAACAAATTTATGTTAGAACAAATGGCTAAGAATATGAGATGGCATGAATATGAAATAAATAAGGATAATGATGATATAGTTCATCCTGGTGACGGGTTATCATGGAAAAAATTTGATAGGTTACATCCGGATTTTGCAGCTGACCCACAGAATGTTAGATTAGGATTGTCATGTGATGGTTTTAACCCATTTAAAAATATGTGTACTGTACATAGTACTTGGAATTTTTTCATTCATATTTATAATCTTCTGTCATGGATGTGTATTAAAAATCCAGTTACTATCATGAGTATATTGATTTCTGGACCAACACTACTAGAAAATGATCCTATACCCACTGTTCAAAACTGTGTGTATAGACCCCAAAACCATGAGTATAGGCTATACCCACGGTTTGGGGAACTGTTGTCATTAGTGGCGTCGGTATAGGTCTATGACCCATACCCACGGTTTGGGAAAATCATTGGTATAGGTTTTTGCACCGTGTCATAACTCTATACCCACAATTTGGAAGTTGTGGGTATAGAATATTTTACAAAGTAGTGGCCCGCAGGATTCGATCTCACGACCACTTCTCCATTCACGAGCGTCCTTATCAATACTCCATCACCACATATATGTATATATATATATATATATATTGTTAAATATATTTATTTAAACCGTGGGTATAGAGGAATAAACTAGGGGTATAGACCTCTCGCCAATTTTTTTGTTCCTGCGGAAAAAAAAAATTCCCGTGCACACGCGGGAAACCTATACCCACAGTTTGTCAAAACTTGTGGGTATAGGTTTTTTTATCTGATGAATATACCCATGATTTTGGGGAAAACCATGGGTGAAGGTCACCCGATCCCCACGGTTTTGGGCAAACCATGGGTATAGACATTTTTTGATACCCTATACCCATGGTTAGGAGAAAACTGTGGATATAGGGTAGCCTATGCCCATGGTTTGTGAAAACCGTGGGCATATGCTATCAAAAAATGCCTATACCCATATTTTTCTCAAAACCGTGGGAATAGGGTGACCTACACCCAAGGTTTTCCCCAAAACCGTGGGTATAGGTCCATTTTACAGTAGTGTAATGATCCTACAAATGATATAGACATATATTTGCAACCATTAATAGATGAGTTGAAGGAGCTTTGGACTGTTGGGGTGTAGACCTATGATGCATTTAGAAAGGATTACATTATGTGTCGTGCATCATTATTATGGACAATAAATCATTTCCTAGTATATGGAATGATGTATGGTTAGAGGACCAAGGGGAGATTATCTTGACCTATATGTATGAAAAATACACATTATAGGATATTAAAGTTTCGATGAACTTTCAGCTTCATAGGGCATCGATGATTTCTACAAATGGATCATCCATATAGAAAAAATCTAAGACGGTTTGATAATTCCATAGAGATAGATGAAATACCTAAACAGATGTCGGGGGTGATATCCTCAAAGAACTTGATAGTTTGAATTTTGTTCTTGGAAAGGGTCAGTTAAATTCTAACAAGTGAAAGAATGTTCTTTTGAATTATAATAATAATTGGAGAAAGAAAAGTTTATTCTATGAGTTTCCATATTGGTCATCAAATTTGCTGCATCACTATTAGGATGTAATGCATATTGAAAAAAATTTGTGTGAAATGTTACTTCAAACGCTTTGAAATTTAAAGGGAAAGACAAAAGATGATTTGTGCTCACATCATGATTTAATGGATTGGGGTATAAAACCATGACTTCATCCCAAGTTAGTTGGTCAGAATCATTGGAAAGTACCTTTTTCTTGTTTTTCGATGAAAAATGCAGAGAAAAAACAATTTCTTCAAGTCTTGTAAAGTTTAAAGGTTCTATATGGTTATTAGAGTAACATTTCTAAATGAGTGAATAGACGAGATGTGAAACTAAAATCCGTCAAAACCCATGACCACCAGGTCCTATTGCATGAATTGATTCCAATTTCCATTTGAAATTTACTATCACATAATGCTAGGGTTGCTGTGATTATATTATGTCACTTTTATCATGATCTTTGTGCTAAAATATTGAACAAAAGTGTTGTAAAAAAACTACAAGAATATTCATCGATCATTCTTTGTGACATGGAGAAAATATTTCCCCCATCATTTTTTACATGTATGTTACATCTGACCGTGCATCTTCTAACATAAGTTCTTTTTGGTTGTCCCTTTTCTAGTCACTGGATGTATCCAATAAAAAGAATGACGTTTACATTGAAATATTTTGTGACAAATAAGAATCATCCTAAAATATCTATTATGAAAGGTACTTTAGCACAAGAATGCATGGATTTTTGTTCAATATATTTGCATAATGTCACCACTAGATCTAACCGACCCATGAGAATTGAAGATGAGCAATATGATCCCATTGAGCCAAAATTTCTGTCATTGCCTTAAACTGGAGGGATATTTGGATTATACAAGTTGTGTACATTGAATAGGGGTGAGTGGGAAATGGATCATCATAATGTATTATTTAACCATGGAATTGTTGACAATTACATCAAGTAAGTAAAATTATGAATATATATATTTTTGTTGGTTATTTTTTTCATAGTTCTTGACATCGTTAAATTTTTATATTTGAAGAGAACGTAGTGAAATTATAAAAAGAGCACAACACTCTTTATCTATTAAGAGGCAGGAGAAATTATAAAGCAAAGAATTTCCTGCTTGGTTGAAGTCAAAGGTAAAAAATTATATTGTTTACATTACCAAATCATTGGTAGTTGTTAAATATTCATTGTCGATATATTTCAAGTCCAAATTTTATCGGTGGATGATGTATCTGCTGAAATAAGGGCAATGTCGTTTGGTACGAACAATGTGGTTTGTGATTGTAAAGCAATGGTTATCAATGGTTTTAAATTCATTCTAAATAGTTGTGAAACAAATATGGAAACACATCATGAAAGTTTCAAGATAAGAGCTATAACGGATTGTTATGCTAGTGCATCAGACAGATATCCTCAATAAAAAAATATTGCACATTATGGGGTTGTTGAGAGATTTTTTTATAAGATTACTGTGCACATGGTCATGTCGCTATAATGAAATGAAAGTGGTTTGATTCAATGAAATGACATGGCTTGTATATAGATAATTGTGTTTTTAGAGTGATTGATATGAAACATCTACTATGAATAGATGAGCCTTATATTCTTTCATCACAAGCTAGAAAAGTATTTTATATAAATGACCCTTTAAAACCACAATTTGGTGTTATTGTTGATTTTATTCCAAGACACACTTTTGATGAATGATTGTATGATGGTGATGTTTTGGATGAACCAGTCGGTATTCAGTAAAATATATCATTTTATGATACAAATGATTCAATTGTGAGAATGGATTGTGAACCAGAAATTATAACAGAGAATTTCTAGTGTTATATGTTTCAAAGTATTCGGATTATATTATTATGACTTGGTGCATGTTTTTTTAGACTTTTAATGTATCATCTTCTTTTTTTTGTAATTTTTTCATTTAGCGAGTAAACAACATAATGAAAAAAACTTAATGTAAGATGTAATGTTTTGAAAAATAATATGAATTTTATTGGAATATTTATAGTTATTTAATTATGTGTTATATTTTTAAAATTATCACATCACTTTTGGCATTTTCAGACTATTATGTCTTACGAGGAGGTTTAGAGAAAAAAAATGGGGGAAAATGATTGCCAACTTAGAGAAGATGTCCGGAAAATATGATTGTTCCGGTGAGTCCTTTATTTATTTATTTATTTATTATGTATGAACATTCCACAAATCATATTTAATAGGAACATGATTCATCAAAGAGGAAACTTGCATTCACTGAAGATGGTTTAGGCACTCCATAGTATAGGAACAGCCCTACATATAGCCCCCCTACATGTACCGCCTCACAGTCCATGGCTCTATAGTCACCAGGACGGTTTCCTCCCATCATTTCCCCCACTTATATGCCTTATTCATACATGGGCGATCATTCTTTTTATCCATTTCCTCCTCCTACCACGCAGGGTAGTCTATCTGCTTCTATCCCTCAGCCTTTTTTCCCTTATCCACTTTCATCTCTATAGGGTACACCTGCATTGGTTATGCCCCCTGTATACCGGTACCCTCCTACCCAACCTCAGCATCCACAGTCTACTATGGAGGGTACACCTCCATTGGTTATACCCCCTATATACCCGCACCCTCCTACCCAGCCTCAACATCCACAGTCTACTATGGAGGGTACACCTCCATTGGTGATGCCCCCTGTATACCCATACCCTCCTACCCAACCATAACATCCACAATAAACTATGGAGGGCACTTCTCTAGTTGCTTCTCCTCAACATAGTGTGCATGATCGAGTAACAAAAAATAGTGGTACTGGTAAATGTTTAAAAAAAATGAAATTAATAAAATTTTATTAAATTTAAGTTATATATGTGTAAAATATTTTTTAGGATCATCTTCTACTAAAATACGTGGTCATACAAAGATGCATAAAGTGTGGAATAGAAACATGAAAATTATGGTTTAGTATAACAAGGAAATGCACATTATTGAAGAAAATGGTAACAAATTGCGGTGTTCTATGGGGCCCTTCATCAGACATAAAAATATTGTTCCGGTTAAACCAATCGAGTGGAGAAAAGTTGGACAAGAAATAAACGACATGGCTTGGGTGGAAATTTGTGTAATATATTTTTTAAAATTATTTTGCAATTTCTATATTAATTTTTATTGATAAATTTATTTGAATATGCAGCTTCACTATAACTTCCTGGATGGTCTCCATGCTAAGAGAGCTAGGTTAATGGAACTGGGGGAGATGTGTCAGGCCAATAAGCATGACTGTATGTTGGCTGGAAAAAAAGAAGGGGTACTCCTCTTGAAAATGAACTGATCTTCAATGAATTCCCAATTTTAGAATACAAATAATTAAGTTCATATTAGAGTTGTTACTCTTTCAAGGTAATTTACAATCTTAATGTTTTTAATAAATTTCTTTTTTTTCATAAATCATAGTTTTCTGTAGTGGATGATTTTATTAGATGTTATTGTGTTCGGTTTTATTTTACAGACTTGGTTATTTCAGTTATGTTTTGAGCTTGTTGAATTGTTGAAAGGTTAGTTTATTTTTGTTTACTAATAAGATTTATCTGAAAGAAACATAAGTAATAAGGGAACCATGATATATAATCATACTCTGGGGCGAACTACATTTTCGGATCATGAACTGTCACAGGTAATATATGATTTAACATTGAATATACATTTATTTTTTCATTGATTTATATTCAATTTTAATGTATAAACGGTCATTAAATTTAGAAGGACGTTTTCCCTTATCATTATTGTTTTTTTCTAGTAGGAAAAATAAATATGGAACTACTGTGAATCAGGAAACAAAGGAAAAAATTGTAAGAATGTTTTTTAATTTTTATCATTTAATATCCAGTGTCATTCATTGAAAATTATATGAGTTGTGTTTTCCTCATAGGGAATGAGAATTCTTGAGTAAATTATATCTCTTGTTCCTATAGCATTATATAGGAAAATACATTATCTGCCACTCTCTTTATTATTCATAATGATAATTTAATAAGGTCAATTCTTAAGAAGGTTTAAAAAGGACATCTGAAATCCATTCAATTCTTGATAAGGTTTTGACTCTCAAATTGGTCCATTACCACTACTAATATATCTGTAAACCCAAAAATCATCCCAAGATACTTATATAAGTTATAATAACTATTAAAAGTAGTGTAAAGAATATAAAAGGACATACACTACTTATGTTTTGGTCTATATTTCATCAAAAAAGAAGGTTGTAGACATTTTACTCATAACACGTATGAGAATTTCAATGGACATATAGCTACACTTATTTATTTTTTTCAATTTCTATTAAAAGGGTAACACCCTTTTATAGGATTATCTTCAATATCTAATGGAAAATGAACCAGACACATTTGGATCAAATGATTATTTACATCTAGTTCTTGGCAATGAGCACAGTGGAAGAGTTCGTTGTAAACTCGGAAAGAAAATAATGTCATCTAAACATTGGTCATCAAGTATTTAATCTACTAGAAATATTTCAGGAATGGTTACCGAAGAACAATTACATGATTCCATTGAGACCACAAAGCAATAAGTTAGTTAAGAGTCTCAAAATACGCAGAAAAAAGAAAATGAACAATTATACAAGTTGATATTAGCTATATGCTCTTCACTTCCACCAGACGGTGCAACAACATTGGATGGATTTTATCAAGTTTGCGATCAATGTATGAGGATGATGATGATTGTGTATCTGAAGATGTTGGTGGAGAGGCTAAAGATGTTGATGATGGTGGAGAGGTTGAAGATGCTACTAATTGTGGAGAGGCTGAAGATGCTGCTAATGGTGATGATGATGTTACTGATGGTGGTATACATGTTGATGCTGTTGATATCGGTGCTGATGATGAGGAGGGTTCAGACGACATTTTGAAGTGACATTATTGATAGTTTTTGTGTATGTCATTTTTTTCATTTTTTATAAAATTTTAATTTTATATGCCTTACTTGTTTTTTTATTTATGTAGAAATGGGATGTTACAATGGTTTTTGGAATTCGTTGAAGGTGTATGTGTATGGTGTATTTTTATACTGCAGGTTTGTGAAGGGGGAGGGGGGGACTAGTAGGGGTGGGGGGACGAGCAGGGGGTGAGGGGGTGGGACTGGCAGGGGCAGGGGGGAAGAACATCTAAAAAATATAGAAGTTTGAAATAATTGGCTTCAGTAGTTTGGGTTTCAGAATTGAATTTGACAGGTGATTTCTAGGGTTGTATGCATCTTAACCTATTATATTATCTGTTTCTGTAGGATGACATTTACCATGGGTAGAATAGGCTTGCTGGTACACCAGAGCAAAGTATGCTCACCCTAAAATCCCATTTTTCATTTTTCAATGATCATTTTCAGGTATTTACACTGTTGTTTTCCTTATAGTTTGATGGAACTTCCCCTGAATCTGATGTTTTTGAGAGCTGTGTAGGAGACTCTATATGGTGATGGTAGATATGGGCCAACAACTTCCCAATCAAGGAATAATGTGCACCATGCTAATATCCAAGCATCGAAGGTAAATATTGTTTTCAATTTTTTTGATTCCATGCTAGTTACGATGAAAGAAAAAAACTTATGTTTGTAGTTCTTAGTTAAAAAGGGAAGGGGGAGGGGTGGGGGACTGGTAGGGGAATGGGGAACAAGGGGGAGGGCAGGGGGAGGGGGTGAAAGGGGGAGTTCGGGGGGACTGGAAAGTGCAGGGGGGACTGACAGGGGGCATGAGGGGCTGGCAATGAGGGGGGTGTAAGTGGTGGGAGTCCAAGGGGGCGGGGTAGGGGGGACTGGCAGGGGGAGGGGGTGCAAGATGTGGGGGGAACTAGCAGGGGGTGGGGGTGAAAGGGGGTGGGACAACTGGCAGTGAGGGTGGGGAACTAAGGGGGGACTGGCAGGGGCAGGGGGGATTGGAAAATGTGAAATGGAATATTGAATGATGATCAAACTGTAGATTATTTTTGGTATTTTCAACTCCCTGATAATGTTTACTTCTCTCTATGTTTAACTTGTAGATATTATATTTGTTTGGAATTAATGTTATGGTATTCTGGGAATATGCATGCTTTATGCCACGTTGATATCATTTTCATGTTTTGATGGACACATTAGATGTTTTGTTTGTTGAAATTCGATTTGAATTTTAATTAGTTATATTTATGTGCACTATAAAGCTGAATTATAATTTATAAATCCTGAGTTTGCTGTTAGTTTCAACTATTGTATATATGGGAATAATATTTTATAGGCTACTATTTCTTGGTTTACATGTGATTCACTTTTTATTCCATATTTGTTCAACAAAGATAAAGAGAAAGGAGTCTTGGGATTGGAATCTGTCACTCATGGAAGTATTCTACCTCATTTACTTTTATGCTCTCTTCTTTCCGCATAAATTCATAATGGATGCTGAATTTATTTTTCACTGTTTTCATGTGTTATTTTGATTATTTGTCTCTATATTCTTTTACTATAGGATGTGTGTTTATAGAATACTACAACTCAGTTTGAATATATTTTCTTTACTGTATTTTTTTGATAATGGCCTTTGTCACCCTCATTTTTTTCTTAAGTCATCTAGTATTGTAGTGGATGATGATGGATGATTATATTTTTTATCTAAAATAAATCAAAATTTTCTCTCTAGGGGGGTTGGGGCAAGGGGGTCAGTGTGGCAGTGTGCAGGGGGTAGTCAGGGAGAAGGGGGCAGGGGGGCAGTGTGCCGGGGGCAGGGAGTTGGCTACTACAGGGGGGGAGGGGGGGTGCAGGGGGCAGGGATGGGGGGGGGGCAGGGGGAGCAAGGGTGGGGGAGTGGGATACAATAGGGTGGGGGTGAAGGGGGTGCAAGGGGTTGTCTAGGGGGGGCATGGGGGTGTAGGGGGGTGTCCAGGGGGCAGTGTGCAGGGGGTAGTGCAGGGTGAAGGGGGCATGGGTTGCATGGAATATGAAACAATAACACACATGTTTATATGTTCTATTACTTTATGTTTCATTTAATGTCTTGTTTTGGGTATCTAAATTATGCTTGCATGGATTTCATGGGTATCATGGGTTGCATGCAAACTTTATCTTCCTTTCTTCTTCAGTGTATCAGGAAAAGTGCATGATCTAAGAAATATTATGTGATCTGTTGACTACCTTTGCGTGACCCCAAGTGTGGATCACCAAATTTCCTCAAATTAACAAACAAACGCTTCACAGGATCACAATAACTCTGTAAGGGGGTTCTGTTTCAATCACTTTGCAAGATCTGGCTGTTTGGAAGGTGTCTCGTCAAGTGCTTCATGAGGAAAGGGGTGTCACCTCAACCCCTTCATGAGAAATGTATGGATTTCATGTTTTCATTCACATGAAATTGGGTGTGTCCGCGGTTGTCTCCACAAAAACCTTTGTAAGATCAGAAGATGTCTTGCATAAATTCTTTGCATGAGATATGGTGTGTTTGTGAGTTCTCATTCACCTCTTTGCAAAACCCGATGTCTTTCAGGTTTCTCCTTTGTGAGACAATAGATATGTCTGTGGGATCACCTTCGTGGGACTATAAATTTTCCGTGGGTTGCTCATTTTTACCATCACGTAACCAAGATGGTTTTGTGAGATCTTCTTTGCGTGATTGAATCACACGAGCTCATTAGTTTCGAGAGGTAATATTAAGTTCTCATAAAACCAACAACAACGAAACTCTTGGTATTTTGTTGGTTTATATAGGTGGTGTTGCTTATTTTTTTATGGTGTATCAAGGACCACTTCAAATGCCCGAGGATCTCAGGATCTTATGAATGTCGATATTTTCATCATCTCCATAATTGCTAGAATGATGGCACAATCCTTGTGATTACTACTTCTTCACATGATCACTCTGTTGATCTTGCGATGCCTCATTCGACATCATCTCAAGAAATCAGAATAATCCAATTGATAATTCATATAAAGGAAGGGAGGGGGTGGGGGTGAAGGGGGTGGGGGTGAAGGGGACTGTTCAGGGGGCATGGGGGTGTGTCAAGGGAGTGGAGTGCAATGGGGCTATCTAGGGGGGAGGGGGAAGTGTGCTGGGGTGTTGGGGGGGGGGTGTTTAGGGGGGGTGTTGTAGTGGGCTACTATAGGGTGGGGGTGGGGGTGCAGGAGGTGCAAGGGGGTTTTCTAGGTTGAATGGGGGTGCGAGGGGGGGGGGGGACTACAGTGTGGCTGTCCAGGGGGGACAATATCCAGAGAGTAGTGTGCAGGGGGAATGGGAGGCAGTGGGTGCATGGGGGGTGTCCAAGGGGGCATGGGGGGTGTAGGGGGGGTGTCCAGGGGGTGCAAGGGGGATGTCCAGGGGTGGTGCAAGGGGGAGAGAAATGGGGTGAGGCAGGGGAAAGGGGGACTGGAAAATGTGAAATGGAATATTGAATGATGATCAAATTGTATATTATGTTTTGTATTTGCAACTCCATGATAATGTTTACTTATCTCCATGCTTACCTTGTATATTTCTTTGAAATTTATGTTATGGTATTCTTAGAATGTGCATGATTTATGCCATGTTGATATCATTTCCAAGTTGTGATGGACACATTACATGTTTTTTTATTGAAATTCGATTTGAATTTTAATTATTTATATTCATGTGCACTATCAAGCTGAATTATAATTTCTAAATCCAGAGTTTTCTACTGGTTTCAACTATTCTCTATATGGGAATAGGATTCTAATAGGATTCCATTTCCTGGTTTACAACTGATACAATATTTATACCAGATTTTTTCAAAAAAAGATAGAGGAGAGAGTCTTGGGATTGGAAGCTATCACTCTGGGGAGTATTCTGCCTCATTTACATTTCTACTCTCTTCTTTCCGCTTAAATTCATAATCAATGATGAGTTTATTTTCCACTTCTTTCATGTGTTATTTTAATCTTGTTGGGTGAATATCATTCTACTTTCATATACTGAAAGTGAATTTTATATCAATACAAATGATATTTTATTTAATTATTATACAAGCTATTTATGTAGGGGGGTGTAAGGGGGCTGTCTAGGGTGGCATGGGTGGTGCACGGGGTTTCTCCAAGGGATGTTCAAGAGGGTGGAAGGGGGTTGTCCAGGGGGCATGGGGGCTGTCCAGGGGGCATAGGGGTGCAGGGGGTGTTCTGGGGGTGCAGGGGGGTGCCCAGGGGGGGTGCAAGGGGCTGTCCGGCTGGGGGACTGAATTTTTTTTATACCATATGAATTGTATCACCACAGTTGTAACCGTGGAATTTGGGGCCTATTGCCATGGTTTAACCATGGAATTAGGGGGTATCTTGCCAAAGTTTTAACCATGGCAGTAGGCCCTTACTGCCACATTTTTAACCGTGGCCTTAACCACCCTAATTCCACGGTTAAACCATGGCAATATACCCCTACTGCCACGGTTAGAATAGTGGCTCTAGGATGCTACTTCCATAGTTATAACCATGGCAGTAAGTAGTCCCTATAGACACGACGATGGCAGCAACAGTTTCCCAAAAAGTGGCCATATGATATCTCCATGATTTTTTGGCCTACGACCACATTTTGGAACCGTGGTCATAGTTTAATTTTCTAGATGTGGAAGTGAGGCTCCATAAAGATAATGAACATTCCATAATGAATGAAATATAAAATTAAAAATATAATGAAGTGATGAATTCGGGATGAATCTATTCCATGGTTATAATCTAGGTAAAATATGAATGAGCATGATATATGATGGAATAGAGGAATCATGACATCATGTGAGAAAACCTGAACAAAAGTTTACTATTTTTTACAACCTTTTATATCAGGTTATTTACCAATCAGTATAACCAAAGGTTTAGTGTCTCTAGGTTTTGACTACATAATAAATTTAATATACAGTATCTATTCAACATTACCTAAAAATATTTATATATAAATTTTTTTTCTACACATAATCCTACACATATCCCTTGGGAAAAGGAAAAAATAGTCAGGATCAAATTCTTAATGAGTAAAAAATGAATAGGGAGAGATATATAATTCAAAAACTATCAAGGCATCATAAGATACAATAATAAGAAATGATATCACATAATGGATTATGGAATTTGACCATGGAATCATGAAATTACTATAATATAAATATAAACATATACCATGGTTTGGAAACTTTTAACCATAATAATAAACTAAAAAAATATAACATAAGAGTGTGGAATATGAATAGGTAATGAAAACATTATCAAGAAACCCAATAATGCGCATAAATTATGTTTTGAAAAAATTAAATCATATCCTTGAATTATGAAATAATAAAACAGAATCATTCAAACACATTATGTTATGAACAATCCAATCATGTCTATACATTTCTTCATTAACTCATTAATCATAAATCACTAATCAATTAATTGAAGGTCTATATAGGATTCCAGTAACCACATAATGATAATATATATATATATATGTATATATTTTTGGCCCATGAATTCAATAATTAATTATATCATGAAAAATATATTGAAAAAAAATTAGTTTCAAACATGATCACCTAAGATAGAATCAATAGTGGATTGATTAATAATAAATTGCAATCTCCCACAAGATGAAAATAATAAAATCATTTAAAAAGTGATCATGATCATGAATCTATGAGATAAAAAATTAGATATAGAGAGTATAATGGTAGAATAATGATATAAATAGTTCTAGGAAAACATTTTTTTCAATGTCATAAAATTGAAAGTTATCAGTATCATTCTAGATAAAAAAATTTCCAAGAATATTAAAACTAGTATTTTAAAAAAATCCCTTTAGTATAATACACAATAATTTAACATAAATATGAAATACACCTGAATTAAATAATCTTGGAATGGATGATGGAAATACAAATGTGAAAATAAACTCATTTTAAATATTTTCAAAATATCGTTATTCAATCCCATGTTATTAAAATAGTAATAATGATTAATTTTTAAGTGGTATACGGAATTTTTGAGATCAGAGGATATAATACATTATTTGGTTTTAAAATAAAAAATTAAAACCTTTTATGAATGAAATAATGTGGACATAGTGGAGTAAGATCCATTATGAAGAATGATAATTAATCATTGAAATAGAATTATTTAATGATGAATGAATCAATAAAAAAATAGATTATGATTCTAAAGTAAAAATTTCCAAGATATAAATATAAAATAACGTATTATATAATATTTGGTAGATTATAAGAACCTTTTATGTTTATATTAATGTGGTAAAAATTGTAACCTAATGAGAATAATATTTAGTCGACAACACCACTATAAATATTATAACATTCAAATCCAAACCCATCATATGATAAAATATTTAATATAAGACCTCATTAATATAAATAAAAAAATAACCATGATAAAAAAATTCAATGATTAAGTATTTACACCATATTAAATAAAATAGGAACATAATACAAAACACGCCTCAATGAAAGAATTTTTGAGAAGAGAAACACGTATCTTTAATTCATGTTTCGTTAGATGTAGTATAACATTATATATAATCTAATTAAATTTATTTTATTATTTCATTAGTACCTTTTAAATTTCTATTTAATTTTTTTAGATCAATTTAGTATCATATTTTATTCATGTTCTATATTGTTATGCATTCCTCAGCCATTGGGGTTTTTGGTCAATTATTCCCAAAAAGATATGTTATGTCGAACATGGTCAATAGAGTTCTGAAATAGTTTCATAAAGACCATAATTTTTTATGATATTGAAATAGAATTCACATAAAATTTTATGAAATTATAGGTTCATTTAATTAGTTTTTTAGGTAATGTTCTTAAAGATGAAAACTGTAACATGATTGTTTCAATAATTTTCAAAAAATAGAAGATTATATTATAATAATGAGTTAAATATAAATATTAACAATATGAAACAAAAAACCAGTATTTAAATTTAAATATTATTTATTAATCAAATATTTATAACCAACCATGAATGGAAATGATAAAAACCAAAATACCCCATTCATGGAGGTGGAAACCCACAAATAACATGAGAAAAGTTTTCATTTTTTGAATTGATGGGTATAAGGTAGAAATTAGTATTTCAAAAAAAATAACCTTTAATAAAATAATTATAATAATATAATTATGTTATTATGGGCAGAATATATTTTAGGAGGTATAAAAAGGAAATATTATGAGATATATGTTATATATAATTTTTTGGAGTTTTTTTTGGGATTGGGTGGAGATTGGTTTAGTATGGATCTCATAGTGATTTCCATGATATTGAACTTCTCAAGAGAATGATTTCTCCAAGGAATATTTTTTTGTATTTTCACTTGGAATTTCCTTATCCGAAACCCATGTTAAGATTAATCTCTTCCAAGTTTGGATAAATGATCTTTATAAGTATATATTATACTACCTTATTTCTTCTCCTCTATATAAAGATTTCATATTGAAGTTCTTATATTTATACCAACTGATTCAATGAATTAATTATAAGGGTCTTGTTTAAATAATAAATTTTATATTAATAAAATTAATTAAAGTTTATTTTGGTTTAGTTTGGGAAATGAAATAATTCATTCATCAAAATATTTATTTAAAAGATGAACACATACTAAATTTATTGGATGTTACATCATAACTATTTAAAATAATATTTCCTTTTGAATTTAATTACTATGATGTAAATAAGTGAGGTTACTTTTGTACCATCATATATTCAGGTTCCAAAATAGTTTAAAAAACGTATTAGTTCTTGTTAGAACTTTGATTCTATGAGTGGTATTATTTAAATAATCCCTATATCTTCAATCCAAGACCTCTATAAGGATATTCAAATTAGAGAGGTAATTCTCTAGTTGTAAAACCTATGAGTTATATACATGTGAATGACACAATATTTACTTCCTCAAAAGTGATATATAGAACACATAATACACCTAATAGAGGTTTGGTAGAAGTTCTAAGAGATATTCTATATACTTAATATGATCAAAAATCTCAAATGGATTAATGTATTTAGGGATCAGTTTTTCCTTCTTCCCCAATCACATAACCCTATTTAATGGAGATATATTAAGGAATAATTTATCACCAAATTAAAACTCCAAATATAAATAAAAATTATAATAATAGCTCATCTGTTAACATTTTACTACTTTCATACATTTATAAATTGTAAAAACATTCTACATCATTTCATAGAAAATACCAAGGCTCAATAGTTTCCTTTCTCCAACTTCATCTCATCATGTTGGAGTTCTACATAACTTCTTATATTTATCTTTACATGGTTCCATTAATATACTCTAGTGGAAATTTTTATTATATGAGAATTAAACCAAGGAATTATATTTATCTAAATTTCCATTGAATTATATAAAACATCATCTGATAATATCTCTATAGTTTTACTAGTCCTTTACGATTGACCATTTGTTTGAGAATGAATTTTTTTTCTAAATCATAGATCTGTACTCAAATCTTGTTGAACACTTATCAATTTTTTTATGGAACAATATATCTAAGTTATATACAAGTTAAATCTGTACTCTATTCATCCTACCACATTCATTATGTATATATTGGTAAGGTGAACAAGTGATAAATCATCTCAAATGGAAATAAAGTGTGTTAGATTTATAATTCAATCAACTACTAACCAAATGGAATTATTGATTTTAGAATCCTTAAGAAAACCATTAATTTAATTTAATTTATTTTCATTGATTTCAATACCTATACAGGTATTGTTTTTATCATACCCTTTTATTTCATCCCATTTTCATGAACTTGTTGATAGAAGAAGTATTGAGAAATATACTCCAAAATATTACTTTTCAAGTTTTCCAAACAAATTCATTTATTAGGATCCCTATAGAACTTGGTTATTCAAGGATGGATGGAGAATGATTATCAATGTTCACCATCAAACAAATTTTTAAGTCTCTATTTTTAGGGACACATATATTCTTCCCAAATAATATTTGTCTACCATTTTCAATGTGGAACTCTGAAATACTTCATACCTTCTTTAGAAGCTCCATATTACCCTTCATCCCCTCATTGATCATAACATAGTTGGATATATGAGATAATTTTTTATTAATTTTTTGATTTCATGTTTTCCCTTATGGTTTTAATTTCTATACTTTGAATATACAGGAATATTATGTCCCTTTAAATCCCCATTAACTATAAGGTAGAATAATACTTTCAACTATGTGAATCCACAACCTTATTTTCCTTAATAATATAGTAATATGTTGATAAATTAAAATATTTTATTAACTATAAATATTTATTTTCAAACATATTCAAATACTTTTGTGTGAATAGTTGAATTAATCTTCTATGATTGATATATATCACACATTTCAGAATATATTAAATGATGAAGTTTTTTTATGTAATGACAAATTCAATCATCTAAAAATCATATGTCAATAAAACATTCTCAAGGGTAATCAATTTTCATGGTTCAAAATAAATAATATTATCATTTATCATAATAAAAAGTACTAATATCTTCTATGAAACATTACAATATGTGGTAAATCTTCTCCACTACATGGTAATGTGAGTACATGTTTTGTGAATAAACATTCTTAAGCCCTGTGATGTTTTCATAACATTAATCTTTACACTGAAACTTCACTCTATTATGTGTTAAAAAAATGGAATTTAAAATCTTGATATATTTCTTATAAAAAAATGATAGTATATAGTTAAACAAAGAAAACATAAATTCTATATAATATTGGTTGGTCTATCCCATTATTCAATCACCTTGGTCATCTAAGGTTCAATATATATACCATCACATGTGATTATATGAACTTAGAAGGATATTTTTTTAGCCAAAATCCAAAATTTATAAACCATGAAAATAATTTCTTCTTTCACAATGTATTCAACACAATCCTCAAATTAACTTTATATCTTTCCTTTCTCATAGAATATATATGAATGTTATCAACAAAGAAAACTATAAAGTTTTTATGGAAATAACTAAAGCCTTTATTCATTATATCCGTGATTATTTATGGAGAATTTTTTAGTTGAAAAGGAATCACTATAAATTCATGGTGTCCATACATAGTGTAGAAATTTATCTTGGGTATATATTATCCATCCACCCTTTATTAATTGTTTTAGATTGAATATAATACTTTAAAATGTTCTCATTCCCTATAATGTGATAAAACATTATCATCAATATGGTGTGATTGATAATGTTTCTTGGTGATGATTTTTGTTAAGTTTATGATTATCAATTAAAAGACAAATTGATCCATTCATATTTTTGATAAATATAAAATATTCACCTCATGGTGAAGAATTTGGGTATATAAAACCCTTTTGTAGATGCAATTAATCTTTCTTCTTTTATTCTTCCAACTAAATTGGGGCCATTTTGTAAGGAAAATTTTATATGGGCATAGAAGCTAGTAGGAGTTCAATGGAAATATCAACTCATGTTCTAGTTTATAACTAAGAATTTCCTTATTAAGTAAATCAATATACTCTCATATGATTTATACATATCTAATGTTGAGTTCCACTACAACTATTTAAGCCAAGAGTCCATAGTTATTGGGTATAAAGACCCATATTATATAATTTTATTCCAAATAAATTTCATAATCAAGCTTTCCTTTATTTTTCACAACTATATAATTTGGGATATGAAATGAGATTTCATTATCCTAATAGATTATATGTTCTCTATATAGGGTAATATAATATATTGACAATATAACATCAAATATAACATGGTATGAGATATTAGATTAGTATAAAATATCATCCCACAAATTTCAATCAAATAAGAATTTTAAATCTTGGATGTAATAAATGAGTACTAAGTGTATTATTCTTGATAATTCAATAAGAAAATTTATGTTATGAATTATCATTATTAAAATACTAACATGATATAAAAAAATGTGATGAATGACAATCCTGTAATACATTTATATATTTTCAGTAGAGAATAAGTATAAATTTAACAAATTCATTGTCATGGACCACGTTAGTGGTAATAATAACACATGATATTAATTATTTCCTTATACTAAGTTGATAATGATGCATATTTTTCTCATTACCATATTGATCATGGAATTTATTTTCAAAATTAAAAAAATACATGCATTTAAAGAACTGAAGTGTGAGTGGTTCATTAGTTGTCCCTTCTTATTATGCATTGTGTTAATTTTTATATTTGTTTTTCTCTATAAATTTTGTATCTGGTTTCTTACCTTTTTATCAGTAAATAATGTTTTAATGCCTTAATAAGTTTATAGGGTGCTTCCTCCATCATTTTTGGAAGATAAGTGGATTATTTTTCTTCCCATAATTTTTCTTTTATTTTAGTTTCCACAAACATTGTTTTATATTTTTTTATCATTGAATACATGAGAATAATGTAAGTCTCCAATTTCCATTTTCATATTACATTCACATAAAAAAACTTATTCATTTATACCAAAGTATCTTATAGTTAATTGCTTTATGAGACTTGATTTTAAGCCACAAAATAAAATCATAGGTGAAGATTACATGCCTTGTGATGTTTTCCTCATAAGTTCCAATGGATTCATCCTACTTTTGATTCCACTTTAAGAATGATATTTCAAATTTTTATGAGAATAGGATAAGGAAAATATTGGTTTATAATGTCTTCTTAAACTCATAACATCCCATAGAGTAATTTTTTTAAATTTGTTTCAAATTAATAATTTTGGTCTTGAATATTTCAACCTCACCCTAAAATTTATATACAACTAAGACAACCTTCTAATGATCTGATAAAATGTTAGTGAAAATTCAATTCCCTATATAATTGACCCATTCCTCAATAATTAGTGGGTTAGAAGATTCAATAATTAAGGGTGCAAGTTGTTTCAACAAATAATTGATATCAAGTCTCTCTTTTCATGGTGCATTTTAGAGATCAATATGGTTTCTATTATTATTCATTACATGAGTTAGTTAGGGGAGAATTTCTATTATATTTTTTAATCCAACCCCCATCCCATTTCATTTCACATTAAGATAATCATTTCCTTATACATCTAAACCATTATAAACTCAGTTCCACTTATTTTTATCCGTTCACAAAAAATGGAGTAAATTTAATGTTGTGATTAATTAATTTTCCAAGTCTATAAAAATAAAAAATTCCAACTTTGAAGTAATTTATCATAAATAAAATATGTACCCTAAATTATGGTTTTCATGTTTTTAATATAGGCTATTCGTGCACTGTTTCACATTAGGTTCTCTAATCACATGGTAATATTTTATTTAAATCCTACATAATTGTACATAAAGAGCATGTAAATCAACCAAATTATATCACATGGGAGTGTAAAACCTGGTCTATAGATAGGACCACTTGTTTTGAATTGAGTGTAGATAGAGTTAATACAAAACAACCCTTTTAATAGGATTTTTAACCAATGATGAATCTTATATCGAACTATTTCCAGTTTTTTATGTTCACAAGTCTATTTTATTTCTAAAAAACCAAACACTCTACACTTTACCAAAATGTGATGATGTTTTTTTATATTTATGATTATCTCTTAGGGTTTTCAATAATGTTTCACAGTCATAATCCAAAAAATAACTAAATCATGCTTATATTTCAACTGATACAACACAAAAAAAACATGCATAAAATGGACATCCCTTTGTGTATTTAGGGAAAGACTATATATAATGAACTAGAATTCATCAATGTAACCTCCCTTTTTATAATTATATCAGGTAGTATAAATCACACATATCACATAGAGAAAGCAACAAAACACTTTATACATGATAATATATCATAACTAAATCTTAATTAATTTTTATAATGTTTATAATGTTTATTTTTCAATTAAAATTTCTGAATTTCAATAAATAAATAAATATATATTTGATTTTAAATTATCACATTTAGAGAATTACTTTAACAAGATGAAATTCCTTTTTTGTCCCAACACATCAAAACTATCTCAGGGTAAATTTTTTGGAATTTTCTAAACAAGTTGATTTTTGGGTTGTAAAGTGAAAATACTATTTTTACATGACTCTTATGAAATAATTATTATTTGATAACTATTTAAAGTTTATTAATCCTTATTATTCATAAAAAGTTTTTTAGGAAATTACATAACACAAAATGTGTAATATTTTGAAACACATGCTTATATTTTTTGAAAACCACAATTTAAACCTTAAAAAATACTGTTTTTATGAGTTATATAGGTATCACATTAAAATTTATTATTAGCAGTTTTATATATTCAGTCAAGAAAAATGGATTTAATATTTTAATTCTTAATTTCAAAATTATTTTATATTGTTAATTTCATTTTTTGGACATAAAAAAATTTACCGTGATAAAAAAAGCTACCACAATTTATATTAAATAATACAACAGGTTAATGTTAAAAGGTAAAGGATTAAAATAACTAAAAAATAAACCATTTTATGTGTGATTGATGTATTTTTTAAACTCAATAATACTTTTAAAAAATAATTATCAACCAAATTCGTTATAATTAATTCCACAAAATAGTGGATGGCTTTATATATAAAATAATCATTATTTAATCACTTGATATCACCAATCCTCAAGTATAAATACCACCCCTCCCACCCATTCTCCTCAAAATACTTGAATATTTTAAAATTTTTACCAAATCATCTCCTCCCAACAATCCCCATGTATATGTGTTGCTGTTATCACCCTGAGACCAATTCAAAGTTCCTTATGGAGATTCTCATGCATATGGAATTCAAGAGGTAAAATCCTCCATCATTATCTTTTAAATTCTTTATTTTATCTTCCTCATACTCACCCACATATCCAAAGTTAAATGATAAATAAATTATAATATATCTAATAGAATGTTAATATTTTAATATATTATAAATAATTAAATCACCTCTCTTCTCCTTCTATTCTCAAAATGAATGCATCAAATATGATATGTTGGTTCACCAACTTCATGGATGATGAGTTTTCTTTTCCTATTACCTCCTTCATGGATGGTCATAAAAGTATCATTCTAGTTCAATCATATTTATAATTTAACATTATAACTTATTTAATGTACTATAACTAACATATATAAAAAATATTAATTAAAAGTAAACTAGTTTGTGTTGGTCAAAAAAAACGCAACAAAAAACTAAATATTTTAATTAATGTTTCATCAAATAAATCTTCTTTATGCAAGAAAAAAATTATATATGGTTCCATTTAGACTTATCTAATTTCATGAATACAATTTTAGTTCACTTCTATACATTTATTTCTATTTTACAGGAACATCCAATATTATACTCAAATGAACTGAGGATGTAACCATGAACTGAATGCTCCTATAACGATGAAATTTGACTTTATAACTCATAGAAATAGCAATAAATGAACTTAATAAAATTATAATAAATAAGATATAGATTTAAAATGTTCTTATTTAAGTAATTAATTAATTTAATTTTATTATCTAGGATATTAAGTGAAATTTCAGAACATATTTAGACATAAGGTAATGGATCTTTCTGAAGATCAAATTTTACCTTGGTTTATGCTTTTACTAAATTTATCAATTTATTATTTTTATATAAATATCCTATATTCAATGTATATGTACCAAAAATATGAATTTTTCATAATTAATCCATTATTTATAGGTAATTAAATGTTTTAAAAGCTTAACTTTTTTATTTCCCCATGATAAGAAAACCCAATTAAATAGAACTTTTATATTTCTTACATATTTTAAAATATACTCTATTAAATATTTTATTCATATAATATTTTTCTAAAAACAATCAATGTATTAGGAAAAATTATCTTAGTTCATTTTTGGTTTAATGGAAATAATTATACCTTTATCCTCTTAAAATACACTTCACTCATTTCCCTAAAACTATTATTAAGTATCTTATTTCAAAATATACATAAACACTTTATTTTGTGTTTTCATTTTAGTTGGAAATAATTATCCATGATATAATATTATTATAATTCCTTTTTGAATGAATAATAAATATTTAAATCACTTCATTCATGAATAAAAAACATATGAATGAAAATTTTATAATGTGTGTGACTATATAGTGCTCGAAATAATTGGGTAAGTTTTTAATCTCATCATACATTATTTATGGGATTAGGGAGTTGTAACATCCTGGATCGACTTTCCACTAAACCAATAGCCGGACTAGTCACCACATGGAATCAATCATGTATCCCTGTACACCAGAGGCTTTGAACTAGTAGCGAGTGTCTACAGATGTTGTTTTTGGGAGACTATACAATCATTGTTAGAGTTATATAGGTTATAAAATTTTTAAATCAATAAAATAAAACGAAATTATAAATAAATAAATGAAAAAGCAGTGGAAGAAAAATATAATAATTGAATAAAAGTGTCCAATGAGAATTTTCAACAATTAATGTATGAAATATGAATCTATAGATACAAGTATAAATAATTACGATATTAAATACAATGTAATGAAATAATAATAAAAAACAACTAGCTCCATAAGAATCTTAAGAACTAGCACATTCCTCTGCCCCAACTATAACCTACCAATGTAAAACAAGCATTGGAAGATGGATAATTCCAATTATCATTACCTACAAAAATAAAGTATACTCAGGTACCAATGGTTTCCAAGAAGGGTGTGAGATATAGTATCATAAGGTCCACAACCATGGTGTCTAGACCATTCTATTTTTTGAAATACAAATAAGCAGTGTGTCGTAGTAAGTAAATGAAAGATAGAAATAAGTAAAAAAAATAGATGCATTAGAGTGGGTTCCACTTGGACACCCATCCAAATATCTTTGTTAGAAAAATATGTTGTGTCAAATCAAAAATATCCTATAATGGTAAATTGGTTGAGATAATATGTAAGAAGTTTGAATATCCACAAACTTTTGGTTGGGCTTCGATGAAACATCTATACATTTTATTTTAAACCGAAAGATCATTTATCATTTTGAAAAAAAATTCATTATCCTTCTATTTAATTCAATTTAAAAACCACATTAAAAAAATAGCATGAAACTATGAACCTGTCTATAAAAAACTGTTAGGACTTTCCATGTATAGCTTGAGGGGTTCCATATATGACTAATTCCAAGGAGTCTGCCCATGGTGACCTAATAATGATTTCCCATATGTCACTCGAATAATGGGGTTAAAAAGTCAAGAACTAACTATCTTATGAGTCTATACCTAGTATCAATCATAGGGGCCCAATTATATCTTGAGTAATAATGTAACTAATCGTGCCATCGATTCCATCCTATGGGTCTTCCCAATTGAAATTGTGTCACTCATCTGGTGGTAAAAATAGACAACACATAGAAAAACTATCCCTAGAATTGATGGTGTCACTCTCTACATGTTTACTAATAATTTGAAATTCTAATATAAAAGCATAAGAGTCTATCCAAGGATTCCTTGTATTAGAAACCCTTATATCACCCCATCACTAAGAAAAACCCAATACACAAGAATTACATTGGTAATAATTCAAGAGAGAGGGACCAATTCATATGTCTAATCATTTAAAAAACAAATGTCATTTTA
Organism: Viscum album; assembly: GCA_963277665.1. Taxonomy (NCBI): domain Eukaryota; kingdom Viridiplantae; phylum Streptophyta; class Magnoliopsida; order Santalales; family Viscaceae; genus Viscum; species Viscum album. The sequence goes on along the minus strand of OY728159.1, from coordinate 2,055,413,789 downwards.
GTCAAGACATTTATATTTTAAGGATCATTAAAGGCACATGCACAATTCACCAAACATAATTAGAATAAATATGCTACATGTCATGCACATATGAAATTTTCTAGTTGAAGAGAGTTCACCTCATTGAGGGGTTTTATTAGAAAATATATCATTGTTATTAAACAATTGATTTAATTCAATTTAAATGATTTAAATTCATCACATGACATAAATTAACATAAGGAATAAAACTCAATTAAAGATCCATCACATTTAGTTCAGGCAACTTGATCACACTAGACATGTTGTTCAAGGAATACCTTTGGGCTAATCTTTTTTTAAGCCATAAGGAACAAGAATCATATCCCAAACCATTGTCCAATTCATTTATAACATGGTTCAATAAGGTCTCTATGATATATAATTTGAAAAATCATTCATAGAAAGAGGTAAAGGGGTGCCTCACACTTGGTTTGGCACCCAAACCAAATTATTATAGTGAAAATAAGAATTTATGGAGCGGATAAACCTATCAAGGGTGAATTATGGGACAAATCATGAGTGAAATTAAGAATTTATGTCTAAGAACACCCATTTAGGTGACATGGGTCAAGGAGGTCAATCTAATGGGTTTATTCCCCTCTCACACATGTCATAATGGACATTAAAAGATATCAGTTTAATTTATCTAATTTATTTGAAGTGAAACCAGAATGGCCCAGTCTATGGAAAAATTATACTATTTAAATAATGTGATGGAATGAAGAGATAAGATATAAAACCACTACCTTATACCAAGGAAGACTCACATATCTGATATGAAGGTTTAGTTCAGTTTGTTTTGGAAGAAAACGAAGAAACCATCCAACACCCTGAAAATCGGAAAAAACGAGTCGCACCAAAATTGCACAAAAAGAGAGAAGATTTACGTAGTAAGAATGAAAGACGCACAAGGATATTACCTAGGGGAAACTATATAAAATATAGTAATTATAATGGATTCTGGAAGAGGGAGATCTCTCTTTCCCTAGATTAGGAGGAAAATAACCCAAGGAGGGGTTTTTGTGCATGGGGAAGGAATAATACAAGAAAGTGGGAAAAGAAATAATAAAATAGGGTTAAAATGGTAAAATAAACTCATTAGAAAGGTGCATGGTTTGTTTAAACTGTGTACCATCCATGCATGGCTATTTCATAAGGAAAATGGGCCTCATGGTTTTGCACGCATGGTTAGAAAACCATGCGTAAATCGTGTGATTAGTAGTTCATAGGTACTACCTAAATGGAACTTACCCTATGGATTAGGAATATGGTTTGGGTAAACTGTGCATAGCCCATGCACTTCACATTTGGAAACCTATTTCAACTTCATAGTTTTCTACTGGGGGCCTCATGATTTTAGAAAAACTGTGCACCCCTATCACTCCACCAAAAATGGAGGTTTTTGAGGCCCGATGCTCCCAAAACTCAACGTTACACCCATGGGAACCCCAGGGCCTTCACACAATTATAAAAATCAAATAGAGGTGTCCCAATATCAGAATTACATTCTGAAGCCCGGGTTGAAAAATAACATATCTAGTAAATGCCAAAGTTTGAATTCATTTGGATTTTCATCCAGTTAATGAACACGGGTCATTAAAACCTCCCCACCATAGAAATTATCATCCTCGAGAAGCCTTCAAGAATATAGAAAACATTACCAAAAAACAAGTGTTTTTAAGTCTCATTAAAATGGTCACATTTCATTCCAAAACGCCAAATGCACCAGAAGGCATTACTTAAGCATACGACACTGAAGCTGTCCAAACTCAAACCAATAATATTTGTCTGATTAAAATAGTTAAAGGGTGCTTACCCAAGCCCTGTCAACTAGATAAATGATCATGTTGTCACATATTTAGGCTTTGAACAATGGTGATCCCCACTATAGGTCGTATCCTTAGAAAGGGGTCCAATTCTAAACCACAACACATCCACCCTCAAAATTACCTAAAAATCACACTCGTAAGAATTTAATGATGATCTTGGTTTGATTTTTAACTTACCAAATGGTTAATTGTATATCAACCCAATTTATCTAGGTTGATCTAAATTTTTATGAAAAGCAGTAGTTGAAGAATACCGCACTTGCCTCCACCTGACAACATGTTAGAAATGGTTCCCCGCCGACCATTTACATCTATCAAAAGGAAGAAACATGTCAAGCCACTATGACCAACCATTTGAAAGATACCCAGATTAGATGGCTAGTGTATTACAAACAAAACCGAAATTCCTTCCTCCATGGAACCTTGCATTTACAATAAGCATGTTCACTGAATTTCATACCTGAATTTTAGTGACGTTCCTTGTTCAAGCCATCACCTGACCATTAAATCTGACATGCCTCAACATGAACAAGCATGTCATGCAGATCCATCCCACTAGAATCATTACCCCTAGAAACATATCCTCTGATCCCAAAAACAAGTTTGTGGTGTGCTCAAATTCATCAAACTCGATTCCAAGGAACTAAAGATAGGTATCTATCATGTACATTGACAAGTGAGATGTTTGTAGAAATCCAATAAGTCCACATTATATAATCATCTAATTCCAAAATGACATTAGACAGGAGATTGAGTCAAAGGAAACAACAGGTGTCTGAGAGTCTGTCCTAGGTGTTCCTACTTGGGATCCAAAGTATCATCCGAGATTAACTAAGCCTCGATAATAACCATGAATCATCCAAAAAACATGGATAAAACCACCAAAAAATCCCAATAACTTTTGACAATTTAGTGTGGTGTAAGATAGTCACTCGCTTAGTGCATCAAGAGTGACGTCAAGATAGGGGACATGAGAGACTTAAATCCAAGAGTACACTAAGAGAATATTAAATTATCTCTAAAAGGATATGAGAAACTTTTTATAGAAAATATTAGAGTGCTTCGTACGTCTTCAAACAAACCCTACAAATGAAATGGGAAAGACTGTCAAACGATTATTGATCGACTTCCTTATAAGATCCAAGCTACATCTACTAACACATATCCATCAACCGACCACTATTCCATTACAACACAAGTAATTTTAGTACGATTAAGAGTAAACACCAAAATAAATCCCCAAAAAAAGTGTTTATACTAGTTTCATCCACAACCAACTGTTCAACATCATACAGCCTCCCAAGCATTAGGAAAATCCTATCTCACTTTCCTAATGGGATACCAAGAGAAGCGTTGAACATTATAGAAGGTCATTCATAGTTATGTGACTTCTACTTAGAGGAAACCTTTAAATAGAATAGATGATATGTTTCCATCCATAAAATTTTCCTTAATATTGGATTTATAAAGGAATGGATCACATTCCATGACACACACTCCATCGACCATGGACCATAGGTTTTAGAGTTGACCATCACCCTTTAGCAATCATTAAACTAAAAGATAGAGAACCGGGCTCTTAAGTGAACTAGATTAGATCCCCACCAAGAGATGGACCTAAGCCACATCCATGTGTGTCAAAGCATTAGTCTTAAAGAAAAAAATAATAATTGACCAACAGGTCAAACACCATATTGAATTTAAAACATCATCCCAAACATTGGGATGAGCCGCGACCTTTATCAACTCCCAAGTCACTCTAATTCGGAGATTACCAGTGTTCAAAGCATAAAAAATCAAAGATTTAGCATGTACAACTGAACATAAATGTTTTTATATACCTTTTAACATGAAAAATGGTGCAACATATATCAATGTATACCACCCTGAAGTTGCAGAAGAATATTAGAACATCTATGAAACTGTCCACAGGTGAAAACGACCATATATATTCATGTTTTTTATGGCTTGAAAAAACATTGAACCCAAATTTATACTAATTTGTATGACTATTAAGTTGACTGAAGACATATCAGGTCATCCATTACTAGAAAAGAGGAAAAGGGTCACATGAATTGCTAAGGGGATGATCATGCTCTAAGAATATCAATCCTGCTGGAATTGACCAATTTAGACCAATCAAAATTGGATCAAGGGTCAAACAACACATGACCACCCATAAAAACTAGGGTTTCATTTTACAAACTAGGAGTACCACATGGGACTATGGTACCAAAACAATACCATTTAAGAAAAACTCCATATAAGAAACAAGAAAAAATTCTAAAAATCATAAGGTACTACCTACTATAGGCTATCCCCTAGCTAAAGACAAATCCATTGACCCAGAAAAAGGTCATGCATATGAATGGTCACTAGTCTTAAATTACTATAATTTAGATTTAACTATAGAAGGCAGAATACTATGGAAAATGTTATGTTTTGTTTCAAGGAATAACTCAAGAAATCACTCAAAGTACACTAAAACGAGGGATAAGAATAAGAGAACCACTTAAGGATTCAATCTAATGCATCAGACCACAACTCCAGGATTGTTTAAACATTTTAATGTTTAGTTTTAAATAAAATCCATCACTAGAAATAAGGAAAAATAGAAAAGGTATTTTAAACTACATTTTTAAACATCATTTCTCCTTGAGATTCCATTATAATTAGGCCATTTAATCGCATAAAACCATTTTAAACCCCTTTAATTAGTTAATTAATATGGAATCACACAAAAATAGACCAGAGAAGATAAAAAAACTTCTCTTATTTAAAGGGGTACTTAGTTAAAATACCCACACTACATGGAATAAGGACACCCCGACTAGGTTAAAAACTAAGGCATAATAGGGAAAATGTGATATAAACATGTCCATTTAGGTCATTTAAAGTTCAACTAAAACAAACCAAACATTTTAAACATTAATATTTTTAAAACACACTTACCTAGTTCATTTCATTAACAACATTCCCCAACTTACCTACTTGGGTCTAGTTGTGAATTTATGAATTTTAAACACATGGGACATTAAGACCAAGAAAAAGGGAACAAGAATCTGCAAGGAATCCAATTCAGTTAAATTCCATAGATTTTATGTTTACTCATCAGTCTTTATAGAAAATCCCAAAATAGATGGTTCCGTTTTATGGGTTACCAACCTCAATGTATAAATCTCCCATACACTTTATAAGTTGGAGGTGGCTCCCATTTAATCATGACCATTTCAACTTGGATTGTAAGGATGATTCAATGGAGTTAGATCGTATAAAAATGATTTAAGTATAAAAGGTTTCATTTAAATTGGTTCAATTATATGGGTCAACCTAATCCAAATAAAAAATTTCCCATACACTCTACCGATTGGTAATTGGTTCCTATTTAACAACATCCAATATTAAATATTAGAGAAATTTTAATCATCTTAAACATTTATAAAATTGTATTTAAGAATATTAAGCTCATTAACAATGGTCCTCTTATATGAGTCGTTACTTTATAACTTATAAGTCACCCATAAACCTAATGAATTTGAATTTAACTCCCATTTAATCATAACTATGATGTTTGAGCCTATTATAAACAATATAGAAGCATGAAAAATTAAAACAAGTGCAATAATAAGTCACTAGCCCGACTGAACACTAAAATAGTAACTGGACTGGTTGCCACATGGCCTCAAGTAGGCCTCCCCATATGATAGAGGCTACTAACTAGTGGTGAGGTTCTACACATGGTGCGATGGGGAGACTATACCCACATGGACAGAGTTTCCCAACGGTATAATATGTGTAAATAAATAAAATAAAATAGAATCAGAAATAAAGAAATTACAATGTAGAAGAATAAAAATATAACAACAGAATAAAATAATCCAACACCAATTTATAATAATTCATGTATCATATATGAATATACAAGTACAAGGAAAATAAGAATTACAATAAGCATTATAAGTTAATGAAACGGTAAAATCCAAAAAAAAATTCTCCATGAGCACCCAGATTACTGGATCGATCGTCTTCCCCAACCCCAACCATGTAATATAAAATAAGAATTGTATTATGACTGAATCCCTTTATCATTACATATAGAACTAAACTCTAATATGGCACCAATGGTTCCCAACCAGGGTGTGAGATACAATCTCAGTAGTTTGTGACCCACAATGTCTAGAGAATTTCATTTCATTCAATATAAATTACTTGTGTGCCATAGTAGGTAAATTCAGGACATAAATAAGTAAATAAAATAGATGCATTGTACTAGGTTTAACTTATACACCTCTCCAATTACCTACTTCAACCTATATTTGTGAATATGAACTAGAAGATCCTGCAATGGTAAATTGGGTGAGATAATTTGTCTGAAGGTAGAATGTCCCTAAGCTTGTGATTATTCTTAGAGGATATGTACATACATTTTATTTTAACCTAATGGTTCATTTCTCATTTTGGAAACATTAATTATCCATTTCTTTAGTCAATTTGATTACCACATTCAAAATATAGTGAGATACCTTGAGCCTATCCATGAAAATCCGGAAGTACATGCCAAGTATCACTCTAGGGGCTCCAAATATAGATAATTTCAAGTAGTTCATCCATGGGGACCCTGTAATGATGTCCCATGTGTTACTCCAAGCATGGTGTGAAAATTCAAGCACTAAATAACCACCGAGTTTGTACCTAGTATCACACGTAGGGGCCCAATTCTATCTCGAGTCATGGTACAACCAATTGTTCCATCGAGCCTATCCAAATGGTCTCCACTAAGAAACTAGTGTAACTCATATGAAGGTAAAAATAGATAATTCATAGCAAACATGTATCAGGCATTGCCGGTGTCGCTCCCCCCATGTTTACAAAGAATTAGTATTTCTAACAGAAAGGCATGATAGTGCATCCAAGGGGTCCTTATGTCTGAATCCCTCGTATCACCCTGAAATTAGGATAATTACCTTACACAAGCATTGCATTTTTAATAATTCAAGTTAGAGTGACTAATTCATAAGTCCAAGCATTTAAAAAATGAATGTAATTTTAGTCAAGAAATTTCCATTTAAAAGGATCATTCAAGGCATAATCAAAATTCACCAAACATAATCATAATAACTATGCTAGAGTTCATATACATATGACATTTACCAGTGGAAGAAATCACACCTCATCGAGGGGTTTTATTAGAAAATATGTCATTTTTATTCAAAAATTTATTTCAATCAATTTAAATAACTCAAATTCATTGTAAATAATAAGTGATGATAAGACATCAATCTCAATTAAAGGGATATCGCATTTAATTTAAGAAATTTTATCACACTAGACATGTTGGTAAGGGCATGCCAGTGGGTTAATTATTTTTAACCCATAAGCATAAGGTTCATATCCCATCCCATGATCCAATTCATTTATATCATTTCTTAATATGATTTCCATGACATAACATTAGGAAACAAAATCACAGTATAAGGTGAAGGGGTGACTCACACTTGGGGTTTCACCCAATCCAAATGATTATAGTGCAATAAATAATTTTAAAGGAGTAAAAACCCCTTAGGGATGACTTAAAAGCCAAAAATGGTGGAAATTAAGCCTTTAATGCTAAGAACACCCATTTGGGATATATAAGTCATGGGAATAAACCCAAGGGGTTGATTCATAGCTCAAACAGGTCTCAATGACAATAAAAATCTATTATATAATTTAATTAAATATTTTGAAGGTAAACCAAAATGGCCCTGTCCGTGGCACAATGATACTATATATAGAATGCGAAAAAACTTTTGGCAAAAATTTAAAACACCTAACTTATACCGAGGATGACTCACATAAACATTATGAATCTTTAATTTAGTTTGGGTTTGAAGAAAATAAAGTAACTATACAATTCCTTGAAAATAAGGAAAAAAGAGTTTCACCAAAATAGTACAGTGAGAGAGAGAAGATTAACATATAACCAAATCAAGAGGAATGAGGATATTGCCCAAGGAGAAACCATAGGAAGAAACTATTCTTTAAATGTAGGCTAAATTAGATAGATCTATCCATCCATAGAGGATAAAGAAAAACAACTTAAGGAGGTTCTACTGTGTGGAGGGAAAGAAGAAGAAAATGAAAGGGAAAAAGAAAGAATAATACAAGGGTGAAATGGTAATTTTACCCCATTAATGAGGCTCACAGTTTGGAGACATGATTTAGTCAAACCTTGTTCCAAACATTAGTGGATACTACTTAAAAAAATGGGTCTCACGGTTTTGGCTTCATAGTTATAAAAACCTTATATCTATTTTGTGATCAATAGTGCATATGTACAGCCTAAATGGCACTAACTCCGTGGGTTAGGTGAATAGTTTGGGTAAAACATGCATAGGATTTATGCTTCACACCTAGAAACCTCCTGTAGCTACATGGTTTTCTACTAGTGGATGTTCCATTTCATTAAAACCACACACCCCTATCAACCAACCAAAACTAAAGTTTTATGGGGCTTGTTGTTCCCAAAATTCAACGTGACACCTGAGGATCCCCTCAACTCTTCACCTATGTCTAAAAACAAAACAAAAAGATGTCACAACTCTCATAATTATATTCATAATATCAGTTTAAAAACATCCCATCCAATAAATGCCAAAGTTTAAATTCCTTTATATTTTTCTCCTATTAAAAAACAAAGGTCCTTACAGGAGTAAACATAATCAATTATGGGACTCTATCCACCACGTGATACAGTATTCGTAGTTATCCTTGACTCATGTTAATGTCTTGTTATATGTTGATTCAATATTCCAATGTTTTCGTGATCATATTATTCTATGTTCTATATGTTATACTTCCATATGTTTATTTATTATCCCTTCCTTTTATATTATCATGTTATTCATTTTAACTCACCTTTTTATGCTCTAATCCCATTTTTATTCCCTTTCTGGGATTTTTTTCTCATTCATTTTGTATATATTTTTCTTAGGCTATCATCCACAATTATAGGAGCTCAAAGGGAGTTAAGAGATACTTATGGTGATTAATAAAAAGTTGTTTTATTATAGTTTTATATTTTTGAACAATGTAACTAGTCATATAAATACACTATAATTTTAAATTCATAGTTTTCATTTCATGGTTAAATATGCTTAAAATCATGTAATAATATTTTTAAAACCATTGGGTCACTGTAGTTGGTACCACAACATGGTCTAGTTATTTTTATGGATTTGGACTAGAAAAAAATGGAAATATCCCTAAGGATAATTCTATCATAATTTATATCCTTGTTTGAAATATATAGAATCATATGTTAGGATTCAATTTTTATTTATAAGTTTATCCTTACATGTTTATAATTTTATTTTTATATGATCATTAGCTAAGTATTTAATCCCCCTAATTTTTTATTTTCTTTTTAAAGTCAATGGTGGGAAATAGAAAAACCCATTCAAACAATAAATGTGGTAGGTATTGTGATTATTTATCTAATGAGATTCTCAACCTGATGGGAATTGAAGATTACAAATTCTTAACAGTAATAGATCAACTGGATCATGTTATAAATAATACTTGAATCATGTGTAATGTCCTCCTTCTCCAAATAAAAATAAATTTATGTTCAAATCCTTTAGGCAAATGAGGCCACGTATGTTTAGGGTATCTTCTATTCCCCATAACACAAAACAATGGATTAACTCTATTGATATGATATTTTCTCTCCTTTGGTGCTTAGAAAAAGATAAAGTCACATTAGTGGTTTATCATTTTGATGGGGAAGCAGATCAGTGGTGGACATTGATAAGGAAAACAAAGACTAAAGAGGAAATTGATTCCATTGATTGGGAAGGATTCATGATTTTTTTCAGTATATATTTTCCCCCACCACTTTGTCTCAATATAGAGTGGGATTTCATCAGACTAGAGAAAAAGAAAGATGGGTATATCAAGGTGTATAATAAAGAATTACCAAGGATGTCATGATATGCCTCTAGATTTTTCGTGGACTCTGAAAACAAGGTGGATCACTTCTTTAGTGGATTAAATTCATTCATACAAAAAGCCTTTGTGACTCAAGACATTGAAAACTGTGAGGATATTTTTCCATTTATCCCTTAGGGTTGGTATAGAGATTAGATACTCTCAGTGTTTTCATGAAATCAGTAATAAAAAGAGAAAAACGGAATTTAATATGGGTAGATCAACAAATAAATCCCATGGAGGTATGAAATCACAACATCCCATATTTTAGAAGTGTGGGAAAAATAATCCCAAGAACTATCTAATGGGAACAAGAGATGCTTTAAAAGGTTAAATAAGGGGAATCAAGAAAACCATTAGTGACATGATATGAAGAATACCACTAATTTGGAATATAAAATGAATTTTCTAATCAATACTCATCCTATAGTATAGTGTTTCAAATGTAAAAACATGGGAATTATTTGATCCCATGCCCTAAGTTATGGGTTTTTAGGAGTTAATAAATAAAAAAATCACCAAGATAGAAATGAAGGGAAAATTCTATCACTATTGATGTGGTGGATCCTGAAAATGATGTAGTGATAGGTAAATAGTAATTCATTAGAGAATAAGGAATATACTATTTTATTCTAGTTCAACTCATTGTATCATATCTTTTATGTTTATTTGAACTATTCAAACACCATATCAAAATATAGAGGTTGGGTTATCTATGAGAATAAATAATGGAAAAATTATTGCATCTAATTTATATAAATCCTAACAATTTGATGATTGTGGATTAAAACTCCTATAAAATATTTTATTACTTCCATTATGGATATTTGTGCTATATTTTTCATGTATTGGTTATATTTATACAAATCCAACATTAATTGTCTGGAGAAGTACATCACCCTTTACATTACTAGGAATCCTCCAATTTTGTACAAGTGTATAAAGGAGGGTGAATCTCTTTCAGAATCATGAATCCATGTGTGGATATTACCCCCTTATAAGAAAAAACATCTAGATCAAATTATTGAGGCAAAAGAGAAAATCATTCTTTAAGAAATTCCCATTATGAAGGAGAACAATGATGTTTTCCCTAATGAATTTTTTGATCTTCCTCCAGAATGAGTGGTTGAGTTATCAATTAAACTTTTACCTGAATCTCTAGCCATATTAATGTCTCCATATAGAATGGTTACCATTGAGTTGGAAAAACAAAATAAGCACTTTAATTTGAATTTGGACAAGGGTTTTATAAACTCGAGTACTTCACCGTGGGGTGCACTAGTCCTCTTCACCAAGAATAAGAACATATCCATTCATCTATGTATTAATTATCATGAGCTCTAAAAAAATCATGATAAAGATAAAGTCTCAACTTACTTGGTTATATGATCTTTTTGATCAACTACATAAGGTTAGGTATTTATTTAGGGTGGATCTTTAGTCGGATATCACCAATTAAAGGCAGTGAAAGAATATATTCCCAATACCACCGTTTTAATGAGGTATGAACACTATGAGTTCATACTGATTCCCTTCATTGTCACTAATGCTCTTGAAATTTTCATTAATTTAATTAATGGACTATTTATTGATTACAAGGATTTTTTTTTCAATTATCCTTATTGATGATATTATGATATACTTCAAGATCAAGGATGAGTATGATGATCGTTTGAATACTATTTTAAAGACATTGACAATGGATAGAATATATTAAAATTATAGTAAATGTGATTTATATATGGAATAAGTATCATTCTTATGGAATATTATCCCTAGGAAAGGTATATTTGTGGAAACATCAAAGATAAAGACAACAAAGGAGTGGCCAAGGCTAGTATTTGTAATAGAGATTCATAGATTCCATGGACTAGATGGGTATTACTGATTATGTGTGAGGAACTTCTAAAATTTATCAAACATACTAAACATGATGAATTTTAAGTGAGTATAGTATGTATGGACCGATGAATTTTAATATTTCTACAAAGAGTTGAAAAGAGGGATATAATTGTGCTAGTACTAACACTACACACAAGTAGAGAAATGTTTGTGGTATAAAACAATGCATGAAAGAAGGGATTAGGATATGAATTGATGAAAAATGGAAAAGAAATGTAACAAGACTCAATGAAACTAAAATTTCATAAGAAATAAATATCCCAAACCTGATCCAGAGTCCCCAACTATGATATACACTTTGAAAATTTGTACGAATTATCTATATGGGGAGATGTGTAAGATATATAATGAAACAAATCCTCAAATATATATTTAAAAAGATAGAGATTAATATGGACTATAGAATATGGTTATAAATAATTAAGGATTATGAATTCTTAGTCCACTACCATCATGCTAAAGAAATTAATGTGGAAGATTCTCCAAGTATAAAGGATATAGTAACATTATCAATGATGAGAATTGAGAAGTGTCCAATCATTGTATAATTTCATGGTATAGACATGGTAATCTCCAGGGAAGGAACCTCATCATTCCTTTCTCAAATTATTTCCTAACCATTACTTTTAAACAATATAATCGATGCACAAAATGATGATGTGTATATTAAGAAGAAAGTGAAACCTACCAAAAATGGGAAATCCTCCGACTTCATAATTGATGATGAAAGAGTCATAAGATTTTCTCATAGATATTTGTACCAGAAAATCTAGAGATAAAGAGGGATATTTTTAATGATAAATATGGATCTGACTTCTCTATCCTCCTAGGGAGAAAAAATATTTATCGACATATTCAGGAGAAATACTGGTGGGACAATATGAAGAAGGAGATCATAGAATATACATCAAAGTTCTTAGTAAGGTAGTAAGTGAAGGATAAAAAGAAAAAAGTATAAGGGGTTGATAGAAGAATTACCCATACCTACAAGGAAATGGGAAAACATCACCATGGAATTTCTCACATAACTTTTGAAGACATATGGAAGAAATAATACTTTATGAGATGTTTTTGATCATCTTACAAAGATTTATCACTTTATTACGATTAAAGAAGAATGATAACTTGAGAAACTTTCAAAGATCTACATCATCGAAGTGGTGAGGCTATATGGAGTTCCATTATCAACTATATTTGATTGATATTTAATATTTACATCCAAATTCTTGAAAAGTCTCTAACATTCCCTAAACACCGAGCTGAACTTCAGTATGACTTATCACCATCAAACTGATGGGAAGTATGAGAAGACTATTTATACATTTAAAGATATGTTGAGACCATGATCTATAAGAATCAAAGGAGGGTGCGATCAATATCTTCCTTTGGTTGAGTTCTAATTAAATAATATTTTCCACTCAAGCATACAAATGGCTCTATATGAATCTATTTATGGGAAAATATATAGAACACCTTCATGTTGGGATGAATTTAGTGAATGTCAGTTGATAGCACATGAAATGTTAGAGTAAATGGTAGAAAAGGTGACGACCATTCAGTATCAAATCAGGACATCCAAAAGTCGACATAAGTTTGGTGTAGATAATCTTCTATGAGACCCAGTGATTGTGGTTAGAGATAAGGTATTCCTCTTTATATCTCCATGAAAGAGAGTCATGAGACTTGGGAAGTAGGGAATGCAAAGTCCCTTGTACATAATCCCATTTGAGATTCTTGATCACATCACAAATTTGTAATATCTACTAGAAATTACACCAAACATGTCACATATACATGATGTATTCTACATACCCCTGCTAAATAATTACATACAAAATTCATCCCATGAACAGAATTGAATGGTGGAACAGTTGGAAAATGATATATTTTCTAACATGAAACCAATGAAGATATTAGAACATATAGATAATATGATACATATAAAGAACAATAACCTAGTTAAATTTCTATATAGGAACCACAAATATGAATAGGCGACATTGGAATTTGAGGAAGTTATTAATGAGATTTACCCTCACCTATTTTTACCTTAGTATGAAGAAAAACAATTTGATTGTGAAATTTGATAAGGGGAAAACAATTAATGAACAAGAATTTTATAAATGGAATTTAACTTCCTATAATTATTTTAGGTAGTATAAATAAAATATATTACACAGATAAACCAAATTAACACATTTTATATCATTATATATTTTAACAAAGTCCTAATTTTTTTAATGGTTAGAATGTTTATTTTTCTTTTCAAATCGAAAAATTTCAAAAAATAAGGATACTTATTTAAAATATTGAATTATCATATTTATAAAATTTATTTTATGAAATAATATTCAATTTTGGATCCAGTATTTCAAAATTTTAGTAGGGTATTTTTGTTTTGGAATTTTCTAAAAAAGATGATTTTTCTGTTGAAAAGTAAAAATACTATTTTTTCATAATAGTTATAAAATAATAATTGTTTGATAATGATTAAAATTTAATTAGACCTTAATATTAATAAAAATAATCTATGTAATTAAATTACACATAATGTTTCACATTTAGAAACACATTATTAGTATTTTTGAAAACTAGGATTTTGACCTCAAAAAACAATTTTTATGAGTTATACGAGTATCACATTAGAAGTTATTTCCACCACTTTTATAAATATAATCAAGAAAAATGAAAGGAATATTTTAATACATAATATATGAATTAGGTAAT